>CM040103.1:11806996-13105139 GCA_022496805.1 Pohlia nutans | reverse complement strand
AGGAGAAGGATGAAGGAGAAGGAGAAGGAGGACGGAGAGAAGGAGAAGGAGCAGGAGAAGGAGAAGGAGAAGGAGAAGGAGAAGGAGAAGGAGAAGGAGAAGGAGGAAGGAGAAAGGAGAAGAGAGAAGGAGAAGGAGAAGAGAGAAGGAGAAGGAGAAGGAGAAGGAGAAGGAAGAAGAAGGAGAAGGAGGAAGGAGAAGGAGAAGGAGAAGGAGAAGGAGAAGGAGAAGGAGAAGGAGAAGGAGAAGGAGAAGGAGAAGAGAAGGAGAAAGGAGAAGGAGAAGGAGAAGGAGAAGGAGAAGGAGAAGGAGAAGGAGAAGGAGAAGGAGAAGGAGAAGGAGAAGGAGAAGGAGAAGGAGAAGGAGAAGGAGAAGGAGAAGGAGAAGGAGAAGGAGAAGGAGAAGGAGAAGGAGAAGGAGAAGGAGAAGGAGAAGGAGAGGAGAAGGAGAAGGAGAAGGAGAAGGAGAAGGAGAAGGAGAAGGAGAAGGAAGAAGGAGAAGGAGAAGGAGAAGGAGAAGGAGAAGGAGAAGGAGAAGGAGAAGGAGAAGGAGAAGGAGAAGGAGAAGGAGAAGGAGAACGGAGAAGGAGAAGGAGAAGGAGAAGGAGAAGGAGAAGGAGAAGGAGAAGGAGAAGGAGAAGGAGAGGAGAAGGAGAAGGAGAAGGAGAAGGAGAAGGAGAAGGAGAAGGAGAAGGAGAGAGGAGAAGGAGAAGGAGAAGGAGAAGGAGAAGGAGAAGGAGAAGGAGAAGGAGAAGGAGAAGGAGAAGGAGAAGGAGAAGGAGAAGGAGAAGGAGAAGGAGAAGGAGAAGGAGAAGGAGAAGGAGAAGGAGAAGGAGAAGGAGAAGGAGGAAGGAGAAGGAGAAGGAGAAGGAGAAGGAGAAGGAGAAGGAGAAGGAGAAGGAGAAGGAGAAGGAGAAGGAGAAGGAGAAGGAGAAGGAGAACGGAGACAGGAGAAGGAGAAGGAAGCGAGAAGGAGAAGGAGAAGGAGAAGGAGAAGGAGAAGGAGAAGGAGAAGGAGAAGGAGAAGGAGAAGGAGAAGGAGAAGGAGAAGGAGAAGGAGAAGGAGAAGGAGAAGGAGAAGGAGAAGGAGAAGGAGAAGGAGAAGGAGAAGGAGAAGGAGAAGGAGAAGGAGAAGGAGAAGGAGAAGGAGAAGGAGAAGGAGAAGGAGAAGGAGAAGGAGAAGGAGAAGGAGAAGGAGAAGGAGAAGGAGAAGGAGAAGGAGAAGGAGAAGGAGAAGGAGAAGGAGAAGGAGAAGGAGAAGGAGAAGGAGAAGGAGAAGGAGAAGGAGAAGGAGAAGGAGAAGGAGAAGGAGAAGGAGAAGGAGAAGGAGAAGGAGAAGGAGAAGGAGAAGGAGAAGGAGAAGGAGAAGGAGAAGGAGAAGGAGAAGGAGAAGGAGAAGGAGAAGGAGAAGGAGAAGGAGAAGGAGAAGGAGAAGGAGAAGGAGAAGGAGAAGGAGAAGGAGAAGGAGAAGGAGAAGGAGAAGGAGGAGAAGGAGAAGGAGAAGGAGAAGGAGAAGGAGAAGGAGAAGGAGAAGGAGAAGGAGAAGGAGAAGGAGAAGGAGAAGGAGAAGGAGAAGGAGAAGGAGAAGGAGAAGGAGAAGGAGAAGGAGAAGGAGAAGGAGAAGGAGAAGGAGAAGGAGAAGGAGAAGGAGAAGGAGAAGGAGAAGGAGAAGGAGAAGGAGAAGGAGAAGGAGAAGGAGAAGGAGAAGGAGAAGGAGAAGGAGAAGGAGAAGGAGAAGGAGAAGGAGAAGGAGAAGGAGAAGGAGAAGGAGAAGGAGAAGGAGAAGGAGAAGGAGAAGGAGAAGGAGAAGGAGAAGGAGAAGGAGAAGGAGAAGGAGAAGGAGAAGGAGAAGGAGAAGGAGAAGGAGAAGGAGAAGGAGAAGGAGAAGGAGAAGGAGAAGGAGAAGGAGAAGGAGAAGGAGAAGGAGAAGGAGAAGGAGAAGGAGAAGGAGAAGGAGAAGGAGAAGCAGAAGGAGAAGCAGAAGGAGAAGCAGAAGGAGAAGCAGAAGGAGAAGCAGAAGGAGAAGCAGAAGGAGAAGGAGAAGGAGAAGGAGAAGGAGAAGGAGAAGCAGAAGGAGAAGCAGAAGGAGAAGCAGAAGGAGAAGCAGAAGGAGAAGCAGAAGGAGAAGCAGAAGGAGAAGGAGAAGGAGAAGGAGAAGACTAAGTTAGAACACAATGTGGGGAATGCCTGAGATGAGTCAGATATTTAAGTGGCCACTGCCACGTTGCTGGGTGAGTCCATATCCTCGTCGGGAGGGATCATCCTGGTGGCTGGCCGGGCCATGATCCCACGGTTGAGGTCCGTCTGCAACAGGCACATGAGGCCATGTGACTACATGCCAGCCCGTCCTAGGGTTGGATAACCTATTACCACCACCTCCCCCAATTATGACATGTGCAACTTTCTTGGAGCCACCACGATTGAGACCCAAAACCACCAATTTCACTATTCAAGTAGACCAATGGCATGCCAAAAATTGCGAAGAAATAGCTGGTGGTTTTGGGTTAGCTCATGAGCGGATCTAGGAACAACAAAGTGTGAACTTAGAAAATTGGTATGTGATGTACGAGTAAAAGGTTACTTTCCACTTTGGAATTTTGTATAAAATTGATAAATGCGAATTAGATGTTGCAAATTTTTCCAATCCTCATCAAAACCTATTTCGAATGCAATCTTTTTTTTTTGGAATTTAGCACTGCCAAAAATAGGCCAAATTGCTTAAGTTGGTGGTAATAGGTTATCCAACCTTACTTGTCAAACGTTCCAACCAAAAAATATCTTCACAAAATATACAGCTGCCTTAGGGCCAGTTTAGACTATGGTGGACAGTGAAGTTAAAGTGAGCAAATTTTTGCCAAGTGGCTCCATTAGTACTCATGTGGCTAATCGCAAAAAAGGGAAAACAAATTAAAATGGAATGAATCGTAAAATCCCTTGATGCTCTCCACCGTCGCATGATGCATAGTCTGATTGTCATGTTGGCTGCATTTTCCCTAGCCCTTATGATGTCATCATGACCTACTACCAGCCACCTTCGCTGGCCCTTACGTCCACCCCCTAAACCCAAAATTGCCTCCTCCTCCTAAGCTCAAGCAGGTCATACATTGTTCACAACTGAAGATTCAAAGTATGATTCAACGTACAACATATGATCTTTGCATGTTATATTCTTGATAAAATCTACCTCTGTAGCCCATTTATCGTACTTCTACAAGGCAAGCAGCTTTCGGTATCCAACAAAAACAAAATAGCATCAACCTTCAAGGCTGAAAAAAATTCTATAAATCATTTTGCTAATGAGCCGCATATTCCCAACCTTCATTGATGGTGGAGAAGTGCACCGGTCGGTCAACAAGTTTAGTCCACGTCACGTTAAACCTCTCCATTCAATTTCCCAGGGAAGAAGAGTCTACCAGGTCGTGCACATGCAGCATGCCTCGCAATTCCTCATCATCATCGCCTTCATTTGACGTTCATCGGCTCAACACACAAGCCAGAAGTTTCATCCGCCACCTACCACTTGCCATCCGCCATGACCACGGGGGGGGTTACTTAGAAAATTTTAGCATGTAACGTGTGGCCAAAGATATGGTATTTTTTATTTAGTGCAAGTAAAATTTTGAAAATTATTTGAGGTAATGTATTGTTGTGAAAATAGGAGATGGAGGATTATAATAAATATATGGTCATAGATAAGATGGTTAATTTTTCTTTTTTAGATATAATGTACAGTATGCTATAAGCACCCTAGGTTGGGGATAGGGGTACACTATGTACTCCCGCCTTTGGACGTAATTTGAAATTGGATGAAAACGTGGATGTGGGAGTCACAACGGATGAATCAGTTCGGCCTTCTCTCCCATTGGGAAAGTTGGGTTTAGGGTTTTTTTCCTCTACATTGTGGCTAGGGTTTGCGCCGCTGTGGGTTTCTTGGGAGTTCGAGGGCCATAGTTTCTTGCGATTCAGTTTGCTGTGCTTTAGGGTTTGCAAGCGAGAGTTTGGTGGTTTAGGTTGAGACTATGTCCTGTTCACCAGCTGAGGAAGGACTGTTGTAGACTTCGGTCTTTGCTCGTAGTATCCAGTATTAGTGTTAGTGTTGTTAGTGGGAGTTAATTTGTCGTCGCTTTGTGATGTGGTTCCTCTGCGATGGAGCATTACAGGTCGTGCGAGCTTTGAAGTTGGAGGTGGCTGACGTGGCAACCTCCGTGGTTTTGCTGTTCCGTTTTTGCTGTCACTCTCATTCTCTGCTTCACTAATGTGATTGAAGCAGTTGTTCATAGTTTCTTGCTGAATGTTGAATGTCACACGGTCTTACAGTTCTTTTTTAGATCTCGATTGTCGTCTTATTCGGCTTTTGAAATCATTTTTGAAAATCATGCAGCGAGTCACTTTTCGACAATGATGAGCGAAGTTGAAGGATCCATATGTACTATGTAGCCGAATTAGAAGTCTCCAATTTGATGAGCAAAACTCGCCTGCTCGCCTGCTCGCCTGTGACCTCTTCGTTCAAGAATCAATGTCGAGCCTCTCTTAAACCTCGAAGAGCCAATTCTAGATTCCTGAGACGTTGAAACAGGGAGGGTTCCGTAAGCTCTGTTCTACACGATCGAAAGGGAAAGGGACTACTCTATGGTTGCTCTGTTTGTAGCAGTCTTGTGCCTGTGCTTGAGTGATGGAAAAGCTCAAGTAGCAAATTACAGCTTAGGTTTTCTGGCGCCTTCACGAGATTCAGTCATTCCCACTAGCCTATCCATTGAATGGTGAGTCCCATTTCTTCTACATCAGAATTATGAATCTTGACGTAGCTTAGTTGAATTGAAAGTGGCAATGCTGTACCTAGTGATTGTGTTCAATGTATTGATGGATTAATGGCTCACAAGCAGTGTTCACTCTTGTCATGTTTCTAAGCTGCACTGAGAACTTGAACGCTGAGTGGTCTTGCATTCAGGAATTCTGCATTCACAGTGGCTCAAGAGGTGAAGAACTCCGAACGCACCAAATCGTATCAGCTGATTCAAAGTCGGCGTAACACTGAATGCGACTGGCAATAGGGCCAGCAGGCTGCTGAGACTCTTCTTCGGCCGTCCATAGTTCCACCATTGATTGGTGGAGTAGGCCCCGCTTGCTCTGATGCAGCTATGTCAGCTGGTCGGGTTTTTGTTGAACAAAGTTATCCGGTTGTATCCTTTGCTGCCACTTCTGAGAGCCTCTCCATTCGACCAAACTTCCCGATGTTGTATGATTTGTCGTTTGTGTTTTCTTCTCTTCATGGGGCGCTGTGTTTTACTTGTATGTTGTTTGTATGATGGGGTGTTTGTATATTGGGGCGTTTGTATTTTGTTTGTATGATGTGTGAAAGATATTTGTCTATAATCTTCAAACTTCACTTTTCTGATTTACTTTAATTTGTTACAATAAATTAAGGGGTTGAAATATTACTCCCTTTAGAAATTGTAAGTAATTATATGGACCCTAAAAACATGAAGAATTAGAAAATTAGGTTACTGGAAGGGTCCATATAATTAGTCTATGCCATCAAAATACCCCCCAAAAAAATACCCCTCGGTCACACGTGATATACAAACCCCCCATAGAGTCACCCCCCCCGTGGCCATGACAAGTGGCGGGGCGGGATTGCACAGGAGAAACGGCGGTCTTGGCTCCTACCGGCGTCCACGCACTTTGACCAGCCAGCTTGCCTCGCCACGCCATGCCAGGGATCCAATTTTTTTAACTCGAAGCTTATCGAAGCTAACTCAAAACTCAGGTTGGGTAAGAAAACCGGTCTACAGTTGTATCTTCATTGCAGTAACCGGTCCACGCGGAGTAACTTCGAGGGGGGAAACGCCAGTAGAGTAGGCTATGGCGGTGGTCTAGAGCGACAGGATAAATTTGCTAGCGTGCTAGCCAATACTGGATGATACTCGTTGGCGCCCGCCACGAATTTTCTTCATATGCGTGGGCTGATTGTTGACATCTTCTCTCCCTTCCACGTCACGTCCAATAAGCGACGGGATCCCTAATTGCCCTACTTCCGCCGCATTCTGCATTGAAGCTGCACCGCCTCTCAAGAATTCTTTTTGTAGCCCATACAAAAACCAACAAGGAGGATTCCAGTATTGTCAAGCACATAGAACACGCAATTCGCTATTTATGCACTTGGTCAAGTGCGTTCATTTCATGAGCAAATCTTGCTTAAAATTTTTTGTGTAAAAATTTCTCTAAAAAACAACCATTTTTGTCGTTCTACAATTACTTTCATTGTAAACAAACAATTATTTAATTTAGTTTTTATTCTTATCTTTATCTTTTATCTTTATCTTTTCTTTATCTTGTTTCATTTATCTTATTTCTTTCTTGTCTTCAATTTATTTTCCTTCTTGTCTTCCTTCTTGTCTTCTTCTTTTTCTTCTATTTTTTTTCATTCCTCTTGTGGCAGCCGCAAATCCTTCGCCCGCACCAAAGACAAAAAAAGAAAAAAAAATCTTTTTTTTTTTTTTTTTTTTGGAGTTCGTCTTCTTTTTTGTTTGGGGCTCATGAACCCTGAAAATAGAAATTAAAAAAAATAAAAATTTAGGGTTCAGCCGCCGGCGGCTGAATCCTAAACGGCGGAGGATGCACACAAAAAAAATAAAAATAATAATAATAATAAAATAATAAATAATAAATAAATTTGTGTGTGTGTATCCTCCACCGTTTAGGGTTCAGCCGCTGGCGGCTGAACCCTAAATTTTTATTTTTTAAAATTTCTATTTTCAGGGTTCATGAGCCCCAAACAAAAAAGAAGACGAACTCCAAAAAAAAAAAAAAAAAAAAAAAAAGGTTTTTTTTTCTTTTTTTGTCTTTGGTGCGGGCGAAGGATTTGCGGCTGCCACAAGAGGAATGAAAAAAAATAGAAGAAAAAGAAGAAGACAAGAAGGAAGATAAGAAGGAAAATAAATTGAAGACAAGAAAGAAATAAGATAAATGAAACAAGATAAAGAAAAAATAAAAGAAAAAATAAAATAAAAGATAAAGATAAGAATAAAAATAAATTAAATAATTGTTTGTTTACAATGAAAGTAATTGTAGAACGACAAAAATGGTTGTTTTTTAGAGAAATTTTTACGACAATATTTTTAATGCTTCCGGGGACCAAGTGCATGATTATATGGCCAAATGCGTAAATAGCGAATTGCGTGTTATAGTAGACAATCCTCACCCTCAACCACCACTACCGCAACAACAACGATGACCTCAAATTGTTCTCCTCAAGGTTCAGAGCAAAGTTTTAAAAAGAGATCTTCGCGTAATTATGATTTTTCTGCAACGCTAGTCATCATCGTTGCATTGCTCTCCCTCACTGTGGCCATTTTGATGAAATAATTTGAGGACTTACATGCAAAGAATGTCACACCTAGTGGACTCAGCGTCTCACCCAAAAACTTGAGTTTTGTTCATTTTTGCTCAGCGACATTCTTACAGTGTCTGTGCAATCATTTTTAAAAGGGAAAGAGGTTGTCTATTCACCTCCCTCAGCGATTGAACTCTCTTCAAATTTCCAAGGGCTTTAATTCTGTGCTATAACATATTGCTGCTAGATCTTCAAAATAGATCCTACAACAGCAGACCATGATTGCTAATCCCAAATTTTTGAGCACTCTAGCAGATATTCTTGTATAACAAATCACAGAAAAATAGGATCCGCGATCGTGTCAACACTGCAAACAAGCTTTCATATTTGGAGGCTATACCTTGAGGCTATATTTTGAGGGTGTCCACTACGTTTTTGAAAATTCTGGAATCCTCCTTGTTGGTTTTGCATGGGCTGAAGAATTCTTGAGAGGCAATGCAGCTTGGATGCAGAATGCGATGGAAGAAGGGCAATTAGGGATCCTGTCGCTTGCTGGATAGAGAATGATCTCATATGGGTACCTCCTTCAAAAATAGTATGATTTTAGAAAAGTATCTTTTTGATGAGAATATGTTTTTGGAAAATTACATGAATTAGATGGTGTTATAGATGGTATGGCTGCAGCAACATACATGGTATTAAAGATGGAAATTTTAGCATATATTAAATGAGTTACACATAAATCACACATAGTGTGACATGTCACAGTGATACCCATATCAAGCCAGTACCCGGATGTGATGAGGGAAGGAAGAAAAAACGTTGACGACGGGCGCCGGATGAAGGTGATAACAATAAGGAACTGCTAGGTTGGCTCCTCTTTCCTTGAGAAGTTTGATAGGGAAGGTTAGACATGACGCGTTTTGTTCAAGATATAGTTATTTGAGATCTAGTGGGATCCTAGACAAAATGGAAAGACAATAAATTAAGGCCTTAAAAAGTCTTTACCAGTTGTAGTGTAAACTCGGGGGGTGCACTGTACTAAACATGTACGAGTATACGTGAGTGCACAGAACGGGTATTAATTTGAACACTGCCGTATTACGTATACATACAATAAACACATTTAGAACTGAAAATATTCACGTATGCTTACACTAAATATATATTTAAAATGGAATACTTATGTATACAAAGGTAATTTAGACATATAACCTCTTGTATACAGGGGTTTTTTAGAAGGGATCATGAACGCACGTGATTCACATAATATAGAGTGCACCCCCGAGAGTGTGAACACCAACTGAAGAAGTCTTTCAAACAACTTCACAAAGAGAAGTCCACCAAACAACTTCACAAAGAGGAAAAGTCTACCAAACAACTTCACTAATTTGAGAGTTTTGGCCAATTATAGTAGAAACCTTAAAACCAAAACATACTCTTAACTTCAAATGTTATAATCTCTCAACTTGTGCGGTAAAAAATTCTACAAAAAATCTGCACGCATTTTTGTAGTAGTGTAGAATAAGATCCTAGGGTTAGAAATGAAAAAAATAAAAAAAATAAAAAAAATAAAAAAATAAAAAAATTGCACTTTTGCTCCTTTCACTAGAAATGGTAATTCAAAGGATGGATCAAGAAAAGAAGGGATATTTTAGGGCATCTATTTTTGGGTGGGCCGGTTTTAGCAGGGCGTGCGGGCATGAAGGAACGTAGTCGGGTGAGTCAAGCTGTCGGGGTCGGTCAGCGTGAGTCGAGTTGCCCAGGTCGGCTGGGGGTGACATCTGGGCTCACACAACATTCAATTCTTACACAATCTTTTATTGTGAGTCATCATAATACATTTTCTTTGATTTAGTTTTCAAAAAAACAATCCAATTGTTTCTCAAAAAGACCCACCAATTCACATCATACTTTCTATAATCAAATTAGTGACATTTGATATTTACTTTTTAAGTAAAACATCTATATATGTATTTGTGTATATATATATATATATATTTTAGCCATCCATAATTCTTCCAATTAAATGTCATTTGTTACTAGCCTCACTAACCCCAAAAATAGAGGTTAGTGACGTTAGTGGCACATGATATTTACTTTAAAGTAATATTTCTATACATACATATATATAATGTATTTTTTTAAAATGCTTCTATATATTTTAGTAATTCTTTTGTAATTCGATTACAAATAAGATAATGACAATTTGTAGATGTGCTTTTTTTGTGATGGGTTCAAATGTAATACTCTAAGTGTAGTGAATTTTGGAGATTTTTTGGTTGCTTAATTAAATTTATGAGTTGATTATTTTGAGAGCACTTTTCATTCGTTGAGAACTAAGATCTTAGAAACTTTTGGTACAAAACAATTGCATGGTTTGAAACATATACTATTCACAAATAATCTTCAATTGAATTTGACGGGCGAGGGAGCTCAAGCCCACCAGCTCGGCTCTACAAGCTGGGGCCGACAAGTATAGGCCGACAAGTTGGGGTTGGGTTCATGGCGTGCTTTTCCTGCGACGAAGTTTTACTCTATTTGATTGCAAAAAGGCAACCTTAGCACGGACGCCCAGTGGATCAAAATGAGGATTTGATTCTTCGGGATTGCCCTTCATTTGAGCCCATGTCCTTGAGGGGTTTAATACATATTCTAAAAGCTTTCAATGTCCTTTTTTAATGAAATATATATCATTACGATCATAAGAGATTAAGTCATATTATTTTGTAAAACAAGACAGAATAAATCTCTTTGGAATAAATGGGAGTTGCCTCTCCGAGCCTTCTTGCATGGGGCTTCATTTCTCTAAAACTCTTGACCGGTGGATTCCTCTACCGCAATCTTAATTGGCCTTTATTGTTTAATTTCAGGTCTGGCATTAATAGTGTAGGGATAGTTATGGATATGGTAGCTTCGTTTTTGCATGCATTTGCCTACTTTTAGACCCTTTCGTAAACATGATCAAATTTGAAGGTGTGGATATTTAATTGGAGTGAATATTAAAAAATTGACTATGGCAACTATAGTCTTTCTTAATGAACTTGGGTATTCGCGAGAAGTGACTCAAACGGAGGTGGTGTCAGCATTTCTTCAGGTTTTGAATGAGCCTTTTGTTGTAGTTTTTTTTAAAAGAATTTTGTGAAAAAAGCCAATTGATTGAGTTAAAGTCTATGATGAATTTTGCATTCTGCACATAAAACCTAATTTTTCTAGAAATCAATTGTGAAGTGTAAGAATGCTCTTAATTCATGCCAGGCAAACGGTCATGTGTTGTATTTTTCATATGACAATGAACTTGTGATCAAAGTAGTTTGCTCAAGGAGTGCATTTTAAGTTAATATTAGGAATCACGTGAGTGCGTACTTTTGATTTCCTTAGGTATATATATATATATATTAAGAAATCACCTTGAAATTGTAAAAATACTATCAAGCAATTAAATACAATCTAAATTTCTTGTTGTCTAAATTTCAGAGAATAAATAATTCTCAATATTTTTAAATTGACTTTTGAAGTGAAAACAACACATTTTAGTTCAAACTTCTATCATTGTTTTATAAAATTTAAAAACATTTGGTCCTAAAATTTAAACCAAATGATACATATATACATATATATATATGTGATGATTTAGCACCTAAAAAAGCTTAATTTAAATCTTTTTTAAGGTTAAGAATTGTAGAGAGTATGCTATTAAAATGCACTCACGTGTATTCCTAGTCTTAGTTTTAAGTGTACTTCCTGAGGTTGTTCAAGTGTCAAAAGGATTGGTTTGAATTTAGGTTATAGCCTCGCCTTAATTGTCATCTTGAACAACTAACGCTATAATGTCATTAAATCATTGATGCTAAATGATCCTATATGGTGTGTTGTAAATTGTTTCAATAGACCATTCAAAGGTCTTTGAATTGTTTATCAGCTGAAGAGCAAAAGTTGCGAAGAAACTCTTTAGAAAAACTTCACATGTGTTTGCTCAAAGATGACGGGGGAGGGTCATTGCCTCCCATGGACGTTCTTGAGGTACTAAATTTTTTGCTAGTTCATTGAGGATTAGGTCAACTCTAATTCCACAAAAGATTCCAAATATTTGACTGACTTGTTGGTTGACTATGAATTCTAGGTAGCCTGGGACGAAGTAATTTTGGAAAAAGTAATGCGTTGTGTTAATGATCCTATAGAAAAGTGTCGGGAGCTTGCAATCAACCTCATTCGGGGAGTCGCCCAGTCGCTCACCAGGGTAACTAATTAATGAACTGACTTGATGGTTTTGATGAATTTGTTGAGATTGTAAAGTATGATTTTTTGCACATCTTCCAAAATTTACTGTAATTAACATGACCTATTTCCAGATGGCAAATCCCACTTACTATATAGAAATTTATTATGTTCTCTATTACAAAATAATATGACTTGATCTCTAATGATTGTAATGATATATATATTTCATAAGAAAGAGAACACTGAAAGCTTTTAAAATATGTATTTAATGTGTCAAAAAGAGTTATCTATGATTACTTAGGACACATAAGTGTAAATTAAAATAAGATGTATTATTGTACAGCGCCTGGTACAGGGATGTGAAGACAAGAAGGTCCTTAAATTTTAGAATTTATTATGCATTTGATTATAAATATATCAAAAATAAATTTCTATTAAGGGCATAATAAGGTCTTCACACATCTATATGTTCCTTCTTTCTTTTTAGCAGATAACCAAGGTAAACAATAAAAATGAAAAATACAATGAAAAAAAATAACATATGGCTTCAAGATACACAAAAATTATTTAAATTTTATTTTGATATGTATAGAAGCAAATAGGTCTCTATATCCAACTCATTGTAATTTACTACTTCTTTTGGCAAATACTCTCAAACTCCTTTAATATCTATAAATTAAAAAGGTGGGTTGTTTTGTTTTGTTTTGTATGTAATGTCAACATCCCTCAAGCTATGAAGCCATTGGCTGCATTTTTGGTATTGACAAAAAGTTCTCAATAAAAAGGCTGGGGTGCTCTAAAATCATTTAATAGCATTTAGACCTACGGTGTAGAAATTATGGATTTCAAATAGAATGTTTTCACCATAATTTGAATAAGACTAACGATAAATTTTAAAAAAATATGAGAATTGAATGTTTGAAAATTAAATCTTGTGTCATTGAAGTTTTAGTTTTGTAATATACATATAGATGATCACAGAATGAATAAATAAATAAAAAGTATTCAATTTTTTTAAAATATGAATAAATTATCATAAATAAATTAAAAGCATGGCTTAATTTTGAGGAACCCTGGGTCAGCCCTGGCACACTAGTTGGTAATTAAGTAAGGTGTAAAACTTATGAATTAATAATAAATCTTGGATAAACTAAGTATCACATAAATTTCATTGAGCCTATTAAATACTTGTCTAATTAGCTTTTGAGTATTTGGAAAAGTATAAAAACATACTCATTTTCAAATGAAAAATGAATCCAATTTCTTTTTTTTACCAATCAAGAAACATATATTTATAGATATTACATTTATTTTAATATGATACAAATTCATATGATACACTTTGTTCTACTCTTGATTTGTATCAACCTATAATAAATTATTATAAGATTATTTTTAATGTAAAATTTGATTATATGAATATAAGATTTTTTTAATTTATTATAAATAGAAAAAGTCTAAACTGACTTATTAAGCCGCACATTCTTGCTGATTATATGAATTTTGTTTGTACAAAAGAGAGTCTCTAGAAGAGTCAGGAATACAACCCTGGAAAAGCAACGCACATATAATCAAAATTATGAGTGTATTTAAGTCTTTGGATGATTGATTTTCCGTGATGTAGTACTCAATTTGTGTGGTAGTTTTGTTTACGTGCATTAACTTAACTCTATTTATGGACGTCTTTAGTTTGTTGCAGGTGGACTGCACCTTGAAGAAAATTATTCGAATAATGGCTGAAAGGATGGGTAAATACTCAAATGTGAAAAATACTGTGAATATTGAGAATCTTAAATTGGCTGCACTTTTCATTTTTGAAGCAAAATTTATCGCAATTGATAAGTGACAAAACTTTTGTTTCAATGGCACCTGCAGGAAAATTACCAGTACTTGAAGAATCAGAAGAGATACGCTTGCAATTATTTTCTTTATTAATTGATGTTCTGCTCCCACAATGCGAGCTTCCCACACTTCACAATATCATTGAGCCTCTTCATTGGGTTTGAATTCTCTCGATGCGATGTAGACTTTAAATTTGTACTCATACTGTGGTTTTAGAACTTACCATGTCCCGTGTTGATTTAATTGATTTATTTGCTCATGCAAATTTATAAAGCAACAAACTTATGCACAAGTAACCTTGAAGATGGTTTTGATGATGTTTGTACTTGTTCCTTGCAGATTGTGGTTGTGGCCCTTAATGATCATTTTCATGAGGTGCAGAAGCGCGTTTGTAGCGTTCTTGTTACAACAGCAAATCGTGATCTAGATGCGTTTGGAAACAAGACCGGGACCATCCTCAAAGCTCTCATCCCATGCTTAAGTCACTCTCACTCTCGAGTAAGCTATCTTCGCTCTTGAATCAATAAACCTTTCATTGCATGAGTCGAGAGCATTGTTACAAAATAGCCCAGGGAAGTCACTGTCAAGAATTTAGATAACTACGAGAGAACAAATATAGGGTGTCTTTTATTCATTTGAGATAAAAATTATAAATTAATATAAGTAATAGGCAACGGTCGGCTTCGGGTACCTAAAAACGTCGTCTAACTACAATGTTAGTTTGTAGCGCTATGTCAAACGACTTCAACTTTTAAATATAATAAAGTGTGATTTCACAAAATGAAGTTTTAGCTTCCTACACTTGTAATGTATGAAGAGAAAAAATTTCAACACAATCAAAGAATTTTAAGAAATTTTAATAAATTGTTCAATTGAAATAGTAAGTTTTGTCCTTTGTACCTAAAATCCTTGAAAACAGTTAATTGGAATGTCAAATAATTCTATTTTAATATCATTTTTGGATGTGACTTACATTAAGTGGTCTAATGCACAAAATAATTAATTTTAGTAATGAAAATTTAATAAATTGTGCACTATGATGCCTGCAAATCCCAAAATTCAACATTTTTTCTCACATTTATGAAAAGATTCAAAAATTTAAAATTATGAAAAAAAATTGATAGGAATGTACATCTTAACCACGTTGAGGCGCAAAACTTTTTTTTTCCTCATTTTAGGGTCTTCGTATTTGATCAAAATGAATAAATTAGGCAAATTTTAGAGGCTTAGGAACAAAATAACCTAATTAGTGTGTCCAAAAAAGAATACCCCATGCCGACCATTGGTCTAATATAGGTTGTTTTAAAACCAATATGGAAATATTCTAAGAATACTCCTATAATATATAGAATATACCCTATATTATACATAGTAGAATATTCCAATTATTTATAGCCCCTCTTAAATACCCTTTGTTCGCTCATATGTACCCAAAATTTACACTAAGTCACTTCCCCAAGCTAAATTGTGACATTTGCAGTAATGTAATGTCTGAGATTTGTTAAAAGAATTATAGAAGGTGACTTATAAAAAGATTGAAAATATTTAGTTTGAAATCAAGAATGTGGATGCAGTCTATGTCATTGTATTTGTGTTGAAAATTTGGGTTATTCTGTAATATATTGATTGCATCATGGTCTATTTGTTTGCAGGTAAGAATTGCCGTCATCCAAGCAATTGATGCTATGGTACGTTGTGGGCTTACTGCAAGCTCAGTTGCTCAGGACCTAGCGCCTGGAATCAAGTCTTTGGCATTTGACCATAGCACTGTAGTTAGAGAGGTGAACATCCTTGTCTTGTAAATCTGACATGTGAATTGGAAGTTTGTTAGATTTATTCTGAACTGTGAGAATTGTGAGCTATTTTTCTGAGCAAATGATTTATTGTTTCTAGATTCTCTATTTCCTTTAAACTTTGGATGATGTTAAACTAATAACATAGAATCAATCAAGATAGATATACTAGTGACCATTGCTCACGTTTGATATTAATGCTTATTTCAAATAATTGGTAAATATATTATTGTCATATAGTCGTTGATTCCACCTGGACTTTTTTGATTGCTTGAAATTTTGCACTTAATATAATGCTGATAATACCAACTAGTAACTTGTGTTGTCAGTTTTTGATTGCAGCTTTTTTTTGCCAGTGTTGCAAATTGGCTCAATTACAAAGAAAAAAGCATGAGTGATGAGATGATTCACGAATGCGCCGTCGCTGGGAAGATTCCGCGCTTCCACGTCCCAAAGCTTCTTCCTTTGTTCTTATTGGGTATAATAGATGACTGCCTTGACATAGCAACATCAACATTTGAGAAACTTGAAGGCATTGGCGAGATCTATAAGAAGGTTATTGACCGTCTAGATAGGAATGCCGACGTTGGAAACTCTACTCCGGCTGATATTGTTCTTCTCCCACAAGTGAAAAGTTCATCGAGAGGAGTTGCAGATGGAAAGTTGGATATCATTGCTGGAGAAGAAGCGAAGCAAGGAGAGAGTTGTCTTGTGCAAGTTCTAGAGGACGCAAATCCCACCGTGGTTACAAATTGCACTAATGCAAGTGAACTTCAAAGAGATGAGAAAAAGGAAATACAAATATCAGAGGATGCATCGACCAATGAAGTTGTTCACAACACGTGTTTTAAAGTTTATTGCACGGGTTTTAGCCAAATGTCACAAGACATGAGAAATGACGGCGATCTGGCTGCGGAGTCTTTATTTGCGGAGCCGGTACTTGACACTGACTTGCGGCTCTTTAATGAGTGTGACAAGAATCCATGCATTGTCACTAAGGCTGTGAAGGGAAATGAAGGATCGTTAATGACATGGGAAAAGATGGGTGTCAATGGATTACATATTTTAGCAACTAAAGTACTCCAAGAACACTATATAGAGTCCGTCGTGAGTTCATCTCAGAAAGATGATGAGAAGAAGGGTATGAGTGAGATTACGGATGAGGGGGCAGTTCAAAAGAAGAACAGTGGTGAGACAGAGATGGAGATGCTACAAGTGCCGAAGCCTTACAATGGTAGACCCGGAGCTGGATGTCAGCTTATGGCTAAGGTATCAATTTTTTCCACTGACATGAATTGGAAAATAAATTAATACATTTTGTAAAGTGTTTCATGTGTCCATCTTCAATAGATTCAATACTCAGTATTACAAAGGCATTTGTTTGTTGCCCAAACTCTTGAAGTTGTTCACTTTTGCAGTATTTTCATTATAACGTCCAAAAATCTTCTACTCTAATGTGCTTGTAGTCGTACTAGGCAGGCATTCTTGAGATCGATGATAGAACCGGCTCTCCAAGAGCTTAAACAATGGACCACTCCAACTCGACTAAGCGCGGCACGTCTTCTCCACACCCTCTTGGTACGTTATCTTCCTTTTACCTACTGTATATATGGGAGAAAACATTGGACATACGAGAATCTTACAATATTCTCTTTTTGAGCATGTCCTTTTATGTGAATGCCTAGGTATTGGCCGAAGGATTTGCAAAGGATAACCTCGACATCCTCATTCCAGCCTTTTGCAGGTCTCTTGACCTCTCTTTAAAATTCTCCTACATGTATTTATGTAGGGTGGATGTATCTGTTGTGAGTGTTGGGTTTACAGCGGGACCATTACTGAGATAGAAGTAAAAATTAATTATTGCTTTTGCAATGAGTTTGTAGATGGTTGTTCTACACAAAATTTAGTCAGAAGCACTAGTGGATTACAAGCTATGTATCCAAATTTTGCAATATCAAAATGACATGCGTCATAGTGAGCTAGTGCAGTGCAGTGGGGGACGATGATGTAAAAGTTGCCAAACGAGTTGTTGCTACCATTCACATTGTTGGATTTCATGTGTCCCCTGAGAAATGGTTGCCTATGGTTTTAAAACCTCTCGGTAATAAAACAACAAGTCAAGCTCAGGTATCGAATTTTTCTATAGCTAGCCAAGTATGGTTACCTTCAGACCTGAATTCTGCTAATACACATGTTTATAATGGATGTAGTTCCTAGAATCTTGATGATGAAAAATCATCTTAATGAAACTCACTGTTGGAACTTACTTTCCAATTCATTTTCTAATTTTTGATTACATTGTCAAAATTAGTATTGAATATTGTTTAGTGTTTGTCTGCAGAGAGCAAATGTGCTCGTTGTTATTGCTGCATTTCTGTATGGTACACCTAGCAAAGAAATGGAAAAGAAACACGTTGAGAAGGTTTGTTCCAATCCCGGCTTGTATTTTAAACTACAGTAGTGCATTGCTTACTGCAATGGGAAGAATATATTACACAATAAAATAGGATGCATGAATGCACTCTAATGTCATGAATTGGGGTTTCTATGCTCTGTTGAGTGATCATATGAAGATTCTATTTGCAGATTTGTGAGAAGCTGTACGAAAGAGAAATATGTTGCAGTGATCATAATGCTATTCAGAATCAGGTAAAATTGCCCGTCTGTTCAGAATTGTGCAAACTTGTGTTGGAGTGCTGCTTAAATACTGGAAATGGTCTTAGTTTGCTTTTCTCCAATTATTGCATTTCATCTTTATTAAGTGACAGTACAATGTATATATCTCTGTATTGGGTAGTATTGTTCCAATGTCCCTTTGTCCGGTGGGCCGATATCGGGTCATTGACATTACGAACGGACACTTTATTCACGCCGGCCCTTTCATTGGGTTGGTGTCTCTATCTATCATCTCTGTATTGGAAAACATGCATGTCCTTCCATTCCAATCACCTGCCCATATGTCACCATTACCTTGTACATTACTTGTGTATTGAATATCCTTGATGAAGTACGTTGACCCATCACCTTCCTTCGCAATACTAGCCTGTACTGTACTGTACAAGAATGTACCAAATGTTCTATAATAATAGCTTTGAATTCACCCAGTTATTCTGAGACTGAAAATTTTGTTACCTGTGATCTGAAATGGTCATCTGGCAGCTACTTTCAGTATTAAACAACTTAATTCAAGTTGCGGGGGCATTGTGCAAATCCTCATCGTTCAAGATCTTTGTTCTGCTCCTCCAGGTATATGTTCTTGTTGGTACAAATATATCTCTTGATCGAGCTCTTTTCCTCCAAAGGAAGCTATAATTAATAAATGTGAATCGTGTTGAGGGGCTGCAGCTCCAGAGTGTTGAAGGGGATGCACAGCTCCAAAAGAGATCGGGTCAGGTGCTTGAAGCTCTTGCGCAAGCGTGGGGAATGGAATCAGCGCGAGAGCTCTATGTGCAACACATTCATAGTATGTTGGGCATTATTACTGCTGGTCATGAAGGGTGGTCCTCGGGATTGCCAGGGAAGCTTCTGTTTCAGACTTTCATGCGGAATGCCAAAGACACTGTACGTAATTATATTATTATGCCAATCAAAGCCACGTTTTATCTCTCAATTCGTTTGAGCCACCAATTCTTGAATACTAAAATTAATGAGGAATATTGTTCTGCAGGTGGGTCCTCATCTGGAATCACTCATACCGGTGTTTCGTGTATGCTTGCAAACCGACCAAGATCCTGCTCTTCGAATCAGCTTCTTGCAGGTGATTCTAATCATTTTAATAAGGGGTGGGAATATTTTGAAGGAGAGGTGGTTTGGCAATATATGTGCCGTATGTGTATTGCACTTTCGTTTGTCTCTTGCGTTTCTGGTGTGAACATCACAGAGGCACAAATTTCGGAAGGATAGTAAGCTGGTTGTACGTTGTTGTTGTCAGAGTAGCTTCTGGACGAGTTGTTTGAGAGGCCAGAGTTGGAATCGTCATGGGCTCCTCTTGCTGCAGACATCATTGGAAAACTTCTGATTCCCTGTGGCGTTTGGCGTGCAAGCAAGGTAAGAATCCCATTTGTGCTCAAGTAGTGAATATAATTTATTATTGATTTCTTGGAATACGGTCTCGTCCGGGGATGTGGTTATAACATTAGGTTTTCTTGGCGGGATTTGCATCAGACAGAAGCTGCTATACGGTATGGTGCAATGGTGGCGATAGGAACATTTCTAAGAAGAGACTTGTGTAGCCAGGTTCTCAACTTGTCTGAACCTCAAATCGTATTTTCAATTCAACTATGTACCTACCCATGTACAAGTTTTTTTCTTATAACAGTTACAGGGCAATAGGTCATGTTACTTGTATGCATATATATATAAGCTGGTTCTTTGGTAGCTGCATTGATGTTGTACCACATCTTACGATTCCACAACAGCGTTCGGTCATAACAATCGTGGTATAAATCATGCCTGTGTTTGTAGATTTGTTCTTTAGATTAAATGATCCAGCACAGGATTCGTGAACTGACACAGAATGAAATTAATCCATCTTTTTCCAAATGGCAGGCACACATGCAAGAGATCATGAAAGTTTCAGATCTTCTTCCTGTTGTGAAAACGTGCATAGATGAAGACTATTTTTTTGATGTGCGACGAGCTACCACTCATGTATTGTATCAGTTTCTTCGAGTTTATGGCTCCATGTTGAGTGGTAATTTCTCACCAGTATTGATGGCAACATCAGTTAATAACCAATACTAGTACTTATTCTTGCATGCAAACCTGTATATACTTATACTAATATAGCTTCTCTTGCAGTGCTTCAGTATCTTTCCTTGTGGTTAAGTATCTAAAGATCACCTTGCACACGTGTACAGATTACTTAATCTCTCGTCTTCAAAATTGTGTGTTTTATGGGTGATGGGGTTCACAGAAGAGCAGAGGACCAAGCTCATCAATGTTCTCACGAAGCGCATGGACGATAGCAGTAACACCATCCGCTTAGCCATATTGCCGTCCGTGGCAATGTTCTTTGCCACAATGCCTTCGTCTTTCAGTGACTCTGAAGTAGGTGCATTCATTTCTCACATTCTACTAGTACTGGTATTTGAGCTTAGTAACTGTCAATGAGCGAACGACGAACCACATTACACAAGAAATCATACGCCAGCTTAGAAACCATATGTACTGAACTATTCATGGTGTAGGACCATTGGTAGACCATAGGTAGTACAGTAGCTGTTTTAAACAAGGTTTGTAACCAAGCAGGTGTGGATGTGTAACATTGCAGGTGAAAGATTTCATTACATTTCTTGTTACACATATGGATGATGAGCATCATCATATACAGGTTCTCTTCTTCAAACAGTTCTTTGCCCAAAAATAATTGCACATACATTCATTCACTCAGGTGTGACAAGTATAGAGGAAGCATGTATGCAGTGCCTAATATTCACCATTTGCTGAGGGATTACTGTAATGACATTGGGTCATGTGAAATGCAGGAGGGCACATGTCGAGCAATGGAGGCATGTGCTTTTAAAAAGCCTCATGTTGTTCTGGAAGTTCTACGCAGTATTCGCAGCCAACATAAGAGTGTCGAATATCTTGACCGAGTCGTTAGTGCTGCTGATTGTGCAAAAAGAAACACTACACTTGCATAAAATAAATGCATTCATTGACACCATGAACACTAAAATACCAGTAGTGTGCCATAGAGTAAATCTTTGTGTTAACCCTTTGACGCGCTTGCGTCCATATAATGAACGACGAACAAATTGCAACCTTTCTCAATACTACATCCTTCACAATTTTTCATCCATCCAAATTTCTTTTGGTTCTTGTGCTAGTTGAGATAGATAGATAGAAACACCAACCCTATAAAAAGGGCCGGCGTGAATAAAGTGTCCGTTCGTAATGTCAATGACCCGATGCCCACGGGACAAAGGGACATTGGAACAATACTACTCTCCCCTTTCGGGGATGGACACTATAGTAACCAAAACAAAGTAACAGTAGTAACAGTAACTAAAATAACAAATTAATGATGGTTGGGTGCGAGATAGTATAAAGGTGTGTTTGGGTTAATTATTATCGCCAAGTCGTGAGTTCTTTGGTTGGTTGGTGAAGGGCGTTGTATCACATTTATGTGGTCCGGGTTCGAAACCTAATGGGCTCGTTTGAGCAGTGGTGTGATACACATGGCTTGGTGCTGCTAGTGAGTTGTCATGGCACAAAAGTTGTACCAACCAACCGGCCCTTCCTATCCCTGAGACAAGATGAGCTAGTTGTTTGAAAAGAGTGGCTAGCAGTGGTTTTCACCACTACCCCCCCCCCCTCTTTTAATGTACTACGTCTGTTGGTATTGTTTGATTATTTTCTATGCGTCTTTTATGTAGAAGGATAGATCCAGCATATTGTGTGGCAATGGTATTTATTGCTTTGAATGTGTGTTTTATGGAGGTTTCACAGATGTTGAGTTTAGTTTCAAGTAGTTTCATTGAGGGGACGTGTGTGGTTCCTCTAGCACTAGCTGTAATGACTGATGGAATCCACTTTCCAGCCTTGTTGTATGATATTGTTAATTATAGGTTGGTATTTAAAAAAAAATCTGCCAATTGTTTCTGGTGAAAATCTGTCGTTTGTGTATGTGAATTCAATAAATTGTATGGTTAGGTTATCATCGGGGTTTAGAGACGGTGGGCTTTGGTATGGGAGACCTTTAATGCATAATATATCTGGTTTGAATCTGGCATTACATGTGCTAGTTGACTATCATTTGTAAGGCATGGATCTCCAATATAAGATATTGTGATTTTTTTTAAAACAACACAATTGTTTTATGTCAAGTTTCATTTTGAGCTCAAAAAGTGCGATCTTAAACATGATTTTCCAAAATAAGTAGAATCAAATAACAGAAACCATACCATCTTGTAGTGCATGTTATTCCAATTTCATTACAAAAAAATTCAATCTTTTTGTGTCCTTTGGGATTTTTAATTGAATTTCAAGATAAAATCTTGCAAAATTAATCAAAATGATGTTAATAAAAAAATATGATGAGAAAAAAATGTTGACTAAGATTTGAAATGAGTTACTCTTGACATGGTGATTTTTTGAATTTTTTGTTATGTAAATCTATGACCACATTTTTGCATGGCTACTTTTGAACTTAAGTCAATGCAATTTTGGCTTGGTCAAAATCTCACATACTTACACGTTTATGATTTTAGAGAAGTATGCACTATAATAATAGAAAAGTATGTACTCTAATAACACCGAATCCAACTGTTGAATAGAAAAACAACTTGACGAAGTATCTTTAAAAAATGTTTCATAGTGAAGAGGTTCATCAGGAAGGAGATATAGATGACAACAATCATCCATCAACCCCATAGGGGTCGGTGGGCCTTTAAAGGTTAATAATAGGAAAATTCCACATACTTTTAATATTGTAGAGCAAAGATGTGTCTCTATATTTCATATTAGGAGGTGTAAAAGTTCCAAATTGTGATGGGAGATTTCACATTTACGTTCTAAATGAGAGGTCCAATGTGATTTTGGAACCAACAATCTCTTGCAAAAGTAGTAGTGAAGCCCTAGCCGTTAAATTTAAGTCCCGTTTCCAAATCGCCTCTTCTTGTGAAACAAAGGTTTCCAATTCTAACATCCCTGTTGTTGGTGTTAGATTTTTATTCATTTGTGGTTGTATTTGCTCTTTACCAATATTTAGTTATCATATTGATTTAATTATTTTGTTGCTACGAATGATATATAGAAAGAGGGGTTCTTGTTTTAAAGAAATTGTTATATTGATTTATGAACTCCCGACACATTTATAAGTAATTTAAGGTGGATCTTAAATCAACCCTTGAATTAATGCACTTCGTTCATTAGGGGACGGTTTTTAAATGTTTTCATTGGCACCATTGGGGTGAAGATCTCTAAAATCACAATGCCAAATAACATTACTCAGTGCTTTGTTGTGTCTATGGAAGTGCTTTCAAACCACTCAAGTGATATTTAAGACACAAATGATATTTAATACTTCAAGTTAATGTATGTTGGTTCCATTGCTAAAGAACAAGAGGAGGTGTTAGAGTTTGAGATGGTGATGCAATATTTCAATTTTAGTTTCTAAATCAATCTTAACGCGATTCGAAAACCAACAGAATTTGAGATTGTGATGCTAGATTTTAGTTGTACTTCCTAAATGAGATTGTTGATTTTGAATCCAACTATCCCATACAGAAGTAGGAGCTTCAGCTATGAGATTTGAGTCTCAAGGCCTCTTTACACTAGAGATGAGAAGCTGTGAGGATAGAAATTTCTGCTAATAGAAGACCTAGAAACCGAGAAAATTAATTTCTCACTGTCTGAAATTTCTCTCCTCACGACTTCTCGCCTCTAGTGTAAAGAGACCTCATTTGCAAATTGCATCCTCTTGGGGGACAAGAATCGCAAACTCTGACACACTACACTAAATAGTGTATTTAGTGTGAGATAACTATAAGATTTGAAAATGTTATAGATTTTTACTCTCGACAAAAAAAATTACCAAAGACATTGATTCCAATACTATTGAAAGATCCCCATCTTGACCAATATAGAGGGTAAAAAAATTGGTCAACAGTAAAAACTTACAACATGTTTATGTAAATTAGTGTATCTCACACTAAATACACTATTTAGAGTAGTTCACTGAAAATGGTTTGGGAACACAGGGGAACAGAACAGAGCAGGAACTAAGTTATGGTGGGGCCACCCGAAGTTGTTCGGAGCTCCTTCATTGGGCGCCGGCTTCTAGATAGTATTCCCCCACATATCTCCCACCTGGCTGGCCCAGTGGATAAAGCTCCAGCGCCTTTCTTTCATCCATACTGGATGAATGCCGTCCATCTCTTCCACCTCGCTCTTGCCCGGCCTCTCCATGGCGAGAGAGCTTTGCTCTGGCCATCGCCGCAGTCCCTCTTCAATCTAACTTACCATTTTGTGTGTGTCCACGGCAACAGTGAGTAACCTCCTCCCCTTTGCACTGTAACTAAGTTACTAATGATCACGCTTTTGGCTCGCTGATGTCCCCTGCTTCGGAACTTTGCAGTTCAGTTGCAAGAACGGTGCGAAGCCTACGTGTTGTGGATTGCCAAGTGCATGCGTTGTACTGTTGCATTCTGACTTGTGAGTGGTGGTGCGGAAGCTCAGCTGGAATGTGAGCCAATTTTCTGGAGCTTTGAGTACAGCAGAGGAGCCATGGCGGCGATTGCAGCGAGCTTGAGAGGCCATGGCGTGGTTTGTAAGAACGGCCAGGATGTTGTCCCGGCTATGGCCTTGCCCAAATCTGCTTTCATGGGGTGAGTCTGCGATGCCAGTTTCAAGTTTCTGTTTGACATCACATTCTTGTTGTAATCGTGAACATGCTTGTGTTGAAGGTCATTAAGGGTTGTTTGCAGAGCAGGACACCTACTACTTTACTTAGCTGAGGAGACCTTCATCTTTGGTGTTCGCGTGCTTATCATGTTTTCATGTGTTTTGGCAGAGAGCAATTTTTATGCAAGATTCAGCAAACTAGTTTGAGAGTATCTCAAAAACCTCAAGTGGCCGTGTTCGCCTCCGCCGCAGGTGATTCCTTTCCGTGTAACTAGATACCAGGTGAAACTGTTTGCGGTAACCTAATAATGTGGGATAAGGTTGTTATCAGCTAATGTATGGTTGTAGAAAAATTCTGGACCATTCGGAATTGTCAATACTGGAAATTAGACCATCCATAGTATGGTCACAGCATTGTTTGTCACTGAAATCTGAGGTTACATTTGTTCATTTCATCAGCGATCCCTGTGCAGAGCCTAAATGGAAGCAAAAGCTTGCAGCTGCGGATGAGCATCAGGAGAAAACCCGCCAGGCTACTGCTCAGGTACTCACACTAAAACTAATTGGTCAAATTGTTGAATTCTTTTGGTTTTTCCCGTTGATTCTTCTGAACTAAAATAGAAAGTACACTTCAAACATCGGTATCTAATAATAGACGCTAAAAAGTTCATCTAAAGAGCAAACTTCCTTCTTTCCTTTGGTATACTAAATGTTCCTTCCTAGAAGCTTCCACACCATTCATTTGAAGTCCTATAGATATAGACATTGACAGTTTTTCCACTTAGGGTTTAACTCATATTCTTCTTTCTATTGATACCTTTTGGTACTTTTCTCTCATAATTCACTTCAACTCCTATTGAAGGCCATTTGGACACTTAGGTGTTAAGTATGATCTCATCAGGAGTCCGTGACCATTGTCTGTAAAACTTACATGCAGGCACAAGAAGAATATAGGAGGAAGCAAGACGCGTTGCGCAGGCAATCTGCTCAAGCTGCTGCTGGAGGAGAGGCTTCTTCCTTGAAGAGCCTCGAGCTTATTCCTTATTTAACGGACGATGGTCACATAGTGGACTGCACTGAACCTGGTGTCAAGGCTAGTGTGTATGCTATATTTGACGAGAACAAGACACTCTGCTACATTGGTGTCTCACGACAAGTATGTCATTACCCTCTACCCAACTTTGGTCCTTCCTGCAGTCTGTAAAAAAATTAGCGTTTTAACAATGAGGTGTGCTTTGACAGCCTCAGTTTGTAATTCTGGAGTTGACTGTAACGTGATGAACGATGATCTACAGGTGTATCAAAGTATGAGGCTCCATTTTGCGAGGAGGCCTCTGCAATGCTACTATGTGAAGATCATGCATGTGACAAAACCCAGTCGTGCTCTCCTGGAAGGCACACGTGATATTTGGATATCTGAGAATGGATCTATTCCAGAGGGTAACGACAACGGTGAAATGCAAAACCTTTGGGAGAATGCATTAGATTGTACTCCTTTCATGACTGGTAAGTAATAACTTGGGCTCCTACGCTTTATCCTGTAAACAGATATCGAGGAGATTATCAGGAGCATTTGATTAGAGGATACGGAAGCTTGATGGAAAAGGTCAAGTAGAAGTCACTCAAGTTTCCAAAACAGTGTGATTAGCACTGCCAGTGAATTTGACAACTCAGAGGTGGAGTAGTAACAGGGGCGGTGTTTCGTATGTATGGCAGATGAGGAGAAACGTCTGGTGGAGGAGGCAGCACCGGGACCTCCAACAGCCAAAGCGCTGAAGGAGGTGGCGCGACGGATTGAGAGAGAGCTGGAGGCGGTGTTCAAGCAACGGCAGTGTACAGATGTGTTGCGCTTTGACCCAAAGCTCAAGGATCGTTGCTTGTTGGACTTGAAGGGCATCGCAGTGCAGCCTGACACTGCCGTTCCTAAATCTACTCCCAAGCAATCTACTTAGCCTGGCAATCTCACTGCCGCACAATCGTGGTAATTCTTCATCTGATGCTCCATAATTATACAAGAAAGAGGCATCTCACGTCCGAGTACAGCCTGTACTGTACTGTACTGTAGAGGCATGAACGTCAGTTGCTAGCACTAACGGCAAATCAGTGATCCCTTGTAAAAGTATCCATCACAACAAAGACAGGTCCTCTATTGAAAGATTCGAGGTGCCACTGAGAATTCTGGTTCCCATCTGGATTGTTCACTTGTTTTTACTTGACTGGATAAGTGATGCTGTAGATTAATGCTTTATAATGTCAATGTACAATTATTGAAGCTAATCCGGCTGTCTGAATGCTTGACAGGAGGATTAGGATCCTGAATCCTTTAGTGCCCAGGGTGGTTCTGGAAGAACCCTCTGGTGCTTTTTTTTCTTTAACCCTTTAACGTCCCGATTCAACACTGTTTTCAAAGATTTGTTATAAAATGGTTGATGAAAAACGAAAATGGAGTTGATGTACAAAACAAAGTTGTAAATGTCAATGTGTAGATAACATCCGTACGGTTGGATTCATCATATTTATTATTAATATTTTTAAAGTAATTTTGCAAGGTTTTCTCTTGAAATTCAATTAAAATCCAAAATTAACACAAAAAAATTTAAAAATATTGTAATGAAATTAGAATGACATGCACTACGAGATGGTATGGTTTCCATTATTTGATTCTACTTACTATGGAAAATCATATTTAAGGTCTTTCTTTTTGAACTAAGATTGAAACTTGACATTAATCACTTTTGTAAATATTCAAAAATTCCCATTATCTTATTTGGAAGATCCATACCGTACAAATGGTATTCAACTAGCACAAGAATGAAAAAAATAAAAAATGGATGAAAAACATCCGGTACCTACAGAAATCGAGCTGCTGAAATTCATCTGGCGTCCAGAATCTGGACGCCGGCGCGCTAAAGGGTTAATCCCTAAGCGTGCAAGGAGCAAATGTTGATTTTCACCTAGTTCCTAATTCCAAATGAAAATGGTCCTAACCAAGTGTAGGGGCTACCTTCTACTTTTTAGTCCAATTTACTCTTCTTCATAATTGTTAAAATTGCGGTTTACAGCACTGTAAAGCTCAAAGCCTTAAAAATTCAGTCTACACTACAAAAAAAGTTTTTAAGTTCAAGAAGCATGTCACCTACACACTGTTCACACTATTATCTACATTTTTCCTAAACTTTTTATACTATTCTAAGCATTTTTGTAATTAATATGATTTACAAGGAAAAACTTTGATTTTTTTTTATATAATTTATGTTTATTTAAATAATTATGAAAAAATTAAGGTAAATTGGTTAAACAATAACTTATATGAGAAAAATACCAGAAAAATCTAATATATTTTAAAATGTGAGGATTTGATGAGGTTTGACCGGGTAATTGTAGTATAGACGCTTAAAGGTTAAACAATCTTTGTTGAAATTAGGGATACTATTAATAATATCTAACCTTGAACACACTTTTAACTTAAAACGAATTAATTAGGGTTTAGTTTTAATTTTGTGTCATGGGGGCTTTGGAAGGGGCGATAGGTATTCTAAGGTTGCGATGGGGAATGCTCCTCGTTGAAATTTGCTGACTAAAGGTACTTTATGGCTAGTGCACTAAAAATTGGCTTTCAAAATGGAAGATGCGCCCTATCTAGGAAACGTCTTTGTCCGAAAGCAAGTCTTTTCTACGGACATGCATTAAATAAGCTCATCTATTCTCCTCCTGGAAGTGGTTTCTAGAATAAATTGAGGATGTTGGACATAGGGATGGGATTCCATGAATTATCAAGGCTCTCCCCATTCACAATTGTTGCGGTGCTATTTGCCTCGGTTCAGATTTGCCAAAAAAATCATTTTTAGTTAAAAGCCTGTTATTGGGTGTTGGATTAGAAGATCATAGTACAATATGTTTTTGAATCGTATAATGCACACTCATAAATGAGATTTTTGAGAGTGTATGATTTCAAAGTTAAAATAGAATTCGGATTAAATTTTCAAAAATGAAAATAAAGATGTTCATCAATGACCTATGTGAACACCTCTCAAAAACAAACCCACACATAATTATTGTGAATTTTATAAATGAGAGTGACTTGTCCATGTACGATTTAGGACAAAGAATTATACATTAAAATATGAAAGCAATTGTTACATTGATCAAGATCCGAATACATGCACTAATGGAACAACATCTAGATGACACAATAAATAAATAATAATAATAATAATAATAATAATAATAATAAAATACCGCATATTACATGTTGTATTTGTAAGTATCCGTAGTATCTTTACGTTTTGCTCATAGATGTTTTAATAGCTCTATAAAAATAAATCTAAAAGATGAGTATTATAAATCTCTAATAAAATCTAAACTTCACAATTCAAATTCAAATTCATCACAAATTTTCCATTATTTGCATTTTTTACACATCAATGATCGGAATGTGAACACCTAGGTAGTAAAGGGTTAACCCCTAAAGATCACAAGGTGTCCTCGGAATTGACAATTTGAGAAAAAAAAAACCATCATGAAGTAATATTTGGAATAATATTTTGGAATTGCTACAGAACTGAAAGTTGTAGGTTTTCAATTTTAGATTCCATATGTATGGTTAAATTCACCAATACTATCACTAATATTTTATTATAAGTCTTCAAAAATTAAATTTGAAATTCCCCCTAAATTTGATTACAAAAGAAAGTTTTAATATATTTTGAGTAAATTGTTTTTGGAATGGATTTGAAATGAGATATTCTTGATATGGTGATTTTTGGTAACTTATTGTGTAATTTAAATCTATGACCTCTTTTTTGCAAGGCCGCTTTTAAATTAAAATCAATGCAGTTTCCATTTGGTCCAAATTTCACCAACTTTGCAACAACTATGCTATCTTATGTATTTAATATACCAAAGTTTACTAGCAGGTTTTGATAGCCTTCTACCTAATATTTAGTTATTTCTAAAAATAGATTTGGGCAAAATCGAATATTCTATGAAATCCAATTTTTTCCCTTTACAAATTCTCTTTTTGAAAATAGTTCCCTACATTTCAGGCAACTACTTTTAATATTATGTGCAACCCAATCTGCTGATAAACTACGATATTATATATTTTACTATTAAAAGATGTATATCCTACGTATGTGTACAATACATGTGGGATAGAGCCTCACGGTTGCACCCTTCTTGTTACTGTCCCATTTAATATAGACGCACACTAAAGTTGGATGTCCTAAAACCACCACCTCCCCCAATTATTTTTCTTGGGGCCACCATAATTGAGACTCAAAACCACCAATTTCACTATTCAAGTGAACCAATGGTATGCCAAGCATTGCAAAGAAGTAGTTGGTGGTTTTGGGTATCATTATGAGTGAAAATTAATACCACATGGTGTGATCATAGAGAAACCTAGAGGTCTGGTTTGGGTCACGAAGTTCTTTTCACTTCAAAAATTTATATTAATTTGAATATTGAGGATTAAATTGTGAAAAAATTTCCATCTCTGAGAAATCTTCTTCCAAATGACCGAAAAATATTTCTCATAAATAACCTTGTTAAAATGAGGCCATATTTCTTAAGTTAGTGGTTTTAGGACACCCAACCTTGTAATCATGCAGGTGACGTGGAATACTGAGCCGCCCCACGGACGCTGCCTGACGCGGGGATTGACGCACGGTAGCGTCAAGGCGCCGAAACCCTAAAAACCATAATGGTATTTGATGTCCTCAGCCGCCTGGGCTTTCATTTCACCCTTCTCTTGCTCCTCTCACCACCATCGTCGTTTCCGCCCTTCGTGCCCATCTCTCCCGAGCTTCATTCACGATGGGTGTGTCATTCGAGAACTTGTCCACCCCCGAGGGCTTGAAGAAGCTCGACCAGTACCTTGCTTCTCGCAGCTACATCTCAGGGTAAGTGTTCATCGGCACCCGCTCTTTTCATTTCTGCGTCCTTTCTGCGTCTAGGTTATTGAGGGTACTGATGTTTCGGAGTTTATGTTCAGGTACCAGGCCTCCAGGGATGACCTTGCCGTGTTCGTCGCTTTGGAGAGCGTGCCCGCTGAGTACGTGAACGCCGCAAGGTGGTTCAAGCACATTTCAGCTTTAGCCGGACCACAGTACGCATCTGAAACCCCTCTCTTTAGGGTTCTGGAGACCATAATTTCTTATTATAATCAATTTTTTGTATGGTAGCAGAGTAAATTTGTATGCCTTGTTTTTTTAACCATCAACACTTCAATTGTAAATCAAGGCTCTAAGATTTTGTTTCCCTTAGATTCGCTGCACCAGGAGTTGGAGTACAGATCGAGAGTGGTGCTGCCCCTGCCGCAGCTCCGAAGGCTGTCGAGCCGGCGGTGGTTGAAGCTGAAGCTGTCACCCCGCCTGCTGCTGATGTATGCTATCCGGAACCAATCGTTGGTGGAATTGAATTGCTATGCTATTCATGATTAGTGCGTGAAGGATTGGACTTTTCTTTCCATTAAATTCAATAGCTACAGTGCAGGAGTAGTTTGTTTAGCTAATCTAATTTGTAATTTTATTTCTTACAGGATGAATATGACGATGACCTTGACCTGTTCGGCGACGAAACCGAGGAAGAGAAAGCTGCCGCTGAGAAGCGTGAGGCTGAGAAGAAGAAGGCCCCTAAGCCTAAAGTTGGTAAGTCATTAAGGTTGTTAAGAATTTGACTCATAAGTTTGGGGGTGTCTGCCACGATTCGTTTCCAACAAATTCTAATGACTGTTTACTTGTCCTTCTCAGTTGGAAAGTCATCTATAGTGTTGGACGTCAAGCCTTGGGATGATGAGACCGACATGGTGAAGTTGGAGGAGTGCGTCCGCGCTGTTAAGATGGAGGGTCTGCACTGGGGAGCTTGTAAGACTTCTTGCAATTCTTTTTCCTACATTGTTTCTGTTTATGGTTAGAGGTTTCAGCAGGACTTTATACCCACTGTGGTACCTCTTGTAATAAGATCTCTGATTTGAGTTGCAGCCAAGCTGGTGACTGTTGTTGCTGGAATCAAGAAGCTGTCGATCATGTTGACCATCGTGGACGATTTGGTCAGTATCGACAACCTGATTGAGGACTACCTGACATCTGAGCCAAACAACGAGTACATTCAGAGTTGCGATATTGTTGCCTTCAACAAGATCTGTAAGCGTCCTAATCTCTAGATACCAGTGTTATTCTTATTGTCTTGACAGTTATTTTCTCGACCATATCCCTTTAGAACTTGTTATTTCAGTAAGGTTGTCAAACCTGTACTTCTTTTGGATGTAAATTTCTTTGCTACTTAATCTTGTAGCAGTTCTCCACTTCGCACAGCTTGTTCTGTTTTTTTTTTCAGGAATAGTACAAGTTAGCATCATGTTCTGATACATTTTTATTGAAATGTGCAGAGAGGAGTACCACAGGCTGGGACGTAAGAATTGGTTTCTATGATAGTATGATGAAACCTTTGAGAAAGACTTATTATCTTAAGCTCTGGTAGCTTCATCTGTCTTTTACTTTTTTAGTATTTGTTTTATAAAGCTCGGTTTATTTAATGTCTTGACTACCTATATCATTCGTTGCAAGAACTGGATCTCATTGTGACTGGGCATGTACAGTACAGTATGACGTCGTACGTTGAATTAACTTTTCAAACAATTGAATCAAATAATTTAATTTATAAACAATCTGGACATCAATATTAAAATGTATTAAACCATTTGAAGTGTTCAAAATTGTGTCTTCAGAATTTTCATGGATCAGATGTTAAAACAGAAAACGAACATTTCATATTTGAGAACTTCAAACATTGATATCATTTCGCCAGAGCCGTGTGCTCTTGGTCCTCTGATGTTTCTCTTCTTTCAACGGAACCGGACACTTTTATCGTTATATATATATATATATATATATATATATATATATATATATATATATATATATATATATATATATATATATATATATATATATATATATATATATATATATATATATATATATATATATATATATATATATATATATATATATATATATATATATATATATATATATATATATATATATATATATATATAACATCTAATGTATTGGTTTACACTTATTGGTACAAAAATTATATCTGTGATTGTTCACCAATGCTATCACCAATGCCTTTTAAATTCACCAATGATATTATCAATACTTTATTATTAAACTTGATAGCGGAAATTAGAAATCCCTTTTATATTTAATAATAAACGGAATATTAACAACTTTTAAGCAAAAACTGTTGAAATGGAGATTTTTTGAAATTTTGGTGCATTTAACCCTTTAACGTCCCGATTCAACACTGTTTTCAAAGATTTGTTATAAAATGGTTGATGAAAAACGAAAATGGAGTTGATGTACAAAACAAAGTTGTAAATGTCAATGTGTAGATAACATCTGTACGGTTGGATTCATCATATTTATTAGTAATATTTTTAAAGTAATTTTGCAAGGTTTTCTCTTGAAATTCAATTAAAAATCCAAAATTAACACAAAAAAATTTAAAAATATTGTAATGAAATTAGAATGACATGCACCACGAGGTGGTATGGTTTCCATTATTTGATTCTACTTACTATGGAAAATCATATTTAATGTATTTCTTTTTGAACTAAGATTGAAACTTGACATTAATCACTTTTGTAATTTTTCAAAAATTCACATTATCTTATTTGGAAGATCCATACCGTACAAATGGTATTCAACTAGCACAAGAATGAAAAAAAATAAAAATGGATGAAAAACATCCGGTACCTACAGAAATCAAGCTGCTGAAATTCATCCGGCGTCCAGATACTGGACGCCGGCGTGCTAAAGGGTTAAACCCTTCAAGGTTGAGTGTTCTAAAACCACCGACTTCAGCAATTTGGCCTATATTTGGCAGTGCTAAATTAAAAAAAACAAAACGACCGCATTTGAAATAGGTTTTGATGAGGATTGCAAAAAATTGCAACAATCTGCATTTGTCGATTTTATACAAAACTAAAAAGTGGAAAGTAACGTGTGACCCAAATCAAACCTCAAGGTTTCTCCATGTTCACACCATGTGGTACTAAGTTTCAGTGATAATGATACCCAAAATCACCAACTATTTCTCTACAATGCTTGGGGTGCCATTGGTCTAATTGAATAGTGAATTGGTTGTTTGAGTCTCAACTTTGATAGCGCCAAGAAAAGTATGATGAATCCAACCGTACGGATGTTATCTACACATTGACATTTACAACTTTGTTTTGTACATCAACTCCATTTTTGTTTTTCATCAACCATTTTATAACAAATCTTTGAAAACAGTGTTGAATCAGGACGTTAAAGGGTTAATGAAACAAGTGTCGGTTCAATCTCTAGTGCCCAACAAACTAGAATATGTTCACTACAATATCAGAAATGCAAGTAACAGAAAAATTTGCGAAGAATTGGATTTTGAATTGTGAAATTTTGAATTGGAGATTTATAATACACATCCTCTAGAAAAACAAATTTTCAATTTGTAGTTTTGCAACTATCAAAATATATACAATATGAACAAAACGCAGAAATATAATAATTATTTGCAAATAAAACACATATATTATGCAATGATTCCTCTGTTTGGGAGTTTGTTATTTTGTTTTATTTTTTTTGATTCTGCTCTCTTGTACATGTTCGAGTAGTGTATGTATTCCGATCTTGATCTATGTACGAACTCCTTTAATTTTTAATGTATAAATCAATACATTAAATTAGGATGTTTGTTTGTTTGTTTGTTTTGTTTTGTACATTGAGATATCCCCATCCGTGCATTTGTTGGTCACGTTCTTGGTATTGTCGGAAAGCTTTTGATGAGGAGGGGTGTTAAGAGTTTGTTTTGTTGCATTTGAACCTACGGTATAAAAGTTATGGATTTTAAATTGAATTTCATCATAATAAATTGAATTAAATTATATAAAAAATGAATATGCAAGTTTTAGATGTCACTTTTGGCATCATCAAAAAGCTCTTGATAAGTAGGGGTTCACTAAAGTTATTTTGTAGCTTTTGGACCTAGAGTGTGAAAAATATGCACTTTCAATCAAATTTTGTCACTATAAATTAAATTATGTAAAAAGAAAATACAAAAGCAAAAGTAAACGAAAACATAAAGGAACACAAGTATCACAATAACGCGGAGAAACAAGAGGAACATCTCGATCAATGGCATCAAACCTATGGCACAGAGCCATATTAGTTTCAGTCTGTTGAACCATATATATAGATAAGTGATTTTCACTTATAAAATTCACAATGATTATGTGTGAGTCCGTTCTTGATATGAAATATTTCAATGGAGAGGTGTTGACATAGGTCATCAATGAATTGCACCACTTTCATTTTTGAAAATTTAATCCAAATTCTATTTAACCTTTAAAGGATTTAGGGCATAGTAGATATGTTGCCGTATATTTAACATTTGTTGTAAGTAAAAAGTTCCAAATTGAGATCCCAATAGCTTTTAAGAACATGTAGACATGAATTTTAACTTCACATGTTGATATGAAACTTATAGGAGGTGTAGAACCATTCCAAATACAATGAAATACGGGTGTATAATATTGGCCGGAATGGCCTATTTGGACCTTTAAGGGTTAATTTTGAATTTTTTACTGTGAGAAGAACTCATCATTTCAAACATGTGCAAAAAATTTCAAGTAAATTGGAGGTATAAAGAGGAAGATATGAGGATCTGAAGTTTTGGCTAGATACCTTTCGTGCAAATCAAAGAAATCACCAAAAATTGCTCACTTGATGAATTTATGATCAAGAAGTACCTATAGATTTGGCTTTCAAAAAGAGCTAGGCTCTGTTTGTTGCTCATCCTACAATTCAAAGCCCAAAAACCCGCATTTTGTCACTTTCTAATTCCAAAAGTTGTGTGGGGGCCTTACGGTCCTTTAGGGGTTAACATCTAAGGTAACTATACCTAAAAGGGAGCATTTACCTAAGAGCGTGCGTATCTACTGTAGTGTGACATTTCACAGTTGAAATGTCACAGTAAAATACATACGCACGCTTGTAGATAAACACTCCCTTTTAGATATACCTTAGTTAACCCCTAAAGCCCGAGGGGTGTTGGAAAAAAACATATATGTGTTATAATATGTGCCCTTCCATATGTTTTAGAAGTCTCGTTTAATAACAAAATGTAGGGCATCATCTCTACAAATTATCTGTACGGTCAAATCTCTAAAAATAAATTAAGTTCATCTTTTTATAGAATTTAAAAGCATTAACCTTTGAAAATTTGTATAAATTCTAATTTTCACTTGGAAGTTTAAAATTTAGCGTGATTGGTTTAATTTTGGTTTATCTATTGTAAACTTTAAAAAAGAAAAAGAAATGATGGAGGACCATTTTCATTTGAAATTAGAAACTAGGTGAAAATCAACGTTTGACTAAAGAATGACCAAAGATGTCCCCACGGGGCTCCTGGCAGGCTGAGGGGTTAACCAACAAGCGGCTAGTCGCGTAGTTTTTGCCTTAAAAACAAATGTTTTTTTTGTCCAACTATGTAACTTGTAGGAATAGGTTAAAACGTTCAGGGGAAAATTGAGAAGGCGAAAGTAAAAACATTGTGGTAAAAATCGTTAAAAGGTAAAAAGTAAATGTAAAAACAAGAAGTAAAAAAGATATTGTGGTGATTTCTGACAGTTTGACTCAGAGTGTCACTGTTCACTAACTCACTAACTCCTCACTAACTCCTAAAACGCAGCGTTTTCATGGTCTCTCCCCGGTAGGAGCAGAGACAACAAAGCAACCTGACGAGGCCGGTCCGTCATGCAGTCCACGCTGTCGAGAATGATGGAAAGATGATGAGCCTGGGCCCGGCGTCCCTTCCCAGGCAGGCATTCGAAGTTTAGGGTTCCCACTGGAAGACGTACTGTACAGCCAGGCTGTGCAGCCTTCTGATACCGACCCTTCTTACAATTCAAACTTTCAACTCTCGATCGGACGTCGTAACTCTTGTTCGCAATATTTGCAGCTCTGCCTGCGCCCATGCATCATTCCGGCCTGCATTCATTTGCCTGTCCATGCATGTGTAAATCTCCCTTAGCTTCTTGCGGCGCGGCACTTGCTCCACTTCTGTGGGTTTCTTCCGTGCATCATGAAACCGTTGAGTCAGTGTGCACTCAACCCGTACTCTGCTGCGCCGCCCGCCCGCATTCATTCATTCATTCATTCATTCATTAATGGCCGGTCCTCAGCTTGCTTGATTGATTGATTGCCACCATGAGCCAAATAGTGCACAATGTTCCATCGATTGTGCTTAGTGATCTGTTGAAGCGACGACTGTTACCTTGAAGAGCTCCGTGGGGTGGGTTTGCAGCGAATTCCCGGGAGTCGTTTCTTCTTGGCCTTGGATGTGATGTTGCCTGGGGTCGTTTAGGTCTTGGAATCTCCGTCGTATCATCATTGGACGCCCGCGATGGATCAGCAGCCTGTGCAATTCGAGTCCACTGGCTCGCAACAATCGAGGTTGCCGTCGTTCTTCCGGAACTTGCATTCGAGATTTTCATCACCCACGAAGGTAGAAGATGTGGTCATCACTTCCACCGTCTCGCGGAAGAAACCGCAGCTTCTCATTGGAAATAACGCCTCCAATCAAACCATCCCCCCACATTCGGATGGGGAGGAGCTTCGGGCTGGAACGAAGCGCCGAGCAACAACCGAGGCGGAGGTACTGACGATTGATCAATTTTGAAGTAGTTTTTGTTTTCCTTGTTTTCTTTTTGAGCATGAGTAGTTCTTTACAACCACTTCCCCAACAGGAAGTTAGTAGGTATTTATAGACATCGACTACCTTTCACATCAACAACCCAGAATGGTGCTTCGAATTGGGTCTCATGCTTCCACTGTGATCTCTATCAACATGTTTTTGGGAAGTCTTGTGTTAGTGACTCCGTTATACTCTCTGTATCGCAGTATGGAATGAATGAAAGCATAATGCCTGAAGTGTCGATCCCCCCGCTTTCAAATTTGACGCCAGCTACGAAAAGAAAGAAGGTGTCGTGGGAGCAGGACAGCGATTGGATTGCGATGAATGAGCCCGTTTCGATTGCTCATGAAGTAGAGAGTGTGGCCCAAGTCCAACAGAGCCGCAATTGCTTAGTGCAGTCTCCACCAAGGGTGCTTCCAAGGACCAACAGTGAGGCGAAAGAACCAAGGGCAGACACTGACATGGGAAAAATTATTAATAAGGAGGGGAGCTTCGATAGTGAAATCTGTATCACCAGTGGACCTTGCCAACGAAAGGTTCACCCTGACTGCCTGGGTTCCTCGAAAAATGACTGACATGTGTGCTAGAGTGAAGGATAGTGTGGCAAGTGTGCAGGATATTCCGGAACGTATGTCATTTCAGCGAAGGTCATATTGAAGTGGCCGGGTCTTTTCTTTACATGGACAAGCAGCTAGTGGTGCAATGTTTAGGGGAACGGTACAAGTGGGACCACTGTAGTAGTTGTTGTTTTGCAATGAATATTCTGGCATGATGTAATGAGGAGTATATCCTGTTTTTCGTGTTGACAGGATGAGCTTTTGGTAGGAAAGTGGAGTCTTCCTGTGGATCTAAAAGGCGATGTCTTCTCGTGTAAACTGAAAGAAATTCTGGCCAAACCATTCGATGAGAAAGAGTCTAAAGAAATGTGGGACTTGGCCACTCGACGGAAGCCTGTCTTGAAGTTGCGCCAAACGCGTGGCCGGACCATGCAAGTCTCTACAAAGGATGAAGGCCTTTCGTACCTTGATCATCACCCTGGCAAGTTTCTCATGTTCTTTTGGATCTAATTTTCATGCAATATAGTGTAATGTAAAATTTCTCTGCTAGGAATTTGATCTTGCTCTGCCTTCACTCCCCTTGATGAGACAAATCTATCAAATTAACAATGAAACAATCAGGGTAATACTCTTGCTTTATGCACACTCCCTACGCCTGAACCTTATCCTTTGTGGCGGGCTGATGACAGGAAATGCTTTGGTGTTTGTGCTACAGATTTAGCCCATCAGCTTGAGGAGTCCTCACATCCATCAGACAAACTGGCACTTCTACGATGCTTCTTCTTCTGGCTTCAGGTAAGCACTTAATATCTCCCGTATGATCTCTTTGGATTGGAAAATCGAGCTTGGCTATGGCCAATTTTTGAGTTAAACCCTGCCCCTTGATGCGGAATAGTCTGATGTACCTGCATATTGAGTTCTTCTGGATTATTAGGTCAGCCGGCACTTGTTTCACTTCTTTCGTATCCATATGTGATAATACCTGCTTATTATGCAGCATTCATGTATGGAAGGTGCGTACAAGCCTTGGGCTCCTGCGTCGAAGAACAGTACGGAGGAAGATGACTGCGACTTCACTGATGGCCCAGATTGTGAGGTGTGCGGAATACCTGCCCTTTAATCCCGAGTTCTCATGTTAGCACATCTGTTAATTGGTGGTCTTTGAAGAGCAACTCAGGTTTTACGTACATTCCCAATATGACTGAAAACGATAAACTTCAATGTTTCTTCTACAACAATTCTTTCAAGTTGTAGAACCAAGCAGCATGGAATTTGTCCAAGTTGATTTGAAACGTCCAGCGGGATACTATTTCTCTCGAGTGCCAGAGCAATCAATCTGGCTGTTTCTTGGTCCTTTTTCAGGTCCTTGCTGTGGTGCTTCCCCTTGATGAGAAGAAGGACGTGAGCACTGTAGTGAAACCTATAGAGCCAATTACCGTTGATCTCAGTGACGACGATGAGGATGATTGTCTTGAAGTAAGCGTGAAGTTGCCTGTAAAAGCAAAATCGAACCCAAGCTCCTGTAATAACTTTCAGAAGGCTGCTACTGTAAGTGAAGCCTCCAAGTGTTCACTGCGTGTGTATCAGTTGTTGCTTGTAGATTACTGCTAACTCCAACTTCTTTAAGCTAAAGGATTTGTCCCAAAAATTATCTTGTTAATCTCAGAGTAAATATTAATTAATAGAATCTAGGGTCTGATATCACAAGCGCTGTCCACAACACTGGAAGGAAGAATAATTGACAAGACTGAAATGCCGTATTTAAAGCAATATCTACGAGGTTAACATACTCTCATCTTCATCTCTCATCCCTGATTAATAACTTGCAGATGTTAGCTCTATTTTGGTTGTTCCAAAGTAAACGCACAAGGTTTGTGGTAGTGGAAATCTGACTGGTTTTGTGTGTACCAGTGCAATTTCTGCTGCAAGGAGTTCGGCATGGAAAAGGAGCAACAACGGGCCCTGTACAAATCATGCGGCCACATTGAAACTTGTATGAAGTGTGTAGATAAACTGTGGATGGTGGGGAAGCAGAATTGTCTAAAATGCGGGGCAATCCAGTCTGTAAGGCCGAGATCCATCATGGACTTTGCTGATGATTCAGATTAGGATTCCGATCTGGAAACTTGTAAATGTATTGAAACGCGCTCAAGAGAGGGATTTTGCACCACCAGAGCAGTGGTTTAGGTTGATTTTTTTGATGATGATGATGATGATGATGCAGTAACCTGCTCAGCTGAGAACAGGAGCATCTTTGGTTGAATTCTACATCTTCTATAATAGAAGGTGCCAGATTAAATTAAAACCTGAAAGTTTTTCCATTTAAAGAGCCTCCCTTTAGAGTGTTGCCTTGTGTATTGGTTTGGAGTCATAATCCCTCAACTGCAGGAATTCCTCTTTAACCCTTGCATGTCCCGATTCAACACTGTTTTCAAAGATTGGTTATAAAATGTTTGATGAAAACCGAAAATGGAGTTGATGTATGAAGCAAAGTTGGAAATGCCAATGTGAAGCTCACATCTGTACAGTTGGATTCATCATATTTTCTATTAAATATTTTTTAATTAATTTTGCAAGGTTTTATCTTCAAATTCAATTTAAAATCCCAAAGTATCATAAAGATTTAAAAATATTGTACTGAAATTGGAACAATATGCACTATGAGATGATATGGTTTCCATTATTTGATTCTACTTTGATCATTTTGTGAGAAATGTACTCATTGATTTGATTGATCATTTTGTGAAAAATATACTCCCTTCATTTCATACCAAGAGTTCATGTTTTTTGGCAAATTTTTTTTCCTTGTTTTTTTCCTGTATTTTATATTTCAAAATGTGAGTACCCGGTCCGGAATGACCTTAAACTAGTAGATGCTGGAGAGGGGTACCCTTAAGGTGTTGTCGGGATACCCAAGGGGTTGGCGGTTCGATTCCGGCCGTAAAATCACTACTCTTCCGGATGCAAATTCCCCGGCGATGGGTTGCCAAAGGTAACTCGTCATCTTGCAGCGGGTTGCAAAGCAACTCGTGTGTTCCAAAAAAATTAAAAAAATTAAAAAATGTGAGTACCGAGTTTCAAACAAGGCGGATAATGGTAGTGATTCAAAAACTACATGATACTATTAACCCCACAACCCTCTCCAAACTGAGTTGTTTTGCAAAGGTGCATTATAAAATGCGATTGAGGGATATTTTGAACTTGATGTATGAAAAAGAGCTGTACATTATGAATTTTAGATTCTATCCATACGGTTAGATCTACAATTGCTATCACCAATATTTATTAAAAAAATTTGAAACTTAAAACTCAAAATTATTTTGTAACTCAATTAAGAATAAGATTGACAATATATGAATGAAATTTGTTGTACTGGGTTGAAATGTAATATTTTAAGTTTAGTGATTTTTGGAGATTTTTTGGTTGCTTAATTTTTATGAATTGACTTTTTTTAGATCACTTTTGAACACTTTTGAACTAAGATCTTAGAATTTTTTGGTGAATCACTGCAACATGAAATGAAGCATAAAAGTATCACAAATCATCCCCTTTCTAGTCGGTTCTCACATGTATGAAGCTAACTTCCCATAGTCTCTAGTAAAAAATTCACATTGCTAAAAGTGTAGAACTAACAAAAAATGTGGATGAAATATGTACGTCATCCAAAAAATGGACGCTTAGGTAGTAAAGGGTTAAAGATAGCCCTTTTTTGAGTATTGAGATGACATTTTTAGGCAAAAGTCACGTTAAGTTGAAACATGCCAAAAAATGTGGACTTTAATTATGAAACACGAGGACTAATACAAACGGGGAGAGATCATCACAATTGGCAGAGATCATAGCAAGTGTTAGAGAAAAAAAAAAAAAATTAAAATGTAGACGTATAGCTTGATTGAAAAACATGATACAAGATAACATTTGGTAATCTATAGAGATGTCTTATAAAATAGTCATTTCAAGAGAAATTTAGTGACAGTTTGAATAAAAGTTGTAGATTTAGAACTAATAGATTTGTAACATCCATTTAGTTAAATGTAATACTATCATCAGTAATTCTATATGATATAAATTGGATTAGAAATCAAAATTTGATATTACAATTACCTACAAAGTGAAACACTAGGACCTTGTCTTCTAGGTCTACAACTACTATCACAAGCCACCAAGTTCTTTGCTTTGGAAGAGCTTGAAGGCTTGGCTATACACAATAGCTGAACTGGTAGTCACTACCGCCTTCATTTATGAGGGTAAAATTGAAAGAATCAACTTTGACCCTTTAGTGTTTAACCCTTTAGTGCCTAGCTGACCATATTCTAATCAATGGAATGTTTGAAATGAAAATAATAGAAAATCCGTGAAGAATTGGATTTTGAATTGTGAAGTTTGTATTTGAAGATTTATAATACATATTTGAAAAAATAAATCAATTTGGAATTGTGCAACTATCAAAATATCTATGTTCGGAACACCAAAATACTGCAAATACCTCAAAATACTCCAAATACTTATAAATACAGCATATGCACTACACTATTTTTAGTGTTTTAGAAGTTTGTTATCTCATTTTATTTTATTTTTGAATTGTATTCTCTTGTTCATATTCCAGAGTGTATGTATTCCAATCTTGATCAATGTACCAAATCCTTTCAATTTATAACATATAAATTGAATCGTATACAGATAAATCATTCACTTATAAAATTCACAATAATCATGTGCGAGTCTATTCTTGATATGAAAGATTGCAATAGAGAAGTGTTGACATAGAACATTGTTGAACCGTGTCACTTTCATTTTGGAAATTTAACTCAAATTCTATTCAACTTTGAAGTCACCCTCCAAACTCTCATTTTTGAGTGTGCATTATATGGTTAACCCCTAAATGTCCTCACCTATGTCCAATTTGGGCAGTTTTGCAAAGATGCATTATATAATGCAACTAACATGAATATTTGAAACTTGGTGTACGAATGAAAGTTTTACATTTTGAAATTTAGATTCAATCTATACGGTTAGATCTTTAATTGCTATCACTGATATTTTTCTATAAATTTTGAAACATAAAATAAAAAATTATTTTGTAATTCGATTATGAATAAGATATTGACAATATGGGGATGAAATTTGTTGTGATGGCTTATAATGTAGTACTCTAGGTGTAGTGATTTTTCGAGATTTTTTGGATGCTTGATTTTATGAGTTTTTTTTTTCAAGAACACTTTTAGACTAAAATCTTCTAAATTTTGGGTGAAACACTGCAACACGAAATGAGGCATAAATTTTTCAGAAATTGTTTCCTTTTCGATCGGATCACACATACATGAAGCTAACTTCCCATAAAAAATTCAGTAAAAAAATCACACTACAAAAAGTGCATCATGGATGAGAAACTACGGATGAAATCTGTACATCATGCAAAATATGCATGGTTGGGCAGTTAGGGGTTAAAAGACATACCATAATCTTGCAATTCCATCATTGAATGATTATCTAATTTAGGCAAATTGTCTCAATTCTAGTTGAGAATACAATTATATGGTTACATTTTAATTTAATCCATTCTATTTATAATAATATCAATCACATTGGATAAAACTACTAATATCCAGTGCACGCAATTACAATACCCTAGGCACAAAAGGGTTAAAAGAATGGTGCAAACACCAACCAAAGTATTGGTGTGCCAATTACTATTCAACACCAAGATTAGAGGAAAATTGTCTAAAGATTGAATGGGACAAATTCCTAAATTCTTCATCCACTGTCAATTTACTTCTCATTCACCTTCTCCACGAGTTGGACTGGTACCTCAACCTCTATTACGCCATGGCATGAGGTTGGATTGGATGGACAACAAGATTTCTGCATAGGAACTTAAGAGAAGTTTGGTGGAGCCTCTCTTGCATTGAAGAGTTAGTAGGATCAAATTTCCCTAACAACGCAATGAAATCTCATTGGTCTGAAAACAAAAAAAACAAAAAAAACAGAGGCAAACTTCCATTTTACTACCTTTGAAGCATAAAAACCAGTTTTGCTTTGCCTATCGTCTTCTAGTAAGGCCTTTGAAGCATAAAAACCAGTTTTGCCTTGCCTATCGTCTTCTAGTAAGGTTTTGCTAGACTTTACGGATATCTCTATTTTTAACTGATTCTTTTTGGGACAGGCTTGAAATATAAAACAATGCATTGGGTTAAATCTTCAGATGTAATTTTCATTTGCGTAGTAAAAATCCTTGCTCGAACACCTTTTGAAAAACAACAGTGACGAATTTCAATTCTTCATGGAATTGTAATTAAAAACATTTCTTCCTGTACATGATCCTCTTTTGGGACACTTTGACTCATGAGTAAAAGGTTAAGCTGGGTTCCTAAATATTGCCCAAATTCAAATGCACTTACAAAGCATCGAGAAAATGGCCTGAGATTCGATCATAGCCACCGTCTTGGAGGCAACGAAACGTTGATGCAAAACTCGAGCAAAGGAATGAAACTTGCAGAAACGAAAGCGGCGAACTAGCTCCACAGAGCATGGACAGTCAAGTACAAGTTGTGATATCCTAGACTTCTAACGATGTACTAATACACCTCAAGTGTACGTGGGTGACAGAATGAGATGGCGAAATGATAACACACCTCTGAGTAGAGTACTGTACAAAGGGAACTGCATAGGGTACAGTACAGTACATCCATTCATTCATTCAGGGTGCATTCACCAGAGTGCGTGAGACCGCCTCTTGAAAATCAGCAGCAGCTTTCTCTGTATCATCATCGTGGAACAGCTTTTCAAGGATGGGCACCGGAATGGCAAAAGAGTTTACCCCGCTGGCAGCAAGCCTGGTGATCTGCTCCACCTCTTTGATGCTCGCTACCAGCAGTCTCATGTCACTTTGCACTCCTGTTACTATTTGCTGCACACGCACACCCGCCGCATCATACTTTCTCAATCAGTACATGCACAAGTCCAACTCCACAAGTTTTGAAATTGCTCAAATATCCAACACCCGAGATCATACCTTTTAAGCATGGGATACTAAAACCTGTAGCAGCAACTCATCTATTCAAACACTCGCTTGGACTTCTTGACAAGTGGTGTGACCATGACTTGGTGAAATGCCTTTGGATGGAAATGGGGTTGTCTACTGGTCTACAACCTCCCACTTTGAAATTGCATAAGAAACTCATACACAGTGATTTATTTCATCTCAAAAACTTTAGCTCTTGTATCTCCCCACAACTCTATACTGATCTCCCAAAAATCACACTCGTACATATGTTAAAATGCTTAACGTGACACAAACAGAATCTTCTACCAGACAGTACATGGGAGAGAACTCAAACTAGCAGTTCTTACTATACCTGCATTTCTTGAATATTTTCCATGCCTGGCTTGCCAAGGGCTACCATGCGTCCGAGGTAAGGGGCCGCATAAGCAGCACCAACTCCAACAGCCAATAGTGCCTGCATGTACAGTAATCAATCATACTTCTGTTCTTCATACGTTAGCAGAATTCAAATTCACGATAGGAAAATTCAAACCATGATCCAGAGAAATTAGACTTGGCCAAGGCAACATGCAGAATGAAGGTGTAGAAGCTTCAAATGAAAATGGTGGAAAAATCCAAGGACCAAACCGTTAGTAGCCTGGAAGAGACAATTTCTTCAACAAACATGCTTACCTGATGCACAGAGTACACGCCTGTCATGGTTACACGGATACCGCTCTTGGTCAATTTACTAGCTGCTTGGAGACCAATCTTTGTTACGGGAATCTTAACCTGGACAGAGAGAGTAGCAAGCACTGCAGTATCAGTACCACAATAGATTTCAAGGCAGAAATTGCAAATGCAACACTTAGTTTTTAAGGTGTTGAGATCAGGACTCTTTATTGTCGTCCAGATTGAAACTCAAAAAGTTGGAAAATAAATTCCACTTTAATCAAGCTTACCACAATGGCACTAGGACGGATCTCGGCTAATTTCAACCCTGTGCTGACCATTTCTTCCACTGTCTGACCCCATGTCTGCATTTGTACTTCCTTCGCTCCCTAAATTAATAGCCAGGCCATATGCACTCCAGTTGAGATCACAGCAGTGATTTGTTCCCTGTTACGTAAGGACTGGTCTAATGTATACTACACACAACGCCAAGCTTTCACTTCGAACAAGCAACATTTTATGAACATCACCCTCTTCATTCAGGATGACAGACAAACAAAGGCAACAAACAGTGATATGCACCAAGTATAGCCAGACCTCTTTAATATCACCCTTCCTAATATCAAATCCTCTTTTCTCTCACCAAAACACCAAAATCTCAGGAACGGATGCACCCTGATCAAAACTCACTCTGTTCTCTCACTAATTGTGTCATAAGGAGTTGCATACAAATGTCAAAATCAGGAGTTCTCCAAGTGTGAAATAATCACATTCTTGAAATAGTCACTTCTTTTTATGTCACTTTTACATGCAACATTATAGATTGTCACAGTGTCACAAAACTTCATTGATAATCAGGTGCACCTAGGTGGTGACATTAAAGAGGTTTGGGTGTATTATCTTGAGCGGACATACCAAATCAAAGGCATGATTCGCAAGATCCGAAAGAGTCTCCACCCGACATGTAACATTAGCCTTCTCTAACAAGATAGGATTTGTAGTCACCCCTACAAAAAAATATCACACAATTGTGAATGTATTGAACTCTATTAAATTAATGCTATAAAACCATACCACATTCTAAATACCATGGCTCTTGAGTAGTAGTGGCGACACCTTTTGAGAACAATACCAACTAAGAGTTATTTAGAACATAATCGTGTCAAATCAAAACAAATCAAACCATATTAAAGCTTCGACAAAGATATTCTTATGTGAAAAGACAACGCCTCACTACTTCAGCAAGATTGAAAAAAATTTACTCTCTTTTTAAGAACAAGGTGTCAGGATTTCTTTTCACACCAATTCGAAGGCGTTCGACAAAGATTCTCTAGGGTGATAGGCTCTTCAGTTATGCTTTTCCTTCAACGAAACATGAAACCGACTTAAGAACGATTGAGAAAGCCGAGGGCAAACACAGCAAGCAGCCTTAATTACCGTAGACAGCACCAGAAGGAAGCCAGCGCTGCCATGACTCCGAGTCAGCTGTATCAATGAAGAGCCTCAATTTTCCTCCAAAACTTTCTCCGACAGTAGCGGAACCATTGAAATTTAGGGACGAAGCCCGGATGCTCACAACCCTGGTGCCACAACAATCAGACTCCAAAAATCATACATCGAAACAACTACATGTTGTCAAATTCTTGGGTGCACTCCAAACCCTACTCATGTATCCCAAAATGCCACTCTCTCACCCGTTTCCAAACTCAAACAAAAACAGGTATCCATCTTGAAATCATCGCCATTTCCAAAAACCCCTTTCAAATCACCCTCACCTTGAACTTCTCGATGCGTTCACCGCCACGCGCCGTGACAACGCAGGCTGGAGCACCACGGAGCTAGCTGATGATGTTGCCATTAGAGCGCAACTCCATGCAACAAACTCTCCATCAACGCGCCAAGGCAAATCCTCTGAACAACTAAGGCGTTCAATAGGCGAGCATCGTCATTCATTCCCTCTGAGGAAGATTCGATTCGTTTGGATGAAGTACATCCAGAGTCACTCCCTCGAGTTGTCTCAAGTGTGTTAGGAATTTGGGTTATTGTTGCAGTTTTTTGCAGCTATGGCGGATCAACAGAAGGTGGAGTGTCGATATGATTCGCAAGACCCCGGTGCAATCGCTTTGGTCTGTACGCAAGGTTTATGCGCGGCGGCGCTCGTGGTGGGAGTGAGAGCTCTCCCTTCTTATTTCGCCTTGGACCTCATCGCCCATCCTGTTGCTACAATCCGGTTTGGCCTGGTACGTTGATGCTTCGTGCCACTGATTGATTACGTTGATTTCTCTTGTTTCGCTGGTTCATAATTTGAACAATGTGGTTACTTAGCAGGCTTGACCCATTCCGCATTGATCATCGATTATGAAGTATTGGCAGAGCTATTAGGGTTTGAGTCAGATGTGTTACGATTCAAGGTATATTGGTTGGACTGATGAATCACGTTTTGATAGGCTCTAACTTTGCCAACAGTGATCGTGGCCTACACTGCGATGACGATGTTTTCTTCAAGGCCTAGATCGGTAGGTGGCGTTAACAATTTCTCCTTAAATCTGTGAATCCATGGAGTTTTCGTTTCTGGCAATCGTCATGAGAATCAGAGCCGTGATTTTATTATGACTTTCCTTTTGTTGCATGGTTGAGGTTGGAGAGTGCATTCTCTATGTTGAATTGCTGCTCTTTGTATTGATTTATTATACCTATAGCAGTTGTGTGTTTTTGTCGAAAATATGCTGATGGGATCGTTGATGGATGGAGCAGGTCTGGCGGTGTGTTGGTGGTGGCCTTCTTAGCCTTCCTGTAGGTTGTTGCTGGAACCCTCTCTTTAGTTCTGGACTTCCGAAAGAACTGCAAATATTGAATATGCTGCCAGTTAAAAAAACGTAGTTGGGTCTAAATTAGGGTTTTCTTTTGATGAGGTTGAAGCATGCCCTTCTTGTATTGATCAAATGGGTGACTCTACAGGAGCAATACTGTTTGCGCTTCTGGCTCTTGCATTTGGTGCACCGACTTCTCTACAGTGAGATCTATATTACTCTCATCTTAACTATGATACTCTTCCATATCGAAGAACAAGCCATGATGGATTTGTTTCTAGGCTATGTGATGTTTTCTGTAAGGGATTTACTTGCCTTCTGTTCATACATGAATGCTTTTACATTATGAGATGCAACTGATTCATACTTTGTGAAGTGCAGGTATGCATCTCGAACGCTTCACTGGGCCTGTCTCATGTCAGTGCTTGTGGTATGTTGCACGCACATCTTTTTTTCCTTCTGAATATAATTTACGCACAAGAAAGTGAAACTTTTGTGACATTTAGGTGCAGTGTGAACATGTGCTTACAAATGCTCCTGACCTGGTTCTACAACTAGGTACTACCTGCAGCAATAGTATTGGGAAGTTCTTGGCCAGAGTGGCAACGAGTTTTTGCCTTCACTAGGTATTGTGCTCCCTGTCATGTGTACTTCTCACCTTCGGTTAATTGCATAGATGGTTTTTTCCATTTGTGTGGGTATGAAAAAGTTAAACTCAAATTTGCTTCATGAGAAAACTCAATTTTTGTTAACAATAAAAAAAGACTTATGCAAGAAACTTGCGTGTTGCCCCAATAGTAACTGAGGAGCTGGTGAGCACATGGATGATATGGTAACATTGGGTCTCCATGCAGACCAAAGGGAGGATTGGAAAGAGCAGTCTGTATTCCAGCACATGGAGCTGTGATAGGTGCATGGGTTGGAGCTTTTCCGATGCCTCTGGACTGGGAACGCCCTTGGCAGGTTAATGTCATATTTCTGAAGATCATTTCCACATTTCTCTATTCTTACAAGGTTTTGTGTAGAGAACAGACCTCTGTTGTCGAGAGTCTACTTAAATTTCATGTTGTCAAAGAGGTGCAGTTTCAAACCTGGGGGATTTGGAGCTGTGTCTTATGATTTTCCACGTCTGGTAATATTCAAGTGACGTTACTGACATTGTGATGTTTGTGGTGGACAGGAATGGCCTATCAGTTGCACATACGGTGCAGCAGGAGGTTACCTTTTTGGACTGACCATCTCCATTGTGCTGCAGTGTTTGCATCCTAGAGGTGTTCGATCAAAGATGGACTGAATTTCATTGTTAGTACAAGTTCTACGCTATAGGCACTGGCCTTCTAGTGACTATTAGTTGCCAATCATAGGAGGGAAATTTACAGAACATTAGTGTTGTAAATACATACAGAAATAGTAGGGGATGTCACCTAGTGGCTATTTTCCAGATTGTCTGAGTTCCAATTTATCGTTGCTTGTTTTCCATCAAAAATGATTTGGTATCGGAGGGTTTGGATCATTGCAGCTTTTGCTATCCTAGATGAATGCAGATTAATTCACTCGCATAAATGGAAACACGAGATGCCTGATTCCGAGTGCTATCAATATTTGATTGTTACACAAACATCCCATAATTTCCTCATGTTTGATTCATTTTTGAAATGTGATATAAGTGGCCAAAAATCAGATCATACACGATTAAATTAAATTGATTACCGTATGTGGAAGCCAGGGTCGGCAGAAAATAATCCTCCCAAAAAATGCCGAAAAAATGAATATATTTATTAAGTATTTTGTCGAAATCAACAAAAATAAAGTCAACAAAATCCGAAAAAAAAATAAAACAAACTCAAAACATAACACTCAACGAAATTGGATGAAAACATAACACTCAACGCAAAAAATAAAACAAAACGTTTAGTAGTCAGATTTTTTTTAATTTTAGCTATTAATAGCTTATTTCTTAATAATTATTTTTGAAAGTGCCGACCTCCACTGTTTCAACTTTTATTAATTATTCGACATGAAAGTGCCAACCCTGTTTTGAAAGTTTAGATATGATTAATAACACAACATCCTTAATGTACACAACAAAGTTTATATAACCAATTGTTGGTGTAAACTGCCTGTATAGTTCATGGTCCCAAAAATCTATGGAGTGAACACTTCTATGCATCTATGCATTCTTCATGACTTGAAAATTTTGAGAAACCGGTGAAAATGGTTTTATAAATAAAGTGTTGTATTTCTTTACAATAACAATTTAATTTTGTGTTAATCTAGAGTAGATATCGTTCATTTGGATTATAATTAAATGTCTTGAGCTCTTTTTACTTTTTTTATAAATATGTGCATATGAATAATATCAACATATAATTACATGTTTTAAATGTCCAATGGCCCTTTATTTGGTGGCCACTGGGTCATTGACATTATTAACACACTATTTTTCACGTTGGCCTCGAAGGAGTTGTAAAAACGATTCATCATGTAGTATATTTTGGATTTTTTTGTGTATTATAATTAAACTAAATTTAGGCCATGAAAATGGGTTCTATTGCATTTGAACTTGTTAACAAAATGAAGCTTACCAAGTTTGATTTTTACTCCACTTTGAATTTTTGAAAAACTCTAAAAATTGAGTGTTTTATTGGAGTTACAAGTTTGGTGGATATTATTATGATGTAGCAAAAAAAATCTAAATTTAGACATAAATGATTTTCATTTATTGTAGTGTTCTTCATTAAAATTCACACATTTGGTAAAAAACTTGGAAATTTTAAGTACATTTTGTAACTGATATGAAGTTTCTTTACAATCATTTGAAAAATCACAGTAATTTCAAATTTCACCAAATTTTATGGAAAATTCATGATTTGTAGTAGGCACATAGCTATATCTACCAAAAAATATAAAATTGAATATACATATATATCTTATTTATAGTGAAAATTTTGAGTGTGACATGTAAAGTGTGATTCCATGGTCATAGGCCTATGCATTTAGGGGTTAAAATAGAACAACTACCATTCACTCATTGCAATTCCTACCTAAACAATGGGCTGAAGTACTTAGTTCTGTATTTGTTCCTGTTTAATGGAGCTACCATTTGCAAAACTCTCATCGTGAAGTAGCACGTCCATCAACTATTGACATTGTATTAATATACTAGAGCATACCAACAATTGAGGAGGGCACCTCTGATGAAGACATCTGAGGCAACTATAATTAGTTCCAATTTTGTGAGCTTGTGGGTTCAATTTTAATTTGGGCACCAAGCAGCCTATTGGCTTCTTATTGTAGCCACGATGCAAAGAATTTCAACACCATGGGGTAGTTTGCTTTTGCCATGGTAATACCATATGAAACATCAAAAACCTATTTTTGGATTTGGCCGTCATGGCCGTTTACCCAAGTCTGCAGTTCTCTATCATCGTTCTTTTATGTCTGACAAAGTAGCCCTGCATCTAGTACTGGATGTGGTCGCGGTGACCATTTGGCCTTTCAGAGCGTTGTAGTCCACAAGCCCGTAGTATGTGGAGAATGCCATCATTATTCTATTCTATAGTATCTCCTCAGGAGAGATTACAATAATCCCCAAGTGCCCAAAATGGCCAAAAGGGCTTGCTTCGACACTATCCATAGGAATTGTACTACTTATATCATATTATCTTCTTGAAATTGAGATTATTTTGAGGTCCACCCACCATTAATTTATTAGCTAGTCAATGGATTGAAATGCCATGTGTCAATTCACAATTAATTTTAAAGTGTCAAAGGTTGATATGGACCTATGGTAATTACATGTTTTTGTTGTATGTATATGGAATATTCACCATAATATACTATTGATTATAAACCGCACAATGTTGGTACAAGAATGCATGTTTGTTCTTTACAACAGTTCCACAATCATGATTGTCATGCTGGAGACAGTTACATACCTACCCAGTATTATATATTATGTTGCATAGTATACTATACTATTGTATATCTTTATTGGATAATTATGATGTTGTAAATTAAATATATATGTAAATGCATATTATATATTGTATGATTTATTAATCAAAATTGTTTCATAATGTTTGTCCACATTATTAGAGTATAAAATCCAAGCATTTGAAAATTAAAAACTATATATATATATAAACACACATAATAGACCATTCATGCAATTACCGTTAATTTATTAATAATAGGATATGCATCAATGTCTTCATATATTTTTAAAATATTTATTAAAATTTACCTTAAAAGCTACTATAATCAAATATTTTCTTCTCCTATTTGCAAAAAAATTGTACATTACCATACATTAGCAAGGATGTTGAAAATTTTGTATTCAAAAGGTATAGTTACCATTAGCGTACATGAATTGCAAGTCTTGAAAGTCTTCAAAAATCACAAATTAACCCTATAGAATCAAATATAGTTTTTTCATCCGACATTGACTTTTTGCAATGTAGGTTTCTTACTATATATTTTATGGGAAGTTAGCTTCATGCATGTCTGATCCAATTAGAAAGGGTGTAATTTGTGAAAAAAATAATGCCTGATTTCTTGTTGTAGTGATTCATTCAATATTTCAAAGATTTCAGTGTAAATGTGCTTTTAAAAAAGTCAACGCATAAAATTAACCCCTAAACGTCACAGCGCCCAAAAACTAAATCACGAACAGATTCAAAGCCTTGTAACTTTCTCATACAATCTCGGATGACTTTCATCCAAGTCACTTTTGTAAGCCTATTAAATTCTTTACCAATTACAATGAATCTCTTATGATGGAGAGTTGTAGATAATATTGTAGAGGCCTCCAACTACAAGTACGTCAAAGTTTTGGGTAGATTTTATGCTTGCAATGGTCTTCTCATGTACACCTCACCCACATTCCAGTTTTCACTCACCAACGCTATTTATGGATGATAAAGTACCTCTTATACTGTACATTTGAGCCATGCTAATATCTATATTTGAAGCTAGCATCTACTTTTGTACAAAAGGTTGGTACGTTTAGGGGTTAAGAAAACCAAAAAATCTCCAAAATCACTACACTTAGAATATTACATTTCAACCAATCACAACAGATCTCATATACAAATTTTCAACATCTTATTTATAATTAAATTAGAAAAAAAAATTCAATTTTTAAGTTTCAAATTTTATACAAAAATATTGGAGACAACAATCATAGATCTATATGTATGGATAGAATCAAAAATAATGTACAGCTTTTATTCATACATCAAGTTCAAAATATCCCTCTTAGTTACATTTTGGAAGACGTTTTTCAAATTCTCCAAGTTTGAAGAGGAGTGAGGACGTTTAGGGGTTAACCCTTTAAGGCTTTGGGTACTTTAGCTAGGTTCATTGGTTTTCATTGCATTTTTCCACTATGATTGGTACTGTTCAAAACATGACGAATTAAATTAGAAAGTTACCAAACAATTGTATTCTCAACTGGAGTGCAGACATCTTGCCAAAATTAGAGAATCATTTGATGGTGGAATTGGACGATCATAGTATGTCTTTGCAACGTATAGTGCACGCTCAAAAATGAGATTTTGGAGGGTGTGTGACTTCAAAGTAAAATAGAATTTGGGTATAATTTTCTGAAATGAAAATAAAGATGTTTAGCAATGACCTATGGCAACACCTCTCCGTTGCAATCTACCATGTTAAGAACGGACTCACGTGCATAATTATTGTGAATTTTATAAGTGAGAGTGACTTATCCATGTACGGTTTAGGACAAAAAGATTCATGTTTGAATAAGATAGGAGTTGGTACATGGATCAAGATTGTAACACATACACTTATGGAATGCACTTAAAATTAAGAATAGGAATCATGCGAGTGCGTACTTTTGACCCCCCTTATGTATGTACTAAAAAATCATTTAAAAAATGTAAAAAAAATGAAGTTGTTAAACACAATCTAAAGTTCTTGTTGTATGAATTTTAAAAAACAATCACTTTTAAATATCATTAAGTTAATTTTTGAAGCTAAAAACAACACATTTTAGTTTAAACTTCTGTACTAAATGTTCTTATAAGATTTTAAGCCAAGTATTGTAGGGGGTATGCTATTAAAATGCACTCAAGTGTATTTCTAACCTTAACTATAAGCGCACTCCCCAAGACATGAACAAGAGAATACAATCCAAAAAAATAAAAAAAATAAAAAAAACTTCCAAACACAAGAAATACCGCATCGTACATGTGTTATATTTGTAAGTATTTAATGTATTTTCAAGTCTTTACAATATTCTCATGCTTTTGTTCATATGTATTTTGATAGTTGCACAACTCCAAATTAAAAATTTCTTTATCTAGAGGATGTATATTATAGCGCTTATCATTCGAAGTTCACAATTCAAAATCCAATTCTTCACGGATTTTCCATTATTTGCATTTTCAACACATCACAGACCACAACGTGGTCTCTTGAGCACTGAAGGGTTAAGTAAGACTTCAAAATTATGCCGTTGATACCACATCGTTGAATCTACCATGAATTCATGACAGGCGTACAGAGCACCCAGCTCAGAATATACTTCCCCGGGTATGACGACCCGGGTACCACCCCGTTTTCGAGGCAGATATCAACCGAGCCAGAGTCGTCGTCGCCGTCTCCGTGCTGTTCGTCTTGCCTCCTGCTTGAGTTTACACTGGACGTAAGTTAGTGATGCCATTCTGTTGCCCTCGTCTCCCTTCGCTTCCATGTCTTGCCCTCACTCTCTTGTACAGATTGCTCGCTCATTGCCTTTCTCAGCAATTTCGTCTTTCGAATGTCTGATTTCGCCAGCACATTTTTCTTCTTTTGGTGTGAGGAGGTTGTTTTTTGACCGAGTTAGGGTTTCGCTTTCTGTCGCAATGGGGTGGGAGCTCTAGTACTTGTATTGGATGCGAGGGTGAGTATCGCGGCCTAGCAGTGCAATTTAGGGTTTGGTGAGGTTTGGAAGAGATGAAAGAGCCAGCTCCCGCTTCAGGGGAGGTGGTCCTGAGCAGCAGGAAGAGGTTGAAGCCTCCCAGTAGCAACAATGGGCAGCCATCGAGGCGGCCGACGCGGGAGGACGAATTGGCGGGGCGAGCCGAGGGGGTGTCTGTACCGCGCCTGCTCAGGACGGCCAATGTCAACCATAAGTCAGAATGTTACGAGGATTTGGAAGAGCTCGAGTATCCGGCTACATTGTACAGCACCATGGAGCAGCATTTGCCTCCCAACTTCTTGAACGCCTCGCGCGAGAAGAAGCTGGCGTTACTGGACAGAATCTTGTCCAAGTATCGTCCCAATGGAGAGCGCGCGAAGGTAATATATGTTTTTTTCAAATTTTGAGGTATTAGGTTTTCTTGCATGACCGGAAGTCTGCTGTCTACTTTTTCCTTGAGAGGTTGCCTCGATAAATCAACGCGCATCAAGAAGTATAGAACTTCCTGCACTAGGAAGGGGTGCGGAGCTTCTTCTGCCGATTATCGAAGTTTTTGTTTAAGGAGCTTGTGCTTTGAGTCTTGAAGCTGGAAGGATAAGACAATGAATACATTACAGAGACATCATTTACAAGTGTCCTGGTCAAATTTTGAAGTCTCATGGGATTTTAAGCATCGATCTATACGCATATCTAGTCGTAGGGTTAATCGAGGGTTTGTTGATGAGCATTGTGCTTAGAAGGAAAGGATAATGAATACATTAGAGACATCATTTGGGAGTTGCCTGTCAAATTTTGAAGTCTCATGTGATTTTAAGCATCGATCTGTACGGATATTTAGTCTTAGGGTTAATCGAGGGTTTAGTTAGTGTCGTATCTTTGGCACTGCATTACTCTTATCGTTTCTCTTGGTCAGATGCATTTGGATCTGGGGGCTCATTTGACTAATTCAATGCTAATTACTCTACATCATTTTTGGAATCCTGAGAAAGTTCTCCCTTCTGAACTTGTTAAAGTATTATGGACAGAAGTGTGGTGGCACATACAGGCGCTACTGACTGTTGGAGTTGGTGCATCTTATGCCGCCCTTGCCCTTTACCTAGGAACGTATCAGTGGCGTAGTATATACCACTATCGTGTGAATGTGGGTTTTTATTAAATCGCCAGAAGTGGTTATCGATGAACTGTCTCAAATAGTGGGGATAATAAATAGAGTGGACCACAATAATTTGGTAATTGCTCAAAATTAGTGTCGATTTCTAAAATGCTGTGGTCCACATATGAGGCATCTCTCAGATGATGCTCATCATTTCTTAATTTCTCAAAATTAATGTGGATATTTAAAATAGTGTGTTACACATTAATTTTATAACGTGAATGCCTAGAAGTTTTGTGGTTCACACTATTTGGGAAAAACAGTGTAGTTTTGTAGTCATTTTATTATCTCAACGCTGACTGTGTTGATTGAGTACGCTCGCAGAAACATCGGGAGTACAGGGAGAGAATAAGACATAATTATCAGGTCCGTACACTATGCAACTTTTATTTTGCTGGTTTTCTTTTTAAAAACTTGTTATGGTATCATATTTTAGTGCCGTCAAATGGATACACTGACATGTTTATCATGTTACTGCAGCCGCTGCATGATGAACTCTACACTCTTGATCCCGAGCGCTTTTTTGTGAGTTCCTTCTTGGATGCGGTTAAGGATGGCTCCGAAGTCGCTCTACGCCGCATTCTGACTGAACACTCTCCAGGAGTTTTCACTTTCAATATGTTGAAACCTTCCTTTTGTGCAAAGATGTTGGAGGAGGTTTGTACTCGTCTTGTATTATTATTATTATTATTATTATTATTATTATTATTATTATTATTATTATTATACGTTTCAATGCTTGCATTTATGCGATCTGGATCTCTGATTTAGTTGAATGCAGTGTTGTCTTTCCATTGCCAGGTTTTAGCTTTCCTTGTCAAATTGAACTTTGTTATATCATTTTATTATTTGTTACAGAAATTAACTGCCAAGTGTTCGTGGGAGGCGATTACACAAGAGAGCTGTTAGCTTTTATCAATTGGTCGACAAAGAAATTATGCTGATAAATCTTGTGTTGGTGGGTTCCACCCAGGTAGAACATTTTGAGAGATGGGCACAGGACGCAAGAGTGAAGGTGATGCGTCCCAATACTATGAACAACTACGGAGCTGTTCTTGATGATATTGGAATGGAGGGCATGTTGAACCACCTCATGCTTCGCTACCTCAAAGCCATGGCTGCTGGTGCCTCCCTCAGCCCGTTTTAGTCAAATCGATCTTCTAAGTCTACTTCACAGTTGCTATTATCGCGGTGTTTGCTCCCTTCACTGACTTTTGTGTTATCGGTATTGGCAGTGTTGTTCCTCAATGTTGGTGGATCTTCTTTGGACACTCACCATGGTTTTGTTGTGGAATATGCAATGGATCGTGATCTTGATCTTGGTTAGTCTGCATTGACCTTTCAACCATTAAGTGTGTATCGCTACCAGGACAGTGTCAGTCTCTACTTGAAGGTCGCACTGTGGTGCTAGTAGGTGAAAATCACTGTGCTCTGAGTTTTGCACTTATTGATGGCATGGAAACATCCACTATCAAAATATTTTTCATTCATTTTATAGTTTGGGCCTATCCGATGCTTAGGTGGCTGACTTGTTTAACTCCATGGATAAAATAGGCTTTCATGTTGATGACTCGGAGGTGACACTGAACGTCTGCCTTGGGAAGGAGTTCGATGGAGGAGAACTCTTCTTCCGTGGTGTTCGCTGTGACAAGCACGTGAATGGCGAGGCGCGGCCTGAGGTAGTATTAAGCACAGCCCTACGCACTATTAGTCTGAATTATTATTCATTACAGGCGTCTTTGAAGCATGCTTTACTTTGGTGGGAAAGCCACCAAGGCAACGAGTGACTGGGCTTTTCATTAAATCCTTTTTTATTGTCTCTGGCAGGAAGTATTGGAGTACTCACATGTACCTGGCCATGCCATACTGCATGCGGGTCGTCATCGACATGGTGCGAAAGCTATTACCTCTGGCCAGCGAACAAATCTGATTCTATGGTGTCGCAGGTGACATTCTCTTTGACTAGACCGCTTTGCCTGAGTCGTGAAAAAATAATATATAAAGGATACCCAAGAAATAAATTCTGGGTTTCTCTTTGGGTTAACTAGAAAGTATGTCTTACTCTAAGTGCCCCAATTGGCCAAAAGTGGCTGGTTCCATATCTTTAGGAGTTAAAAGAAGAAATCGGAACTTACATTTTGGAACAATAGAAATATATTTTTAAAGTTATTATAATCGACTATTACACCATTTATTCTCTTTAGTGTCTCAATCTAAAACATTACTTTAGGCCATAGCTTTTCACTAAAAATGTATCTATTGACATAGTGCCCATACTAGGCTTCTACAAACTTAGCTAGTAAATAAAGACCTCTCCCAATAAAAAGCCATATTAACTTGGTTTAGGCTTATGATATTAAAAAGAATAAATGGCGGAGCTTCCAAAGTGTATTGTTCTATTTTTAGCTTGGCATTAGCGGTTCATTCTGCAATGTCTTCCCTTGTTCTTTTCTTTCGCAATCGCAAATTGTACTTGACATCAGTTACCCTCAATTGTGATACAGCTCGGAGTTTCGGGAGCTCAAGAAGTATCAGCGTGATTTCTCCAGTTGGTGTGGAGAGTGTCTACTGCGGAAGAAAGAGAGAGGTCGTCGACTTTCCAGTGCCAAACGTCAACTGGCGTCTTGATAGAGCACTATCATGTTCTTCATACTTGTACATTGTGTTGATTGCTGAGTGGAAAGTTTGGAACATGTTTCTCTTGAAGGAAGATTAGCGTAATAGTGAAGATCTGCCATTAAAATTTGTCTGTACAGTGATAAGACTATTCCAGTGGCGACATCCCTCTTTCATGACCCATTCTTCGCGTGCTTCTGTACTACATTTATCTATTCCGTACAGTGTCCCACAACTGAATTATTACTGTACTTTTTATGTTGTGCATTTATCAATTCAAGGCACGTCCTTTGTCTTTACCTATTTCAAGTTTACTGGTAGTCTATCCCCTGAACATTCTGGAGATGTTTTGTCTTGATATAAGAGGTTGTGTTGAGCCGTTCAGAGTATCCTCTGTAATTCTTCCGATTGTTGCTTGATGCAGCTTCTGGAACATGTAATGTTTCTTGCCATAGGTGTTTCCAAAATTCATCGCGTACAACCTTTAATCATATCTTAAGTTCAAAATATCCCTATTAGTTACATTTTATAAGACATCTTTGAAATTCTCCATATCTGAAGTGGGGTGAGGACGTTTAGGGGTCAAAGACACAGACATTGTAGATATTGGGCAACTTATCAAATTGTAGGATGAAAAAATCCACACAATACACCTCATTTCGCAGTCATTCAAAGATGATTACCATCATCTTAGAGGTGCATCAATGGGAATCTTGTCTAATGTGATAGGTCTCCAATGACTAAATGTTTGGAACATGTTTATAATGACCACAGTTGGACGTGTATCTAATAAAAATAAATAAATGTTGATATGAAGTTACAATACATTGTACATAGGGCATCTTGACACATTCACCAGGTAGTAAATGGTACAAGAATGATGGTGAATTCTTGGTGAACCCTTGCTAAATTGAACCACTTGCAAAACTTGCTAATAACTGCAATTTGGCAATAATATTTACTTCGCAATGATTTGGTCAAAGTTCCTTGTGGTAGAACACTCTTCAGGTTGTGTTCATTTCGTGCAGAAGATGCCATACACACCCACCACTAATAATGATTCAAAAACTTTACGGGATCATTAACTCCTAAAGGACGGAGTGTCCTAGCTAGGACATTTCAAAATCCGGGTAGGTTCCCACGGTGTCAATTTTTATTTCATTTTTTTGAAATAAATTATGTGAATTTGGTATATCGATACAAAAATAGGGATCTAATTTTTTTTTTAATTCCAACTTTTGCAGTGGAAGTATGGAGCAAAAGGGGTTTTTTAAAGGGAGAATGGGAAGTGCAGGCAGGGCTCAAAATAAATCTTAGAAATTATTATTTTTCAACTTTAACCGTAGGATCTTGTTAGAGATTACCAAGAGAGTGCATGGTAAAATTTTCATAGAATCTGACCATACAGATTGCAAGGTTATAGCGTTTGAAGTGAAAAAATGAAATTGCAATCTTTTGGATATATTTTGAACAAGAAAAATTGTTAAATTGGTCAAAAAAATTCTTAAATTTTATTTAAATGTTTGATTTGGTATTTTCTATTAAGAGAAAAAAACATTCACAAAAAAAACTGAATATAAAGAGGTGAAAATGATGCTCGAAAACTAAAAATTTGGTGCTTTGAAGTTTAACCCTTTAGCGCGCCGGCGTCGAGAATCTAGACGCCGGATGAATTTTAGCAGCTCGATTTCTGTAGGTACCGGATGTTTTTCATCCATTTTATTTATTTTTCATTCTTGTGCTAGTTGAATACCATTTGTACGGTATGGATCTTCCAAATAAGATAATGTGAATTTTTGAAAAATTACAAAAGTGATTAATGTCAAGTTTCAATCTTAGTTCAAAAAGAAAGACCTTAAATATGATTTTCCATAGTAAGTAGAATCAAATAATGGAAACCATACCATCTCGTAGTGCATGTCATTCTAATTTCATTACAATATTTTTAAATTTTTTTGTGTTAATTTTGGATTTTTAATTGAATTTCAAGAGAAAACCTTGCAAAATTACTTTAAAAATATTAATAATAAATATGATGAATCCAACCGTACAGATGTTATCTACACATTGACATTTACAACTTTGTTTTGTACATCAACTCCATTTTCGTTTTTCATCAACCATTTTATAACAAATCTTTGAAAACAGTGTTGAATCGGGACGTTAACCCTTAAACGTACCACTCCTTTGTAGGAAAGTCAAACTACACAATTTAGCCTTCAAGATTTATCAAATTATATTTTGTAATATTTTTCATGCATGGAATTGAATGTTTCCTATCAGTCTTGAAATTTTCAGATTTTTTTGATTTAATACGGCCTTTTTAACAATTTTTTCAGTCAAATACTTCAAAAAATATTTTTTATTACAAAAAAGTTTTAAAAAATTAATATTTTTTTGGGAGCGGGTACAAATTACAATGGAGAATCACATGATATGTTTTCCATAGAAATTTTTTATTTAAATTTTGAAATTCGAAAGGTGAACATCCTATGTAGTATAATTCAAACCTTGAGCTACAAAGCTTGCACAAGAAATAAAATACTCAATAATTGGAATTTTTAAGATTTGAAAAATGGAGTACAAACTAGACTTAATAAACTTCATTTTCTTAGTTGGGTGTATTAGCAACAAAAGTCATCTTCAAGATCAAAATTGGGTTTGACCAACAAACGTCCAGAAACTGGACGCTGGGACGTTTAGGGGTTAAAGGGTTAAAGATCACGAGCAGCTGATCTGGAGCGCTAAATTGACATAAAACTCTGTGCTTAAAATAATACTTGAAAAAATACTCCTTTTCTTCTTTTCTTTAAAACAATTAAAAACCTTATCTCAAAAATAATATGGTAGAATATGCTAAAATAATCTTAAAATACGACAGCATATTGTAGAACATCCTGAAATATTCTTCCCAGATCCGAGATTTGTAATTTATGAGCCTCAACCTATTGATACCCTACCTCTAGAAATCGGTAAAATGGGGATTTTAATTTTTGATTTATAAAAATGGCTATGTGAGTTTTGGGAATGAGGATGGTATATACGTTGTTGTATGATTGAGATTTGCTACCAACAAGAAACTCTAAAGTGGGATCTTGATAGCTCATTAGACCCGCATTGACGTAAATTTCAACTTCTGTTTTGCACCCAAACCCATTAAAGGTGTGGATCCATTCCAAATACAACAAGAATACACCGTATTCTGCTGGTCGCCACGGATTGTTCAGACGTTTAGGGGTTAATCCCTGAAGATTGAGAGACGGATCATTCCAACAAGACCAGTGTCATATTCTTCTTCACTTCAATTCCCTTCAACTCTACATGATTAGAGCATGGCCACCCATGGCCTCAGAGGGTCTCTGACCTCAAGAAGTGGATGAAAAGTTTCAAGGGGCCTTTCAAAATGCTTCTTGACTCTGGATTCTAGCGTGTTAGAAATTGGGCCTTGAAATCACTATTGAGTTGACTATTCGATGATTATTCCTCTCATTCTACTTGTGATTGGTCCATTGACTATTTGATGCGCACTTTTGATACGTGAAGGGCGTGCAAGGGTGGGGGAGTGTGAGTGCAAGGGCCCTTCACATGTAGATGAATAATTTGAGAGGGTTAGTCCTAGCGTGCATGGGTGGGAATGCTCTTATTAACACACAGTTTGACTCGGGTGGAGGGTAAAAATTAGGGAATCTTATCCCGGGGGAATTTTTTATTTTTTGTTTCCCCACGCCTGTCAAAAGCACCATGGTTTATCTCGATAAACCATGTTTTACCCCGGTACAGGTTCTAGAAAGGGAGTCAAAGCTGACTCATACTCCTGCCAGTATGTCCAGGTGGCGTGCAGACGTGGGGCACACCAACGTCGAGTCCCCGTAATTCATGGGCACATCCCATTCAAGTAGCCGCCCCAGGCAAGCATTTCTCTCCACTCTCTCCTTCCTTTCTCTCTCCGCTCCTTGACCTTGTTTTTCTTTACTTCCTCTTTACTCTTTCATTGCAGCATCGCCCACCGTGGGCCGGGAATTAGGTCGAAGCTTGCTGATCAGTAAGTTCCGGTTACTGAGATCTCATATCCCCTGCCTGGTAGTAAGTAAGCACATGATTGCAATTGATGGACCTGTGATTCGATTCTTTGGCAGTCTCCAGTACTTTCTTTGTTGCAATTAATGCGCTTTACTAGTCTGCTTAATTCGTTGTTTTTCTTCCTGCTGTAATCAGTTTCCTGTGAGAAGATTGCATTTTTGGATGAAGACATTTTGTGAATTTAATATATCAAGGCCAACACCCTAAACCTTACTTACTAACAAAGTTGGTCACTGAAGATCACCTAGCTGGGCAGTTTGGTACTTTAAATGTGGTAGTTCATACGCAATTAAGGTGGAATGATCGACGAACTGTGATCACAGTGTCACTAGAGCGTCCAAAAGTCCACATTGCTTGCTTGTCTCCTTTGAATGATCCTGGTATGCCCTGTGATCGTGCATGCACGCCAGTTCGCTAGCTTGTTAATTTCTCTTACCCATGTGCAGCATTGCATGCGTCCGAGTTCTCTGTGCCAGAGACTCTGACTAATTTTTATGTTTTTGTGCTCTTGGGAACTGACGGCTGCAATTAAGCAGTATTAGTGTAGCTAGCTTCATGTTGACTGGCTCGATCAGTAAGTCACGCTCCACCGTAATTAATATATTAACTTCCTGTGGGTCCACGTAATTGTTTGGTGCAGTCGTCGTCTAATTAAGTTGGATCACCGTAATTGATTGTGGCATGCAGGGGCTCGATAGAAATGGCTGCATCTGTAACAGCGGTGGTGCTGGCGCTGGCGATGGTGTCGAGCGCCGTGGGTGGCAGCGACGCAGCGACGTACCTGACCATCAAGAACAACTTGCCGGGCGCCGTGAGATTTTTCTGCTACTCAAATCTGCATACGCGGCCCAGCGTGGACCTGCTGCCGGGACGCAGCGCGGGATTCGACATCGACCGAGCAGGGCGGGACAACGACGCGGCGTGGTCGTGCAACTTCTCCGGCCCGGACTCGTACAACGGCGCGTTCGTGCTGTGGAGGCGCGGCGCCGGCCCCTGCCTCAACCCGTCTCTCTGCTCTTGGATTCTCGATGACTATGGCCTCTCGCTCATCCGCTACGACGGCTACGTCGAGCACGTCTACCGCTGGCCCTGAGCTAGCTAGCTAACTAGCACTCTCTCGATCGATCTCGCTCGACCTTGATCACAGCTTGATCCATTTCATGATGGATGTGATCGGTCTATTTCATTTCTATAATCTCTTGTAGCGAGATCGAGATCATTCAAAGCCTTGCACATACATCTCTGCTTGAATGAGTACTTCTGCCTGCTTGAATCATCAATCATCATGATAATAAAGTCAATCATCATTATCACCATGCAATTGTATGTGCTATGAATTAATTCTTCTTCGTAAGCCTGTCTTTAATTTCTTCATGTCGAGTGCGTCTCCCACGCAGAGAAAGATGAAACTTTGTAGATCTTGTACGTTAGGACAAGGTCCCAGTGTCATCTTGTGGTTGGTTTATAATTAAGGGCTAGTTGGCTTAATTGATTTGATGATGGTTGTGATCGATCTATTTTATTTCTGTCTTGTACGTAGCGAGAGATCATTCAGAGCCTTGCACATCTTTCTCTGCTGCTTGAGTTCTGATCTTCATGCATGATATACAATAAAGTCTGTCTGTGCTAATATACTGATTCTTCTTCCCGAACTTTGTGCAACTGAAGCCTGTGTTGGGGTGCGTCTGTGAGAGTGAATGGCCAGGCAGAGGCAGATGCAACTCTGTTTCAGGAGCCCATAAACAACCATAGATCTTGGTAGGACAAGGAGTTCCTGCTGCACTGCACTGCACTGGGTACCCTACGTCGTGGACATGAATTACTAACTTCTCGTCCCAAAGTGACACGTGTCACTAACATCTTGTGATGGGTTAAGGATGACGGGGACCTTTCAGAATCTGATGTGGAAATTCCAGGCTGTCTGAAACCGTATAGTAGGTAAATCGTAACACAGAAAATAAATGAACTTTCTCGATTTTACTCACTGTGCTGAACTTCCAACTTTCTTGGGTGCTTCTGTTATGCTAGTTTTTAATTTTTAATTCTTAACCCTTAACCCTTAAAAGTCCCATGGGGATAGTATACAGTGGTCAGCAGAAGTGTTCGGACAGGACGCTTCCACTTCCAATATGAGCTAGTTTTCCTACATAACTCACATTCAAGTTGTAAAAATTTAAACATACAATCACATAGTTACAACAAACATGTAACATAACATTCATAATCAAAAATGTCAATCAAGAAATCAATCAAAAATAAAACACATGATGTGGGTGTCCAATTCTTTATGCAAAAAGTGAAGTGGTTATCTATTTACATGGGAAACAAAGCCATGAGTTACAAAATCAAGCTAAAAACTTGAATGTAGAATCATGATGACTACCTAAAAACTTGAATGTACAATCATAATGACTACCATTGTGTATAGCCACCTTTTGCTTGATAAACATTTGCAGCTCTCTCAGGCATAGACATGATCAATTTCCTCACGGTATCAATCTCAATGCTATACCAAATTTCTTGCAATTTCTCCCACAAATCCTTCTTGTTAGTGGGTTTCTTCTCCGACATTCTCATACGACGATCTACTTCATTCCAAAGGTGTTCTATAGGATTCAAGTCAAGAGATTGAGCCGAATGCCAAATTAGTTGAAACTTCTGTGCTAACAACCAATCTGTAACATACTTAGAAGTATGTTTGGGATCGTTGTCGTGCTGAAAAATAACATTCTCCTCTCCTAAATCATGCATGTGTATAGTATTCATGAGCTCCATCTCCAAAATTTCTCGATACACAAACTTATCCATGTTCCCTTCTATAAGACGAAGGTTGCCAACTCCCTCCCAAGTCATACATCCCCAAACTATAATGTTTCCATCCCCAAATTTGATAGTAGGTTGCACATGCTGATCTAAAAGATGCTCTCCTCTCTTCCTCTAACAATACTGCCTCCCATCTGAGCCAAAGAAATTGAATTTTGACTCATCTGAAAAAATCACATAACTCCAATCCATCCAACTTGCATGCCTACACTTCTTTGCCCATGCATATCGACGTGCTTTGTGCTTTTTTGACAAGAATGGCTTCTTAGTTTTCACTCGTGCTCTCAATCCCTGCCTCCGAAGACATCTTCTAACTGTATCATCACTCAAATCCAATCCTTGAGATCGCATTTCTCTACCCACTGCTGCAGCTGTACTATTAGATGGTGCATTCAACAACCTTACAACCTCACGATCACCACGTTCATCAAGAATTCGAGGTCTCCCTTGTGAAGGAGCATCTCTCAAATGACCTCTCATTGTAAACCTCCGCACAATAGCATGGCAAGTGCTTCGAGAGATGCCTAAAACCGCTGAAATTTCAGAGTACGAATTCCCTCTCTCATGCATCTGAAGAACTAACTCACGTTCAGCAAGAGACCTTCTAGGAGCCATAGCTAATCAAGAGCAATCTTACTCAATCACAATGAATCATGAAATGCAAGAGGTCTCCATAAATACATGTTCATTCTCAAGATTTTTTAGATGCACAACTTGTGTGCATAATGAATTGGACACCCATGATTGACACATCATGAACTGCTGCCCTTGCAAGTGGCTCAATGTCAATGATGGTACTCTTTCTAGTTTACAAATGGCTCTTTAGTTATAATTAGCTGAAAAAATCAACACCTACCTACCAAACTTGACAAGTGTTACTACTAAACTGAGATTGTCATTACTGTCCAAACACTTTTGCTAACCACTGTATACGTTGTCGTATAATTGAGATTTGCTATCAACAAGAAACTTTAAATTGGGATCTTAATAGCTCATTAGAACCCCATTGATTTAAATTCTAACTTCTCTTTTGAACTCAAATTCATTGAAGGAGTGGATCCATTCCAAATACAACCCAAATACACCATATTCTACTGGTCGCCACGGCACGTTCAGTCCTTTAGGGGTTAAATACTATGCACATCAACACTGCTACGAAAAGATCTACATGAATTCAGTGACTAGAGATCACTCGATCAGAGCATAACACTGTATATTTCAATCTCATGAAACTGATTCCATGTAGACCTCTTCTCAGAAAGAAACGATTGCCCACTCGATCCATGCTGATCGTGTAACCTGGACATGCAAAAGCAACATGTAAACCTCCGGTTTTCTACGTACACGATTCCTGTGGATTTAATAGCAGGGTTGTCTATTTTGACGTGCCGTGAGCTTTTTGCGTCGGTATGTCATGACGCGTCAGGATCACGTCAAAATCCTGACGCTAGTAAATTTGAAAAAAATTACAAATTGAAATTTACTATTTTTGATTTATTAGATAGTAAAATCTATGGATGAAGTTCGTTGAGGCCGTCCAACTAGACCGTCCACTAGACGGCCTGCCCGTCCCTTCGACGGCCCTTTAGGCGGCCTACCCGTCCCTTCGACGGCTTGCCCGTCCATTCGACGGCCTGCTCCGTCCCTTGGGACGGTTCAAACCGTCCACTAGACGGCCTACCCGTCCCTTTGAAACAACCTATTTGACGGCCAGACCGTCAACTTGACGGCTAGTCTGTCCATCCATATCGAGATTCTTTTCATCCAGTTTATTCATCGTGGTAACTATTTTACCCTTGTTTTTGAATATTCATGAGAATATTCCATCCTGGCCGACGTGAGGTTTGAATGCTGACTTTATGACTGACATCCTGACGTCACGACTGACCGTATCGTGGACAACCCTGTCTAATAGAACCTGAAGATCGAACAATAAGTACGATCTGGAACAATCAGGGTCGGTTGAGCAACTAAGACGTCGATCGGAGGCTAGCCTTTGATCGAGCCTTTCGATGGAGCTAGTGCATGCTCCCCTGGCCTATTATTTTGCAGTTGTGTAGACCCCTACTCCTAATGGCAAAGCCATTTACACTAGATCAGTAACTCTCATGGCCCATTCACACCAGACCACTGCCGCACTTGCGTTTGCGTTCCCCAAATGGAGGAAGGTAAAACCCAAAAACAAATTTTTTTTGAAGGCCTTGTCTTTTCTTGCCGCAACTACTGTGTAACACTGTGCAACTACAATTCATCAACGCAAGTTGAGGCATGCTCTCTTTTTGCGTTGCGTTCCTTCTTGTGTTGCGTTCCTGTAATTTCTCATTTCATATTTTATATTTCTTGGTTTCCCACAGATTCCCTCAAAGTTACTGAACGCACGCACGGATGCTGCAGCAGTGCCATATGTGAATGGGCCTTCACACAGATGCTCGTACAGGAAATTATGAAGCTTATAGCCAGGCTCCTGCGAGCACCGCCTTCGTTGAGAGAGACGAACAGTAGACTCCATGTTAACCGGAAATATATCAATTCCGAGGGTCATGATGAACGTCTGATAGGATGCCTGCCCTGCGCTTCGGTTAATAATCATATTATAACTATTTAAGAGTAAATTTATCCAACTGAACATTATATTGATGCGTCCGGATTCTGAGAGCTGTCTGGATATTTCCCCGCCTCCTACACCAGGAACAGCGGGATTTTACTATTCTTACTTTTCAGCCCTGTGGAAACTGTCTTTCCGGTTGCCTGTAGCAGCTTACGTACAGAGTAAACAGATCTCCGCAACACCGCAACAGACACACACGGCACGGGGCTGCTAGTAGGATGAGATCAGTGAGACGTAACCAGCTGATTGAGCGCAAGTGTCTGCTTGGACTTGTTTCATCCACGAGCAGCACAATTTGTTCATAATCATGCAAGATTCATCCATGAAGGCAGCAGTTACCGGGTTTTTCATCTAGGAACAGAGCTGGTATATGTCCGGTAACACATGGAGATAAATACAAGATTCCCATTTGGGAAATAGGGACACGATTGTAACTTTCCTAAATCAAAGTACACTACAATCGTCCCAAAAAAGGTACAATTTTGAAAATTTTGTCCGACCCACTTCCCATATGAAATCCTATGTGGGTATGTCTTTATTTCTCCCTATGTAACCCTCTCGCTGCCTCTTGGCGGCTCAAAGGTTACCTAAGGTTGAGACACCCATTCCTGACCAGGTACACAAAACCAACCACTCTAGATTCTTGCCTAATTTCTAAATTTTCAAAGGGAAGATATACCTTATTTGTACATTAGAGCATATGATCGGTTTTTGGTGAACCTACAACTTCCACTTTAAAAATTTATACTTATTCAAATAATTACCAAAAAAGATTAATTAAATATGAAACTTCTTAAATTTTTAGTGCTAAAAGAGGAAAATAATCAAAATATCAATTCATCTATCTCCAAATATAGTACATGTCTTATTTGATCGGATTTAGGTGTCTCGACCATTGTTCGCAATTTGGAATGGGGCAGGCATAGGGGATGATCAAAATGTGAGCCAGCACGAGATTCTGGAGGTTGCACCAGTGCGGGAGTTGAAGCCTTGGCCCTACCCGGAAATAATGGAATTATGGAAAAAAATGTGGCTGCAAAAACCAAAATGTGGGCAAGTAATAGTAGTAATTAAGAACTCCAGTTCTTTTTTGAGGCCGGCGTAAGTTAAGTGTTTGTTCAATCTACTTATGGTCTGGTATCCACCAAACAATGGACAACTGAAGTGGTGCAAGACTACTTCTCCTTTCAAGGGTAGACACTATACGGTACCCACCAATAAGTTTACATTCATTTCAGCTTTTTAAAGAATTGAATCAAATAATTAAATTTATAAAAAAATATCAATATTAATATTAAGATATATTAAACCATTTGGAGTGTGAAAAATTACTTCTTTGAACAATTTTTGGATCAAATATTATAAGAATGTATAATTATTTATACTCAAATTGAACATTTCTAAACTAAAAACTTCAAACATTGATATTTTAGTAAATATGACTTCAAAACTCATGATTTTTTTCCACATGATTCTACAAAAGGATTTGCATTCTTTTCATTGAAAGTTTTATAAACCATAAGTAACAAAATTTGTATTCATAGTTGTTTGAATTAAGAGTAAAAAATGAAGGTTTTAATTTCAAATGAAAATAGATATAAAAAACCTTTTATTATCAAAAATCAATTGTATGTATTGTTCATCTTGTGCACTACAACTTGTCCAAGTTAGGCTCAAAACTAATAATTTTTGTAATTTGTATTGGCAGTTCTTTGAAAAGTTGAATGAACGTAAACTTGTTGGTGGGTACTGTACATCACACTTATTCTTGCCATTATTATGAAACACACTAACTATACACTCAAGGCTATAACTTTTTACAACAAGCAAATGTTTTTATCAATAACACACAATTCGTTATTTACGCACTTGGCTATATAATCATGCACTTCGTCCCCGAGCGCATGATTTTATTCGTCTAACTTTTATTTTTTAAAAACCAACGATTATTGTCTTTCTTCAATCCCTTACATTGTAAACAAATAATTATTTTAATAAATTTTTATTCTCATCTTTATCTTTTCTTTTATCTTTTCTTTTTTATCTTGATTTCTTTCTCGTCTTCTTTCTTGTCTTCTTTCTTGTCTTCTTTTTGTCTTTCTTCTTGTCTTCCTTTTTGTCTTCGTTGTCTTTTTTTTCTTCTACTTTTTCTTCAATTGTGGCTGCTGAATCCTAGACAATGGGAGCAAACCAAAAAAACAAAAAACAAAAAAAAAAAAAAAGGTTTTTTTTTTTTTTTTTTTTTTTTTTCGGGTTGGCCGTGGGGTGCTGCTGAACCCTGAATGGCAGCCGCCAAAAAAAAAAAAAAACAATTTTTTTTTTTTTTTTTTTTTTTTTGGCCTTTTTTTTGGCCGTGGGGTGCTGCTAAACCCTGAATGGCAGCTGCCCAAAAAAAAAAAAAAAAAAACTTTTTTTTTTGACTTTTTTGACTTTTTTTTTAAATTACTATTTTTAGTCGCTGGGGTGCGCGGCCGCGCACCCAAAGACTCTTCTTCCTCTTCTTCTCCTTCCCCTCTCCTCATATATATATATAGGGGAGAGGTGAAGGGAGGGAGAAGGAGTTGAAGAATGAATGAGAGAGACCCTCTCCTCTCCCCTATATATATGAGGAGAGGGGAGGGATGGAGAGGGAGGGATGGAGAGAGAGTGTGAGAGAGAGAGGGAGAGAGAGAGAGAGGGAGAGAGAGAGAGGGAGATGTCAAAGATATTGCTAATGTTGATGTAGTAGAATGTCCATAAACATATTTCGTAAAAATGTTTCACCTTGCGTAAAAAAATTATGTAGGCCCCATTTTAAAACAATTAGTGTGTTTTAAGTAATAGCAATAATTGGTGTAGTAAAAATTGGTCTTTTGTGTCATTATGAGTTTGTGTTTGTGACTAATAATTTGTAGTTGAAATAGTCCTTTGCGACTTGGTGTTTTTTAAATGAGTTGTAAGGAACCATTTGAGTCACAAAAGACATGCAAGTTTAAAAAAGGCATTCAAATCACAAAAGACAAGTCTCAAAGAACCAAATTCCTATTAGTGATAATTAGTACTCAAAAACCAAGTAATAAAGTTCTCGAGGATCTAGTAATAAAGCAACATTAGGCTTCTATTTATAAATGTGAATTCATGGTTTGTTGCATAAGGTTTCTTTTTCCTAGAAGTACAATAGGGTTGTCATATCCAACACTTTTTTTCAACTTAATGTCGTGTTAAATACAATTAAATGTATGATGTTGAGTGTTTATTAAATAGATGAGTGTCATATATGCTAAATAACTTGGATGAAATATTCCCAAATATTCAAGAATATTATATACATTCTAATAATATGTTTGTTTGATATACCGTGGAGAGTCAGATCTATTAATCGTCTTCGAACATTGAGTACAACCCTTTGTGACTTTGTTTATTAGTCAAATAAGACAACCATGGAGTACAAAGAGTTGGTGCAAGAGCCCAATAATTTGGTTCTAATTCCAAGATAGATAGATAGATAGATAGAAACTCCGACCCTTCTACAAGGTCGGCGTGAATGAAGTGTCCGTTCGTAATGCCAATGATCCGATGCCCACCGGACAAGGGGAAATTGGGACAATACTACTCTCCCCTTTCGAGGATGGACACTATAGTGACACACTAAGCTACTGCCTAGCTAGCCACTAGTGCCTTGAAGATACCGGACATGGTATCCCCCCAAAGGGCTTTGAGGTACCTATACAACTAGGTCCAAGGACCTCCCACCATAGTTGGGTGGACTATGGTAGTGAGCAGCACGCCGGCATGGGGAATAGAACCCACAACCTCCTCATTGGGGGCCATGAGCCCCAACCACCAAGCCAAGGCCCGTGGTGCCTTTCTAATTCCAACTAAGTGATTGGCTCCATGGATACACTTTTGAAATGATTTTATGGCGCACAAAACCAAGTTTTAAACATGGCTAACATTGAGATTCAATTTCTTTTAAATCTGGATTGAATTTTTTTTCAAACTTCCATAGTAATGTGTTATATATCACATACTAAAACTTTTGTATATCTAGTTTGGACTTTGCCCATTGATGCTTATGGTATGGTTGTTTGAATGGAAAAGTTTCAAATCTATACTAAGTTCATACAAAGAGGAAATGATCCCGGAAGGAAATGACCCAGGTTCTATATAAGGTAGACGACCTGTTTCCGATCAGGCCCCCAATCACGCAGTATAGGGCGACCTATTTCCGTGAACTAGCCTGCATTATTTTCGAATTCATTTGTAAACGGTGATGGAAACATGTTTCTTCTTAATATGGAATGGTTGGCACCAAGAATGGAAACTTGTTACCGAGTTAGTATGATATCATGTGTTCTCCAAATCTAGTTTTGCAGTTCTTGGAAATAGGTCAGCCTATGTTGCGAGAACGGGTTGGAGAGAATCTTCACTTTGAAAATTTGTAGTAAATTCAATATTGCCCCAAAATTTGTTCAAAAATATGTGACCTTCTTCAAATCTATTTCCCTACACTGCAAAATTATTTGCCTATTTGTTACTCCACCGGAAGTGTGCTGAATTGCTTAAGGTGATCGGAAACAGGTCGTCTACCTTAACACTGTAACTTCAAATGTGCATTTGACAGAGTATTATATGCAATCTAGAAGACTTTTGGAACTTTGTTTTTATGCTACACAGTCATGGCTATATTGTTATTGAACTGTAATATGTTGTCTGATTTGAATTTTCAAGCTTTCTTTGTCAGTTAGCCCTTGTACAAAGGAGCACCCTAATGAATCCGTATAAAACCTCCGTTTGTCACCTTCAAAAATCGATACAGATCGATAGAAAAATCGCTTGATAGCATCTAATGATTCATTGGAAAGCCCCCTTGTTGTCTTTATTCAAGTCGAGGATCTAAGTATTTGAAAAAATATATAATTTGAACCATGCAAGATCAATGGAAGGAGGGTGCAAGCATATCCACTGATTTTGTTGCAATATATGCTTCAATCACTGATTACTCAACCGTTGGATGTGATTTTTATTTTTAGATATCGTTAGTTATTGTAATAACACCTAATTTGTTAAAATTGGATCTTATTTTGTTAAAGCTGGACTACCAAATTGGAAAAGTGATGGAAAGTGTTGCATTCTCAATAGAGGTAGATGGAATAAGAGCACGATAGAAAAATAGGGGACCTAAGTATCACTATTGAAAAAGGCAACACTCTCGGGCATCACTTTTCCAATACGGTAATCCTATTTTAACAAAATCTGTGTTTAATCTTCAATAGACTTCTAATTTTGATTTTCATTTTACCACAAGAACGTCATAAGCAAAGGTGACTCTAGCAATAAACCTCTATTTATCCTCAACAGCCATGTGGGAACATTAGAGGAGAAATGAAGATTCAAATGGCCCCAAAAGAAGACCCGCCGCATGTTGGGGTGGGTGTTTTCAAAATTAAAAGAAATTTAAATAAAGAAAAATAAATAGAAAGCGCCGCCTAGCTAGCCCCGCCGGTTGTTAGCAAGCCTTGCCAACATGCCGTCGGTTTTGATGAAAATTTTACCTTGGGGTGTAAATCATGATAAAAACACTTTAGAATATTAAAAAGTCACATGAAGTTTTCAATTTGAAAATTTGAAAGGAAAACTGTGTTAAAGAACAGTTTGGCTCTTAATCCATTTAATTGGGAATTGTTGTAAAAATTTTAATAATTGAAATTTTGATGAATTGTAGATTGGAATAGAAATTAGTCTTAATTATCTTTTCTTTTTTAATTAAACTCAAATGAAAAAAAAAAAAAATTTAAAGCAAAAACTATGTTTGACCAGAGAAGATCCACTGACTTGTTGACCTGTTGGCGAATCATATGATGTCATGGATGTACAATATTTCAAAGCCAACATTGCAAAGAGTAAAGGGATAAATTGGGAGAAGCATAGCACATGTGCTTCCCTACCAAGAGCTATGAAACATTCAACTTTGAAAAAAAAAGTGCCTCCAACTATGCTGGTTTTAGGGTTTAGTGCTAGTTGGATCAACCATTTTATGGTGTCTGCCCTTTTTTACGGGTTGCCCGAGATAGGAAAAACATTTTTATAGAAAATAAAAATATTTTTAAATAGGGAATCAAGTCTACTTTCCAACCCAATTTGAATCATATCAATCCGAGTTAAACTCCACTCGGGAGAAATTTTCAAAAACAAACACTTCTACATTGTTTAGTGTTAAAAAACTTACTATTTGGGGAAATTAATGATGTTCTCTTCTTTGAAAAAAATTCTTTTTTAAATTTTAGAATAGAATGTCTAGTTTTAACAAATCATAAAAAAAATTCAAATTCTAAAAACAAAATTTGTAAATCTGATAAATATTTGAAGTTAAATGCTTCTATTTTCATTATGAGAAGATAAAAAGCAATTTTTTGAAATTTGACCGTATAGATAATTACTAAACATCAAGCTCCTCATTTTCACTTTTGGACCAAACTTCATCAAAGTTGAAGAAGTAATTTTTTATAACACATTCATATTTTGCCCTTACCCCTCCGTCATTTAGAGGTTAAAAGTACGATTTTAGGTGTTTCTACCTTATTTGCATCATTTTCTAGTTGTTCATTTTGCATTGCAGCATCCATGTAAGAAATTATTACTTGAACCAATGCACCCAAGGTCACATGTGGTCAATTTTGACATAAATGAATCATTTTTTAGTCAAAAAGTGTTACATGTCATCTTTTAATTTAGGTTGAGTGCCTTGATGGTCCATTATTCCATTGACACCAAGAAGCTCCAGCACTTGCGCTGCATTCCTGGAATGCTGCAAGGTAGATTTCAAAAATAACATACTCCCTCCGTTCCAAAGTTATTGTCATGTTTAAAAGGCATGTTTGAAAGTGCTTTTTTAAGTAGGTCAAAAAAATATTTCCTCGTGGCTAATTTTACTTAGGTTGCAATGAACACATGCAATGTTCTTCAATCATTCTAGTGACATAATTTGGAACCTTTTTTAATCATGTTTCTTACAATATGATCAATGAAATTGGCTCAAAGAAATACCAAACAAATTTGTATGACAATAACTTTGGGACGGAGGGAGTACAATTTATTGCGTTCATAGAGCCTTGTATCTTCTTGCTTTTGGCCAATGTACAGTGTCTAGCAAAACTGAGTCAAATTTTTGAAATTTTTGATTCAATCGACAATGTAAAGAATTTGGTAACAGGTCATTACAAGCTATAAAATGTGTAAGATAATACTTTAAGTAGGCTACATTTTCATGGGAAAAAAAGTATCTTTCACATTAATATGTACAAAGAAATTACATTTAACGGAAACTATATTCCGTGACTCACTTTTGCATCCTCTATCACAAAACAATTTAGTACTTTGTCCACTTGCCTTTGCTAGCTATAACAGCTTGGATTCGCTTTGGCATGCTCTCATATAACCTTCTACACTCCTCTGGTGTAATGGAAGCCCAACATTCTTCAATACGCTCCCACAATTCTAAAATTCCCTTTGGAGCACTTTCATATTGATTGAGACGGTGTTTTAGCCTTGCCCAAAGGTGCTCAATAGGATTTAAATCAGGGGATTGCGCAGGCTATTGAAGAACATTAAGCCCATGTAATTTCAACCATTGGCGAACACTTTTTGTTGTATGTTTGGGATCATTATCATGCTGAAAAATTAGATGGGAAGGATCAAGATCATAAGCTATAATACTGTACAATAAATCTTTCTGCAAGATTTCCTTGTATTGATGTTGATCCATTCTTCCTTCAAGTCTACAACAAATACCAGGACCCTGGAACGTCATGCAACCCCACACCATCACCGAACCACCACCAAACTTTACTGTTTGTTGAAATTGTCTTGAATTAGAAGATTGTCCATCACGAATCCAACACCAACTGCGACCATCTGAGCAAAATCGGTTTACCTTTGTCTCATCAGAGAAGATCACGCGCTCCCAATCACAAATGGTCCAATGTTCATGGCGCCTAGCAAATTCAAGTCGCTCCTTGATGTGTTTCTGGTTCAATTTCGGCTTCTTCTGCTTCACTTTTGATTTGAGCCCTGCAGCACGTAACACCCTTCTCACTGTATCAACACTTACAGTAACATGGCATTTGCCACGCACATGTTGAGCAATCTGTGTTGCAGCATCAATGCCTCCTAACGTAGCAGCTTTGATGCATACTCTCTTCTGTGCATCTGTAAGCGCTTGTGGTCTACCTCCACAACTAGCTTCAAGATCAGGCAATCTCTTCTTTTGAATCCGTGCAATATAACTCTGAGACACCTGCAACTCATTTGCTACATCTCTTGTAGAACTACCAGCTTCCAACTTGACAACAATAGAGTTGTTGAGGTCTCTTCTAGCACTAGCAGAAAGCTCCTTCAAATGTACCATGATGATAAAACAAGATCAACAAAAAATAGGTAAAGAGCTTCCAGTGAAGGACTATGCAATGAGTATGACCCCCTGGATCTTGAACCTCTTGATTTGCCTTAATATTCATGATCATGAAGCTCATTGTGTTCAATGTGGAAGAGGCATGCAAAACTGAGTCATGCCACATTTCTGAGTTGCATCATCAATATCTCATCCAAACTTTGACATATGGCTATGTGGATTGATTGCCATGTACCACACTTGAAGCAATATCTTCTGACAATATTGATTAAAAAAATAATTCTTTGTTTTATGTGTAATTTAAGGTCAAAATTACATTTATGACAAGTTGACTCAGTTTTGCTACTCACTGTATGTGCATTGCTGGAGCACCAATTTCTTGCGACACCCAAAATATGTTGGAGCAGCTTCTGCATCAAGTTAATTTTTTTTACAGGAGCACACTGTAGCTACCAAAAACTTATTTAACGAAAGCAAATTCTTTGCCACTCTTGCGTTAGGTGACTATGGGCCTTGAGCTCCACCTCCGGTCGGGTCTATACATGCGAAGGCACCTCAGGGTGACGTGGACCTCTCGAAATCTGCCGTCAGGTTATCTGAGAATCTGACTTCAGAGTGACGTGAGAAATTAACATATCGACACAACAAATCTGATCCTCGCATAAGGTAAGTTATGTGTGGAGTGATGGAAGTTTCACCTCATTCAGTTGGACACACGTCTCTGCTGCTCTGCATGATGACTTGGCCCCAGTGACATCTTTTTATGCTATTTTAACATAATTTGCACCACTTGAGCTAATTTGCACACAGGATTTTTGAATACAGGGAAGAAAAAATAGTCAAATACTAAGAAACTATTAAGGTCTACAGCCAACTTTTGCTTAAGTATTACCTAGATATCAACATGTTATCACCAAGTATCATCCCAATATCACATGAGTATTGGAAAAACCTGGCTAGATGGAAAACTTGGAATTAAAAAATCACTGTCTGCTTGGCCCCGCCGGAGCCGAGGTCCATCTCGATCATTGAATTCGCTGAATGCGCTGTTGAAATACATGTGTGCCCACACTACTGTAGCTTCTAGTCATATGATACGGTCCTATCATTAGCCTGCGAAGCCGACCATTGTGCGGAACAGTCCCGAAATAATGGATCTGGACTCTAGAGCTGAAGAGCTAAAATAGATGCTCCTGAAGTCCTCTCCACAACTTTAGTCGGACTCCAGACTCTTGGAGCATGGCGTTATCGATCGGTTCATACTCAGGTGAGTGGATTGAAGGCGTGTGCCGGTATGTTGTGCAGATTTTGCAAGGATGTTGCAGATGTTGCAAGGATGCTTGATGCGCAGACGTTGCAAGTATGCTTTATGTTGCAAGGAGCTTCAACAAGCCGTGTTCAGTGTTCACCGGAAGCGTTCGACGTTGAATTAGTTCGTGGAGGTTGTGCGTACATGGCCACCTCCAGGCCCTCATTCACTGTTGAACTCTTTCTATTCAGACGATATCAAGCTACTTTTGATGGTACGGCGACGCTATCTGTGCTAGTAAGGTTGCAGACTTCCTCGTTTCTAGAAACCGTGCTTCGGTTTCATTGTTAACGGCATCTCGGATATAGAGCCTTGTGCTCTAGTTGTTGATATGCACCACTTGTGCTAGTTTAATTGATCCCATCACTCAGGTTTCTGAAACCACATGCTCACCGACTTGGATATATTGCTAGTACAACCAGGCTAGTACAAGGTTCAGAGAACCGTGCTCAGAAATCGATTGTGCGACGCTGGTGATCTAAACAACGAACTGGTTGAGTTTTGATGCTTGTCTACCGTCGAATAGTTCGGGTTTTGCAGTGAAAGCAGATGACAGAAAGTATTGCAGGGAATGGGATGTATTGACAGTGATTGAATCGAAGTGGTGCTCTCCGATGGTTAGCACCTCTCGTTGTTGGATCCTCGGTCGTCCTCGGTGACCTTCGAGAGATGACCTTCGGAAGAGTATCTTCGGGAGGGAGATGCTCCACGACTCACGTTGGATGACAGTGCGACAGACTAGATGGTTTTCATCGACATGGGGTTACCTGTATTTCAAATGTCAGCAGTGCTTATCTACTGCTCCTTTACCATGGGAGGTCTGGCATTCGAGCATATAAAATATTAACCGAGGTTCCATTCTTGTATGGGACCTGGATCTGCACCTGATCCGGGGACCTGCGTCAAGACGCTTCGCGATTTCACGCCGGAGGTTTGGTCGTATCGAATGAAGCACTGGTATCTAAGGGTTTCGCTCACATTCTTCGCGATTGCTCAATTCCTTCTTGACGGAATTGACTCTTTAGACCGCACGGGACGCGCCTGCTTGCCATCTTCACCAGAAAACATGTCAACTCACAGTGCCGCCAGCTCGGCCATCAGGTACGAGGCTCCGGCGCAATTTCGCGTCGCTCTTGCTTCTAAGTGTGTGAGATGGGTTGTTAGGGTTCGTGTAATGGCTTCTCGGAGAGTGTTGGTGTATACGATTGAGGATCCAACCATGAAATTCGACACAAAACCCTGAAAATTGGTGGTTTTCAAAACCCTAAGAAACTCATGAAAATCACGAGTTTTTTTCATGGGTTGGTGTCAAATTTCATGGTTGGATCCTGGCTCTTAAACACCTGCGGTCTCCTAAAGCCACTTCGTTTCGAGAGGTTTGTGCGAAATTCCGTGTGCTAGATTCTAGTTCCGATTCGAGGGATGGTTTCTTAATGTTGGGAGAATTCCGACCTAGTGACTGTGACGAGTAGTAGGGGACGATGCATGGAATCGCACTAGAAGTTTAAAGTGGATTCCCTTTGACATTTTCCCTACATACACAGGGAATTTGTAAAGAGTCCACAAAAAAGAACAAAGACACACAGGGAAAACTGAGACACACAGGGAAAATTGAGACACGCAGGGAAAACTGACACAGGGAACACTCAATTTTCCCTGTCTGACTCAATGTTCCCTTTGTGTCTTTGTTCTTTCCTGTGGACTCTTTACAAATTCCCTGTGTGTTTCATTACACATGGGGAATACACACGGAAACACACAGGGAATCCACTTTAAGCTCCTTGTGTCGGTGGTGGGGCGTTCGATGAGGACCGCGCCTTAGCTCGAACTGTTTGATGATCAGAGCTCCCTCATCTGTTGCGTGTGGAATGGGAACGTAATCCCGTGCAGGGGTTTTGAAAATATAGAGCGCATTCCTAAACTGCATGAGAATGTCACAAATCTGGTTGCCTAGTTCGAGTGGATCATTGTCCTAGTAGGGTATACGGGACGTGTCTGATTTGTTTAGAACCTCAAAGCAACGAATCTCCTTAATACGTTTGTTTTCCGTGTATGTAGCTAAGTTGGTCGCTGAGGATTTGTCAGTTCAGTAAGAAAGTGTAAGTTGAATATCAGACTGTAATTCGTGGATTGTTTAACGGCAATTGTCTGTGCGACACGTACTTTACAGTTGCGTGCACTCTATCAGTACTTAATTTGTATGTTGTTGCGATTTGGCAGAGAAAGCGGTGGTGATATTGATTTTGTCTGGGACGTGTCTGGTACCAAGGCAATTCCGAAATTGTCTGAATTGCTGATCCCTACGAATATCGACCCTGATGGAACTTACATGATTCGAGCAGGTTCGCTTCTACTCAACTCTAGTCTTATTTCGGTCGAATGAAGTGTCTTGCAATAAGAGGTGCAGTGATTGGATGCACACATCGAAGCAACAAGATTGATCGAGATAACAAAAACCAACCTTATATCTTGACTATCGCAAAAGCCTCTTGTTTAAAAAATTCATTTTGCCTTGTTATGACCAATGCTGACTTCACTAATTCAAGAATGAGCACGAAGAACAAGGTTTGAACATGATCGCTCAGACTGTCGTAAAATGGGCGATTCTTTTGTGTCATTTGATCACTGATGATATTCATGATTTTGATTGCAGCTCTTCTGAGACCAGTGGTGGGGAAGGCTACTGAGGTCACAGGGCCCAGCAGACTCCGAGCATTGTATGCCCCCCACTTCCAGCGCCTGGAGCACAATCTTGCGCAGTTGCCGAAGGCACGGGAGAAGTCGAAGATTGTGCGGGCACGCGAGGCCGTAGAGCCCCCTTCTGTGACTGAAGGCCTTGTGCCTGCACTGGGCGTCGTTGACGTGGAAGCTGGAGGGAAGTTGGTCTTTGGATCCGAACTGGGAAAGCACGAGGCTTGCCCTACGAAGTAAATATACATATACCCTGCTCCCCGTTCAGTAGTTGAAATTTGGTCCTTCGTGTCGATTTTGTTTGTGTTTGTAATTGTGATTAGTCTTTTGTGACTGAAATAGTCGCTTGTGACTCAATTTTAAGTCCTAAGCGACCAGTTCAGTCACAAAAGAGAAGTCACAGAGGACTGAAATTTCTACTAGTGATTGTCTTCCCTCTCTGCTCAGTCTTGCTTGTTAACTCTCGCTCTCACGGGTGGGGACAATTTTGAAGGACATTGGGTTGTCGTAAGCACTGTATACTAGTAAGTTGTGAAGATTGTGTTTTATTGTTTTAACGACATCCACGATGTCGTTACTACGTCGTTATTCTCTTGCGTTGTATATGAAATTTGTAAGAACGGTGTGAATGCAAACTACTTGGTAATGTATCCATCAACGTGTCATGCTCTGGGTACCGAACGTGAGGGACTGATTCAGGCTGCCGGATATCGAATGTGAATTTCCGTGTCAGATTTAGAGAGGTTCACACCAATCGTGCAATCAGATGACTTGTCAAATTTCTTAATTTCTGGTGTTCTTAATATCTAATTGTGAGGGCTAGGCTGATAAAAGTATCGTAGACCCTGCCGATCCTGCCCTCCTACCTAGCCTGATAAAAGTATCGTAGGAGGGCGCAGGGTCGGCAGATCTCTGTTGAATATCAATTCTTTTCCGGAATAGTAAGATATGGTGGGTGGAATATATTCCTATATATTTTTCAAGATTTCCTTCAATGTTATCACACAAGGTTCTAAGATTTTAGTGAAAATGTAGTTTCCCAAAATTTTAGTCATTTCAATATTTTCTGTTGACCCTAACTTCCAACTATTGTAAAGAAAAAAGTGTTCATGCAGGAAAGATAACTGCAATGAATTATCGAAGTCCTTGTGAGTAATTTACATTTCATGCATAATTAGAAGAGGCTAAGGAAGTTGCCTTAGTCTTTGCAAGTTGTATCTAGGAATAAGAATTGTTGCACGAGTCTTTTTAGCAGATTCTAGAATATTGGACATGTCATGTCATTCCTTACTTAAAGAATGATGATGGAGAGTTGGAAGTCTATAGCAACCCTCCCTCAAAAATCACATGTTTTGAAATTTTTATTGTTCATGCAGTGAGAGCTAAAGGATGAACCCTAACAAGGGCTAAAGAACCTTATATGCATAAAATGTATATAGAATATAGGTTAGTTTACATTTTTTTTGGACAATAACACAAGACACAAATTTAACCATATATGTAATATATCAAAGTTTGAAATTATCTTCTTGAAAGCCTTTTAATTTGTGACAAGAACTGAGTTTCTGGTTGATGAAATGATGATTGTCTACATGATAGCATTTAATGAACAAATTTTTCCTTGTCAAGCATTGTCGAATGTTTCAAAAATCATGACCCTGCAAAATGGTCAATGAGACAATCATATAACTTAGTTTAGCTCGATCATTTTTAGTATCTTGTTCTCTTATCTCATCCACATCATATAGTCATGAATGTGTTCAATTTATACCTTTCATTGATGTAAATAAAGTAATAAACCAACCTTTAATTGTTAAACTAATCTATATTCACTCTATCAGTACTTAGTATGTGTGTAGTTGTGTCTTGGCAGGGAAAGCACCGAAGTCAGTGAGTTGGTCTGGGACGATAAGTCTGTCATCAGTTCCTATGCGAAGGTATTAGGAGGCAAATCTTCGACCCCTCCGAATATCGATCTTGATGGAACTTACAATATACCAGCAGGTTCGCTTCTACTCAACTTTATTTTTAGAACGGTCGAATGAAGTGTCTTGCAATAAGAGGTTCAGTGGTTGCTTGCTTGGATTGCACACATCGAAGCAACAGGACTGAGATAACAATAAATAATCACATGGAACCGTCACAGTTAGACTCCGGGGCCAAACTTGGGTGGAGGGGTATTTTTACCTCGGGGCAGTTTTTTTGGCCCCCAGGCCCTATCAAAAGCACTATGGTTTTATCTTGGTAAAGGTTCCAGAAAGGGAGTCAAAGTTTGACCCCTGATTCCCAATCTGTACTTTTGGTCACAGTGCTATATGGGGTAAAAATGAGGCCAAATGATCCACTTTCTACCCCGGTAGAAATGTCTGGGACACAGGCCTGTCAATCCTACATCTTGAGTGGTGCAGAAGCCATTTCCTTTTCTTTTTTTTATTTCATTTTGCCTCGTTAGATGTATGTTCAATGCCGACTTCCCTAGTTCTAGAGCATAGTTTCTAGCTACCTTGTGGAAGTGCATTGCTATCTTGTTTACTCAAACATTTCGAGGTGTCATAAATGCAATGGATTAGTTTAAGCTTGTTATCTCACCCCTCGTCGCACATGATTTTAAGCTTGTTGCTCAGACTGTCGTGCTAAAGCCGTTGTGAAATGGGCGATCCTCTGTGTCATTTGATGACTGAGGATATTCATGATTTTGATTGCAGCTCCTCTGAAACCAGTGGTGCTAGAAGCTACTGAGGTCATAGGGCCCAGTAGACTCCGAGCATTGTATGCACCCCACTTCCTGCGCCTTGAGCAGGCGCTGAAGGCACGCGAGAAGTCGGGGACTGTGCAGGCAGGCGAGGCCATAGTGTGAGTATATATTGGCCTTGTGCATGCCCTGGGTGTTGTTGGCATGGAAGCTGGAGAGAAGCTGGTCTTTGGATCCGTACTTGGAAAGCATGAGGCTCCGGGGGGCAACTCCTTCATAATAATGAGCAGGAGTGTGCGGTATAATACAGTCAACCTCTTTAAAGGTTATACTATGGGAGTATCAAAAAATTAACAACTTTTATGGAGGTATTTTTGAGATTTAATGCTTTGAAAAATGTAGAAGTAATTTGTATTCTAAAAATGTAGGTATATATGATACATTGATACAATGTACTATTCTTGTCATGTACTAGTCATGTACTATTATTTTCTCCAAGTACTATTCATGTACCATTCTTGTCATGGATGGTGTGAAGAGAAATTTAATTTAATTTTTTTTCATTATTAGCAATTTCACGGTCAAAGTGGTGTGAAAATTGTGAAATTAAAGCTCTATGGATTGAGGTTGATGTTTATCACTATTTGTATCACTATTTTGTTGTTCAAGGATATGAGTGCATCACAACAAGACTTGTACAGTTGGTTGTCCTATTATCAACCACTGCCCCAAAACCGATCAGGCCTAATTTCTAGATTTTGAAAGGGAAGATGTACCTCATTTGTACATTAGAGCATGTGATCGGTTTTGGGTCACAGGTTACTTTGCACTTTGAAATTTTGTATAAAATTGAGAAATGCAAATTACAAGTTGCAATTTTTTGCAATACCCATGAAATCCTATTTCGAACGCGGTCATAATTTTTTCCGGATTTAGCACGGCCAAATATAGGTCAGATTGCTTAAGTGGTTGGTAAGAGGACAATCAACCTTAGTGACAGGAATATGAACATGTTGTAAAACTGGTCACAAATTTTTCAACATTATCTTCCTCTTCCTCAGGATCAGTGTGATCAAGGTCTGTTCCCATCATTCTCAATACCAAGTTCAGATGGTCCAAATCAAAACCTGTTTATATATGCATTTTGTGAGAACGGTGTGAATGCAAACTACTTGGTACAAATGTATCTATTCAACGTGTCATGCTTGGGGTACTGTATGTGATGGGCTGATTCAGGCTGCCTGATGTAGAAATCGGATTTCCATGTCACGAGACTGTGTTTTTTTCTACCGATTTTTAGCTTTTGGAAGCTACTTATAGTCAAATTTTGAGAAGTTTACACCAATCACAAGATAATAAAGTTATCCGCAAAGTGGTCTGAAGTAGGGTGAGCGGACTATAGTTTTCAAAAAGAGAGGGTCAGTTCCCAATATAAGTAAGGTAGAGACACCCATAACCGACAGGTGACCAATAACCGATATATCCTAATTCCTAGATTGTGAAGGAACAGATGTACCTCATTTGTATATGTCGGTTATGGGTTCTGAAGTACTTTTCACTTTGAAAAATTATACAAATTTCAATATTGGGAGATAATTCATGGAAAAATGCTCATTCTTCATGAACCTTATTTTTCTACGAACAAAAAATTTCTCCGTCCCGATAACCCAAGCTCTACTATGCTGAAATGCTTAAGTTATCGGTTATAGGTATCTGTACCTTAGACATGTCAGTTGCCTGAAAAAAACTACAGGTCTGAAGTTTGGAGGGACCAAAAATGGTGCCTTTTAATTTCACGACTTCAGTTTTCCTGCACCATTGGAGAAAATAGCATGAAGCTTTTAAATATTCAGCTGTAGCCAATAAGGCGGAGCCCGTGGCGGGCCCGGCCCAGCCCGCCAGCCCGCGACAGGCTGGGCAGAGCCGGCGGCAAGCCCGGCCGTGCTGGTTGCTGCCTATTCTCATTATTCTGCTGGATGCATATTCTCATTACTCTGGACTGCCTGCAGCAGTCAGCAGGCTGAAAAAAGAAATTATCGCCCCCCCCCCCCATATGCGCAGATGAGTTTACGATTTCCAAGGAATTTGCAATTCTGCCCATGGAAAGTTAGTTGAATTTGCGGAAAACTCTAATATGTGGAATTTTTTTAAATATAGAGTACACCGATTATTGCTGGCAAAATTAATTCACCCTCTTTTCTATTTTGGATTCTTTGGAAACCATGTTAGTTTGCTTACCTGCCTTAGATACGGGGTCAGACTCACCTCACCTAACATGTATTCTCTCTTCTTTTTCGTTAATAACTCTCTCGCCTCGCGAGTCTCCATTGCGGGTCATGGTGGAAGAAATAATTATGCCCAGGCCTGCCATGCACTGTTGCGCTCCACAGTTGTGAGTCACGTCAAGGTGGCGGTGCTCTTATAACTAATCTATTCTCAGGGGCGGTTTACACTATGGACCAAGAGCCATGACCATGGAATTCTAAAATCTGTGATTGGCCCAAAAAGAGCTCTTGGTCCCATTTGGCTTTACACTACCTTGAAAAAAGGAGAATGACCACTAACTTTGAGGTCCCCAAAAATGCTAAAATTTCCCAAATGGATAATGTTTTCATGGTCTCCTTGATTATAGTTGAGTCGAAGCAAATGCCTCGACTCAACTATAATCTAGGAGACCATGGGGCTCAAAAATCATTGATTGGCTAGTGTTCAATTATTTAAAGAGAAAGGAGGAAAAAGGGAAGGATAAAAGAGAGAATGATGAGCTTAAACTTGTCCCGGTCTAAATCCACTTTACACTACAAAGAGTGACCAAGTCATTTAAAATTGCATTTTTGATTTTTCATCGTCACGGCTCTTGACCAAGAGCCATGACCATGAAAATGATTTAATTTTCTTGGTCACGGCTCTTGACCAAGAGCCATGACCATGAAAATGATTTAATTTTCTTGGTCATGGCTCTTGGTCCATAGTGTAAACCGCCCCTAAGGTTCCATTCAACAAAAATCATTGCCACATGCCACTCGATTTATGACCTCAGCTGAAAAGTTGATATTTTACTTCAGGTTGGGTGCACATTCAGAAACATGATGTGGCACTAATCCAATGTTACAAGTTAACTTTTAAACGCCATGGTTTTTGGAGGGCAGCCCGAGGAGCATCTTCAAAAGTCTACAACAATTGGAAAAAAAAAAAGAAAAAAAAAAAGGGCCAGCTTGCCTTCTATGCTGAACAGGCACCGTTGGCCATCGTTTTTTCTTTTTTTCAATTAAAAGATGTTATGACTCTCTCCACAACTTCTGCCCAATTATAGTTCCCCCCTTCCCTCGATTCTTTCATTTGATTGTGGATTGTTCTATAGTTTTTTTATTTAAGCATATTTGATAAATTTAGCCTCGTTTTTTTACCACCTTTTCAATGCACTAATCCATTTCAAATTTGATTGAAAAAATCCACTTTCTTCTCCATTATTAGAGTTTTCCGCAAACTCATCCCCTCTGACATAGGCAGAAAGCAATTTTTGTGGAAATCGAAAAACCAGCTGCGCAAATGGAGGGGGGCCAAATTTTCTTGTTTTAGCTACACGCCAGTAGGCCAGCAAGGCCAACAAATTTCCTTGATTTAGCTACTGCATGGCCGGGTCAGCGCTGCTCTGCTTGGTGATTGGCTGCTTGCTGCTAGTATTGTCAGACTGACAAAAACTGAGGTTGTCAAATCCAAAGGCACCGTTTTTGGTTCTTACAAACTTCAGACCTGTAGTTTTTTCAGGCAACTGACATGTCTACTTTTATAGAGGACTGAACCTCTCTTTTTGAAAACTATAGTCCAGTCACCCTACTTGGGACTACTTTGCGGATAACTCTATTCTCTCATAAATAAACCCATAGACTTAAATGGCTCTGAGGCCTTCTTGGTCGTATAACTCTTAACCCTTAAATGGCTTTGAAGTTTTGTGGTCGTACATTGTATTTTGTATTTGGTGGTATTTGATCAAAATAACAATGACCAAATACTTTTCAGTACAAAACAAAATTGATAATCATGATAATGTGTATAATTATACCAATACAACACAAGTTCGCATATCGTAGCTTTCTAGTAGCTTAGGCAACATTCTGCTTATTAATTAATTAAAGTGCAAAAAATACTTAAGCAACACGAAAAATAAGGTATTCAAATTGGGTAGTAACATATAGTTTTTAATATTAAAATAATGGCCTTATAATATTTATTATTAATTTTGGGCAAACTTAGTCAATAATTTCCCACAAATTTAGGCACCCTTTTAATTATATTTTTTTGACCAAGCTGCAAGTTACGGCAAACCAAAATTAACACGCAATTTGCTAATTATGCATTTGGCTATATAATCATGCACTTGGCTACCATGTGCATTAAAAGAATTTGTTAAGAATATTCTATAAAAAAACAATGATTTTTTTAAAGATTTTTACAATCATTTACATTGCAAACAAAAATTCTTTTATTTATTTATCATTCTTATCTTTATCTTTTTTTTATCTTTTTTTTTTAATCTTTTCTTTTATTGTGTTTTTTTCTTGTCCTCTTCTTATTTTCCTTCTTGTCTTCCTTCTTGTCTTCTTCTACTTCTTCTTCTATTTCTTCTATTATTTCTTCATTCTTTTCGTTTCATATTTTTTTTCATCTTATCGCACCCGCAGATCCAACACCCTAAAAGAAGAAGACGAAGAAGCAGGAAAAGAATAAAATAAATTAATTTTTTAGTTCTTCATATTCTTTGTTTAATTTGATCAACCTGCTATTGTCGCACTGAATCCTAAAAAGAAAAAATAATAAAAATTAGGATTCATCTGTCAACTAAATTCAAAACGGCGGAAGAACTTATTTATGTATTTTTTGTCAATCTTTTCAGGTTTGTCTATCATGACGTAACTTGGGCTTTTTAGGTCAGTATGTCATGACGCTTCTATCATAACGAGTCGTGACATGTCAGGATCGCGTCAAGATCACGTCGGGATCTTACAGCTAGTAAAAACTAAAAAATTACAAATACAAATTTACGATTTACTGATAAGGATAGGTGATCTGTTCTTGCAAATATTCAAGTCATCTCATTAAAACAAATCCTAAAAATGTATTATTTTTATATATTTTTATGATTGATTACCTCACATTATTAAAAAAAATCTTTCCTATTCGATTTATTATAATAATCAACTATGTTAACCATGATTTATAAATTCCACTATACATATGTATATATTGATTATTATATTTATTTAGTGTATAAAAATACATCTAAACATGTTTATGTGTTATGAATATTATTCAAACAATCTAATTTTTACTTACACTAAAGAGATAAATCTATTTTTGTATACACTAACACACACAAACATATATGAAAATATATATATATATATATATATATATATATATATATATATATATATATATATATATATATATATATATATATATATATATATATATATATATACCATTCCATATATCTTTATCATTTATCTATCTGTCTATCTATCTGTTTCTCTATCTATATGACTGTATGTGTGTATTTTGAAAAATGTTCATTTACAATCAAATGCATTATTTATTGAGCAATTTCACTTCAAATTTGATAAAAATTACACTTATAAATGCTAACAATGGGGGATATAAGCAACATTTTTTTACATTTATAGAATATGATTATGACAAGCTACTCAATTTTTCCATGTTTTGGTTGTTTTTAACACTCCTGAGTACATTTTGTTCATTTTTACTCTCACTAACATTTCTTTCTTCCAATTGCGTAAGAGAATTCCTAATCTTAGTGTCCTTCATTCAAACTATTGATTTGAAAATACTTTATTTTCCTATACCTTTTTAAAAAAAAATGTATTAAATTGGTTTTAATGTTTTAAATGTGAATATTGTCCCAATAAAATCTTATTTATCCTTCAAACAATCAATAACTTCATCTTCATGTTGTAAACTTTCCAAGCATATGAAAAGATTATAAGATTTGAACAAAATGAATGTAATATGACTCAGTTCCTGGGAATGAATATTTTTGAACCATGCAAACTATACATATTTATACGATTGACATATAACAAAAAATATGTATTTATGTATATGTGTGTGTGTATATATATATATATACATATCTATTATGTATAAATTGTATTTGAATACATATATATATATATATATATATATATATATATATATATATATATATATATATATATATATATATATATATATATATATATATATATATATATATATATATATATATATATATAATGGATAAGGGTATCTACGTCTCTCCGTCCATTCAACGTCTCACGTCTAATCCATCTTTTTAAGACAACCTATATGTCGAGGCGAGCTGGTAGTCCGTCTTTTGGGGACGGCCTATTTTTCCATTTGATGGCTAGTTCGTTCCTTCGAACTGCCCGATTGACATCTACTTGACAATTAGTCCGTCCTTTGTTATTATTCCGTTCATTCAATGGTTAGTCTATCCTATGGGATGGCCCGTTCGACGGCCAACCATCCACTTGGCGGCTTGTCCATACAGTCAACGGCTAGTCCATACATTCTGCGGCTAGTTTGTTCCTTGAACACGGCATGTCTGTTTATTCAACGGTTAGTCCGTCCTTTTGAACAACCAAATCGTTCAGTTGACAAATAGTCTGTCCATCCATAACAAGACTCTTTTCATCCAATTTGTTCATTGTAGTAACTATTTTACTCATGTTTTTGGGTATACGTGGAAATATTCTATCGTAACAAACTAACGGACATGGGGTTTAAATCCTCACGTTATAATGGACATTCTGACGTCATGATGTCACACGTCGTGAACAACCTTGGACCGTTTAGAGTGATGGAGTACTTGGTTGCGCACCCTATATCTCTCTCACTCTTCCTCTCATATCCTCTCCTTCTCTCTTCTCATTATTTCTTCTCTCCTACATATATAAGGAGCAAAGGAGAGAGAGGGAGAGGAAGAGTGAAATAGCTAGGGATAGTAAAGGTGCATGGTCGTGCACCCCATCAGCCTATACAACAAGAAATTAAAAACTAGCGAATTGCATGTTAATTGAGAAATTATAAGGCTAAATACATGTTGTAAAGAGGGACCCAAAGGGCCTTTTAACCCCTAAAAGTTCTCACCCTTTTCAGATTTGGCAGTTTTCTAAAGATTCATTATAAATGCAACTAAGAGGGATATTTCCAACTTGATGAATGAATAAAAGTTGTACATTATGAATTTTTTATTCTATCCATACGGCTAGATTTGAGATTGCTATCACCAATATTTGTGTATAAAATTTAAATTTTAAAATTTAGAGCTATTTCGTAATATGATTGCGAATAAGATATTGACAATCTAATAATGAAATTTGTTGGGATGGGTTGAAATGTAATACTCTAAGTGTAGTGATTTTTGGAGATTTTTTGGTTGCTTAATTTTAGTATTTGACTTTTTCAAGAGCACTTTTAGACTAAAATCTTCGAAATTTTGGGTGGAACGTTTCAATATGAAATGACGCATAAAAATTTCACAAATCATCTCTATTCTAATCGGATCACACACGCACGAAGCTAACTTCCCATAATATTTCAATAAAAAATCCACATAGAAAAGTGCATGATGGATGAGAAATCAGAGTTCAAATCCATACATCATAGAAAATATGAATAATTGGGCGGTTAGGGGTTAAGAGTAAAAACATACCGTACGTGGAAGGTAGGGTCAACACTTTCATGTCGAATAATTTATAAAGGTTGAAACAGTGGAGGTCGGCACTTTCAAAAGTGATTATTAAGAAATCGGCTGTTAATAGCTAACATTAAATATTTTCCGGCTGTTGAACGTTTTATTTTATTTTTTGCGTTGAGTTTTATGTTGTCATCCAATTTTGTTGAGTGTTATGTTTTGAGTTGGTTTTATTTTATTTCGGCATTTTGTTGACTTTATTTTTGTTGATTTCGACAAAATACTTAATAATTTATTTTTATTTTTCGGCATTTTTTTGGGTAATTATTTTCTGCCGACCCTGCCTTCCACGTATGGTATGATCCTATCTATCTTTTTTTTTAGAAGATTTTATGACAAATATCAACCATAGAATTCATTCTAGTAAAATAATTAGGTGTAGAATTATAGATGTGCAAAAAAAATGTTCATTGCAAATTTTGGACTGTATCTATAATATTAAATGTATTATCACAGTAACTACTATTTAAAAGCCATATTCGTTATATTAAGACTTTTCGCAATCTCATTTTTATTTTCGACTCGGAGATAAACCGTTTTATCTCTTTACTAGTATTTTTTTTATAAATAGGTAACAACATCGACTTTTAGAATTTCATTATAAAATTACTATTTGAGCATTTAAATGTTTTGGTTCCTATTACTCTTTTTTAAATGAATTTTTAAATAAGTAGCATTATGTCTCAAAATCTGCAAAAAGTCTCAATATAACGAATATGGCCTTTTTATAATATATATGGAGAATTATTTTTAAACTCAATTTCATCAAAGTTGTAAACATCTTTTGGCTAAAATTTGTTGTAATGGATTTGTAAAAGTGATTTATGATTATTTTTAATTTGAAAGGTGTCTAAGCACACCAACTAAGGTTGCAACCCCCAATCAAGTTGCTCTAAAGAGTAGTTCACACTATGGCCAAAAATCAAGGGGCCATTGAATTCCTCTTATGAGAATGTTAAACTAAAGGCCAAAGTTTGGTTCACACCTTCCAAATGATTACATGGCAACGTTTTTTGACCATTTTGGTGTCAAGGTGACAAACTCTTTAATTTCAAAAGTTTGAAAGATGAAACTTCACCTTTGGGTCAAAAAATGCATATTATATTATGATCTTGCAATTATAGAGGTTTTTCACTCCTAAATTTTTGTTAAAAAACGTTATGTGAAGGGTGGATTGCAAGCATATGAATCGAGAATAAACAAGAAGGAATTGATATTTTCAATTCTTTTTTGAAGTACATACATATTTGTCGGTGGAACGTCTCTGCATGCTACCAAGCATGATCAACAATCAACTTCGAAAAGATCATCAGCCCGCATTACATCACTTTGACCTTACCAGCTACAAGTGTAATAATTTTCTTTATCAAGACCTAATGCCTCAACTCAACATACGGCCACATAGGACACCTGATAAACTCTTGGGATGATCACAGCCGCAACATTTATAATTTGACCGTCCAAAAGCCTTGCAATCTTATTACTCTCGAAAGTGGGCATTAGACCTTCAAGTATGTCCCTCCTTGAACAACAAATGAGCTCTCTAAGATATTGTGAATTCACCAAAGTAATTGCTCCCAAAATTGTGGGCAGTTGCGACAAAGGACTTCCAAGCCCATACGCAACAACCCAACGATCAAAAATAATAATCCTCAACTCCGTCAGCAAAATATCCGCCTCTTTTGGTGCACTCCTTACATAACTTTAAAGTACCGTGCAATCTTTGGCCCTTGTTCAGTCACCTGAAAAAGAACTTCCAGATTTCCCGAACATTTGAAGCCCCGTCCGCAAAATCAGCAACCAGATGTGCCGCCATTACACCTGAAAAAAAATCATTCAGGAGCCAGCAAACGTATGTTTAGAAAATGTCATCGAAATACTAACTCAATTCCAGTTATAACAAGATTAAATTCCTAGATTTAATAAACCGTCCGGACATGTGAAATGAAGTCGTCAAAACAATCGGCAGCAGGCATTGAAGGTGCTACGCTCTGGGCCCTACTGTGTACCAGAATTCATAAAACTAGAGACAGAAATTAGGGACACTTCACATTAAGAGTCGAGGCCATTTCAACTTGGGACCATTGTGGAGGAAATATGGTCAAGAGGAAGACCATGAAAAGTTGAGAAATGACCACAAGGGAGAGCACTGGCTTTCCAGCTTGGTTGGACCCAATTCTCTCCCATTGGGAACATTCAGACCTTGTCTTTGGTGTATCAAAATAAATTATCAACTCATTAACATATAATTTTCAGAAAATGGTCTTCGCTCTTGGCGTAAAGACATTGAGGCCCTTCACAACTACTCCACCAATCAGAGGATTAAGCATTTTCATTGCTCTAAAACAACCTCGGTTTTTTGCTCCAAAAACAACCTGGACTCGTAGTGTAACGGTTCATAACAAAATGCGTATAGATTTTAGCATGTGAACGGCTACCGGCTACAGTAGTGTTTGAAAATAACGTACCATCGTCCTCAACAAGATGCTTAAATTGACGAGTTCCACCTCCAACTCCAAAATAATGTTTCTTACCCGCTACATAAACCACTCCATAAGGAGGACGTATACACTGCACCCGAAAGATCCAGTTACTCCATCATGACTTTCATTAAAAGAAAGGGTTCTGCAGAAATCACATTTTATTGACTTCCAGTTATAAAATAGCAATCAGAACTTCAGAAGGCAGCCACCGTGACGCAAACGAACCAAGAGTGTACCTTTTTGATGAGTTCGTAGAGCTTAGGAAGTGAGGCTAAAGAGTAGACAGTCTCAGACATCAATATAATGTCATAACCACCTTCTTGAGCAGTGTTGGTATGCCCCCTTTCGCAAGCCTGGCTTCCACAAATTTTTCTAGCAAGTCGATTTCGAGAGCTAGTACGACTAAGACCCCCACTCTTGACTTCATTATTCCCACTCTCCGGCACAGGCTCGTATAACTCACTTTCATTGAACATGAAGTTGAAGGCCCCAATATCCCCATTGTTACCATTTCCAGGTGAATCACACCGCACTACAGACAGCACATCGTGCACATCTGCCCAGTCACCAGCATAGTAGTGAATATCAGGCGTTACAATCAAACCCTTGTTTGCTGCGATTCCATCGGAGCTGACAGATCTCACGAGACCTCCACGTGCATTCTCTAGGTTGGCCTCAACGTTTCTTATCGTAAGGCTCTTCAATACCTCAGCGTTGAAGTCCTGGAAATGAACACTAGATGCACCCTGTTGCATGCAACGAATGTAGTATGAACAGTGAGCACTTGCAATGTGCTTTTTGGGCTACATAATACAAATCTGAGTCTTAGACAACTGAACAGAAAGAAAATACCTCATACATAAAGAGTAGATGTGAAATCGCCCGAGAAAATACCACATTCCTTTCTCATCAGTCACATATTCCTGGCACAACTTTTTTCACTTCCAGTAGAGACCGAAAGCATGGAACATACGTGATGGATGGCCCCAAATACTAGCATCACTGGTGAGTTCTGAACTATTATCGACTACTGATATGATGTATCTCACCTTTAAGCAGGCAAAGATTCCGGGAAGTCCATGTCCACAACCAAGCTGTAGAAGAAAAGGCAAAGTCTCATCAGCTATGCATCATGAATAGTGCTCCGTAACAAAGCAAGAACATCAGCGAGTTAACAATAAAAATCTCTCACAAAACCCGAGCAGAAACCAAACATACAACTACTTCATTGTATGTCTCAAGTGACATTCAACTAAAACCTCTGAAGGATACCTCAAGCACACGCTTTCCACGAAATGACAGCTGTCCATCTTGGATTTCCCGTCGCAGAGTTTCAACAAGATCAATGGTGCATTCCCAGAGTTTCAATCCTCCTATACCAGACGTTATGTTACTGATCAGCAGTAATAGTAGAACCCAGAACTATAACAACACTCATAAGCGCAAAATACATTTGTCCAGAAGTACCACAAGGAAGAGTTTGGGTCACTTTGTATCCAGTCCCAATATGAGATTCAGTACCTTCATATTTTCCGGGGACTAAGTCCGAATTGGCTACCTTGAGTACGCTTTGACTATTCACCCGACCCTACCACCAAACAAGAGAGCACGAGACTGAGAATTTCATAGTTTTAGTAGAACGGCTAGGTTAAACCCTACATAAATCTTGCCATTCTCTGCATGGAAGGTGGTATCAGGGTAAGACAATATCAAAACCAATCAATTCACAGAGCAACGTGTACCTTGAGAAGCGTTAGACCACCTTGTAAAACGACAGGCTCCATCACACACGATGAGGACTCCTCCATCTGCACTCAAACAATGAAAGTGAATGTCAGCAGCAGAGGATACTCCTAAATAGATGTATTGTTGGAACTAACACACCAACATGTGGTAATACGAACCAGAACAAGTATACTCTCCTCCGACGTGACGTCGTCACCAAAACGCCTAGGTCATGCCTCTTGAATCAACTCGCACATACTAAACATCTCATTCCTATCTTCAAAGTCTCTTGCGTAACAACAGAAAGTGCAGCTCAGCTCTGTGAATTAGGCAATCGATATCCTCGCCAAATGATACACTTAAACTGTGGATACTTGAAGGTCAAAAGCTTTAGAAGACTCATGCAGTGCATCAACTGACAAGCAAAACTTCCATTCAATCAGACCGATATCAAAGATCCGTGGACAATAACTGAGTAGCAAGTAAAAACAAAGAAATTCTCGAAAACACAATGGCAGACCTCCGATGGGAACACTTCCTCGGATGGAGGCGGGGGAGGCAGAAGCGGTTGCTCCGCGGCGATACCAATGGCATTGTTCTTCTTCAAGAGAGTCTGGAGCAAACAGTGTGTCGTCAAGCCTGGCAAGCAGGCGAACAGGGATAGCCCCCTCATCTTTCCTCACTTCCACACTCTGATGTTCAATTATCTCTCCTTCTCTCACTCCAACTCAATCAAACCTCTCCTCAAAGCTTCTCACGGTCAAAATATCAACACGATGCTCCCCCAGGAAATGCAAGAAAATCGCAGAAACCACTTAAGAGCGGATTCTTTTAAAAGGAAAAAAAAAAAGACGACGTTCAACGCAACAGCCGGGCTGATTTACGAATCAAATCTTGACGAAGCAGCAAGCACACCTGCGGCTGCGGCGTGGTTGCGGCTCCGCCAAAGTTGAAGCGAAAGGAGACGTTCTCTTCCATCACTCACTCCGCAGCTCTTGCTTGAAGAGCAGGCAAGATCCCTTCCTTGGACTGTCGCAAAATTATTCTTCAACTCGTTCTCTTCCACGTTGTAGTCCTGACGGGTTCGTCTGGCTCCGTCCCTGCCGTCCTGACTCCTGATGCTTTTGTCCGTCCCTGCCTGAGCTTATTACACTGGATCGCTTGTCCTGCAATTTCGTACAATGCGACGATGGAGAACAATGCGAAGGGAGAAGAAAAAAATCCTAGGAATGCGTAGAATGATGATTTCGTGTGCCACACAATGAATGACGTGCCGTGCCGTGCCGACGATTCCCTTGCAAGCATGGAAAGCAAGGGATGAAGGGAAGGGAGGGAGGCCAAGGGTTTGCCCGCAACAGCACACAAACAGAATAGCAGAGTAGGGGTCCCAACCTAGGCCGGCATTACCTTCCACTATTTCCTATATGCTAAGAGCATCTCCACCCATGCTCGCTAAAGGTGACTCGCTAAAATTATTCATCTATATTTGTAGAGCCCTTGAAATCATACTCCCCCACCTTTGAACATTCCTCAAGCACCAAAAGTGCACGTCAAATAGTCAATGCATCAATCATATGTAGAATGTCAGATTCAGTCAACTAAGAGCATCTGCACCGCTGAGAGCATCTGGAGACTCAGCAAAGGTCCTTTCACGGGCGGTTTTACAGCGGCCAGACCCGGCAAATTCGAAGAGCCTCACCGTTCCGCGCTGGGATGGCCCTCGACAGCCAGCCCACGAGGTCCGGGGCCTCACGACCTAGGATGCAGTCGTTGACTCTGCAATGTGCATTGATCCACATTTTTATTTATAGATGATTTTTAGGTGGAGCATCCTAATTTGAAAACTTGTCAGCGGTTCAGATGAGTGTACAGCACAATCCATGTCTGATTCTCCGTGTTCGGGGTGCGGGCAAGAAACTCAGGGACTCTGGAGCATGGCGAGTGGAGGAGAAAATATAACGAGGCTGGAAGCAAAAAAAACATTTGGGCAGGCCGCGGTGAGGGATAAGTTGAAGCCCGGGCCCGCGGTACCCTGTTGCGGCCGCGTATTGCGAGTCCCGGTGCGGATGCTCTAAACCTAAATTTGGAAGGCCATTTCTTAACATGCCAAAGTTGTGGGCCAAGAGGCATTTTTGAAGGGGCTTTAGCATTTTTCATCCACTTATTGCATGTGTCACACACTTGGCGAGCATGGGTGCGGATGCTCTAATGCTCTACTAAGAGGGCATTTCACGAAAATAAATAAATACAAGGTTTGACAAGAAGGACGAAGCTCGACAAGGAAGCTTTTCTTTTTCGCAAAATGCCTGATAAGGAGGACATTACTCGGCTTAAACCAAAGTTGGGAGATTAGATGAAAAAAGCATGATGCCTGATAATGCGGAAAATTTTATATAATCGCCTTTGAAACTTTAATTATAGTAAATATTTGTTTTTAGAACTCAACAGGTAGTTTAAGTAAGTAGATCGACATTTAGACCTCAAAGTGTAAAGCCCATGTACCTTAATGAGAGCCCAATTTCACATTTATTTATTGTAATTAAATGACTCTTCAAGTGCAAGTTCTTGAACCTAGTCTAGAACTAATTTCACATTTATTTATTTGTATTAATAAGTGACTCTTGATATGTTAAACGTTGAATTCAAGTGCAATCTCAATTCCGAAATTACTTGATACATTTGGGTTCAAATTTAGGAATTTGGTTTAAGGTAAACATTGACCCGATCATAGTCTCATCCATGTATACATATAATTTGAGCTTTTGGAAAAAAGACCATTTGAAAATATATCTCTCTTATTAATTATTTTAAATATGTGTATTACAATAGTATTTATTATACTCAAGTTCAAAATTTTCAATGTATTACAAAAACTCCACGTAAGATGAAAGGTAATTCAATTATTCAATTTTGTAACATACATATTTAAAATGATTCAATTTTGTGATATAATACATATTTTAAATTTTGCAATAATTCACAAAAATTTGAATAAACACTCAATATTAAAACATAGTTCTCAACACTTCACTTCAAAGTTTGCATAAACATTAAAATTTTAGAAATATCTATAGATTGTACATATGAGTCACCCTTGATTCTCTTTCTCATCCTCACTTTTAGAGAGAAAAGAGAAGTACAGGGGTGTTGTAAGATTTTGGGTGGTACAAGATTTGGGCGCTATGAATGGAGTTGTAAGAGGGAATAGTCCGTAAGATTCTAGAGCTTGAATAGTGTTGTTTGAGAATGTCTAAAGTCGGAACAAAAAAAGATTAAAAATTCATGCCACAGTTTTCAACCAAAATTTTCTAAGATCTTAGTTCAAAATAAATGAAAAGTGTTTTTGAAAAAATCAACTCATAAAATTAAAGAATCAAAAACTCTTCAAAAATCACTACACTTAGGGTATTACATTCAACCTATCACAACAAATTTCATTCACAAACTGTCAATATCTTATTTGTAATAAGATTACAAAGGATTTTGAATTTTAAGTTTCAAACTTTATACAAAAACATTGGTGATAGCAATCATATAATGGATAGAATTTAAAATTCATAATGTACAACTTTTATTCATACATCAAGTTCAAAAATATACCTCTTAGTTGCATTTTATGATGCATTTTTACAATTTTCCAAGTTTGGAGAGGTTTGTAGGCATTTAGGGGTTAAATTTCCATAACTATAATTCATAGTAAGTATTTATTTGGCATCCGACACACCTTATTGTTCTTGGGATTTGTCCCAGTCTTTTGCTCGACACAATACTACAATCAAGGGTTTCGACTACTTTACAGATATCTCTTTTATCTCAATTTTATTGCAACTTGAAATTGACTAAAAAACCAAAAAATCCACTTATTTATATTGAAAAAAACACAATCACATGGAGAACGTATTTTTGAACCTCTAGGTGTGTTTAGACTTCATACGAGGTTTCTAAAAAAACCATCCAATTTGAGGTGATACACGGATTGTAGGATCAAAACTGTGAAGAGTAGGATGAAGCTCATCCCATTGCTGTTTTTGGGAAAAACTTTGTGATTTCTCATACACAGGCCTTTGAGAAAACCCAACTGTAATATTCATCTCGCAGAACCACCAAGGAAGAATCCAGAATGCTGCAGCCCTCCATCCTCATCGCAACATTCAGAAGACACTAAAACGAAACAATAACACTCTTGGTAGGTGTTGAAATACCACCTTATGATTACAAGGACAGTTAAAAAAACAACCTCTGAGGGAATAATCTCTGGTTGATTCAGCAGAAAAGAATATGATGGTGTATAAACATTCGAGGCTGGCATTCATTATATGCATGTGTGTTAAAGCACAATCATGCATAAACTAAAGATTTTTTTATGTCTAAAAAAGCCTCATGCTTTCAAGGAACATACTCAAAAGCCTCAGGAGGAGGAGGTTCATTATCCTCAACAGCCATGGCTGCAGGGTTGTTTGCTGGAGCTGCTGCTCCTGCAGCACCTGCAGACACAGGTGTGTCTGTTGATACCAGCTCCACTGGCTCTGAGGGTGTCATATCTCTCAACATCACAAAGCCCGAAGGAGATCTCTTCAACTTTAGAGGTGCGTATCTTGAGTCTTCCCTGAACTTGATGAATTTCTCTTGTGCAGGCACCACGCGTGCTGGGTTACTAAGAACTTCGGATGAGGGCTCTACAACGACTGCCTTTTTCTCCACTCCACCCTCTACGCCCATTGCATTTTCATCTTTTACTGCGGACGTGGATTCCTTGTCAGCATCCAACGGCCCTTCAGCACTTGCACTAGAAAGGTCGGTGTTGATAGAAGAGGCAGTTGCACCAGCTTCCTGGACAGTTGCCTTCCCTGCTTTCGATTCTGCATCCCTCTTTACACCTCTCAATTTCGCCCGATTGGAAGTGGACAGGACTGCAGTTGGAAGCTTCACAGCAGAAGTAGCCGCAGGAGGGGCCACCGATGGAGGGTACCCAAATAAGGAAGGCTTAGTTTCTGAAACGAAGTCAAACTTAGGCATCCTAAGTTCTTCATTCAGACCTATGAAAGCTGTAGGGGCAAACGACAAGCTGATGAAGTAAATGAGTGGGTACCAGTACCAAAACTGGCTGAAGACGGCCATTCCCACAACAGCTGTCACACGGTCGTGCCCAGTCCTAGACTGCAGCATGATGGCCACATTCCGGCCACCTGCGTCTAAAATTCCTTGTGCAAGAATGGCTCCCATCTTGCTCATTGTCTCCTCGTGTTTGTCATTGATAATCTTCTCGAGCTGTCGTCTGAAAGTGGCCACACGAGGCTCCCGGGCCTCAGTCGTTTGTAGAAGAACCATAGCCATGGCTATAAGAGCTCCCTGACGAACAAAGTCTACTGCGTCAGAAGTTAGAGGCTCCAGCAAGGAGATTGCTTCACTGAATCCTGAACCTGCACATGAGATACCCACAGCCATTGCTGCCCCATATCTCACATGTGCATTGTAGGACTCTGAGAGTAATGACACAATTCGAGGTGTCTGTTCTGGCTCAGAACAGAGAACAAACCCTAATGCCAACACTGCCGTCCTCCTTACGTCGTCACTGACATCCGAGACTGCAAAATGCAGCAACCTCCGGATTGCGCTGCTATTTGCGGTGCCACGATACGCCATGGCCAGAGCATACATACCTCCGTATCGCAAAATAGGATCCTGGTCCCTCGTCATTTGCTCAATCAGAGTGTCCGCTTCCTCCTCACGACCGTACACAACCAGTGCAATACCAAGGGCCAAACCACGTATAATCTTCTCATGCTGTGTTTCATGAGCATATGCCAACATTTCTCCTGCCTTTTCACTGGCTGTACCAACCATCAGCAAACCCATGGCTATACCAGCTGCCTCCCCTGCTACAGCACTATCGGTATATAATACACTTTTCACTACTTCATAAATCTCCTCATCTGCTGTACCAAGAGCTGCCAGTCCTAACCCTAAGCAAGCTCCGTGTTGAATTACCTCGTTGCTTGTGTTTCGCAAACTCTCCAAGAGAAACTGCTTGATACCCTCGCCATGGTTAGCATGGATCAACCCTAGAGCATATAAGGCTCCTCCCTCAGAATATGGACTACCACCGCCAGTTCCTCCATTCTGTGGCAAGTATGGGGCCATCAAAGATCTTCCTTGTTGATGATGTCCCCGATGGATAACACCTAGTCCTGCTGTGGCACTGAACTTTGCCCAGTTGGTGGCTCTCTTTAGCCAGTCCAAGTTCTCTCGCAAGAAAGTATCTACTGTGGTACCCGCATGCATAAGAGCATTAGAGTAAATGGTTGCACTGTGGCAAACACTATTCCGCATCTCCACAGATTGTTTGATAGTCTTCAGTATCAGAAGGTCTGACCTATTGTGACTGTATAGAAACTGCAAAGTCAAACTGATGGGCGTCTCTCCAGATAAAATACCCTTCAACTTCGCTAACCTCTCACCATACGGCGTTCTCTCTTCCACTTGGGCTGCCGACGCTGCTGCAGCAGCAGCAGCAGCATCATCAGCTTCCTCTGCTGCATGCCTTGCTAACAATGGTTCAGTCAAATCAGAATCCATAGCCGAAGGACCACCATCAGTCATGGCACTGATACCATTCTCGTTACGATTTACCTGGGTCAACCCTCCATTTGTGACGCTCAAAGCAGTGGTGGTTAGAGCGCTCGATGGTTCCGGTAATTGATCCCTAACATTCAGAAGAAACTTTTGATATTCATTGTCAAATAAGTCAAAAGCTACTTGGTAAGCCAATAACGCTTCATTCTTATCCCCCTTCAAAAGCTTGTCCAAAATGATCGCCACTCCAGCCGGCTCATCCAAGAACATGAGACACTGACATATACTTAAATAGTCAGGCTGCTGAAGAGCTTGATAGTTTTTAACCAAAAGTCGCAAAACTTCATGTCGGAACTCACGCCTATTTACAAAAGTCTGCGACAAGCGAAGGCAATACGAGAGCATAGCAGGAGCATTCTCACTCCGACTAATCGCTTCTTCTAGCTTATCAAGCCTCCTGCACTCCAACGCGATCCCGACAGCCTGCTGGAATTTTCCATCTTGCATACACTTGTCCAGCATCCGCTCCACAATCGCCACCAACCGGGGATCCAGAACCGTCTTCTCCGACTCATTGGCTTCGGCCGCCTTCACGCTAAGCAATATATACTCATCCACGCATTTGGCAACAAGCGTCTGCACATACTCCGAGTCCTCCGAGACATCGAACAACGGCCCGGCCCCTAACGCATACGTCAGGGAGTCATTCAGCTCTCCCAAGTAGTAGAAAACCTTGGACGCCACCAAGGCGGCCAAATGGCGCTCGTGGAAGGTGTCGTCCTCGTACAAGGACTCGATCGCCGAGATGTTGGTGGATATCTCCGGCCAGAAATTGTCCACAAGCACATTCAAATTCTTTAGGGCATGCAATTTCAAAGTCGCATGATCCTCCTGCAGCATGGCCAGCAGGCCGCTCGCCGTGCTAACCACCGTCATGATGACGCCGGTGCCTCCTGCTCCACCGCGATCGTCAGAGTCCGGCAAGTCGCCTCTTACAACCCCCACGCGCACGCCAGCCCTCTCTCCGTCGCTTCCTGTGAGCAACCAAGGTGTAGAGGAAACCCTGGCGATGCGCACATTCACGCACAACCCTCCCTCGAATCCACAGCAACGAGAACACAGAAACAAAGCCCTCCACACAACAAATGTCGACGAACACAAATGAGTATGGAACAAGGCAAACACAGTGGTCCTCCCCCACAAAGCCTTCTTCTAACCCTAACTTTTACTTTTCTTCTTCCTTGCAGGACTCCGTCGGAGGGTTGGATTGGGTTGAAAGTTTTTGAACGGGTTCAGCGTTTTCAACCAAACCCAACTACTCAACCAAACCCAACTACTCAACCCAACCAAGGGGTTGGATCTTGGTTGGAATTGAGTTCAACAACATTTTAAGTGAGGGTATGGGACAATGAGGGGAGGCACCATTGAATGTAGGGGAGAGTTGCACAAGAGGTTGGATTGAAAATTTTAGGTGTTTTTGGGTTGAAAATGGTTTCAACCTTAGGTCGCAATGAGAGTAATTTCAAGTTTTGATGAAAATATTTAACCGCGATCTCACTCTTAAAACAAATTCTCAAATGTGGTTTTGCCTCCCTCAATTGAAAATTTATATTGTCAGTTTGAACCTGGGGTTTGAACGGTGCCTAACCTAAGGTTTGAATAGTTTGTACCTCTTGACACCGGATAGAAGATGTCTCGCTTCACACTAGGCTATTGCCGTAATGTTTCGAGTACACTAAATGGGCTATTTGGTGTTTAGTGAGAATGTCTTAATATCTTTTACCACGATTCGTTCAAAGGTGAGGAGAAATAGTGTTCCTACACTATATAGGAGTTTGACGTTTATCATTCCCATTTTCATAGAGAATATTATATTCTTTCGAGGTTATGAGAGTGACATAAAGTGGCATGCCATGTTTATTATAAAGTTGTGATGTCATTGGAATACTACATTCATTCTATTTTTCTTTCAAGAACATTATATTTCCAGAAAACCAAATAGTGTCTGTGTTGAGAAATAGTATCCTAAACACTAAATAACCCATTTAGTGTAATGAGTTCTGCATTGTGAGTCTCGTAGTAATATTATTAAGGGCCTAGTGGAGAATTAAACATCAACTAAGAGCGATTAGTGCCACTAGAGAGTAGTGCTATCACTCTGCACTTGAACATTTGTAAAAGTTTTACCCCATGCCGTGAAATAACATGCATGGTTGTCTCATATATATTTAAAACATATTTTTTGCAATTTATAAATTGACAAATAAAAAATGTCAAAATATTGAGGTCAACTTTCAATCAATAAGATTTTAACCAATAAAAATTAAAAATTCATGAAACTTGTAACGTGTGATTTTAGTCAAGATCTATAAAAATACTAAGGCATCTTGACTTTCCACAAAAGTATTTTTTTACGTAGAAATTTCATTCAAATTATATTAGTTTTAAATTTATTCCATTTGAAATGAAACCAAGCATGAGCTTAGAATCCTTTTGTACAACAATATGTTCAAATTTTACTTCATGATTTCAATTTCTCAATTTGGGTTCGGGTTTGATCAGGGTACCCCTTCCCGGACTGTCCGGACTTTAGAAGAATGTCTTTTTGGTAATGAAAAAATTATTGGAAAATTTCTAAAGTTACATGGTATTATAGATGACATGTTGGTACACAATAATCATGTGCTATATAGGTCAAATTCAAAAATTTAATTTTTTTCTAATTTATCATATATAGTACCTGGTCACATTATAGTAGCGAAAGGACTATGTATTTAAGGTTTTTTACTAAAAAAATATTCATGCACTTTATTAAGTTTATATTTAACCCCTAAGTGCCCAATCAACCATATTATGCTTGATTTTTGGTCAAACGTCCAAAAAATCAAGTGTTTTAGCTTTATTGTAGTTGGTGTTTTCATTAGATGTTCAAGTTAAGTTATGATACATCTTTTGACCGTTGGGATTGGAAAATAGACTTCATTTGAAGTTTTTCCACCGTTGAGAAATTTGAAATTTGAGTGTCCAAAATACAAAGGGCTTTCTAAGAATGCTCCAATCATAGGTCTCTTTTATTTTCTTCACTTTCATATTTTTACTACTTGTAAATGTAACTTTTATCTACCTTAAATACAATTTTTGATATTAAATTTGACAAAAATATATTTATTTTGAATTTTTAACTTGTTTACATAATAAAATTTGTAAATATTCAAAATATCTTCCAATCATGTTGAAATTTTTGTCATACCTTCATAGTGCTGATGACTATCAATGAAAAATTATAAATCATCCAATGTGATATTTCAAGTATGCAAATTGCAGTGGTTTGACTTTTATAGAATATGCGAGGACGTTTAGGGGTTAAGCATATTATATAGTTTTAAGACAAAGATATTATGTCCTTTTAGATTGTCTAAAAATATTTAATTTTTGAAAGTTCTCATAAATAAGGAAATATAATAAAACATCAAATTAAGAGTTAAAATTAAACATAGATATGACTCAAACGTTGTTTTAACTAAATTTATTGTTTATGAACTACTTCACTATAAATTGATATTCCGGATTGTTCCTTATGTCTCAAATCCAGAACTGAGACAATTTCGGATTTGAAGAAAAAAAGGAATAAAAAAGAATATATGAATTGTTCAATTTTTCTTGCTCAATACTATTTTGGATGGAGTATTATAATTTTCTTATGAATCTATCATTAAATTCATGTGAATTGAAAATGTGTAATTTCTAGCACACATTAAGTGAATTATAAAATGACAGTGTTTTAGTGAGACAGTCCTTTTTGGAACCTATATCAGACCCGGACCCATTTATGAGAGCAATTCATATGATGTCCCATTACATTTGGGAGTCAATGTAGAAAGCAAACAAAGCGTTCCGCGGGCCGGGTAGTGACGAAGCCGCCACCCGTCGCGGGTTGGCCCGGGCCAAGAGTCGTTGTTCGTCTCAATCGCTTGCGTTGCCACTCCGTCCTGGCGCCGTGACAAAATGTCACGACTCTCGCCTGGTTTTCGAATTGAATCTCTCTCTCGTCACGCTCCCCGCCCTTTCGATCGAGCAATGTCCTCCTACAACAATGTCCAATGCACGTTTCGTAGCGAACCCTATGCCTCGCAGTGCAGAGTCCAGTAGTGAGCGTTTCTCGTAGTAGTGTGTACTCTAGGGCTCAGCTGAAGCTAGCTTGCGAGGGCCATGGGCAGAGAAGCGGACGAGGTCGCAGGCAGTCCAGGCACCACCACGACGCGGCCTGCTGATTTCCATCCCGCTGCGCCTCGGGAGCAATTCCGTCGCTACCGACGTCGAAAATCCAAGGGTGAGGCCATGGAGACTGCTGAGACGACTCCATCGATGTCGTTTCGTGACATGCGCGACCCCTTTGCGGCCATGTCGCCGCCGTCGGTGTCGCGGGGCATGATGCCTTCCACGGAGTATCGGACGCCCGTGGCCGCACGGTCTTTGCGCGGAGGGTTTTTGATGAGTAGCCCCATGAGCTTTGATGAGGAGGACGACCAGCAGCAGCCACCGTGGATGCGAGAAGAGGAAGAAGACGAAGACGATGAGGACGTGAAGCCTCCCCTGGTGAGTAAAACCCCCGTGGTTTTACGCAAAGTGAAGCAGGAGCCTGGTATTGGCGATGAGATGCCGGACAGCGCCGAACAGAGCTATGGTAGGTTTGCGGCCATGACGAATGCGGCATTGCAAGACGAGCTGTCGTTGCCCGAATTTATGGAGCAATGTGAAGTGACCTGCCATGACCTAGCGCAAGTGGTGAAGGAGGAGGCCTCCGAAGGGCATCGGGTGACGGAGGAGCGGTTGATGAGGCAGACTGCGCAAATGCTTCACTCGGAGTCCGGGACGTGGTCGCTGCTGTGGTATTTGTTCGGGAAGGAAGCGCAGGAGATGTATTCCGACGATCCTTTAGTGTATCCGGCTACTTCAACGCAGGAGGCTGTGCAATTCGTCATGTCGGAGCCTTTTGCTCAACAGTGCATGCGCATTGTGCAGTGGTTGGAGACTATGGCTTCGAAGGATCTTGATTATCAGAAGAAGCATAAGGGTTGGTATGCTGGATCGTATATGCAGAAGCTCGGTGTGTGGCATCAGACGCAACGAGCCATTCGGAAGCATGCCGGGCATGGTACTATTGTTCAGAATGTGGATCCTGATGCTCCTACAAGGGAGCATGCTCGCTTGCATCCCGAGGATCAGAAACTGGAAGAGGATTTGCTGGAGGATGTGTGGAAGTTGCTGCGGGCTGGCCGATTGGGAGAAGCGCGGGAGCTTTGTCGCAGTGCAGGCCAGCCCTGGCGGGCCGCTAGTCTTGGTGGTTGTGGGGAGCTCGGGCCGTCTCCATCTGTCGAGGCTTTTTGCAGTACTGGCAAGGACCGCGCGCTGCAAGCGCTCGAGCTCGAGAGTGGCATTGCACATCAGCGGAGGTTATGGAAATGGGCTTGTTTCATCGCATCCGAGAAGATTGGCGAACGGGGCGACGAGGCAAAGCACGAAGCTGCTGTGTATGCATCGCAATGTGGCAATGTGAGGCGAATGCTCCCTGTTTGTTTTGACTGGGAATCAGCATGCTGGGCATTGGCACGTTCGTGGCTGGATTCGCAAGTGGATGCTGAGCTTGTACAGCGGCATCCTCCTAAAGTTTCCAAGGGCAGAATGGCGGTTCCTAGAGGTAACAGAGGAAGCGATGCAGGTATGGAAGTTTCGGAAGGACCTCACAGCTGGCCACAGCCGGTGCTGGATCAGCAACCCCGTGACCTTGTAGGAATGTTTCAGAAGCTTCACTCTGGAGATCTAGTGCATGAAAATGTGAAACGGAGCTGTAAGGAGCAACAGAGGCTGGTACAGATGGACCTTATTATTGGGGACTTCTCCCACCTTCTTGATTTGCTCAAAGATTGGACCATTCCCAAGGACACCACGATCAAGTTTCATGGTCATCCACAGATCGTTCGTTTTGGGGCTCACTTGGTCCTTGTACTTCGACGTATTTTGGCAGATACCACAGATGACATAGTTGCCGAGAAGCTGCGGATTGTGGGAGACCTCATTCTGAACGGTTATGTGATTTTTCTCTTCACTGAGCATCAAGAAGACCTTGTGGGAGTCTATGCATCCCAATTGGCTCCTCATTTATGTGTAGAGCTCTATGTGAATTTCATGGATCTCCGGCAAAATGATCCCGTTCCCGTCAAATACAAGATATTCCGTACGGCGATTGAGTTTCTTCCCTTTTTTCCAGGCAGTGATGAAAGCAAGGGATGTGTATCAGACATTCTTGACAAGTACGTGAACTCTTCTGTACCATACGTCAATACTTCTGTCCTATAGGTTTGGAAGAAACAAAAACCTAGTTGCAGTTTGTTGAAATCGTCCTGAGTTTCTTGACCAACTTCTTCCTCACGAATTCCTGCTTTTCATCTTGTCATTTCTGTGGTTAGTGTCTTAATTCTTACACAAAATCTGCTTAAATTGTTGAACAGTTTCAATTGTTATATTTGTGCCTGATCCCTAGTGGTAACGATGGAGGTGTTCGTAAAGCCACAATAACAGCTTTATGCATCTGATCCTTCGCCTGAATCAGATTCTGGTTGATGTTTTCTGGAGGCATATCTTGGAGGGCAATTTTAGGACTGATATTTTTGAATGAGAAGGGTGAAGAGATAGTTGTAGGCAGAAATCGTCAAGTCGTTTCGGCAATGCGCATGACAAAGCGTTTGTGGTGTATGACAGCATGCTGGGAAGCCTAGAAGCAGCCATTTGCCTCATATCAGCTGTAAAATATTGATCTTTGTTGTGGTACTCGGATGGTATGCAGGGTATTAAGCAAATCTCGAGAGATCAAGCCTGGCATGCAAGCCTTAGTTAAGGAGGAGGGATCAGGGCAAGGTACTGGAGAACTGCGACAACTGCAAGGCGCCCAAAAGGCACAAGCTGTTCAATGGCTGTGTTTCACTCCTCCTGGAGCTGTGCCAGACGTTGAGCGTATACGAGCAGAGTTACTGGCACGAGCTCTTGAACATAGCAACCTTTTGTTCCGTGAATTCGCCTTGACATCCTTATTGCGTACAATAGTGGTCCCAGCAGGGCCGCATAGACTTCTGAGCCTTTTGGCAGAACCCTTAAAGCAGGCGCCAGAGATTCTTGCTTCTTTGGACCATCCTGATCGTATGCAAGAGAGCATGCAAGAGTTCGAAGATTGGAGGCACTATTATGAGTGTGATGGTCTTTACCGAAGTTGGCTCAATGTTGAGCAAATGAATGCTGAAGTGCCGGCAGAATATCTCTCAGTCGAAGAGAAGGAGAGAGCCGTTTCGGCTGCACGGGTAGCTCTTGAACAAGCATTTGCATTGCTGACAAGTGACAGAGGTATGTGGCTTGCGGGCATGGACACTACAGTGGGTGCTGACACGGAAGTTGGATGGCTAGATCTTCAGGCCACAGCTGTGCTGATGTCAGCCGCTGGAGAATATTTGGCTCCTGAGCCCACTGTCTGTACTACTTTGAGTAGTGCATTACATCATTGTGGTGGAGACACCGGTCTGCTAAGGCAGCTGACTGTTGAGGTAGATACAAATAGAAGAGACTCGAATTGTGTGGATGTCCGACTTCGGTGCTTGCCTGTATCTGGAGATGGACTGGGTTTGGCAACTGGTCATGATGGGGGTCTCCTTGGCTCTATTTTAGCTCTAGCAGCAAAAGGGGAGATGCCTCATTTCCAGTCTGGTCTTGCCCTGGAAGTTATCACAATGGACGCATGGCGTTGGGATGAAAACATGGTTCATCGGACACCAGCAACTTACATTTTGCAAGGCCTGTCCCGGCGGTGTTGTTTACCAGAGCTTATTCTGCGATGCATGGAGCTGAAGGTTTTCCTTGCCGCTTCTCAAGGGATAGAAGACGATGAAGCTGAATCTACGGATCTTATTGGGTTAGTTGCTTCGAAGGAGACAGCTCTCCATCATCTGTTCAGCCAAAGACAACTGCAAGAATTCCTTCTACTGGAAAGAGAAATGACAATTTGCAGCATGGAATCTAGAAGGGATGCCTCTCCGTTCTGATCTTCCGGTATGGGCCATCTCAGTCATCACAAAAGTGTACAATTCTTAGTGCTAATTGCATAGCAGCAGTAGCTTTTCGAGTTTCATGATATTGCAGTCCTTTTATCATTTAGCATCCCTTTCCAGCATGATCCAGAGTAGTCAACTTCATGAGGGTAGTATGAATCTAGACTGTCCTTCCTAGTTCAATTTTGTAGATCTCTGCCTATTTCAAAATCTGATGTGATCTCAGGTGCAATCAATGTGCCCAGGCTCTTTGTCATCATCCTGCAAAATTCTTTGACGCATGGGTATAAGGTGTTAGTGTAAACGATACTAAGATCTGGGTTTGGTCAAGAAGGATGTTTTTATACTAAATAGTGTTTTAATCAAGTCACGATATGACCCACTCCTGTGGTGGATGGGTACAGGTACTACAATACCGTATTCAGTAGGAGAAAAATTCTATGGCAAGCTTCTTGCATGATCAAGTTAACCCTTAACTCTTGAATGCCTCCATTCAACACTGTTATAAATGAAGTGCTATAAAATGTATGATGAAAACCAAAAACGGGGTTGATGGTAAAAGCAGAGTTGTAAATTATGTTAATGTGAAGATCACATCATAGTTAAGCAAGGCTTTCTATTGAAATTCAATTAAAAATCTCAAATTAACACAAAAATGCACACTGAGGTGGTATGGTTTCATTTTACTTGTTTTGGAAAATCATCTTTAACCCCTAAACGTCCTCACCTATGTCCAGTTTGGGCAGTTTTGCAAAGATGCATTATAAAATGCAACTAACATGAATATTTGGAACTTGATGTATGAATAGAAGTTATACATTTTGAATTTTAGATTCTATCCATACGGTTAGATCTATAACTGCTATCACTAATTTTTTTCTACAAATTTTGAAACATTAAAAAAAATAAAAATTTGTAATTCGATTCCGAATAAGATATTGAGAGTTTGTGGATGAAATTTGTTGTGATGGGTTATAATGTAGTACTATAGGTATAGTGATTTTTGGAGATTTTTTGAATGCTTGATTTTATGAGTTTATTTTTTCAACAACACTTTTAGACTGAAATCTTCAAAATTTTGGGTGAAACACTGCAACACAAAATGAGGCATAACTTTTTCAGAAATTGTTTCTTCTTTGATCGGATCACACGTACATGAAGCCAACTTCTCATAAAAAATTCAGTAAAAAAATCACACCACAAAAAGTGCATTACAAATGAGAAACTACGAATGAAATCTGTACATCATGCAAAATATGCATGATTGGACAGTTAGGGGTTAAAGTCTCACTTATTGAACTAGGAATGAAACTTGACATAAACCAATTGTTTTATTTTTCAGAAAATCGTGGTTTTGGCAGTGAATGCAAAGAAAATGGTTGGAGTATTGTAGTATGTTTTGAAGTCTTTTGATGCCATGAGGTTTGTGCCATTGGGGAGGGTGATGTGTTTTATTTTTAATAGGTTGTATATTAGAAGTTTATATAGTAGTTCAAATGATAGTTTAGGGTTGAGATGTGGTAGTTCAACTATAGTTCGTGCCCGCCACTCTAATTCTAATTCTGTGAAAGTTTTTGTTTGTACTTTTGAGGTGACTTCCCCCGACTCTTTTAAGATGAATAGTGTTCATGTAGTTGGTGATTGGATGCAATCGTGGGTGTTTCATTTGAAAAATTCAACTCATAGAATCAAGCAATCAAAAAATCTCTAAAAATCACAACACTTAGAGTATTGCAATTCAACTCATCATAACAAATTTCATTTACAAATTGTCAATATCTTATTCGTAATCAATTACAAAAGAATTTTGAATTTTAAGTTTTTAAAAATTATACAAAAATATTGGTGATAACAATCATAGATCTAACTGCATGGATAGAATCTAAAACACATTATGTACAACTTGTATTCCTTCATCAACTAAGTTCAAAACATCCCTCTTGGTTGCATTTTGTAATGCATCTTTCGAAAACTGCTCAACCTGAAGGGGGTTGTGGGAATTTAGGGGTTAAAGAATGCTAAAAGAAGGTGTCATGATTATAATTTAGTGGCTCAATTTAGTTTTTCTTAGGGTTCAACTGAAATTAATTAAAGATAGCTTCCAAATTCTTTTAGAAGTATTTGCCAATGCAATTGAAAAAGTAAACAAGCGGCTGCGGAGTCTCTGCCTTAATATTTACCCCAAATTCACTTTACAAGTTCTTTTTGCCATCCAGGCACATAACTCCTGGTAACTCCTGAAAAACAAAGCATTTTCGTAGTCTCTCCCATGGTGGAGCAGAGACAATAAATCACTAGGAACATTTCAAAATTCATCATTTCTAAGATAAATTTACACTTTTTTCCCCGCCCCACTTTTATCGGAGCCAGGGCTGGTTTCCTTGTTTCCTTGGAAGAGAAAATTGAATGGCTTCAATAAGTAACTTCAAATGTAGAAATATCTCTCCTCCGAACATGGACAATAATGCCTTCGTGAACCGTGCTTCACACTGAAAAATGCAATGTCCACATAGGATTCCAAGGTCTACAACCAATGCAATAGCCACACGTGGATCAGGGTACCGTGCGGTCGAGACCGAGAGCGTTACAGTACTGAGAATTAGGGCTACTTGGCAAGCGATTTGCAAGAGCAATAGTGTCAGAATTCTCAAGCACTCGTACGTTTTCTTCACCAGATTCACCAACCTCTGCTTCGACGCAGTACATCGGCGAGGTTTGCATGATTTTTTCTGTGAATTACCATTCTTTCTTCTTCATTTCTCATTCTGTATTGAGAGGTATGCTTTCCCGTCTGTCGTTGTTGCTGAGAATGAGGTGATTTCGTCTTTTCAGTCGAATTTAAGGGGACTGAGTTTCTATTTTCAAGGGAGCGAGTTCGCAGACCACTCCGGGTAGGAAACGTGAGGTATTTCAGAGAAAATATATATCTGGAACCTGCCATTTGATTAATTTGATGTAGCGGTCGAATTCTTTAGAGATTGGAGGAGGTGCGAATGTTGGATCGGAAAGAGATACAAGTCTGGAAATGATGTACTCGTATTTTATTTCTGTTTGTGTTTGAATTCGAGTTGTAGCCATGGGAGTGGATGTTGCTGAGGAGAATGACCATGACCACTGGGGCACGGAGGTGGTACCTCATGTTATGCAACTCGTCAGTGTTCACTTGGGACAGCGCGATGTTTGTGCGTTGCTGTGCGTGAGTACCTCAATCTGCCATCAGCTCACCTCGCATGCTCCTTTGTGGAAGGTATATTCTCTATTCGGTCTCGTCAAAGTAGTCAAGTGCTAATTTTTTGAGAATCATCTATTTTTTGGCATTTTTATTGAGTGAATTTTGATTTTGAAGAAGCATTCAATCATATGCCACGAAAAATCTCCAACTGCTTACAAACTTAGCCTCTACTCTTTTAGTAGTTCAAATTTGATCGGAGTGATTCGCCAGATGCCTTTGGGAGTTAATCATTGTTCTGACTTGATTCTTTTTCCATTTTTCTAGGTGTTGGATTTACATAATAAGAAGAATGCAGGTGAAACCCTAATGGTTGCATTGGCTCAGGTATGCCGCTCTTCTTGTTTTTCTTGGATCTTGCAAGAGACAGAATGCTATCACAATTATCTGTCTGTTCATCATATTTATCGATGGTTCTTGCAATCTAAACTTGAAGCTTAATTGCCAAAGACAGACCTGCCTGGATTGTATAGTTATTCTGCATGGTTGGTATGAAGCTAGCTAGGAACAAGTTGCAAATGATATAAAAACCGAGAGTGTTTTTACTTTACTTTTTTTCCTATTTTTTTGTTAAACCGATTGAATGTCGCAATGTGTGACGTGCAGAAACGTTTCCGGAATGTGGAAGAGATCAACCTTGAGTTTGCACAGGATGTGGAAGACAAGCATTTGACAGCTGTAGCCTTTAAGGTACCAGCTCAGAAAAATTACCTGCCTAAGGTGCCTAATCACTTAAGATATCGTCGCTTGTAAGAAGTTACAGATCTGTCGTTTTGAAAGATGGAGCAAGTAAGATTCGTTTCTTATACAGTTCTGTAAACTTGAAGCAAGGATTCAAGGACAGGGCATATCTAGTGCATCACCAGAGAAGCGTTCTTCGATTCTGGATCCAAGTATTGATATTATTCTGCTGAGGGTTCTTATGGAACTTCTGTCGGATTATTTGTGGTTGTCCTTGTCTCTTCTTGCCGATGCTTCAATCTGATGTTAACTAGACATGGCTCTTTGATTCTTGGATTGCTAACAGAGTCTTCAGCGAATAAATCTCAATGCTTGCCAGAAGGTCACTAATTCAGGCGTCATCTTCATAGCTTCAGCAAATCCAAATTTGAAGTCATTCTCGATATACTGGAATTTGAAGTATGATTTTATCAAGTTGCTCTCTCCCTTTCGCTGTCATACGCATCTGATGAGTTTTCTATTGATGTTTTATGTGTACATGAAAACTCTTTTCTGGCGTTTTATTTTAACAAAATCAACAGCAAGATATGGTACCTGTCAAATTGCTCAAGTTTTGGACGGCTATGTTCCAGGGTGACTGACATTGGAATTGAAGCAGTCGTGAGATCTTGCAAGAATTTGAGAAGTCTGAACATCAGTGGGTGTAAGGTTTTTGTATCACCTGTTTGACTTATTCCTGTTTGACTGTATCACCTGTTTGACTTATTCCTGAAATTATGAGAGCCGTTTTCTCTTTGCTTCAAATGCTGGTGAGTGGTGCCAAAGACAAGCTGCGTCTCGACTTTATGACTCGACCTTGTAGTGTTCAAATGGACCCTCTTCTGAGTGTAGGTTTCGATAGTAATTCACTTAAAAAAACTTTGCTTATTGAGCATTGAAGTTCTGATCCTTGCACATTATGTTCTGTGACTGTGACTGAGTATGAATCTGGTTCTGCAGAGTGTTACAGACAAAAGCTTGCGAAGTATAGCGAAGTATGCTCAGAAGATTCAAAATCTCAATCTCACTAGGTGGGTGCTTAGGCTTGTTGCTGGTCCAAATTCTCTTGTATTCGATTTACTGTATGTTACTTAATTTCGAAGATCCAATTATATATTTTAACAGTGCTTGAAATAAAGTGTTCAATTGTCTTTGGATTTGGTGCACTGGTCATAGAAATGTGCTTAGGACTTCGGAAACTGACGCCATTGTGGGTGCATCAGAGGTGTGAAGCTTTTTGACGAGGGGCTGGTGGAGGTTTTGGATGCTTGTCGGGAAATTGAAGAACTATATCTTTATGCGAGTCCCAAGTACAAGCCAGACCCCTATTATCACTAGGTTGTAGATCTGGAACTTGGTTTGAGCAATGATGCATCCAATTAATTTGAGCAAATCCTTGATTTTCATTGATGTATCAAATATTTGACAGTCTGTAACTTATCCGTTGTGAGATGTGCAGTTTCACGGACACATCTTTTATTACATTAAACAAATTGAGCAAGCTTCGCTTACTTGATCTCTGTGGTGCCCACGTAAGCAGAGAAATTACTGTTCTTTAACTGTAGTTTGATTACTCGACCATTTTTTAGAAAAAAATTCACTTCTTTCCCCCTCTTCTAGTGCTCAAAATTCATTTCATTTTCATTCCTTAATTGTGATTGGATAGTAAACTCTACCAGCTCAAATGTAATCTCATTGATGAGCATTTGGCTTTGTGTGCGCAGCTGTTATTTGATGAAGGATTATCAGCAATTTCTCAATGCTCAAAACTGGAGACCTTGAATTTGACATGGTGTGTTCTTCTATCGTTCACAGTTCTTCAAAATAGGATATGACTTAGAGGAGTTTTGTTATTTTTTTTTCGTTTGTTTTCTTTTTTTCTAGCATTTTCAGTGGGTGCTCTAATGAACTTGTCCACGTGCCTGAGGGGTATAGTCAAAGTTTAAAGCTGATATATTGGTTCCTGAAACAGGTGCATCAATATTACGGATGTTGGACTTCAGGCGCTTGCCGAGAACTGCTCTCGTCTCCAGAGTTTGAGGTCATATATACGTTTCTTTTACCTAGGCTTTATGAATTGTAATACTTGAATTACTCGATGAGGTCACATGTCCTTTAAGTGTCGGCTCTGGTCACATATCACACTCTGTAAGGCTTCATAGAATTCATCTTAGATGTTGATATTTAGTTGCTCTCGTACATTTCATGTCATTTGAAAGACGAGCTTTGTCTGACTGAAATTCGTTTCTGTGCTACGAACTCTTTTGTTTCATGCCGGCAGTTTGCATGGACTTCTGGGAGTATCTGATGCAGGCTTGGAGAGTCTCGCAAAGTGTTGTGGAAATTCTTTGAAAGCACTTGACGTGAGTGGTTGCACAAATGTCAAGGTGAGTTACCAAGGTTGCTAATTGTTGTGCTCCAATTACTGGGTTCGATGACTTTTTTTCTATGGGACCGACGCCTCGAGGTGTCTATAAGGTTATACATCTAATATTTGGATACGCCCAAATACATTTGTGAAGCGAATTAAAAGCGTCAGGTTCTGTTTATTCACAAGGGAAGACTTTTCTAAATGTGTCGGATCTTGTTTTTATGCAGCGGCGTTCGAAGGAGGAGCTGCGGAAGTTATTCCCAAACTTGGAGGTCTTTCTGCTACATACCTAATCATGTTATAGTAAAGCTACCCAGGCCAACTATCTAGATTCGTTTAAGGACAGAGGTTGGTGCTGTTGTGATAGACATAGACACGTGGATAATGTTCTGTCGTGATAGACATAGACTTTTCAGGCATCCAATTTTATGTATTCTTGTATTTCGAATTAGTGATCCAAGATTCAACTTCTTTTCGTTATGATCGTTCTCTTTTGTGAGTGTTCGTAGTATGCCACAGGGTTGTCCTTATATGTCTGGCTGTATCGCCGGTGACTCCAATCATTGCATCGGGACTGCTGTTACATACTGTGGAAAGTTGATAAGCTGACACGGTACTTCATACTATTTCAAAGCTCAGATGTGAATTCATTCAGAATGGAGACAAACAGACTGCGGATGACTGCATCAACCAATTTGGAGGCATGTATTCAGAAGCATGGCATACAACGTATGACCTGTCAAACAGAATGCGTCGAGGGTGTAGGGAAAATCACTGACTGGTTTAGCCAGCACCGAGGTAAAAGATCACACCAGGTTAAGAAGGCCGTGCAATTGGAGCCTTGAATATCGAAACTGACTTCTGTAGGGATCTACGACACAATATTGACTCTAGACCATTATGTGAAAACAGCTAGACATTTTCCATTGCCAAATTTTCTTGATTGTCTGTGCTCTTTCTTTCACTGGGTACTGTACGGTTTCAGTTTTGGCGGAATTTCACGCGTTGCCTACACGTGTTCATTGAAGCAATTATCTGATAAGCATAGATAATTAAGTCTTCTCAATCGTGGCGCCGAGCTTTGGTCACAGCACTTGGCAGAGCGTTTGTTGCGGAATCAGGCTTCTCTGTTATGCTCTAGTGAGCAAGAGACATCGATGACGAGTGTCATCGCAATTCGCTGGACTTCGCATAAAGCTCAGCTGTAAGTGCAGCTTTCAGCTCTTTGGCAAGTTGGGATTTGACTGTGAGCCTAGTTGCAATGGTCTTGATATGAATTGTAAATTGGACTCTGCAAATTTTGGTCGAGGTCGATCTATGTGCAAAGTTGTAATTCTTCCACGTTAACTTCATGAATTTTGCAAAAGTAAATCTGCATTCTGAATTGCAGCTCAAGAGTTCACAAGCTAGGCTGCCACGGACGAAGCACAAGTGAGCTTATCGATGTCGACTACGACCTCGTCTCCGACCGGCAAATCAGCTGCTGCAGAGATTCGGTCATTTCTACCAGAGAAGGAAAACAAATTGCTCCCGGTGATGATCAATGGATTCTCTGATGCTACTAGAATATTCAGCCCGAGAATGCAGGTATACTCGTGTCTGTTGAAGCTAAGTTTCGTAGTAACGTTCACATTTTGCAGTTGAATTTTGTTGTGAAAACGCATCTGCTGATTTGGATTGTAAACGATGTATCACAAGATAGAATTTTTTTTTAATTCATTTGGTGAAAGCTGTGCAAGCTACTGAGAGTTGAAATTGCCCCTGTAGAATGAGGTTTTGATCTTCAATATTCTGCACATTTTTTCACCAATTTGAGAGAATTTTGAAGAGGTTAAATTCATCTCCTATCTTGTAAGCAGTTGTGCGCTATATAGTCACTGCTAAAATTGAGCACGAACACAGCATACTGAAATTCAACAAACAATGTAGGGAAATTGGATGCACCAAAAACGAAACCATAAATTGCACTGGATTACCATTGCAATTAGTCATACTTCCATGGGGATTCTAACATTCCTTTGGGAGGTCTCTCATATTGATTCAATCAACGTCTTAAAGTTGCCCACAAGTGTTCGATCGGATTCAAGTTTAGAGATTGTACCGGCCACTTGAAAAGAGTGAATTTTTGCAAATTCAACCAACAGTGCACACTCTTGGATGTATGCTTTGGGTCATTATCTTGTTGAAAAATCAAATTGGTAGGATCTAAATTGTATGCATGCAGTGTATGAATCAATTCTTGCTCTAAAAAAATTTCTATACATGTATTGATCCATTCTTCCTTCAATCCTACACATCATACCAGGGCCACTCAGAGTTATGCAACCCCAAATTATCACTCCCCCACGTCCAAACTTGACAATTTGATGCACCATTCCAGCATTTGTACTCTGTCCATTATGAAAGCAACACCAACTGCGACCATTAGAGCAGAATTGGTTGATTTTTGTTTCATTAGAAAATATTACACAATCCCAATCATGAGTCCAATGGCAATGACATTTAGCAAATTCTAATCGTCCCTTAATCTAAAGAAGTGTGAGTTATGGTTTCCTTTGCTTCACTATACATTTCAAACCTCCTTTTCGTAACACTCTCCTCACAATACTATCACTCATAACCACATGAAGCTATTCTATTAAATAAATAATTTCCAACTTTGTGTGCATTTTCTAAGCCACTTACAGTGATTTTTCTCACACAAGCCATGTGATTGGCTGCATTGTATACATGTGGCCCGCTCCCAAAATTGCTATTCATATCACTTATCTCACTCAAATGTTGTTTACGAAATTGTGCAATTGAACTTTGGAATACTCGTAAGTCTTTAACAACATTTCTAGTACTTTCATTCCTCAACTTCTCTAAAATAGCTTATTCTATCTGGTTTCTATCACCAACAAAGAAAGGCCTTAGTGAAACTATTTTGCTCAATTTGCATACATGATGTGCACAAAATAGGGACACAATTATAAATGTGAAGGCCAAGAACATGCCCATCCAAAAAATCAGACCCGCAAAACCACTAGTACATGTTAGATTTGTAGCATTCATTGCGTAACCCAAGTGTGAGCATAACTGAGTTTTAGAGCTAATTTACTTTGATCTATATCTTTCCCAAATTATTTTGCATCGCTGGACTTGTAATTTGGTAGCCACATCAATTACTTGAATGTATACTTGAGCCATTAGTTGATTTGGCATTAAATGCAGTAAATTATAAAATATGAATGGCTAAAGGTAGACTCAGCTATTTCGTACTCAGTTTTGTATTTCGTACTCAGTTTTGGCAGTCATTGTACATTTGAAGATTCTAAGACAAGCAAAGTCTATTCAACATCAAGACTAATTTATTCCAGGACCTCACCGCATTTGTAGAGTGGCAAAAGGAGCAATTCTCAAATTAACCCCTAAAGGATGTTGGGTTATTTTATACGTTGGTAGTATCAACATACATGTGATGCTAAAGGGTGTAAAAGTGTGAATTTGGAGGGGAGATTTTTCGAGGAGGTGAATATCCATACAATGTGCATATGATGATTTTCAATAACATTTCCATTTGTTGTAGGATCATAAAACAATTATGTATTTTTCCAATATACGACTCAAAATACGTATAAAACGCCTTTTGAGTAGCCATATCTTTTTTTCCACGTAACATATTATCAAATAATTTTTTTTTATTTAGTTTGCATTTCAAGCTCCAATCTTCATATTTACAGTTTTCATAAATACCATAGTCTTCATGATGAAATACCATCTGCAAGAACACTTGCAACCCTTTTTGGCATGCAACCTCCTTTAGGGGTTAAAACAAAAAAAATTACCCATTGGTTGTTGTAAATTTGTAACTACCATACTAGAAGACAAATTTTGGTGCAATAGTGAATTGGCCCATGCTTTTGAAGTGTGGCATTAGATTTGGAAAATCTTTGTGGTACGTAAAGTGATTAAGTGGCATGGCATGTACTTCCCTATTTGACCAATTTTTTTTGATACCAACTTGTGGAAAGTGAAAAAGAAATGATTCTTGTTGCTACTAAGGCCTTGGCTAACCAAGGCTTTAACTTAGTGGGATCTTAATTGTCAATTCACAAAAAATGCCTTTTGAATGCAATTTTAAAATTTTTACAAACTCATTACACATTTGAGTTTGGACTAAACATCCTAGAATGTTGATTAATTTTTAAATTTGCACGATCTATTAGAAAAAATGATACAATTGAAACAATAAAACTTACAGTCTCCAATATTATTACACTCAAGGCCACCCAAGGTTAGATGTCATGCCAATGGTAGGCCCAACGTAACAAGGCCAAAACTTCATTTCTTAGTTGTTTAATTTTGAGAAATTAACTTGTCATACTTTTAGAAAATTTAAATCCCAAGTTTGAATTCTAAATCTTAGATTAGTTGAAAGGATTCTTTTGGCATATATAAAAGGTTAGTTTTGCTAAGAATGACACCAAATACAAAAAATGGTGTTTTATTGAATTGGAACCATTTGGCATGCCATTTTATTCTTGATGTACCAAAGGGACAACGATTGACCTTAGACATGCTTAAGGTTTTGTTCAAAGTCTCTGGATAGAATCTATCATAAGGTACAGACACCTATAATCGCCACTTTCAGCATTGAACACAACTCTTATTATTAAACTTGTCATGTTGTGATCTAGAAAAGAATAATCTAAAAAGAGGTTTGCATAGAGAGAATAACTTGTGGATAGTAAGAAACCCACATGGACACGCTTGAGTTGGCAGCTGCATCAGACTTCAGGGATTCTCTCATGGAGAAAATCTAAGTACGTGACTTACTGTAAGAGCAACTGAGAGCCCAAATACCGGAATGGTTGGTTTCCACGCATTGTTTCTTACAAATGGGACATGATCTCAAAAATACACAGGGAAAGCTAATCGTTTAAAATCTGCAGCTCAAACATTCCTCCTGTACTCACAACACCTTTGGGTCACACCACTGAAATAAGTGGATCCAAAGGTGGATATTCCACCTGAAAATATCTGGTAGCCGGCATCTTCGGAATCTATTGACATCTTCGGAATCTCAAATTTTCTACTATTTTCTAGATAAAAAATGATGATAATAGAAATTTCTGTGTTTGCAAGAGCAATTTCACCACTTGCAGTTCCACTTAGAAAGGCATAATGATGGATCTCTCACCACTCGTTTGTATGATTCGTGACCCACTGCCGGAGGGAGTGTTTTGAATAGCACGCATTGCCTGAAGAGCCATCTCTGAATGCAGCTGAACGCATGCCATTGCCAACTGCACCACGCCATTGTCAATAATCTAGCATAATGAAACACCGCCTAGAAAACAGAGCAAGAATCTACTATTGTTTCTAGTAAATCTGGAATTTAAATCTCATTTTGGTCCAGAACCCCCTTGCTGAAGAACCAATAAAATCTATACAAGTCAACTATACGTTAAGTCTCCACAAGCGGTCATCCTACTTGTGCTCTCAGGCTATTCAAAGCACAAAAATCTAATGAAAAGTTTACATAGAGGAAACTTACTGTTGCACAGTCGGAATCAGGATCATTATTAGCAATGCCAAGAGCCCATTCACGAACCCACTCAAGCCCCGATGTGATACTTGAATCTGTGCTAGTGATGGCCATGACTACTTGAGAAGGGTGAAGGGCAACAATGACACGTGATGCTGCAAACAGGGCTGCCCTCCTGACATAAGCTTCTGGATGGTTTGCAACCGCCCTGCAAATCAAGTGAACCATTGAATTCTAAGCCACCGTGATATGGTCAATGGTAGAATTCTTCAACACTTAACAAGAACTCACTTCAGCAATCCACCTCTGCATAAAGCAAACACCCACTTCATCTGGTGAACGAGCACCAACAATCCAAAGTCCTAACTAAAAGAGCAAAGAAAATAACTCAACAAACAAGTAAAGCGATAAATGATTGTACCTCGACCGGAGCAATTCCAGCAGGTTTGCTCCCAAGACAACAACCTCGGGCTGAGCTATGATGCATTCCATGCATACCCCAAGAGTATACAATATCTTTCCAAGAACAATGAACCCCGATTCCAGAAAGTCTACACCATGGGCCTTCTTATCATAGTCACGCATAATCGGAAGCATAAACGCAGCAGCAAGAGGAGCAAAGAGGTTTTCTCCCGATGATCCATGCGAAGACAATCCTTTATTGCTTTGTCTTTCCTCTCGCAGTTGCATAGAACGAGGTGCCCATTTTCGGGATGTTCCTAGTCTTCGATCACTTTTCTGTAAAGGAAGCTCACGTTCATAGCGCTGTGCCCAGCCCACCAGAGAATTGCCTGGCATGAGAGCGGGTACCTCAGACCATGGGCCCGGCCCTGCTGGACCTTGATTACGGCTTGATCCATACCATGGACTTCGATGTGAAGCTCCTGTTAGCTCTGTGATAAGCCCTTGCCGTGGTCGTTGACCACTAGATTGAACAATGCGTTTTCCAGCCAGCTCCTGAGCAGCGTCTGAAAGATATTGACAGGAATTCGTACATTAGCATCAAGTATGTAGCGAACCAGAAGCTAGAACAGAAGGTACATAGACTCTTTATACCTTGGCAATATTTCGTATTCGAAATCAGTATACATCATTTCGCTTAAAGAACACCTTCTATGCTTGTTGCAAACAATTAGAGTTATCCTAAAAGAGAAGTTGTGTTTGAACAAGATACCATGTGTTTTGATTTAATGTACTTTAATTTGCTCACTCTAAATAGTTCAAAGATGTAGAAGAGCTTAGTGGCCTCTCATTATTAGGTGCATAAGAGCTTGGTGGTCTTCAAACTCATGCACAATTAGTTAAGCCGTCAAAAAAGACGGCTAAAATAGTTTACCATGAGTTTGAAGACCACCAAGCTCTTACACACCTAATAGTGAGAGACCACCAAGCTCTTTCAAACTTGATAACTATTTAGAGTGAGCAAATAAAAGTACATTAAATCAAAACACATGGTATCTTACTCAAACACCACTTGACTTTTAGGATAACTCCAATAGCAGTGAGAACATGTACCTGACATTGCATCAAGAAGTAGAAGACGTTGACTGATGTCCAGATGTGGAGAAAATACTTCTTGAGTAACAATGACAATGGAGCTCAACGGAGCACATGCAAGCAAAGCCACTAGAGCACCGTGTCTTTGATTCTCAAGTTTGTCCTCTTCCCCTTCAACTGCACTAGCCCCAGGTCTGACATGCACGAGCGCCTGTGCAAGCTCTTCTGCCGTATTGTCAAGCTCTATAGGCATCGCTCTGATCAATTGTTCTGCAACTTGTAAGGATTTCTCAACCTGCACAAGAACCACACAACCAGGAAGGAAACAGATTTTTGTGAAATATCTTCATGTATCAACTATTTACTAGAAAATCTAATGGCAGAAACATGGACGTTCCTAGCTCCCCACTTATTACACAAATCTATCGTAGATTCAAGAGCACGTACTGCATCAGAGTCATCTGACTTCCGCAAGTTTGCTGCACACTCCCTCAACTGCGATGGGAGCTTGCGTCTTTCCAACTCAGATTCATCGTCGGACATGTCATACGGCTGTAAAGAGCCCTCGGTGTCGCTGTCGATGCCACTGCTCGAGTCAGCAGCGCTACCTTCCGCATCTCCCAACCACGCAGCATCATCTTGACCCAGATTAATTACAGCATCCGGATCATCCTCTTCAAGAGCCATCTTCTCACGTCGCTCCTTCCTCTGCCTCCGCCTCTCACGATGATCTGCATCTGAACATACACTCTCTGTAAAATACCTGCATTTGCACAAGAGAACAAGGTGTATGATGCACGCAAACCTGCAAATTCATACTCCGGTAACTAAAGAGACCTACCACTTTTCCAGCCAGGCAGTGAAAATAAACTTACCAGTTGGAGCGGGATCTGCTAGAAGCTTACTGCTGTCCACGGTTCCCTCATTTGAACCAAGCACAACTTGATTACTTTGTGCAGTGGCAGTTTGGTGGTCTTCTTTAGGACCAACTACTGCCTTGAGAGTAAGATCATCCCAGTTGTCCAGATCTTTGAATTGATCTTCGTCATCAAGAAGCAATGGTTTGGCAGGATTTATTGCCAAAGAAAAAGCCAACGCCAAGCGCTTGGACATTTCTCGAATTAAGGGAAGTGGGCTATCTAGTCGATCTGAATTGAGGTGCAATGTCACCACCAGAGTTCAGAATTAAACGATAAGTGACATCCAATAATTTCCGGAAGATTTTATTCATCTACATATGTCTAATGCGCAATGCAGATCAGAAACTCAAAAACACAAAGTTTTAGGGCATACTTGTAACTCCTTGTAATATGGAGCGCATTAGATCACCACACCCGTCCATGTCCTCTTTGTCCATACTTCTCACGCAAATTCCAACTGCTGCTGTCAGATCTGGCTCTCTTGTCAAGGGCACAAAAAATTATCCGCGGAGATAGCTCTATTAGAATGCTCTATTCAACAGAGACTCCTTAAATCAGATTAAGAAAACAATAGAGGAAATCTTATTGACTTGCTTACAGACATGACACCATAGTCATTTACGAATGTGCTAAATACCATTCTTCATCAGCATTCTTTATTGGTGAAGCTTTCTTGAAGGCTACCTCAATCCACTCTGATTGTTATTGTTTAGCAAATAAAATTTCGACATCATCTGAACCTGAACTTCAGAATACATGAGGCAGAAACCGTACATACCCCAGAGAGAAATCTAGTGGATGGAAAGCGTCAAAATCATAACATAATTTCTGGCCTGTATTGAATTCTGTATTTAACACTTCCTTGCTGGGCCATACATCACTAATTTGATTTTCGTTTGATTCACACAATGAAAGAGTTGGCCACTTCAGAAAGGATACATGCTTGCTTTGGCAATGAAGCTGAACGAATAAAATCATTGGATGACCAAACTTGTGCTAGTCGACTCACAACTTCTGTGTCCATCTGCAACTCTCTCTTTTCCGGCAATCGTTCAAGCGCCACTGATGCGGTTGGCTTGTGCAATACACCAAACTGTAAAATCCACCTCAAGCACCGGATGGGCAAGATCTTGACAAACAAACACTTCTCCAAAAGAACCATCCTGGCATCCATAAGAAAATTAGTAAAGCAGTAAGTAATCGATACAAGCGTGCATGAATGTACAGTGATGCTATTCAGTAAAATCTGTAGCCTATGTAAACTACACAAGTGGACTGCAAGAAACACTGCACCTTGACATTAACTCTATCAGTCAACGCATCTTTCATAATGGTGTACTTCATCGTCACAACCACATACCTTGTCAAACTATGCCTGCTGAGGAGAGAACCAAAAGTCACCCACAATATGCAGTACGCCTGCATATCCGTTTCGAGTTTGACTGCCATCTCTCTTAAAAGCGCCTCCACCCATTTTTCCATAGCATGCGAATCCTTGATGGACACTGATATTCCCGTCCAGAGATTCTTCTCCGAAGACATCTTAAAAGCTTGTAGTGCTGATTCTGTCATCTCCAAATCTGATTGAACTTCCAGCATGGTCATGGCTTGTTTCACGTGCTGCATCAGTACAGGTAGAGAAACAGTGGCTATCACATCTGCATAAGTCCGTGTATCAGAACAATGCCCAGAGTAAAACCACGTGGTATACTTCTTATGATTGTAAGTAATAAAAGGAGATGGTCTTGCAATTTTTAATGCACTACATGAAAGTAATCTATTTAAGTATCTTGCTGTTAATCAGTCTTGATGATCATTTGAAAATGCTCCTATACTGATTTCTAAGAATTAGGAAAGTACAGTGCAACATACCTGCTTGCCCTCGGCGGCAGAGTCTGCTAATAACTTCACCAATAAATACAAATGTTCCATCGCCACCAAGTTCCGCATTATCATGCCGTAATTGTTCCCAACGTCTTTCACCCGCAGACAACAGCTGCCTTGACACTAACTCGTAATAAACTCTGCTGTCAGTTAAGACCAACTTCCAAGAACATGTCGAACACAAATTTCGGATATAACTAATAACATACGACAAGAAATATTTAGCCATCAATCCGTAGGTCAAAAACTGCAGGCCAAGGCGGACTTGAGTCACAAGATGGTGAATAATTACAAATTTGATATTCCCAAGAAGCCTGAATATGGTTTAAGCCCACAGATAGAGACGGACTATAGTATAGAAGTCTAGGCAAAGAATATAGACAATAACAAACATTGACAAAAACAAGGAGAGATAATTACCCTATAAGTACATTCCATTCTAATGTAGCGAAAACAATAGAAATATTTCAGAGAAAGATGAATCGAGACTCAAACAGCAACTGAAGGGACGGGATTTATAATAAGGGATTCATGGTAGGTAGATACGGTGATTGGAGTGTTTTTGGAGCATCAAGTCCAGCCCTGTCAGGGATTGAAGCAATGAGCTGTGCAACCTGAAAGATATCTTTCAACCAACTCGCCCGTCCAATGCTGCCAAAACCACCTTCTTGAAGCTTCAGTTCAGATTGATGACCGAAGGATACACCAATCTCTTTGACACCATCCTGCTGCACGAGGCAGATTTGCAACAGCCTGCCTCACACAAGCTTGAACTGATTAGAACATTTGCAACCTGTGAAATCTGACAGCCAGACATTCAGGTCGATAGGTGCGGTGATTGTGTTTCTTAGCCATCCTTCACCAACCAAATTGTCTCGAAAGCTTGAGGTACTACCTACAAGAAAAAGACAAGAGAGCCTGTACAACCCTGAGAATGCTGTGCTACCGCCGCATAATTACTCTTAACTTTCTTGATTTAAAACATAACATCTTACAGAGGAACAGCCAAAAGCATACATAAATCGATGAGGAATGACTTGGAAATAGAAGACCTTTTAGCTTGAGCACTCACTGCAGTCCTGCTGTCTAAACCAATATCAGACTTTTCCTCAATTCTATGGTCTGGGCCAAGAAAGGGGACTAAATTGAGCAGTGTTTCCATTGGAGGGGCTTGTCTGAAGAACTCGTCAAAAAGCCATCTTGCCCCCCAGGATGGGAAGCATGCGAGCCAGTCAGCAGCAACCTCTACAAGCACAACGAAACATGATTCCATGGTCCAAGTCTCAGAACTCAGAATAGTGAAGTAAAAGTTTATCAGACACATGTGAAGCACACATGAAGTCCAGATTCAAGGTTTACGCTTCGCTATGATTACAGTCCAGACACTACGAAAAGAAAACATGAATGCGCTTAAATCAAACACCATATTTTGACAGTTCAGCCTTCAAAATGAAGAATAAAATGGACACAGGAAGTCTCTGAGAAAACTCTTAAATATTTTTAATTCCCCAAATATTGCTTTCCCTCTGCCACGACGAAGACAGAGTATGGCAATACTAGTAAGACAATTTGAGAGGGCGGGATTAATCACGCACGATGTAAGAGTAGTGTCGTCAATGTAGGAAAATGCGAGCTGTCATAGAGGGCATGTCTTAATGTTTGATAGACATCTTTTCCACCATTCTCCTCTTGTACTTTGCTCCTGCAAGCTTCCGCTAGCTGTCATCAACATCCGAGTATGTGTATCAAAATTTAAGTTGGTACCGTTACACAAACCATACGTCTATTTGGAGAAATCTCCTAGGTGAACTACAGGTGACCTATGAAAAATGGTTTAACGGAATGGGTCGTAATCACCACCTTCTCAATAGCGATCAACTCGGACTGTGCTTTATCATCCTCCTTAGTAACAGCTGCATTGCGATTAATGCGTAAGATTACTAAGTGAAGCTTAAACTCCAAATAACAAAGTACCTCATTTGAAGTACACAACCGGCTGAGCCTGGAAGGAATCGACATAGGAGGCTTGGAAAAATAATCCAGCAATATACAGCATAAGCCACTAGAAATTGACGAGAAGATATGGTACGAAAGCCAGATAAATGCAAAATTGAGAAGCTTTCAACATTTAGGAACATGAAACCTCCGTATACTTTCAAAATAATTGTAAGCAAAAAAGCTGAGCACATATTACCCGATATGGAATTCACAGGGACAGAGAAGAAAAGCGACGCAAGCGGGTACAAGGATCTCAGCACGGTTGATACATCAACAGCATCAGCAATAGCAGTAACGACAGCGCTAAGCAAGCCTCCCAGCAAAGAGTGAAGGAGCTTCAAGTCGTTGGCATCATCCGCAGCCGCTTCATCCTCTAGTCCAGCCATAGCTACATGCAGGTGTACACAAAACATTCTAACAAGTTAAGCAAAACTTCCTGAAGCGGACAAAACAAAAAACCAGAAAACCCTAAAACCTTGATTCTAATAGTAAAATTGTTCTGTCACACAGGAACTATGAAAAAGGGAGTACAACTCATTAAAAGCTTGTCTTCGACTCAAAAGAATTGCATCCTTCCTATGCACTTTTCTCGTCCCGATAACAGAAACCTCAATTCGTTAATTACACCTTAAAATTAGGAGCCACTTCCTTACGTAACTAAATTGAGCCATATTTAAAACTCATCAGTAATAAGAGAGTAAACTCATACAACGTTGAGCGTACTTATTGTTGATATGAAAACATGCTGATCAATTAAGAAATGGAATATTAAGCTCGCATCAGTACCAGCAATGCCAAGATACATCCAAAAAACGGTGCATAAAACAAAGAGACCAAAAATTAAACTTCTTCTAATCTGCGTACTCAAACATTTGAAAGACGCAGAAGCTCAAACTTGGAAAGAAGCAAATCAAATCCTCCAGGAACGAGGTTTTCAAAACAGCGATCCCGATCAACTAATCTCCAATGCACTGACCAAAAGATAAAACAAACGCTCTGTTATCACACGAATCTTCGGTACTCAAGCACCATAACCGAGACACACTTCAACCAAAACACACTTAAACGATAATTATACACGCTCATATTTTCTCTCGAAGAAACACACAATTCTCGTCCCCGGAAGAATACACCGCATTCACATCAGCAACGCAATTATCCTCCTCTACGCTTCCATCATAAACGACTACGACAACAACGTTGTGATATCTACGCTACATCGCAACTAAAAATTCATTCGTCACCAAGTTCGCCATCGAAAGAAAGGACCAAAAAAAACAAAAAGAACAAACACATCCTCGTTCCTTTAAAAAAATCGAAAGTATGAAATGCTCGTACCTTCCGCAGCTGACTCGAAATTAAGCAATCGACTGATGAGCAGCACGAAATCAAAGAAGCTCGCAGAACGCAAAAGGAAGGAAGAAGCAGACGAACGAAAACAAACTAACGAAATGACGAGAGTTCCGATCGTCCCGACCGGGTATGAATCAAGATCCGGGTATGAATCGCAACCGAGGTATGTGGGATTCTTTGCGAGACGGAATTTCAGTTGGCCGCCCGAACCCTAAAAGGGATATCAACTGATTTCGTCGAGATAGGGTGAGAGCGGGCAGACAAGAAGCTGTGGGCAGGGGGGAGCCAGGATGACGGGCAGCGGAGGGAATGAAAACCATGGCCGCACCTTATCCAGACCCGTGAGGAGCTACATAACAAGAGAACGGAGGAGGCAGTCGCATTGTTTGCATTTGCAGGGTTTTGGGTTTTTTTTTTCTTGCGCCATTTTGCTTGTAGCTCGTGTTTGTTGTTGCAGAATTAGTCGAAGCAATGGCGGCCGCAAGCATGACCATGGCCGTGGCCAGCACTCGGTTCGCCGGTGCCGTGTCGGCCCGCGCCGAGAGCAATCTGAGCCGAAATGGTGGTGCGTTGAGCATGGCCGCGCCCGTAGCCGGGTCGTTGTCTTGCACCTTGTTCTCGGAGCTCTCGTTGTCGAAGAGGAATTCCATGAACGCTTCGATTGTTGCCAGAGCTGCGGAGGTCTCTGAGTTCACGTTCGGTGAAGCGGAGACGAAGGAAGACGACGCTCCCGCTCCGGCTGTGCAAGTAGGCTCGAAGCTGTACGTCGGCAACTTGCCGTGGTCGTGCGACAGCGCGCAACTGGCTGAGATTTGCCAGGACTTTGGAACCGTGGAGGAAGTGGAGGTGATTTACGACCAGGAGTCCGGGCGGAGCCGGGGGTTTGCGTTTGTGACGATGGAGAGCAACGAGGACGCGCAGGCGGTCATTAACGCTTTGGACGGAACTGATATGGGAGGAAGGGCGTTGAGAGTGAACTACCCGCAGGACAAGCCTCGTTTCGAGAGGGGCGCGAGGCCGGAGAGGTCGTTTGATAGGTCGGAGAGGAGACCTGCCGGGGGTTCCCGCAGGCCTGATGACCCGAACAAGCTGTTCGTGGGCAACTTGACATGGGGCTGCGACGAAGCCGCTCTTCACCAACTCTTTTCCGACTACGGAAAGGTGGTGGAAGCCAAGGTTGTGTATGACAGAGACACTGGTAAGTCGCGCGGATTTGGATTCGTGACTCTGGAAAGCGCAAATGATGTTGGTACAGCAATCGAGAACCTCGATGGAGCTGATTTTGAGGGACGACAATTGAGAGTAAACCTGGCCGGCGAGAAGCCGGAGCGAAGGCAGTTTTGAGCAGCACCGATTGTATTGAGGACGCCCTCTTGGCTTTGTTGCTTAGATTAGGTGAATTTTATTTTGTTTTCTTGTGTGTAAGAATTCCGCAGACCGGGTTGTAAGGGATAGAGTAGAATTTATTGTTCAAGGAGACTAGCTAGTCAGCGGCTGCAAATTTAGCTGGAGGCAGCAGTTACTAGCATTTCCGGTGAATACCCTGGAGCTTCATTGTAGAACTTCCTATACAATTCGACAATTTTGTCGTCGCCACAAGCATTTCAATATCTGTGTCAGCTTCTAATCTCCCGTTATTTTTTTTGCCATTTCAATTTGTAGTGTTTTTCCAATGATGTGCTGATTTTCACTTCATTTGCCATCGGTGCCCTCATGGAGAGAATGCTTTAATCTCGACACGCATCCACACATAAATTCTCAACAGCCTTTGATTATCCTTTTTCACCTAAAATGGGAATAATTCACTTTCTAAAGAGGGATGGATATTCTATTTTTCCCATGGTGGATGTGTTGGGGAGTGTGAAGAAGGGACAGATGTTAATAAATTTTTCTAATGGAAAAATCATGAAACGACATCTTTTAAACACATCAACTGAAATGTATCACTTGTTACAGACGCCCCTCGTCCGCTGCACATTGGTTTTTGCTCTTGGTGAGCCTGGCGTTAGGGAAGAACTTGCTCATCTGTCTAGCTGGTGGCTACAAATGACATATGAGGTCCACTCCTCATTCTTTTTATCAATTGATAGGGGATTGTGGGACGTTCATTATTCTGCCTTTCTACAGGTTGTTTCATCATTAGTTTCATTATGCTTTTGCACATTTTGCACATTTTTCATTTGTTTTGTTAACAAATTTCCACAACAAGATAGTGTGTCGGGGGTTATATGTGCTTTGTGTTCTTAAAAACAAAATATTGCACAACAACAAAAGGGCCTGGTTTTGACAACACTTGAGAGGTTTCTATGATGTAGTGAGAAAAAGCAACCAGAAACAATCTTCAGAGGATCGATAGCACGCGAACATCAACAACTTGAAGAGAATGCACAAAACCACCGATTCAAGCAACAAGCACATGCACAAGAGGAGGCGACACAACAAGCACAATCAACACAACCAACACGAAAGTAAACAATGAACATGGCAAAACCAAACCCTGTCAGATCTAGCTGCAGGGAATGGCGGACGGAGCACAGTGGTGAAGAAAGAGCTTGGGAAGCTAGACCAGATTGGAGAAGTGAAAGGAACTGAGTGGAAAGAAACATGAGAAGAGGGAGTGGTGATCAGAATGTTGAAAGCAATAGCAGCCTTCCAGCAGAATTTCAATGGGGTAGAAAAGAGGCCCGTTTAGCAAGTTAGTTAATATCCCACACCAGTTCAATCGCAACCCTAATCTTTTCCCTACCATCACTTGCGAATTGATAAATCAAATCATTATGGCCCTCAAATTCACTGACCATAAGCAAATTCACCAAAAGTTTTCACTATCAGTTCATGGGATTCGATTAACATTTAAAGAAACATGTAAATTCACAGGGGATTAGGGTACATCATGACGAAACTTCCTTGAGTTCTAAATCTCGCAAGTGCTAGCTTTGTCTTTTGAAAGTTGAGCAATTGAGCACTTACAAGTTTGCAACCCCCACAGAGCGACTTCGTGCTCAGAGGTATAAAAAAAAAGCAGATCCTGGACTTACCATGAAATATGGAACTCTTGTGGCAAGAAGCAAGTCCCTCTGTATAACCAATTGCCAAGATCAATTCAGGGTCTAAGGTTCGTTGACTACTCGTCTCATCTTCAAATTCAGCACACTAATTCTCCTGCTGAAGGAACTACCCGATGGAGCAGGAGTACTGTACTTTACATATAATTCCAATTCTAAAATTCCCTACAGAAACTTACATGCTCACTACTCCATGCATAGTCTTTGAACAGAATTGGAATCTATCTGTATTCCAGAAGAACAAGGTGCTGCACCCTTAAATTCAAACCAAAATACTCTCAACCGATGATTCATACCAACACCACTTGACATGCAGATAATCGCAGTCATGATTGACAGATCAAAGAACATGTGCATTGACTAAATTGTCAAAAAGTATAGAAGGATGTACAACTACCCAGCCTCCAGAGATTCCTCACGACTGCCGAGGCAGCTTGTAAACTACTCTTATCACTCCTACTCTATCCGGGTCATTCTAAATTATTTCCCAATAGCAAAAATCCAGTTCACTTACATATTCACTGTTGGCATGGAGATCGTGTTCTCAGAACTCTCTGGTTGGAGGCTTGTCTCCGGCCAGGTTCACTCTCAATTGCCTTCCTTCGAATTCTGCACCATCAAGATTCTGAATGGCTCGGCTTACATCGTCTGCATTCTCATACGTGACGAACCCGAACCCGCGCGACTTCCCCGATTCCCTGTCGTACACAACCTTGGCTTCCACGACCTTTCCGAAGTCCGAAAAGAGCATGTGCAAAGCAGCTTCGTCGCAGCCCCATGACAAGTTGCCCACGAATAGCTTGTTCGGGTCGTCGAGTCTGCGGGGAGACTGTCTCCTCTCCGTCGGCCTCTCGCCCCGCTCGAAACGAGGCTTGTCCGTGTTCGACAGCGGGTAGTTCACCTTCAAAGCCCGTCCTCCCAAGTCAGTTCCGTCCAACGCCGTAATCACGGCCTGGGCGTCCGCATTGCTGGCCATCGTCACGAACGCAAACCCCCGGCTCCGCCCGGACTCTCGGTCGTAGATCACTTCCGCCATTTCCACTTCGCCGACGTCCTGGCAGATCTCCGCCAATTGCGTGCTGTCGCACGACCACGGCAAGTTCCCGACGTACAGCTTGGAGCCCTGCTCAGGGGCAGGGGCAGGGGCAGGGGGGGCAGCAGCGTCCTCCGCGAACACCTCGCCCTGCTCCAAGTCGGAAGCCCTAGCAATGAGAGCGGCGTGCATGCCAGTCCGCTTGGAGAAGAAGGTGCAGGAGAGCGCGGACGAGGCAGCCAGGGGGGCGGCCATGGTCAATGCGGCAGCATTTCGGCGGAAAGGGGTGTCGGCGCGGGCCGACACGGCGGAGAAGCGCGTGCTGGCCACGGCCATGGTCATGGAAACGGCCGCCATCGCTGAGGAAATGGAAGCAGCTCACGGGCAGTAGATCGAACCCCAAACCCTGACTGAGTGCGGAGACGAGACGACGCGGGGGTGCCCCTGGCGGGGAGATGTTGCGGAGGGAGAGACGAAGGCAGGCAGACTCCCCCTCAAACAACTGGTTCGGATAAGGCAAGGCGTGTGAACACCTGGCTGGCCATTTCTCTCCCTGCGCTGCCTGCACACCATTCCCCTCCCTCTCTGCGTCCCTATTGCATAAACTGAAGAAACTGAGGGCCGCTTCACACTATGGCCGTTCAAGTCGAGAGGTCGTGGGATCGAGTGTCCAAACTTTGTTGAGAGTTCAAAGAAATCTACTGAAAATAGGCAATAAAATATGGTTTTCATTTTTTATGAAAAGAAATTGACGGCCTCTCGACCATAGTTTGGGTTTTCATTCCCGTCCGATCCAAACTTCCTCTCGAGAGGCCATCACCTTCATCAAAAAGTGTTGCCATGTAAGCATTTTAGAGGGTAACGGCCTTTGGACTTTGGCCTTTAGTGTAAAGGGTACAGAGGGCCGAACCCATGGTTTCTTGCAATTTGGTTGGTGAAAATCGACGGCCTCTCAACCTTCGGCCATAGTGTGAAGCGGCCCTCAGTTTAGGCCGGCCTCAATAGAATGTTTGTTTACCCACCCTTGAATCAATGTCCACAAAACAAAGGATCAGTGGTTACGATTAAGGTGGTTACCCCATTCCCAACTAGCGCTTTAAACCAAAAGCTAGGGGCATTTTTCACAATCAATGTTGCAATGATGTTGGTTGTAGCATGAGATACAATTGGTATTGGGTTCTCTCTTGTTGGTTTTAGTATATGTAATTGTGGTTATGAATTCGTTGTTGTTGGTTTAAGGATTTTTAGTGTGTGCAATATAAATCTTCTTTAGATAGTAACAACTCTACCTATGTGACGTGAATGGGATGTGTCATGCTTCAACTTTGAAAATTTATAAGTAATTCATTCTTCATCCAAAAATTATGTTTCAACTTCTGTTGTAATCTATTTCTTCTTGCCTAACTTTAAGAAAAAATAATACTAAATAATATCAATGTCTCATATCCATATTTCTTATCCAGTTGGGAATGGGGTAACCACCTTACTCATCCCTTAACCTCTAACGTCAAAGCGTTCAGAAAGTGGACAATTAACAGATTCAAACCCTTCCCACATTCTCATCAATGTTTGGATGAAAGTCATCCAATTGTTTGGAGATTCTTCATCAAGTTGTGGTTTTATATAATTGTTGGATTTAGTCATACTTGATTATATATTTTTCTAAAATTATAAATGTAGAAGTATATCAAGTTGTTGATCAAGTCAAAATTGTCTTGACTATAGTTCAAAACTGGCCTTGCAAAAATGAGGTTATAGATTTAAGGAACACAAAAAATTCAAAAAATCATCATGTTTAAGGATATCTCATTTCAAATTCATTCCAACAAATTTTATTCAAAAAATAGTAAAATTTTGTTTGTAATCAAATTTCATTTTAACTTTCAAATTTTACAATTAAATATTGGCGATAGTATTGGTGAATCAAACCATATGGGTGGAATTTAAAATTCAAAATCTAGAACTTTCATTTGTATATCAATTCTAGAACATTCTTCTAAATTCTTTGGCATGGTTCCACATCTTTAATGGCTTTAAGATCAAAGTTGAAGTTAAAATTCATGTCAACAGGATTTCAATGAGCTATTGGGATCTCAATTTGGAACTTTCTATTTACAGCAAATGTCAAATATACGCCAAGATATCTACTATCTCGAGTAGCCCTTTAAGGGCTAACTCTTAAACGTCCCAACGTTCAAAAATTGAATCACAAACAAATTCAAAACCTTGCAACTTTCTCATACAACCTCGAATGACTTTCATCCAAGTAACCTTTGGAAGCCTATTAAATTCTTTACCAATTACAATAAATTTCTTGTGATAGGGACTTGTTGATAATTTTGAACAGGCCTCCAACTACAAGCATGTCAAATTTGTTAGATACATTTTATGCTTGCAATGGTCCGCCCATGTACATTTAGCCATGCTAATATTTATTTTTGAATCTAGAATTTACTTATGTTCAAAGGGTTGGTACGTTTGGGAATTAAACGTCTTTGCAACCAAACACTCGAAAATGGATGTAACTTATCTAAAGTGAACTGAAGAATCATCAAGTACATGAAGATTTTTTTTCATTCAATTCTTTTCTTGATGGCTCTTTGTTGGTCATGCCACCTCTTAACCCCTAAGTGACCGATCAACCATTTTATGGTTGCTGCCCGTTTTTTACAGGCTACCCGAGATGAAAAAAAACGTTTTTAGAAAATAAAACATATTTTCAAATAGGAAATCAAGTCTACTTTCCAACCCAATTTGAATCATATCAATCGGAGTTAAACTCCATCAAGGAGAAATTTTCAAAGACAAACACCTCAACATTGTCCTAGTGTTACAAAACTTACTATTTCGGGAAAGTAATGATGTTCCCTCTTTCTAAAATTTTGCTTTTTAAAACTTTAGAATAGAATGTTTAGTTTCAACCAATCATACCAAATTTCAAATTCTAAAAATAAAATTTGTAATTTCGGTGAATATTCAACGATGAATATTTCTAAATTTGTTTAATGAGTATTTAAAACATTTTTTGAAAGTTTGACCGTACGGATAATTATTAAACATTGTGCTTCTCATTTTCTCTTTTGAACCAAACTTCATCGAAGTTGTAGAAGCAACATTTTCTAACACATTTAGGTTTTGCCCTTACCCCCTCCGTCATTTAGGGTTTAAAGTCAAATTATGATCATTTAAGCTATTTTTGGATTTTACATGGAAACCTAACTACAGAGAGTATACAATGGGAGCATTGTATCAGATTTCAAGTTCATTTCAACAATGAAAATTGTTAATGTGTTGTTTGGAATCAAATTTAGAAGAATATAATTGAAGTATAAAATTCAAATTTCATATTCAAATATTGGTGAATGCAATGGTAGATTTAATTGAACATATTCAGTCTAAAATTAAATACATACGATCTTTGTTTTAGTACATCAACTCCAAAATGTTCCTTCATGGGACACGTTAGAATAAATATTTGCAAAATGAAGAGACAGAGCACAGAGTTAAAACCCAACCTTTCTTTAGCTGTCAAAATATAGCAAGAAAGCAAAATTATTTGTAGAATGAGCAAATTTGCATCCAAAATTCATTCATTCATTTCCAAATATTCATCTATATTTACATATTTTTATCCATTTGAATAAATTTTCATTCAATTATGATGACTTTATTGTAATTTTACTTTACTTCAATTGGTGGTCACTCCTTTAAATTGGAGTAGGGTTACAATAGGACGTCCGGGTTCAATTCTTGTACAACTTTTGTATTAGCCATTTAGCATTGTCTATTCCAAGCCAAATGTGTTCTATTTCTATTTGGTTTTTGGTTTAGTGGATTACTAGCACACTAGTTATTGTCATTACTATGAGTCACAATAATTGAGAGTATTTGAGAATTCTTACAATAATGTATTGAAATTAGTGAGAGGATTGATGTAAAGCGGTTTCACACTAATTATGTGACTCGTAGTAATAGCAATAATCGTTGTAGTGGTTGTTTGTTTTCTATACATCTTTTGGTATGTACATAACCCTAAACGCAAATATTTAAACCCTAAACGTTAAATCTGGATGACTATCAAACTCACCCTATGTTCTCATCAATGTATGATCCAATTTTTTGGACCAAGTTGTTGTCCTATCTAATGGTTGGATTTAGTGATATTTGAGTACATATTTTTCTAAATTTCAAATGTAGAAGCCAAAATATGTATGTCAAGTATGTCAAGTTGTTGACCAAGCCAAAATGCATTGAATGTAGTTCAAAAGTGGCCTTGCAAAAATGATGTCATAGATTTAAGAAACCCAAAAATTTCAAGGAACCACCACGTTTAAGAGGCTCCCATTTCAAATCCATTTCAACAAATTTTACTCAAAAAATATTTAAATATTGTTTTTAATAAAATATAGAAGGAATTCTTAATTTTAACTTTCAAAAATTATAATTAAATATTGGCAATAGTATTCGTGAATCGAACCATACGAATGGAATTCAAAATTCAAAATCTAGAACTTTTATTTGTATATCAATTCCAATATATTCTTTTAAATGGTACTTTATGATGATTTTTCTCAAATCTTCAATTCTAGGGACATCCTGGTATGTTTAGGGATTAATACATTGAAAGTGCTACTAGCAATAGAGTTAACCTAAAAGTCAGCTCAAAGAGGAAAGTTTTAGCAAACTCCTCTTGAACTCCTCTTGAACTCATATGGAAATATAAATAGACCAAAAACTAGTTCACGATGAGTTGGGAGACAATCCAGAACAAACCACTCCCATTATTCTCCACACCTCGCAATGACTTCCACACCTCCTACCAAAGCTCCAAGCCCATGGCCCACAAGGGGACAAGTTATGACACTACACTATTCAACCCAACTATAGCTCAAAAGAGAGGTTAGAAGGAGGACAAAAAGGTAGGTTCCATGGGCTTCTTTCCGGTTAACTCAAATGTTCGTTTCACTACACTAAATAGTGTATTTAGTGTGAGGCACTGTAATTGCGAACATCACTCTAAATATCAAAAAACCTACTTTTGTAAATACACTAAATGTGAATTCTCACACTATTTATGAAGAATAGTAACTTTTTGACATTGTGATCTTTTGAGATATGGATATTTAGTGTGAGTAAGGAATGAAACTTGAGATGAAAGTTTAGATGGAAAAATTGAAATTTTAGAAATGGAATGAATCAAATTGGATGATAACTAAAAATGAATCAAATTGGATGATAACCGCCAACACTAATTACCCACAAATTGACAATTAGTGTTAGACAAGTAGTAGGGGTAAGCACATTATTCATCACCTCACACTAAATACACTATTTAGTGTAGTGCCAACACTGGGGGTTTGTAGTGCCACCTATTTGAAAAATGAGAAATTGCAGAAAAGTCCCTGCTAAAACCGTCAAGCAAGAATTTCACAGGATAGAGCAGAGCGGGCAGGCAGGCTGTGGAAAGGGCGGAGCCAGGCGGACGGGCAGGCAGAAGCCCTGACCGTCCCTCCCCTTATCCACATCCCTTGCGCTACAAACCCCCAGCCACACTCAGCCTTCTTCCTTTGCAGTGAGGGTTTTGGGGTTTTCGTTTCTCCTCCGCATTGCATTTCGTCAAGCTCGCGCGCTCGCTCGCTTGAATTGTCCTTCGCAATGGCGGCCGCAACCATGTCCATGGCCGTGGCCAGCACGCGGTTCGCCGCCGTGTTCAATTGCTCCACCAATTTGAGCCGCAATGGCGGAGCATTGAGCTTGGCCGCGCCAGCCAGCTCTTCTTCCATGTCGTGCGCCTTCACGAGCTTTTCAGTTTCGAATCCGAGCTCTGCGAACGCCGCCATCATTGCCCGCGCCGCGGAGGTCTCCGAGTACACCTTCGGAGAAGCGGAGACGAAGGAAGAAACCCCTGCCGTGCAGCAAGGCTCGAAGCTGTACGTCGGCAACTTGCCGTGGTCGTGCGACAGCGCGAAACTGGCTGAGATTTGCCAGGACACCGGCGGCACGGTGGAGGAAGTGCAGGTGATTTACGACCAGTTGACCGGGCGGAGCCGAGGGTTTGCGTTTGTGACGATGGCCAGCCAGGCGGACGCGCAGATAGTGATTGACGCGTTGAACGGCACGGAGATGGGCGGGCGGGCGTTGACGGTGAACTACCCGCAGCCGAAGGGGGACAGGCCGCGTTTCGAGCGGGGCGAGAGGCCCGAGAGGAGCGCTCCTGATGGCGGAAACTCCCGCAGAGCCGACGACCCGAACAAGCTATTCGTGGGGAACCTCTCCTGGGGCTGCGACGAAGGCGCTCTTCACCAATTGTTCTCCGACTTCGGAAAGGTTGTTGACGCCACCATTGTGTATGACAGAGACAGCGGCAGGTCACGCGGCTTTGGATTCGTGACCTTGGAGAATACGTCCGAGGTGAATGCCGCCATCCAGAACCTGGACGGCGCTGATTTCGAAGGCAGGCAATTGAGAGTCAACATGGCCGGAGACAAGCCTCCCGCCCGCTTCTGAGCAACACATGTAAGTGATTTGCTGTCGGGAAAATAAATTAGAATGACCCGGATAGAGTAGGAGTGACACCTCGAAGAGTTGTGTTAGAATATTATGTTGTGCTGTGTGGTGATGATACTCAGCTCAGTTGTACACCTTTCTATACTGATTGTTAATTTCGTCATTTCAATTTATAAGGGCTTTCTTTCACATGCGGTTTGGATTCTTCCTCAACCCTCAGTTGTCCTTGTGTTTGTCCACTATTTCTGTAAGTATTTAGAGTATTGGTATCAATGACCTGTTTTGATGGATTCCAATCCTCAGTGGCAGGCTTTCCATGAATTATTGTACATGGTACACATGTTGGGGATAGGGCAGGGCCTCTTACTATTGTGTAGAAGTTTCAGGTTTTTAGGATGCGAATTGTTTTTAAAATTTTTCCTGTTTTTTTTTCTTAGAATCTACTTCAGGTCGAGAAAATGGGTTTGCTGAATGGAAAAACGACGTGAGTATTACTGTAGTTATTGGAACTTACGTCTTGGAAAATGCTTATCTCAGCATAAGTATCCTTAGTGATTCTGGTGTTTAATGCATCGTCTGATGTATGATGCATTAAACACCAGAACAGCTCTGTTTTGGCCACATCCTCAGTCATGATGTGGTCCATGAACGGCTTGCCACTACAGGCAGTTCCTTGTTCACGATGAAGTCCAAAACTGCTTCTTTTGTCATCAATTGATTAGCTGGGTTTCGTACTGATAAAAAAGATAATAATGTCCCCACTTGTGACCCGGAGGTGGTCAAAAAGTATTTTGGAAGTTCCAATTTTGTCCACTCACTTGTGACCCGTAAGTGGTGTTTTAACACAACAAATATCAAGAAATGTATCTTAGAAGATTCAATTCTGCCCACATGTATGAGTTACTCGTTGGCTCACAAGTGGTTGGTTTTAGGCTAATTGTGTTGCGTGGTGGTTGTTGAGGGCTCATGCAAGACACGAATGAGAAATGAGAAATTATGAGTCATTCTACCTTAATAAATAAATAAAAATCCATTTGTGTCAACAAAGAATGTTGCCACATTATCCTGGCATGCAAGCAAGTGAGTGCACCGTCTGAAAATCGAACACCCTAGTCTCAAAAAAATAAAAATCTAACACCCTAAGGTGCGTGGGCCATAAATCAACACCAACCATAAACACTTCTATGATTACTTCATCAATGACACTACAGTGACACTACATTGTGCCAAAGTCCAACAATCATGCAAATAGTTATGACTTTGAAGCGCTACTTGAACTCACCTTAGGATCACCACCTCGTGAGTCAAAGTTTGCTACTTAGACTCACGTGGGAACTTTGTTTATCCTAAGTCTCATAATGCTCCATCGAGAGATTCACTATCAATTTCAGTGCAAGTCTACTTGATTTCTCATTATGATTCAACTTGGGGTAGTTTTAGAATCAATTTGCTAATCCATTCAAACTACCACATTGCACCTTATAATATTATAATAGGCATAGTACTTAAAGTGTTGGTTTATAGCTCATTCACCTTAATTCCTTAGGATGCATTGTCACCAACATTCAACCACCCTAGGAAAAATTTCTACAATAGTATCTTTGTACTAAATATTTGGTTTTGAGGTCTACTACCTTTAATCCCTTTACGCCCAAGGGGGGTCCCCCACCTAAAACTACCTCATTTTGGACATTTTTGTTGATGATCTCTGAATTTTTTCAACACATATTTTTCACATTTCGATCATAGGATCCTGTACTCCTAGGCCTTATAAACCATCCCTCCAAATTTCAAAGCATTTCCCTGTACGGATACAAAGATAATAGCAAATGAAGTTGAGATTTCCAAATTTCAAGGCCTAAAAAATCTGGGCAACCTTGCTTTGATGGGCTCTCAAACCCAAAAAGATAGTTGAAATGATGTACCGTTTTTGACCATCCTCAAAATAAGGTAGTTAATAAGATGCATGACTCAATTTGAGAAGATGTTCAATTCATTAGCATTTTTTCACAGACCTTATAATAGGTAGGGGTATGAAGGAAAGCAAGAGATTTTGGCTAAATTAGAAAATCCCTTCAACTCTTTTGCAATTGGAAGAGCTCACAGCTCATGGGATGCAACCTATATGAGCTGAATTTTTTTTCCTTTGACGTGCCCAATGAATCTTATTGGCTTAGATTTTTTAGCAAGCCAACCCAAATTAAAGTGTTGAAACTACCTTTCAACTTTGAAGTGTTTCACTCTAAAGAATTCTCCCAAGTTGAGTTCTGATTGAATGGACATAATTCCAATTGAATCAGAAAGAAGACTTGTTTACCTATAATATCATTTTTTATTTTATTTTTGTAAAGAAGTTATTTTTATTGGATTTGGGCAGCGACTACAAAATGTTCTCTTGAGAGCGTCCATTTAACTTGAGTACGTGGAATTTTTCGAAAATCAAGTTAGGATTCTTTTTGCTTGGTAAACATATAAGATCTATGAATAAAAATGAAAAATTTCATATTAAATGTAATTTAGGGAAGTGAAAAGATAGTCATACAATACCCCAGAGAACATTATGAAGCCCTAGATTTTGTACCCCTACTAAAGTTTCCAAGACTTTCTCCAATGTTCTTCGATGCTTTTTGTTTTCACATCTTAGTCCCTAAATGACAGAGGGGTAAGGGCAAAACCTAAATGTGTTATAAAATGTTGCTCTTACAACTTCGATGAAGTTTGGTCCAAAAGAGAAAATGAGAAGCACAATGTTTAGTAATTATCCGTATGGTCAAACTTTCAAAAAATGTTTTAGATACTCATTAAACGAATTTAGAAGCATTTATCTTTGAATATTCACCAAAATTACAAATTTTATTTTTAGAATTTGAAATTTGCTATGATTAGTTGAAACTAGACATTCTATTTTAAATTTCAAAAAAGAATTTTTTTAGAAAGAGGGACCATCATTACTTTCCCGAAATAGTAAGTTTTGTAACACTAGGACAATGTTGAGGTGTTTGTCTTTGAAAATTTCTCCTTGATGGAGTTTAACTCGGATTGACATAATTCAAATTGGGTTGGAAAGTAGACTTGATTTCCTATTTGAAAATGTTTTTTTATTTTTTTTTAAAGTTTTTTTTTCATCTCGAGCAGCCCGTAAAAAAAGGGCAGCGACCATAAAATGGTCGTTCAGTCACTTAGGGGTTAAGTTTGTTGTACTTGCTTGACTCCTACTAAATTCCCCCATATAATGGCAAGTGTCATCTTTCATTCCATATTCCAAGGAAAATTACTGTATCAGTAGGCAGTGGTGCAGTACCCTATTGCTTAAGAATGTTATGACTTGTGACACATAGGTGGTGATTTTTCATTACAACAAAATATTACAAATTACATTCCAAAGATCCCAATTATGAAAAGCATTCTAGACGTTCCCATTGTGCCCTCATGAGAAGTCCGGAAGGATTGAAAGCTTGCGGAAGAATTACAACCAGACCGTGGGCGAGGTGAGGAGCTTCTCAAGTCAGCAATGACCAATTTGAGGTTTGTTATCATTCACGATAGTTCAATTTTTAGTTGCAATTTTCATTCCTCACTTGAACTGCTCCGACCTGTGTTGGTGGGTATTTCGTGTCAATGTTGGGTGTTTAGGATGGACGACGATAATTATGTTGAGGCCACACAGATCCTCAAACAATTTGAAGCAATAATGGGCCTGGGAATTTCACGGTTTGGGAACTGGGTACTTGCATAATAGTAGCCTTTGTGACTGCTGCCTTCTCTCAATGAAATGATGTGAGATATTCCACATCACAACAGTAGCTATGGGGGCAAGTGACATTGAGAAAGAGCAGCTAACCATGGTGAACAGTAATCGAAAGCACTCAGTCACAATTCAATAGTGTCCTATAATTTTTTACTTGATTCGATAGCCCATTCAATTACATATCACTGGTCACTCCATGTATGAAGGTGGATGAAACTAATAGGCAACACTTTTGAAGGCTACTAAATGTTATGTGAAGCCGAGTTGCAAGTAAAATCATGTAGCAGACTCCTAGCATGAGTAGAAGAAAGCTGGAAAAAACTTTGTCCGTGAATTCATAGCTATCTACAAGAACATGCTCCATAATCCGTTGTTGACTTTTCAAGGCAAACGTGGCTTCATCCCATTAGCAACTCCTCACCATCGCCATCACATGTTACAACTCATAACCTTCTCTTCTTTCAACTTGCATTCGACATCCTTCGATCTCCTTAAATTCATTGTTCATAGAAAAGTAACTGTAGCACAAATACGAATATCCTTCCCAGTAATCCTGAGCCTTGCACAATGAATGCACAATGAAAGCAGTGACAATCTAGCGTCAAGTAGAGTGCCACAACTACATCAATATAATTCTGGGTTTAAGAAAGCACTTGTCATCATATCGTACATGAACTTGGTTCGTAGCAGCTCGTCCATGTCAACTTCTTGCTTAAATATGAGTCACAGGTTGTAACTAATGCTTGTACTCATGATTATTGAACACGAACATGACAGAAGTACCGTATGAATTCTCAACGTGTGCTTTGAATTCCTATGGTCGAGAGGGTTGCTTCTGCGTTCAGGCAAACTTCCACTGCAATATTCAATTGCCAAGCGTTGACAATGCTGTAGATGTCTCCGAAATAGTTGCATGTTCAAAGAACAAGGTTTCCCACGATGTTCACAAGCATTCCCACATTTTGAATACGTAGATAATGAACATAAATACATCCAACACTAGCAATACGGCAAACGGTTTTCATACTCAATGGTGCCAATGCCATTGCTTCAATCTCTTCACTGTTCATTGCCCTATTTTTTTGCAATCTAGTCGTTAACTATTTTGGTTACAATGTGTGCGGGAATACCCTTAGAAATTTTGGTTGAATCGCAAATGGTTAATTTTAGAATCCTTGGGAATTGCAAGTGGTCAGTTGGATTTAGGATCCTTTCATGGTGATTGTTGGAGGCACAATCAAGACTAGAGTAGAGTGGTGAGCAATTATGGGTCATTTCACCTTTCATTTGATGCATTTTGACTTTCAACCATCACTTTTGATATGTAAACTAAAGTTTTAGATTTTGAATCCTATATCACATGTGTACAACTAAACTTATGACTTTTATCATCAATGTTATTGTGTAAAATTTGAAACAAAAATTCAGAGTTCCTTCAAAAGTGTATTGCAAACCAAAAATATTAACAATTTTTTACCCAAATTTGTTGAAAAAGTGCAACTCTATTTTCTTCTAAACTGTTCTTGATTAAGAGATGTACATGGGAGAATTCTATCCAACAAGGGAATAGAGATTTCTAATCACCATGGTTCACATATCTTTGCCAAAGCTAAAATACAATTGTCCCCAATATTAACAATTAAAATTTCCAGTAGAATCATGATCTTACTTACACACCCGGCAATAGATTACCGTAGTATACAAGCAGGTTGGGCAACTTGCTGCCTAACATTTAATTAAAGTTCAAAAAGTAAGTTCGGCACCTAAAAATAGTATATTCATATTTTCAACAATTTTCTCTTTTAGTTTTAAAAAATTCGGCTTAAATCCTTTTTCAAATTTCTATTTTAGTTTTATCATGCACAACTCTCTTGCATTGAATGACAAGTAAGATGTGATTGAAGAATTGAGAATGCTCTGTGCTTTATGCAAGTGGAGTGGAGTTGTGTCCAACAATGCATATGGGATATGTAAACTTTGAGGTGAAGCACCTAGTTAAATTAGTCTTCATTTTTATAACACGCATAACTTTTGCTTAGAGTCTTCAAATGACATAAAATTTGTTGGAGGTGAAAGATTACTTGATTTCTAAACTTTTCTTAGACCAACAAAATTCCAAAAAAGTTGATCTTCTATGCACAAATGAGCTCCGAAAAACTGTTATGAATGCATTTTGATTTTTTGATCTTTACATGGCTGCAATGTTTTCTCCATATCTTTTGCATAAAGACTTATTTTGACACAAAACTTGTTGGAGGTGAAAGAAGGATTGATTTCTCAACTTTTGTTAGTTGGACAAAATTCTATTAAACTTCATCTTTTATGCTCAATTGGACTCCAAAAATCTGTGTACAACACATTTGAAAAGCCTCATCTAGAGTCTTGCAACTTCTTAACCCATATTCATTGTGGATTAATGTAAGTGACCTTGATTACAAAAGGAGCACCTTCTCTCCTTCAAAATTCACACATGTTTCCACTGCAAGTAAAATTCTAGTGAAAATTAAAAATTTCTTGCTTTTCAGCAATTTTGAAAAATAATAATTATTATATTCGACAAAAAAGCCAATAATATTCCATAATTTTAGGCATCTAGTTTTAGAATTATTTTGTGCCGAACCTGCTATTAAACTACGGTAGCACCCTGGCATGAATGCACCCTTCAACTCCCAATTCTACGCACTTCAACCTGTTGGTCACCATCATCTCTTCCTTCCGGACTTCTACCTTGGTTATATTGAATATCAGTACGAATCTTTGGGACCTAGAATCGTCCCAAGGATGGGGCAGAAATATATTTTAGGAAGCGTGTTGAACAAAAACCGGCATGAAAGAAACAAGAATCAAGGGAAAGCCAACAATGATTACTCATTGCAAAAAGTGAAGATACAGAGTCAATACCAATTGACATTGATGAGCTCGTAAATTTTTTACAATGAGTTGCAACGGGATCGAAGAACTTACACGAATCTCACTATTCTACGCACAAGAAACAAAGACCCTCAGGTTGCTCCGGAAGGTCTCTAATTCAGAAGTTGGGAAATTTCCATCACCACTTACTACAATGAGTTAATAACAATTCAAGGTCCAAGAACGCTGAGGGCGAGGTTCACTGGAAGGTGAAACCTTTATGTCATAAATTACAATCAACCTAATAAATTTTAAGAGGTTGGGTCGGACTTTGGTACAAGTCTTTGACAGAGTTTGAAAGAAGAAAACATCACCTTGCTTATCCAGCGGTGGAAGCCATGTCAATGATACTGGGTTTGCTCAGCATGCAGAAGATAATTTGTCTTCGGATCGTAAAGACAAGCCTCATGGCAGCGCCTCGAGTGTGCCAAGAGTCCGGCACTGTTATTCAGCCTTCGGATGAGGTAATCAAATGAAGACCAAGTCGACACATACCTGAGGTCTTGTTGTAAATCGGTGAATCCAAAGATGGGCGTTCTTTACTCCGGCAGAGGTATGGAACCTTCTTGTAATGGCTTGTCCAACTTTTTAGCAGCTTTCCTCCACTTGAGAGTGCAGGCTTTCAAAGTTGCTCGTAAACCATGTCTATGATGTAAGCCATCCTTGTTGTCTAATGACAGAGCAAATCCCTCTGGATTCCCGCTGCTAAATTTCTCCCATTCTCCACATTCAATACCAGTATCCTCGGATGCTGACTTTTTGTGAAATGCGTGTATCTGACTTGAAATAGGCTCTTCCTTCACGGACCTGCTATGCGGAGACTTCACTGTTATAGAAGCAGAATCTCTGTACCAGTCTGCTCCACCCTTGGGCCTTATTCCACCTTCAGGCCAGTTTCTGACAGACTCGGGAATGACCATGCCAGAGGTTGACCCACTCGCTGACCCTGGCTGCTCATCCAGACTTCCATCTTTCATCTTGAAATCTTCCAAGGACTTCAGGGCATTTCTCAGGTTGTGCCTGTGGTCACTTCGTGCAGAGAGTTCTGTGCCACTTTCCTCGTCCGTGTGTTTGACACTCAATTTACGCATTATTCCACTGAGCCTCCCTTTGAATCCTTCTGGACAGTCCTTCTTGAGAAATTCCTGCAAAAAATAAGCGACTGATTTCAGTAGTGGCTCTTTTCACTTTCAACTTAGGCATTAAAACTCCATCCTCGACACTAGGTGATCAAGCGCATCCAAGCATAGAGGTGGAAGAAAGGATTATGATGTTTGACACTAAGGGACAAACAAGAGTGAAAACTTACATCATCCCTGGCTTCTTCCATTTCTACGCTCCCTCGCAAAGCAGCCATGCTTAGAGCTGATAGGGCTGGTGACAGGGGCGGTTGGTCATTTTCAGGGCTACCAGATGATTGTGCCGTCGTCAAGTCTGTGCTTAATCGCGGGCAATCATCGTCAAGCAAGACGTGTAACCACTTGTCGATGTTAGACTTACCGATTTCCCTCATCCTTTCATCATCTGGATTTATTTGGTCAAGAGCTGCAGCCTCAGCATTCTTAATCTTGTCTTCATGAGTACTGATGACCTGATAGAGAAGAGAGCAGTCACTATGCTGACTAAGCCGTATATAATTCATACATTGCATCAAAATTTAAAATTGCATCGCTGCAGAAGGATACCAAGACTAATTAAACTGAAATAGTTAAGTTAAAATTAATGTAAACCAAAATTTTCAATGACGACTACGACCTCTGATACTGAATTAGTAACACCTATAGTTATGACGGGGGAATGTAATTATACCTCTTGCATCAATTCGTCGATGCCTTTTTTGCTTTCCTCTCGAGAACCAGACGCTTCTACTTCGGTAATCTCTTGCAGAGAGTCGAGAGGCTTGCTATCTACTGCAACGACCAGTTTAGGATTGGGGATCTCGGGCGGAGGATCAATGTGACAACCTGGCACTCTTGTGTTACTTTCCTCACTGTTGTCCTTGACGCGATCGTTACCTTCCCCATTATGTGTCACGCTAGCATCTAAAGGAACAGCGGGCTTTTCAGCATTCGTGGATTCATCAAGTGCAGTAAGTTGCATAGGCTCATCTGCAGCCAAACCCAATGCAATTATAGAGTCCACAGTGTCAAAAAATTAGAGTAATCAGATTAGATTGCACAAATCATGTGATTCTATTGAATTAGAAGTCTACGTTAAGGGAATTGCTAAGAATTGAGAGTCAACCCCTGCTATGCTTGAACTATGACAAGACACAGGAAATTTCAAATTTATAGCTGTAATATTGGGTATATCAAATTCAGGGCCCAACCTTGGTTATTATTCTCAATATTGCTTTGAATCTCACAATTAGCCTCAAGCTCCTTTCCGAAATGTCGACGATGTACTGCTTGTTTAGTAGGCTGTCCATGGGTGACTCCTATCGAGGTGGCTTTCCTCTTCGCTCCTTCTCTAGACAGTTTCTCTGGAAAAAAAATCAGGCTTTCTCAGTCAGCCTCTGCTCATCTTGGTTTCAAATTCTGTTTTTCTGAACTCGCAGATCCTGGAGCAGTTCGATGAACTAAGCCCGTGTATGATTTCGGTAGATTACCTGCTCCTGAGATTCTTCAGGTGGCAAGGATGCTGACGAATCGTCTTAAAAGTAGAACTTAACAGCTAGCACAAACAAACACACCTAGTGTTACTGCAACTCACGTTTACTAGGAAATAAGCTCTTAGTTCATGCTCCTACCTAGTTCCAACTGATAGGTTTTTATAGTCATGCACTGCTTACAACCTCTCGAGGTTGGTTCAAATGAACACAGGGAACCCTGCCGAATATCCTTGAGTCGCTGCCATTGTACTTCAGACATGAAACAAAACCCTACAAGATACATGACTGCTCAGAAAATGGCAGCGTACAAGTGTGACAGCTTTATGCTCACCTTTTCCTTTGTCTCGCGGTTTATTATCCTGCTGCCGAGTATCCATCTCTGAAAATGAAAACCCAAGAGATGTCCCGCTCTGTGACTGTGACCGGAAACTCAGGGAACCATCATCTTCTATCTCGTCATCAGTGTTTTGCATCGACATATCCCCGTGAGGAAACCCCTTTTCGGGTGTCACGATTTGCCCATCATTTGTGGTAACCAGCGACAAGCAGCTGCTTACATCAACAATATCCCGTCCCCTCAGAGGTTTCTTCTGAGTGGTCCCACCAAAATCTGGCTTGACCAGGGCGGCTAGGGCCTCTCTCTGAGAATACCGCTGAAGGAGGTCTTTCTCAGCCGCTTCACATGTCATCTTTTGGCAATCAAGACGGGCCATAAGGGCATTGCATGCAGCTTGATTGAGACGAGCTTGCTCCTTGTAGGAAATACTCCTGCAATCAACACAGAACCGATGAGCTGTATGAAAATGAAGCTCTTTCAGTACTAAACCATTCAAACTATCTCCCAAGCAAATGAAGCACTTTATCCTGCAGAAGGCCTGTATCATAATATAATCAATTAATAGGCAGTCGCACATTCACTCACTGCGGCACATTCACTCACTGTATGAAAAATACGTAACCTTACTTTTTTTTAAATCTTTAAATGAATGAGTCTCAGGGAAATTACAAGGGTCAGAGTTCTTACTGATGCATAGTATCTCGGATCATACGCTCCAGGCACAATCGATATGAAGATTGAGTTTCGGCCCATCGCCTCTGCTTTTCCACTTTCTGTTTGTGTTTCGATAAGTTACTCTCAAGCTCTAAGATAGCAACTCTCTCCTTCTCATTCTGTGCTTTCAACGTTCGAACAGTCTCTTCAAGTTGAGAAACTTCTTGCTCTTTCTCTCTTTTGCCTTCTTCCCTCATTTTCTTCAATCGCAATTCCTATGACCAATCAGATTGGATCAGTCAGTGCACTATGTCCATGTGGACATCATTTCGCTTACAGATTCACAAAACTCAATCCACTAGCCAGCCCGTAAACCAGCGGGTTCCTTTTACAGGGTCCCTCAAAGTATACCAATCCCGATACACCACAGCCAAGACTCGTGCAAAAACATGAGACGAATGATACCTTCTGCATGGTATTTGAGACGACTGAATGCTTGTCGTAGTCACGAAGACCCCCGGTAGCAGAAGCACCCGCGTTGTTCTCCTTCCCAATTTCTCTCATGACTCGATACTATTCGCACATGACACAAGCAGTAATTAGTACGACTCGATGAAACCGAAGAAGACTCGGCCACAACAATGTGAAAATGATCCTACTATGGTCACATGATTCACCATCCACGACAACAGACTATCGTGGGCATCCTCACTGCAGGATTAATTCAGTCAAGTGTAGACCTAACGGTTAATTCGCATCATGGACTAGGTAATTGTGAAGCAGGGCAAGTTATCAGAGATATCCGCAGGCTAGTACCTACCGAGCCCAGAGTGGCGAGGAAGGTACTGACCTGCTTGTCATCTTTATGAGTTGCCCTGGTTCACAATTATCGGACATGATCACAATGTAGGCAAGGTTGAGCCGTTCGATTGTTTTGAGATCACAATTTACTGACACAACAAACAAGAAGTTGCAGCTTTGTCATTACCCCCTAAATGTCACACCATCCGATTTCTGGACAACTAACATATTCAAGCTCACCCTACGTTCTCATCAATGCTTGGATGAAAGTCGTTCAATATTTTAGAGATATTTCACCAAGTTTTTGTCCTATCTAATGATTGGATTTAGTGATACTTGAGTACATGTTTTTCTAAAATTAAATATGTAGAAGTATGTCAAGTTGTTGACCAAGCTATTTCAAATTCATTCCATCAAACTTTACTCAAAGAAAGGAATTTTTAATTTTAACTTTCAAATTTTATAGTAAAATATTGGTGATAGTTTTGATGAAATGAACTGTACGGATGGAATTATAAATTCAAAATCTAGAACTTTCATTTGTATATCAATTCCAAAATATTCTTCTAAATAGTACGTTATGGTGGTTTTTCTGAAATCATCAATTCCAGAACACCTTGATACATTTAGGGGTTAAACCTCTATTAACTTTGGCTCACACATTCATTTTAGGTGGTGAATTGTGAACAAGCGGCAAGAAATCAAGGGTCGAAATCTTAGGAGTACAAGAAGTGATGAACCAATCAAATTCTTCTTTGCTACTGTGTGCATACTTAATGCTCTTTCGCACACAGTTATTGCAGGCTGTCAGAATTCTAGCATCATCAGTCTTCAGCCAATCACATCTTGCCACATCGGCAAAACTTGCTTGCATTGAGATAATGGCATCCAGTTGCACGGAAAATTACTGTTCACTGGCTCTTGTCATCAGAAAATTTTCATTACTGCACTTTCCGAACAGTTCCTCATCTCATGTATTGATTACGTAAGCTACAGGGGGTATGCTGCAATACCTTCTCTTTAATTTGAGCTGCAGTGCGGTTGACAAGTACTGGTTCTTGTTCCTTGATCTCCTTCCAGCTGCCTGGTCCGTACTTTTGCAAACCTCTTCTTAAACCATCCTCTTCTTCAAGGCTCCACCGCTGTCGGTTGGAAGATTCTGGTATTTTAAAACAGATTGCAATGTTCAGTCCAAATAGTAAATAGATGATTACAATCAAAATGTAATCAAAGCCAAATAATTATGAAATCCGACGCAGTCTTCTGAGTTTATTATAGGTAGTGAGCGGGCCCAAGTTGATATTTGAGTTGGCAGTAGATTGTAATTCAGGATTGAAAACGTCATTACTACTTAAAATCATATTACTAAAAAAAATCAACAGACAACAACTTGCAGATGCCGCCAGCTGATCGGGAAACGCATAACGACTAGGTAAGACCAGGGGATCCTCTTCAGCTGTTCCAACTTGTTGCTCACCAGTCAGTGATGCGTCGAGATTAGCCAATATTCCAGAACGAGTAGAACTTGAGATCTTAGTAACTTCCTGTTTGTCCTTGCCCAGGGAGACAATGGCAGCTCCAGCCAAGCCACAAGTGGCTTTCTTTCCACGATATTGGGGCGGCCATGGTCGACAGTCACCCACATGGTGTCTAACAACGTTCTCATCCTCCCCGCCTGCGAAAAACAGAGCGAAGGACCGCCGCCTGCACGAAATTATTCATGACATGAGGGGACGAGTAAAATATTAAAATATAACATTCGATTCGTTGTTTTGGTGGATTGAATTTTATTAACAAGAAGAAATAATCCTTGTGATCTCCGTGCCCATCATAAGTTTCAAGTACACCCTCGTTAGCAGTAGATCGTTTGTCACTATGTAAATGACACATGTCCAGATGTTTTGATGTGGCAATCCAGTCGAACACTGGCTGTGAGAAAATCCTTAACGAGCGAGATCGAAAGGAAGTGATAACTCAAGAGCAACACAACCCTTTTCACCTCACCTAAATTCGGCGTTTTTGGATGCGAATGTGGACAAGAATTGGCTGATGGACACTCCATGCTGAAGGTCCCACCAGGGCACCAGGAACTCGAGCCGGTTTTTTTTACGTTGACGGGCTTGCCACTGTACTATCTGTAAATTGCTGGGTACAGTGCGACCACCTCCTGCAATCCAACAGAAGGTTGATATCTTGGGATTAAGATTTGTAATACTTCCACTAGTAAGCGGATACAATTTTCTCTCTTACATTGCTCTGACATAGTGGTTAGGTTATACAGGAATAAAGTGACGTAAAGAAGAGAGTGCGGTTCATTTTGCGTACGTGAATGAGGGAACCAATGATCCACCTCCCAGGATAGAGGTGACGACGGATCGGCACTCCAATACAATACGTTACCATATGCGTCCACCCGGAACTTCGCTGGATCAAACCCCGCATTCCTGCAATCCTCTACTGATCAGGTCTCCATCTGGTTCCGAAATGACAGACTCGTGCATGTTCTCTGACATGATATTTTATACTGATATTCTATAAGCATGCAAACAAAACTCTAGATAGCAAATCGGGCGTGTCAATAGTGTTCGAGCTGATTACTAACCCGAGGTGATCCAGCTGCTCCCAGAGCTCTTCGGCATGTTCGTGGGCATTGGGAGCCTCTTTGTCAATATCCGGTACGATAGGGAAAATGGCATCCCACTCTTTCAGCAGTTGTAGCTGTTGATATGAACGGGAAAAAGTATCAGAGGTCATTTATTGAACAATTAGTTGAATGTAAAGGGTCTGCTCAAAATTTCATGTGGATTGTGGATTAATCGGTAGCGGGTGAAATTCAAGCTGTACTGACGTTCTTACGTACTGTTCAATGATACTTGACCTATGCATTTCTTAGAAACGCAGATGATTATGAAATCTTTCAAATCGCCAATATCCTTAAGTTCGTGTCTTCCATCAAACCAAACGTCTTCCTAAGACCCAGTGTTAAATCGGGCGCTGCTGTACATGAATATTAACACTTCCTTTTCTACGGAACTCTTCAGATGACGGACTTATTCCATATTTAATACTCCGTACCTCTTTAAAGAGTACGTCAACAACCTAGGGAAAGCCTGAAAGCAAGTCAAGGGACGAAGTTTTATGTCTCTCTACTCTTCGTCATGGAATTCAAACATCAATGATACCTACACCGATTTTGATAAGAATCAATGACTCATTAGAACGAACAATATCAAAATAGAATAAACAGAGCTTAAAAGAGGAAACTACATGTGTCTCAAGGGAGGTGACAGGTGAGTCACAGGAAATAAAGACATACTTCTTCTGATGGAGGGGCGTAGGGCACAAATCGTTGAGGAGGACCCTCCGCAAAAGGTGTCAGAATCCCTTGTGGCTGAGTTACCGCATGGCGACAGAGTTTTGCATAGGCGACAGGATATCCGAGCTGCGGATCTACCGCCTTCTCCTCATCAGATAATGACAACAACATTTTTCCTGACAGCACAACAGAAACAAACAGGCTTGAATAACTTGTTGTCAAAATTAGATAGGGCTGACTACCAGAAGTTAGTTGTAAGAATACGACGTCAGCCTTCCCATTCTCTCACCTCATTCGTTTTCCAGTGCGAAGTCCTTATTGAAGGATACAAAAACGGGCACAGACAACCGCATTGAGACGGAACACGCTATTAAAAACCGTCCCTCCCAACGAAGAACACACGAACATTATAAGACGTAATCTACCAGGTTGCACGAATAACTGGACGTCGTATTTCTTACAAATAGCTCTGAGGACCAGGAGATTAGTTACCAGCGAACTTAAATATTAGGAGGATAGTCCAAGAAGCTCAAGAAGCACAGCCTCGAAACGAACGATTTCGTGATTATCCTTTCTCGAAAATTAAATCACATTCAGGACACTTCACTAATGAAACCAATGAGACGGTAATGAAACCAATGAGAACTCGTCTAGAGCGACACAAAAGGAGGCCTACTAACCAAAAGGAAAACGCGCACTCTACAGAATGAGTTGTGTGGAGTCGGATAGTCTCACCTTCTCGAGCAACGAATTGGTTACCGCCAATAGCGAAAGTCTAAAACCGGCGACGATGCATAGACAACCGCACCCCGGCTAAGAACGCATAGCGATGAACCGCCAAAACGAAAATAAGAAACGCACCGATTCAGTGGAGCAGCTTCAATGCCGTAATAAGGTCAACACAGCTCTCGCGCCAGACTGCGCGCAACAGAGCTCGATAAATAATACCTATATAACTTATCCGACCAAGGAATTGTAGTCGCGGAAACCGATGCAAATGAAGTGCAATAACGCCGAGTAATAACTCGGAATGAGCGGAGTAATGCCTATCGAGCCACGAAGGGCCTTGAGCTAGAGGTAGCGCAGCAAACAAGCTTAGATTACGTAAGCAAAACCTGGCAACAAAGCACACCACCACACGAACAGCAGAGTGTGTGCACAACGGCTCGCTTGCTCCTCACCAAGATTCAAATCCTTCCTCGTCCGACGGAGGAAGCCCCGTCGACGATAAAGTGGACGACGTGAGCCCGGTGGACGAAAAGTGAATCGTCGGTGGACAATTATTCCTTCTCAACGGTCGGGTAGCCTGAGGACACAGGAGGCGCGGTTACCGATGTTCCCTTGATCTGTTCCCCTGGAAGCTGGTTCTCGTCTATTGTTCTCATTAGTGCACAAGAAGTCATTGATAAGATTTTGGATTTGCTTCAAATTTGGACAGCAATCACAGCATGTGAAGGAAAGTCAAATATTAAATTTCCATCGTTCAACTCTGTAAGGTTGGTAAGGAGCTCTATCAAATACACTATTGCCAACTTTGCAGGTCAAAATGCACAGGCAGGGAGTGAGTGTCGGCTTTTGCAATTTAGTAGTAGAAACCTCGTCGCATTTCATCCCCCCAAATGGGCAACTTTTGTCCCGTTGTGACCAACACCATTGAAGAAGTCACTGACACTCCTGTTTTAGCCAATTGTGACGCCCTTCCACTACTTAATGTGGTGAAAAATGACACCATGTTCTACTAGTGGTAATGTATTTTCCTCCTACCGTGTGGGCATGGGATGCTCATCTGTGAATGGGTAAATGCATTAGGGTAGTTCTACTAACTATATTATACATAAGTTACCACTTAGAGAGTGTTGCCTCCTATCACTGTTACACTTTTGATATTCATAAGAATGTACAACGTCGGCATAGGGTACAGGGCACTGGGTACGCTGGTACACCAGTGTACAGATTTGATTTGTCTCTTTGGTTATGTCTCCTTAAAATTACACAACACTGTGGAATAATACGGACACGTGGTAACTTTTTTTGGTCATTTTTTTGATGGGTGCAGTAGTACTGGTAACTCAGGGACGGAAAGTCATGGACTGCACTTCAGAATAGAGTATTATTATCTGACATGGCACTCTCATTTTCCAAAAACAAACACTGCATGCCCAAATGAAAGGCAACATACACTAGAGCCATGCCTGGTACATGTTAAAACTCACATGCCTTTATCAGTGCATGTTGCATTATGCTTCAAAGCTCTTCCGTCATAGATGCAATCATGTGTGATGTCACATGCATTCTGCACATGTTGCTGTTTGTAATACGTTATTCACCTCTTCTGATTAGAACAAAAAATATATGCTACCCACAGGAGTGACAGGAGTAGATGAAGAATACATAACATTCTACAACATTCTTCTGACTCACCTTGTTTGACAATGTCATGAGTCCGATAAATCCTACGAGAGCCTCATTTGTTCTTGTTTTTGTCCATCTTTTACAATTCCAAGGTTATAAATTACGCTCTCAACTTGTTATTATTGCACAATTCCAGTGTATGTAGAAAATACTAGTAAATCTCGTGTTGCAATGCAACACAAAACTAAATAAACATGATCAAGAAATATGGACTCCATTGCAAAAGAATGTTGACTGAAAGAAATTGAAAAACTTGATTATAGATGAAAACAGTTAACAAAACAGGAAAATGGATGAAAATGGATGAAAATGATATATAATAAGATATAGGATGATAATTGATGGATGTAAAACTTGGATGAAAACGTGACGGATTTTGTGACATAGGGGTCGTGACACTCTGCATTTGATATAATAGATTTGCTATTGTGTACATATGTGATTGAACACTTTCCACATGCCAAGGTGTGAATTCATGTATAATTCAGTTAAAAAATCCACGCGCAAAGAAGTGACATTGAGATTCATTGGGCACTTCAAAGGAACTTTTTTCCAACTCAAATGGGTTACATGTCATGAGTTGTGGGTTCTTCCAATTAAATAAGAATTGAAAGGATAATTCAATTTGGCCAAAATCTCTTGCTATCCTTTGTATCCCCGCCCATTACAGGGTCTTTGACAAAATGCTAAAAGAGGAAAGAGTCCTGGCTTTGAATGCGCCACTTGAGAGTGGTCTGCCAGCAGTTTCTGTTAAAGATGGGAACAAAATTATAAAAGTTGAGTCATACATCTTATTAAGTACCTCTTCTTGAGTTTGGTCAAAACTAGCACATTATTTCAAAAAAAATTGGATTTGGGAGCCCATCAAAGCAACGGTACTTAGATTCATCCAAATCTTAAATTTCGAGTTTTCAACTTCATTTGCTATAATCTTGACATTTGTATGATCAAATGTTTTGAAAATTTAAGAAATGGTTTATAACGCCTAAGAGTACAAGATCTTACAGTGGAATGTGAAAAAGCGGGTTTTAAAATCCATTCCAAGATCGTTAATGAAAATAACCAAAATGAGGTAGTTTTGGGTGGGACACCTCCCTTGAGCATTTAGGGATTAAATCTCTCATTATTTTTTATCATTCTAAAAGTGCAATTTTAATCAAATTTAAAGTTGAATTGCTTTTTAGACATTTCCTTTATATGGAATGGATCTTTTTTAGCACATCTCTATGTTGGTTACGATAAGGGTTATACGTAAGTGTTCTAAGTATAGACTAGAAAGAAGAAAGAAGTGCCTGCATTATTGTATTTCTTATTTGACTACCAAAAACAATGGAGAATGTAGCAAACTTTGAGATAACTTCTTACAAACGCTAAAGAATGAGAAGAACATCTCAAATTGCCACAATAAAGTGGTGGCTATCAGCACTATCCAAGATTGGAGTTAAAGGGAGGAGGGGAGGAAGGAGGCATTTTCAATGTTCAAGAGTCATTGCATGATGAAAATGGATTAGCATGAGCCGTACAAAATAACCAAGGCCTTTCAGATTTGGAGTGTGCTTTTGAAGTTTCCAACTCACTGTATGTGGAAGGGGTACTATGTAGTGCAAATGGAGTGGGAGGGGGGCACTATGCACGAGCAAAATGCATAGTCCCATAGACTCTTCCTCTTCTCAAATAAGCCCTCCTCATATTAAATGGTTGCAAATGATATAATCAAATTAGTGCAGTTGAATTGAATCATGTCATGAAACATACAGTTCACTTACTACAAAATATATAAATGAGAATTTATGTCTTGAAAACTTCTATAACAACTTTTACGACCTTTGATGAACTAGCAACCAAAGATAAAGCTTTGCATGGGTTGTGCTTAACATCTAAATGACCAACACACATGTGGTTGATTCATTCCTCATCCATAAATCTTACACATTTTATTCTTTTTTCACCCAATTTCTTAGATACAGTAATTACATTTATGAAGAATCAATCAATAGAATGTTCAAAAGACTTGTCAAATTAACAAGTTCATGAATTTTGGTGGCTCATTAAAGCCAAAATCATCAATATCGTTCAATGTATTGAGAAATGTTTGATTGTATATATTGGAAACACAAATGTGGCTATCAAGGTGATCTATTTCACATTTGAACTTAATTCAAAAAGTCATGTAGATCATCAACTCTAATTTTTAGTTTATGTTTAAACTTTGAAAACATTTTAAAATCTAATGATTCACAACAATTATAAGTGAAGGGTGTATCATCTGGGTTTCAACATGATGTTGGGCTTTTTTCAAAATTTCTACAAAGTTGACAAGGTTTTTTTAACATGATTAGCACTCCAATTATTTTCATTGTAGTCTATAATTCTAATAAAAATTTAACTTCTTTCTTTAATGTAATTTGTAATTAATAAGATTTTTATTTTATTTATGCTCGTTTTGCTTCCAAAAATCACAATAATTTCAAAAATTCACCAATAATTTTAAATAAATAGTATGTACATATTCATCTAAAAAAACATGCGAATTTGATATTACATGTCAACTATAGTAACCAAATAAACCATACAAAATGAAAGATTTAAAACTATGGTTAGTTCTTTATTGATTAAATTACACAATGTACTCATTAATTAATGTTTTATTTTGGAAAATGATTAGCTCAAAAGTTAGTTCTTATTCATAGACATACTTCTCAAGAGATCCCCTTGTTCGTAGTGAATGAAAAAGGAGGGGATTAGACTTACACCAATGGTTCTTTGTTTGGTGGACATTATTCCATAGGTGGATCAAACAAACATTTGTTTCAAGCCAACCTCAAAAGAGGACCAAAGTTTCTATTTATCCATGTGGTGGATAAAATCTCACAAGTGCTATGAAAATTAGTAATGATGTTGCTATTTGGATGAAAAATAATCTTCATCCATATGTGTGGATGGAAATAGCATCATCATTGAAGATTGCTTTCTGCAGTACCGAAAAAATGAAATAAAAAACACTGCGCAGGCCTAAACAAGTCATAAACACTTGTATTAACTTCCTGTTGTAAGACCAATCATTGTAATCAAGTGTGATTGATAATGAGTGAGGCTGCTTTGACGTAAACTGAATGTCTCATTGATTTAAGCTTAGTAATATGAACAGGATGTCATGTAGCAAGTCAATTGTGTGCACTTTATGGCACCTATTATGCATGCATCTGCAATAGCTTCAGGGCCACTGATTTGTAACCGTTAATCTTCCTAGACATGTATTCAATTAGCAGTAAGAGCATCTCCCTCAGATACATTATGAATACTTCGGATGAAGTGGTTAAACCTGGATGGAATAAAATATCATTTCATTTGTTTCATAGATTTTAATATAATGGGGAGCGGGGGGCTACACAGGGCCGTTCAGTTGAAACTTGAGGTGCTTTCCAGTTGACATTAATTTCAAATAGGGGCCGCATAGGGAGGCATAGTTGAACTGGGAGAAAAATACTCAAGCGTGGTCCCCCAAGAGAGAAAATTTCTCCATTGTGGTCCCCCACACCACACTTGAAAATTACAATACGAAACTCAACAGTGCTCCCCCGCCGTTGAGTGAAGTTTTTTTCTCATGCGTACGGAAGATTGGATGATTTCTCTCATGCTTACGGAAAATGCTCCCCCCCATTTTCCGTAATCTAGTTTATAAATAATTTGGGGCGAGGGGCTAATCCAATTTATTTTTATTTAGATATTCAGTTTTCAATATCTGCGTAGTGCTACAGCTATTGAAATTGACTGCTAGCTATCTTGAAGGTATAGGTATACACAAAATATATATTATTTTATATACACAAAATATATATTATTTTATATACATAAAATATATATTATTTTATATACACAAAATATATATTATTTTCAGTTAAGGTATTTTCAGTAATGTGCAAGTAAGGTGCAATAATGTTCAGTAAGGTTCATGTATATATATGTTTAAAATTATTAAGTATTTCATACCACCACTTACATGTACCAATTGTATACATTTGTGTTTTAAAATATACACATTTGTTTTCTCTTCCTCCCTTACATGAATCTAGATTGAATTGTAGATTTTATGTTTTGAAGACAAAGCGATCAAGTTTGAATAATACAAATTGTGTTAAAATTATCCAATTTATATAAAATAATATAATCTATGTCTCAACAATCCAATTTGTGTAAAAATAATCCAATTAATTTCTTGATAATATAATTTATGAAAAAACAATAAAATTTTAAAAATAATCCAATTTATAAAAAAATAGGTTAATTTGCATCAAAATATTGTAATTTTTAAAAATCAATCTAATTTGTTTTAAAACATATTATTATATTCCAAAATAATGAATTATATGCCAAATTATAACAATACATTCTTATTCATTTGAATATGGCTTTCAAATAATTTATTTAATTAAGTACAAATTAAAAAGTGAGATGGCCTAGGTTCATACACTAACTAATAAGTGCAATTAAATGATCTTTATGAATAAAAGGTTTAAGGGTGCATTGATTGATTATGAATTCTCATCCATCACTTTATTTTCAACTGGTTTTCTCATGCGGCCTACAGTTGAAAAACATTCAAACTCGGGTTGAAATTTTTTAACTAAATTGATTAAACTCAACCACCTGTGCGGCCTACAGTTTAGTTGAAAACTCTCAATTAATAGTTGAAAATCTCAACTGGCTAAGTTCAACTCAACTGAATTGAGCTCCCCCCCATGTGGTGCCCAATTCCACGTATGCACAATGGATTTGCGTGGGCATCTCCTTTGGGAGCACCACCTTTTCTAATAGTGAGAGAAGTGAGAGTACCACACTCAACCCATTCCCATCAAATAATTTAATTTGATATTATATATTGTAGATTTTATATTGGTGGATGTCGTATATTGTGTCATATATACATTCAACAAGACTCTTTTCCACTATTCAGAAACAATTGAAAAAATAATTTCCCAAATAATTTTAATTTTGATTTGCCGACCCTGTACTCTTGGTTGTCAGGGTGGTCGTCTGGTCGTGGGTGCACTTGAAATCTTCTGAAGCTTTTGGTACCTCAGGTTATGTTCAGTACATTGTTTGATTTATGATGTCACGAGTACACATAATCGTCATTGTTCGTGAGCTTTTGTTGTATGTCATTTGCCATAACCGTTGAGGACAAAACAAATCTCAACCTGGGTTCTTTCTAAGCTGGCCGCTCAGTATTCAGACTTGAACACTGACTTCCATTCAAAGGAGCCAGAAACATGAACATTGCATGATTTGAAACCCTAAACTCGCTTGTTGTCAATTTCTAATCATATCAAGGTGGTTATTGTATGATGAGGAGTGTTCACTGTCTCTTTTATCATTCTTTTCATTAAAGAAGCTATAGAAGCCGTTACGTGCATCATCTCTCCACATTTATCCCCTAAACGTACCTTGGGCTCCATGTGTTTAACCTCTAAACACATGTTTAACTCCATGTCCTGTTTTTGGACAATGGACAGATTTAAACTCTCTTTTTTCATTCATCATGCACTTTTTGCCGTGTGGATTTGTCACTGAATTTTTTATGGGGAAGTTAGAGTGAAGGAGCTTCAAGTCGTTGGCATCATCAGCAGCCGCTTCATCCTCTAGTCCAGCCATAGCTACATGCAGGTGTACACAAAACATTCTAACAAGTTAAGCAAAACTTCATGAAGCGGACAAAACAAAAAACCAGAAAACCCTAAAAACTTGACTCTAACAATAAAATTGTTTTGTCACACCAGGAACTATGAAAAAGGGAGTACAACTCATGCATGCGTGATCCGATTAAAAAGGGATGATTTGTGAAAATTTTATGCTGTCTTTCATGCCACATTGTTCCACAAAATTTTTTGATGACTTTTTTTTGAAGATCACAGTTAACCCTTAACTTCCTAAACCATTTTCAGCGCGTTTTGGACCCTAATTTTTTTGGTCAGGGATACATGTTGCTCAAACTTATGTTCTTCACTTTTTTACAAAATCAACCGTAAGATCTTGTAGATATGCAAGTCACCTTCATCTTTACAAAGTTTAGAGTCAATCTGAGTTATAGGTTGCTTGGATGGGACATAAAAGTGAAGGGTACTCCGAGAAATTCACTGTTTTCTCACTGCTGAAAATGAGCTTTGACCAACTCTCTTGGGCACATACTATTTTAGAAAGTTGGTGCCGTCTGGAATTCTGAAGATAATCAAGTTCCCTACGCATGACAACAAGTATTGTATTTTAAGGATAAACAATGAGTGAGAAAGAGGCCTTGACATGACATCCACTTTTTACTAGTTCACTTGTGACTTTGAAAGAAATCTTACAAATTCCTACAAATCTGATCTTCCATTGCAAAATCAGACACGGTAAGTTGAAAGTACACAAAAGAACACATATAGTAGGAAAAAGAATTTTGGAAAAAGGTGAAATCCAAGTGCAAGATTTGCATTTTAGTACCTACACCCACCCACAAGCCGCCCTGCCCAATTGGAATACGTGGCAGCTCGTCATTCACCCGTCACTCTCTTTTGTTGACTTTTCCTCCTCAGTTTTGTGACCACCCAACACTTGTGGATTTTTGTAAAATTGACAATGTGCATTTCTCCAAATCAGACTACACCATTGGATAGCTAACTCGTTTCTACACAAAATTGGCCCAAATTTTGAATCATTCGGGCACTCCTTCCTCAAGATATTTACAGTTCTAAAAATAGAGCGACCCATTTTGGGTCGCCCAGGAAGTTAAGGGTTAAATTTGTGAATCGGTTATGAATTTTCAAAGTCGAAACTTCATAGTTGAACCTTCTTTTTCTTTATAGTTGAACCTTTTATTGTGAGGCTTTATTTATGTAATACTCCCTCCATCCCATTATAGATGATACTTTTGGAAAATAAAATTAAGTGATTTCATCAAATCCCTAAATACAATAAGTTTTTATTTTCAAAATAGTTGTTTATCGAAGCAATATTATATTGTAGAGGTATGGTATTTGTGGCATGTGGCAACATGGTGATGTTCGTTAGAGTGTTCTTTGATGCAAGGAGCATATGCTAACATTGATTTTAAATAACTCATATGTTTTTTGGGATTTGCATATGTACAGTATAAAGACAAGTTTCACACACACAAAAAATACTCTTGCACATTTGTCTTGCAATTTTGCTTTGTTGGAATTTGGAAAACAACACCTTCAAAATTTACTTAAGGATTTGCATAAAGCAATTTGGGAATTTAATATTTACTACGAAGCATCATCTATCATGGGACGGAAGGAGTATTATAAATTATTAACGAAGTGCCAAGTAATTTGGGTCCCAAATTATTATTGTGATCTCAAAGCCCTTTTCACACTGCGAGTCGAGACTGGTCTTCTGCATTAGTCACGCACCTTCGGCAGAGCTCAGGGTTTTAGGGTTTCAGATCACTCATGTTTTCCCATCGTGAATTTGTGAGTCATCCGTGTTGTTGTTTCACAATTGCAATAGCACATTTTAAGGTCGTTTCTCCCTCTTGCAACCTGTTCGCTTGTAAATTTTTTTAGGAGTTTTGGCTGGTTGGAAGAATCGCGAGATGGAGAAGGCGGGCGAAACGATGAATCTTACCATCAAATTCGGAGTGAAGAACATTGCGATGTCGTTGCCGGCGTCGTCCAAAGTGAGCGATCTGATGCAGCAGCTGCAGACAGCTACTGATGTGTTGCCTCGTGTTCAGAAGCTGATTTTTAAAGGTGATTGAGTTTAAGTTTTTTGTAATTTCTTGTATGTTTCTTGTGATTTCTTTTAATATTTTAAATTGAAGAATCCAAGCTTTCATCTTCTTATCAAAATCCTCTAGTGACCATGCATTTGAATTGTCACAATTTTGGTTGCATTTCGGAATTGGTTATTTTTTTTATAACCGGATTATCTATCGCTAGATCGTCAGTTGAAGAGGCATTTTATTAGTTGATGAGAGTCCGTCTCTGTCAATGTCTGGGATTAACCCTTGAACGTCATGCATTTTTTTCTCATTTTTATGTGTTATTTTCATCTCTTTTCCACATTGTGCCAAGATGATTTCAAAAAACCTAAAATATATGTCAATTGACTTGATTATTGAATTATGTCCGTGAGTCACCTGAAACTAACGTTCAAATTTTTTTAATATTTTTTTATTGTCTTGATGAATTTGAATTAAATTTTTTTGAATCACAAACGTGGAGAGATGCATTTGAAGAACTTAAAAATGAAAACCATCATATTTGAACAAAAAGGTTTAAGGACTTCTAGATGGTCCGAAAACATTGAGATTTGAAACAGTAATATCTACTGGATATAGGTCATTTTCACAAAATTTGAAAATCCAGAAACGAAACGGTCATATGGCACTGGTCATTTTTAGAACATTTAAAGTGATATTGACTTTAGAGAAAATTGAAGGAGGGTTTTAGTTTGGCTCCAGGCGACCTCACAGGTCATCTCTGACATTTAAGGGGCCAATTTATCTAGATAGGATGATCGGACTCTGAATTCTCTGCAGGGAAAGTGTTGACACCGGAATTGACGCTGAAGAACGCTCGCTTAACAAATGGCTCCAAGATCATGTTGATGGCTGCGCAAGGCTTTCAGAGTAGGGTAAGTTCTAAATTCATAATTCATCTCCTGTGAATGGATGCCGCTTACATAGTAGCATATGGACCTGAACAATTTTAAAGCCTATGAACATGTGTGAACAGATTTAAGTCCATGATTTATGCGTGGTTTCTGTAATCAAGCCCCGTGCTGCGTGGCTGCAGTTTCCTGTTAGAAGTGCCTCACCAACCAAGAGGAAGACTTCGCCTCCCAAGAGCAGCTCTTCACCATTCAAGCAGATTTCTCTGAAGCCTACGCAAGTCGAGGAGAGCAGATTAAAGGCTTGGAAACTGACTGGTGTAGTTTCTCTTCGAGGTAGTGAGTTGCAGGTGTGAAGAACTGGTCCCACCCTCCTTTTGATTACATTCTAGTTTCTGCGAACAAGTCACAGTCAATGAGTTCCCCTTTTTATTGATTTTGAGATTGCGCGACTCTCTCTTTAGTGGTAAGGCGAACTAGATTTTTGACGAGTTTTTTGCAATTACTTTCGGGAGCCTTTTTTTAAGGCTCTATAAGGTAGTTTCCTTGTTCCCGTGGGCAGGCTAAAATTAGATCTGTACTTGAGTAAATGCACAACAGCTGAAGAGTCACAAAATCAGACACTTTTGGGAAATCTATATACAAAACTTCCAAAAATTCGGAACTTATTCATACGGTATCCAAATAAAACGTATTTTAGTGCAAACACACTCATCAGCTGAAAGCCACGGGAATGGGGAAACTACCTTTTAGTCTGTGACGACAGAAGCTAGGACCTTCGCATTTACACAATGTTAATTTGTGAAATTAACCATGATAACTTGTAAATTGCAAAGTGTCCATACATGTAGCCATGAATCATCCCCTTCCTTTTTAACAACACGCCAAGTCAGATGACCCTAACTGATCCTCAGGTGTGCATGGCTGCAAGGAATGTATAGAATGTTCCAGCTGCGGTTTGGACTCTACAGTCGGGTGTGCGGGTATTGGATATTGGTGGGAATCGCTTATCGGCCTTTCCTTCTGATATCAAGGGTTTGACGAATTTGCAAGTATGCTAACAAAGACCTCTGTTTGTGTCGAGACTTTAATGATTGTAGGTCTTATTTCTGAATCTTTTGTGTTCTTGGGTAAATGGTATATACGTTTCTTGCTCTAGTACATATTTAATGTATCTATTATCGTCATTCGCTAAGCTTCTGAATTCTCTGTTACCTGATATGGTGGAATTGTAGAGATTGCGTTTGTCTAGCAACCAACTGAGAAGTGACACTGTCAGTTGGCAAAGCTTGTTCTCACTGAGCCAGCTATCGGTGCTTGCCCTTGATCACAACTTGTCAGTACCTTCTTTTCTCTATATTTTTTCGTTTTATTACTTTCTTTGTTATTTTATTTTTTTGAGGGCTGAAGCGGTTGTATATCACAAGAGGTTGTCAAGTGTATTCTTTGTTCATATTTGGTCTTCTCTTATATTTGAGCTCAATACCGTACCGTTGCCACTAAGACAGGTTATTGGTTTTTCAATCGACTGTTGATTATCTTTTTGCATATGCGACATCTGAGGGCTAACACGATCAGAATGCGGATCACTAATCCTAGTTTGTTAAATCCGCATGCCAGATTGAGTACCATCCCTCCAGAGATTGGACTACTCACTTCTCTGAGATGCTTCAGTGCTGCAAACAATCAACTGACATCTGTTCCCAATGAAATTGGTAACTTGATGTTACTTGAGAAGCTCGATCTGAGTTATAACTGGTGAGTGTGATTGATCTTGACTTTTATAGGACGGCAGCTTAGGCGCACATAAGAGAATGCACCGTGTATCAATTGACACAGATGAAATTTCCATTGCTATGCATCCAGGCCCTTCGTTGCTGCTGACTAGTTTTGGTTATTTGTGCAGCATTCAGGATGTACCTCCAAGCCTCGGCAAGTGTATACAGCTTTCAGAGGTGAAGAAATTAGCTTTACTTCCCATATCATACGTGTTGTGTTCCAATCTCCACGGAGTTGTATGACGTGGACCATTATGAAGGTGATTTTTCAACTGTGTTTCTGATGCAGATAAACCTGACTGGAAATCGGTTGATGTCCATTCCTGCATCTTGGAGTCAGATGATATATTTGAAGGTAAGTCTTTTAACCTTGTCCTGTTGGTTAGTTCATGTCAACTTGAAGGTCCACCGTGCAAAAACTGTTGATTATGAAAGCGACCTGGTACAGGATGATAATATCCTGCATGCGGTCTGGACGTTGCACCCTGCATGGGCTTAGTGTGCCTTATTTATAGTTCTTTAGGCTGATGGTAACTTACATCCTCTTTAGTTTTGACATGGTCACTTATTCCTAATTTTTGGTAGTTCCACATTTGGGTTTCTTTCAATGTCTGCCTTTCTAATGTTCCATGAGTTTGATGTATGTGCAGAGACTGTTTTTGGATAGCAATCAGTTGAAGGACTTTCCCCCAGAGATCTTACGGAAATGTGCTCATCTGCAAACCCTTTCCTTACATTCAAATGAACTGACAATGGATGATCTTCGTGAGGTAACACTCTGAAAATCTCAATGACGTTGTTTGCTTGTAATGGTCAAAGTATGTAGTTCTAAACAACTGTTTGTTAATTTTGAGGCATAGCAGGTCTAGTGCATCACATCCAGTACTCATTGTGCGCATTGTGTTTGCAGCTGGACGGCTGGTCTGAATTTGATAAACGAAGGAAAGATAAGTACACCAAGCAGATTGACATGCAGGTTATGGTTTCAACAAGTGGTTTTGATGAGGGAGCTGATGTAGAGCAATGGCAGAAGTGGTGACCACCTGTACTGTACTACACTATGAGATTAATTCATTAACTGATCTAATGAGATTTCAGCTCATCCAATTCAGAGGCTGTAAACTGTGCATGGTGGTTTGCTATTTCATATCAAGCATGTCACAACATTATATAACCTCTTAGAATGTTCCCTCTTGCCGGTTGAGAATATGCCTCTCCATGTTTCTTGGTAGGAGAGTGAAGTTAAAATTGAGTCAAGTGATTGGCTTGAATTTCTCTCTGACGCTCTATATTCTTAGGCATGAAGGGACTTCCTAACAAAGGTGACGAATGTTATGATAATTCTAGCATGGACACAGACAACAACAATTTATCACCTAGGTAGTCCGTCCAAAATTAATCGAAAAAACCTTTTGCCTTTGATGCAGCAATAGCCTTTTATTGTCACTGCAGCAACAACTTGTCCTAATGTTGAAGCAGGCCCTTGTGATGTTATGCCTCGTTACTATGCAAACAGAAATGCAGTGCACATGGCACTAAGAAATAGTGCACATATGGTTATGTGCACTTTTAACAAAGCAAGTGTTATGTATTCAATATTTGATAACCCAGCAATAAGAAAAATAACTTTGCCTTGAGGATGAGCTTAACCCTTTAACGTCCCGATTCAACACTGTTTTCAAAGATTTGTTATAAAATGGTTGATGAAAAACGGAAATGGAGTTGATGTACAAAACAAAGTTGCAAATGTCAATGTGTAGATAACATCCGTACGGTTGGATTCATCATATTTATTATTAATATTTTTAAAGTAATTTTGCAAGGTTTTCTCTTGAAATTCAATTAAAAATCCAAAATTAACACAAAAATATTTAAAAATATTGTAATGAAATTAGAATGACATGCACTACGAGATGGTATGGTTTCCATTATTTGATTCTACTTACTACGGAAAATCATATTTAAGGTCTTTCTTTTTGAACTAAGATTGAAACTTGACATTAATCACTTTTGTAATTTTTCAAAAATTCACATTATCTTATTTGGAAGATCCATACCGTACAAATGGTATTCAACTAGCACAAGAATGAAAAAAAATTTAAAAAATGGATGAAAAACATCCGGTACCTACAGAAATCGAGCTACTCAAATTCATCCGGCGTCCAGATTCTGGACGCCGGCGCGCTAAAGGGTTAAACCAAGCGCTTATTGTAAAAAGTACAATTTTAAGACATCATAATTAGGGCATGGGATTACCAATTGAGCTTTGAACTCTTACAACTTTTGCATATGGTACTCAAATCAAGTACTTATGCATTTGTTCTCGTTGAAATTCCTGTTCAATGAAAATTTCAATATTTGATTACCAAAATTTGATGTTGTGACACTTGTTTTAACCCCTAAGTGACGGATCAACCATTTTATGGTCTCTGCCCTTTTTTTATGGGCTGCCCGAAATAGAAAAAACATTTTTATAGAAAAGAAAAGAAAAATTTAAATAGGGAATCAAGTCTACTTTCCAACCCAATTTGAATCATGTCACTCCGAGTTAAACTCCACCTGGGAGAAATTTTCAAAGAAAAACACTTCTACATTGTCTAGTGTTAGAAAACTTACTATTTGGGGAAAGTAATGATGTTCTATCCGTTGAAAAATTTGCAATTTTTGATTTTAGAATAGAATGTCTAGTTTTAACAAATCATAAAAAAATTCAAATTCTAAAAATAAAATTTGTGATTCTGATAAATATTTGAAGTTAAATGCTTCTAAATTCATTATGAGATGATAAAAAGCTATTTTTTGATATTTGACCGTATGGAAAATTACTAAACATCAAGCTCCCCATTTTCTCTTTTGGACCAAACTTCATCAAAGTTGAAGAAGTAAATTTTTATAACACATTTATGTTTTGCCCTTACCCCCTCTGTCATTTAGGAGTTAACATGGTTGAAAACTAAAGTGTTCGAAACAATGTCAAAATGAGTGTCAAAAACAACACTTTGTTGAGCCCAGGGACTATCCATAGTGCTCAAAAAAACTACACCGTTTGCTAATATAACCCTTTTTATACTATTAGGTTTTATTTTAGGATATTTTGGAATAGTTTTAAAATAAATTTGGAATACTTTTGGAAAAGATTTGAAGTAATTTTGATATCTTATTTTTAAAATAAATTTGGAATATTCCTTTTTTGAGTTCGGAGGAAAAAAAATTGTGAGGAAAAACTAAATTTTTTTACCAGGAACCTTTGAAGTTTGTATCTACCAATACCTTGTTTAACCCTTAAAGGCCCAACCAACCCCTGTGGAGTAGATGAATGATTGTTTTCATCCATATCTCCTTTCTAATGAATCTCTTCACCATGAAACTTTTTTAAGAAATACTTCATCAAGTTGTTGTCCTATTCAACAATTGAATTCGGTGTTATTAAAGTATATATTTAAAAAAAAATTAACAACGCATAGGTATGTGAAATTTTGACGAAGCCAAAATTACATTGACTTTAGTTTAAAAGTGGTCATGCAAAAATGCAGTCATAGATTTAAGAAACATAAAAATTTCAAGAAATCACCATGTCAAGAGTATCTCATTTCAAATCCGATTCTACATTTTTACTCAAAAATTATTAAAATTTTGTTTGTAATCAAATTTAGAAGGAATTTTTAAGTTTTACTTTCCAAATTTTATAATAAAATATTGGTGATAGCATTGGTGAATCTAACCATACGGATGGAATCTAAAATTAAAAATCTACAACTTTAAATTCGTACATCAATTCCAAAATATTCGACCAAACAATACTTTATGTTGGAGTTATCCGTAAAGTGAGCCTGTCTTTTATTGAGAAATGGGTGCACTGTTCACGAAGATTTTGAGAAACGCAAAATCCAGTCCATTTATTTCGGGGCTAAAGATACATGCTCAACCCAACCTCATGGGTGGTGCAACTGTGTAATTTTGGAGTGGTCGTTAGGCAAGCAAGCTCATGCAGATTCTCTTCTTCATCTCTCCAGTTAGCCAACTCATCACTGAATCATTGAAGCAGCTGAATATCCGGGGCGCGTAGGTAAAGGCGGGTGAGAAAAAATTTCTCACCATTTTGATGCTTGGAAACTTTGTTGCTTGTGTTTTTTTTTAGGTTCTGACATCTCTCTCACCTTTAGGAATTGATCCTCTCTTTTGTCAAACCCAGGCCCTAAACCCTCTCTTCACTTGACTTTACGGATAACTCAATTTATAACGGTTTTTCTCAAATTGTCAATTCCAAGGACACCTTGTGACCTTTAAGGGTGAAACTCACCCAGTAGTACTGTAACCCTGAATCTACGAAGTGGAGAGATGGACTAAGGCAGGAACACCTATTTTTGTGCATTTAAGGAATTTTGCCTATTTCCAATGGGATTTAGATGCTGGTTTTTTTATACCGTATTAGCAATCTAAAAAAAAGGTGAACCCAAGTGAAATTAAATTTTTCTCATTCTATATGAATATATTATGAATTTTCAAAGTTTTGTATGTCTAGACACCTATTTATGTGCATAGACCCCTCCTAAAAGTGTGCACAAGGACAACTCACCTTTTGGTGGCTTGTGCCAATCAATGAGTGCCTTGTGTTGGATTTGTTTTAGAAATAGAATCTTATGTGCACAGTACTAGGTGAGGCATTGCTTGTGAATGCATGCATTTATAGGGATTGCTTTTAGGGGGGCGCTCGAGTATGGGTGTTCCTACCTTAAACATAGGAATTCGGAGGATTCCGAAGAATCCATTCTATCCATTCCAGATCTACACCAGTCGTAGATTTCACGCACGAACTGGGACTGTGCTGGGCACAAGCTCGAGCTTGTGTTTGCCAGCCACGGTGAGAGCGGGGCAGCTCGGTGGTTGCAAGAATGCGAGTGGCTATGGCGTCGTCCACTCAATTAGGGTTTCACCACACAACCTGGTTTCCTTTACGTCCAGGCCGGGCTGCAACAATTGAAAACGGAGCTGTGCAGCCCGGCCTCGCACGATTTTGCACAGAATTCCCGCCCGTGCGTACGACGCTCAAGTGCTCTGCCGGAGAGGGCGTGGTCACGGCGGTGGAGACGACAGGAGACTTCCCTAGACTTGACCAGGTTAGTCCTTGCATTTCGTGGATTGAGCATCTTTTCCGCATTTTGAAATCTTTCCTCATTTCCTAGTCTATCAGAAATCATATGATGTGTGACGAAACTTCGATTTAGAACTGTTTTGTGTGAGTAGGAACTGATTCGAAAAAATATATATATTCTCGCCGTGGTCAATTAGTACTTGCATTTCGTGGATTGTGTGAAAAGAGCATTTTGAAATCTTTCCTCATTTCCTAGTCTATCAGAAATCATATGTGATTGTGTGATGAAATTCGATCGTGTGAGTAGGAACTGATACGAAAATATATATGTATTGTCGCCGTGGTCAATTAGTACTTGCATTTCGTGGATTGTGTGAAAAGAGCATTTTGAAATCTTTTCTCATTTCTTAGTCTATCAGAAATCATATGTGTGATGAAATTCGATTCAGAACTGTTTTGTGTGAGTTAGGAACTGATATGAAAATATATATGTATTCTCGCCGTGGTCAGTTAGTACTTGCATTTCGTGGATTGTGTGAAAAGAGCATTTTGAAATCTTTCCTCATTTCCTAGTCTATCAGAAATCATATGTGATTGTGTGATGAAATTCGATCGTGTGAGTAAGAAATCATATGTGTGATGAAATTCGATTCAGAACTGTTTTGTGTGAGTTAGGAACTGATACGAAAATATATATGTATTCTCGCCGTGGTCAGTTAGTACTTGCATTTCGTGGATTGTGTGAAAAGAGCATTTTGAAATCTTTCCTCATTTCCTAGTCTGTCAGAAACCATATGTGATTATGATGTGATGAATTTTAGAAGGAGTTTTTTTGTGCGAGTTTATACTTGATAGAACTGATTCGGCAGAAAAATTCTCGCCGATTAAAAGTGAGCTCTGGATTTACTGTTGTAAGGCTAATTTCTTCGTATATTAGAAATGATATGTGATAGGCGATGTGTGATGAATTTGAAGTAGGATTTTTTTTGTGTGAGTTTGTACATGATAGAACTGATTCGACAGAAAAATTGTTAAAGGTGAGCTTTGGATTTAGGGTTTCAAGGCTCGTGACGGTACCGACGAAGATGCCGGTTTCATCGGAAGAGGTCTATCATCAAATGGTGCTGCATTCCGAGAAGACGGTGGTGGCGCTGTTTCATCGAGTGATGTTGTTGGTCGCAGGCAACATTTGTCGTCAAGTTTGCAGCGTAAACCGTCAAGGCAAGCTGCCATTCTCCAAGATAATGCTGCTGCTAGGGCTCTGCCTGATAGTGAGCCTTTAAATTCTCGTTTAGTGATTAAACCAAGCCCTGCCAAGGCAACGAGCAATGTGAGAAAGACGAAATTAACCTCGGAGATCGTTCGGAAGGCTGTGATTGATGTTCTTGCTCACACTGATAACATGGAGGAGGCGCTCCAGAGAGCCTTGCAGTCGTTTGGGGACCGGAGTACCTACTGGGATCAGGTAAATTGATCAATTTGTGCTCCTATACAAAGGATCAGCCTAGTAGATTCACAAGGTTATTAATGTTAAGTCAATGCAACATTAAGATGAATGTCAAGTTAATGTTGACTTAATAGTTTCTTTTGTAATACCGAGTTAATGCCAATGATAATAACGTCACACGTGAAATTAACATCATTTTCATTATACTAACATTAACTCAACATGAGGACTATATGAATTTGATTCCAGATTGGGCAGTTTTGCAAAGATGCATTATAAAATGCAACTAAGTGGGATATTTTTGAACTTGATGAATGAATAAAAGTTGTACATTATGAATTTTAGATTCTGTCCATATGGTTAAATCTATGATTGCAATCACCAATATTTTTGTATAAAATTTGAAACTTAAAATTCAAAATTCTTTTGTAATTTGATTATGAACAAGATATTAGAGTTATCCTTAAAGTCTCCTTGTGTTTGAATAAGATACCGTGAGTTTTTCTTTAAAATACCCTTGTTTAATCACCCCAAATAGTTAAAAGGTATTGAAGAGCTTGGTGGTCTCTCATTATTATGTGGATTTCCTTTAGTTCAATTTTATTTGTTTTTTGACTGACAAATGTAATGTTCATCGTTGATTCTAGTGATATGAAATTTGACCCCATTTGAATTATAAAATTTTCAGAATACAATCAATTGAATTTGTCGTTTTCAAACCGTGAATTCTTGGTCGTTCAGAGGTTAACTTAACATTAAGAACTTTGTCAATCTTTTGGCAGATGATGAAGGAGCTAGAAATTCGAGGAGCGCGAAGGCAAGCTCTTCAAGTTTTCCGGTTCTTACAAAAGAATCCTGAGTTTGAGTTGAAAGAGCATAACTGCGTCACTATTATATCCATTTTAGGGCGTGAAGGAAAGTTGGGACTTGCCAGGCAGATATTTGATGGAATGAGAAAAGCTGACGTGGCACCCTCTGTCCACTCTTACACGGCCTTGCTGAGTGGGTAGGTTTGCATTCACCTTGTGGAATCAGGGATTTCCCTTGTGCCTTCAATGTTGGTATTTTAGTTTGATACGATCAATTATTGGTTGAAGGCAGATTTAGTGTTGTTCATGCAATGTAGTAGCGATCACCAAGTTAGTCACTGACAAATGCACTCAGTAATCTGGGCTCTGCATTTTTGGCAGGTACGCAAAGCAAGGTCTCCTCAAAGAGGCATGGACTTTATTTGAGGTAATGAAGCAGAAGGGTTGCGCCCCAAACGTTTTAACGTATAACGCGCTCATAAATGCTTGTAACAAGAGAAGATACAGACTACCAGACTTAGTAGGGCTCTTTGAAGAGATGAAACGGGACGGGGTTCAACCGAATGACATTACCTATAACTGCATGGTGAATGCATGTGTTTGCCAAAGACTCTTTGACACTGCGAGTCAAATATTAAAGGAGATGAAGGCTGTCAACTGCTTACCCAATGTAATATCCTACACTGCTATGATCAATTCACTTGGAAGGTCCGGAAGGCTAGATGAAGCGGTGGAGCTTTTTGAGGAAATGAAGGAGCTCGGACCTTCACCGAATTCGTGGACATACAACTCGTTGCTGAAGGCGTATGCTAGAGAGGGGCGCTATGAAAAGGCTATGTGTTTGTTTTTAGGAATGGAAGATGAAGGGTGCATGCCTGACCTCTACACGTATAACACCGTCATTGATATGTGCGCTCGGGGCGGGCTTTTTGCGGAGGGCGAAGGTGTCTTTTTTGAAATGCAACGCAAGGGTTGCACTCCAGATAGGGTATCATCCATTCCCTACTCTCGAAGTGAATGTTCAGGAGGGTAAGAGCCAAGTTCCATGGGGAAAAGTGGAACTTGGGTTTGCCTCATACCCGGCCATGAAGTTGTGCATGTTCCATGGACTTGAACATGTTGAAACATGAGCAAATTTGATTGGTTAGGGAGAAGTTGCCATGAAGTCTTGGGCTTGAGAACCTCTATACTTCATGACAACTTCTCCACCACTTTTTTCTCAAAAACTCACTTGAAATGTGGAACTTGGTCCCCCGAAGTCCCAAAAACTTGTTTTTTTGGTGAGATACTTCACACATGGAACTTGGCCCTAACTGAAAGGAACTGGAAAGCCCGCATCGTTGAACCTATACGTGAACAGTGATTTGAGAAGCATATTTCAGCATTGAATGGAGATGATTGTTTGTGCAGGTAACTTACAATACAATGCTGGATGCCTACAGCAAGTGGGGTAGGAGAGGAAAAGCAAGAGAGCTCTTGAAAAGCATGAAGCAGGCAGGTTGCACTCCTGATCTTTGGACTTACAACATATTACTTGATGCTGCCGGCAAAGCTTGCAGTGGAAGTGAAGCTATGCAGATTTTCCACGAGCTGAAAACCGCTGGACACTCGCCGAATCTGGTAAGCTTCAGTGCCTTAATCAACATGTACGGGCGATTGGGGCTCTTCGAAGAAGCAGAAAGCGTCTGGGTTGAGATGCGGGCAGCGGGATGCGTCCCAAATGCAACTGCCTATTGTGGATTGATGAACAGCTACAGCCACCACGGCATGTATAAGGTATTGATTTCGATATTGGGCTGGTGTGATTAGAAATGATATTCAAATAAAGGCATTGTTGAAAATTTTAGACCGTCCTCACTAATGTAATCCTCGTCATTCAACAAGCTCACCTAACATTTTCAGTGGTGTAAGTTCTTAAATTGTTACATGATTAGTTATCAACGGATACGAATGTATCTAATTACTGTTGTAATGAGACATAGCTTATCCGTAGGTTAGCATCATGTACTATTGGGGTACTGTATGTATTTTTGGGGCTTAGCTAAGTAGGAGTGTTGGAATCAAGTTACTCCTTGGTAATTAACTAAAAGTCTAAGAACTCTAATGTAGGCGGAAGATCAGACACCATAAGACCAAGGCTAAACCATTAATAGGTGCTCAAGGTAGCTAGCGCTACAGAACTAAGGTAGCCAGAAGATAAAAGGCTTAAATCACTAATAGTTACAAAAAAAAAAGCTTAATAAGTCCCTGCACTAAATAGTGCAATTACGTTGCCCCTCACTAACTTCTCGACATATGACACTATATAAATATTTATTGTTATTAGAGTTATCCTAAAAGAGAAGCTGTGTTTGAACAAGATACCATGTATTTTGCTTTAATACACTCTTATTTGTTCACTCTAAATAGTTATAAGATGTAGAAGAGCTTAGTGGCCTCTCATTATTAGGTGTGTAAGAGCTTGGTAGTCTTCAAACTCATGCACAACTACAACTACATGCACTTTGACAAGAATGTACTACTTTTGAATTAGATACCGTTGTAATTGGGACTCATGAACCTCCATGTGTACAAATGGAAATATTTGTTGACGTTGATGGCTTGTGAAGTAACTTTCTTGGGGGTAAGGCAGCCTAAATTTTTAGGCAACCTAATTGCACTACATATTCTATGGTATGTAGAAAGACACCTATGTAGTATATGAATAGCTCAATGGGTGGAGATACACTTTAGCATATTCCAACTTGGTATCAAGTCTCTTATGAAGAATTGCTTTCGTTTCTGGTGTCCAGGCGGCGCTGAAGACATTTGAAGAGATGCAAAGTAGTGGGGTGGAACCGGACACTCGAAGTTACACAACACTAATGGAGGCGTATGGGAAAGCAGGGCTGTGTGACGAAGCAGAAAGGTTATTGAAGCACATGGAGGCCGCAGGCTTCATTGCTGACATTGTAACATATGGTGTATTGGTGAAGGCCTTTGCTAAAGCGGAGCGGTATCAAGAAGGGCTAAAGTACTATGACTACGTGGTACAACATTCAGAACCCTACCACGAGCCTTCTCAGATATTGATCTCTCAGCATAGTGCTGCTTATGGAGAACATAGGAACAGGTGAGAGCACTGATTCACTTATCACATGTAGGTCTTTGCCAAATTGCAGTCTACAGTGTTTTCTTGTAACATGAATGATGTAAGTTATAGAATCGAATATCGAGGTCACTAGTAGGAAATGTGTCGTTTTCACTTACTATAAATGAAAAAGGAATGAAACCGCGCCAGGCACATGGGTTATGTCGATGCTAATGAGTGGTTTGTCACAAGAAGACAGAAATCTAGGCACAATATTCTGTCACTGTTCACTATTTTCACAAAGTGGGGAATGAAAAACGACAGTTTTGCTACTAGTGGGTTATGGTGTTGGAGTTTAAGCAGCTGCTTTGAAGTGAGTTTCTGTGGGCATGCGATGCGGATCTTGAGCTGGTTGCAACTTTTCTGCAAATCGTTTTTCACATTGGAAATGTCGCCAAGCATTTTTGAAGTTCCAAAGTGATCAGAATGATCTTACAGTTCATGTTTTTTGTCTGCATTTCGGAGGAGGATTTTAGGGTTTGGCTGTAATGAAGTTCAATTCTCTTGGCCCCGTAACAGCTGTGTATTTATGTCGTGTGAACTAGACCTCCCCTGACCTCAACCCTTAAGCGTCCACAGTACATTTATCCGATCAAACCTCATCAATTTTCTCACATTTTAAAATTTCAAAATTATTTTGTAATTTGATTACAAATATGATATTGGCAAACTATGAATGAATTTTTTGTGATGGGTTGAAATGTAATACCCTAAGTGAAGTGATTTTTGGTTGCTTAATTTATGAGTTGATTTTTTTAAGAGCACTATTGAACTAAGATTTTTGAAAATTTGATGAATCATTACAACATGAAATGAGGCATAAATATTTCACAAATCACCCCCTTTCTAATCGGATCACACATGCATGAACTTAACTTCCTATAAAATCTACAGTAAAAAATCCACATTGCAAAAAGTGCATAACATATGAGAAAACGAAGTTTGATTCTTTACATCATTCAAAAATGGATGATTGGACGATTAGGGGTTTAAGGCATTGCTCGTCACTGTTGCAACGAAGGGGAACAAAATATCACCAACATTCTTTCATTCGTGTTCATTTTCTTGGCTTTTTGAAAACACCTCCCAAAGGGTGCACTGTACTAAACACGTGCAAGTATATGTGAGTGTACAAAAGGGATATTAATTTGAAAATTGCTATATTACGTAGACATATAATAAACATATTTAGAGCGGAATACATTGATGTATATTTGCATCAAACATATATTTAGGACAAAATAGATTTGTATACAATTTTTTTTAAAGAGAGTCGTAAACGCACGTGATTCTCAAACATAATGTAGAGTACACCCCTATGAAACACCCTTGTTTGCCTTCGCCATGTAAGGTGAAGATGTAATATGTATCTAGCTCTTCTCAAACACGCACGCATTCACGCTACACGAGACGCTACACAACAATTGATTCCTTTTTGTCCATTAGGGCAAAAAAACTAAAGCATGTCCTTGAAGTATATCAAAATGCCAAAGAAAGCTAAGTAAGTTATTGCAATCAGAAATCCATTACGGAGCTCTATGGTTTTGATCCAAGTGTTGACTTCGTAAATTTTATTGAGGTATTGGGAGATTAGCAACATCTCCACATGAATATGTTTCTAGTTTTATCATGTGTAATTCTTATTCTAATCAAAATTTTCCGAACAAATGTTTATTCACAACAATAGTCAAGCTACAATGATAGCTAGACTTTCAAACATCTACAAGGCCAGTGCAAATGCTTTTCCAATAATTACCATACTCAATGTCCTTTGTAGAAGTTCTTCTTAGCTCTTTCCAACGTTTCTTGGACAAATCGAACTTCACACGGTGACCCTTCAAAGTCGAAATGACAAGCGAGTTTGCACATCCGATTGCAACCACCGTCTCAGTGGCCTCTTCTATATCGTCAAACATGCAAAACTCTCGCATTTTAGCCACCTTCACCACTTCCCTCTTCGTTAGCACAATCTCCCAAATACTCAACGAAATCCACTCCATCATGAATCTTCTTACAAGTCTAGTATACTCCACTATGAACAACCGATTCAAGCTCACCACTAGTTGTAATTTAAATTGTGGATTAGGTGGATTAGATGTAGGCAATTCCACATTGATTTTGCTCCATGCACCCGTCACTAAATCACATGAGTACAACAATGGGATACTGGAAGATGGAGGTTCATAATCGTGACGGCATAAAAACAAAATGTACAAACCGCCATTTACAAATACGCTCGAGCAGGCATGATACCCACATTCCCTTGTAGGTGCTCCACAAAGCTTCTTCCATAAAGAAGTTGTGGAATCATAGAGATAAACATGCAATCTTTCTAATATTTGCGGAACCAAGGTGTTGGTTATAGTTATAATCTTGTAGGCTTTGGTTACATTGTCCACTGACATGACTACAATGTCACGGTTGATTGAGCAATAGAATTCAGGTTCTGGAATTTCATGGAAGATCTTGCTCACTGGATCGCAAACAATGTGAACTCGAGAGACTTGCCTTGAAAAAGTCGAACACAATAGAGTTATCCTTAAAGTCACCTTGTGTTTGAATAAAATACCGTGAATTTTGCATTAATGTACTCTTCTTTGTTCACCCCAAATAGTGAAAAGGTAGGGAAGAGCTTGGTGGTCTATCATTATTAGGTGTGTAAGAGCTTGGTGGTTTTTAAACTCAAGGAAAACTAGTTTAGCCGTCAAGAAAGACGGCTAAACTAGTTTTCCATGAGTTTGAAGACCACCAAGCTCTTACACACCTAATAATGAGAGGCCACTAAGCTCTACCTACCTTTTCACTATTTGGGGTGAACAAATAAGCGTACATTAATGCAAAATTCACGGTATCTTATTCAAACACAAGGTGACTTTAAGGATAACTCTAATAAATCCGAATACATTGTGTAGATGAACCCTCCATTGGCAGCCAACGTGTATTTGAATGGTTTTGACATCCAAACAAAGATGTCATCAGGCAACTTGTAGATCCGGTTCTCTTCTACATCCAATAGATGCCAAGATGTATTTGGCACCTTCATAAATTTAGAGGAGATGAGGATGGATGATGTTTGCCGAGGGGTTAGAGCACGAAGAGAGGCAAATCCAGGTTGCAAGATGAGATAATTCCATGCCTTACAAACCACACGGAAGCGGCAAACCACATGCTCAGGAAGAAATGAAAATGTAATCTGAAATACTTCTGGAGGTAAATCCTTCCATGACTTCCTCGATTTACTCCATATCGTGGTGCTCTCTCGTTTCTTTCGCTTGGCTTTATGTCATCTCTCAGCTACAAAACGAAACAAATGCAAGACGAGGGCAAATCAAACTCCTTGATAACCATTCTAACCGTCTTTCAGACACAAATCAGTCATGACAATCTTTCTAAATGAAGGTTTAGACTTTGAATTATATTCATACTGGACTCATAAAACAAAATAAAATAAAATAAATACAACATGCAATGAAACTCACAACACACAATCTATATGCATATCAAAATACTATCGTAGCTAGTTGTGCGCAAGCATACCTCATGTACATGCTTCTGTTTAATATGCACCAGAAAAACCCAAGAACAAATTTCACAAACAGCAAGACTAGAGTTGAGATGAAATATCAAAGTAAAACCTTTATTGGAACTTTATCATAAAAATAGAAATAAACTACAGGTGCTAAAGGTCGTCTACTATCACTTACATATATGAACTCTAAGAACATAGCAAGAGCTCAATCACTTAACCATAGTCCAATCAAAGAGAGTCTCTCATCACCCCAAGCTCTATCTTAAAGTAGAGATGAATATCAGTTTAGTCTAGGTCTTAAGTCTTCAACTTTTACTTTATTTAGAATTATTGATTCCCTATAGTAATAGTCAAGGCTAATTCCATACGAAGTTGTTTGCATGGTAACGTTAAGACTCAAAAGACTGCAGTTCAACAACGAGTTGTTGAGTATCATAGATAATGTTGTCAAACTCATCTAAGTCCCACCTCCTTTTACAAGGAAGCACCATTGTAATCGTGGAGTTATTGGTGATGTATTTCATGAATAGCTTCTTCGGAAGAATATCAGATTGCATGCATTTGCACATACCGTACGTGGAAGGCAGGGTCGGCACTTTCATGTCGAATAATTAATAAAAGTTCAAACAGTGGAGGTCGGCACTTTCATGTCGAATAATTAATAAAAGTTCAAACAGTGGAGGTCGGCACTTTCAAAAATAATTATTAAAAATTCGGCTATTAATAACTAACATTGAATTTTTCTAGCAACTAAACATTTTCTTTTGTTTTTTGTCTACAATTTTTGTTGACTTCATTTTTGTTGATTTCGACAAAATACGTGATAAATTTATTTATTTATTCGGCATGTTTTTGGGATTTATTTTCTGCCGACCCTGCCTTCCAGGTACGGTACACAAGGTCATTCAAACACTGCAAAAGGTTACTCTTAAAGGACCAAGCGTCCATATTTTGAACGATGTATAGAATCAAACATAAATTTTTCATCCGTCATTGAATTTTTGCAATGTGGTTTTTTCACTATATTTTGTATGGGAAGTTAGCTTTATGCATGTGTGATCTAATTAGAAAGAGGATGATTTGTGAAACTTTTATGTCTCATTTCTTGCAATAGTGATTCACCCAAAAATTCGAAGATTTCAGTATAAAGGTGCTCTTAAAAATGTTAACTCATAAAATTAAGCAACCAAAAAATCTCCAAAAATCACTAGACTTAGGGCCTCTTTACACTAGATGCGAGAAGCCGTGAAGAGAGAAATTTCAGCCAATGGAAGGTCTAAAATCGAGAAGACTATTTAAAGAATGTCACTTTACACCCAAATTTTTTAATCCAAGGGACGGAAGGAGGAGAAAATGACATGGACAACACTTTTTTCCTTCGTGGCAAGAAAAGTGATCATTTTTCAAGGCCCCCGGATTTTGTGTCAAGCCCACCTCAAGAGGTGGGTCTAACACAAAATCCGGGGGGTCGTTTGGCCAAAATTCTCACAACCAAACATTTTTTATTTTTTAAGAAATATGTAAGAACTTCATTTAAAAAATTAGCACTTTATTTTGTGGCCCCTTTTCACTTTATACTATATCCAAAGGCCGTCATGTTCAAAGGTTGATATCTCAAGGATGAGCCATCGCCCTTGTGAGGTTTTTTCCACAGCTTCTCGCTTGTAGTGTAAAGAAGGCCTTAGAGTATTATATTTCAATCACAACAAATTTCATGTACTGTCAATATCTTCTTCGTAATCAAGGTTGCAGAAGAATTTTCAATTTCAAGTTTCAAATTTTATGCAAAAATATTGGTAACACTACTAAACAATGGCGACCAAATCAACAAAATTATCATCAACGTTAGTGGTTCTGTGCACTGTAATGACTGTTTTAACTGATTTTTGAACTTTTTGTTAGACAACAAAAAGAATTCATTTAATTTTTATTGATTTAGGCAATGTAAGAAAAATTGTGACCAAATCAACAAATATTCAACAAATTTCATAACTTAACAATTTTAAAAATGTTGAAAAGTACATTGTGAAGCGTCAAGTTTACAAAAGCATTGAAAATCAGGTTTAAAAATATAAATCTTAGATTAATTCTTTGAAAATAGAGTCAACAAGTTCATCGTATATAATAATGTAGTTAATATTATATATATATATATATATATATATATATATATATATATATATATATATAGATCATAAAAATATAATATTATACTACTCATTTTCAAAGGAGTTTTTGTGCTACGAGTGTCATGGTTTTGAAAATAAAATTCTAATGTTGTAAAACAATCAATTTAATGACATAATGTTTTAAATAGGGGAGATATCAAAAACATTTTAATATTGTAAAATAGAATCTTTTCAATTCTTTTGGAATCTTTTCAAAATAGTTTACGTTATATTAGAATCTTTGGGAATGTTTTTAGAATCTTCTTAAAAATATCCTCACTGTCTAAGTTCCCAAAATATTTTTAGATCTTCATTTATGGAATTTAGAAGCATTTAACATTAAAAATTCAATAATATTATATTTTATATTTTTGAAATTCAAAATTTGGTACTATTGGTTATAATTGTACTTTTCATCATAGAAGCAAAAAAAAATAGATGTACTATAAAGAACAACATTATTTTTCCGAAATAGTAAAATTTGTAACAAAAGACAATGTAGAGGTGTTGTTTTTCTAAAAGTTCCCTTAGGTGATGTTTAACTTGGATTAGCATGATTCAAATTGGATTCAAAAATATACCTGATTTCCTATTAAAAGATGATTATAATTTAAACAAAATTTAATATTTTAATCTTGGGTAGCTCATAAAAGGGGGCATCGAACTAAAAATGATCTCTTAAAACATTACAAGTTAAATTGAGTTTAAAATTAGACTTTCTTTGAACTCAATTTGATCTTCTTGATTTGAGCACCAAAAAGAAAAATTCAACTTTTTTTGAAATTTTTCTAAATGTAGAAAATTGCTTGCATGATGTAGTGCAAAACATCAAAAGTCCACTGAAAAATCAAAAAGCAACTCACAGCCTACGCAATTTTGGCCCAAAAAAAAACCTCCAATTTTTTTTGAAATCTTTTCTAAACACAAAAATAACTCATGCATGATGTATTGCAACAGAAATTGGAAAAAAAAAAATTACATTGCTAGAAACATCAAAAGTTTGATGAAAACTTTAAAAAAACAACTCATAGCCTTTGTATTTTTGGAAAAAAAATCAATTCTTTCTAAATATAGAAAACTCATGTCTGATGTGTGCAAAAAGTTTTTTACTTTGCAAAAAAAAATTTACTTGGCAAAAAAATTATCAGTGATTACATTTGTTTATAATTATCAAGAAAATTATTCACTTGCCTCAAAACTTGTATGCGGTGTGGTGGTAAAAACCAAGGTTTGGAGCTTGGACGTCGAGTGTTTTCAACAACAGATTTCAATTGAAAATGACTGGGACAACACGTCCTAATAAATTGCCGCAATCAATGTTTTCTTATTGATACGGTCATAGGATTTCCTAGTAGTGTGATAGCATCGCAGATCTAGCTATATGAATAGAATCTCAAATTTATAATGTACAACTTTTATTCATGCATCAAATTGGACCTTCTTGATTAAATGATTGCATAGTAAGTTATATCCTATAACCGGTTTGGGATTGTCATCTCCCGCCGTTTAGGTAGGAGCACCCAAAACCAACAGTGTACCCAATTTCGATAACTTTTAGACACGGTAGTCAGTTTAGAACAAAAATTACCAAACTTTGTTAAGCCCTAAACTTTGTATCCCTACTAAAGTTTCCAAGATTCTCTCCGATGCTTTTGGATGCTCTTTGTTTTCACATTGTAAGTTTGTCTTACTTGCTTGACTCCTACAAAATTCCCTCTTATAATAGCAAGTGTGGCATCTTTTGTGAACTCTAGTTTCAAGGAAAATGATTCTATGAGTAAAAACATCAACCAAGCACTAGGCAGTGCAGTATCCTATTGTTATAGAATGTAATGAAGCACATCATAGATCCTTTATTGATTGTTGACCAAAATGATAAGTTAATCTACGGTTTACCTAGATTTACATTTTAGAATGACTACTATGTCTAAAATTTATCAGAATTGGGTAAAACTATTGGTTTTGGGTGCTCCTACTTTAGTCCACGGGGCTTTGTCAAACACCAACTATCATCAAATATCTTTGAGTGAATGAAAAATTAACATAAGGTAGGAGCACCCAATTCCGACAATGTATCCAATCCGTTAATTCCTAAACATTGCATTCGTATTAGAACTTAAATCTAGATAGACCATAGATAGTTTGTCAAAATGTCAATAAAGGCTCTATGAAGTGCTTAGATTTGCGTTCTAAAATGAATGCCGCATCTAGAAGTTAACAACTTTGGAAACACTATGGGAATTGGATGCTCTTCCCTTAACTCTCAATGCAACCTCACTTCCTCTATCACAGTAAAACGTTAACCCCTAAAGGGTCAAAAAGCCCAAATTGGGCCTCGTGTTTTTTTATTGAAGTTTTGAGTAGGTCCTATGTGAACATCCTTTTGTTCAATTATTTTTTTTAGCAACAGAGGCAATGTTGTTCTTCACTCATTCTAGTGATGTAAAATTTAGTCCCATTTGAATTGTATTTTTCAAAATTGGATCAATTGAATGTATCATGTTAAAACTATGAATCCTTGATCCTTTTGGAGTTAACCCCTAAAGGACCAAGAAGCTTAAATTGAACCTCGTGTTTTTTTTGCAATTTGAGTAGGTCCCATGTAGACTTCTTTTTGTTCAAATCAATGTAGTTTTCGATCAACACATGCAATGTTCTTCAATGATACTAGTGATATAAAATCAGGTCTCATCTGAACTATATTTTTCACTATATGATCAATTGAATTTCACATTTTAAGACGATGAATCCTTGGTCTTTTAACCCCTAAACGTTAGAGCGTTCAGAAAGTGGACAGCTAATAGATTCAAACCCTTCTCACGTTCTCATCGATGCTTAAATGAAAGTCATTCAATTTTTTGAAGATTCTTCACCAAGTTGTTGTCCTATTTAACGGTTGGATTTCGTCATACTTGATTTAGTCATACATATTTTCCTTAAATAACAAATGTAGAGGTATGTCAAGTCGTTGACCAAGCCAAACTTGCATTGACTATAATTCAAAAGTGGCCTTGCAAAAATGAAGTCATAGATTTAAGAAACACGAAAATTTCAAAGAATCACCGTGTGTAAGAGTATCTCATTTCAAATTCATTCCAACCAATTTTACTCAAAAAATATTAAAATTTTGTTTGTAATCGAATTTAGAAGGAAATTTTAATTTTTAACTTTTTTTAATTTTAGAATTAAATATTGGTGATAGTATTGGTGAATTTAAACCATACGGATGGAATTTAAAATTCAAAATCTAGAACTTTCATTTGTATATCAATTCCACAATATTCTTTTACATAGTACTTTATGATGATTTTTCTCAAATTGTCAATTCCAGGGACACCCTGGTACGTTCAGGGGTTAAGAGTTAACCCTTAAACGTCAAGAGGGCTTGGGCGGGGCAGCCCAAAAGGCATCTAAATTTTCGGAGGAAAAAAAAACACAAAAAAAAAAACAAAAAAAAAATGCAAAAAAGGCTCTGCATGACACTATTGGCCGGCTCTGTAGCACTGTAGCACTGCGGCATCTCAGCTGTCCCAACCTCAAAAACTTGTTCAATTTCGCAACTTTGATTGCTTACCAACGATTCCACAACCTCTAAAATGAGGCGCAAATTTGCAATCTAGATCGATTTTTTTTGTAACTTTCCAACCCACCAATCCACACTTGATTTGGTTGAGAAAATCTACTTTTTTCTTGATTATTCACTTATAAATAAGCCCATGGGGCTTACCTTGAGGTTTAAGGGTTAGGGCATCCTCAATCTTGCCTCGGCAAGGTGGCCCGCCACCCGCATTTGGCGTGTCTATTTTGGCAGCAGGATGGAAAAAATATATATATGCCGTTGAAGCGGCCCCAACCCTGTTGCGCTCTTGTATCCTCATCCTGCGCTCCTGCGCTCCTGAGCTCCTGCGCTCCTCGATTGCAGCTCCTGCGCCACTTGACCTGCTGTAGCGTGGAGTTTCCAGCTCCGGGAAAGGAGATAAAAGTACCGGCTGATGAGGTTCATTTGGAGTGGCCGTGAACTTACTGCAGCCTTTGACGGCGGGATTGGGTCACGTAGGAGGCTCCACCCCGGGAAAGTGCCGTTGGCGGGCCTTCTTACCGTGAAGATTGAGGATGCCCTTAACCCTTAATTAGGAAACAGCTTCTGCAAGACGCTGAGCAAGTGGTGGCATGCATGGAAACACGCTGACAAACCAAACTGCTAGCGGCCATTGGTTGTGAACTCCGTACGTGATAAGTTAACTTGGCCAATTTCCTGTACATGAAATCATTGACCCCGATGGACAGAGGGACAGACAGACAGCTTGAATGAGCTTTTTGTGATCTCATGTCCCAATGTCTGCAATTGCCAGTTGTGGAAATGACGATAAGTTGAACTACAAATCCCCAGATTTATGCAACCTGGAGGATTTGCGTTAGGTCGGTTGGCTGCGTCGGAAACAGATGTCTTTGAATCTCTGCATCTTTGTTTTTGGAGCTCATGGACAGAATGTTCTCCTTGCACCTCTTTTCTTTATAAGAAGACCCGGTTTGTGGCTGCCACCTCAATGTGTACCCAAACCCAACACAATGGCGTGTCACTGTGCATGATTATTTACTACCCCTAAACGTATGTATGATGACAATCGTATATAAAAATTCGTTCCATTTCTGATATACTCACCTTAGTGTTAAGACGTGTTTTCTTAACCCCTTAACGTACCAGGGTGTCCCTGGAATTGACAATTTGAGAAAAAACATTATAAACTACCATTTAGAAGAATATTTTGGAATTGATATACATATGGAAGTTCTAGATCTTGAATTTTAGATTCCATCCGTACGGTTATATTCACTAATACAATCACCAATATTTAATTATAAAATTTGAAAGTTAAAATTAAAAATTCCTTCTAAATTCGATTACAAACTAAATTTCTATATTTTTTGAGTAAATTTTTTTGGAATGAGTTTGAAATGAGATACTCTTAAGTGTGGTGATACTTTGAAATTTTTGTGTTTCTGAAATTTATGACCTCATTTTTCACGATTCCACTTTGAACTAGAGTCAATGCAATTTTGGCTTGGTCAACGACTTGACATACTTCTACATTTGCAATTTTAGAAAAATATGTACTCTAGTATGACTAAATCTAGCCATTAGATAGGACAATAACTTGGTGAAGAATCTCCAAAAAATTGGATGAGTTTCATCCAAGCGTTGATGAGAACGTGAGAAGGCTTTGAAATCATTCGTCGTCCAGTTTCTGGACGCTGTGACGTTTAGGGGTTAACCCCTAACTGCCTAACCATGCATATTCTGCATGATGTAGAAAAGCAAACTTTGTTTTCTCACTATTTTATGGGAAGTTCGCTTCATGCATGTGTGATCTGATTAGAAAGGGAATGATTTGTGAAACTTTTATGACTCATTTCATGTTGCAGTGTTTCACCAAAATTTCAAAGATTTTAGTTTAATAGTGCTCTTGAAAAAGTCAACTCATAAAAATAAGCAACCTAAAAAATCTCCAAAAATCACTACACTTAAAGTACTACATTTCAACAAATTTCATTGACATATTGTCAATATCTTATTCGTAATTGAATTACAAAAGAGTTTTGAATTTTAAAAGAATCTAAAATTCATTATGTACAACTTTTATTCATACATCAAGTTCAAAATATTCCTCATGATTGCATTTTATAATGCATCTTTACAATTCTATAAATCTGGAGAAGGATGTAGACATTTAGGGGTCAACCCAAATATTAACCTTATTAAAGATAATCTTCGTTTTGATTTTGGTTACATTACCTCAACTGCATTTAGGAAGTGTGTACAAAGAGAATTGGATTATAAATAAAAATTATTGATTTCTTAGAAGGTTCTCTCATTAACTATTATCAATTTCATGATGTTGTTCTTTTACGTGCATAATACTAGTAGAAAAGGTGGCACTACCAAGGAAGATGCCCAAGCAAGTAATACCCAATTCCACGCATGCATAGTGATTTTACTTGGGCATCTCCCTTGAGAACACCACCTTTTCTACTAGTGATAAGTCTTTCCAATTCATAATGGTGATTCTAATTTTCAATCTTAGTAATGATTCCAAGGTGTTAGGATCCTAGTCTAACAAATGTTATAACACCTCTAGTATGTAAAATTCTATTTTTAAAATAATCTTGTTGTAAAATTAAATATTAAATATTTGATGACTTACTTTGTGACAATGGAGTTATCCTAAAAGTCAAGTGGTGTTTGAGTAAGATACCATGTGTTTTCATTTAATTTACTCTTATTTGTTCACTCTGAATAGTTATGAAGTTTGAAAGAGCTTGGTGGTCTCTCCCTATTAGGTGTGTAAGAGCTTGGTGGTTTTTAAACTCATGGTAAACTAGTTTAACCGTCTTTTTTGACGGATAAACTAGTTGTGCATGAGTTTGAAGACCAACAAGCTCTTAGAGCAAGCCCAACAATTCCAGAGAAAATATGTCCGCCAAGTATTACTTTGAGGGCCATTTTCAACTTAGAGGAATGTTATACAAGAAGTACCCCAACAACATTCCTAGAGCGAACACCAAGGCAACTTATAAAATGAAGATTTTATGAAAGGAACTTGATGACCTTGAAGCACGGGCCGGTGAATAGTCTTCAAGCTTGTTATTTAATTGTTGACCTTGAAGCACGGGCCGGTGAATAGTGTTCAAGCTTGGTATTTAATTGTTGATTGTGCATCTTTGCTTGCTTGGTGTGAGAAATTTGCTTGCGCCAAAGCTTCTCTGGATGGCGGGGAAACCTCAAACTTTGGCTCGAAAAACTATTATTTAGCGTTAGTGGGTAGTTGTTGGGCCAAACTTTGAAGCAAATGGAGATGACTACACCAAATCTTTGCGTTGGTCCCTCCAAAACACATATGCTCCTACACACCTAATAATGAGAGGCCACTAAGCTCTTCTCCATATTTGAACTATTTAGAGTGAACAAATAAGAGTACATTAAAAGAAAAAAATTAAACATTAAATTGTTAGATTCATGTTGATATGAATTGTAATGTTTGAAAAGGTTGTAAAAGAGGTAAAAACACTTTCTCAAAGGAGAATCCATGTTTTTTTTTTAACATTTCAGAGGTAATAATTCTTTAAGAACTAAATGGTACTTTATATTCTATGCAGATAATTATTTTCTGCATGCAAGTATGAAAGTTGCTTGCATATTCTGACTATTGAGCACAAGTCTTATCCTCTTCACTGCTGTGAGGATATTAATTTGAATGCCACCGTACATGCATGAGGGTCAGATTCATGATGTGGAAATTGGATTTCCACGTCAGATTCTGAAAGGTCCATGTCATTCTAAATCAATCACAAGATGACATGTGGAAATTATAAACAAAATTTAATTGATATGCGTCAAACTCATAGGATACCAACAACTACACTTGTTTACATTCAGTCATTAACCGCTAAACGTTTGAATGTGCCTTTGCGGCCATTAAAATACGGTGTATTTTGGTTGTATTTGGAATATAAACCAACAATATCTTCAACAGGTGATCATTAAAAGCTTCTAATTCTATACCAGTACTAGATTTGCGTGAAAAAGCTTAAAGTGTTAGTTTATGGGCCGTCCACTATATGATGTCTATGTGCAAGTGAACTTTTAAACAACAAGCTCAATAATTGCGCAAATCTTGATGAATTTTGTGGAAATTTGAGAAAGGGAACCACTCAAGGCTGCCTGGGCCATTCCACACAGAATTGAGTTCCTCGGTTTTCCTCAACAAAGTTATGCGTTGGCAACATCAAAAGCCTCCCGAAGAGTTCACTTGAAAAGGTCCGTCATTTGGCCAGTGAGGATTGAAATTGCTCAGTTGCAATTTCTTTTTTCAACCCTTAAATCATACTCCCTCCATTTCATAATGAAAGTCCACTTTGCAAAAACAATATTGAGATTTAAGATGGAAACAGAGCCCGTATTGAAAGGGATGAAACGCAATGGCAACTTTTGTGTCTAAATAGAAAGGGATGAATAAAGTAGGAAGTCTATGTAAGAAGGCAACACGATGAATGTGAACTCTTAAATTGAGGTAAGAAAATATGTAAATTTGGACTCTTATTATGAATTGGAGGAAGCACTTGTATAGTGGGATGCATGTTTGGGTAGGTCTCCTGCGATGGGACTGTAAGGGCGGTAGCCTGTTGGGCCCAAGCTCTGCCCATCACGAGAGGTCAAGCCCATGCAAGACTCCCACCATCACAAACTTAGGAAGTCATGTTTTTGCAATGTTTTACGTAATTATGTTGTTGAGATGAAAAAGGGGTGATTATGTTTGACATACGTTTTACGTATGTTTATCATAGAAAAAACGTACAAAGAACATATTACAAACATGAAAAACACATCATGATCGATAAAAATTTCATTTTTAAATTTGTTGAATTTTGCGACTGTCCAAATGAGAATCAACTTTTTGTACAAGGTGTGTAATTGTTGCAAATCTAAATTTTAGAAACATAATGCCAATTAATTACAAATCATAAACTACTTTCATTTCTAATGACGTGTTAACCATTGAGTGACTACTTGGGCACTAAAAAAAACATAGGCCACTTTTCACCAAAAAACACTTCAAAAGTAATCATTCTAGTGCAATCAACCAAAAATAATGTTTTTTAATATATTTAAAATTTAAACCTAAGATCTTATTTCTAACTCTTTTTTATATATATATATATATATATATATATATATATATATATATATATATATATATATATATATATATATATATATATATATATATATATATATATATGTTTGTATGTATGTATGTGATTAGCTAGAATACATTAGTGGACATTGAAATTCCATCACTTCCAAGCATTAGGAGCATAGTATTGTTTTTTTTCTTTTGCATGGTCCATACTCTATTCAAATTGGCCATAGGACTAAGGTAGAGGACTCTAAACCCGCCACGGTTCTAAACCCGCACTCTACCAAGGACAAACATTTTGAAATTTTGGATGTACCCATGGTGAAGAGCACCACATTAGAACCCATGTCATTTCAACTTCAGAAATTCATAACAAATTTTAGGAACATCCAAATTTTTTTATTCAAAGTATGTTGGTCTTTGTTTGGATTTGTCTTCCAATGAAAAATCATGCTCAGTTCTCCTTGTGTCCTCATAATGCCACAACCCTTAAAGGGGCGGGTTTAGAGCCTTCTACCTTAATGTTACTTTTTTTTTTATATGGGCTAAAGATTTTGATTGTCACTAAATGGAGAATATTATTTCTAGTACATACTAGGATTATCTAAAAAAACAAAAGAGGAGTTTTCTAACTTCTTTGGTGTGTTTGCATTCCAATATAATCAATTTTTGACAAATATTGTTAATAAATAATTATTTAGTTGGCTCTCTTAGGCTTGGAGGACTTGTGGGAACTCTCTTTAAGCATTGGATATATCACGAGTTCCATGCACCACGGTGGCTTAGGACTTTCTTTTAGATTATTCTTCAACTCACTATAGACTAGTTTTGCAGTCTTTTTGAACTCAAAACAAGTTTGATGAGAGTTTTCACTTTGACACATTCTTTTCGGTTAACTCTATTATTGACTACACATGGTTGAAATGATAAAAATAAATAAATAAACAAGTGAAAAATTCTAATATTTAGTTTTTTCTAATGACATTAGAATCTTTTAATTGAACTACAGTTCCATTTCAATCTAGAGGTTCTTGGCGTTCACAAACCAACATTTACAAATTTTCTTCCTTGACTAGCGTAGTACATGTTTGTCTTTGGCACTAATTATATTATTTTAACAAGGGTCAAAATTTTAGAAGTTTTTTCACTTTTTCATATTTAAAAGAAGAAAATTTTAAAGTACAAGTGCCAAATCTATATTTAGAAAAGTAATTAAATATTTGACACCTGGTTGTTGAATTCAATTGTGTACTACTATAATAGAAAGCTTATATTTAGCAAATCACCACGTGTAACATTGAGATCATTTTGTTATCCCCTTAGGTTAACATTGACGTTTGTAGCCTTGACTTGAATCCACCATAGAAATAATTGAGAAGGAAATAAGATGAAAAGCAATCTTTTTCAATCTATCATTTACCTTTTACATAATGTGCCTTCTTACATGTTCTTTGCACTAATAGAAAGGTGTACTTGGGACTATAGAAGATCTTTCGCAAAGCCTAGTTTACTAAAATGCGTGTCCAACCTACTAAAAGGCATGTCCAATTAACGAGTGTATGTTGAACATGAAGATTTGTAAATCCTAGAAGTAAGTTGAATTGGCGCTTCAATGGACTAAACTTTGTGAAAGAGTAACCCTGAGCTTCGGACACCAAGCTCTGGTACCAAAGTAGAAATATCATAAACTAATAAAATCAAGTGTTTTACATTTTAGAAATGAGAGTTTGATCAAAGACTTATTTTTCCTAAATAGAGAAGAAGAAATCATAAAGAGACAAAGTGATTTCATCTTTTTTTGCCAAATAGAAAAAAAACGCAATTTTTCAAAGTGGAAAGTTTGTTCAAACCTCCTACTTGTGCCCTAAACTTATCTTAAACCGATAATAGGTTGACCCTAAATCAATGTATGGGTTGCCCTACCACTCTACCCAAAATAGAGCAAACGCAAAAAGTCGATTGGTTGATACTAATCTCCAAAAAGATGGTTTAAGACACTAATCTCCAATACAATTTATGTGCATGTCTAGAACAAGGTACTTGGGGGTGTCGCAATTTATCGTATTTCTACTTTATAGTTTGGTGCTCCAAAGATCCATTATTTTCCTTTTGCTTTTGATCCAACTCCATTTTATGCTACTGTAAATGGACATATTAATGGGAATATTTATTTAATTTCCAGTGCAAATGTGAAGGCACATAACGTTCTTACGTTCTTCGTGGACCACACCCTTACACTATAGAGAAACTGCAAATAAAATAATTCAACTTTTCGACCTTTGTTGCTTGGCCCAACTAAAATTAGAGAAAACGCTCTGCAATTCCTTCGATCCCTTGAAAAATGCATTAGATTTGGACATGTAATAGTGGGCCTCAAAGTAACGTTAATTATGTAGCCTTCATGCCAACTTCCTTTCCTTCATGCACTTTGCTCATCACCTTGAATCTCCACCTGTTCATTTAGCTACTCAGGAAGTACTGTTCGGTTTGGATATTCCACACTTGCCATCTACTATAGAGCCAAGGCAGAGACAACCCATGCTATTGATGGCCCATTCACATACACTAGTGTTGCCGCATGCATGCATGCGTCTTGTAAACTTCGAAGGAATTAGTTGAGTCAACCAAGAAATATAAAATACGCCAATTAGAAATTTACTCTAATGCATAACAAAAAGGAACACGGCGCAAAAAGGAACAAGGAGCATGGCTCTACTTGCGGCATTGTAATATAATGACATGCTCCATTTTTGCTTGAATAGTAGTTGCAGGCTCAAAAAAAGACAAAGCTTTGAATATATATATATATATATATATATATATATATATATATATATATATATATATATATATATATATATAAAAATTTTAATTTTAATTTTAATTTTTTAATTTTTTAATTTTTTTAATTTAATTTTTTATTATTTATTATTTTGTTTCTCGGTTTTACCTTCCTCCATTTCGGGAACGCAGATGCAATCGCAGCAGGGGTTTGGTGTGAATGGGTCGTGAATGTTATGCAGCCCATACTAGTTCATTGCAAACAGAAATTGCACAGAGTGCAAAGCAGGTTCCACGGGTCCAGGAGCCCTTTTGAGAAATGGGCCCATGAACGTTGAAGAGTCCATGTTCTGGTTTCTATGGACCAGATTTGGTATGTAATGATACAGGCGGAAATCATACTGACATGGATTCGACAACATTCTTAATATAGTCACCTCCAAGTCTTATGGGCCCTGGAGTGGCCCACTTTCAAGAGAATGTTTTCTTCAAGGTAAAACTTGCTGATTTAATTTATATATCACACGCCCACCTAGAAAACTACCCTCGCTATTTCGTCTCCAAGATACACATGTCCTTGGATGTGCACAATTTTATTGTCCCTGGAACGCCTGCAGGGACACTTTGTGTCTGATGCATGAAGAAAAAGGGGCAGAATGTGTATTGGAAATCGTTTTCAATCAAATTTTCATTCGATTTGTGGATGAAGCGTGTCGTTGTTGTCTCTAATCATAACATTCAGTAGCCTCCTTGACTATTGCCTTCCCCCAACATAATGATGTGGAATATCCCACATCATTTCATCCCCCAAATAAAATGATGTAAGATTTTCCACATCCCATCAATAGCTATGGGGGCACGTGGCACTAACCCCTAACTACCCAACCATGCATATTTTGCATGATGTAAAAATTTCGTCTGTAGTTTCTCATCTGTCATGCACTTTTCGTAGTGTGATTTTTTACTGAATGTTTTATGGGAAGTTAGCTTCATGTATGTGTGATCCGATCGAGAAGGAAACATTTTCTGAAAAATTTATGCCTCATTTTGTGTTGCAGTGTTTCACCCAAAATTCTGAAGATTTTAGTCTAAAAGTGTTCTTGAAAAAATAAACTCATAAAATCAAGCATTCAAAAAATCTCCAAAAATCACTACACCTAGAGTACTACATTATAAGCCATGACAACAAAATTCATCCCCATACTGTCAATATCTTATTCGTAATCGAATTACAAAATAATTTTTTATTTTATGTTTCAAAATTTATAGAAATATATCAATGATAGCAATCAAAGATCTAACCGTATAGATTGAATCTAAATTTCAAAATGTATAACTTTTATTCGATGTACATCAAGTTTCAAATATTCATGTTAGTTGCATTTTATAATGCATCTTTGCAAAACTGCCCAAATTGGACATAGATGAGGACGTTTAGGGGTTAAGCAAGAGCAATCAACCATGGTGAATAGTAATCAAAAGCACTCACTCAATCACAATTCAATAGTGCTTTGTAATTGTTTATTTGATTCAATAGTCTATTCAACAAATCATTAGTCATTCCATATAAAGGTGGATGAAACTAAAAGGCACCCTCTTGGAAGGATATTGAAATGTTATGTTGACAGTTTCTTCAAGCACAAGGTGTCAATAGTAGGTCTCAATTGTCAACTGAGTAGTAAAAATGCATCGTGGTGTAGTGTATTTTAAGTTTTTAAGAATATTTTTACCAAAACTTAATTTAAACTATTTATTAAAATGATAAGTTCTCAATTTGATCATAACTAGTAATATAAATTTTACTAAATCCATTTTCTATTACACTTTGATTTTTTGAATTTTTAAAGTTTAAAGTTTTTACTACTATTATTATTATTATTATTATTATGGTCACAAGTTTAATACCCATTACCATAAGATGGTTTATTTATTTTTTCTAGTTTAACAAACAAGGTAAAATAAATTCCACCCTGATGATCTTCATTGTGATTTACACCCATGATAAAAATCTTTGGGTATATAATTGATGAGAATTTCCTTAGCAATCCCTTCAAAAATTTATAGTAATTAGAAATTTTCACCAAAATGACATGCAATATGCACAAGTCTTCATCTACTAAAACCATAATATTGAATTTTGATGTTAACCCCTAAAGGCCCTTAAAAGCCAAAATGGCTTTTTGCTGTTTCGGGCAGCTTAGATGGAAGGTCTAAATGAAGAATTTTAGACTATAATTTGGCGTGGGTGTGGTCATACATACAAGGTGTGTGGGGTAAAAATTACAAAGTCAAATTCGGATTTTATAAAAAAAAATTTGGAATTTTTGGTTTCAAGCCCAACTGGGGCAGAAAAAAACTTTTTATTATAATCATTTTTTCAATTTTTTTTTTTGAAGACATGCTCTTCACCACATTTAGGCTCAGAATTTGAAGTGACCCATGTTGATTATATTCTTGGCTTGACAAGGGCAGCCTCCAAAATAAAGAACAGCAACCTCCAAGGTTTTTTGTAATTTCACATCCATTTCTGTCGAAATTTGTCAAAATTTGAGATTTTGAATTTTTTTAAAAATAATTTCGCCTAAAATTTATAAAATCATAAAGGTATCTAATCACCGTTCATTTTTTCCAAAAATAAAATACAATTAATGTGATGCATGTTTCACCAAATTGCCATTTTTATACCTACTTCCGGAAATTAATTTGGATGAAGGTTTGAAACGCGTAATGAGTCTCTAAAATTTTGCATGAGCGTACCCAACTTAGTTATCTACATGGAAAAAAATATGAGCAAAATGTTTGGAGTAACAATCTTCAAGTCCCCCTTTGCACTATGGAGACAATGCCTCCCAAGCAATGCCCCGAAAAACTTTTGCACAAACTTTGGATGTTATGATCTTGCAAATGATAAACATCCAACGGTCAATTTTTGAAACAGTAGCTATGAATAGGCTTAGGTACAAGATCTTACGGTTGGAATTCTAAAAGAAGTAAAAGAACTTGGTTCACATCCCCGGGAGTACATAGAGGTAGAAAATCGCAATTTTGAGGTTTCAAGCTCCCAAAAACACAAGGAAATTTAGGGGTTAATTACAGTGCCAAAATTAATTGTGGAATGTGACGGTAAATCCATGGTAATAGGTCCGTCATTTAGGGGTTACAGATTCATGCTGTCCTCAGTCCCGCTGGAGTTGCATGGCATCAAGGATTTTGGTCCACTTGTCACTAATCTACCTATTTAGTGTAGTGGTTTCCAAAAATGAGCTTCAAAAGGATGTTTTTAGCAAAATATATATTTTTTTTTAAACAAAAAACCATTAGCTTTCAAAAACATAGTGTCATAGATCAGTGCTATGGAATACCCTTTTGAAAATTGGATCGAAAGAGAATCTTTGTTTAGATCCACTTTTCTACGTAATGAAAGGAAATATTCACATTAAAAAAAACCATGTCCTAGAGTCAGCAAAACTTTGACCATGCATAATTCCACAAGGTTTTGTTCAAGCATACTATTATTTTTTCAAAGTGTGTCAATCGATATTTCTTTGGTCTTTTTTATTTCTAAATCTTGGTTCATCTCATCATTCAAATTGAGGAAAAACTGAAAAAAAAAAAAAAAATGCCAAAAACACTTTTTGATGACCTACATTGTAGCAATGATAATGTTTTGCTAATTTGATCAATTAACTCCTAAACATCCAATGGGGATAGTAGATACGTGGCCGTATAATTGACATTTGCTACCAACAAGAAGCTCTAAATTGGGATCTCAATATCTCACTAGACCACATTGATGTAAATTTTAGCTTTTGTGTTGAACTCAAACCTATAAAAGGTCTGAATCCATTCCAAATACTAGTAAAATACACGATATTCTACTGGCGGCAAAGGCACTTTCAGACGTTTAGGGGTTAAGGTAATAAATTACATATTATTGGTGTACACTATAGTGTACACAATAGAAATTCTCAAAGAAAGAAAAGTTCATGACATTCAGGAGCCTTCATGTCCACTACCTTTCATTCATGCACATTGCTCATCACCTTGAGCTTCCACATGTCCATTTAGCTACCAATGAAATTCCGTTAAGGAATATTCCACATCATCTAATGTAGAGCCAAACTAAGAACAATCGATTGCATCTAGTGAATGTTATGTTGTGAAAATGACCCTCAAAAATGAGAAAAATTGCATGTCCTTTTAACGATGAAATGAGCGTTTTAACGATGAAATGAGCGGTTGAAATGCAATCTAGGTTGGGGCTGGACATGTCATTCAACAGCATCACCAATTGTCAGCTTCTAAATGTAAGATGGCAGAGACACGGAAACCTGCACCTAAAACCAGTATTGCTAGATTGTACATATGTCCTGATCAAAGCTGCTTGTGACATTTGTGGCTTCAGTTCTACACTCTGCACAAATAAATTGCGGTGCCAATTCTCATTAAATTCTGGATTCTAGCCGAGGATTCTAGACTGCACTAGTAGAAAAGGTGGCACTTCCTAGAGAGATGCTCAGGCGAAATCATTGTGCATGCGTGGAATTGGATACCACGTAACCACGTGCTTGGGTAACTCCTTTGGCAATGCCACCTTCTCACTCTAAATCCCTCGACATTAATTCAAGAGGACAAAAACCGCCCCCTCTTCTGTGCATGTAGAGGGCCCACCTTAAAAAATAACCCCCTCTTTCAAGAGTTTAAAATTCCTGAGGGGTTCCTACTAAACTAAGTGGGCCCATAGGCTCCAAATTTGCAAAAGAATTTTCCAAAAATAGACTATATAGTGCCCAAAATGAAAATTTCAGAAAACGAGGCCTGCGGATGAATAGTGCTTGCATTAACATCGAGGGGGGGGGGGGGGGGGGGGATTTAGAGTTGGAGATGTCACCTTTTTTACTAGTAGCTACAAAAGCCACTACACTACTTTTTGCTAATAGTGAGGGTGGGTTTATAGTAAGCGAGGGTAATTAGTGAAGGTGATATTAAAATGTAAAATCAGTGCAAAATGAAAATTTCAACCATTTAGTAAAAAAATATAGCTTTCGCCAATTACATGATTTTGCAAAATAGACCGTGTCTTTGAAATTAATACTACACGCACTATTAGCAAAAAAGAATGTTGCTTGACTCGGGCTCACATGGAGACACTCTTCCTACTTGTTTTGTTCCGGGAAGTGTGAGTTGTGAATTGTTGCACAACAACTTGTCCATAACCCTTAAACGACAATTCCTTTCCTGATACCACACCCTAAATCTCATTTTACATTCCATTTTAAGCATGATTCTGTGTTTAATTTACTTTAGCTTTATTCTAAAGAAGTATAGATCTCTCTAAGGTGCTCGGTTTGGAAATTTTAAAAACCCCATTTGGTGCAATGGTGTAGAAGTTATGAGCAAGATTCTCCCAAACTAAAACCAAGCCCGTGGGGCTGGCATTGTCGTTTAAGGGATAAGTGGTTAGATGAAAGGGAAATGAAATCCTTCACCTTGGAATTGGTCAATGTTCTGATAGAAAACCAGAGCATTTTTCAAATACTGTAGGGAATTCTCCTTGAAGGTTTTTTTTATGTCCCAACACTTCACAGTGATTCATGTTATTGTTCACATAAGGTATATTTTGGGTTGCCATCGTATATCGTAACATTAAGTAACAATGCTATAAATCATTTTCAATGAATAGTATTTTTTTTTTGGGGTTCATTGCATTCTCTTTTCTAAGATTTTAGTCTTTGAAACAAGTCATTTTAAGATTTTAACTCTTTGAATAGTAAATATAGGATTCATACTGTCCAACCATGTAACTTCTTGAAAACAAACCATTTTGTAGTCTCTCCCTTGGTAAGGTAGAGACAACAAAAGAATAGTTTGCACAAATTGAGTAATTGACATTAGATTCCATAGATCCAAAGGTACAAAAACCACCGTTTAATATTATGGTCTATATTGTAGACATTAAAATCTACCTAACCTCTATAAAGGGCATTAAGGTGAATGACCCAATAATCAACATGTACTATAAACCAATAGTATCTTCAACTGGTGTTCATTGAAAGCTTCGAATTCTATACTAGTATTAGATTTGCGTGAAAAGCTTAAAGTGTTTGTTTATAGGCCATCCACTATATGTATTATATTAAGTACACAGTGCTACAATACCATATCACAAAATCATCCACATTTTACACCCATACCTTTTATCCAAACTTTCATCATGTTCTCAAATCACTCTCCACAATCCTCATGATGTTCCCTAAAGGTTCGCATCACATTCCCTAGCGTTCCCTCATGTACATGTCATGTTCCCACTATGTTTCGTAATGTTCCCACTATGTTTCCTAATGTTCCCACCATGTTTCCTAATGTTCCCGCCATGTTTCCTAATATTCGCACCATGTTTCCTAATGTCCCCAAGTTCTTTTTATGTTCCCAATGTTCCCATGTTCCTTTCATGTTCCCAATTGATTCCCACGTTCCCAATTGATTCCCACGTTCCCAATGCAATATTGGTGCATTGCAACAGGATGTTTGCTAGTATAGTTTAAGTTGCAGAAAGGACATGAACAAGCTGGAAGCCATGTGCCCCCGGGGGTGGGGGTCTTTCATAGGGAGCCATGGTGTCATGTGATGAATTTGCCTTCTGGCAAGCAGTAATGTTAGTGCTAGACATTTGTCACAATGCATATGTAGCACAGACTGAAGTTACCACACTCACATGCAATATAACTTAGTATAGAATTTGGATTTTTGAAAAGGTGGCTACCTTGAGAACGAGATTTTAAATTATTAAAAAAAATGGCATTGGAAATAAAGTGTTTCCTTTCTGATTCCTTTCTATAAGCAGATTTTTTATTTTTTTATTCCTCTCTGTGCCACAAAATAAAATAGAATGATTCCTTTCTATAAGGAAAAGCAAAAAAAGAAAATTTTAAAAAGGAAAGAAAAATAAAAATGTGGCTGTTGCACAACGGTGAATGGCAACTGTGTGCATTGAAACTTTTTAAAGTGTTTTTCAAGAGAAAAATAAAATGGCATGCAATCCAGGCCGGGCAAATGGAATAAATCATCCTTTTGAGTCAAACAATAAAAGTAAAACCTAGGCATATGCACCATGATTTTTAAAAGTTTCTTTTATTGTATTTTAAATATTTTATTATTACATTAAGTGAAAATTTCTATACCAATAAATTCATGGCACCAATCAGAGCAGTTGTACCTAGCTGTCACATTCGTATAGGGCTTTGTGAACTCATGTCAATCAAATCAACAGGATTCCATAAAATATTTGAATTTACTAGGAGGTTGGATGAAATTTGAGAGCATAAATGTATTTATTAAATTAACTAAAAAAATATTAAAAAAACATAATCTTGACATTAAGAGAGAATGTTTGTTTTATGTGTTATTTATTTATTTATTTATTTATTTTAATTTTAATGTTATGTTGAGATCTCTTTGACCGTGCGCCTGCTAGTCCCAATTTTTGTGTTATTGTAAAGCTCTTGACGAGAAGGTGCACCAAAGTTGTTTCATTACTTTTGAATGTATAGTGTGAGAGTTATGGAATTTCAATGATTTAAACATCATAAATAGAATTAATTTATAAAAAATGAAATATGAAGGTGTTATGAAGATATGGTATATGGAGTAACTTAGTATAGAATTTAAGAATGGGAAAGATAATTATGAATAATAAAAAAGTGGCAAGCACCTTAGTATTGGAAATCAAACATTTTTTTATAAGCAAACGCAAAAAAAAAAGAAGAAGAAGAAGAAGAAGAAGAAGAAGAAGAAGAAGAAGAAGAAGAAGAAGAAGAAGAAGAAGAAGAAGAAGAAGAAGAAGAAGAAGAAGAAGAAGAAGAAGAAGAAGAAGAAGAAGAAGAAGAAGAAGAAGAAGAAGAAGAAGAAGAAGAAGAAGAAGAAGAAGAAGAAGAAGAAGAAGAAGAAGAAGAAGAAGAAGAAGAAGAAGAAGAAGAAGAAGAAGAAGAAGAAGAAGAAGAAGAAGAAGAAGAAGAAGAAGAAGAAGAAGAAGAAGAAGAAGAAGAAGAAGAGGTAAAAAGGTGGCAAGGTACAATACAACTTTTATTCATACATCAAGTTTACAAGCCATTTACAATCATTGTTTTTTGCTCAAATACAAAAATCAAAAAAATTGTGTATTTGAGGGGCAATTTTTTTTTTAAATTAAAAAAAAAATTTACTCACGAGGTGGCGAGTGGCGACCCTACCATGGTACTACGGTATATGTCAATTTCTCAACTCATGTACTAAACGTGTGATATAAAAGAGTCTTGACTGTATTGGAACTATGACAATAGTCTTCTCTTCAATCTTATTATGTTTTATTGGCTCTAACCATAGGAAAGAGGCATTGCAAGGACACCCATTTTTTAGGCTAAATATCACTATAACAAAAATATTCCATCCATGATTCCACTGAAATTTATTCTCATCCTTCACCCGTTCTATTGCAATCAAAGCTCCTCGTAGCCTAGAGGCTTGTTTCATTCTCTTAAAAAATAATTTACTAAATAAGTTTACGCATTCAATTTTCATCGAACTTCCCAATAAATTCATTTTTTGATTTATGAAATTCCTGATTATTAGATTGGCATGAGGTCTCAAAGCCCTGTAAGAATGTGACAGCTGGTACATTGCCAACCGCTTTAATTGGTGCCATGAATTTATTGGTATAGAAATTTCCACTTAAAATAATAATAAAACCTTTAAAAATACAAAGAAATAAACTTAAAAAATCATGGAGATTATGCTGCATATGCCTAGAATATGTTTCCTTTTACTTTTATTGTTTGACTGAAAAGTAAGATTTATTCCATTTGCCCGGCTTGGATTGCATACCAAGGTGATAGTGGTAAAGTACTCAAACCGAATGGAGAGGTTGGCGGTTCGATTCCTGGCTATGAAATCATCTTACTACTTGATTGGAAAACTTGTCGCGGGTTGCAAAAATGCAATTTGTGTGTGTCAACAAATATATATATATATATATATATATATATATATAGTTTCAACGCATACAGTTGCCGTTTGCTGTTGTGCAATACATTATAAATTTTAGATTGTATCATACTATTAAATCTACGATTACTATCATCAACATTTTTGTATAAAATCTGAAACCTGAAATTCAAAAATATTTTGTAACTTAATTATGATTAAAATATTGACAATTTGTGGATGAATTTTGTTGTGATGGGTTGAAATGCAATACTCTAAATTTAGTGATTTTTGGAGATTTTTTGGGCTCCTTAATTTCATGAGTTTGTTTTTAAAAAAACACGTTTCGATTAAAATCTTTGAAAAATTTGGTGGATCACTGCAATATGAAACGAGGCATGAAAATTTCACAAATTATGTCCTTTCTAATCGGATCAAACATGCATGAGGCTATGTTTCCATAGAATTTTGATGTATTTCTTTTCCTTGCAATAAGTGCATGACGAATGAAAAAATGTGGATGAAATTTGTAAATCATTCAAAAAATGAACGGTTGGTCTTTTGGGGGGTTAAAGTATAGTGTTATAGTACGGTGTTTAACCCCTAAGTGACGGATCAACCATTTTATGGTCTCTGCCCTTTTTTTATGGGCTCCCGAAATAGAAAAAAACATTTTTATAGAAAATTTATAAAAAAAATTTTAATAGGTAATCAAGTCTACTTTCCAACCCAATTTGAATCATGTCAATCTGAGTTAAACTCCACCCGGGAGAAATTTTCAAAGAAAAACACTTCTACATTGTCTAGTGTTAGAAAACTTACTATTTGGGGAAAGTAATGATGTTCTCTCCGTTGAAAAATTTTCAATTTTTTATTTTAGAATAGAATGTCTAGTTTTAACAAATCATAAAAAAATTCAAATTCTAAAAATAAATTTTGTGATTCTTATAAATATTTGAAGTTAAATGCTTCTAAATTAATTATGAGATGATATAAAGCTATTTTTTTATATTTGACCGTATGGAAAATTACTAAACATCAAGCTCTTCATTTTCTCTTTTGGACCAAACTTCATCAAAGTTGAAGAAGTAATTTTTTATAACACATTTATGTTTTGCCCTTACCCCCTCCGCCATTTAGGGGTTAATGCCCATATTGGTAGTAGCTTGGTGCCAATATGGACCTTGGATAACATGCTCTGATACTATTCAGTGGTGCTCAAGTACCTCTTTTGTCAAATTTTTGAAGTCATTTGAAGAAAATTAGGGCAATTCGCTTCAAAAATTTGTAACAAATCTAAACTTTATTGAAAAATATATAATTTAAATATTTTGAGCCCTTTTTAAAACCTTTTGATGATAAGTAATTTTTTTGATTATGTTTCAATTCTCCCGTGTATGGGCATTAATCAATGTGTTTATAATGGGTTTCACCTTATTGTAAGTCCAGTTGTTTTCAACTAGCACGGTTCTCAAGCCCTTTTATTAATAAGGATGTTGATTGTAGATCACCACCTTTTGTGAACAATGAATATTTAAAGTGTACAAAAGATGTTAAACACAACTAAAAATCACATTCGACTATTTAATACATTTATCATTACAATCTTAAATTTCACAGCTACAAGTGTCAAATTCACAACCTCTCATGTCCTAAGAGGCTACGTCCTAGGAGTGCGGATGCAGTATATTCCCAAAGTATTCATTAGCGTCATCGTGATAGATCCTAAACCATAACCCGTAAACTTCCACTTCCACGTGATAGTGCTAACGAAAACCCGCAACCCGCACCCCCAATCCAACCCAACACAACAAGCCCCGTTACAAAGCTCATGGTAGTTAGTGTACAAGTCAACTCTCCCAACTTAACTTGCATGCAAAGGTTTTATTTATGACTTTACTTCAAAAATTTACAATTTTTTAAATATAAAACTAATTTAGTTAATAAGTCAAAGCTAATAATTTTGAAAATTTTTATTAAACATGTATTTTTAAAATTAGATTTCGCTAAATTTGCTTGAATAACAAGGTAAGTCTGCACGTTTTACTCATGATGCATAGAACTTGCATGTTAATGATTGTACCGTTTTACTTCTTTAACCCCTAATGGACCAATAGAGAAAATCGCAAAGTCTGGGGATGAGTGCTCCAGAGTTGGATCCCCTATCCTGAATATTTGAGTAATCCGGGAAGCCTATCACACAAACACAAGAGAGGTGTGCCAGTTAAGTTTGGAAGCCCTTGAGGCTCTTGGGGGCGACGAGGTCCAAGGTTCAATTCTTGGCGGTGGCTATTTTCCAACTATGTGGTGTATTAATGGTTGGCCTCCGGCGCCATACCTGGTGGCGCGCCTTGACACGGGAGCAAAATCACCCACCCTTCTTTAATTTCCGGAAATATAACTCATACATTTTTTATTTTTGGAACTCGATACTCCTACTTTTAATGTCCTGTGAGCCAGAATCTTTACTGGCACAGTACCGGAAGCGTGAGATTTCAGGACTTTACAAATTTGTCTAATGACTCATGGTTTTTTTAATTGACCAATTCAATTAATTATGTTGTGATAAAAAAATCAGATTGAACCAAATTTTATACCACCATAATCAATGAAGAACATAGCATGTGTAGATCAAAAAATAAATAAAGTTGAATAGGATAGAGTCCACATTGGATCTACTCAAAACTACTAAAAAAAGAAACACGAGGTCCAATTCGGGCTTCTTGGTCCTTTAGGAGTTAACCCGTAAACGTCCTAGCGTCCAGAAACTCGATCATGAACAGATTCGAAGCCTTGTAACTTTCTCATACAAGCTTGGATGATTTTCATCCAAATCACCTTTGAAGGCCTATTAAATTCTCTACCAATTACAATAAATCTTTTGTGATGGGGAACTATTGATAATATTGAAGAGACCTCCAACTACAAGTATGTCAAATTTGTTGGGTAGATTTTATGTTTGCAATGGTCTTCTCATGTGCCATGTGAAAGAACTTAATAAAAGAAAAAAGGCAATATACACCATAAAGGGCAAGGGAAGCACCAAAAGGCGGGGAGAGAGCAAGATCCAAAATTATCCAACGGTGGGAGGATGCCAAAAAGGTAAGGGGGAGAAGATAAAGGGGAGCAAAGCTCAACCATCCCTGCCAAAGAACCGCAAATTCTTGCAATTGATGTGGCAACCAATCACATCAAATTGTAGCAATCAATGTGGCAACCAATGTGGCAATGACATCAAACTGCAAGCTTTGATTTCTCATCCCTCATTCACTTTCTGTAGTGTGAATTTTTACTAATTTTTTTATGGAAAGTAAGTTTCATGCATGTGTGATTAGATTAGAAAGGGGATGATTTGTGAAATTTTTATGCCTCATTTCATGTTGCAATGTTTCACAAAATAAATTGAAGATTTTAGTCTAAAGTGCTCTTGAAAATCTTAACTTATAAAATTAAGCAACTCAAAAATCTCCAAAAATCACTACACTTAGAATATTACATTTCACCCCATCACAAAAATATTCATCCACAAACTATCAATATCCAATTTGTAATCAAGTTACAAAATAATTTTGAATTTTAAGTTTCAAAATTTATAGGAAAATATTGGTAATAGCAATCTCTAATCTAACTATACGTATAGAATCTAAAATTCATTATGTATAGTTGAGTACAAGATGATTACAAATTTTGAATCCAGTTAAGATTTGCGGGAACTTTGGAAGGCCCATGTATGCTAAAAAATGAACGGAATTTCAAATTGTAATTTGCATTGGAATCACACTAAAGTCTACTTTATCATCATTACAAATACACATGTGTACTTGAAAATCATACAAAATATTTGATGTTTTCTATATACTATCTACCATTTAGTACTGCCACCATTTGTGAAAATTACAACTTCTATTTAATGGTACATATTAAAAATGAACCTTCACAATTGCTTTAGAGATACTTGATTCCAAACCACTTAAACTACTTGTATGATTTTTTACTTGCTCTTTACCTTAATGCAAAAAATCTTTGACTATCTTCCACAAATTCACTATGAAATGATAGATAGTGTATAAAAGAAATCCAAATTGTTGTATTGTTTTTAATAATTAATTTTCACTTATTATGAAGTTGAAGCACACTTCATTGCAATTCCTATGCAATTTCTGGTTTCAGTATCGGTTCATTTGTGAGCATGCTAGAGCTTCCTAAAAATTGTTGAACTTTCTAATGAAACTCATTGAAAATTTTGTAATCATCTTGTACCCGACTGTACAAGTTCTACATACACATCAAGTTCAAAAATTCACTCTTAGTTGCATGTACAAAGCATCTTTACAAAACTTTTCAATTTGGACAGAGGTGAGGACGTTTAGAGGTTAAAAACCATAGTTTGTACTTGTTAGCTCAATGTACTAGAGACGAGGCCAATTGGTTGTTACAACTTTCCTTCCTATAACAACTCACTAGCATCATCAAGTCATGTATACGACATTACTGCTCAAATGGACCCAAGGGGAATTGAACCCAAACTACATATTTATAATACAAAACCCTTCAACAACCCACCGCAAAGCCCATGATTTGGCGACCATCTTCACGGAAAACATCAAATTATATCTAATAAATATCCAACTATTGGAACACGATGACTTTTTGTTACTTGTTACTGGTCACTAGAGTATCTATTGTCGAAAGGGGAGATTAGTCTTGCACCAATGGCTCTTTGTCAAGCGGGCGCTAACTCATTGTCAAGACAAACAAACACTTTAATCACGTCAACATCAAAAGAGGACCGTAGTTTCTATCTATTCAAATTTTAATAGTTGATAAAAAAATTGTTTATTGTATGTGAGTCTTTTCTAAAAAAAATTGATTCTTCTATGTTTATTTTGATGTTATTTAACCATAATTACGCATATGTATATGTATTTTGTTTTTGTTTTGTTGATATTCTTTTCTTTTTAACTCGGGGTAGCATTGTACTAAAACACGTACAAGTATGCGTGAGTGCACAGAAGGGATATTAATTTGAACATTGTCGTATGACATATACATACAATAAACATACTATTATTGTCATTGATGATGCCTAAAATAATTCATAATTTTTCTCTCTTATGAGAAATTCATGCTTAGAATGGTCCAAACGCAATGGGCTTGATTTGTCCATTAAGAGTTAAGCATTTTTGGAAATTTCTAATGAAGCATTTTAATGGTTTGATGATTTTCTTGGTATGAAGCAATGGGGGATAAAATGTCCATTTTAAAAAACAAATCTGTGATTTCCTTGACCCCTCCATTTAATTCTCCTTTTGGTACACCAAAATCACCATATAGTGTGACCCGACCCACGGTAATTACAAGAGGCTTTACTAATTAAAAAAAAAATTAAAAAATGTTGTAAAATGTGTCCAAATTGAATGAAATTTTGCTTTAAATGGATGAATGTATCCACACCATTCACGCACCCACAATATATGATGATTTCAGTATAGTTTGTATGCTTCATGTTGCATTGTTTGTTTATTGACACAACTAGACATTTTATTGTCTTTGCCTCACCAGGAGAAAGACTACGGAAACACATCGTTTTCAAGGAATTACATGGCTGAACAGTATAGACAAGCCATAAAAGTAAATTTAGAGTAAATATACTAAAGCAAAAACTAAGGTAGCTATGCATATTTCCGACCAGTCCCAATTTTTGACCCTTAGGATTGGATGGTTGGGTCCCAGAAACCACCCAACCTAGACCTAAAAAGTTCCTAGGAACACTCTAATTACGTCCATGCCTTGGAAAGTTGAGTGCTTCTAATTGGTGCAGTAAGCGCACTATTTTCAGAATCCAACCTCTCATGAAGCCAGAACCCTATAAGCGGTTAATGGCTATTCACTAGCAGAAAAGGTGGCGCTCCCCAAGCAAAATCACTATGCATGCGTGGAATTGGGCACTACTTGCCTGGGCATCTCCCTCGACAATAGCAGAAAAGGTGGCGCTCCCCAAGCAAAATCACTATGCATGCGTGGAATTGGGCACTACTTGCCTGGGCATCTCCCTCGACAATACCACCTTTTCTACTAGTGACTCTATGTTTTCAGGCTTAAAATTTCATAAAAAATTGTAAAAATGCTCAAAAAAAAATCTGTTTTTTTTTTTTTTGGATGCCTTTGAATTAGCTTTACGGAGCATCCAAAAAATTATAAACTCCTTCTGTGCCTAAATATGCAAACCTGAAATTCAGAAGGAAATATGCACTACTACCTTACTCGACTAGCCGCCCGGGGAGGTCACTGTCAAAATTTTATTAAACCATGTGAGAAAAAATATAGGGTACATTTAATTCATTGGAGCAAAAATTTATACAAACTTTAGAAATACCATAGCCTGAATGAAATGGCCTATACGGTATTATATCTAAAGTAGGGTAGGTGAAAAGCATAGGTAGTATTCTATTTTTATTAATAAAGTAGGGTCTCAAATATTTAGAGGAACGAAGAATTTATATGAGTTTTAATGAAAATCCTTGGATTGAATGAGAATTGCCTCAACTTGACTAAAAATCGTCGAAGTTAGCCAATGGTTAGGAATGAACTACAAATGAAGTTTGAATTATTTGGCTTCATGGAAATGTTTCCTCATGATGAATTTTAGCATTAGGTGATCAATGAGATTCACGAGGCAAGGGCGGGGTGGTAGTACCGCATGCTTCCTCTCACAACATGCATTTCTCACTTAAACCTACCTTCAAACATTTTAGGCACGAAGCACAGTCGTTATTCTTTGAAAGTTACATTCATGTATTGTCATCATTTTGTTATGTCCAATTAAGTTCAATTTATGCTGAAATTCCAAGATTTTGATAAATGTTCCAATTTATAAATAAAATAGGGTCTATAAAATAACTTAATAGTGGAAATTATATTTACCTATAGGGTCTTGAAAAATACCTCAAAGTACCATTTTATCTACTAATAGGGTGCAAATTATTTAAGAAATTTAGATAAATAGCCCACCTATAATTAGCCCCGACTGCACGTGGTTTACAAAAGTATGTAGTATGTAACCTCCCCGTGACTAGCCGCTTGTTCTACTACCAATCTTCTCGGCTACAAATTGGCCGCCGAGTAAGGTCAGGGCACTGAAAACCATGCAGGTCCGAAATCCGCACCCTACGTTTCAGGTGCCAGTGGGTACATTTCACAAAATTTTCATGTACCCGTATCAAACATTTTAGACTGTGCGGTTCAGGGCACCCCTACGTCTTCAACTTCAAAAAATCATAAATAAATCAATAAAAGTCAGAAAAATCTGATTCAAATTGAACTAGCCTCTCACGAGCTTTGCCCATTTCTCTGAATTTTTCATTTTTCTGAATTTTTATGATAACTTCATGAACCTGAAATTTGGACGGTTTTTGGTGCGCCTACCTTAAGTTAGAAAACAACGCTTCTCTGGACAAGTACAGATCACTAACCTAGTGTGGCAATAATTTTCTGGCATCTCAGTTGTTGCCACGTTGTCATCTCGGTTGTCATGGGATCATTTTTGTTTTTCCTCATATAAATGCTGGATGAATTACTCATTTGGCCATCATGGCAGACACCCACACTCCAAGAAGTAAGCCAAAAAGAAAATCTAGAAATATATTATTCACTTTGATCATATTTTCTGACAATATATAGTGTAGTTCTAAATTACTCTTCATCATGATAAAATACTTATAAGATTTTCATACATAATTATCATGTTTTATGAACATAAGTTAGAGATATGGGACGAACAAACTCATGATTCGTGAAAACAAATAGATACATAGGAACTCCGGTTGAGTATTACTAGGCCGGCATGAATAAAGTGGTTGTTCGTTTAGCCATTAATCTAGTGTCTATCATGAAAACACATGTCCAAGTCCCTCTTCTTCTTTGGACATCATTCCATACAGACTGAAAATAAAAATAAAAAATAAAAAATGGGTTTTCAATTTTTCTGCAGGAAAAAGAGTAAATACAATTTCAACGGTGTTAACCCCTAAATGTACAAACCCTTTGAACAAAAGTAGATTTTAGTGTCAAAAGTAGATATGAGCATGACTTAGATGTACATGAGGTTGTCGGGTTTTTCTCTTGATTGCCACAATTTAGTTAGAAAATTAATTTTAAAATATTATAATTTTTAAAAATGCAAGTAGTTGCAAAATGAGTAATTTATTGATAAATTGTTAAACTTCAAAGTCTTTCAAACCTACCTAACGTACTTCCATCCCTACAAGTTTCAAATTCTATAATTGCATTTATATATATACAACATACTCAAGCTCCAACTCAACTTACTCAAGCTCTAACTCAATGTCTGGAAAAGCAAGGAGTACGTGTTTGTATTTTTACAAGAACACCAAAATTTCCTAAAGTACTTCTATTGTGCAAGTCTCAAATCTCATAATTGCACTTATATTCAAAAACTTTATATGACATGTTGATTTTTCAATATGCTTTTGAATGTTTATGGTTAAATTTGTCAATTTTGAATCTAACAGTTTTTATACGGTTGATGTATACCTGTATTCTTTGTTTCATAACACTTGCTCCTTTTGTAATAATGTGTACATACTAAGAATTTGGTAAAGATTCTGTAATGTAAGAAAAAACTAAATGATTTCACAGTTAAAGAGCCTTATGTGCATAAAATTACAAACTATGTGGATGTGTTTGATAATCAAACTATTGGAATCCTATAATGTCAACAGTTGTTCAACAGTACTAAACACTAATCATACTAAATGATGAACAATCTTACTATATGTTACAATTGTCAAAACATGTCATCAATTAATAATGAATCAATTGTACAAGTAAGCAAGTATAAAATCATAGTCATCGTTTCAATACCGTAACACCATAGCAGGTTCGCCACCTGGCGAACGAATATTTATTTTTTTTGAAAAAATAAGATTCGCCTCTCGAAAACTGAATTTCTCAATTTTCGTTTTTTAGCAAAAAATCAGTAAAAATGACCTTAAATAGCTTAGAAATGACAAAATATTTCAAAAACTAATTTATTCTATTTTCGTTTTTCTGTCTTCAGAATTTTCTAATTTTTACGTTTTTAATTTTTAGAATTATTTTAGGACGAACCTGCTATGGTACTACGGTATATAAATTATATTACAATTGTAATCATTTTTTTTAGTTATAAGTAGTTGTGTTTGTGAGGAGGGAGTGTAGCCTAATAATATTATTGTCAAAATGTGTCACTCCTACTAATGCATAATTTTTCTAATATAAACAATGATTTTAATAGTGACATATTGTTGTAATGTGTTAGTGGTCGGATATTGTCATTATTTGTTAGTGTCATAATGTGTTAGTGGCAAGTTTGTGCCAATAATTTTTTTTTGGATATTGTCATAATGTGTCATTGTTAACATTTTGCTCTTCAACAATCAAGATTTCATAGGATATTGTCGTAATGTGTCAGTGTTAAAATTAGTCTTACAATAAATTAAACAATTATATTTTCCAATTAACATAGAAAGAAAAGAAAAACAATGACAAATATTGAAAAGACAAAAGAAAAATACACAAAAAACTAAAAATGACAAGAATGAATGAAAAAGAAAAACGGAAGTGACATTTCAAAACATACACCAAAAAGACTTACTTTTAACTTGAATGTCTCAAGTCTAATATTGATTCTCTTGGATATCAAATCACTTGAGTTGGTCTGTGAAGTTTGCACATGTGATTAACTTTGTTAGTCAGTTAGTTACTTGTTTGGTCTCCCCTTTCATTTACAAAAAGTGGGGCAAATTGATGTATTAGTTATATCTATCCATTTGAATGGCCTCTATCAATGTTAATTGAGTGGTAATGGCTTGTGCATGAGTATCACTATTGTGTCAACTCAACTTGACGTTTTATTGTTTTCTACGTGCTAGTTATGATGCTAGACTTAGTATCCTAATTGTCTTGTTTTCCAGTAAAGGCACACTCTTTTTTACAAGCTACGTCTTTATGATGCTAGACTTAGTATCCTAATTGTCTTCTTTTCCACTAAGGACACACTCTTTTTTACAAACTACGTCTTTTTTTTCCATATATTTAACATGCATAAACTACATCTTTTACACGTTATATATATGAATGAACTCGTCATGCCTCGGTACTGTCTTTGGCCTTTGGTACTTATTCAAGACTTCCTCAATAGCTTATACTATCTCGTAGCAATATTGCTGATACACACTGACTCATAGTGTTGTATAAAACTACGTTCAAGGTACTTAAGTTTCTTCTCTATATTTACAAATTGCCTTTGTCAGAATTGTATATTATTGTTTTTGGTTGTAATTAAGTTTGCACGGAATTTTGTATCATTGCAGGTGAGGAACTTGGAGAGGCCTGAGTTGGAGTCCGAACTAAAGAATCTACAGCAGAAGCTAGTCCAGCTTGTGAACGGTAGTCCTCTTGTGCAGGTAACCCACTCTATGATAATTATTTTATATAAATATAAAGTTTACACTCACACACCCCCATAGGCCCGTTTGTTCTATTGACTCCAATATAATAATTCCAACTTTTATCTAGGTTGCTTATCATTTCACCATGCTATCTAACATATATTTCCATTAAATCATCCACCCCCGCTGTTCAATTAACCATGCTCCCTATTGCTTTTTACATGGATTGGATGATCACCTTCAGCTTTTGATATGTTGCTTTGCTTTCTGATTACTCAAATTAACAATGCTTGCTAGTGGTTAATTTTTAATATATTGATGTTTGTTTTGGATCCATCCCCTTCCTAGCTCGATGCTCAATTGACCAAGCTTGCTTAATTTTTTTATATGGATGAAATCTTACCTTCAACTTTGGATGCATCACCTGCTGCTGGAATAAACCAATGCTTGCTTGCACGATATATATATATATATTTATGTGTGTGTGTGTGTGTGTCATTATGCAGAGGAGGAGCTTTATACGAAAGGGTGCCAATGAGAATGGTGGAAAGGTAACGCAAAAGCCCAAAGATAAGCGAGTTCCAAAGCAACATCAAGAGGGTTTGCGCCTGGCTTCTCAACCAATTTTGCGCCTAATCTCTTGCGTACGGTGTCGGGACATGGTGATGAAAGATACTGATATAGAGGGATAGTTGCATATTACTAGTTTGTGTTAAAATAGAGGTGGTCAACATGGACATTTTAGCCGCCTATATAGTAGAAAATTGCCCCTTAAATCTATTGACTCTCATGAATATCAAGTTAGTTGAGTTGGTTTGTGAAGTTTGCAAATGTTATTAACTTTTTTAGTCAGTTACCTGTTTTGTCTTCTTATCCTTTCATCTGCAAAAAGCATGGCAAAATGATGTATTGGTTATATCTATTCATCTTAATAGACTCTATCAATGCTCATTAAGTGGCAATAGCTTGTGCATGCGGATCACTATTGTCTCAACCATACGATTCTATGTCCCTTTTAAGCTTGACTTCTACGACACGATGAATGATTCAAAATCGACGTGACTAAAAGATGAAGCTGCACAAATGGTTTTTTGTCCTTTTAATCTTGACTTCTACGGTACAAAATCAAAGGCGATTGAAAGATGAAGCTGGACAATTTCGTGTCCGTTTAGTGTAAACTTCTACAGTATGATAAAAAGATTCCAAATTAAAAATTGAAAATAAGATAGAAAGAAAAATAGAGCAAACCGAATTGAAATTTTTTTGGTTAAATTTGGCAAAAGGTGCTATGAGTCACAAGAAGCGTCAAGCTTTCATGACAAATAGCTATGTTTTTAGGATTAAAGGCAAATGGCAATGTTGCCGTTGAAAAAGGATTAAAAATGCTGCAGCCATAGTTTTTGATAAAAAAAGGTCGACAATAGTGCGCATGGTAGGAGCAACAATGTATACCATGCAAGTAAAGAGCTAACCAACAACACAAATCATGGCAGTGTGAGCTTTTGAAAACGAAAACAAAGTTTAAATGTTGAACAAGAGACGTAAGGCAGTGTGCATATGTCCATTGTGAATTATGACATCACGTGTACTGTGACAATCACCTCTCTTTATAGACAATTTTTTGCAAACAAGACGTGCACTAGAAGTACAGAGAGTTTATGGTCTACCGTTTCTCTGTGGCGATTTGCGTCGAAGAAGTTATATTTTCTAATGACCTTTTGAAAAATTGTAAAAAGAAGAATTAGATAAGATCATTTTAGAATTAATATCCACTATATATCCTGCACAATAGTATACACAAAGGCACACGTATTCTCCATGATCGTTGCGGCAAAGAGATTGTCTTGTCTTGATAGAACCGTGCACACGTGCCAATCTAGTGGGGACACATGTGATGTAATACTAACACATTATGTGGGTTGGTACGTGATGTGATGTCTCATCACATCACATACCAACTTCCACTACACATCACATCACGTACCAATTTCCACTACACATCACAAATACTACAATGCTACCACTAAACATCACAAATGCTAATATTGTCCCTTTTTAATATTTCCCATGTATTCAAACTATTTGTTGATGTTACAATATACAATGACTTATTGAAAAATGACAAAGAAGAGATGGGTAAGTTCATTTTAGAATTGATAAATATTATATAATGCAAAATAATACACACAAAAGCACACATGTTCTCTATGAATTTATCAACACTACTTGTATGTCAATAATAGGCTCGAATGGTGTCAAGTTTTAGTCATGTGATGTAATACTATCACATTATGTGGATTGATACGTGATGTGATGTCACATCATGTACAAACGTACCCACCGTACATCACATCATGTACCAACTTCCACTCAAATTGTCAAACTTTAAAACTGTCACATGGACATTTATCTCATTAACTCATTAACGCTAGAGAAATCTAGTACAAAATTCATAGCCTCATTCCACGGGCACATGCTAATGGTCATAGGTCCATTCCACTGTCATATGTTCATTCCATGGGCAAAGGTCCATTAACATGAAGCTCTGTCCTTTGCCAAACCCAACCAACCAACCACTAAGGTCGAGCCACCTAAAACCGACCAGGTACCTAATGCCGATAATTTCTACACATGGTTTTCATTTTAGAACGCACATCTAAATATGTCATAGAGCCTTTATTGTTTGTTGACCAAAACGATAAGCCATCTATGGTCTACCTAGATGTGCGTTCTAAAATGAAAGCCATGTGTAGAAATTATCGGCATTAGGTACCTGGTCGGTTTTAGGTGGCTCGACCTTATATGCATATGCTTTCATCCAAGATTGTATAATCTTCAACCTTCCCCACGCAACCTCATCTTCTTCACACTTGTCCATCATCCCTGTCACTTGTTACATACCCCCATCTCAGTCATGGCCTCGACTGCCAACTAATAGCTATGCTAACATGTGCATATTCTTCACGTTGTAGCATGACGTGACATATGCTCTAGTCACCTTAATTTGACTACCTAGGTCACATATTGAGCTGCAAAAATTACACTCAATTTTCCAAATGCTTAAAATGCATTTTCCCAATTATAATTGGTTTTCTATAGCTATGTTGTCGCATAGTCATTCATTTTTTAGTCAAAACACCCCCCCCCCCCCCCCCTTTTTCTTGTAGTATATGTTGATATCAATGAGGTTAGGATGCTTGTGAAAAATTTATAAACTGTGTTTGCTAAGGATATCCGTATGTGGTTTAGAGGTTTAGAGTTGGACTTCTTGCATCATAAAACTGATAATTTTACTTAACTCACCTCAAATTATTACAAGCCTTGGCAAATTACTTCCACATCTTGGAGTTTAGGATCTCATGAATAACTTTTTGAAATATAACCTGATAAATAGCATCCATAGCATTGTTGGATGTTGTTATTGCAACAAATTGTATGCGGAGGTTGTGCGTCTGTGTACGTATATCACTCGAAGAAAAGGACGCTGCAATCAACATCATCTCAGATATAGAAGAGATGGGTGTTGCTGCTCCAGAGGACCTTCTCACCGATGTCCTCCAAGAAACCCAGTCGCGGCAACTTGCGGATGTCCTTCGAGTACGACTGGAGGGACAAAGTCAGGCTAGAGACGCAATAGCTTCACTCTCTGCAAAGCAGCCATCCCACAGATGAAAGAGGTTTGTTCAAAGCACGGATTTAACGGAGTTGCTATCGTGAGGGCCTCCTCTTTTCAGCCCTAGCCATAAATCTCTTAGGTAGTAGTATAGTGTAAAGTGTGTGAATTCATACGGTTTTTTTTTGCAACTTTTAATTCTCTTTTACGGCCTGCTTTTGTAAGTTTGTCTGCTTGTTCATTTCCGTCCATATTTCAGATACAAATATAGATGTTATGACAAGTTATTAGATGGTTTGACACTAATGTGCCAAATAATAATAATAATAATAATTTAGGCACTATAAATATTCCATTGTTACCATATTAACTAGTTACCATATCCAAGTGTTAGGATCAACAAAAATTAATTATAAAAAGAGAAGCCGAAGTTTTTAAGAAAATTTCTTTTCAAAAAAATCTATTTTCTATGGTGAAAAAGAGAATCTTAGAAAACACCTCCATAATTTTAAAAAATGTTCACATCTTTTGGGAAAAAATTAAATAATTGGTCAATGGCCGACATGAACAACCGAGTTTTTCGTAATGGTTAAATTTACAAAGTCTACCTCTGAGAGGAGGCACGAAGGATAAACCTTATTATATAGGACCCTTGAGGTGTACACTACACCAGTTATTGCCATTACTGTGAATCACAATAATTCAATATTCTCACAGTAATTGAGACATTAGAACAAAAGTGTGACTGACAATAATTAGGAGTATTTGAGAATTCTTACAGTAATGTACATTTGAGATATATGGACTGAAAGTAGTGTGAGGATTGGTGTAAAATCTCACACTAATTTTGTAACTGACAACAATGGAAGTAATCAGTGTAGTAGAAATAACATTCGCAATACTAGATAAGCATGCCAAAAAGACCAATAATTGGTCTAGTTTGTCATTCCAGGTCTTCTAGTAGGTCCCGGGCTTAGTGTTTTTATGAAGGTAAGAATACCTAAAAGCATTGAGCAAACCAATTGAGCCAATTTTCTAGCATCAAATACAATTATGCTTAGTGTGTCTAATTGGAAAGTGAATGAGGATTCCAACGCACATTGGCATGTGCTATTTGAACACCAAATAAATAAGTTATGAATTTTCAAATTTCTATCTATAGGTTGACCTTAAATTGTCCCTAGACTGTCATGGTCAAATTGTGCACATTCTCATCATTAGTAGGGTGCCAAATTCTACTTACTATGGAAGATTGACCTAGAGACAATTTAAGATGAAGGACGATTTGGGGACAATCAGGGACAACTTCATGTATGAATAAAATTTGTACATTATGAATCTTAGATTCTATCCATATAGTTAAATTCATGATTGCATTCACCAATGCATATGTATAAAACTTAAAATTTAAAATTTAATTCTGAAGAGACAATCATTTAAGCTCATTCACAAGTACAGTAGTTAATTATACTATTGACAAACAAAGTGACTGGACTCCCAGTGACTGGACTCCCAGTAGTCTCCAGCCTTTAGCCGTCCCCGGGCTGGTCGACATCCATGTTTGTGTTGAAACGTAGTACATTAAGTGTAGTGATTTTTGAAGATTTTTTGTTTGCTTAAATTTATGAGTTGATTTTTTCAAGCGCACTTTTGAACTTAGATCTTAGAACTTAGATTTTGGTGAATCATTGCAAGATGAAATGAGGCATAAAAATTTCACAAATCGTCACTTTTCTAATTGGTATACACATGCATGAAGCTAACTTCCCATAAAATCTATAGTAAAATTTTCACTCTGCAAAAAGTGCATGATGGATGAAAAAACATGGATGAAATGTGTACATCATCCAAAAAATGAACGCTTAGGCAGTTAAACCCTAAACGATTATCCCCTTTTCAATGGAGCCAAACTTTGATCTATAGCTCAAGTTCTCATGTTGAATTTGATAAAAATATAATTTTTAATATATTTTAAAGATGAACCTATATGTTTACTATAAATCCTGATTTTTTCATAATTTTCTCTTGGACATTGAGTTTATTCTGATTTTCTAGACAACATGATTTCCTAGAAAGTTTGATAGGAAAACTATGTTCTCTTGGACATTGAATTGGTAATTTCTATAAAGGATTCAATAATTGTAATCAGTTTGGTGAATTGTAAAGTGAAATAAAAATTAGATTTGGCTACCTTTACTTTGTTAGTGCAACTTGAGTGAATTTTTTTTTTTTCAAAGTGATAACTAAATTTGACTCGAGAAGGAACACAATATGTTGTCTGTGTCCTTTAGGGGTTAAAGGATAAGAAGAAAAGATGCACTTGCTTGAGTGACTTTGTAGGCCCTTGACTTGGTTACATTTTTTAGTGTCACGCTCCAAATAAATTGTGTCACGCTCCTAATAAATTGTGTCACCACCCTATTCTAGTGAGCTATCCAAAGTGCTAGTAGAGATGCTCTTACTTTAGTGATCGATGCTCACACAAACTAGACCAATAGACTCTATTCAGAATGCTCACTTTGGGACAACAAACGTTAACCCTTTAGTGCACAGGATACTGTAGCTCAGAGCCTTGGATTTCAGTACATTTTTTCACTGTGGTTGAGACTACCAAAAATAGAATGGGTTAAATTAGAAAGTAACCGTACAATTCTGTTCTCAACTCGAGAGCACACATTTTATTAAAATTTGAGAATCATCGGATGGTGGGATCGGAAGATTATACCGTAGTTTACTAGCAGATTCGGCAGAAAATAATTCTAAAAATAGATGCCTAAAATTTTGGGAAATTATTGGCATCTTTTGCCGAATATTATATAATTTATAATTCAAAACTGCCGAAAAGTGAGCAATTTTTACATTTCACTAAGTTTTTACTTAGATGGGAGGCTTGTGTAATTTTCAACTTAGAGAAGGTGCTCCTTTTGTAATCAAGCCCACTTACATTGGTCCACAAAGAATATGGGTTAAGTAGTAAGACTCTAGGTGAGGCTTTTGAAATGTGTTGTACACAGATTTTTGGAGTCCAATTGAGCATAGAAGATAAAGTTTTATAGAATTGTGTCCAACTAACAAAAGTTGAGAAATCAAGTCTTCTTCCACCTCCAACAAGTTTTGTGTCAAAATAAGTTTTTATGCAAAAGATATGGACAAAACAACACAGCATTGTAAAGGTCAATGTATCAAAATGCGTTCCTAACAGTTTTTCGAAGCTCATTTGTGCATAGACGATCAACTTTTTTGGAATTTTGTTGGTCTAAGAAAAGTTTAGAAATCAAGTAATCTTTCATCTCCAACAAATTTTATGTCATTTGAAGACTTTATGCAAAAGTTATGCGTGTTATAAAAATAAAGACTAACTAGGTGCTTCACCTCAAAGTTCACATATCCCATATGCATTGTTGGATACAACTCCTTTCCACCTTTATAAACTACAGAGCATTCTGCCTCTCTATACTCTCATCCTACATGTCAACCAATGTGACAGACTTGGATGTGACAACAAGCCGAATTTTATAAAATTAAAGGAGAAAATTGCCGAAATTATCAATATACTATTTTTAGGTGCCGAACCTACTTTTTGAACTTTAATCAATTATTAGGCAGCAAGGTGCCGAACCTGCTAGTACACTACGGTAGTATGTATTTGAACTGTATAATGCACGCTCAAAAATGAGATTTTGGGGGGTGTGTGACTTCAAAGTTAAATATAATTTGAGGTAAATTTTCAAAAATAAAAGCAAAGAAGTTCAGCTATGCCCTATGTCAACACCTCTCCGTTGCAATCTTTCATATCAAAAATAGACTCACACATAATTATTGTGAGATTTATAAGTGAAAGTGACTTGTCCATGTACGGTTTAGGACAAAATTTTATACGTTGAAAATTGACAGGAGTGGGTACATTAGTCAAGATCGGATTACACCCACTAATGGAAGATGAAGAAGAGAACACAATCCAAAAAAATAAAACAAGATAACAAACTTCCAAACACAGGAAATACTACACAATACATATGTTGTATTTGTAAGTATTTACTGTATTTTCAAGTATTTGCAGTATTTTCGCGTTCTGTTGATAGGTATTTTGATAGTTGTACAATTCCAAATTGTAATTTTCTTTTTCTGGAAGGTGCGTAATGTATGTGGGCAAATCTGAACTTCAAAACTGAAGTTCCAATTCTTCACGGATTCTCTGCTATTTGCATTTCGGACGTTGTAGTGACCATAATGTGGGTTGCTGGGCACTAAAGGGTTAAGATTATTGATGATTACCGTACCAGGAAGGCAGGGTCGGCAGAAAATAATTCCCCAAAAAAATGCCGAAAAAATAAATAAATTTACCAAGTATTTTGTCGAAATCAACAAAAATGAAGTCAACAAAAATTGTAGACAAAAAACAAAGGAAAACGTGTAGCTGCTAGTAAAATTCAATGTTAGTTAATAATAGCCGAATTTTTAATAATTATTTTTGAAAATGCCGACCCCTACTTTTCAAACTTTAATTAATTATTCGACATGAAAGTGCCGACCCTGCCTTCCTACTACGGTATTGCAACATGTGAAAATCAAGCGGCTGCGAGACTGACTCTGGACGGGATCTCAAGTCAATAATGGACAACCCAAATGCCAAGCCACCAGGATTGACACACTAGGAACAGCTTCAGCATGTGCATGCACATAATTATTAATAATCGAATTATAACTCTGTCCCTGCACCTCCACAAATATCTAAATTTGTCCACTCAGCGCCGGTTTGCTCTTATCACCCTCCAAATTGTTGGTATCTTAAATCTTTTGGCTTAACTCGCATAATATGGTACCTGAAACTATTGGCTAAACTTGCATATGGCATCCGCGATTTGACCCAAAAAAATGGACTATAGGAAAGAATGCCAAATTCATTGGAACATGTGTTATGTTACAGTTGGATGAATGTGCATGTGTTTGGATGAATAAATTATATTTCATCCATAATTTACATGTGATTTTTCATCCAAATCATGGTTGTACGTAGGTTCAATTTATTTATTTTAAACAAAGAAAAAAAATTCAACCATTCATATTACCTCGGATCAGACAGAATATTGATATGTGGATCCAAACTTATCCAAACTGATGAGTTGGGTAAAAAGCATGCCGAGCAACAACATATCCACTTCAGCATGAAGAGCATGCCATCAGTAATGAGATGATCTTTTGTGCTGACATGGCACCCTGGTCAACACACTAAAAAAGAAAGTTCCCTAAAAGTCCTCAAAAAAGTCAAAACAAAAAATCCCAGAAAAATTAGGAAACGCCTGCCCATACTCATCACAGTTATCACTTACCCACTGAGCTCAACCCCTAAACGTACCATTCCTTTTTAACAGAAGTAGATTTTAGACTCAAAAGTAGATATTAGCATGGCTCAGATGTACATGAGAAGACCATTGCAAGCATAAAATATATTCAACAAATTTGACATACTTGTAGTTGGAGGCCACTTCAATATTATCAAAAGCTCTCCATCACAAGAGATTTATTGCAATTGGCAGAGAATTTAATATGCTTCCAAAGGTGACTTGGATGAAAATCATTTGAGGTTGTATGAGAAAGTTACAAGGCTGCGAATCTATTCATGATTCAATTTCTGAACGCTGGGACGTTTAGGGATTAAACCCTAAACGTCTTTAGCCCTCTCCAAATTTGGCAGTTTTGTGAAAAATGCATCATTAAATGCATTCCGGAGAGATATCTTGCACTTTTTGTATAAATAAAAGTTGCACATTGTGAGTTTTAGATTCTATTTGTATGGTTAGATTTGCGATTGCTATCACCAATACTTTTGTATAAATTTTGGAACTTGAAATTGAATATTATTTTATAGTTTGATTACGAATAAGATATTGACAACTTGAACATGAAGTTTGTTGTGATTGGTTGAAATGTAATACTATAAGAGTGGTTGTACACTAAAATCTTTGAAATTTTGCGTGAATCGCTTTAACATGAAATGAGGCATAAAAATCTCACAAATCATCCCCTTTCTAATTGGGTTACACATACGTGAAGCTAACTTCCCATAAAATATATAGTGAAAAATCCACACAACAAAAAGTCAATGACAGATGAAAAAACTATGTTTGATTTTGTACATGGGCCACTTTTTGGATGGTTGGACGCTTAGGGGTTAATGACCTTGCTAAACAACCCAAATGTAGACCTCTTTAATCTCACATTCAATGCACCCAAAATTCACCTGCTTATATGGACCCTATATCATTGTGACACTACTTTTGTACCATAGTAGGGTCGCCAAAAAACAATTTAAAAATAAATGTAAAAACTGGAAATTATGAGGACAAAAAAAGCGAAAAACAAAAATAGAATAAATTATTGTAACCCCTAAATGATAGAGGAGTAAGGACAAAACTTAGATGTGTTATGAAATGTTATTTTTGTAACTTTAATGAAGTTTTGTTCCAAAGGGAAAATGAGAAGCATGATGTTAAGTAATTACCGTATCCTTATCGTCAAACTTTCAAAAAAGAAAATTAGATTCTCATTTAATGAATTTAGAAGCATTTACCATTAAATATTCACCAAAAATACAAATTTTACTTTTAGGATTTGAAATTTTGTATGATTAGTTAAAACTAGACATTCTAGTCTAAAATTCAAAAGAGAATTCTTTTTAAAGGAGAGAACATCATTTGTTTCTTGAAACAATATTTTTTTTATAACACTAGGACAATATCGAGGTCTTTGTTTTTGAAAAATTATCCTTGGTAGAGTTTAACTCGGATTGACATGATTCAAAATTGGTTGGAAAGTAGACTTGATTTCCTATTTGAAAATGATTTTTATTTTTAATAAAATGCTTTTTATAAAAACATTTTTTTAACTCTGAGCCACTTGATAAAAAAAGGGGAGCGATTATAAAATGGTCATTTGGTCACTTCTCAGGTGGGTCACTCTTCATATATTTTGGGTACCACGTGCAGCGAGGGGGTGTTTTATGGGGGGCTATTTACCTCCTAGCTGAAATTAAAAGGACCCCTATGATTACTTAATGGGAAAAATGGCCTATATTATGGACTCTATCATTTTTTATAAAACGGTGATCAATGCAATTTTTTATATGCTATCTTCCTTATAAAGGCTTAAATATAATCTAAAAGTAACATAACTTTAAAAATTTGAGAAAAATGGCCTCAAGAAAAAGAACAGAACTTAACCTTCTTTCATACATTCTGGAAAATGTGCACAAAATACTTCAAAGTTGTTCCAATTTCAGAATCAGTGCTATCGGTGCTCGAGATGTCTCCCCCAAAACAGATTGTACTCAGTTTAATACTTTGGATCCCATTTGCAATTCCCTAAATTACATGTACTAAAATCATAATGGACCAGAATTGTGGTGTACCTAAATTATTTATAATGGCCTGTATTCTTTCATTGCATTCTATCTTATTTGTAATTTTTTTATAAATTTTACCTATGATGAATAAAACCCATGCTATTTTCTGCCGCACCTTGTTTGTAAAATGCAGTAAGTGACCCACCCGAGGGTCACTTAGGAGTTAAGCTATATTTTGCTATTTATAAGTTATTTTGGGCCATTTTTAATTAATTTTACTCTGCAATTAAAAATCAAATATTCTTTTTGAGGAACGAACCTCGTTTAAAAAATATATATATATATATATATATATATATATATATATATATATATATATATACGTATATATTTTTTATGGGGTGGCAACTTTGCTATGGTACTATGATATATCATTGCATGTAATAGAGCTAACAAAAAAGTCAGCCCAAAGAGGAAAGTTTTGGCAAACTGGTGTCAAATTCCTCTTGAACTCATATTGAAATATAAATAGACCAATAACTATACCTCAATATGACTCCCACACCTTCCACCAAAGCTTTAAGCCCATGGCCCACTAGGGTCAATTTATGACACTACACTATTCAACCCAAATATAGTTCAATAGAGAGATTAGACCATTCCTATCCATGCATGCAAGGACAAACTCCCTGAAATTATTCATCTACATTTGAATAGCCCTTACACTTACACTCTCCCACCCTTGCAAGCCTCACATATCAAAAGTGCACATAGCCTTTTCACACATGTCAAATTTCTTATTATCATATTTGCATGTTTTTGTTTATTACATAATGTAATATTGTGGTTTTGGGTAAAATGAATCATGTAGAACTCAAATTGTAAACAAAACTGCAAGTTGCAATTGCAAAGTAGGCAGTATGATGAGCTTTGACATTTTATACTTTATATTCTTCATTTGTATATATATATATATAGTATGACGAATCATGTAGAACTCAAATCATGGGAACGTTAGGAACATAAAGAGAACTTGGGAACATGATGGGAATGTGACGTGAATGTGACAGGAATGCTAGGGAATGTGATGCGACGCTTTGGAGAACATCATGGGAATTGTGGAGAATGATTTGCGAACATCATCTCAAAAATGTAGAAGTGTAACTTTCATGTAATATCTACATAATTTACACATTGTAACTTGCAACATTGCGTGTTATGTAAAAGTTACATGAATGTTACACTTGTAACTTTCATGTGCGCTTTCCATTGTAATTATCATATAAATGTTTTGAAAATAAATGTTACAAAAAATTTAGGAATATTTTATATAATTTTTACATAATGTTCATGTAGATGTTCTATGAAAACAATTGTAAGATCGTTACATGAAATTTATGTGGATGTTTCAACAAGATTATGATAAACAATCAAAATTGTTATTTGATATTTACATTTGAACGATTTATGTAAATGTCATATAAAGTATACAAGAAAAAGTTTGCATAAAAAACATGTGCAAAGTCCATTTATAAATTCTACACAAAAAATCTATACTTTTTATATAAGAGTTACATTTTTTTTCCAATTGTAACATATGTGTAACATTTACATGATTTGGGAGAAGATTGCACATTCCTAAATAGTATATGCAAATCACAATGGAGATTTCATGTAGATGTTACATGATTTGTATATTGTTTTGCTGTAAATGTTACAACTTGTAACATCTACATGATTTCCATATTGCATGTTACACTTACTACATTTTTGAGATGATGATGAAAAATTGGATGTGAAATGTGGATGATTTTGTGACATGGTATCGTGATGAACAACAAGCAGAGTAGTGACAGGTACTGTGACGCTTTGTACTATATATACACACACATTTAGACACACACACGTATCCAATATCATGTGGGCATCGAATCAATGGTAGGATGAACAAAGAATCCATTCACGCCGATCCCCTCTGACCGGAGTTCTTTATATATATTATATATATTATATACACACATATACATATACATATAAATATATAAATAAATATACATATACATACATACATACATACATATATATAAAACCGATATATTATACTTTTTTGGTGCAATTACCGAAAATCACACTAACTCGAAAAGATCCTCACTTGTATTGTAAAAGTCAAAGCACATGCTTGAAATTTCACATTTGCGTGATTTGTAATTTTTTTGGAATTACTTAAATGCAGTTTTTCAAGGAAACCTTGCTTGATGGCATGATATTTGTTTTGCATACACATGTCACTCATAGAAAGTTGTAGTGACTATTCACGAATTCAGAAAATTAAATAAATTTGCACATGGGTCCGAGTAGTGTGAATATATATACAGTATATGCACTCAATTTAGATTTTGGAGGTATTTTCTACAGTGGTCAGGTGTGGTTGATGGAAACAAGCAAGCAAGTCCTTAGGGGTGAAAGAAGCTGAAGGTGAACAACATGCAGAAACCGAATGTGCCCTCAGCTTTAATTTTGGTTTTTTGTTCACTTTGTCCTGCAGATGGGACTAAGGGCCTGTTTACACCAAAAAACTTGGGCTCCAACCCATGAACACAAGTGGTACTTTGTTCAAGGGATGAGACCATTGTAAGTGGGGTACCATGCTTGAAACAAGGGACTTATAAGTAGGTAGTGGCCCAAACATTTGGTGTAAACCAAGAGAGTTGAGTCATGGCCCATTGTGCACTTGGGCTGAATTTTTAAAGTAGAGTTATCCATAGAAGTTTTTTTTAATTTACCCCATACTCATAGAATCTTTTGTAGTCAATGCTGCCCTACATCTTTGAGTGCTGTTTTGTTCAATCTCTCTCAAATTTTGGCCGTTTATGATGATTTTTGGCATCATGGAAAGAAGAGAACGAGCTCTAGTGGTACTAGCTATGTATTGGTGCTTTTATATGTTGATTCAACATGTTTTGAGCATGCAAGCCCTCATTTTGGGCTTTGAATTGCAAAATTCAGCTTTGGTTGTGACTTTGTGTGGCTTGTGGAATAGAAAAGAGAGAGGTGTGTGGAGCATTGATAGGCAAGAGGGATTTTGTGACAGACATTTGATGGGCTCTTACACGGAGTTAATGTTTCGGGAAAGAACTAGAGTTTCACATGCTACCTTTCAATATCTTTGTGAGGAATTGGGTCCTTTTTTGAGGAAACAAGATACAAATTATAGAAATTCTATTACAGTAGAGAGAAGAGTGGCAATGTCATTGGTGAGGCTTGGAAGTGGAAATGGATTGCAAATTGTTGGTGATTTATTTGGAGTAGCCAAAAGCACTGTTTCAAAGATAGTAAGGGACTTTTGTAGAATGGTGAGATTACATCTTCAAAAGAAATTTGTGACGTTTCCAAGTGAATATAAATTTCGGGAATTAGCAAAGGACTTTGAAGCATTACATGGCATTCCATATGTAGTGGGAGCTATAGATGGATCTCATATACCAATTATAGCACCAGTAAATGGGGGTGAAGATTATTATTGTCGGAAATCTTTTCACTCTGCATTGTTGCAAGGCATAGTTGATACAAATTGCATTTTTTGGGACTATGAGTTTGGATGGGCCGGGAGCATGCATGATTGTACAGTTTTTAAACTTACAAAAGTGGGTAGAAAATGCATTGAGGGAAAATTACTACCTTACAAGCTGATTGGAGATGCCGCTTATCCTGTAAGGCCATGGATTTATTGTCCTTTCAAAGGAGGAGTGGATGTTTCTCTTCCGGCATATAAAGCGCATTGGAACTTCATTCAAAGTTCTACTCGTATGTGCGTGGAGCGAGCTTTTGGAATTTTGAAGTGTAGGTGGAGGATCATTATGAAGCGTATGGAATGTCCATTGAAATATGTGCCGGACGTGGTTGCTAGTTGTATTATTTTACACAATATTTGCATTATCTCGGCAGATGTGTTTGATCGGGAATGGATCAAAGTTGCTGAAGAAGATTTGGAAAGAAGAGAAATTGAAGGACAAATAGCAGCTGGACAAGAATTGAGGGGAGAGAGGACTGCAATTGCTGAAGTGAGAAGAAGGATAGGAATTGGAAGAAAAGAACCAATTACAATTGCGGAAGAGGATTATGGAGAGGCTGAAAACCTTTTTTTGATCAAAGAAGATGAAGAAGAATCCATTTTACTTCAAGAAGCAACTGATTCACATGTGTCCATAGCCAAAGCCCTATGGAAATATCACTTGCAAAAAAATTCTACAATTGTTTTTGATGATACGGATAGTGATATGAGTATGTAATAGTCTTAGAATTTATTTACTAAAGCTGCCATGTGAGCTTCCATCATACTAAGCAATGTAGAAGTAGATTTGAAGCTCTCAATCATGTCTGTGCTATTTTTCACTACGGATTCTAGAAATCCTTCTAGTCTATCTGCCTTGGTTTTTTTTTCACCTATTTGAACAGATTTCTCAGGTGTAGGTGACTCTTGAATACTCTCTTGAGCACTTGCTGGAATTTGGTTACTTACGCTTGCTCTTGTTCCATTCCACAAATCCATTTGTTCAAACCATTTAGAATGCTCATGGCGGTCATTGCCTGAAACCTCATCATGCCGCTTATCATTCCTGTATTGGGTGAGAATACCTCCGTATTTCTTCTTGCAAGCTATAGCGGTTCGAGAACATCCTCGAATTGATGCTGCCATACGAGCTTCAACCTTCAACCATGCATTTTGACCTTCAAAATTTACATTCACCACATGTTTAGAATGCTTATTGAATAACACACATACTTCATAAACATTTGAAAGATGAAAAAACAAGAAAAGAACACTCTAAAGGCCTCTAAGTGGCAATGAAATTTACATTCCAGCACATACAACCTCACTGAAAAATCAAATAAGAATGGAATTATGCATTGATTGTACATTGGGATGTGAGAAGAGTATTGAGTTAGGTGGATGAACCTTGGGTGCCCACTTGGAGGCAAGAGGTCCCCGGTTCAAACCCGGACGGTGGCTTGCTTTTGCCCAAGCCGCGACTAGTCTAAAGATTTAATGGGGGGGAAAGGGGGGGCCTCATACGGGGCCCAATTGGCCCTTTTCAGCCCGTCAGGCCCCTTTTCAGCCCGTCAGGCGAAGGCAAAGGCACCAAAAGGCACCTCGGTTTTGGACAAACATTTTGCACTAAGTAAAAAAATCATCAATATTTCTAAATATTGAAGCTGTAATCTATAAATTGAGCACATACCTTGTTTTTTGGCTGCTTTCGAAAATTCTTGGGCCAATTCTCCACGCACAGCAATCAATGTCTCTACTTCTTCATCTTTCCAGTGTAAGCTCTCATCATTGTCATCCTTCTCACCTTCTTCAAAACATGCCTTCTCTTCAAATTTCTTGCTCTTCTTTGCTTCCTTCTCCCCTCCTTTGGACTTTGTTGGACCTCTACCTCGCTTCTTAGGAACAACCTTCGATTCTCCTTCCTTCTTCACTTCTAGCAATACACTCTTGCCAACATCCCTAAAAACCTTGGGCTGTGAGAAAAATGGTGGCTGCAAAAAATTGGAAGACTGTAAAAATTGTTGATTGTGTGAAGAAATTTGAGATGGAGGTTGATATCCAACTTCTTGCACCTCATTGTCACTATACGGCAATCTAACATACGGAGATTGAGAGAAACTATTGCCCACATTTTGAAATGCACTTGGAACTTTCAATGATGGACCGTGGGTCTGAAATTGAGGAATAGAAGAGGAGCTCATCATCCAAGCTGAATTCTGACTATAAATTTGAGGCTCACTTGACTCAACAACTTGAGCATACCCCCCTTCCATTGCACAACTAATTAGAAAAAAAAATGAGAAAAACACAACAACCACAATACACAAGCAATCTAAAGAGGTGAAGAAGTGAGCAAATGCCTTCTCCTTTTCAATCAACAATTACAAACTCCAAAAAAAAAATTGTATTTTAAGCTCCAAAAGAATGAGACGTTGCACTTCCTACGGTAATTTCTACCTATGGTAGTAAACGGTAACTTCCACCTAACGGTAATAGTGCAAACAAAAAAAATCCTCAAAAAAAAATCAGGCCAAAAACATCCTAGAAACAATCAATAAACAAATATATATGAATGACCGAAAAAAAATTCCCTGAATTTCCTCCTGGAATTCGGGGTTGGGTACCTCCGAGACCTTCCCAACAAAAACTACCCGTAGGTACAGGAAATCACTATTCATTTCGGCCAACTAGGATTCCAGCAAGGATTTTCATCCACTGAAAAAAATTTGAGCTACAACCCAACTTTGATTTGGTGTAAACCAAAAAGCGAGGTACCATGCCTACCTTCCAATCAAAGCCCTCCACCTCTTTGGGCTCCAACCCAAACTTCCTTGGTGTAAACAAGCCCTAACTTATGGGACCAAGGTGACGCCAGGTGATATAAAACAGGGTTGGGGTGCAGCGCAACTTTTCATTTTTTATTTTTTTATTTTTTAAATTTTGTAATTAATTAATTAATTAATGATAACTTTGTGCTATACTCATACAAAATAATATGATAGAATCATATATTTTTACATTCATCCATATTTTGGATAGAAAATTATTTTCATCCATATTTATATTCAAATATGACAATTTCATCCGAAACGTTGAAGATATAAAAAAATAAAAAAAATATGGAGGGGGGTTTTGTTTTGCTGGAAACATTGGACGTTTTATTCCAAGGCAAATGGTTACACTAAACATCACAATACCAGGCGGAACAAGCCGTCGACGACAATTTTTAGAGATTTTCAAAAAGGAATTGAAAGAGTCCATCGTGGGCCTCACATAATTCCATCGCATGGTCATCCCCAATAAACCGGGTTCCATCTTCTATTGAGCCTAAATTAAATTGAGATTTGGTTGTTTTGTAGCCAAATTATTTTATATTGATACAATTTGGCACTAGCCAGGGAGCCTACCAAAAAAAAGGAAAAAAAGGTTGGGACAATGTAATCATAAGGTTCTTTAACCCTTGAGAGCTATACCTTGAAATAAGAATCATTGCACAAGAATCGTTATAGCAGATTCTAAAATATTGAACATGCCACGTCACTATAATTCACCTAAAGAATGATGATGGAGGGTTGGAAGTCCATAGTAGAGCCGCCTCAAGAATCACATGTTTTGAAATTTTTATCTTTTCATGAAGTGAGAGCAAAAGAATGATCTCTGGCAACGGCTAAAGAACCTCACGATCATAATGACGCCCAATGATAAACCCTGATTAGGCCCCTAAACCCACTTAAGCCCCTAAACCGTACCTAGTCCCCTAAACCCCACTTAGGCCCGTCAACTCTGATTAGTCTCCTCAACCCCACTTAGCCCCTTAACCCCTAAAGGTCCTCACCTCTTTTGTAAAAGTCAAAGCACTATAATTTGCATACTTTAAATATCACATTGAATGATTTATAATTTTTCACAGATAATCATCAACATTATGAAGGTATGACAAAATTTTCAACATGATTGGAAGATATTTTGAATATTTACAAATTTTATGATGTAAACAAAGTAAAAATTCAAAATAAATATGTTTTTGTCAAATTTAATATCAAAAATTATATTTAAGGTAGATAAAAGTTATATTTACATGGAGTAAAAAATTGAAGGTGAAGAAATTAAAAGAGAATTATGATTGAAGCATCTTTAGAAAGCCCTTTGTATTTTGGACACTCAGAATTCAAAGTTCTCAACGGTGGAAAAGCTTCAAATGAAGTTTATTCTCCAATCCCAACGGTCAAAAGATGTATCATAACTTAACTTAAACATCTAATGAAAACACCAACTACAATAAATCTAAGACACTTGATTTTTGGGGCCTTTGACCAAAAATCAAACATAATATGGTTGATTGGTCCTTTAGGGGTTCAACCCTGATTAGGCCCTTAACCCCTAAAGGACCAATCAACCATATTATGCTTGTTTTTTGGTCAAACGCCCCAAAAATCAAGTGTTTTAACTTTATTGTAGTTGGTGTTTTCATTAGATGTTTTAGTTAAGTTATGATACATCTTTTGACCGTTGGGATTGGAGAATAGACTTCATTTGAAGATTTTCCACCGTCGAGAAATTTGAATTTTGAGTGTCCAAAATACAAAGGGATTTCTAAAGATGCTCCTATAATAGGTCTCTTTTAACCCCTAAAGGCCCAAGGTTGTCAAAATACACTGTTAACCAAGCCGTTTTGGCTTGGTTGGACCTTTAGGGGTTAATTTCTTCACTTTCAGTTTTTTACTCCATGTAAATATAACTTTTATCTACCTGAAATATAATTTTTGATATTAAATTTGACAAAAACATATTTATTTTGAATTTTTCCCTTGTTTACATAATAAAATTTGTAAATATTCAAAATATCTTCAAATCATCTTGAAAATTTTGCCATACCTTCATAATGTTAATGACTATCTATGAAAAATTATAAATCATACAATGTCATATTTCAAGTATGCAAATTATAGTGCTTTGATTTTTACAAAAGAGGTGAGGACCTTTAGGGGTTAAACCCTGATTAACCCCTAAACGTCACAGTGTTCAGAAACTGGATCATGAATGGATTCAAAGTCCCGTAACTTTTTCATGCAATGTGGGATGACTTTCATCCAAGTCACCTTTGCAAGCCTATTAAGTTCTCTACCAATGAGAGTAAATCTCTTGTGATGGGGAGAGGTCCATAATATTGGAGAGGCCTCCAAATGCAAATATGTCAAATTTGTTGGGTAGATTTCATGCATGCAATGGTCCTTTTATGTACACTTATTGTACATTTGAGTCATGCTAAAATCTATTTTTCAGGCTAACATCTACTTGCGTTCAAAGGATCGGTACGTTAAGGGGTTAAGTGTCCCTTAACCCCTAAACGTCACAGCGTCCAGAAACTGGATCATGAACGGATTCAAAGTCCCGTAACTTTTTCATGCAATGTGGGATGACTTTCATCCAAGTCACCTTTGCAAGCCTATTAAGTTCTCTACCAATGAGAGTAAGTCTCTTGTGATGGGGAGAGGTCCATAATATTGGAGAGGCCTCCAAATGCAAATATGTCAAATTTGTTGGGTAGATTTCATGCATGCAATGGTCCTTTCATGTACACTTATTGTACATTTGAGTCATGCTAAAATCTATTTTTCAGGCTAACATCTACTTGCGTTCAAAGGATCGGTACGTTAACCCTTTAGCGCGCCGGCGTCCATATTCTGGACGCCGGATGAATTTCAACAGCTCGATTTCTGTAGGTACCGGATGTTTTTCATCCATTTTTATTTTTTTTCATTCTTGTGCTAGTCGAATACCATTTGTACGGTATGGATCTTCCAAATAAGATAATGTGAATTTTTGAATATTTACAAAAGTGATTAATGTCAAGTTTCAATCTTAGTTCAAAAAGAAAGACCTTAAATATGATTTTCCATAGTAAGTAGAATCAAATAATGGAAACCATACCATCTCGTAGTGCATGTCATTCTAATTTCATTACAATATTTTTAAAATTTTTTGTGTTAATTTTGGATTTTTAATTGAATTTCAAGAGCAAAATTACTTTAAAAATATTAATAATAAATAGGATGAATCCAACCGTACGGATGTTATTTACACATTGACATTTGCAACTTTGTTTCGTACATCAACTCCATTTCCGTATTTCATCAACCATTTTATAACAAATCTTTGAAAACAGTGTTGAATCAGGACGTTAAAGGGTTAAGGGGTTAAGTGTCCCTTAAACCCTCGTTAGGCTAATGAAGAGAAATGGGAGAGAAAGAGATGATTCAGTCCAGATGGCAGAAGCGAGGGAAACACTAATAGCTGCAGCAGCACTTGTCTATCATAGCTTGCTGTGAGCAACAGTAGCCTCCCTCGGGCGACCCAGATGCCTCCCTGCATGCCATGGCCCATTCCCCATAAATGACCGCAACGCCCAGCTACCCGCAGTCGGAATTCTTCTTCTTCTTCTTCACCATCATTCTCCTCCCTCTTCCCTCTCTTCCCCTCTTGCTCTCTCTCTCTCTCTCGCTCTCCATCACTCTCCATCGCACACTCAGGCGCTGCTGCATCTTACTCTGTAAGCTTCACTCCTCATTCCTGCCGCTTGTTTTCATAACTTCCATTGATCTCCACTTTCGCCCACTTTCGTGTTCGCTTGATTCCACTCAGTCTCCATGTTTTCTGTCACCTTTCTTTTTTCGCATCTTGCTGGGCAACAATTATTGGAGACGAAGAATGTGAATATTCAGAGAGCCCTTGTGGTGCAATCGCAGGCAGGGAATGTGAATATTCACAGAGCCCACGTTGTAGACTTTTGCAAAGCACTTCTGATCGGGTCTAGACTGTAGCATACATACATACATTCATTTGAACGGCTACAGTATCTCACTGCAGGGAATTGAGACACTCACTCGATCGATTGAAGCGAGCGTCCTTAATTTTGTGTGATAGTTACTACTCTTCTTGTTCTCCTTTGGTCACCTTGGTTGTGAAGCCGTGCAGTACTAGGTACAAGTTCATGCTTGTGTTTCACGATCTCTTACAAGCAGCTGCAGTAGAAGAAGAAGAAGAAGAAGAAGAAGAAGAAGAAGAAGAAGAAGAAGTTTGCTGCATGCTCCGTGTATATGTTGTATATGTAGCCGAGGTGTGGATTTCACGGGATGTTGTTACTACCATTTGCTTTACAAAAGTGTGATCGAGAACGGAGATGATGCGGTTGTTGCGCCATCTACCTCTGAATTAGAGCAATGGTGACACGTGTTGTGTAGAATACGAATAAATACAAGGAAGGGAGTCAGTTACGTGCTTTTTTGTGTCGAGTTCACGGATTCAAGATTGTGCATGAAATTGAACAAACAAGGGTGCTTTCTGTTTTCTGATATTTTAGAAGTAGCATATCAATCACTGTAATCGGACTCGAGTTATTATTAGTAAATTATGCCATGTCCACTTTCGACAAGTTGCAGATGAGAACGATGACGTGTCGCCCAGTCAGTTAGTAAAACGGCGGATATCAATTTATTACTGCCACATCACGCTAATTGCATGTGCTTCCGATCACGCCTTCGTTTCAATCTATGAATTCTCTTTGCAGTGAGGAATGGGTTGGGTTTCTGTTGTTGCGTCTAATTTGTATTCCTTGTTGAGTGTGCAGATTCAGAGTTACGAGATCTCCAGCCGTTTTTGGCTTTCGACTTTTCCCGGTTGACTGAGTCCTGTTGAATTTTCAATTGTGATCAAGACTTTATACTAAGTATTATTTCGGCCTGTGTATATTACGACTGTGAGGGGGAACTAGTTAGTACAGTAATTGCGCTCGGACGAGATTATTATTACTCTCAACACCCTTGTTTTGTTGCTCAACTTTTTTGCGGCTATGGCGATCCAGAACGACAAGCACTCGTTGCCGCTCAAATCCCTCAACCACGTCTCTCGAGTCTGTCGAGACGTCCATGCCACCACGGATTTCTACGAGCATGTTCTTGGCTTCATCCCCATTGTGCGCCCTGGAGCCTTGAAGTTTGACGGAGCATGGTAAGTGTGTGTTTGACTACCTCTTCTGTTTAGAGAATTAAAACTAACTACCTCTTCTGCTTAGAGAATTGAAACTAACTGCTTAGAGAATTGGAACTAACTACCTCCTCTGCTTAGAGAAACTAATTGCATAGTTTTTTGGATTGCGATCAGTAGGCATTGACGTTGATCTTGATTTCACAGGCTTCACAACTACGGCATAAGCATCCATCTACTGCAAGCTGAAAGTCAGGAGCTTTCTACACTTCCCCCTGTGGACAAGGAGATTAACAGCAGAGACGACCATCTCTCGTTCCAGGTATGAATTTGATATTGATCAAACAAAGAAATGGCTTTGATGTTTATTATACGCGAATTTGATTGCAACATGTTGTTTCAGTGGGCCGTAGGTTTGTGTTTCAAGCAACACAATATGGTTGCTATAACAACAATGAATGATGTAAACCGTTCGCGGCTATTTAGACAATTTAAAAATGTTTGTTCTGGTGATGTTGTTGTTGTTGTACAGAGTGACTCCATAATAGGAGTGGAGCAGGCATTGAATGAGCACGGCATCAAATACTCGCGAACGACGATCGACGAAGCGGGTGTGCAGATTGAGCAGGTGTTTTTCCACGACCCGGACGGGTTCATGATAGAGATTTGCACATGTGAGAAGTTCCCTGTGCAGCCTCTCACCGGTGCAGCGTCCACGGCCAGTATATGCAGTCTGGCACCTGTATTATCAGCGCGGTGAGGCCGGCTGATGCATAATGCCAACCATCACATGAGGAGAATTTTCATTGATTTCAGTCACGGGGATTTCATTTCATTTGGATCAACTTCAGCAGCAGCAGTAGTGGTGGTTTTTCTATTTTCATGGACTTCGCCGAGTCACGCTTCGGTGGGTGAGTAAATATTACTTTACAGGAGGTTTAGAATATTAATAACAATAAGAGGCAATTATTACATATTTTGAGTCTTCACCAACATTGTAAGTACTAAGTTAAAGTTTAGTGGTAGGGAGTAGAGTATGGAAACTGCACCAGCATCTGGTGAGATTCTTAGCTAGCTTTCTCTCTAGGTAGGATTCTTGTTCATCAGAATTTTTTTCAACATGAACCAGATTTCAGTAATGACATTGGCTTTTTCGGCTGTGTACTGTACCTACTTCTCGATTCTGTTCTTTACAATACTGACAGAAGTGGGGTGGAACTCAGGTCATATTATATATATGTTTTTTTTCTGATGGATTGATTTCCCTTGAAGCTGTCATTTTTCTTTTTGTCTTGTCACATTGTTGTGCATGTTTTACATGTGTGTGCAGGACTTGAGAATACATAATCCCGTGTTTTTGATTTGATTTGGTTTAAGTTAGAGCCTTGTTTTTCTCGTTTTGTAGCCCATTCCTTTCACTCATATGCCATCCACATCCACATGAAGGCGCAGATTATCAAGCCTCCTTTCTTCTCAGCGTTTTAGAGAACTTCAATACGTCAAATGCAAGAGCCAATATACAGTGACTGCCAAAACTGAGTACAGGCACATCATATTGAAATTCAACAAACAATGTAAGAAAATTGGATGCATCAAAAATGAAACCATAAATTGCATAGGATTACCATTGCAATTAGTCATACTTCCATGGAATTGAGGCCTATTACACACAAGTATGCACGTACAAACAAAAATAAAGTAAAATTCAATCTAAAACTCAGTTTTGCTCACACAAGCTGGAATGAAGCTAAAAATTTGTCCACCTACCCTTAGCAGCTATAACAGCTGCAATGCGCTTAGGCATGCTCCTATACAAGTTCTGACACTCATTGGAAGTAATTGAAGCCCAACAATCCTCGACACGCTCCCACAATTCTAACATTCCTTTGGGAGGTCTCTCATATTGGTTTAGTCGGCGTTTTAAAGTTGCCCACAAGTGTTCGATTGGATTCAAGTCTGGAGATTGCGCCGGCCACTTCAAAACAACAAATTCTTGCAAATTCAGCCAACGGCGCACACTCTTGGATGTATGTTTCGGGTCATTATCATGTTGAAAAATCAAATTGGCAGGATCCAAATCGTATGCATGGAGCGTATGAATCAACTCTCGCTCTAAAATTTCTCTATACATGTACTGATCCATTCTTCCCTCAATCCTACACATCATACCAGGGCCACTTGAAGTCATGCAACCCCACATCATCACTCCGCCACCTCCAAACTTGACAGTTTGTTGTACCATTCCTGCACTTCTACTCTGTTCATCACGAAACCAACACCAACTGCGACCATCAGAGCAAAATCGGTTGATTTTTGTTTCATCGGAGAATACTACACGATCCCAATCATCATCAGTCCAATGGCAATGACGTCTAGCAAATTCTAATCGTCGCTTAATTTGAAGAAGTGTAAGTTTTGGTTTCTTTTGCTTCACTTTACATTTCAAACCTGCTTTTCGTAACACTCTCCTCAAAGTACTATCGCTCATACCAACATGAAGCTCTTCCCTCAAGTAATTTCCAACTTTGTGTGCAGTTTCTAAGCCACCCACAGTGATTGCTCTGACACAAGCTCTACGATCAACTGCACTGTACATTTTTGGCCTACCACCAAAACTTTGATTGACATCACTCAATTCACTCAAATGTTGCTTACGAAATTTTGCAACCCAACTTTGGGATACCTGTAACTCTCTAGCAACATTTCTAGTACTCTCACCCCTCCTCAACTTCTCTAAAGTAGCTTCTTCTACTTGCTTTCTACTAGCAACAGAGAGAGATCTCAATGAAACCATTTTGCTCAATTTGCATACATGATGTGCACTGAATGGAGAGACATTATAAATGTGAAGGCCAAAAACATGCTCACCCAAAAAATCAGACCCAGAAAAGACCACTTGTACATGTCAGATTTGTAGCATTCATTGCTTAATCCAAGTGTGAGCATAAGTGAGTTTTGGAGCTAATTTACTTTGATCTGGATCTTTCTCAAATTATCTTGCATTGCTGGACTTGTAATTTGGTAGCCACATCATTTACATGCATGTATACTTGAGCCGTTAACTGATTGGACATTAAATGCATCACATTATAATATATGAATGACTAAAGGTAAACTATGTTTTTCTGTACTCAGTTTTGGCAGTCACTGTATGCCTCTTTCAGCTTTTAGGCTCATCACATGCACAGTCATATTCCAGCTATCCAGAATTGAAGGCCATTCTCATTGGCAACAATAATACAGTGCAGTGGGGGTGGCACAGCTAGCCTGCAGAAAAAGGTAATTTCATAATTGCTTCTAAATTTCTGCTGTACTCAATTCGATAGCAAATGTGCAAATTATGTAGGAATCACAAGGTTGGTCCTATAGCCCCTGAGTGTGATCAAAAGCCACTGAATTTTAGAAAAATAAAATCCTAAGTTAAAAATTTGAAATTCACTCTCTAAACTATTAGTTGGTTTTGGTATCTTTAAAAGCATCTCTACTGTTCTAGTTATATATATTTTTTAACATTTTTCTACATATATAAAAGCAAACACTTTTGGCCCTAGAGATATGAAAGCGAAGACTTTTGACCATGTGGGCCAAGCAAACACTTTCGGCCTTAGAGATATGAAAGCAATCACTTTTGACCATTTGGACACTTAGGGGTCAACATCAAAACTTGAAAAAAATATTGGTAAACACTCTCTAAATGCTTGTAGGACACATTTCTCATTTGAATCACCCTTTTGACAATGTTGCATTGAGGAAGAAAGAGTTGAGAAAGAGTTAGGTCCAACTGCTAATTCAAAGAAGAATGAGAGTATTTAAGCAAGATGTTCCAGTTTTAAGACATTTTTTGAGTTTTAGCAAAAATTCTTTCACATTTTGAGTTGAAGAGTAAAATTGTTGGTACTTAGTCAAGTATCACATGAGCATATTGTTATTCACGTATTTCAGTTAACCCTTGAAGGACATAAGGTAGCGGACCCAATTCCCGTCCGAATTTCAGGTTCAACAAGTTTTGTTTCTGGAGTGGCTATCAAAATGATTCAGAAATATGTGCAGAGTTTGTACAAGCCCAATCCAACTTGAACCATATTTTTCAGACTATTATTGAATTACTTATGAATTTTTGAAGTTAGAGATGTAGAGGTGCCAAAAACCGTCCACCCCTAAAATGTTCATACTGGCTACATGAGAATTTCGAGGTCTAACCTAAAATGTACGCCCTGTCAGTGGTTGGGAATTGGACCCGGTTGGAAATTGGGTCCTCTACCTTACTAAGCCCCACCGGCTTAGTTTATAAGAATCTTTGAGAAAACTTCTGATATGATTCATCATTTTTTGATAGGTAAATCATGTTGGAAAGGAAGTAAAAACTGCGTACTTAGATTCTTCAATAATCCTATCAAATTTACAGACACAAGATTGTACTCATCATTCAAAATTTGTAGAGGGAGGGGAAGTGAAACTCAGGCAGTTATTGTGAGCAACTATGAGGGAGGTGTGAGAAGCTTGTGTGAGGGAGACGAGAGTCGTCAAGTGGCAAATTTAGATAGCATGAAGGGCACTGATTCAAGAGCCTGCCACCATGAACATGTCTAAATTCATTCATGGCGAGTAAATTTACATCCTAGTCTAGCATTTTGAATATTGCCCTCTGTTGAAAATCCTAGCCAGATCCTATGCGGGCTGTTCCAAATTGAGCCTCACGTCCTTTAAAGGTTAAGTGAATCATACATAGCTTCTTGTCACTCTGTAATGAATGCTATAACAAAAGCAGAAAGAGATCAATTTGAAGGTATTCAATGTCACTTGCTTGGTAGTCAAATCATCAAAGTCGTTTTTCATAATAACCATGTTCATCATTCCACAGAACTACGGTAGTCATGGCCAATTTTGAAATTCATTGATTTTTTTAATCATTAAAAAGTGCCACATGTAATCACTATAAGAAAACTTGGTAAAAAAAAAAACTACACAAGTTTGTCATGTGCAGTTCCCTAAACCACCATAGATTGCACCTGCAAAACATGTGTTGAATCTTCATTTGCTCACTACAAGGGCAATTTTTTGGAATTAAGAGACAGATCATTGGAAGTGCATTTTTGAGACCTTTTTAATGAAATATTATGTGCCTATTAAATGTACTATTGAGACGAACTCAACGGGAATCGAACCCCTACTAGACCTAAAAACACTCATAGTTGTTGATGTTACTAGTACTTGTTACTGGTCACTAAAGTGTCTATCTCCAATAGGGGAGAGTAGTTTTGTACCAATGGCCCTTTTGCCTGGTGGACACTGGCTCATTGTTAAAACAAACAGACACTTTATTCACGCCTCCCTCGAAAGAGGTCCGTAGTTTCTATCTATCTGCCTCTTAAATTCAAAAATTGCACTTGTAGTAAGCAAATGAAAAATATGCTCATGACAAACTTGTGCAAATTCTTTTACCAAGTTTTCTTAAAGAGCATCTTCTGATTGGTTTAGGGTGATTGTGAACCTCACAAAAAAATCTGACATGGAGTTTCAACTCCAACACCACACCAGGCTGTTGAATGTGACCCTCGTGTACGTACGTACGGTATTTGGATTTCCAATAAGGAAAGGATGTTCAAGTGAATCAGACCCTGCAATCAATCTCCTCCTTACTGGGTGAAGAAGTTCAGCACACTTTTCACATCAACTACACTACCGGTATACATGGGTCAAATTCAGCAAAGAAATAATTATTTTCCTAATTGTCATTTAAAAATAAATAAAATTTCAAGGATGTTTAACCCTTTAACGTCCCAATCCATCACTATTTTCAATGAAGCGTTATAAAAATGAGCGTTATAAAAATGAGTTGATGTAAAAAAAATTAGTAAATGTCAATGTTTACGGTTGGGTTTTTATATTTTTATATTTTTTAAATTTTAAATTAATCTTTGAAGGTTTTCTCTTGAAATTCAATTAAAAATCCCAAATTAACCCAATTTTTTTTTAAAAAATTGGAATAAATTTGGAATAACATGAACTATGAGATGGTGTGATTTCCGTTATTTGATTCTACCTATTTTGAAAAATCATTTTTAAGGTCTCACAAAATAATCCATTGAACAAAAGAGAATGCCACAACTTTTGGTCCTTTAGGTGAGATATTCTATTATCCGAGCCCACCCTGCCGAAAGACAATTACGGTGCGAGAATCTTTTTGAACGCTAGTAGTAGCAACGCTAGTAGAAAAGGTTGCACTGCTAAAGGAGATGCCCCAGCAAGTAGTGCCTAATTCCACGCATGCACAATGATTTTGCCTGGGTATTTCCTAAGTTATATATATGATTGCAATTACTAATATTTTGTATAAAATTTGAAACTTAATATTCAAAATTATTTTGTAATTTGATTACAAACAAGATATTGACAATCTATGGATGAAATTTGTCGTGATGGGTTGAAATGTAATACTCTAAGTGTAGTGATTTTTGGAGATTTTTTGATTGCTTAATTTTATGAGTTACTTTTTCAAGAGCGCTTTTAAACTAAGATCTTAGATTTATTTAATGAATCATTGCAACATAAAATGAGGCATAAAAATTTCACAAATCATCCCCTTTCTAATGAGTTTACACATGCATGAAGCTAACCTCCCATAAAATCTTTAGTAGAAAATCCAAATTGGAGAAAAGCATGACAGATGAGAAAATGGAGTTTGATTTTGTACATCAACCATAAATTAAACGCCTAGGCAGCTCGAGGCTAAAGAACATACCATGCCCTTAAGATTTTTTAATTTTTTTTTACTACCCCGTAAACTATATGGGGCTTTCTACATGCCGGTCTATACCATTCTTACATAGTGTTGTTTGAGTTTGTTTAAATTTGTTTAAATCTAGACAACTTCTATCAATGTGATGAACATTTATACATTTAAGTAATAATAATTTAGTTCAAAAAAGTACATGAATAATGTGTTTTTTTTAATTCCGTCGACGAGGAACTCGGAGAGGGTTTTACCCAAGAAAAATATGAAGGAAAATTGTCAGTGTCGTCGTCGTTGTCATGCCTTTTGGTATTATTGGTCCTATTTGGTTGTGAAAAGAAAGAAGAGATTGAAGTTGGAGTTGGAAACTTGAAAGGTTGTTGAAAGGTTATATAGATGGCTATTCAAAAGGTTATTGCAAAAGTTATTTCAAACAATATTTAAAAATCAATTGACATATTTTAAAAACAAAAGCAAAGATTGACTTCATTCATTTTTTGTGTAAATTTTATTTTACTTCATTTTTATATGAACACCTTTCATTTCTTACTTGTTAGTTTTGATTTTTTTGGAATTTTTTTCACAAAGTGGTCTTCAAGTAATTTTCAAATTTACACACTGCAAACCATCATTCAAAAACGAGTAACTTTGTTTTTAACTTTACTTTAATTCCGTCGACGAGGTACTCGGAGAGGGTTTTTACCCATGAAAATTACAAAGGGAATCGGAAGGCGTAGGCGTGGTCGTCGTCGTCAACCTAGCCTCGCTTGTGACTTCCTAAATATACATCTAAATATACATTTATTTATTTACTTCCTAAAGGTGAGAAATTCAAGAGTGTAACTCAGTCACCCTTCACACTTCTCTGGCGAGTGCCGCAATAGACACTTCATTGTGAAATATTTTAATTTATATTCAAATTAAAAAATATAGAGTTTGTACCAAAGGGCATGATAGATTATGATTTTCGTCGACGATTGTGCGTAGCATTGCGTAGCCCTAGTGAATATTCAAAGTTTTCTTTCTAATTATTTATTGAAATCTAAACAGTTTTAATGGTATTCAGTTGAAAGTATCCACAACAATCATTCACCCACAGTATATGGTGAAATCACCATATACTGTGGGTGGGTGAATGGTGTGGATACATTCATCCAATTGGATATACACATCCAATTTGAACAATGTTTCATTCAATTTGGATGAACTTTACCATAGTATTTTGAGAGGATTATTATTAGTAAAGCCTCTTGTAAATATTGTAGATTATACAGTATATGGTGATTTAGGGAGATATAGTGTCTTCGTAAGAAAAAAATGAATATAGTGTTTCAGTGACAAATTGCAACTTTATAATAAATATGGCACTCTCATTACTTGAAAAAAACATGACACTCTCAATGAAAGTGAGAATGACAAGCGGCAAACTCCTATGTAGTGTCGAAGAACACTATAATTTCTCTTCACCATCCAACGAATTTTGGTAAGAGACATCACTCACTCACAATTCAACAGTGTTTTGTAATTGTTTATTTGATTCAATAGCCCGTTCAATTACAAATCATTGGTCACTCTATATATAAAGTTGGATGAAACTAACATAACATTCAGTAGCCTCTATGATTGCTGCCTTCCCTTAACATAATGATGTAAAATATCCCTCATCACATTAGTAACTATGGGGGCAAGTGGCATTAACCCCTAAAAGCCCGAGGGGTATTGGACAAAACATAGATGTGTTATAATATGTGCCTTCCATATGTTTGATGAAGGTTGGTTCAATAGACAAATGTAGAGTATCATCTTTACAAATTATCCGTACAGTCAAACTTCCTAAATAATCTTTAGATCATTTTTTAATGAATTTAAAAGCATTAACCTTCGAAAATTTGTATAAATTATAATTTTCAATTTTAGAGTTCAAAATTTAGTACGATTGGTTAAAGTTGGGCTATCTATCGTAAACTTCAAAAAAACAAGAGAAACGATGGAGGAATCATCATTACTTTCCCCAAATAGCAAATTTTGTAACACTAAGACAATGTTGAGGTGATCTACTTTGAAAAATTCTCCCGGGTGGAGTTTAACTCGGATTGCCATAATTCAAATTGGGTTGGAAAGTAGACTTGATGTAGTATTTTAAAATATTTTTTATTTTTTCAAAAAAAGATTTTTTTGTTCCGGGCAGCCCGTTTTTTCCGGGCAGCGACCAGAAAATGGTCGCTCGGGAGCTTAGGGGTTAAGCAAGAGCAACTAACCATGTTGAATAGTAATCAAAAGCACTCATTGAGTCACAATTCAATAGTGTCCTATAATAGTTTATTTGATTCAATAGCTCATTCAATTACAAAATCACCGATCACTCCATCCATAAAGATGCATGAAACTAACACGCAACCTTCTTGAAAGCTACTGAATGTTATGAAAAGGGAGCCTTGACCCCTAATCGTTTGAATGTGCCTTTGCAGCCAGTAGAATACGTTGTATCTTGGTTGTATTTGAAATGAATTCACACCTTTAATAGGTTTAAGTTCAAAATAGAAGTTGGAATTTGATCAATACAGTTTTAGCGAGCTACTGAAATCCCGATTTAAATTTCCTTATTGATAACAAATCCCAATTATACGACAGCATATAAACTATCCCCATGGGAAGTTGAGGGGTTAAAGGCTACCGAATGTTATGAAGCTCCGGGGCTTCAGCTAGGAAGCCAGTTCAGCAGTGTCCCACAAATGCCACTTGTACAAGAACATGACGGAACAAGAAACCCTCATCTCATCCATCCAAGGATGAAAACCATCCATCTATAAAATCATCCACCCAGGAAATCATCCATCCTCTGCCTCTCCCTGTTCAGTTGTTGCTCCGAAGACTCCACACAACAGTCAAGTGGTTCTTGTTGCAGCAGCTCCTTCCGATCATCGCCCCTTCAGTTCGCTTCCGATTGTCAACACAACATTTGAATTCATTATTGTTCGTGAATCCTTTCATTGCAACAGAAAGCCTCGAGGACTCCAACGCAATTGTCTCTTTCTTTCTTCCAGAGGAACGTCTTACTTACTGAGAAGGAGTCTTTACTGAGTTCCAAAAAACGAGAGAGTAGTAACAACCATGAAGGTGCTCCCTGTGCCGTGCTTGGAGGACAACTACGCCTATTTGTACGTCGATCTCCCTCTCCTCGATCCGCTTCTCACTCTTTGCATGATGATCTTGGAAATGGTGGAACAATCAATTCATGAAATACGCTTCTAGGGTTTCATGTTTTTGCAAGAATCAATCATCATTGAAAGAACTGCCTCACCGAGAAGACACGAAGTGCACTATCTTTATGTGTATTAGAGTTGCATGTACCGAGATTATGCGACATATTTGTTGGAGCGAAAAAAAAAAATTACGAGCACAGTGGTGAATCTGAGAGAAAGTTAGTTTCAATGAATAACGTATGAATTTTCAAATTTGAAGGGCATAGGGAACCTAATATTTACACTGGAATATCTTTAATTGTTACTCATAGGGAACTCTTCAACTCCCTTTGTCACTTTGAAAATTTATGTTGGTTTTAGAGACGATGGAGTTCAAGTTGAGTGCTAAAACTAGCTGTTGCAAAACGACTACTGTCACGGTTGAGTAATACTCAGAAATAACTGTCCTAGTTTTTGACAATTTTTTTAATTTAACATTTTTTGGCCCGTCTCAGACTCTCAGTACTCGAAAAATGGTCTATCTTTGGTGTCACTCTCATTGTCGGCCCCGTTTGAAAGTGGACAGGGCTCACGTTTGAAGTACAAAACATAGGACAAAAACTAGAATAAAAAATGCTAAAAACTAGGACAAATATTTCCGGACAGAGGGAGTAGGTACTTTAGGCGATGCTCTTGTTTGGAAATGATCTGAAGTCCGAGATCTTCTCTTGGAAAGAGAGCCCTTGTAAACTTGACTCGGGGATCTATGCTTGGACGACTTGGTTTGAGGTGGAGGTTTTTTCTACAATTTTTTAACCATTTTGGTTGGTTTGAACTACTGTGCAGGGTATTTGATGAAGAAACGGGTGATGCAGCGGCGATTGACCCAGTATGGCCTGACCAAGTGTTGCAGGCAGCTCAATTGTATGGTGCCAAAATTAAGATGGTTCTCACCACTCACCATCACTGGTACTCTTCTCACTCTGAATTTTTTATAACTATAAGAATAAGAAAAAGAAAACGAAAAGAATAAACTTCCCTGTTGACGGATTAGGTAATGACACTTAATTATGGACATGCTTGCAAATAATTTTTGCTAACTGTGGCCTTGATTACCATTAGCAGATATAATGTTAATGAATTCAAATAGGAAGTGGTCTTGTGCTACAATACTTGCTGGAAATTGAAATTCAAGAGGTTATGGCAAATTTTGACACATCATTGATAGAGAGCCTAGAAAAGGTTATGGGTTTTAATCTTCCTCTCAATCATTGAGACTCTGCCACATCAGCTTCAAAATCCTGTGTTGGCATTATTGTTATCACGAGGGTGGGAATATAGTTCTATCTTTAGAAAATTTAAAAGATACTTTCCTAGTGTTTGACCACTTGAGTATATGTCTTCTTATGGCCTACGTTGCAGAATGAGAAAATGAAATTATTGATGCATATTGAGATGGTGAATAGGGATCACGCTGGTGGGAACAATGGTATGAAGAAGCTTCTCAAGGATGTGCCGATATACGGTGGCCTCAAGGACAAAGTGGAGGGATGCTCACACCCTGTGCAACATGGTGACGAGTTTTCTATTAGTCCTACTATTCGTGTTAAATGCCTCAAGACTCCATGGTAGGTTCTGTCTTGTAAATTTTTTTATTTTTTTATTTTTTTATTTTTATTTTTAAATTCTGAGAAAAGATATTTTTTGACTGTGACTTTGACTCACAGTTAGTATCATTTCTGTTCCTGCAAGCCTTGAGTCAGGTAGCTCTGGTGGATCTTAGTTCCTCATACCTTTTTCATTTGTCGGGTGTGCAGCCATTCTAAAGGCCACATAAGCTACTTCATTACAAGCACACTGGCAGGAGATGAACCCGCCGTGTTCACTGGAGATACTTTGGTGTGCTCTCTCCACCATCCTGCTTCAGTTGCTTGTTGCATGTACATCATTGTGCTGAGCATAATTCTCCTGTCTTAATCTAGACTTATCAACCCCTAAGTGTCCTAATAGCCAGGAGTGACCGCTTCCATATCTTTAGGAGTTGAAATAAATCATTTAGGAAGCTTCAAAGAAGGTAACAAAATGCATCAATAAAAAGAAGAAATTGTGTCCCAGATTTTGAATAATAGATGTATGTTTTAGAAGTTACTATAATCAACTATTACCTTCCAAAGTATGCTTCCTTGTTTTTGTTTGCACACTTTGAGGTCAAGTCTGAATTTTGGAAGGTGCCAGTACCCCTAGTCTATGTGTCAGATATAGGTCTTTCTTGTTGTTTTTTAAAACCAGATGCACTGAGATCGGAGACCCCATTGACTTGTTGTTTTTTAAACTCGTACTCAGTCATGGCTCAAAGAAGACGAAGTGGTTGGAAATTGATTGGCTTTTTCTTGTTCGTTTTTTTTCTGTTCCTGTGGCCAGTTCATAGGGGGCTGTGGAAGGTTTTTCGAGGGGACGCCTGATCAAATGTACGAGTCATTATGCAAGACCCTTGCGTCACTTCCTCCTGAAACTCAAGTTTACTGTGGTCACGAGGTATGCCTTCATTGGACTGGGAATTAATTATTTTATGACGACCCAATTTACATCTCATCTAGTAAAGACCTTGTCCTATAGCTCGACTACTTCGAGGCTTCATTCTCCAGGTTACCATGATTCGTATTTTATATTTTCCTAGAATATGAGGGCATTCTTTTGATATTGAACAACCCCGCTTTATTATTTTTTCTCTAAGAAGCGGAAGCTGTTTGGTTGCCACTTATTACAGTACACACAGAAGAATTTGGAGTTTGCTTTGACACTGGAACCCAAGAACGAGGCCCTACTGAAGAAGATGGAATGGGTGATGCACCAACGAAAACAAAAGCTAGCTACTGTGCCGTCAACAATTGGCGATGAGCTTGAATTTAATCCTTTCATGCGTGTGGATCTGAAACCTCTTCAGGTTCGCTTCTCTTGATCAAGATTCAAAATATAAAATAAATTTAACAGACCAATATCTGTGTTATTATTTCAGTGCATATCTTTCCTTGGATATTGTTGATAGTTCTCAAATGTATGAGATAGGTATCATCTTTAGTGACCAAATATCAACTAGACCTGTGAAAGTTCCTGCTTATTCAGATTGATTAAATTTTTTTGCATTGCACAACACAGCTGGCCACTGGTCGAGAATCGCCTCTTGAAGTGATGGCAGAAGTAAGGCGCATGAAAGACAACTACAGGGGCCGCTAGAAAGGGAGCTCTTGTCTGATAAGGAAGATAGGTAAACTTCAATGAGCTTTGATCTAATGTTACATATTCTCTACCAAGCTGTTGATGTATGACGAATGGAGAATTATAGATCGTTTATGAAGTTCGTAACTTGGTAGTAAGGTCGTCTGCTCTCAGTTATATCTAGAATTAGTGTACATGACTAATGATTATAGGAAACAAGCTATTAGAGTTCTTCCAAATACTGCATGTATGATTGGCACGACAATATAGTTGCAAACTCCTTTCGAATTTGCCTCTTCTCATGTTGAGCGCTCCTTTTGCTTCTTCTCATAACATATTGAGTCATAGAAAGCTCCTTTTCTGCTTTTGTATTTTACTTCTTTAAAAGCCTTCAGGAGCTTATGCTGGTCTTCTTGTCACAATGGTGTTCGTAATTTTTGATGAGAAGAATTTTAAGAGGGTTTTTTTTTCAATGCTTGACTTGGTCAAACTTTGATACTTAATTATTTAGCCCTACTTTATATAATCTAAAAGATTGAGGCTTGCCTTCTAAAGGATAAGCATAGATTGTCAAAAGCAAATGGCAAGTTCTAATTTTGGAGAGTTCACGTTTTTCTGTTCTACAAGAATGCCGGTTTTTATGCTTACATAGAAACTTCTCACTAGAACAAGGGTGGTACATATGAAGATCGTAAGTTAATAGGTCAAGCACATTTTTGCTAAAATATTTAATTAAAGTGGAAAAAGTTAATTCAGCATCCAAATTTAAAATAATTGCAACTCTTTAGAAATGAATTTTGGCCATAACCAAGAGGGATGTGAATTTGAGTTGGAGAGAGTAAGCCTTGTGCTTACAAAATTTAGTGCACTAGTGCTAACAATGCATGTGGGATATCTACAACTCTCACTTCTTGCTATCTCACTTAGTCACCAGTGATCTCAGAACCACTTTATGACATTTAGCACAGGGTGCTACCTCCCACATAAATGGTAGATACTTTTGCTACCTTTTGAATGTACTACTCACAATACCTCTATGATATCCGGCAATACCCTTGGTATATTAAGGTGATACCATAATGATACCCTTGCTACATATTTATAACATGATGAGCATTCTCGCTACATTTCAATTTTTTCTTCATTTTCTTTCTTTGTATGTTTAGCAGCCCCATTTTTTTGGGTAGAAATCCAGTTAATATTAGCCAGTTTTGAGATCACTGTTAGTCACTGGTTAAATCTTTTTTATAAATATTTGCATCACTCAAGCACAATACTTTATACTATAAAGTGGGATTGTACCATATATCTCAAATTAAGAAACAACCGTTAGAATTGTCCAACTCGTTGTTCTGACTCCTCAATCAATGAAGTTCCAAACATCATTGAACATTTATGATAATGGATATTGATCTTTGGACATGTGTCCCTTTATGTTGAGCTAGAACTAGTGTTTTAAATGTTGAATGTAAGATGTAAAAGAAAACATGATAAACGGGAGTTTTGAATTTTAAAAGTAGGCTTGAAAAATGAAGAAAGTGTTGCATTAGCAAGGTTGCCACATTGCCAAGTGTCTTATACTGTACGTAGAAGGCAGGGTCGGCAGTAAACAATTCCCCAAAAAAATGCCAAAAAAATAAATATATATATTAAGTATTCTGTTGAAATAAACAAAAATAAAATAAACAAAAAGTTGAAAGAGAAAAAAAAACAAACTCAAAACATAACACTCAATGAAATTGGATGAAAACATAATACTAAATGCAAAAAAAAAAAAAAAAAAAAAACGTTTAACAGGCAGAAAAATTTAATGTTAGCTATTAATAGCCAATTTTAAAATAATTACTTTTGAAAGTGCCGACCTCCACTGTTTAAACTTTTATTAATTATTTGACATGAAAGTGCCGACCCTGCCTTCCATGTACGGTAATCAAAATGATCGTATGACAATTATAGGCTCTTTTATCCTCACAAATCTTAAGCTTTTATCATAGTTTTGCCTAAAAATCAAGATCCGCCTATGGGAAAATTACACGCGCAACCTACATGCAAGTGAGTACATTTGAACCCCTTTAACCATGAAAGGATAAATCTATGACCATTTAGAATAGTAAATTGACCATTAAGGGAAAATCATCTATTGATCATTTTATTGGCGATTGCGTTTAAAGTTAAGATGACTTTTAAATCATCACTCGAGATTGTCATGTACAATTGTCGCACTATCTATAGATGAAGGACAATTGTCATACATTAGATCTATGTTAGTTATTATTGTGGAACCCTAGGTAATCATGTTTAGTTAAGAAGGCCAAGTACAATCTATAGGTGAGTCACCAAATAATAGTTCACTTGCATCTCTAAAAAAATTCTAAACAAATCCAAGCATTAGGAGTTATATCAAACTGATAAAAATCCATCCACTTGTAAAATAATATAGATACCAATGATGGGCTAGGTAATGGCAAAGGCTGTTTGATTTTAGAAATATTCCTAGATTTTAATTACCTGTACCTAAAAGTAAGGTTTTTGAAATTTTGGGGTACTCTAGATTTCACCTACTATTGGCAGTATTTGACCCATTCCCTACCGTACCATCCTAGTGATGACAAATAATTAATATTTTTGAAGAAGTTATGTTAGGAAAATGGAGTTTTGTAAAACTTGATATACAATAAAAATGAATTAGGGTATTTTTGATCATCATCCAAAATAATGTTCATTCAAAGTGGTTTCATTGAGATTCGAGAACTATTCATTCAAGAATCATTGGTTAGGGATAACTTCATGTACTTGACCAAATACCAAAAATGTGATAAAGCCTCGTGCTTTATACAAGATTCAGTACACTAGTGCCAACAATGAACTGTAGGATATGTAGAGCTCTCACTTCTTGTTCTCTCTTATTCACCAATTAATCTTCTTTACAAAAATGTGAATAACTTAAGCATAAATATTTCAAATCACAAAAAATAATTTGGAGGTGAAATTTTACTTGAAAAGGAAAGTATTTTTGGTTTTAAAAAATACTCAAAATAAACTATTCTACCACCGGCATGCACAATTGAGCCTCTAAAGTTTGATTACAACACATTTTCTTCTCATTCAATTCATGCACATTCTTCACAACCCCACTGAATTTTATCCATATCTCATGCATAATAATAACTTCAAATCACAAGATTAGTTTTGGAGGTGACAGACGACGTGACCTTCTAACTCCTCTTAGTTGAAAACATTTACAAAATAAGATCATTTGCTATGCTCAATTGTGCACCAAAATCTACTAAAAATATGGTGCGGTGAGAATTCACTCATAGGCTTGCAAGTTTTTGTCTTGTATCATTTGAAAGTGACTTGGAATGAATTTGATCACAAGAACAACTATTTCTTCCTTTACAATTTACACTTGATTACCCAAATAACATTTTAAAGTGTGAAAAAATGTAAATTTTCAACATTTTGTCAATTTCAAAAAATAATTTATATGAAATTCGACAAAAAACTTCTTAAAACTTCAAAAAATTGAGATGTTCTTTAAAATAAAATAAAATAGAATGCCGAAGCAATAGGTGTGGTTTACTACCACTCATAATGACTCTGATTCATCTATTTCACTAAGAAATGTATCATACCATCACAACACTGCTTCTAGAGCATCCTGGGGGGTGCACCTTTAACCCCTAACTGCATGAGCGTCCATTTTTGGATGATGTACAAATTTCATCCAAAAATTCTCATCCATCATGCACTTTTTGCAGTGTGGAATTTTTACGGTAGATTATGTGGGAAGTTAGCTTCATGCATATGTGATCCGATTAGAAAGAGAATGATTTGTGAATTTTTTAGGCCTCATTTCATGTTGTAGTGATTCACCCAAAATTTTGAAGATTTCAGTGTAAAAGTGCTGTAAAAAAGTCAACTCATAAAATTAAGCAACCAAAAAATCTCCAAAAATCACTACACTTAGAGTGTTACATTTCAATCAATCACAATGAATTTCATCCGTAGATTGTCATATCTAATTTGTAATTGAATTACAAAAGAATTTTGAATTTCACGTTTCAATTTTTATACATAATTATTGGATTATTTTATACATAATAGCTATCATAGATCTAACTGTATGGATAGAATCTAAAATTCATAATGTACAACTTTTATTCTTATATCAAGTTCAAAATATCCCTCTAGGTTGCATTTTATAATGCATCTTTGCAAAACTGCCAAATTTGGAGAAGGCTCTAGGCATTTAGGGATTAAACGTCGTCGCAACAATATACTACTAGATAGATGTAACTTCTCTAAATTGAATCCAATTATCAAAAGAGTATATGAAGGAATTTTCATCCAATTCATTTTGTGAAGACTCTTCGTTGGTCATGCCACCTCTTCAAGTTAAATTAAGGTCATCCAAACTAAGTTTGAATTTCACATGAGGTCCGAACTACACAAAGAATTGTAAAAACGGTTCACCATGTAATGTATTTTGGTTTTTTTAATTTTCCCTGCTAAACTAAATTTAGACCATGAAAATAAGTACTATTGCATTTGAGCCTACTTAACAAAATGAAGCTTTCATAGTCTATTTTTTACTCCACTTTGAATTTTCAAAAAACTATAAAAATTGAGTGTTTTATTGGAGTTACAAGTTTGGTGGATATTATCATGATGTAATGATTTTCCAAATTTAGATACGTGGATGATTTTATTTATTGTACTTTTCTTTATGATTTTAATTTACACCTTTGGTAAAAAAATGGATTTCTTTTGTATATTTTGTAATTGATATGAATTTTCTTTACAATCATTTTCTTTACAATCATTTTAAAAAATCATAGTAATTTCCAATTCTCACCAAAATTTATGAAAAATATATGGTGTATAGTAGGCACGTGGGTACGTTTACTAAAAATATAAAATTGAATTCTTATCTTGTTTATAGTGGAAAAATGGAGTGTGACAGGTAAAACATGATTCCATGGTCATAGGCCATACATTTAAGAAATAAACCTTCGAATCACGTGCGTTCACGACCCCCTTTAAAATACCTCTTGTACAATCATAATATTATTATATTCATTCCTATGTATATATAATTATATATAATATAATGATATATTTATATATGTGTATGAGAAAATGCATGCCTATTTTCAAGCCTTAATATGCTTCTTATATGTATACATTGTATGGTAGTATTCAAATTAATCCCCTTATTCTTCACTCACGTGATTCTTCACACTTAAAAGAGTGCACCCTCGGATAGAACATCCACTCCTTCATTTCACCCTTTGACCATTATCATCATTCAAAATTTGGTGTCTCAAACTATCGTCTCCATACCTTCTTTATAATCTGTGAATCAATCACAATCACTATATAGGAGTAGTCGTTTGAGCTAACTAAAAACAACCAATCAACTCTGCTCACTCTATGCAGAGTCTATCACCCAATATTATCAATATTGACATAAATTGTGCATGAATACCCTCTTAAATAGTCCCTTGAGCTGGGGGAACTCTCCTCTAGCATTGAGGAAGGCTTGGAGTTATTTGTACATAAAGCAGCAAAGCCAAAGGGCTGAAACTCCTAATGAAATGAAGTAAAGAAAAGATCAAATGGCCACATAGGAATGGAAGTTAGGGTTCCTATTCCATCAAGACCACTCCCCATCTTCATCATTCTCTCACCATACTTCTTCTTCTCCTTCTTCTCCTCCTTCTTTAAGTTAGGGTTTCGGTGCATTGCATTGCATCAATTCTACTCAGCCAATTCATGTACATAGTTGCGTCAATCGTTGCGTCAGGCTACATGCAAGCACGGATCATTGCGGCGATCAAACTTGAAATCGGTGCGTTGTTTGCTGCTCCTTTTTACTCCCGTGGGTTTGGGGTTTTGTGTTCTCATTTCGGTTGTGAGCATGAGCAATGGCGTTTGAAAAACAGAGGATCGTGAACCCGTAGTTCCCGTTTTCCTTAAAGCTCAGTGGTTTTTCGTACAATTAGGTTGAATTATTACATGTTACATTTTCTATTTGCTACTCGCCACCTATTTTCAAGTGTCCAGCTGACGAGTATCGGGTGTAGCAATGCGAACTTTTCGTTTTCTGGTGTTGTCGTTCGCATGAGTAGATCTTTCTGTGCTTTTTCATCCAGTTATTACCGTACCGTAGTCACATAATTTAGCATGTTTTTCGCGAAATCATATATTTATTTTGTTTGTTTGTTTTGTTTGTGTCCACATCACTTAATTAGAAGCTCCAACCAATCAGCGAATGACACGTGTCGTTTGTTTTTCAATCAATAATGAAAATCTGCTATGTGGACACGGTATCTGTAAGTATGCCATTTTTGGAAACAATCTGCGAGTTTCGCTGTTTTTCCAAACTGTAAGGTGTTTAGGTCGAGTGGTGTTAGACTTTTGTCCTCTGAGCACTCGGTTTGTTTTTTTATTGTTTCCTCAGGTATACCTGCTGGTTTTTAAAGAGGAGGCATAGCAATGTATTACTTCACCAGTTTCATTGGAGATGAAATTCTGAACCGGGTATTTAGAACTGGGCCATGTTTGTTTTAATATCAAGGAAACGGAATTGCAACTCATGTAGCCATGGCGATACCAGCACCCGTGCCAACTCCAGTGACGCTACCAGAATCCCATTCAAGTATGATGGACATAGACGTTCGGGAGGATGAAGAGCAGCACGTGTTGGAAGAGCACGAACCAGCTATGAAGAAGCTGAAGAGAGTGCATGGGGAAGTGGAGATGGTGTTACGGCAAACTGCCGAGATAGTGATGGTCTTGGTGGGGGTGGCAGCTCTTCGAGGCGGGGCTCAACCTAGTCCTTTGGAATGCCAATTAGCTGCTGAGGCATATGAGAAGCTGGCCACGCTCGTCGCCGCCTCGGCTCCACAAGATTTGGTATCCAAGGATGCTCTGCAATCTCTCATTCAGCAGTTGGCTGTGCCCCCGCCGCCGCCTCCTGCTCGGCTCACGGCTCCCAAGCCTGTTTCCCTTGTAAGATCTCTCACATTTGTGCCCATTCGTGTTTTCTCACAAGGTAACCACCCCCTTAGTGCTGAACAAATTTGATATTATTCCAACGGTAATACTCTTGTTAGCAAATCAAAGAGGATTCCAATGCACCAAAGAATGCATTATTTGGATACCATGTGCCAAAGTTATATCGATTCAGTAGATGATCTATAACTGACATGAGTTTTGATGTTAAGGTCAAATTTGTATTCATTGTGCAAGATTTGGAGTGTTGCATTTAGGTATGTGTTGCAATTAGGTTTGGTTACCTTAGAAGGGAGGTATGCCATCACTTTAACGTTGTCATTCAACATCAAGGTGTTTCTCGGTATGAGAATTGCTTGTTTTTTTAAACTGCGTTAGCGTTCATGTTTTCAATTATCGCGTATACCTGTTTCGATTGTGAGATCTCATTACTAGCTCATTTGTATCACAGAAGTTCATTTGTGTTTTCTAATAGAAGGGAGGCATGACACCAGTTCGATGTTGATACTCGGCTTTTGAGCAACGTTTTTTCGGTCATCTTATTAGAATTGCTTTTTTGTATGGGTTTTTAACTGCTTTAGAATCATGTTTTTACAGCAATCTCAAGCATCACGTGTATCAGCTCCAGCAGCATCAGGTCCCTCACCAGTGCCATCTCCAGTGTCTAAAGCACCAGCTCAAGCTCCTCCGGCACAAGCAACTGCTACACCTTCACCATCACCTTCACCATCACTATCGCCATTGCCTTCTCCAGCTCCAGTATCATTATCTAACGCGTCAGCACCACCGGTGTCTGTAACCTCATCTGCACCAACGTCTGAATTAGTAGCGCCAGCTCCAGCAGCACCCAAAACAGGTGCTGCTGCACCTGCATCGAAAGCTGTAACAGCAGCACCTAAAACAGTGTCACCCACACCGTCACCAGCCCTGGGAAAGACAAAAGCATTGGAGGATGTGCAAACGTCAGGTCCAGCTCTTGATAATAGTGCGGCACCCTCTGCCACACCATCCTCAGTACCCGCAATAAACACAAACATTCCTGGTAAAAATACTTTGCTTCTTCGTTTCTTATTGTCGCTTGTTTAAAACAAACCTTTTCGTGCAATTACTGTGGGGGAGGGATTAGTGGCGTCCAATTATATTGTGGGCCGAATTATCTCTAGAAACTGAAGATATCTTCACACTGAAGATTCTGAGCTTGTAAAAATTAATCTCTTTAGAATTAGCATGGTCTACATGAATTGCACTGATAGAAAATCCCCTATTAGAAAACCGAGCCATGCTAAACTTTGCCAATTGGAACGTGGAATGCTATTTAACGTCAACTGTTTCCACTGTGAGTCAATCAGGTTGTTTTGTTATGAGCATTAACTCGTTTGGTTGTATCTACAGTGGCAACATCAGCCACGCCAAGTAATACTCTGAAGATAAAACCCGGAGGTTGGACAAGCCCAGTGAAACATCAGGGAACGCCAAGTGCAGAAGCTCAACCTACTACAACAACAACAACAACAACTACTACTACTACTACTACGACCGTTGTCATCAAAGATCAACGAGGGAATAATCAGGCTCCAAAAGCTCTGGCAAGACAACGAGGGTTGAAAAACTTGGTCAACAACGAACCACCACCTGTTACAGTTCTAGATCCACAGCAAACACACCGGCAGTTAGCCCTGGCTGTACATCTCCTCTTGAAGCCTCTTATCATAACTCCAGGGTTGGGAAAAGCAGCTATGAATTACCTGAGCATTCCCGTTCCGTGTGGCATCTGCAAAGTGGTGGTGAACACGACGAACAATTGTTTGGTTTGTGATGGATGTGAAGGTGGCTTCCACTTACAATGCCTTCAGCTGAGCTCCTCCCAGAGTCTTCCCAAGAGTGACTGGTACTGCCCCAAATGCGTGACGACAAATGCCGGTCGCCCACAGCCTCCCAAGTATGGGCCTCTCCGCAAAGGACCTGCTGGACCGCCTGGACCTAAAAACTCATGGGCTATGCAGGTACTCACAACCAAAAAAAATTCAACCACATAAGATCACCACTCTGGAGTAATAATAACACCGTGCTCGTTTGTGCAGCTTCCTTCCAATGTACAGATTAGCCCCTTTGGGGTGTCCTACTGTAGTAATAAGGGAATCTGTGCTCTGTTTTCCAGCAATCCAACTTCCTGATAGACACATACAGTCGGTCAGGAGGTTATTTTTGTAATATTGCAAACCTCAGCTGTAGCTAACTAGGGGGGTTATGTATAATCAAAGTGGTTGGACTCTGAGATAGCTATTGTTCACCTTAGAAGCGACAGTTAGGCTTTGAAGCTCAAAATTCTATAATCGCTTTCGTTATAAGGAGCATGGATAGTGAGGCCTACTCAATTGGGATGGTCGTAGGTTTGAGGGAAATTCAAGGGACCGATCGAGGTGCCTAAACAACCGGAAAAGAACTCAATCAGAAGTTGGATAGGAAAATGCCTGACAACCAGTGTCTACCCCTATTGGAGGCTTCTCAATCAAGAGCTACTTTGCCAACGAGGTCCTTTTTCTACCCTTCTCAAATTGTGAATGTAGGCTGGCTGTGGAAGCGACTCTTCCAAGGGTCAAACCCCTGGAAAGCTTTTGTTGCAATCCAGAAAGAAGGAAGGTGATGCAGTTCAAGTTCCTGCACTGGAGACTTGTAGCACTCCAAATCCTGAAGAAGATGTGGCAATGGAGCCTGATATGGAAGAGCATCAAGCTCCAATCGCGAGCACTCCAACAACATCTGTGACAACATCTGAACAGGAAATGGAACCTGAAAAGCAGCCTGCACAGGTTGTGGCTGTCGATGACAGCATTTTCACCGTGGAATGGGTTGGTCCAGTGCTCAGTACAAGCCAAGATAAGCTTTTCTACTCGGCATGCTCTGTGGGAGGGGAGACTCTACGTCTGCATGACACCGCCTTTTTCCGACCTGAGGCTCCGGATGTGCCACCGTATATTGCTCGGCTTCAGGTACTACTACCCGTATTGAGTGCTATTCTTTAAGCCTCTCAAGCACAAATATAACATGATAAGTACGGAACTAATAAAATGCTGTTGTAGTAGAAGACTGGTTTTTATATTCTGCTCAGCATTAGTTGCATTAGACGTGCATTAGTTGTAATTTGGGAATTGCTGTGGACATAGGAGCAGATTCAGTAGAGCCCTTGTGGACACTCACTCTGTTGTGCTCCGTCTGCACCAACCAAGTACAAAGAATTAGCTCACTGGAGTTTGTTACTAAGTTCCCATACTACCCAAGTTGTGTCAGTCAGTAAATTGGTAGGTCTACCTTGCAATGGATTTCGAATTTACATTCATTGCAACTTACCTTAAATTCTTGATAAATCTTGCATCAAGCGAGCAGTAATTCACTAATTAGCTAATTTGAAAGTCGAAGCAGTAACTACACCTAATTTAGACACTTGAAGAGATGTATATAGTTTCTATTATTAGTCTCGCCAATTTTTGAAATTTCTTGTTAACAATTACAAGGAGATTCTAATGCAAAGAATCCATTTTTTTGGCATGTTTTACCTTAATGTTTTCTTTGCCAAACAGAGTCGTCTCAATACTATGTTTAATAGTAGCGTGTAGTTTTTGTGTCACTCGCATTGTCAGTCCCTTTTGAAGTGCATAGTGCTCACGGTAAAACATAAGACAAAAACTAGGAAAATAAATATGCCAAAAGAGTGGCCTCTTACTTTGAAACGGAGTGAGTATCAGTAAAGATACAAAGTTTTTGGTAAATGACCTAAATTGAACACAAATTCTAATATTAATGTTGTACTCATTTTCAAAATTCTATATGTACTCATCATCAAAGGTTGTCTTGGAGTCCATATCTGAATTATCTTGTTTGAATTATTTGTACTTACCTTAACCCCGTTAGGCCCGGCCTGCACTAAACAAGCAAGGAGTAGATAACAAATGTTAAGAGCTGTTAGTTCAAAATGTGCTTACACCTATCGAGTAAGCGTAGTTTGCTAACTCATGCCTGCATTTACTAATTAAGGGCAATCAAATAGCTAATAGATCGAGTATTAGCTAGAATGTCTTGTGCATGAAGATTTTGGAGCCATGTAACTACTCCATTCATGGAGAAACAGGAACCAGTTAGGAAAGTATAAGAAAGTAACATGTGTTGAGCTACTTCTTCTTACTTGATTGGTGTGGATGGGGCGTTAGTCATTTTGCAAATGCAGGCTCACAATAAGGTCAGTTAGCTTCCAACTAACTAATGAACCTTTACATGCCAGTTAGCTAATTGGTGAATGCGGGGTCTGGAGGTACTGGAATCAATTTTAATATTGTTTGTTGCTGTAGGCTTTATGGGAGGATAAAAGCTCAGGGCAGAAGTGGGTGAAAGTAAATTGGTGCTACAATCCATCAGATCTTCCAGTTAATATGGGTCGACCAGTGGTAACTGATCCACGAGAGGTGGTGTTTTTTGGCCTTCCTTCCTGAAATGAAATTGTGGATGCTTCTGAATTTTTTTCCCTCAAGTGATTCTTTTTGGTGTATTCATCCTTGTCGTAGCCGCGTTTTTCTCACTACAGATTTGAGCATTTTCACCCACCTGGCTTTATTCAATGTGTATAAATTCGCATAATTATTATTACAGCAGGAATCAACTCAGTCAATGGTATGCCGATTTGATCAAAGTGCTGGCTTTTTCTTTTCCTTTGCTTGAATTATTTAACCTCAGTTTTGTAGACCTTTCCTACTCATGATAAATTGTTGATGATGCTGCAGGTGTATGAGTCAAATCATAGTGACAACAATCTAGTAGGTTCTATTCAGGGTCCATGTCTCGTTCTGTCACCTTTGCAATATCAGGAGGAAATGGAACGGCGTTCAAAGAACAGTATGGAAGATCCCATGCCCTTATTTTTGTGCCAGTAAGTGAACATACCTGAAACCTGTTGATAACTGAAATTTTGCTGAACGTGATGTTGAGTAATTTGGAAATACATGGATCTCACACTGTTCGTAGATGGAAATGGATTCATGCATAATTTGCGTGTTGAGTACTTACATTTTTTACCTCAAAAATTAGAGTTCTTTTTTGGTCTTTGAAGTCCAACGAAACTGAAAAAGTGAAGTTTATCAAGTCCAGTGCATCTTGTCTCATTGCAGATGGTTTTATGACGCCCCAAGAGGTCTATTTCGAGCTTCTTCAGATGCTGTTTCGTGATCATGTGGGGTACCCGAGTAGCGACAAAAGCCCATGTCCTGGATCGTGCTTTCTCTGGAAGTTTTTAGGAACTGCAAGAGATGGCAGGTGATTGTTACTCTTCACCACCATCTTCATTTATTGCATGATGACCAATTTCTCTCTCATCACACTAGCTTCCTTTCTGAACCCCCTATTAAAGGCTTCTTCTAGATACTGTTGTCTTATTTTAAAGAGGAATAATTTAGAGTTGTAATTTTGAATTTTTGAATTCTTTTTAGTGAGGTTAAATTCACCATTTCTAATAACTGAATAAGATTTCATTACAAGTGTATAACCTAGTCAAGTAACTTTGCCAATGAAACTCATGATATTTTTTTGCATTGAACAGAACTTAATTGTGAGAGGTAGATGTTTGAAAACAGCAACTTACGGGTTGATTGAGCAACTAACGAGTGCATTTGGTTGACATAACAACTTGAAAATTTGAAGAATATGAGCTCTCATACTCACGGATCATGCCTGCAGATTGTCTTCTCTTGAATTGAATTGGTGGTCACGAGGAATTCAAAAGGGCGATCTGAACGGCAAGAGGAATTATGACATCATCTCTCAGTGCCTGCCTGGGCATGCAATGGATTATGAAGGAACTCAAGGGATTGGATGAAGGATGGTGGCACAGGTAGTAAACTGTTAGAAACCATTTTTTATATTTTTATTCATGAAGATAATTTAGGAATACGTACATTTATTGTATGCCTTCACTCGTACAGTATATAATTGAACTTGGGCAACCATTGATGAATGACTGACTGTCACTTATCCAGGGCAGCTGAACATACCCTTTGAAGGTTATGAGCATCCGCACCCTATCACTGAATTTATACTTGACTCTGAAAAGTGGATGAAAAGTGCTTGTATTTAATGGTGAAAATTCAGAGCGGCAAGAGGGTTGGGAAATATGAGCAGGTAATAGTGATAATTACCTCCTCATATCCTTCTATAGCTAATTTAAGGAATGGCTCGGTATCCTAGATTGATGAACAAGTAGAGTTAACCGAAAAGAGTGTCTCTAAGTGAAAACTCATTTTTATTTTATTTTATTTGAAACAAATGGATGCTTTATTTCCATAGCACAACAACAAATTACAAACATTACGCAAAAAACGAAGAGAGCATATTTCTAGTGCTCCCCCACGGGTGATTTTTTTTGGATTTTTCTTCCTTCAATAATTGGACTAGACCCAATGTTCCTAATCATTTCCAACTAAGAGCAACGCCCCCACTATAACATGGAACATGTGGCCCGGGAGCAATCCCCATTATGCTTGGGGTTCCTATCAAGCAAGTATTAGCCTTCACGATGTGTATCTGATCGGAATTGAACCACCTCCCTCGTTGGTTCAAAATAGCACCCCTAAGGGGAACCCACCTCCTTGCTATCACCTAAGTAGTTTAAGGTCATTTTGGACCAATGGAAATTCACTTTATACTCACTTTTGAAGTCTTTGTTTTCAGTTCAAAAAGACTGCAAAACTAGTTTACAGTGAGTTGGTGAATAATCTTAGGGCGATCACACCCCCTTATGTTTTGTAACCATGTGCAATAATGGAGTACTTAATAGAGGGATATTAATGCACCTCTCAATATTTTTTCCCTCCCTATTTATAGGTAAAAGCTACTTTGACGTATTTTTAGGCACCCTATATTTATTTGTAATTGTGCAAAGAGGCTAATTTTTGGCACAATATATTTTTGTAAATTATACAGCACCAAATAGTGGACAAAATACTATAGCATTGCGAAACTTGAAGTCTACTCTTCACCTAACCATCTATGCTTACTCTAATCCTAAACAAGCTTGGGCAAAATCCTAACCACAAAACCAATAAAGAAGAGACAAACCATGAGAGCTAAATTCTAGCCCAAATACACGCCAAAAACATTGCTAAGGAAGTGGCCACTTTGCAGCATCAATCTGCATGAAAGAAACCCTAAAAAATGCTCGAAATGAGCGTGAACTTGATGATCGAGGACTAAAGTTGCGACAAAACCAAAACTGACTGCAAGAAATGGTTGAAGGTAACGGTGGATACTATCAAATTCTAAACATTCAACGAAGTCCCAAATGTTCAGCGCCATTGCAAAACCTAACGACAGTGGAGGAGCGCTAGCACATTCCTTCCCCCAAAAAATTCCCACGACATTTCCCTCCATACTAAGGCGCTTGATTCAAATTTGAACATAAACTACACACTTCTTCATCCAAGTAGTGAAACCCATAATTATTCTAATGATTCTACTACACACTTTTAGAAGGATCCTATGCCTACGACCCTATTTTTTTTCTATTAGATAGAGGAATTATCCACCAACCTATTTTACATATAATCATGTAGGGGACATATTTCCAATGCTATTGTAGATGTAACAAAATTATAAATTTTATCCTAAACAAATTAAATTGACCCTATTTTTTTTTATCTCAAGTGGTTTTCTAAAATTCCAATAGTGATCTCCCTGAGGGAAAATGTAAATAATAGTGATGAACAACAAGGTCTAGGTGGCATGCTTCTTGAGTTTACATTGAAAGAAACTCAATAAAAAAATCATTTTTTGTAGTGTATATTGGAATTTTAGGAGTTTGGGATTTAAAGTGCTGTAAAAAACACAATGTTAACAATTTTGAATAATAGGAAATTGGACTAGAAAGTAGAAGGTAGACCCCATAATTTCTTGGTTGGGACCATTTTAATATGAAATTAGGAACTAGGTGAAAATCAATGTTTGATTGAAAAATGGTCAAATATGGCCCCACGGGGCTCCTTGCACGCTTTGATGTTAATTTTTAAGTATCCGAATGATCATTTTTATAGTCATTGCCCTTCTTTTATGGGCTGCCCGGGAAGAGGATCTTATTTTTCTGAAATACTGAAAACATTTTCAAATAGGAAATCAAGGTTACTTTCCAATCCAATTTGAATCATGTCAATCTAAGTTAAACTCCACCGAGAAAATCATCAAAGAAAAAAGACCTCAATATTGTCCTAGTGTTATAACATTACTACTGGTATTTTGGAAAAGTAATGATATTCTCTCTTTTGAAAAAAATACTTTTTGAATTGTAGAATATAATGTCTAGTTTTAATCAATCATACCAAATTTCAAATTCTAAAAATAAAATTGTAATTTTGATAAAATTTTGAAGTTAAATGCTTTTAAATTCATTCCATGAAGATATGAAACTTCATGTTTTAAAACATCATGCTTTTCGTTTCCTCTGTTGGACCAAACTTTATGGATAATAAAGTGGTCGCATATTTATGATACGTGTTCGTTTTGTCCAATACCCCTATGCCATTTAGGAGCAGCCCTTTTTTTAGGCGAAATAAAGCCAGTTTTTGATCCTAATTACTCTGCAGCAAAAAATAGTGTGTTTTACTGCGTGGATTTATTTATTTATTTTTCAACACGCTATGTCATCATTTAGGGTTGGTGCTTGTTGACGTTCAGGAGTTAAGGGTTAAGAATGTTTTGTAAAAGGAATCACGTTCAAATGCTAGTTGGGATGATTTTAGGACTTGACTTACTGTTTAGATGACCTAAAGCATGCTGTGAAAAAATTCCTTACGTTTTCCGGGCACCTCACCAGCGGGAGATACCCTTGGCGACTCACGATTTCCTCACGGTGCAAAAAAATTGCACGGACAGCTCAAAATTGCACGGGCAGATTCAAATTTTTTTCATAGCGTGCTTTAGGCCGGTAGAGGCCCCCGCCCTCCGGACTTGCACGTGTTTTGAGAGACCTACGTCGCCCGTCCAGGCTGGCGCCCTCCCGGGGCTCCTCCGGTCTCTCAAAATGCGTGAGGCCCTCCGGCGGGGCCTCTACCTTTACACTTGTATTGTATATGGAAGACTTTACAACCCACGGGAAAAGGAACCCACGGGAAAAGGAACCCACGGGAAAAGGAACCCACGGGAAAAGGAACCCACGGGAAAAGGATCCCACGGGAAAAGGATCCCACGGGAAAAGGAACCCACGGGAAAGGGACCGCACGGGGATGGGTTCCTAGCTAGGCTTCCCCTCTCCAGTCTCTGAGCGTCTGCAAGAAGCTTTGCCACTTTTCTGCGCAGGACTATTTGATTATTTGAATCACGCGCCAAAGGGAGGAAACAAACAATCTGGAAAGCAAAGAACTATGAACCATGTTAGCTTTTCTTCCTTGCAAAAATCGATGGAGGAGGGTGCTGCAAACAAGCTAGCAAGCGCTCGCTTGTTGTTCTTGCTTGAGCTATGAATTGAGCTCGTTCACGGAAAATTTTGGATTTAGGTTTTGGATATTGTATTGAACTTCAGGATGCCAGTGGCGAGGCCAGATTCGGGTGAGACGCGAGTCATTGCGCATCTCGATCTTGACTGCTTCTACGTGCAAGGTTTGTTGTGCTCCCTCTCTATAGAGGATTCCAATGCACCAAAGAATGTATAATCTGGACACCATATGCAAAGTTTTCAAAGTAGATAATCCAAAACCTAAACATGAGTTTGCTGTACAATTTCAAAAAAAATCAATGTAATCATTCTGCAAGTTGCAGTTGCCTGTGACTTTGTAGTAATAGAATTCAAATTTTATGAAGAACATGGCATGTGTTTATTGAAGGGCTCAATGTTAATAAAAACAAATGAGGCTCAATTTGTGACTGCAGTGGAGCAGAGGAAACGCCCGGAGCTTCGTGGCAAGCCCGTAGCTGTGGTGCAATTCAATCCGTGGAAAGGAGGCGGGCTCATTGCCGTCAGCTATGAAGCTCGCAAATGCGGTGTCTTACGGTGAGTGTGCTTGTTTCTTCTGTACAGAATAATCCCTGCTGTTTTATGTGCAAGGCGACCAAGTCCTCTACAAGAGCCTCGTGTATTTATAAAAACCAAAGCTCAATGTGATCAAGCATTTGTAAATCTTTGATTAAACCCTAATTTCTCTGCTTATAAAGTTTGTGAGTGATGAAGCTCTTTAAAGAGTACCCTGGATCAGGGCCTTCGTCCGCGGAGGTCTTCAAAGCATTGAACCTGGAGGAATATTCCCTACAGTTTTCTGGTTTCCTCGTCTCTCTCCTCTATACTACAAACTATAGAGGAGCCGGAGTATAAATATTATTATATCTGAAAGAATTTTCTTATATTTGCATACTATATGCAAACCCTATAATATGCTGTCTTCCTTGCCTGGCTTCTCTATAATAACTATGGAGTAGAATGTATGGCTCTATAGTATGTTGTTTTCCTCGACTGGCTACTCTAATAAACTATAGAGGGCATCATATCATACTATACTGGATCATATCATGAGGGCTTTTGATTTGATTTTCAGGAGCATGCGAGGCGATGATGCGAGGAAGGTCTGTCCAGATATAGAGCTGGTGCAAGTACCAACAGCACACGGCCATGCCAATGTCAGTTGTTACCGTGATGCAGGCACTGAGGTAATAATGAAACTCGGTAAAAAAATCTTTATTATCTTTTCAAGAAACTCGTTAAAATCCAATTCATCAAGTAAAAATGACCATTAGTTCAAGACTCTCAATAAGTAGATTCAAATCTTCCTATGAAAATGGTCAAAATCCCCCTTACTCTCGAATTCTCTGGAAGAATTGGCCTGGGTGGTGCTCTTTAACAGCAAGGAGGTGTTCCTAAACTGTATTAATTGCTCATGAATGCAATCTTCCCATCTTGAAACTCACTAAAGAGTGGGAGACAATGAAATTTGTATGGAAAATGCACTAGAGCTTGCCATCTCAAACTCCATTTCTTGTGACAAAGTTTGGAATTCAACAAGTCTGCTAAATCAACTGTGATTCCCCCTATTGTTGAGTTTTGTAGATAGCACCAGAAATTCAATTCAATTCAACTGTGCTTAACCCTACCCATCCAGCCTCAGAAGGAACCACTTGTGGGCGGAAATTAATAAAGAATCTTGTGTTGAATATGAGTCGATTGCATACGTGTAGGTTGTGGAAGTGCTCTCGCGTGGAGGTCTTTTGGAGAGGGCATCCATTGATGAGGTTTACTTGGACCTCACCGAAGCTGCAGCTGCAAGGCTACTCAACGACCCTCCCTTGACGGTTGAGTCACTTTCAGAAGAAGCCCGCAAAACTCATATTCTTGGCCTTGCAGAGGTAACTGCCTATTTGTACTGTATCTTTTTGTGGTCAGCTTTTTTATTTTATTAACATTATCCCTTTTTTTTGGTGCTGATCAGTCTCTTTTTGGTGACCAGGATGTTGAAAATGCAATGACAGTAGGTGAATGGCTGTGTCAAAGGGACGCTCCTCGGTGTGATGCACTGCTTGCATGTGGCGCCTTAATTGTTGCTGAGCTTCGTGCAGCGGTTTTGGCAGAAACGCAGTTCACCTGCTCAGCAGGTATTGGCCACAACAAGGTATGGAAAAAATTGGTACCTGTAAAAGTTTTTGAAAATGGTACCTGTAAAATTTTCTGAAATTGGTACCTGTAATAGTCTAATTTACTGAAAGCTTGAGAGTGTTTAGCTTGTTTGATCATGGGGCCATGAATTTTTGCAAAGGAACTCAATCTGTTGATTCTGCTTCTTAAATGGGGGCTACAGATGTTGGCCAAGCTTACAAGCAGCATGCACAAGCCCGCCCAGCAAACAGTAATACCAGCATCCTATGTTCCTACGCTATTGGCAACAATACCGCTAAAAAAGATGTGAGCACTTCTGTCTCTATGTCAACTGTGATACTTAAGAGTTATGAGAACACAACACACTGGAAGATGAGTTGTTTGCTCACCAATTATCGCCTTGAACAACTTAGCTTGTCGATGATAAACTTGAATATCATGTCATTTGTAACCGCAAAAGGGAAAGCAAATATTTGGATCTTTGATAGGGGCAGAAGGTAGCAGTTGCATTTCTCATGGTTATCGGTTGGATATTGTTGCTGCAGTGGGCATCTTGGGGGCAAGCTTGGAAAATCACTGGTGGAAGACCTTTGTGTGAAAACACCTGGTGACCTGCTGCAATTTTCACAGCCAAAATTGCAAGAGCTCTATGGTGTTAATACTGGGTACCCATCATCTTCATTGTTGTGTTGCAAGGGCTACGAGTTATACAATTAAAGTATTTGCACAACATTTGACAGGGTTTATGGTGTTACAATTGGTCGGGTTTAAGGTGGCTAGGTTTTCTAAAACCCTTTGGGTAGGTTTTTCAACTACCATAATGCTTTTAGCTCTTGACGCTGGCTCTTGGAAGAAATTTGAGTGATGAATAAAGTTCCGTTTCTACATACTTCGCAGTACTTGGTTATGGAACGTAGCGCGGGGTAAAAATGGAGACGAGGTTAAGCGCCGTGATTTTGCCAAAAGCCACAGCGCCGGTAAAACGTTTGCAGGTCGAACAGCACTTACGAGCATGGATTCTGTGAGTTACATAACTTTGAAATAATCATTATGGGGGCAGTTCATTTGCTTGCAAAGACTTGAGCTTCTGTTTTAGTTGGGCTTTGAATGGAAGCATTGTGAACTGCATGTCTGTATTAACCCCTAAAGGTCCTCACCCCTCTCCAGATTTGGCGATGCATTATAAAATGCAACTAAGAGGGATATTTTGAACTTGATGTATGAATACTCTAAGTGTAGTGATTTATGGAGATTTTTTGGATGCTTGATTTAATGAGTTGGTTTTTTCAAGAGCACTTTTGAACTAAGATCTTAGAAATTTTTGGTGAATCACTGCAACATGGAATGAGGCATACTAATTTCACAAATCATCCCCTTTCTAATCAGTTCACACATGCATGAGGGCAACTTCCCATAAAATCTATAGTAAAATTTCCACAAATACAAAAAGTGCATGATTTATGAGAAAACGGAGTTTGATTCTATACATCATGCAAGAAATGCATGGTTGGACATTTAGGGGTTAATGGAGGCATTTGTATCGAATGTGTTTTCTTTTAAATGTCACAAAATAGAGGTGTGGGTGCAGAAGCTTGTGAGTGCATTCTTCAATTTGTGCATGTGCTTCCTATTGATTTACAGGTCATGTATTGGCTTGGAGAGATGTGCGAAGAACTTCAAGAACGCCTTGATTTGGACTTGGAAATGCACAACCGGAAAGCAAAACTTCTTGTGTTCCATGCAGCAGTTCATCTGGTATGCGAAGCTGAACCGCAAAATATAATGTTAAGCTCTGAGTTGCTTGTGTATATATTCGCTGCTTTATTAATTGTCTCTAACCCAAGCAATGGTTTGAATGTATATAGTTCTCATGTCCAATGAAAATGAGAAACTTGTCAAAAGTAATACCGGAGTAGGAGCATATTGGGGCCCATCATTTCAAAGAATGAATTTCTTATGTTTAGTAGAATTGTGACATGTAGTTGGAAGAATAGTAACATACTAAGATCAATATTTTCAATCAGTGAGAAATATATTGAGGATTTTATTGAGGTTTATATGGAAAGACATACATTTCTATTTGGGGTAGAGACACTTGCAGTTAGCTACTTGTTTTTTTAGTTTATTTATTTATTAGTTTGAGGTCTTGTGCACAAGAATCATTAACATTGATTATGGTTAGCTGACTGCAGCGTGGAGGGAGCCAACCTGCAAAGAAATTTCCCTCAAAATCGGGCCCCATCCGCTACGGAAAAGAAAAGATGCTTGCAGATGCACGCATTCTCTTTGAACGGGGTCTTCGGGACTTCTGTCCTCCAAACAAAAGCCTTTCTCCTGTGAAGGGAAGTGGTGCCAGCAAATGCGATTGGGCAGTTACAGCTCTCTCCATTGGAGCAAGTGGTATGTCGACTATACCTACGGTAAGCTCTACGCGCATTTAGTCTGGTCGAGCCTCATGTTTTTCCTAGCAGTCAAGAGTCATGTGGAGATTTATTTCCTTTTGTTCAATTTTATGTATTTTATGACCAACACATGCAATGTTCTTTATTGACTCTGCTGATATAAAATTTGGTCCCATCTGAATTATACTTTTCACTACTTCATTATTTATTTCAAAACTATGAATCCTTGATCCTTTAGGGTTCAATGGCACCTCAGAGTAAGGTGAGTTGGGATCCCATTCTTTCAACTCACGAAACTCCATGACAATCATTTTGGGAGTACATAGACAAAGTATACACTCTGGCTCTTGAGAATTTTTATAACATTCTAGTGAACCTTTGTTGAGCGCCTTTTGAATTGGCATGTTTTACAAAGTTGAACTCAATTTGAATAAATGAGAGCCTCAAGCTAATGAGCCATTGTGAGATTATATGAGACCTTTAATTTTGGTGTGATTTGAAATGACTGATATCATGGTATGATTATACCCTCATGCATGATTAATAACTAGTTTCAGCGACGCACGTGACAGATATTTCAACTGAAATCTTTAGAACAAGCTTCTCGTTGAAATCTGTGTTGACCTTGCCTTGACAGGGGGTGAATCCTATCACAAGCTTCTTTGCAGCACCAGCACGATCAAGTCTGCCCGAGCCAAGCTCTTCTTCGAGTCCCCGAGCAACAACATCAACACCAGATCTAGAGCCTGGTCAACACCACGTAGAGCATTGTCAAACAACTGAAGAAATGGGACCTATACCTTCAAGCAACGATTGTGAAGAGATGGCAGGTTTCGTCTCAGATGGTGAAACTTTTAAACCTTGCAGTTCATTAGAGCCAGCAAGTTGCCGAAACCTTTTCCCTTCTAATGATCCGGATGTAGATGTCAAGTGCACACCCACATTTGGGAGCATTGGTAGTCCTATTCCACAGAGGAATTGCTTACAAACTCTCAAAAGTGATGGTTGCAATGATACTTGTACTAGATCAAGTGACAGTCGTGCAAATCCTTGTGAGGATTTGGTGCCAACCTTGATACAATGCTCCCCAGTAGAAGATCCTATCTGTATAGGAGAACCTTGTGATATCAAGTCAGAAGTTACCTTTACATTTGACCCTCGTGAAGTGGAGAAAGAAGCAGATGAAGGCCCTATCCAAGCAGAGCCCAAATGGTGTTCAACAGGTGAGACCTTGTAAAAAACAAGTGGACGTTTTTTTACTTGTTTTCTTCAAGAGTAGTTATGTTTGATTTTTACAAACTTGATACAATGCTTCGTTCAAACTTTGTGTACCATGACCGGGAATGTACCCGAGGATCGTCAACAGTATACAAATCCAAAACTCCAGCTGCAAAGAAAACAAGTACACCTGATGATTACTTAACTGGAAGAGAGGTTATGCTTAGGTAATCAGAATATGCAACTTTGTGTACAGTTTCTTGTCCTTTGGTTTGCAAAAATATTGTTAACCTCTGTATTGTCTCACGTGCTTGTGTGGTCCTGGCATGAGAAGGGAACACGAGTTGGATTCTCACCGTCTAAAGCGTTGGGTGATGCACAAAATAATACCCCAAGGAGTTTAGTGATGGCGAAATCGAATGCAGTGCCCAAACTGAAAGATCTGTGGCTTCGGAATGTAGAGCCGAGCGGCCTGAAGAGAACAGCCTCCAACAATAACTGGGAGTGTTACAAGCAAGAGGAGATTGATGAAGAGGTTTTGGCTCAGCTCCCAGCTGAGATCCAGAAGGAGCTTCGGGACTCGTTGAAACTACATCAACACCGGCCTCTTAAGCAGCGTCCCACAAAGCGCCCAAGTAATATCAGTGATTTCTTCCCATCCTCTTCCAAGTAGATTTAGGGTTTAGGGTTTGGTTTGTTTATTGGCTCTTGACTAAGAGAGGTTTTGCATTGACAAAAGCTACAGCGAATGTGAGGAATGTTTGGTAAGTTGCTAATTGAAAAGTGAGCTTGGGGTGTATACTCCTCTGTCCCATAAGACGGTTGATGGTTATGGAAAATTCCTAAATTTACTTTGCCATTGCAATCCAATGGTGTAGACCAATAGTTAGTTTGAACATGAAGCTTATTATGAGACAAAGGGAGTGTTGTGACAAAGCCTTTCGTAGTGTAGTTGCTTGTTCTTTTTAGTGTAGGATCCCTAAAGGACGGACCTATTACCATAGAATTAGACAATGCCATGGTATTCTGAATTAGACAATGGAAGCAAAGGAGCCTTATTTCCTCATTGCAACCTACAATTATATTAATTAAGTTATGGAGGAGGTAATGTCAACCCACCAATGTTTATATGGCTATTGAGACCAACATTTCATAACTCGGCATTTCGTGGATTTTGTAAAAGGTTGTGGCGAAGGTATTGAGTATGCGCCACATATGCATGAGGGTTAGGGATCCGGTGCCAGGGTCAGTAAAAGGAGGCCACTGGATCCAATGGCTTGTATAGCTTAATATGCACCGTCCATTGCAAGAGCAACCCTAAATTGTACTCTTTCGGTGCTCGCTTCACTTCCAATTCCACAATTTAAGCTCTATTTTTATAAGTGGTCAATCTCACCAAAGTCTACAAGTGCCATGTTTCCAATGACGCTTGGATTTGAAGCAATGCAATAATGGTGATGCTCTAAGGGCCGCTTCATACTATGGACAAAGGTCAAAAGGTTGTGGAATTTTATTAATAAAAGTCTTATAAGAAAGAAAACTAGAAATTGGCCTTTCAAGCCTTCACACTACATATCAAAGTCAAAAACTTGCCGTGGCTTTCCAAGAAACCTACATGGCAAATTTTTTAATTTTTTTTACTATCTTGGCGCCAAAGTGGCCAACTCTTGAAAAAAATTAAGTCAGACAAGAATGGAAACCCAATTCTCCCTCAAGAGTTCGTTGAATTCTTTTATAAACTAATCATATTCTATTTTATTTTATCAAAAGGTTCTTTTGACCATAAAAGGCTTGGTCCTTGAATAATTTGGCCTTTGGGGCTTCATACTACGGCTTCCAATTTCTAAAATTTTATTGTGTATTTCAAACCCAAACCTTTGGATTCTCAATATAAATTGACCGTCATCTTGCACAACCTCTCGACTTGAATGACCATAGTGTGAAGCAGCCCTAAGGGTTATAATGTATAAACATCTTGAAAGCCCCAAACACACGGATGCTTAACCCTTTAGTGCCTAGGGTACTGTAGCAGACAGCTCTGGATTTCAGTGGGTTTTTCCACTGTGGTTGAGACTACCAAAAATAGAATGGGTTAAATTAGAAAGTAACCGTACAATTCTATTCTCAACTTGAGAGCACACATTTTATTAAAATTTGAGAATCATCCGATGGTGGGATCGGAAGATTATAGTATGTATTTGAACTGTATAATGCACGCTCAAAAACGAGATTTTGGGGGGTGTGTGCCTTCAAAGTTAAATAGAATTTGAGGTAAATTTTCAAAAATAAAAGAAAAGACGTTCAGCTATGCCCTATGTCAACACCTCTCCGTTGCAATCTTTCATATCAAAAATAGACTCACACATAATTATTGTGAGATTTATAAGTGAAAGTGACTTGTCCATGTACGGTTTAGGACAAAATTTTATACGTTGAAAATTGACAGGAGTGGGTACATTAGTCAAGATCGGATTACACACACTAATGGAAGATGAAGAAGAGAATACAATCCAAAAAAATAAAACAAGATAACAAACTTCCAAACACAGGAAATACTACACAATACATATGTTGTATTTGTAAGTATTTACTGTATTTTCAAGTATTTGCAGTATTTTTGCATTCTGTTGATAGGTATTTTGATAGTTGTACAATTCCAAATTGAAAATTTCTTTTTCTGGAAGGTGCGTAATGTATGTGCGCAAATCTGAACTTCAGAACTGAAGTTCCAATTCTTCACGGATTCTCTGTTATTTGCATTTCCGACGTTGCAGTGACCATAATCTGGCTTGCTAGGCACTAAAGGGTTAACCGTTTACCGCCCATCCGTGTTTTGGAAAAAACCACAAATTTTTAGTAATTTAGTTCTTAAAAACTCTCCATGTTGAAATTATTGATACTATTAATAATATTTGTATAATATGAATATAGTTTAATTAAAAAATTGTTGATTAAACCTTGGTAATATTAGACGGTTGGATTGGAAGCAAGTCTTTGAACTATATAACGCACATTCAAAAATGAAAAATTGGAGGGTGTGCGACTTCAAAGTTAAAATAAAATTTGGGTTAAATTTTCAAAAATAAAAGTCAAGCAATGACCTATGTCAATACCTCTCCATTACAATCTTTCATGTCAAAATTTGACTCACACATATATATTGTGAATTTAATAAGTGGGAGATTTATCCATATACGGTTTTGGACAAAATTTATACGTATAAACATGAAAGGAGTTGGTACATTGATCAAGATTAGAATACATACACTAATGGAACATGAACAAGAGAACACAATCCAAAAAATAAAAGAAGATAACAACTTCAAAACAAAAAAAGTACCGCATGTTACACATATTGTATTTGTAAGTAGTTTTTGTATTTTGAGGTATTTGCAATGTATTGGTGTTTTATTGATAGGTGTTTTGATAGCTTTACAACTCCAAATTAAACTTTTAGTTTTGAAGTGTATGCCTGAGACGAAGCCCTACATTTGAGCTTGGTTTGGAGTAGATCTTACTGTAGGTTGCCAAAACATGCCTCTCCAACCAGAATGTGGTTGTGTGAGTTGTAAAGGGTTAACCCTTTAGCGTCCCGATTCAACATTGTTTTCAAAGGTTTCTTATAAAATGTTTAATGAAAAACAAAAATAGAGTTGATGTTCTCAACAAAGTTGTAAATGTCAATGTGAAGATCACATTTGTACAATTGGATTCATCATATTTTTTATTAATATTTTTTACTTAACTTTGCAAGGTTTTCTCTTGAAATTCAATAAACATCCCAAATTAACACCCAATTTTTAAAAAAAAATATTGTAACAACATGCACTACAAGATGATATGGTTTCCTTTATTGAGTTCTACTTATTTTGAAAAATCATGTTTAAGGTCTTACTTTTTGAACTAAGATAGAAACTTGACATAAATCACTTTTGTTATTTTTCAAAACATCCTAGTATCTTATTTTGAAAATCCACACTGTACATGTATGTATATAGTCAGAAGAATAGTTTGAATTTGTTCATCGTTCACATAAGGTAACTATATCTAAAAGCGATCATTTCCTTAAAGCGTTCGTAGCTCAATCTTCCATAACAAGTAGATTCTGACACCCTATTGTTGATGAGAATGTGCACAATTTGAACATTAGAGTTTAGCATCACTTTAAGGTCAGCCTATAGTGGAAATTCATAACTTATTCATATAGTATCCAAATAATGCATGCTAAAGTGCGTTGGAATCCTCTTGAACTTGCTAATGAGACCCACTAAAAATAATTTCTTTTTTCATGTGTGTAAATAGGCTAAGTTGGTAAGGTGAACGCTTTAACCCTTTAGTGCCCAGGGTACTGTAGCTCAGAGCCCTGGATTTCAGTAGATTTTTTCACTGTGGTTGAGACTACCAAAAATAGAATGGGTTAAATTAGAAAGTAACCGTACAATTCTATTCTCAACTCGAGAGCACACATTTTATTAAAATTTGAGAATCATCTGATGGTGGGATCGGAAGATTATAGTATGTATTTGAACTGTATAATGCACGCTCAAAAACGAGATTTTGGGGGGTGTGTGACTTCAAAGTTAAATATAATTTGAGGTAAATTTTCAAAAATAAAAGCAAAGAAGTTCAGCTATGCCCTATGTCAACACCTCTCCATTGCAATCTTTCATATCAAAAATAGACTCACACATAATTATTGTGAGATTTATAAGTGAAAGTGACTTGTCCATGTACGGTTTAGGACAAAATTTTATACGTTGAAAATTGACAGGAGTGGGTACATTAGTCAAGATCGGATTACACACACTAATGGAAGATGAAGAAGAGAACACAATCCAAAAAAATAAAACAAGATAACAAACTTCCAAACACAGGAAATACTACACAATACATATGTTGTATTTGTAAGTATTTACTGTATTTTCAAGTATTTGCAGTATTTTCGCGTTCTGTTGATAGGTATTTTGATAGTTGTACAATTCCAAATTGAAAATTTCTTTTTCTGGAAGGTGCGTAATGTATGTGGGCAAATCTGAACTTCAAAACTGAAGTTCTAATTCTTCAAGGATTCTCTGCTAATTGCATTTCGGACGTTGTAGTGACCATAATGTGGTTTGCTGGGCACTAAAGGGTTAAGGAACTATTACCTTAGTGGACGCAGGCGCCTCAAATGGTTGAAAGTCTCATTTTTAGGTGTGGTGAGTTGGTTACCAAACCTTGAGAAAATTGCAAAAAAAAAAACAGAACAATCAGTGGTGACACCGGTCGGTCGGTGGCGGAGACTTCAATGCCAAATATCAGCCTAAGATTTTTATTTTTTACTATTTTAAAAAAATTTGATCGTTTTCATAAATGTTTTTTATAAATTTTTTCAGAGAGTTAGGTGTTAGGTGGCAAGCGGATCATTTATTACAGACTGAAGCCCATTGTCCTCTCACTCTTTCACTCTTTCATCTCTTTCTCACTGTCTCTCCGTATCTCTTCTGCTGTAGGAATACTTCATTGCGTGCGGGACAGCGATGACTTGCATTGCATCATCGCCATCGCCAACACGCCAATCATCTCTCAAGCAGTAAGTTCATCAGCTCTTGAAAGACTATCAAGCTTGGCCAAGGCGCTGCTGCAGATTTCGTGATCAACAGCCCCGTATACTGTGAGTTTTGCTTCATTGTTTTCTCAGTCGAAGTTTCAAACCCTAGCTCTCTTTCTGTTGTGGTTTTCTTTCCTTAGAGACATATGTACAGCTATAATACAAGGAAGAAACTCTGTTGTACTGTATTTAAAATTATGAAGGTTTTTAGAATCATACTCTTCGACCCATTGGTTTCAGTGTGTTTCGTGATGTTAGCACTATAAGAAAACCCGGTAAAAAACAACTGCACATGACTATTGTTTGTCATTTGCAGTTTCTTTAGATCACCCTGGACTGCAGGTGCAGGATTTTTGGAATCAGGAGGTGTCGTCATTGGAAGCGCATTTTTTATACCTTTCCAATGATATATTATACGCGTTCTGATTTTAAAAATTGCTCACGTAGTAAGAAAATGAAGATTTTGCACAAGTTTCCGGGTGGTCTAAAATGCTGTACACGACAAACATGTGCAGTTTTTGTTTTCTTACAGTGTAGGTAATTGCAAGCGTAGTTTCTGTTATTGGAATGGTCAGATTGTAAAATATTTTTGTTAGACGATTTTAACGCAACCTAGGAATGCGAAAGTTACAAGGGTTTGAAGTGTGATTTGTACATGATTATATCATGGTTTTAAGTTGCTATCATTAGAGTGGTTTGATTTTAAAATATTCTTGTTAGGAAAGCAAAGATGATTTTAGAATGCCTTATTTGGATATTACATGTGAGAGTTGTAGGGGTTTGATTGGTAGATGGATATATAAAACCAATTATTCTTGTTATCAATCAAACTGAGGATTACAACAGCATTATTTGGATTCTGTATGGGAAAGTTATCCTGGATAATAGGTCACCTAAGGTGAGATATTCGAGATGGTAATTTGAAGTAAAACCTTGTACAATGGAAGTCGAAGAAAGCTACGGAGTACATTTTATAGGGCTAGCTAATGGTCAAAATGTAAGCAGAGGGAATTAGCAAGCAAAAAAACCTTAACAATACCCTGTTTGAAGGTTTTAGGATTTGCACTTTTGACAAGCACATGAGTGGTGTTTGCAGGATGACGAAACTGGCAATGAGGGACATCCATTGGCAGTGAGAGAAGTCATAGCAGGGCATCGTTGCGCTTGCCGTGGTTTTATCCTCCTCGCCTGATTTCTTTTGATCTGCCTGCGGGAAGGTACCATCTCGGTTGCCGTGTTCCTCATTTCTATTCATTACCTGAATTATCACTGTAAGAAACCCATGTTTTGCATGACGCATTTCATGTTTTCATGTTACTAATGACATCAAATGCACCGTCATTATTAACATGAATAACATCTTGACGTCAGCTGAAATCTCAGGGGGTGCACTCTACATTATGTTTGAGAATCACGTGCGTTCATGACCCCTTCTAAAAACCCCCTTTATACGAGAGGTTATATGTCTAAGTACCTTTGTATACAGATGTATTCTATTTTAAATATATGTTTAGTGTAAGTATACGTGAATATTTTCAATTCTAAATGTGTTTATTATGTATACGTAATACGGAAGTGTTCAAATTAATACCCCTTCTGTGCACTCACATATACTCGTACATGTTTAGTACAGTGCACCCCCCGAGGCTGAAATACGTCATGCAAAACATGGGTTTCTTAGTGAATCGCTGAAGACAGCGCAGTCACAGGGTGTCATTGGTGTTCGCATTGTCAAAGTTTGTGATTCCTTGTTCTGGTTCAACCAATATACATATTTCTCAAGTTATACAATTGTATACATCATAAATTATACGTCTAGCGTTTTGATTGTGCGTGAATTTTGTTGTGCAGCTCGCTATTATGCTATGGGGGCTATGGGGGAAGCGCTGATATCGACCTCCGTTGCCAATGGGCATGCCAGCAATGGTGTGGAGAATGCCATTGGCAATGGCAAGGTGGCGGATTCGACTATTATGCAGAACAAGGACGAGTTGCGGCTGCGTGAGCTTAGAGATTTGTTTGGAAAAGCTGAGGGCGATCCGTTGCGCGTGGTGGGAGTGGGTGCTGGGGCTTGGGGCAGTGTCTTCATCGCCATGTTGCAAGACACTTATGGCGCCTTTCGTGATTCTATACAGGTCATCTTCATTTTTTCACTATGACATAGTTTGAATGTGCGACAAGCGTATTACTCTCTATAAGAAAGAGGTTTGAGTGTACTTCAAATTCTTTGCGTGTATCATAACATTCAGTAGTGGACCACCAACCCCCACTACAAGGAAACAGTGTCCGAATTGACAGAACATGTCCGAATCAACTCGTCCTAATTGACAGATTTTTGTCACTGTGGACACATTTTTATCAATTCGGACATTTTCTGTCAATTAGGACGGACACTGTTTCCTTGTAGTGCCCGGATGAAATGATGTGAAACATTCTACATCATTTCATTATGCATAATATAACCCCCATGGCCACGGAGACAGGTGGCAAGATGAGGCAAGAGGTCTTGTGGATGAAGCAGCAGGGCTACTGAATGTTATGATTGTGTCATTTGCTTCAGTAGTGTTGTATGGCTCTCTTGGAATAACACATTGAGGATGAGAAAAACAGTTGGGATTGCAAGATCTGGGCCTCATTTTGGAGTGGTCTGTGATATGCGTGGTTGTTGCTAATTTTTTCAGCTGCGGTTGTGGAGAAGGGGAGGGAAGGAAGTGAGCCGGCAATCAGCGGAGCATCTGTTTGAGGTGATCAACTCCAGGGAAGATGTGCTGCGGCGCCTGATTCGGAAATGTGCGTACCTCAAGTACGTGGAAGGTCGCCTGGGCGAACGCATCCTGTATGCGGATGAGATTCTGCGTGACGGCTTCTGTGTGAACATGATTGACACGCCCTTGTCTCCTTTCAAGGTGGTCACCAACCTGCAAGAGGCTGTGTGGGACGCGGACATCGTGGTGGCCGGTCTTCCCTCCACTGAGATTCGGCGTGTTTTCAAGGAGATTGGACGTTACTGGCGCGAGCGCCGCACCATGCCCATCATCATCTCCTTGGCCAAGGGTGTCGAGACGGCCCTGGAGCCTCATCCCCACATCCTCACTCCCACCCAAATGATTGTGGACATGAGTAAGTTTTCATCTTCTCAGCCTACTTTGCACTGTGACCTTGTCAAGCTTGAGCAGTAATTCGTGCATGGGTACAGTGAAGTGTTTTATTCACATCGACCTCGAAAGAGGACCGGAGTTTCTATTTATCTAGGTGGAGGGCAAGGTTGGCAGAAAATTGCAACGCAATTATGGTGCTTGTACAGTGCTGGGAAGAGTGTTTATTGTTACAGTAGTAGGGACAAAATGTCATTGAGATGGACGCACAGTATGAGAATCCTCTGGACCTAACTTGGTTTATCTCAGCAACAGGCCAACAGATTCAAAATTGGTCTATTTGGTTTGTGTGACTGCGTTTGTCCCTCAGCTGAAGGAAATCTGTTTTGTGAAGACGCTTGTTGAATGTATTGAGGATTGCAACTAAGTAAGATGTGGATCATGTGTTGGTGATTCAGCTGGCGTGCCGTCTGAAAATGTGTTTTACCTAGGAGGTCCAAACATTGCTTCCGAGGTTTACAACAAGGAGTATGCCAATGCACGGATTTGCGGATCAGAGAAATGGCGAAAACCCTTGGCAAAGTTTCTGCGGCAGCCGCATTTCATCGTTTGGGATAATCCCGACATCGTCACACACGAGGTCATGGGAGGCCTCAAGAACGTGTATGCCGTTGGTGCTGGTGAGCCACTGGTGTCTACTCTGCCCCTTGTTACTGTATGATTTCTACACATGGTTCTGTGTTTTCAATCTTTTTGTGATATTGTCATGGAGTGGAAGATCAATTGTTGCTACAGTAGTGTTTTCAAGGGAAAACGATGGACTTTTGCTGAATATTAAATTGTCTTACCTTCTTCTCCAAATTGTAATGACTAGATGTTTTGTGGAAATACTCATTAATTTTGCCTGTGTCACGCAGGAATGGTGGGCGCTTTGACGAATGAGTCGGCCACAAGCAAGGCCGTGTATTTCTCTCACTCAACTTCCGAGATGATTTACATCACTCGTTTGCTGGCAGAGAATCCAGGTCCCCTGGCGGGCCCGTTGCTTGCAGATACTTATGTCACGCTTCTGAAAGGTCGGAATGCATGGTACGGAGGAAAACTCGCCAAAGGGGAGATCACGATTGAGATGGGTGACACCTTCAGTGGCACGGGTACAATACAGGTCAGTTGCAGAATGATCTTCAAGCTTTCCTTCATGTGAACTTTGTATTTGCATTTTACCTTCGTCGTAACTAGCACTTTGTCGACTACATCAGTTTCTGGGGCTCATCATCTTCACAAAAACAATGCAGCAAGAAATCTCATGTTGTATCTTTAGCTCAACATCTTGCATTTTATCGGTGTTGGAAAAAGTGTTCACAAGTAGTGCTTACTGCTATCAATCAACCTCCTGGGCTTGTGCTCTCTCCAGCCTCTGTGATAGCTCAGTACGGATTCGGATTAGGATGATTTCTTTGACTAAATCTTAGTGCCACATCAGAGTTCTCACTGGTTACATCGATCATTTCAGGGTATTTCTGCAGTGGAGGCATTTCACGAGTTGTTGCGACAGCCTTCCTTGAGTGTGATTCACCCTGAGCTTGGCACACCTGTCCGACCTGTTGAGCTCTGTCCCATCCTGCGAGCGTTGTACAAGATCTTGATCCAAAAGTAAGCCTATCAATGTCGTTCGTAAAGATAATTCATTCCTACCCCTTTCAGTTGGAGAATTAATCAAAAACATCAATGTACAAGATCGATACACATACATTTGTCATATTACAATTTGATAAGAAAATAGAGATTCTTGCTGAAAACTGTTATCCTTGTTTTGTACAGAAGTGCTCCCATTTCGGCCATCGTGGAGGGATATATGAGCGAGTACGATCCAAGGCATCTGGTTGAACTCGAACATGCGTTCATTCCGCAGCTTCTTCGTCGAGGAGAGGAAGACGGCCCGGGACCGAAGATGATGCATAGTTTATCCTCGCTATCTGTATAGTATTATATTAACTGGTTTGATCATTAAAGATTTCTTGAATTCATAGGCTCTTTCTGGACCTAACGCGTTGTAAGTATAAGCGACACAGGTACGTACATAATCATTCACGAGGTGTACAGCAATTATCGGTTGTCACAGCTTCTGATCTTAGAATATCAGACACATGGTTTAGTTTCCAAACCATTCATTTGATTAGCTTTGGATTTAAAACCCGTGACACGATTTTGGGATGCTCCTATTGTGCTTGGACCCCTTTCTGTGAGGATGTTGAAGATTCCAACGATTTCATCTGTTGGGCCAATGCAGTGTCAGGTCCTCGAAAGTGGTATATGACCTAATGGGCAATTTCTTTACATGTGCTCAAGGATTATAATCAGTCGCCAATGTCTATGGTATTTTTATATCCCACTGTCCCACCATCCAGCTTCTACAAGGTAAGAATTGCATGTTTCTCTGATTTAGGACCTCAATGCTTTTTAACAATTTTCGTGCGATATTTGATATTTCATGAGTTCGTGCATTTTTCGTACAGACTCCATACGAATTTTGCGATAATTTTGCATTGAATGTGCACAGATTTTACATTCACTCTTTTTGTTACTCAACAAAGTGAAAAATCCGTGCGGAATTAGTGTGAAATCTGTGTAGAATTTGTGCAAAAATGTACAAACCCATGAAATATCAGATGTCACATGGAAATTGTTTAAAATTTGTCGGGACCTAAATCCCTGATGTGATGATTTTGACATTGTCCAATAGTAACGAAAATGAGTGTAACTTATAACCAGTGCCATCCTTGATGTGAATTGCATGTCATTTGTGAGTTCCTGAATGAATGTTGACGACTACCAATCAAAAATGCTTATTGTGGACAAAATGTGGTCAAGTGCATGGATGTAAACTGCAAAGAGTCATGTTGGCTGGCAGTGGTGAAACCTTCATTTTTTTTGGGCACAAATTATAGTAATCGTCCATTGCTAGAGAGAAATGTACAATGCGAAGCCAAAGAAGGATATGAAGTGAAGCCTTCATTGTTGATGCCACAGACCATTAAGGTAGAGGGTCATATTTCTGACCGGGTTGTATTTCCGACCCCTACTGGTTGGGGGATGGGTGTCAAAAACCAGCCACCATGGTTTCAGATAGGGTCCAAGAGTGTTCTAATTTTGTCCATGCTTGGAAAAATCAAGAGCTTGTGATTGGTGTAGAAGCACTCTATTTTCAGAATCCAACCTCTCATGAAAACCATGACTCTATGAGCGGTTGATGGTCATTCTAAGCTTTCAGACTTAAAAAATCATAGAAAATTGTAGAAATGCTCAAAAAGTGTTTTTTTTTTTGGGATGCCTTTGCAATAGCTTTGCAGAGCATCCAAAAATTATTAAATTTTTCTTTCACAAGTCTAAATATGCAAACTTGAAATTCAGTCGGGAATTGGTCCCACTACCTTATCCTTGCCATGGCAAATAGTGCTGAGATTATGAAAAATGAATTGCATGACAGGATAGTGCTGAATATTCATTAAAATTGAGATAAATTAATAAATTTCGATTTTATTTTGTCCAATTTTGAAATGAAATTTGGCCTTACATAAGGTTCTTTGAGCAGTTAGTGGAGTCCACCCTTTTCAACAATAGCAATGTAGAAGCTTTAACCCTTTAAGGTCCCAATTCAACACTGTTTTCAAAGATTCGTTATAAAATGTTTGATTGAAAACTAAAATGGAGTTGATGTACAAAGCAAAATTATAAATGTTAATGTGAAGATAACATCTATACGGTTGGATTCATCATATTTATTATTAATATTTTTTAATTAATTTTGCAAGGTTTTCTCTTGAAATTCAATTAAAAATCCAAAATTAACATTAAAATTTTAAAAAATATTGTAATGAAATTGGAATAACATGCACTACAAGATGGTATGGTTTTCACTATTTGATTCTTTTTATTATGAAAAATCATGTTTAAGGTCTCACTTTTTGAACTAAGAATGAAACTTGACATAAACCACTTTTGCTATTTTTCAAAAACTCTCAATATCTTATCTTGAAGATCCGTACCGTACAAATGGTAATCAACTAGCACAAGAATTTAAAAATAAATGGATGGATGAAAAACATCCATGTGCGTGGTGAAGGGATGCGTCCAAAAATCATCCATCGTCCAGATTCTGGACGCAAGTGCGTCCAAGGGTTAACATTAAGTACAAGGTTTCACCACCCAATCTTTATATAAAGATGACTTGGACTTGCCATGATTCCGGTATTTGCCATGAACAATAACCATGATTTGGGTATCTACTGTAGTGATTTGGGAACATTGGTAAGGTGTTCCAGAGAGGGGCTAAAGAACTTTATATAACCAAGTGGTATGTCAAAGATTGTGAGTTACAGAGTGGACTTTCCTTGTGCTTTATTCCCTCTATCCCACTAAAAAGTTGTGATTTGGACTCAAGATATGTTCCAAATGAGAGTCGTGATTTTTGTTGATATGGTGTGTAACTGTGACCAAATGTGTATTGTTAACCCCTAAAAGACCATAAGGCTATTAGGTGGCTCCTGTTTTTTTTTCAGTGATTTTGAGTCGGTTTTATGTAGATTATTTTTAGTTTATTTTATTTTTATTTTTAACTCAACATATGTAATATTCTTCACTGATTCTAGTGATATAAAATTTGGTCCCATTCAAATTATAATTTTCACAATATGATTTTTTAAATTTGTCATTTTAAAACTATAAATCCTTGGTCCTTTAGGGGTTAACCCCTAACCGTCCTAACGTTCATATTTTGGACGTTTTTGGAAGACATTCACCTATGAAGAGCAGTAAATTTTTTCAAAACGTGTCCAATTTTTTATGAATTTCAAAAAGAACAAACTAGATGATGTATAGAATGTGTAGTGAAAATTTCAAATCAATCCAAGATGTATTGAATTTTTGGTGATCATTTTGAAAGTAGGTATTGTTTTTTTGAATAATTTTTGTGAATTTTGATGGAAGCAACTTCGGGGGCTTGTATCTCTTTCATCCCAAATCCGTTTTCAATAAAAAAAAAATTATTGGGTTGAATTACCCTTGAAGTATAGTTATCACACTTAAATTTTCATGTCAATCCATCTTGTTGAGAATGTTTGGTAGTTATTTTAGTGCACGGGTCTATTTCTCTGCTTTTTGCTTCTAGGTTCAAATGGGTCACTTTTTGGGCTACTTTTTTGACATTGCAAGGCCATTTCAGGGCACATTAAATTTTTTCATGAGGCTTTATTGGTACCAATGTGTTTCTATAATGATTTTGAACTACTTTATTATTCAAAGTTTTTCATTTGAGTAATTTTGAAAACAAATTTCACCTCTAATTGTGTTGCTAGGAAAAATTCAGCATCCCTTTTTAGCACTAAAACACTATGATCTTGCAATCTATATGGGCGAATGACTCCGAAATTGATCCACATTATCTACAACATGTATTTTACAAGATTGTACGGTTGAGATTTCTATGCCTCTTCTTACATTTAGACCTATAACACTTCAAAAGTGATAATGATTTTAAATCCAAAAAAGCTAGGGACCCTTAGGGATTAAGCACTGTGCCTATTTATAGTAGTCTGAGGTACAATGTGATAGTTTGAATGGATTAAAAAATTGATTGTAAATTTTCCCCAAGCTGAATCATGATTTATGGAGTTATGTAAGAATTCTCAAAGTCCAAGGTTTAGGTTGCCAATTTGTGATAGTAGACTTGGGTTGAAATTGACTGTGAATATGCCTTGAAAGATCATAAAGTGCCTTAAAATAATCATAATTCTACAAATGAGGTGACACCAAGTAGGCTTCAAAGTCAACAATCACTAAACTATTTTAGTGAATGTTGGTTTTTTGGCACACTATAGTGCCATTCATGAAGTAATTATAGGAGTCTCTTTATGGTTCATATTACATGACTTGACGCAAGGAAAAAAAATCAATTTAAATACCAATCAAAAGAGAAAAAAATAGATAAAAAGCAACAACGACAACAACAAAGACAGATAGAAGAATAGACTTGACAACAACAAAAGTACATTTAGCAGTGAACTTCCAGTGTTGTCTATGTAAAAGTAGAAACTTTACTCTCTCTCTCTCTCTCTCTCTCTATATATATATATATATATATATATATATATATATATATAAAAATATATACTCGTCTATACTTGTCTATATACACTGTCTATCCAACACAACTTGCCTATTTATATTGTTTCATAAGGACAAGCTTGTTGTCGAGAAATCACTCGTGTAACTTTGTATCTACATTGTGCATTTGTGACACCAACATGTAAAGAGACACATCTTTATTTTGTACTTATTTTTTTATAGCTAATTCTTTTTTTAAATTGTTTAGTATTTGATCTGAGTTGTTATTCAAGGTGTTTCTATGAATAACAATATGATAATCAATTAGCACAAGAACCAAAAGAAATTTGGATGGATGAAAAATTGTACAAGATGTAGTGTTGAAAAAGGTTGCAATTTGTTCATCGCAATCGCGTCAAAGGGTTAAATGTCATGCACTTTTTCTCATTTTGAGGGTCTTTTTCACAACTTTCCTTTCATTCTTTTGAGAATTTATTTTTTGAACATCATAGAGTACATCAAAATGAAGCAAAATGTGTAATATTTTAATATCTGATTTGGTCTAATAAGCAATTTTCAATTGCTCCAAAGTAGGCCATCAAAAAGTGCTCTTGAGTTGACATATATATGACACTTTTGTCCTTCATGGCAAGAAAAGTGGACTTTTTTCAAAACCCCCAGATTTTGCGTCAAGCTCACCTCAAGAGACTCTAACGCAAAATCCAAGGGGCCGTTTGGCCAAAATTCTCACAAGCAATCATTTTTTATATCTTAAGAAATATGTAAGAACTTTATTTTAAAAATTCGGCACTTTATTTTGTGGCCTCTTCTCACTTTACACTAAGGTAACTATACCTTAAAGCCTTCACATTACCAACTGAGCCTATTTACACACATAATACAGAAAATAGTTTCACTGGGTCTTATTAGCAAGTTCAAGACGATTCCAACGCACTTTAGCATGCATTATTTGGACACTGTATGAATAAGTTATGAATTTCCAAAGTGTTAACTATAGGTTGACCTTAAAGCGACCCTAAACTCTGATGTTCAGATTGTGCACATTCTCATCAACAGTAGGGTGTTAGAATCTACTTATTATGGAAGATTGAGCTATGCACGCTTTAAGGAAATGGTTGCTTTTAGATATAGTTACCTTATATCCAAAGGCCGTCAAGTTCAAAGGTTGGCTTCTCAGGAATGAGCCATGGCCCTTGTGAGGGTTTCTCCACGACTTCTCCCTTGGAGTGTAAAGAGGGCCCTAGGTTGATGCTCAAGGTGGGGTGTCTGCAAACTGGGAAGTGGTGTCGATCTGAGGTGTCTGCCTGCTCCCACAGATTCCGGATGGTTCCGCAACACTAACTGAATTATCAGCAGCACTGCGCACGATCTGCAACCTTGCTTACGGGACTGCAGCACAAGGCTCAGGTAACATTGATCGAACGGGATCTGATGAGCACCAACACCGGTACGCTCACTGCACCGGATCAGATCCACAGGAAGTTTTGGAGCTGTTAGCCCCTGGGGCTAAACCGGCGGGGGGCTAATCTTTGGCACTTTAGCCCCGGCTAAACCTGTCCTTCCTTCCAGTTCGCGAAAGATTAGCCCCGGTAATGGGACCATTTTGGGGGTTAAAGTCCAAAGTAGATAGAAATCTGGGATTTTTTGCCGCGTGTGTAAAAGAGGGCTAATCAGGGGGCTAACGCACACTGCGTTAGCCCGGGCTAATGTCTTGGAAACTTCTTGTGAGAGGCTGCACACAGGGCACCTTTGGCACGTTCCAAGATGGGAAAGCCAAGGGTTTCCTAGGACAGGAAACAAAGAGTCACAGGTCATGTGGGAATGTCCCAACTTGTGGGAAAAATTAAGCGTTTCCCGCATGACCATGAGGTCGAAGCTGCTTCAAGGTCGAATTTCCCACATGCCACTGTTCATGCACAAGGGAAACACCAAATTTTCCCACCTGTCTCAAGCGGGAACCTGCCAAAGGCGCCCTGTGGCAGTTACAGATCTAGCGATCATCACTGAGGATGGTTGCAGATCCGGTGCAGCAACAACGAATGATTTCAGCAACTCCAGGTTACCGATCTGTAATCACATGAGGTTTGGATCGGTAGTACTGTGGCACTACCCCAACGTAACTTGCTGCCCTCGCTCGCTCAGATCAGGGAGATCCACCGTGAAATTTTGACGAGACTACGTATTTCCTCTGCACTGGAAACTTTGATCAGTTTAGCCGGGCTAAACTGAGTCAGTTTAGCCCCTCTTTAGCCCTCCTTAGCACTATGTGAAAAAGGGGGCTAAATTTTTGTAGCACTAACCACCCTTTTGTACCACTAGCTAGGGCTAAAACACAAATTAGTCGGGGCTAAAAAGGAGTGATTTGAGTTTAGCCGGGGCGAAAAAAGAGGGATTCGAGTTTAACCAGGACTAAACGTTGTGGATTAGCCCCACAGCCGTTTTATCCCGGGCTAAAACTTCGAAAGCTTCCAGTACTAATACAGAGGTGCTCATAAGACTCTCAAGATTGCACCAGCGTGGATCACAAGTGTAGATTTTTCAAGAGCTCTACAAATATGATTTCAAGGGCTCTACAAATGTAGATGAATAATTTAAGCGAGCATGGGTGCAGACGCTCTCAGGAACTTAAGGGTTACCGGAAAAATGCCTGGAAATTAACCACAGAGTGGCTAAAGGAACGTAACCATAGAGATGCCAATTGTTTTTTTTTTTTTTTTTTTTGCGCACAAATTGAGTAGAGATGCCAATTGAAGTGGACGCACAACATTGAGTGCATTATACAAGATGTGCATATGAATATAGCCTGAGCTACAGCGCTCCCTCAGCTCAGAGCCGCCAGACCTGAACTGGTGAAACTTCAGCTATGGTGGTCCGCAGAGAGATTTCCGTTGCGATTGTTGTGCCATTTCAAGCAACAAGTCGTCATCCACTGTCGCGCTATCCATTGTCAGCCACCGAAAACCACTGCAGGTCTCTCGGCTCCTTGTCAGCTCCGGGGTTAAAAATGGAGCGTTTCGGAGCGCCAAATATAACAGTCTGTGAACTTTCCAGGACCTTGCAGCCTTGCAGCCTTGCAGCCTGCAGTTCCTCCATTTAGAAACTGATCTGCATTTTTCTTTAAGAATCGGACAATATAACCCTATTTCATGTTCGGTACGATCAGCTGTGGATTCCGATGATAGTACTAACATGGTTGAATGTGAATGCTACAGTTCACGGAAGCCCCCACGAGTATTGTGCATGCGGTAATTGTTCGATCTCTGCATGCCATTCACAGAATTCTACTACGGTCAAAACATTCCATACACGAAACGTCCGTTAGTTTATTACTGCTGCAGTCATACCGTAGTGTGTTCTGGTTTGTAACAGAGCACTTCAATGATCGTCTACATAGAACACATGTCAATACTTTACCCAGGTTATATAATTTGAATACTTACAGTTCGACGTTTAGTTTTGTTGGAATGAACACAGCTCATTCATTTGTTGTACATGCAATTTGTTTCCATTTATTCGATTCACGGTTGCAGCATGATGAGTTGTCATATACACCATATCTTTGCAACACCCTGATTTTATGTAATATGACCAGCAAAACGGTTGGAGTTTCTAGCAAGTAGTCAGCGTACAAGTCAACGAGGAAACGCAATCGATTCGATGGTCTGGTGAATCTTCTCCATGGGTCAAACAACCGACCTTCGTCCTCCGTAAAGAAAACAATTTGACTGTACTCATCAATTTTTCTCCTCAAGTGGAGCTCTTGCTTAGCTCATGCCGCTGAAGACGCATGACGCCATCCAAAAGAGTCCCTAGAATAACGGATTCCAACACAGCTATGGTGATGCTAGCTGTGGGAACTGTAGCTCTACGTCCATGGAATGTGAAAACCCGAAAGTCAACGACGGTAGAAATTATTTCTCGTATATAAGGACGTCAGAGCCTCAACTACCAGTGTGTCACTCTCCCATTGCACTTGGATACAGAGTTTCGAGCCAATCTCATAACCGATTCTACAGAGCTCTTCTGTTGTACTGACTGCTGCTTAGCCATGGCGGTGTCTAAACATGCACTCGTGCCACTGGGTGCAATCGTGATGCTGCTCTTTGCAGGTACCCTTCTTTGTCTAGTTCTCAATATTCAGATACAATTAGGGATTGGTTGATTTGAAACGGGTCTGTCGTAGCCGACGGACTACATTGAGATATCAGTGACTAATGCTCATCTAATTCGATAAATTGTTAATGATCAGTTGTCTTGGAAATTTTCCGGTCTACGAGTTCTGATGAGGATGCTTTTGAGTGGCAGGTGGTGCACAGGCGTGGACTTGTGCTGCAGGAACCATGGACTGTGACAAGAATTGGCCTCTGAATGGCTGTGAGGTGAACGTGTACACCGACGTGAACAACTGTGGAAACTGTGGATACAAGTGCGGAGACTACTGTGGCACCAACGTCGTTCCGGTGTGCAAAGCAGGCAAGTGCCAGTTTTCTTGCAAAGCGCCGTTCCTGAACTGCGACAGCAACTGGAAGAATGGCTGCGAGGTCGACGACAGCAAGGACGTGAACAACTGCGGGGCTTGTGGCAGCAAGTGCATTGCTCCTCCCTACGCCACCGCCACCTGCGCCAGCGGCAAATGTGTGTACACATGCAAGCCCGGGTGGAAGAACTGCGATGGCAACTGGAGCAACGGATGTGAGGTTGATATCGGCAAGGACGCCAACAACTGCGCAGCTTGTGGAACTAAGTGCCCCGCAGCTCCGAACTCTACACCCATGTGCGTCAACTCCAAATGCCAGAGTACCTGCAAGCCGACTTACGCTGATTGTGACAAGAACCCGGCGAATGGCTGCGAATCTTGCACTGCTGTTGACACTAACAATTGCGGTGCATGTGGCGTGAAGTGCGCGGATATGCCGAATGCAGTGACGAAATGTAACGGTGGCAAGTGCGTGTATTCCTGCAAACCTGGATTCAACAACTGCGACGGCGACTGGACCAACGGATGCGAAGCTAGCTGTGGAACCGATGTCAACAACTGCGGTGCCTGCGGCGTGAAGTGCAAGGTTGTGCCGAATGCAGTTACGAACTGTGCCGGCGGCAAGTGTGTGTATACCTGCATGCCCGGATTCAACAACTGCGACGGCGACTGGACCAACGGATGTGAAGCTAGTTGTGGAAGTGATATCAACAACTGCGGTGCCTGCGGCGTGAAGTGCAAGGTTGTGCCAAATGCAGTAACCGACTGCAACGGCGGCAAGTGTGTGTATTCCTGCAAGCCTGGATTCAACAACTGCGACGGCGACTGGACCAACGGATGCGAAGCTAGCTGTGGAAGTGACACCAACAACTGCGGTTCTTGCGGTGTGAAGTGCAAGAACGTGCCCAATGCCGTCACCAAGTGCTACAAGGGCCAGTGTGATTACTATTGCCTTCCTGGATTCTCTAACTGCGACAGCAACTGGATGAACGGATGTGAGGGTGATTGCAGCTCTGATACGAACAACTGTGGTTCTTGCGGCGTCAAGTGCAAGGACATCCCGAATGCTGTGACCCAGTGTGCCAATGGCAAGTGCGTGTACTCGTGCAAACCCGGCTATGCGAACTGCGACAACAACTGGATCAATGGATGCGAGTGCTACCCAGGCTCAGACGTCAACCACTGTGGAGGATGCGGCAACCAGTGCGCGACTCCAAAGTACGCCGGTGGTGAAGCCAAGTGCACGTAAGAACCTCGATCATCAGCCTTCGATCCAAACAATGTTCGTAGTTTTTTCCCCTTGCCCTGATCATCAATCGTTTATGCTTATACTGAAAAAAATCTCCTTGTTATGTGACAGGAACGGAAAATGTGAGACACAATCGTGCAAGAGTGGATGGAGTTGGCAGAGCAGCAAGAACTGCTGCGTGAGCGGCAGCAGCTGTGGAGGCAAGGGTGGCTGGGGAGGACACTAAATGTACACTTATTGAAGAGGCTTTGTGTTTATGCATGAGGGGTTTATTGTTTTCTTATGCTTTCATATATCACTACAAGAATCAGGGGGGTACAGCAACGTTTTCTAGCAACGTTCGGGCAAGAGCCCCGCTGAATTGATCAAACGTTGCTATCGCGGGGCTGGGGCGGGCTACACAGTATTCCAGCAACGTTTGCGAGTTGGCATGGGCTCTTAGCGTTCCCAGAGTTCCCGAGCTGATGCAATTTACGGTACCGCTCTCCAGCAGTTGTTAAATTAAGGAGTATCTTTGCTTTGCAACGGTAGGGCCGGCTTTTTGAACCTTGGTAGGGCCAGCGTGGTAACTTTGCATTTGGCTAGTTGTAACGAAGCATCTTTGTTTGCAAGAAGTGTGTTAATTTATAACTTGTTTTATGTGCTTGTAGTTTCACAATAATTAAAATAGATGCTGAACCCAATTGTGGAAATAAAATACTCCTACAAAGGCAATTGAGCCTGATGGCTGCATTTTTGCAGAATTGCAATTCGGGAAAAAAAAGAACATACAGTTAGCAACATCCCACAAAACATATGGGATATTGTATTCCAAAGAAAAACAATTTGAGGGTTTTAGTGTACATGTTGCGCACCCAACCGTGAAAACTAATTCCTAATCTTTGTCCCCTGCACTTATGGCTACATTGCTTGTTTCTTGTAATTCCTAATCAGGAATCAAATATTTTCCAAACTCCCAATCACATATGGAAAATATTTTTCATAAAAAAACATTTAAAAAAAATTAAATTGAAAAATATATAGGAGGTTGGTTCCAAAGATGTTATGCACCCAAGTTGGTAAATCAATTTAGAAAATGGAGTTATTGCACTTATGGTTTAATTATCCAAATATTGCAAATTGTGTTCCTTATAATGTTGGGAACCCCTCTGTGCCAAAATAATCCAAATTGGAGTCCCGCGGACTCATCGCAGCATGTTGCACCAATGTCAAAGAACATATAGTTAGCAAAAGCCGATTAACATATGGAAAAAAAAAACATAAATATAATATAAATATGGGGGTCTTCCTCATTATGTTTGGCACCCATCTGTGCAAAAAAAAATCAGAATGGAGTCCCGGGACTCATGGCTGCATTTACCACATATTGCAAAGAACATAGAGTTAGCACAATCCTAATAATATATGGAAATTTTTTTTCCTAAATATAAGAAAAATATTGGGGTGTTCCTAATGATGTTAGGAACCGATCTGTTCAAAATAATTCCAACATGGAGTCGTGGGACTCATCGCTGCATTTCCCACACATTGCAAATCCTAGTCAAAAAACATACAGTTAGCCAAATCTTAATAACATGTGGAAAATTAATTTTTATACATATAATAAAAATTTGGGAGTGTTCCTAATGATGTTAGAAACCCCTCTGTGCAAATAATGTTTAAAATGGAGTCCCGGGACTCATCGCTACATTTTCCACCAAAGTCAAAGAACATAGAGTTAGCAATGTCCCATTCACACATGGAAAAAAAAAATTCATAAATATAATATAAATATGGGGGTGTTCCTAATGATGTTAGGCACCCATCTGTGCAAAAAAATTCAAAATGGAGTCCCGGGACTCATGGTTGCATTTTCCACTTATTGCAAAGAACATAGAGTTAGCACAATCCTAATAACATATGGAAAAATAAAATTAATAAGTATAATAAAAATATGGGGGTGTTTGAAATGATGTTAGGAACCCATCAATTCAAAAAATTCCAAAATGGAGTCCCGGGACTCATCGCTGCATTTCCCACACATTGCAAATCCTAGTCAAAAAACATAGAGTTAGCAAAATCTTAATAACATATGGAAAAATTGTTTTTTTATAGATATAATAAAACAATTGGAGTGTTCCTAGTGATGCTAGGAACCCCTCTCTGCAAAAAATTCGAAAATGGAGTACTGGGACTCATCGCTGCATTTTCCACCAAACTCACAGAACATAGAGTTAGCAAAATCCTATTGACATATGGGAAATTATGGTTCATAAATATAATATAAATATGGGGTGTTCCTAATGATGTTTGACACCCATCTCTGCAAAACTTAATCAAAATGGAGTCCCGGGACTCATGGCTGCATTTTCCACATATTGCAAAGAACATAGAGTTAGCACAATCCTAATAACATATGGAAGAATGTTTTTTATAAGTATAATGAAAGTATGGGGGGGTTACCCATGATGTTAGGAACCCATCTGTTCAAAAAAATTCCAAAATGGAGTCACGGGACTCATGGTTGCATTTTCCACATATTGCAAAGAACATAGAGTTAGCACAATCCATATAACATATGGAAAAATATTTTTTTTAAGTATAATAAAAATATGGGGGTGTTTCAAATGATGTTAGGAACCCATCAATTTAAAAAATTCCGAAATGGAGTCTTGGGAGTCATTGCTGCATTTTCCACACATTGCAAATCCTAGTCAAAAAACATAGAGTTAGCAAGATCTTCATAACATATGGAAAAATATTTTTTATACATATAATAAAAAATTTGGAGTGTTCCTACTGATGCTAGGAACCCCTCTGTGCAAAAAAATCCAAAATGGAGTCCCGGGACTCATCGCTGCATTTTCCACCAAAGTCACAGAACATAGAGTTAGCAAAATCCCATTGACATATGGGAAAATATTTTTCATAAATATAATATAAATATGGGGACATTCCTAATGATGTTTGGCACCCATCTGTGCAAAAAAAGAATCAAAATGGAGTCCCGGGACTCATGGCTGCATTTTCCACATATTGCAAAGAACATAGAGTTAGCAAAATCCCATTAACATATGGAAAAATAATTTTCGTACATATAATAAAAATATGGCGGTGTATCAATGATGTTAGAAAGCCAGCTGTGCAAAAAAATTCCAAAATTGAGTCCCGGGACTCATGGCTGCTTTTTCCTCAGAAGTCAAGGAACATAGAGTTAGCAAAATCCCAATAACTTATGGAAAACCCATTATTAATAAATATTCAAAATATTTGGGGGTGTTCCTAATGATGTTAGGAGCCCATATGTGAAATTAAAATTTAAAATGGAGTCCTGGCACTCATGGTTGCATTTTCCACCAAAGTCAAAGAACATAGAGTTACTAAAAGCTTAATAAATTATGGTAAATTATTGTTCATAAATCTAATAAAAATTTGAGGGTGCTCCCAATGATATTAGGCACCTAACCGTGGAAAAAAAAATTTAGATGGAGTCCCGGGACTCATAGCTGCATATTCCACATGTTGCAAATCTTAGTCAAAAACCATAGATTTAGCAACATCCTAATAACTTATGGGAAATTATTTTTCATAAATCTAATAAAAATTTGAGGGTGCTCCCAATGAATTTAAAAGATTTCATGTTCACTTAGATTTTGTTGGTAATTACTTATGACGGTGCTAATTTCTTAAGTGAAAGCCATATGTCTATCTAAAACTTTCACATGCTCTACTGCAGATATGAGGTACAGTTGTATGCTTAATATATACACTGCACTGTGTACCTGATATAGCTCATGCCTTTGACTACAACCCATGTGTAGACTGTACTTCTGGAAGGAGATCAGGGATTAGGATTGCCATTATTGAAATTGGGTTGCAAAGTAGACTTGTTCCCTTTTTCAACGTCTTTTTGTCTATAATAAAGTTTCTTTTAACACAGCTTACCCGAAAAGATAGGCTAGAAACCATATACTGGTTCGATCGTCACTTTGTAGCTAAAAGATCTGAATTTCACATTTGGAGTAAGTAATGATGTTCACTTCACACATTTATTTTAACTAGTCTGAGGTTAGTGTACATAATACAAATTTGACCAATCCCGTGAGTGTTCCACTCTACAAGTCAACATACATTGTAATATTGTAAAATCACATGGATTCTCTGCTCCCAAGAAGTAATACAGAAATTCCTTCAGTTCAACCATATTGTATGATCCTCTTCCCATTGTCTATAATAATCTGTGCCTGCTTTTGTTGCTATTGCTAGTCTTCCAAAAACGTCGATCTCATCTGAAGTAGCAGTATTTAAAAAAGCCAATGACAGGTGTCTTCTTGCCGTCCAATCAAGCAATAGAAAATACAATTGCAACCACGTAGTGTTTCCCATTTCTCTGCAACAATATAAACACAGTAGTCAACCAATCTGATCCACAACATGTAACCAGTTCAGATGTTTTTTTGCTTCAGCTTGTACTACATTATGGCTTCACTGATTGCACTAAGCCTGCAGACAACCCAGCACATAATTGACAAAGAAGCTAGCTTCTGTTGCGATTGTTGCAGACAAGTCTCACCTAGCCTGGGATGTCGTTTGTCAATATTTCCTTGAATATTAAAGTACGATCTTGATAACTACCTGGCCGCGAGCTCCTTTGCTTCGGGCTAGAGTCACCGACGGTAGTTTGTACTTCCGGAGACACCGTCCTCGAATTGCGAGGCGCCTTCCCGAGCTCAGAGCTCCGAATACATGACGGCACTAGACGCAGCAGAGGAGGAGGAGGAGTTTAGGAGTGTACGTCGGAGGAAGATGCAGGAGCTCTGGAGCAAGTGTAGCAGTGAAGATGAGTACGCGATCGAGAAGTCACGGGAGCACTGCACGGAGGACGACAGCTCCTAGTTTGAACACATTCGTAAGTAAAGCCCTAAGAAGAGAGGCTCCAGTGTCGACAGCAAGCAGGAGAAGATCTGGGCAAGTGACGAAGGAAACCCTACAGCTGCCGGAGGAAAAACTTAACAGAACTGAGAACGTCAACGGAGTTCATCACCACAAAATTCGACAGCCATTCCTGAATTATATTTCCTAGAAGAGTTCCCTGAATGGATAAAATATTTTGAAGAAGAAAACTACTAATTCAAAATAGGAAATCAAGTCTACTTTCGCCACCAATTTTGAATCATGTGAATCCGAGATAAATTCTATTAACCCCTAAACGTCCTCACCTATGTCCAATTTGGGCAGTTTTGCAAAGATGCATTACGAAATGCAACTAACATGAATATTTGAAACTTGATGTATGAATAAAAGTTATACATTTTGAAATTTGGATTCGATCTATATGGTTAGATCTTTGATTGCTATCACTAACATTTTTCTATGAATTTTGAAACATTAAATAAAAAATTATTTTGAAATTCGATTACGAATAAGATATTGACAAAATGGGGATGAAATTTGTTGTGATGGCTTATAATGTAGTACTCTAGGTTTAGTGATTTTTGGAGATTCTTTGGATGCTTGATTTTATGAGTTTATTTTTTCAAGAACACTTTTAGACTAAAATCATCAAAATTTTGGGTGAAACACTACAACACGAAATGAGGCATAAATTTTTCAAAAAATGTTTCCTTTATCAACTTTGCGTTATTCTATGGTGGTTAGTTTGATGCTTATACACACTTTTATGCACCTCAGCCATACTGAGGTAAAAAACATGCTTGCAGTTTTACATTTCCTGATGATTGCGTGTTGACCGAACTGTGTACATCAATTACCTCTGACCCATGGTAAAATCTAACATACGTGGAAATATCATGTACTTCTGTTCAACTAGCTGGACATTCTAAGGGTTCATTTAGAAATTCACAATTTGTCATATGTCAGAACTATCCTTTCCATGTGCTTCTGAGAGGTTTGGCCAGGGGTAAAATCAAATTGCTCTCGTGTTTTATAGCTCATCACACCAACTCCACGCATGCTTGAGTTATACCTAATTGGTAGAAACGTTTTAAGATTACTGCAGTAATAGTGCGTCTATTCACTGCCTGATTCCCCTAAATACTCCTCGCTTCCACTATCAGACTCAGCCTCTGATATGGTCTCCTCCGATATTAACTGATTTCCAACATATCTACGCACAACAGATCTGCGCTTTGGTGGCTCTGTTTTCTGTGTCTCCTCGGATGCTAAAACGTTGACATCTAGTTCGTATTCATACTGCTCCTCCTCTGACTCCGATTCTTGATCGTCATCATCAACTTCTTCGTTTGATTCCGATTCTTCATTCACAAAATCAGCATTTACAGGCTCATTCCCTGTGTCGGTGTTTGATACGCCAGTGACAGAGTTTGGTAATAAACCCTCTAGTTCTTCACTGTCACTTTCACCTAAACCGCTACTACTTGGAGCTGGTCCGCCTTTATATACCACAGGAGTTGATCTTGGCTCCATTACTTTAATTAGACTCCAGCCCTTGTTGATTCTATCTTTGATGAAAAACACTTGCTCGCAATCTTCTGGGTACATGAATGGTTCATGTGTTAGTAAGTTTGAAGGCAGAGTAGTTCTGGTCTTCACGCGTAGGAAACCACATTCATCTTGTACTAAATTTGGAGATGACCTGCGGGTTGACTTGCTATCAAACCACTTTCCCTTCAATAGGGTTACTTGGAAAGAGGTGAAATGCACTTGTACTATATTTTCTATGCGCCCAAAATATTGTGTCAATGTACTTTGATCACCATTTGAAGTACTTTCATGGAAATGAGCACTGATTCCTATAAATGGTCACATCATCAAATGTTACAAAACACTTCTTTAATCCCTGCTACAGTAATTAGGTAGATGAGTGTTAGGTAATTATATGATTTGAAATTCGTATACATTTTTACTCTCTATATTGTTCATCATGGGGATCTGTCAATAGTATTGGAATCAATGTCTGGGGTAATTTTATTTGTCAAGAGTAAAATTCTATAATATTTTCAAATCTTATAATTGCCTCACACTAATTACACTATTTAGTGTAGTACTATGTAAATATCCCCATCTTGACTAACATAGAGGGTAAAAAGATTGGTGCAATGAAAGAAAATCATGTTTATGTAAATTATTGTTTGTAACACTAATCTGCCTATTTAGAGTAGTTCAATGTCCGCTGGTAAAGGTTTGTGGAAACAAAATTAGAGGTCAGTTATGTTACGTGTTTTTGTCTTCTTTATCTTTTAGTTCAGAAATTGTTATTTACGACACTATTCTAAAGTAGCTCTCTTACTTTATGGATTACAATAAATGTGCAAAGCATTTATAAATTTTCCCCCACAAAATTTTTTGGTTCTAGTTTAGGGTTTTTTTCCTATTGTACTATTTTCCAATCCAGGGTTTACCTTTTACAAGGGTGAGATATATGAGTTGGCAAAATCCAGTGATTGGACTCCAAACGCACATGTGTGTATTTTTACGGATTTAGATATGGATTCACTGTAGTTATCAACTTTGCTGTCACATTCCATCCATTTCGAGAGTACTGCTCCTATCACAGGTTTAGACAAAAAGATTTTATAATCTTCAACATTTTATACTATAACAAGATATAGTCGTATACTAATATTATACCGTGTGTTAAAAGTACTCTACTACCATTTCCCTTGCTTAGAGAATAATAAAAACAAATCAAGTAACAGTTGTAAGGATGATACAAAAAAACTTACCAGAGTCTTGAGTGGTCTTCATTAGGTGCAAAAACAGGTCTTGAAAAGGCCGTGTAAGCCTGCCCAAATTAGGTGAACCCCCTGCCCAAATGCCGCTCTGTCGCTGGCAGCGGGTGCCAGAATCGCTGCCCGCAGAGTTAATAGGCCGTCTTAATGGTCTCGGGATGGGGTTGCGGGGCGGGGTCCGTGTGCCTAGTGGCGCCGAGGTGGCTCCGTTGTTTGGTGAAGCACGACTTGTCGCATTTACTGCCCTTGAAGCCCGAATCGAAGGAGAGATGACGGGAGATTGGTGTCAACCGTTTCAAGAATCAAAGTTTGCTGCCACAACGGGAAGAAGCCATGGAGCTCGGTCGGGACTAGGTTGCTCTCCCCACCTAGGAAAGGGGTGAATCGAAGTTGGGTGCGTAGAATTTGGGTGTTGCAGGACCAAAGACCCAATTCTAAGGTGGAATTCAAGGAATTCAAGGGAAAGTGTGACAACTAAACCAGTGAGCATGTTTTTACAGATACGCGCTGGCAGCAGTTACAAATTCGAGCAGCAAGCATGTTCTTGCAACTCCTACTACCGTGGACTGAAGAGGTTGTGTAAGTGTCGTATTCTCTATGGGAAGTTCGCGTCGTGCATGGTAGATGATGCTATTCATTTGATCCTGCAATTTCCTTGAGTGGCTATGGTATAGGGTTTGGTTGTTGAGAACTCTCGAGTTTTGGGTATATGGCAATTTTAAAAACGGTTTTCTGCATACTTCGAGGCCGATCCGGGGCCTTGAGAGCTTGAATCAGTACTTCGGAATTCTGGACTCTCGATGGCAGCAGGAGTGGCGGAGCCTTCAAGCTACCGTCCCTCACTTTCGCTTGATGCACGCTATGCACCACTTGTTAGGAGAGGTTCATTGAGATCCGAGCAACCCTGCCCATCAACATTTCCAGGACGGAGGGCAGCCGGGGATACAAACATTGACTTGTGGATCGATGGCAGCATTTACCCGGTTGATCCAGGAACAGGGAGGCCACCTCCATTCAAAACTCTTAGGGATTGCCTAGAATTCATATGTCATGGAGAGCGAGGTTTGTACGGATATGCACGCAGATTGGGTCTCGTTGATGGAGGAGGACCTACACGGCGTGAGATGGAAATGCAGTGCCGACATTTAGAAGAAGAACTGGGGAATGTGAGAGACGACCTTGCTGGCAGCAGAGAGAGGCTTGACCATAACAGGGACATTGAGGATACATGCATGCAATTGCGGATTGAATTGGAGACTATTCGTGGCGAGATGAGCAACATGGAGAGAAATCATAGGGTGACAGTGCAGGGCTTGGAGATCGAGGTGCGTCGCTGGAAGCAAGCAAGTGAGCGCCTACAGGAGGGGCCCAGCCCTTTGAAGGACACGCCTATGGGGATGCGACGTAGGGCTCGACCGCTCAGGGGGATTCATGAGTTGAATCATGGTTCGGGGTGGGCAAAACGCAGAGTGAAGCTCGTTAGGACGCATTTGCAACCTCATCTCGTCGATGCTGTAAACGACAGCAATCGGGTCAACCATGAGAAGCAGCGACTTCATGGGGATAAAGCCTCCCAAACAGGAACTGCTGTAGCATTAGCAAAGATACTGTCTAGGCATGAAGGTCTAACCCTCGCAACTCAACCATCTATGGAGCATGTTAAGACAAAGATTGCTAGTAACGTCCTCAAGGCAATTGGAAAAAGGGTAGGGCCGGGTAATATTCTTGCTGCCTGCGACCAAGCAGGGGTGTCTTATCGCGGCTATGGTGCTATTTACCAAGCCGTGAAGGATCCAGTTCGGGCTTTGACCAAGGATGTGAAATCCAACATACTACCTAGTCCCTACCACGTTAGAAGGCTTCGGCAGGAGCTAAATGCGAACTTGCCACAATTTATTGGCCAGTACTACCACGCTGAGGGAAGGATGGAGCTGCCAATAGTGTCAAAGAAAAGCAAGAAATCCGAGGAGCAGCGGAAGGAGGTGGTTTTAGATGAAAAGAACTCGCTATTCACGGACCTTGAGGTGGTCCAGCAGAGCATGATGATCTTTTATGGCATCACGGAATCAGGTGTGCATCCTCTTCTTATCCTGTTGGCAGCAAACGTGAATGTCCGTTTGGTGCCAGCAACTGCATTGTGTGTCTTTAACAAAGGAAGTTAATTCGATTGCATTACACAAACATTCTCACGTGAGGAGATTCTTGCAGAGTTGGAAGGGGCTCCGTTGATATTTGTCTTCAAACTGGATGAGGCGGAGATTGTAAACGGGAAGAAATTTGAACGTGTTAGCATCACGTTGATGAACAGGGCTTTGGACGCTAACATTCAGGTGGACCACGAGAGGTACTTCTCAGTACAATCCGAGCAGGAGATTTGGCCAGTTGCCACGTTTCAGGTCGAGAAGGAGTCCTACGATGTTCTCTCGTGGATATTTGGAAAGTCGAACTTACCAGCTGTGATTGAAGCACAGTCAGATGGCCAGAGACTACATGTCCCCGGAGTTGGTGAATTCGATGTAGAGTGGCACCTTGCAGCAGACATGAAGACAATTAAGTGCATGTATGGGCTTCAGTCTGGGCCTGCATGTGTGATGAACTGCATATACTGCGACCAAAAGAGGATAAAGCCCACTGTGGGGACAGCAAGTCAGGCAAACGCTGCCATCAAGAGCCGTGGTAAAGCAAACTGGGTGGGGGGGCTATTTTCCAGCAGCGTACCTGAGGAACCTTGTGACATGACAACATCTACTAGGTGGAGGCCTATCCTGCCAATTCCTTTGTCCAGAGTGCACATTTGTACATTGCATGCCTTATTTCGATTGACGGAGAAGATTGTGCACATGCATATCATGTATGTTTGGAACATACAGAATCAGAGACTTAGGGCTACTGCAATTGAGCAGATGGAGAAGTCGTTGTCCGCGATTGGGGCTCATGGTGGAAACGTGGAGATTAAGAGGGACCCCAAGCTCAGTGGCACCACTGGAAACGTGCCACAGAAACCCTCTCTGAGTGGTGTTGTTGCCAGCAGACTTTTTAGGCCAAGCGTTTGGTCTGGCAATGATAAGGCCTGGAAGGATATATGTCAAGCTGAGAATAATAATGCCGGAAGTGGAGCTGACCGCATTGCAAAGTATCAGATGTGGCAAGCCTTTGAAGAGGTCGTACCATATTTGACCGGATTGGTGTTGACAGCAGAGCAACGGATGCAGTTCAAGCAGAAGATACACAAGTGGGGAAAGACATACTTAAAGGCCTTCGGAGAGGAGCATGTTACCCATTATATGGTATGCTCACCGCTCTGTCTGTTGTTGCTTTTGGTCTTTCTTCAGTGAACCCTCTACTTGACCTAAGCATCCGCCTTTTAACTTCCTTCATCTTGTTGACAGCACGTAATCGTACGGCACTCTACTTCGTTTGTGGATCACTATGGGAGCCTTGGAGTCTGGAGTTGCCAAGGTATGGAGAAATCACACCACCAAGCGAAGGCGGCACATCAAGCACATACAGGCCATGGTGGTGGGAAAGCTCGTACTAGTGCGATTCTCCAACAGTTCCAGCATTGGTACCGAAACATACAACATCGATATAGGAAGAAAATGGAGATCTAGGGAACTGTACCTGACCCGGATGACGGACCACGGGCCCTAGCGGCATCCAGGAGACGCGAGCGGTGGCATCAATCAAACGCTGCCATCGCCTGCGAGGAGTGGAGGTCAAGGAGGAGGCGTGTTGGGGGAGCATATGTTCTTGAAGAAGTCGTGGAGGGCGAAGGAGATGGCATGATGGAAGAAGAGCCGGAATGGAATGCCAACGGGGACATGGTTGGCAGTGGGGGCGAGGAAGATGAACAGATGGACGCTGCTGGCAACTATGAGGACATTGCGGTTGCTGGCAATAGGGGTGCCGGGGAGGATATTGCCCCCGATGTCGACATTGAACATGCTGACAGCGACTAGGGGGCTCAAAGACTTCAGCACGGTTGATTTTTTATTTTTTTTTATACAATGTTTTGTAGGAGGGTACTGTTGTACAGAAGTAATACCTTTCATTTCAAATGTATCCTATAGAGAGTATAATGAATCGAACGGTTTCATGGTTTTGTTCTAGGTTTTGTTCTGTTTAGTTCTTCTTATGTTTTTTCTCATTTCTATACAATGATGTTTTTGAAAGTTCCTTTGAGAACCACCAAATAATATTTTAAAGCGTACATGTATTCTGTAAGACCTTTAGATGGAAGTTGAATACAGGAGATCCTTTTAACCCCTAAACGACCATGATGTTTTTGGAGCTCTAAAACCTCAAAACTGCGATTTTCTAGCTCTATGTACTCCCGGGAGTATGTACCAATTTTATTTATTTATTTTAGACTTTCAACCGTAAGATCCTCTACATAAGCCTATTTTAAGTTACGTTCCCAAAAATTGACCGTTGGATGTTTATCATTTGCGAGATCATAACATCCAAAGTTTGCTTAAAAGTTTTTTTGGCCTTGCTCAAGAGGCATTGTCTCCATGGTGCAAAGGGGGAGTTGAAGATTTTTACCCCAAACATCTTGGTCATATTTTTTTCCATGTACGTAATCAAGTTGGGTACCTCCATGCAAAATTTGAGAGACTCATTCCTTTTTTTTGACCTTCATGCAATTTGTTTTCTAGAAGCAGGTCAGAAAACAATGATATAGTAAAACATGCATGACGTTACGTATACTTGGTTTTAGAAAAATCTAAACGGTGGTAAGGTGCCTTTATGAGTCTGTGAGTTTTGAACGAAACTATTTATGAAAAATTCCAAAATCTCAAATTTTGACAAATTTTGGAAGAAGTAATCCAAAAACTACAGAAAACTTTGAAGCTTGTTTTTGTAATTTTTGGAGGCTGCCCTTGTAAAACTGGTAAACTTTTTCACTTGGGTCTCTTTGGAATTTGAGTAGTGATTTGGTTATGAACATATTTCAAGAAAAAAAATCTTAAAAAAACCTTATTTTAAACTGCCCGCCCGAAACTTTAAACCTAAAATTTCTAGATGAAGGCTTTCTAATTGGAATTTGGCTTTGCAAATTTTACCACATACACCTTGCAACATAAGGAGTCTCCAGTAAAAATTTTAGGCAAAAATATTAATTTCAACCCCTTCATCTAAGCTGCCCGAAATAGCAAAAAGCCATTTTGGTGGCCGTGGTCGTTTAGGGGTTAACTTAATCTTTGGCGTTTGAATTGATGTTACTGAAAATAGTCTACGAGGCCGGGAAGAGGAGACAAGCTCGTTAGTTATTATCTCTTTTTAAATTTATTTCTGATTTCTTTAATGGTTTTCTGACTTTTAATTTTATTTTATTTCATGTCTTTCCTACCATTTTTCTAAGACGACGTTTTCTAAATTCCTTTGTGATTTTTCAATTTCTGATATTCTAGTGTGAACTTTACTCGTTGATTACATGGTTTCTCATTTATAATGAATGAGAGGCGCTCTTCTTAAATTTATTTCCAAATTAATGATATTTTGTTCCGATTTCGGTTTTTATTTTTTATTTTTTTCCCCACATTTAAGAATTTTTCGAATTGCCCAACAACGTTTAAATTTCATATGGTTTTTATTATGTCTCCATTTGTTTTTATTTTCCTTCCAATTTCATATAATTCTCTTACCTTTCATTTTTTATTTATTTGGATTTGTATCTTTTTTTTATCCTTATTTTTATCTCCTTCTTCTAAAATATTGAATTGAAGATCATATGTTCTTATTTCATAGTTCCACAATACGTCAACGAGAAAGTTTATTATTTTTTTAATTTATCTCAATTTTCTTATATTTATTTCCGACTTTGTGCTATTTTTAAAAGAAGATAAGTTATGAAATTTAAAAAACGAGAACGGAAAAAATTTAAAAACTTAGTACAAAATGTGAAAAAGAAGGAATTTTTTTCCCAAATATAGATATTGTAGAATGAACTGTAGATAATTAATAATTAAGAGTTCTTGTTTTAATTTCTTAGTTCCTATTGGTCAATTGAGTCTTCATAATGTGACGCGACATTGTAGAAGGGGCTCAATTATAAAATTACCAAATTTCTAATACTTTTAAAGTTACAAGAAATGATAAATTAAAAAAATAAAAATAATAATCAATTAAAATTAAATACATGATACGAAAAGTAAAAGAAGGGAAAAATTTATACATTTTTTTTCCCCATATTCTCAACCGTATTTTCTGAATTTTTTTTATATGTAGGGTTTTTTTATTATTTTCTTTTCCCTTTTTGTCATATTTTTTTTCTCACCATTTCTGTCTCTTTACTTCTCCTACCAATCGTCATTACTTTAGATGTTTTTTTTTTGGAATGAATTTTTGATTTTTTAATTTTTATTGTTCTGTTTTTTATTATGTTTCAACATTCGTTTTTTAATTCTGATAATTCTCTCATCTTTCGTTAATTTAGGTTCTGTTTAGTTTAGTTTTGTTCTGTTTTTATTTATTTTTTATTTTTTATTTTTTTATGATTTAAATATAATTTTTTTTAATAATAATTTATTAAAAATTTCCCAATGTCTTCTCTTATTTTCCGAATTGATGATATTTTTTTTTTAACACAAATGTGATGGGACAAATTGAGAGGGGGAGTAGATTAATGCCGCGGTCAAACACCCATGACCACGGCTTCCAAACCCGCGCGGTGTGAAGAGGGGCAGGAGCCCTCCCCTCCCCCCCTCTTTACACCGTTGCTGACAGCAGAGGGAGTCCCGCACCTCCGACGACCCACGAGCTCGCAGCTGAGCTGCTGCCGAAGGTGGGCGCAAGCTTGGCGCGGGAGCTGGGGTGCACGATGGTGCGGCAGCGAAGAGGTCGCGGGAGCTGGGTGAGGCGCGCGAGGTAGGCGCGGGAAGGTGGGCATCGCGAGGTGGGCGCGGGAGCTGGGGTGCGGCAGCGAGGTGGGCGCGGCACCAAGGTGGGGGCGGAAGCGAGGTGCGGGAGGGACGCCGGTGGAGGGTAAGGCGGGAACAAGGAGGCCGCGCCACAACTGAGGTAAGCTCCCATCTTGAACTCTGAATTTCTAATGGCTTCTCTAAGTTGAGCTTGCATTTTGAACTTCAACTCAGTCTATGCGAAGGAGACACACTCTGTAGCACGTGTGAGTCCACTGTTTGAGGAGGTAGTCAGAGCAAAGAATCCGCTGAACTGTATTCAAGAAGCGAATGCTCAAGTTTTTTAGCTACAGTGTTTGATGTCCGCAAAGACAGTATGCATTTGTGGAGTCTATTTCCTACTTAATGTACTCAAGAGTTAGTGAGCTTACATACTAGGGTACATTGTGTCACTAACAAGTGCGTGCTGTGTCGCAGCCATGGTTGCTGGCAGCAAGGACGACGGTGTTCTCACGCCGTGGGACCTCCCTTTCGACCTCAAGTCTCTACCGCAGGATGTGGCGGACAAGCTCGTGGTGATTGCGCCCTTCCTTCTTGGTAGGAAGAGCGCAAACTACGACATCGATTTCTTCCATCGTACACTTGGCCTCTGCAACACTGGGATATCCTTCACCGAGCTCAGCAGTGACAAGGTATGCAAGAAATCCTTGTTCATAGAGAGATGGCCGGAACGACATGGAGGGCGCCACCACATTGCTGACTGCAGTGACAACCAGGCTATCGCTGCTTACACAGACCAGCATTCGAAGGTGTATGGAGGTGAAGGCCCTGACAACGGGACATTTGGTACCTCCTTTCTTCGAGGCTGTCATCTGACCTTCGAGTTGGGCACAGAAGTCAACTGGGCAGAGAAAGCCGCGACCTTGCAGAAGTCACGTGAGAAGGGGGCTGCCCGCAACCCTCTCAAGCTCACACCCCCAGCCTTGAGAGAGCAGATCGAGGCCATCATCGACGTGCTCGCTGGCCACATCGACGACAAGCCATCTGCTGGCAACACATCCTTAGCCATTGAGGGAGTCGGCACTCAACCTAGCCAGGGCGTCCTTGTTACGGGGAGCAGCAGCAAGGGAGGGCCTGCAGCAGAGGGAGCTCGGGGTCGCACTCGAAGCCAGCTCAGGGCGAAGGCGGCCTTGGTCACTGAGGAGGACAGAGTGCCCAAGTCTTCACTTGCTGGCAGCAAGGATGAAGACCGACCCACCACGGATCCGAAGGCGAAGTTGGACCAGGCCAGGGCCAAGAAGGCGAGAGCTCAGGCCGACCTTGCAAAGAAGGAGGCTCACAGGGAGAGCCTTGTTGGAGATTTGAAGAACTAGAAGACCTTTTTGAAAGAGAAGGAGGATGAGGAGGGCATGTTCTATGACGAGATTGCCGCCCACCGTGATGCCAGCAAGATAGCCGGGGCCGCTGGCAACACGGGAGAGAAGAAGCGATTGGATGCTCTGGCCCGTCTCGGTGGTGATCAGATGGCCAATGCGAGCAAGGCTGCCGAAGAAGCCCAGCTTCGCATTGACAACAAGGAGAAGCAGCTGGCGGCATTGATGGGGGACATAGAGAAGTGCAAGGCCGAGGTTGGGGTTCTTAGCGTGGAGATCATGTCCCTGGAGCTGGCAGCGGCATTCATTCGCTCGAAGAGTGTGCTCCCACACCTGCCATCCGAGTTTCGAGCCCTCCCCATTCAGGTTTCCGACCCTTGCCCCTTCTGTGCACGGTACTTTGTTGACACCGCTTGTGTACCCTTGAACTGCGGCTGCTTGGCACACCCACATTGCATGTTTGAGGTTGTCTTCTCCCTTGACGCCAAGTGTAGCCGTTGCTGCCGCTCCTTGAGTGGGGGGTGGCTTGGGCAATGGGGATTTCCACTGCATGAGTCAGCTCAAGCGGAGCTCCAGCACCTCCAGGAGGTTTTCAACTCCGGGGTGGGAGTACCAGACCTCCAGAGCCCCGTCGCTGGCAGCAAGAGGGCGGCTGAGCGCACTTCTCCTCCATTGGGGGAGGAAAACCAAGTCAGGAAGAAGACTCGCTTTGAAGAGGTTGGGGGGGCTTCGGGTCCGCTTGTCATCGCCAAGACCTCCGCTCAGCCCCTGGTATCCGCGGCCTTGCAGTCAGGAGCCGGAGGGGATGGCGATGGTGTTGCCAGCACCCAGAAGTCAGATGACCTGAGCTTCCAGCGGGAGACACAAGCCCCTCCACGCCAGGAGGCCGAGGACAGAGCCTCTCATGGTGGTGGACTCAGCTCTAGTACCACCGAGTCGGCGGGGACATCTCAAGACCCGGCTGGAGCTGCCCTGGAGAAGCTAGTTGATGCCATCGCGAGCTCAGCAGAGGCTTAGACTCTATGTTTTTTTTTGTTGATAGTGCCATAGCGGATTAGTATTAGCGGCATTTACTTTGTTCCACGTTGCATTTTCATGTGCTGCCCTGATTTTCGACTCTATGTTCGCAGCTGCGGTGCCAACAAGTAGTTGCTGGCAGCAGTGTGTAAGTAGTTCCGATTGGGGGGGGGTGGGGTCAGACTTTCTAGAAACCGAACCTCATTTTTTTTGGACACTTATGATGAATGTTATCCTATTTTATTTCCATTTTGTACATGTGGCTGCCACATTGGTTGTGATGGTATGGAAGTCGCCTTGGTCCTGAACCCTAATCTGTGCTGACAGCAACATGTTCTAGAAGTAGACTTGCATTCATCAAGGGGGAAGGTTACAGACCGTTCTAGGGATGATTGACCATATATTTAACCATACATGATGTCTCAAGCACAACGCATAGTCCCTTACAAGTGTAAAAAATCATTCTGGCATCGGTTTACTGAAACGTGGAGGCATTTCAAATACTGTGGGCAGACTTGTGAAGACCCTAATAGATCACCTTAATGCCGTGGTGAAAACGTTGCTGTCCTACACCTCCACTATCTTGATGGTTTTGGGAACCGCCACCTCACCAAGAAGTACACGCCTCTCATTACGTATGTTGATCTACATCAATGCTTCCAACAAACTGCGTTAGTACCGTTATGCTGGCACCAAGTAGCAGCACCTTGCGTATCTAAAACCAATGGAGTGATGTTGCTTACAAGTACCTTTTTTTCACGTGAACCGTCTGCTTCCACCAGAACCATGTTGTACTCTTTGGGATCATCGTCTCCGAGCGTCATTGCAATTTCATGGCGCAAGTGGGATACAGGCCAGTCCTTGCCCACTTCAAATGCTGGCATTGGTCTCCCTCTAAATGTACAGCAGACTTCTACCATCTCCACCTCTGGTAGATGGTCAATCGCATCCTATCTGTCGTTGGCAGCACCCTTAAACCTTGTATACTGGAACCTAGTATATAGTGTTTGCCTGCCCACATGGTACCGGAAGACAACGCTGGACCTATTCACAACACACTTGATAACATCCTGGCCAATGTGAAACTTCTCAGCCCATCCAGGATTCATCAGACTACTTAGGAGTGCCTCAGACGGAGAGTGTAGAACGAAGAGTGTAGGAGTCCGCCGAATGCTGTCACATGCGACCGCAAACAAGTCCACCATAACGTGGACAGGCATAAACCATTGCTCATGGGCGAAACTACTACCAGTGGACGCTTTCATCGCATTCGAAAAATCTGCTGTCAGCTTCGTCCTGAAGGCTTCAGAGGTGTGCATGTCTGGCAAAGGCCACTCCACGTCGTTGAAACCAGGGAGCGGGATTGGTTCTATCCTCCCGTACAACGTAGGCTCTACCGGAGGAAAATATACGCCACCAAGGAAGAATGTACCCGTGTCCAACAAGTCTGTATGGCTTCGACCATTCCGCGTCGCCTCCCCAATCTCTGCATGGAGCACAAGAATGGGACTGATGATAGACGTGGGGTGCACCCAATCATCAAAGTGCGAGGAGTATAGGTAGTTGGCCGTGTATTGCCTACTCGCTGCCACAGCGGGATCCAAGCTTAATTGGCGAGGCTGATACGCATGCCGCACAAGCACCTTATCCAGGTTGCTTGCTCCACGCACACCAGGTGTCCATGAAAAATCCATGATCTGAGCCTTGAAGGCCCCTCGAAAATTATCTCCACCATGCCGCCTTGCCTCTCTACCCCAAGGCCCTTCCGACTTTGGTTGCAGCAGAACCCACGAATCACGGTCCAGCCTCAGTGGGATCCAATTGCCATCGACATCTTGATCGTTGTGCAGAATTACGCTCTGAACTAGCGATTTTGGCCGTCTAGCCATGCTTCCCTAAACCCCAAGGTATTGGGAGGCACAGTAATGAACTATAACATCTCCCTTTCGTACCAACCAAGGCGAGGGAACATGCTGCCAGCACAGGGAAAATCACATTTGCACAGTTTGAGCACTTGACGACAGCAAAATCCTGAGTTGGTAATCAAAGATGAAGTTTTCCATAATCCTGCCTAGTCACAACGTTGCCCCCAGGAGGCAAAAAAGCCTGGATCATGTCAAGACAGGGAATTGATCGATATGAAAAAAAAGTTACCTAGTTTTGTAGCTCGCTGGCAGCGAACGGCACATTGAGTTGACAGCGAAGAAAGCCGCACTTCCGAATTGATTCAAGATGTCACACTCAAGCACAATTCGCTACATATACAACACCCAATACCCCAAATCACCTGGACAACTCGCAGCAAGTGCCAACTCTTGCTGCCGGCACCGAATTCCCACAATCACGTGTTTCTCCCTTCGCACTAACCCGCACCCACTCTCCCAAATCAGCTGGAATCCTCCCAGCCCCAACTCCCGCTGGCTGCAAACAATTTCCCTATTGCCACGCTTCTCCCGTAGCGCCGAACACCTGCTGGCTGCACTCACTCTCCCTACGGGTTTCAAAAACTTCGGCACTCACTCGTCGTCCGTGGAGGACGTAGGTCGGCGGACTCATAATTTCCTCGTTCAAAGTGCTGGCACAAAGTTTGCTGACACGAGCAGGCCGGCTTGGGATCCGGTCCTTACTCCGCCAGTCTGCTGTCAGCCCATCACTGTAGCAGCGCCCTCCACACGCCTTGCGGGGAGGTCATTGGTTCGACCCCCCGTGCCGTTTGCTGGCACCACGGTGGCACCTTCGGTGCCATGTCAAAAAGTACGCGGGCAGCGCCCATTTTTTTCTCTCACGTGCCGCTTACACGGCCTTTTCTTGACCTGTTTTTGCACCTAATGGTTCACTGTTTCCCTTGCTTGGATCCGGTAAAATTTACCCTCAACCCACATATGGGTGAAAAACCGCACCTTTTGATGAGGCCCTAGTGCTAGATGGTATTCTCTGTCAGATACATTAATTCCCATGCCTATCAGTGCTTGGATTTGAGCTAGTACCCACTCCTTGAAGTCGGGCAGATTCTCCGGGTCCTGGCCGTCATATGTAGCTCTCCAATGTGCCATTGCGGGGTCATTTTCAAGAACAAAATTGTGGACTTGGTGTAGAAAAACCTGCCCAAGAGGGTCTCGGTCCAACTTCCGTAGTTTATGGGATTTTGGCAATAACGACCCTGACAGTTTCGGATCATCACCTAAACGCCATAGTTGTGGAGACTCTGGAGATAAGCGGGTGGTGTACTCTGTGAGGTAGTGCATTCCTTCAAAAAGGACATATCCCTCAGCCATGGATCCCTCTGGGCGTGCCATTTGTCTCACCCACCCTTTCATGACTTTCATATAACGTTCTAAATAGTACATCCACCGATAATGGATGGGGCCCGCTAATTCCACCTCCCCGGGTAGGTGCACAATCAAATGTGGTTGAATGTCAAAAAAGCTAGGTGGTAATTGTTGCTCCATCAGACACACCAGCTCTGCTGCTTCATCCACCATGGTAGGCACTGTTGCCTGCACTATTTCTTTGGAACTCAACCACCGAAAAAAGGCACCCAGCCGGTAAATGCTTTCTCTAATACCTTCTGTCAGAAAACCTCTAATTGCTATAGGCAATAAATCGTGCAATAGATTGTGGTAATCATGTGTCTTCATTCCAGATATTTTGTTTTCCGGAAACTTATACTGGAAGGAAGACCCATACCCACGAGGTGTTTTAATACTTTTTAAAATATCAATTACCTCCTCAAAGTCGGCTTTAGATAACACCCACGGTGCTGCAGCTGAGGTGTAGATGAAATTGCCCTTTGCATCTGTTCCAGAACGCTTTGCATGCAAATGTGGCATGATGCCCATGGCGGCCATCTCCAGCCTTTGCTCCACTGAATTTCCTTTTGTGCCGTTGGCATTAGTAATAGTTTTGAACAAAGCGGAACACACGTTCTTCTCAATGTGCATGGGATCTAGGAGATGCGGTATAAGGTGTTGCTGTGCACAATTTGAAAATGTAATATCAGACAATTATCATCACAGTGTCCAAAGCAACCATAGTTTATGTAACTATGTAACATCATAACCTTTGTAGAATATTAAACCTACATTGTTATACACAGTCTCGTAATCAAATTGTGTTTAAATAAACGTAGAGTATATGTTTTAAGCAAAGTTCAAGTGTTGCCTATCTGTAAGACATGATCTTTTAACGGATTTAATATTAATTACTAAGTACGGAAGATGTTTGCAGAAGCGTATATATTTCATTAACATCCGGAAATGGCCGCGGTGTGATATTTCTAAATACATTTTTCTCAAACCTAAGGTTCAGACACCCTTTCCCGACCAGGTATTCAAAACCGACCAGACCTTATTTCTAGATTTTGAAAGGAAATATGTACCTCATTTGTACATTAGAGCATGTGATTGGTTTTAGGTACACCTACAACCTGGCTCTTAAAAAACATGTACTTGTCCAAATAATTATCAAAAAAATTTAATTAGTATAAAATTGCTCATTCTCTTACTAGTTCTGAAAGTGGAAAATAATTAAAATATCGAGGAGTTCTATCCCAAGTATAGTACATGTCTTATTTGATCGGTTTTAGGTGTCGCAAACGTAAAATTCAAAGTTGCTATGTAGCTTGCAAACATCTTAATATATATTTTTTTTTAAATTACACACTTCTAATTTCTTACCGACCAATACTCCAGCTCATAAAATATAGAACACCCCTTCATGCCGCTTTCCTCCATAGATATTGTCCCTTCTGCAACCTTTTCCCATTGCGCAAGCCAATGCCACCACTCCACCTCTCTGGGGGCCCTACACTTGGTTCCACTTGTCCATTGAATTTCTTCTTATGCCGTTGATGTCTCCATTTGTGACCTCTAGCTAAATACTTGCGGTGACCATGGTAAATGGTCTTCCCGAGATGCACTGTTCCGTATGATGGAACTTCTTCTGGACCGCATGGGGGGCAAGCATAATAGCCTTGCGTTTGCAGAGATGATGCAATACCATAACCAGGATAATCGTGCATGGTCCACATCAAAACAGCCCTTGCTACATATGAACGCTCTGCCTCAGTGGCAATGGACATATCAGTCACTTGTGCTCCATGGTTCCAGAGATTTTTCATCTCGTCGATGAGTGGCCGGAGATACACATTAAAGTCCTTCACCTTTTTCTTCCCTTCATTGGATACATAACACATGCTTCAATTAGAGATTTTCCTTGATTAGCAAAAATCCAGTGATGGTCATGATACCTTCTTTTAGATTTACTGTACTAATCACTCCCAATTCAGAGTAGATCTAAATAATGTACACCCTAACCCACTTGCACGGATAAAGGGCCAATGTGTGAACATCCGACATTTAGTCCTCCCTCTGTCCCAAAGTCATTGTCCACACTGCTTGCTTCATATTTCTTTGAGCCAATTTCATTGATCATATTTTAAGACAAACATGATTAACCCCTAAATGACGGAGGGGGTAAGGGTAATACATAAATGTGTTATAAAAAATTACTTCTTCAACTTTGATGCAATTGAGTCGAATAGAGATTCTTCAACTTTAATGCAATTCAGTGGAATAGAGAAAATGAGGAGCTTGATGCTTAGTAATTTTCCATATGGTCAAATTTTTAAATTTTTTTTTTAAGAATTTAAATGTTGTCTGATTTGTTAAATTTAGACATTCTATTCTAACATCATATATTACCATTTTTTTCAACAGAGAGAACACCACTATTTCCACAATTAGTAAGTTCTCTAACAATAGACAATGTAGAAGTGTTGTTATTTGAAATTTTCTTCTGGGTGGAGTTTAAATGGAATTGACATGATTCAAAATGGGTTGGAAAGTAGACTTGATTACCTACTTAATTTAATTTTTTTTCTATAGAACTAATTTTTTCTACTTCGGGCAGACCATACAAAAAGAACTTTCAAACACGACTTTCACACATGACAAAAACTTTGGGACGGAAGGAGTACCTGGTATAATGGCACTCAAAATTATGTGGCTTGCCTTAATCGCTAGCCAAGGTGGAATGTTAAGATTCACCAACATGATGGGCCATGTGGAATGGCTAGTGCCGTTGTTGCCCCAAGGGTTTACCCCGTCGGTTGCAAACCCGAGGAAAACATTCTCCAACTTGTTCCCTAACTTATGGGGATATTTTTTAGTCATGTGTGTCCATGCTTTGCTATCGGATGGGATCCTCATTACACCATCCTTACTAGCATGATCAAAGTGGTGAGTCATCAATTTAGCAAGAGAAGGACTTCGATATATTGATTGTATCCTTGGCGTGACTGGAAAATAGTGCATTCTCTGTTTTCACACAAGTAGAAAAAACAATTAGCTCAATTTACTAACGCCGCTGAAAAAAAATTATTGCACCTTAGTGTGATATTATAAAGTTATAGGAATCATATGAAAAACCAAAACAACACATCTCAGAGAAATGTGTGAAATCTGTATTGCCTAACACAGAAATATACCAATCCTGGAGCAATGAGCACAATCAAGTCAAACGAATATGAAGTTGTAAATTTTAAATCTTACCTTTCTTGGTACCTTTTTGCTGACAAGTCCTTCTTTGTACCTTGATCTGTTACACTTGGGGCAAGTGTTCAATTTTGAGTCGATATGGCCATAGTACAGAAAGTAATCACATGGACATGCGTCAATTGTAATGTAATCCAACCCAATTTCTGTCACCACACGCCTTGCTTCAGCCCGAGTTCGTGGTACTTTGGAGTCGAAATTTTTGTTGATCACGTGGTCATTAATAGCTTGTAAAACATCATCCATACAATTATTGGTCATGCCTGGATGTTTGGCTTGAATTTTGAGAATTATCATTATGAACGCTAATCGGTTTGTGGATGCTCCATTGAATATGGGTGTGGAGGCCTCCTTCTCCAAGTTTGTTATCCCTTTGCCCTCATGTGCTGCTGATTCAGAGTTAAGTGGTCCTGGGGCAGTGCCAAAGTGGTCCAAAATAAAATCAGCCATGACCAAGTCAGGGTGTTCACCTTCGACTAACCCTTCTGACCTATCCACATTGGCCATGTCATCAACTACGGGGCCCATTTCTATAGGCGCTGTAAAATCAGGTCCTCCGCCCAAATCTTGAAGCTCTCCCAACCCTGCTCTATAGAAAGCCTACAGTATGAATTTCATATCATGTTAGTTCTCAACACTTGATGGGCCCCATCACTCAGACCCATCCAATTTGAAATTCCCAATTCAGAATGTGGTAAACAGGGAAGACTGGAAAGCATGGAATGTAATACAAACTATACTAGGAAGGATCAATGATGCAACGAATGATCCTCACAAAGGAATTCATTCCCGTATGTAGAAAAATAAAATAGAAATGTGTTCAATGTGAACATATAATTGTATATTTAATTAAACCTAACATATCTTATTAGATGTTATGTAATTGCATGTGAGTAATGGTATGGGAGGGATTACACACCAAACATTCAATTGATGTGACAAACACATTAAAATCATATCTAATATTTCCAATTTCATTAATATATTATTTCCCATTTGTACGACTTTTTTGCTATTGATTTGACTTTCAATATAAAAATGGATATTAAATTGACACTCCACTTTCATACCCAAAATCTAGTTGTATCTTAAAATTATCATGGAGTAAAATATCTTAAAATTAACATGTTCCCATAGATTATCTTAAAATTCTACCATTAATGTGAGCTCTTTCGAATAATACAAGCTCATTCTATCTCTACGGGTAACCATGTCGCTTTAAACACGTGGAACCCTACAACAACCTATAGCATTCTATTTAATAATTTCACCATGTCAATTGAGCCATTTTGAACACCAAAGCTCCCCATCCGTTATACTGCTTAATTTAGCCATTATAATTTAGGGCATTTAAAAGGTAAAGCGACTCTAGCATATTACCGTACAAATACAAAGTTCTAATTTCAATGTAGGCATTTTATTAGTCACATTTCCACTTAGAACATATAATAAACAGATGAATATCATGGAGTACGGACATACTATTTGAAATCATGTATTGAAGGTTAGGGATTAAAACGAGAGGAAGGAAAAAATAGTGCAGACATTGTACTTCATATCTCGGTGCTACTGGCCGTGTCATTAGATGTCTTCCAATAACGGACATGAGTCTAACCGTGGGTCGTGGAAATTCCGCACATGAGAGGCAAGGGCATATATTGTAAAAATCAAGTTCAATTGCCTCTCCCGATTGTCCATCACCATCTCCCCTTCTGGCAATTCTACCCCTGTTTCTTCGTACGTTAAGGTCAGGAAAGGGGTCTAACACCACTTGATCAACAAGGTCCACCGTTTCAAAATCAACACCCCTTTTTTTCCGCCGAGGCATTTTTCTTAATCCACCGGGGAGCCCTTAACTTAAACTTTAAAAAAACATTGTATTACTATTAAATTAAGTGTCCCAACGTAACTTGTAATCCACATTTTCCGACATAGGTCTTGTGATTTCTCAATCATATGAGTACTACACCAAATCAGATTTTCTATCTTGATTTGGTGATAACTACTCCTCAGATTGAGATTAGGGGTTAATTTATGACATATCCATTACATGTGCATTTCCTGAATACTCGATTGATTGGAGAAGTCCACCCTCTAGTGTCATTAAATGTACCCCTTCTCATTGGTGTTCTGTACGTGCCCATAAAGCGTGCCACCAACCGCTCCTCATCACACCGTCATTGTCCACCTCATTTGCTACCCTGCCACCTAGGCTGAATTGGCGCCAGCTTGGATGCAAAACCTGCCACGTCATTGTCTCCCCCCCTCTAGCCAGCGTCGAGGGCGCATCGACTAAACCCTGGCGTCGTCTTTCAGTCCTCCTTCTTTGCGCGCCTGACTGTTCCTCCTGTGTTTGCGCTCCCCACGCCATCGCCAGCCGGAATTTAGAGTCGTTGGATCTGTCCTCCGGATTTTGCGCTCCTAGAACCATCGTCAGCTCCTGGAAGTCTCGAGTTCTTGGCGCTCGTAGTTTCACGCAGTTGGGCGATCGCCAAGTTCGCAAGGCAATGCGCCCATCTCCAGCGTAGCATGCAATGATAGGAATTCATTGTGTGGCGGTTTTGTTGCGAATGCGATCCATCACGTTGTATTTCGGCCACTTCCTTCACTTCCACCGCACTGTCTAAACCGCTGCTGAGTAAGGAGTTGGAGTTTTGCAGCTCTTTGCTCCGGAGAAAAGCGAGGCGCTCCTTCACATCAGCAGCAGAGCTTTGAAGGTCAGCCACCGGGTGCTTTGCATTCCCTTTATTCACATTGTCGCCGCTATTAGTTTTCAAATCATATTGCGTTAATTCTAGCTTACTGTAGCTCTAACAGCGAATTGTGTGGGTTTATATGTATTGTTAGATGGCGGGTACCAAACCTGATAGAGGCAAGCGCAAGTTGGTGGAGTCGGACGCAGCTACCCAAACGAACTCGAAGAGAGTTCACGCTCGCAAGACCGCGATTGCTAAAGCTCCGGATGACAGTATCGCGAAAAATTTCAAGATGCAAGACCAGATCGAAGATGGTACCGGGTCTTTGAGTCCTCAACCCCGGAGGAGGAAAAAGCTGAAGGAATCACCTCTGAAAGTCCTTCGCAAGGAGAAGGCAATGTCCTCACGAGGTGGGAGGGGAGGTGGTCGGGGTCGTGGAAGAAGAGCGGCGATGAAGGACGCGGTTGCTGAGGTCTTGGCTATGGCGGAGTCGTTGAAGGCGGCAGGGCCCGACGGAGCTGAAGCGCGGACAAATGCGGCGGAAAAGGAAGGTACATATACCAAAACTGCCGGCGTCAAGACCTTGCCTGATGTGGTGTGCACACCACCATGTTCTCCATCAGGTGGTGTGCACATCAACTTTTTTCTCTCTCCCAGCAGCCAAGTTGTGACAGACACTCCATTAGTGAGAGGTAGAATTTTGGGTTCGGAGAGCACCTCAGGAGTGGTAACTGGAACGCCAGTTAGGAGTCCTCTTCCTCCTCGTTGTTTAATCCCTCCTGTCTCTCCTTCTGTTGCCCAGCCTCAACCACCCACTAGTGTCCGCGCTGCTGTCCCTACTGAATGCCCAGTGAGCACCCCTCAAACAATTCCAGTCGTAGAGAGTACCCAGAGACACGAGAGTTTGGGGGTAATCCACGATCCCCTTTACCACAGAACCCCTCGCCCATTGCGCCAACTCCGCCAGTATGGGGAACTGCTGGACCTTCAACCGTAGGACCGACTGTGGATGCCTCCCCCCCCACACGCCCTCAGCCCACTACATCCTTGGCCTACATTCTGTCTTTCATGCCAGACCATGAAAAACAGACTTTCCTAGCAAAGCACCCGAGCGCTCGACTGTCAATGTCCTCACCGCAAGTGCCACTCCAAAGTCTAGTCGTTGCAGATTCTCACAATTCTGCCAACTCTAAAAGTGTAGAAGAAATTCAGATCATATCTAGCATTCCACCAACAGACATGAGAGGCAGGAAAGAGAGAATGGAACGTGCTAGACTAGAGAATGAGATTCGCCACGAGAAAGGTGTGGACAGGATCTTAGAGTTTCACCTCGCGAGACAGAAAGAACGCGATGCAGAACAACAGCTAGCAATAGAGGCTGGTGTAGGAGGCGCTAGCAAGAAAGTCATAGACGAAGTCACTCCTGTAGTGACCAAGTCCAATGTAGCAGTCGAGCCCACAGCCAGCCCTGTAGACCCCACAGCCAGCCCTCTAGAGCCCACAACCAGCCCTGTAGCGAATCCAAGTGCTCCTCCAGTCCCGGACGTAGAATTCCCTTGCGTTAGTCAACCACAGCAAGAAGGACCGAGATTGCAGGTGGACCGGGACAACGAGCCAATTCCACCACCAACGGAGTGCCCAAACGACGCTGCTGACCGTAGACCAGCAGCAAGACACAAGAAAAAGAAGGCCCTCCGCGAGAAGTCCAAACCGAGCAAGGAAAAGAGGAAGCGGATTTCCCATACAGCAGTGGCGTCTACGTCTAAAGGAAAAAGAACAGACGACGGTGGGGCTGAATACCAAGGACAAGAGGACCTAGCCAGAGGCTCTTCAGGACCGCAGAAGGAGGGGGCTACAGTTGCTGTCGCCAACCCAGATGCATCTGGCCCTTCGAGGCCTCCAAGGGCAGCAAGTCCCGCAGGTGCAGCCAAGGAAGTAAAACGCCGCAAGCACAGAAGGACGAGGGCACATCCTAATAACTCCAGCGCAGGGTCGGATGTAGCAGCATCTCCAAACGCTGTTTCTGAGCACTCCAGAAATTCTACGGACTCAGTCACACGTTCCACGTGGGGATCACCAGGAGACATCCCTCCATTCGAAGTCAACACACTCGCAGCACCTACGGGCCATTTTGCAGACCACATGAAATAATACGCATTTGATCAGGCGAGCAAGGAGTTTCCCTGGCATGTGAATTAGAACCGCCAGTGCCCCGAGCTAAAGGCACGGTTCACTATGAGACTCAGGAAGGTATACCCAGGTCTATGGGAGTCAAAAACAATTCTAAACGCTGTGGGTGCCAACTTGAGGGAAAGACGGTGTCGATTAAAAAAAAATTTGAGACATACAACAACTGGAGGACCGTGCCAAGGCCAACTGGCTGCACAACTTTGTCATTCCAAAAAATATATGAGCTCACCAAGGATGCAAAGGTGAACCACAAAGCTGAACTTTGTCGAAGTGCAGCAAACAAAAGGATGAAGGAAGTGGGGTACTCCCACAAATGTGGACCAACCGGACTCAAGGGACTGAGTGACAGATTTGTAAGTGTCTTATTTTGTCCCCAAAATCTAGCTCCTTACAGTAGTGTTGTGGTGTATAATTTTATGTTTTTATAACTGTAGTTGAAGCCCAGGTAAACATGTTTTTATAACAGTTTACCATGTTGTGAAAACATTTACTTGCATCTACAACGCAAAGGTAGGGGCAGTTGGTGATTTCAGTCGTGATCGCAGTCGTGAGTGCTTTGATTCATTAAATTAGCAAATTGTATTACAAGTGCTTGTCCGTGAGGTCTTTTGTACCAGTGCCTTGAATGACCAGATCATGGATGGTTCAGCCATGGATGGGATACGGATTACACTAACACGGAGGAACAATCTGAAGTCCTGATTAAAATGGTATTTTTTATTTTTTTTTGTTCCCTCGCTTGTGCCCACAGATGAAGCTCAACCATCCTCTGAGTGGCCCCTATATGAAATAGTATGGAATAATTAGCAAGTAGTGTACTAGAATTGTATTTGCTCCTTGTGTATGTTTTTTGATGTGGACTGGATCCTAGTCAGTATGTGTTGGCTAACTTATGTGTGGGCTGGTGAATTGACAGTAGACTATCTGGAAGCATCTTGTCAATGTGAATGGAATGTATATACCGTATTTTCATATTACAATTTTGTGGAATACTTCACAATTATTATAAATTCTACAATGACTGCGTGTTTCTATGATTGCAATCAGGTTTAGACATAGGATATTTGTTCTAAACTAAGTAGTAGTCAGATAAAAAGTATTAACAATCTTATTGTTATTAAGTCTTGGTAGTTCACACAGTAGCTGTAAGTTCAGCCATGGGTTAACTTCGATGTAGCTAAGTTGTAGTACACCGGGGATTAGTTATGCTTATTTAAATTGGTTTTCACAAATCCGTGCTGGTTCCTAGAGTTGAATTGCATCGTGAGACTCGTATATGAATATGTAACGAAGTGACTGCAAGTATTAATCATAGTATATGAACTGGCTCTTGTGCAGAAAGCTACGTTTAACAGGGTCCCCACCGAATCAGACTTGGAGTACGGCAAACGACATGGGTTTGAGAAGATGGAGGAGCGGGAGAATGCAAGACTCGCCTGCATTGATCCAAACGCATCCTCAACAGCCCAAGAGGAGCCACATGCCAAGGGGAAGACCAAGCAGCGAGCACACCAAGTGAAAGGGAAGTCCAAAAAGCACGAAGATCCCGATGATGAGGACAGTGCCTCAAGCGAAAGCGCATCAGAATCTTCTGAGGGATCTTACGAGGAGTCTGAGGGTTCAGATGACGATGGCTCTGACGAGGATGGGTCTGACTGTGAGGGCAGTGATGGAAGTGGTGAGGAGTAGCTGGTTCTGGTCTTGGCTGTGGAGTTAATCAGGTGACGCTGTGAGTCTTTGTTAGTGCATGGTTTATGTCATCCGGTTCCATTCATGATTTCATGTTCATAGTTTCACGACTTGTTAATAGTGTTCATATCACACATGTTGTACACAGTGCGGAAGGTATGTTAGGCATGTAGAAGTATTATGTGAAATTATAGGTTATTGGAGATCATCACTGCTTTTTTTTGACACATTGGCTACAAATATATGCCCCCGGTATATGCCACCACTGAAACATTGAACATATCATAGTTGTGGGAAATGACAATACCACTGAGAATGACATTTTATGTTATGTTTGGACACATTCTGAATATTTCAATATACTATACTATCTGTGAGATTGTAATTGTATATTGAATGATTTAGGATTTATGTAGCTTATAGATTGGGCAATCGAGAAGGCCAAATTTATATAGTATGCAATGGATGGCTACTGTGATCCAGCTGTAGAAGGCCTCTTAATACCCTAAAGTAATGTCATTACATGAGTGACATTTAATTTGATGAATCCAAATTATGTTGGATGCCTTATCTATGATGGATGAAAATCGCATGTATAAAATTGGCTTTGTGAAAGAAGCAGATGTACTAGGAAAATGGTGAATGATGCTACCAAGTGGTGTACGCCACATGTACACACTAATCCTAAAATTAGGTTACTAGTAAGTCTACTACAAGCGTAGTCACACATTTTGGGCCACCCCATTTGGCTAATTTCAGCAGTACACAATAATCATCCAAAAGAGCATTGAAGACAGTCACCTAATTATAGAAAAAAGTTATCATAAACAACAGTGTAGGGATTCTGAATTAGCAAGTGCGGGGTAGATTGACACGACAATAAATTAACACGTGGCAAGGCACAAGAAGGTAGAAGTAACTTCAGTTATCGAGGTTTTTTTTTCACGTTCAGCTAACTGTGAAATCCGGCAGAGTAACTTTTCACCACAAACTACGCATGTCCGAACTTACTATAAATAATTATCTCCAAAATTTACTATGTCACCATGACTTGTATGCGTAAAAAGTAACGAAATAACTGAACGTGTGAATGTAAACCGTAAATCAGATTTTCCACTAGTGAAAACCATCACGTAGAAAGAGGACTTAAAATAGTACGGTGGACCCGCCTCACCGGTCAAGGGAACGCTGAAGTGTAGAAGATCCCAAGCCCGATGTGAGCCCTCTGTAAACGTTGCACATTCATGTACCAAAACATTGCTCATTCTGAGCAGTGTTCAAAACATTGTCGTAGCAACGTTTAATGAGCCCCCCAAACAACCAGTGGCCAGTGTATTGAGCAACGTTTGTGGTGCTGCTGTACCCCCCTGATTCTTGTAGTGTATGCAGCCCGTATGATACTACGTGACAAGTTGATTTGTAACTAGAGCTCACTTGTCATGTAGTATCATGCAGTGAGCAGAGTGCAATCTATATATGTTTTGTATCCATGTGGGTTTATTCCTGCTAGGCTGGTAACTACCAGGCTGTTGAATCTCTTTCTACTTTGCGTTTGACTCCCTAAGTTGGTTATTTAGAGTGGGTGATAGCATGAAAAATTAGTATGTCATTAAGTCATCACGAAGGATTTGATAGTCTGCTGAGAAATGCTTTAGCCTGTTCTAAATATCCATTCCGGTTTACAACATATGCATTTGAAGTCATGGAGAAACAATCGGGGTGTTTAAGTGAATGAAAGACTGTCTTGATTGTTACATTCAGTGTTCGCAATGTCACTATGGACGGATCCTTCGTATATGACAGACATTTGATCGAATTCCAGTCTGACGGATTTAAAACATTCTGGACTATTTAAAGGATTTTACTTATGCCTGTAGCGATAAGGAAACCTCCTGGCACATGCATGACATTTGAATCAGCCTTTCAATCAATAGCTTTGGATTGATGTAAGATAGATAATTGATAGCAATTTCAATAATGAACAGCTTCGCTAAGAATAAAAAGCGTTCGGTGAAGAGCAGAATTGTTGTGCACTTGAGGTTCTCATAAGATGTTTGATGTGTGAAAGGTAACGTTTGCAGTTGGCGAGGTCTTCGAAAATAATGTAATATCTTCTGCTTTGAGTCGGAGTTTTGTGCAATGTTTAAAAACCAGTTTTGCAAAACTGAGTTTTGTGCACAGTAAGAGTACATTGAACAAACGATTTAGTGACAGTTACACACTAAAACATCAAAAATCACGACTTTAGGATGGGACATATCTTAAGTCCAAATCACAACTTTTTAGTAGGATAGAGGGAATAAAACACAAGAAAAGTCCATCCCATAACTCACAATTCTGAAGTGTATGATCTTGTGACACTAAAATGAGATCCACTAGTTCGGCTCATGCTAACTCAAATTCTACCCACATATTCCTGACTCACCCTAGAGAGTACTGTGGCGCAGCGAAAACCAGTGAAAAGCAATAGTTGCCTGAAAACGTGTCAAAGCTTTTATATCACATCAACTTTCACGCTGGCACTTTTAAGGCCATTTTAGAAGTTCTACTTTAAATTTACCGGAGCTTGTCCTTCACTATGACTAACCCACTAAGGTCGAGACACCTAAAACCGATCAAATAAGGGCCGGTTTAGACTACGGTGGAGAAGTCCACCGGTCATGAAAAAAAGGGCGATTCTAAACTGTGATTGGCCGAAATTGCAACTCTTCACCGGAAGGTGTTTACACTAGGTGAAGACAAGAATGGTGGTGAAGGTTTCTCATGGATGATAAATTGACATGGCCGCCTACATGGCAGCACTTTTTGGACTTGGGTTTCTCCGGCCTCTTGAGGCCGGAGAAGAAACTCCTCCTCCGGAGAAGCCCAACTGATTAAAAAAATAATTTTCAAAAACAGATCTGGACAGTAGATTTCAAATCTGGTTTAGGATTTACACATAAAGGGTTCGCAAGCTTCTCTCTCTCCCTCTCTTTTGTTGCTGTAGTAGCTCCTTAGCGATTTTTTTTGAGCATTTGTTTTCGCAATGGCTGGTTACTCACAGTTTCAGTTTGGTTGGAGCCAAGATGAGAATGACCTCGTTGGTAGTGAGAATTTTTTTGAGCCGTCAAGGCAATTTTCAGGAAGTGCTTTTAGGTCCTATGTTCAAAACCCTTCTCCACTTGCAAGGAATTTGACGGAAGAGTTTGAAGGAGGAAGAGAGGTAGAAGAAGAGAATGATGTAGAAATAGTTGAACAGCCGATTGAGACCGTAAGTAAGAAGAGAGGTCCAGAAGCAAAAAAGAGAGGTCCAATAGCAAAGAAGAAAGTTCCGGCCAAGAAGAGAGCTACAAAAGTGAAGGTAGAAGGTGAAGAAGGAAAAGAAGAAGAAAAGAAGAAAAATTGGTTGGACAGCGAAGTGGAGCACCTGATCTCTATGTGCGGAGAGATGCACATCGAATTTGAGAAGAACGCAAAAAAACAAGGTAAGCTGCAAATTTTTGTGAATTTTTTTTTTTCTGATAAGTTAGAGATTTCCGCAAAATGCGAATGCCTTTTGATGCCTTTGCCTTCGCTCGTAGTCGAGTAAAGGCCAGAATATTGGCCCCCCCTTTCCCCCCCCTTTCACAGTTTGAAATCGACCGAGGCCGAGGTTTGGCAAAATTCTCGCCAACGAGACTTAAACCATGGACCTCGTGCTTGTCAAGGCAAGCCTCAAGGGCTTCCGGTCCATCTCTACCTTCTCCTTGTGTCCCACCTTCTTAGAACTGGAATTATACACTTCCCACTCTAGCTCTACATGCTGTAATTTTTTTTTCAAAGCCGTTTTGAAGGCTTAGAGCTTACTTTTTGGGCTTTTTATCATGTTCCCGTAGACATGATCATGTAAGGTACTCATGGTATTGTTGTTATTGATTAGCTCTACATGGTGTAATTTTTTTTCCAAAGCCGTTTTGAAGGCTTAGAGCTTACTTTTTGGGCTTTTTATCATGTTCCCATAGACATGATCATGTAAGGTACTCATGGTATTGTTGTTATTGATTAGGTGTTGATACATGGATTCGGCTTCAAGCACGGATGATAGTGGCAATTCCAGGATTTTCATGCACGGCCGAGGCATGTCGAAAGAAATTCGAGACGGTTTTCAAGCAATACAAGGAGGACAAACTTGCTAACTCAATTTCAGGGAATGACCGGCACGAGTGCAAGTTTTATGATTCACTTGATCATTGGTGGCATCAAGCCGGTTCTGTTATGAAACACGTTTTATAAATTAGTGCTACTACAATGGACAGCACTAATGTAGGAGTACAAGAAAATTCAGCAAATGCCAATGATGATGTTTTACAACCGGTTAGTACTCCTCAGTCCGAACCATCATCAGCCTCAAAGAAGAACAAGTTCCAAGACCAAGCTTTGCATTACTTCGGAAAAATGGTAGATAATGGTGTAGCAATGTTAGATCACTTTGCTAGAACAAATGAATTGCTTCAAAAGGTGGATCAGCAAATGGATCGCCTTATTGAAAAGCTCTAGATGTCATCATTTTCTATGCTAGCATTTTCTGGAAATACTACTGTAGCTTTTCTCTTCAACTGCTCTTTGTAATAGATATCTGCTAGCATCAAGTGAAATTCAGTTGCTTCTTTCAACAGAATTTTTGACCTCTCCTCTCTATCTCCTCTTGTTTCATCACCATTTTCTTCAACCTCAACAGCCATGTCCATCTCACTTGTGCCAATGTCATTGAATTCTATTTGTACTACTTCTCTTTGTATGTTCCTCATCTCACTAATGCCGGATTGTAACACATGGAACAAATCTACATCTCTAAAATCACCAAAACTTTCTTGAGATGCTTTCTTCAACTCTTCTTCCGCACTTCTTGCCCAATTCAAGTCAAACTCATCTCCATGAATTAGGCATAAATTGTGAAGGCAAAGGCAAGCGGTTACCATATCCGGAATGCTGCGGAGTGGCATGTCAATCTTCTTAAGTAGAAACCTCCACTTCCCCTTTAACATTCCAAATGCACGCTCCACCGCCATTCTTGTGTTTGATTGAATGAAATTCCAATGTTGTTTCTCCCTTGAAAGTCCGGCCTTCTCTCCTTTGAATGGTGAATAGAACCATGGGTGCATAGGATATGCAGCATCTCCGATAAGCTTGTATGGTAAAAACATCCCACTCATAGTTCTCTTTCTAATTTCTGATTTTTGAAATAGGACCCAATCAGGTATACTACCGGCCCACCCAAAATCATAATCCCAAAATTTGCATTGAGAATCCACTACACCTTGAAGTAAAACCGAATAATATCCCTTCCTACAAGAGTACATTCACAGTAACACGACCCAAAGAAACTGTAACCAGTGATTAATTTAACGGATTGTTAAGCAATAATCTTATCATATGAATTGATAATGCAATATAAATTAGTAACTACATATAGTATATGTCATTATACAATATACTAAAGTTTGACTATGTTTGGGAAGTTATTAGTACTCCAAAACGACTAAAATATGGTCGTAACCAGTCGTTAATAACGACTAAAATGTGCTAAAATGTTCAAAATATGTTGCAAAATGTCCTTAAATTTTTCTAATATCTACATAAATTGAAGATATTATTTTCTAAGCACTCATCAAGAGTCGTTATAACTGGGCGGGGTTGGGTCGTGTTACTGTAAATGTACCCACAATAATATGAAGCCGGATCTATGCTAGGAGCTATGATTGGAATGTGACTTCCATCAATTGCCCCTAAAATGTATGGAATTCTATGTAAACTCTCAAATTCTAAAACTATTTGCTTCATTCTAGACAATGTTGGTTTAGGAAAAACCAAAGGCCTCAAAACAGTTTTAATCCCCTCACATACTTCTCTCACTACTATTGAAGCACTTGACTTTGAAATACCATATAAATCAGCAAGTGTATGTAAAGTATCACCGGTTGCCAATCGATGCAATGTCAAAGAAATTCTACACTCTATAGGAATACAAACTCTTAATTTTGTATCTTTCTTGCTCAACATGGGTCCACTACTAGAGAGTGCGTAAAAACCAAGACAAAACCAACACACATCTGTTGAAACCAACAGAGAATGGGTTTAACGTAGCAAACATTTAGTCATCTGCACAGAACCAACAAGTTCCTATTGATTTCTATTGGAACCAACAAGTTCCTGTTGATTTTCCTCTTGGAACCAACAAGTTCCTGTTGATTCACTACTACAGAGTGCGTCAAAACAAGACAGAACCAAGACACATCTCTTGGAACCAATAGAGATTGGGTTTAACGTTGCAAAACCGAATTCACTGCACAGAACCAATAGATTCTCTCTTGGAACCAACAAGTTTTCTCTTGGAAAAAAAAAACTGTACAGAACCAACAGGTTCTCTCTTAGAAAAAAACACAGCTCCAGCCTTCAAGATTTTGTCAAAAAAAAAAAAATTCAAAAAAATTTGAAATTTTTTCTATATACAGAAAAATCCCTGCATATAATACTGCAAAAAAAATTTTGAAAAAAAAGTTTTTTTTACATCGTTAAAAATATTCAAAGACTGCTGGGAAAAAAAAAAACAGCTCCAGCCTTCAAGATTTTGTCGAAAAAAAAAAAAAATCAAAAAAATTTGAAATTTTTTCTAGATACAGAAAAATCCCTGCATATAATACTGCAAAAAAAAAATTTGAAAAAAAAGTTTTTTTTACATTATTAAAAATATTCAAAGACTGCTGGGAAAAAAAAAACAGCTCCAGCCTTCAAGATTTTGTCCAAAAAAAAAAAAATTCAAAAAAATCTGAAACTTTTTGTACATACAGAAAAATCCCTGTATGAAATAGTGCAAAAAAAAAATTTTGAAAAAAAAAGCTTTTTGTACATGGCAAACGAATTGGCAATGGTTAAGTTCTCTTATAATTAACAAGATAATTCTCATACTTGCATGAGCGTGTGTATGTGGTGTGGTGGTTTCGTATGTGGTCGGGGTTCTTGGCCTTGGCAGTCAAATTTTTTTCCGGGCAGCTACTTTTCCTCGGGCAGGCTAGAAAAAATGAATGCTAGATTAGAAACTTTCTTTATCTGTATACTTGGACATTGAAGCAACACCGAACCAAGACATTTCTGTTGATTGTGATCCGGAATCAACTGTTCCTAACCCGCACACGAACCAGCAGAATTTCTGTTGATTTTCTCTTACACCGGAACCCCATTTCTCTAGTAGTGGTCCAAGCAAATGGCACAAATATTAAAAAGTAGGCTTACTCACCCGTACACGATCTTTGAACATATTTGCATTATACGATCCAAGAAGAAATTGTGACACATATCCACTTGGCCGGTCAAATTTCCACACTTCCCTCTCGTTGCTCCCAAATAAAAAATATGCCATCATCATAATTGAAGTATTATGGTGTTACATTATGGTTTTTTGTATCGCCATAGTTGAAACGATAATATACTTCAAAACCATAAAGATCACAAGGGAGCAAAAAATCTCTCTTCTTCGATTATCCATGATTAAAGATCAAAGATAAAAAGAAAGAAATTGAAGAGGATGATGAAGAGGAGAGCATGTCTTAAATAATACCAAAGAGAAGTGCTTTCTCCAATGTGTATGGGTTTTTTCCTCTTCATTCTTAAACACCCAAGGAGACATTTTATTTCCTACATGGGCCAAAATTGACAAATGGCAATTTGGCAATTTTAATTATCTTTTGAATAAAACTGAATATTATATTACCATGACATGTTTTTTTATTTTGGAAAGTGAAAATCAACCAAAAAAATTATTATTCTACCGCACAATTTGATAATAAAATTAATTTGAAGTTTAGTCAAATTGTCATACATATGCATATTCATTTTTTATGAACACGATTCTTGTTTAAATCTTTTGATACAATGTGAATGTAGAGAATTATGGTTTTTTAATTAAAAAAAAACTTCACCATTTGGTGAGCTTCTCTTCACCGGTGCACTTCTCCGGTGGACTTCTCCGCTAAGCTTCTCCTCTAGGTGTTTAGACTACAACCGGTCAAGACTCCTTTTGAAATATTTTATTGCCTTTCATTCTTCTCCGGCACATCCACCATTTGCCTCATATAACCATGTCTTGGCCAAGCATTCTTGACCGACCGGAGGCCTTCTCCACCGTAGTGTAAACCGGCCCTAAGACATGTACTATACTTGGGATAGATGAATCGATATTTTGATTATTTTCCTCTTTTAGCACTAAAAAAATTAAGAATTTTTCATATTCAATTAGATTTTTTTTTTTTAATTATTTGAATAAGTACAAATTTTTAAAGTGCAAAGTTGTAGGTGTACCAAAAACCGATCATATGCTCTAATGTACAAATGAGGTACATCTTTCCTTTCAAAATTTAATTGATGTATGAACAAATTAAAGTTATACATTTTGAAATTTAGATTCAATCTATACGGTTAGATCTTTGATTGCTATCACTAATATTTTTCTATAAATTTTGAAACAAAAAATAAAAAATAATTTTGTAATTCGATTACGAATAAGATATTGGCAGTATGGGGATGAAATTTGTTGTTATGGTTTATAATGTAGTACTCTAGGTGTAGTGATTTTTGGAGATTTTTTGGATGCTTGATTTTATGAGTTTATTTTTTCAAGAACACTTTTAGACTAAAATCTTCAAAAATTTGGGTGAAACACTGCAACACGAAATGAAACATAATTTTTTCAGAAATTGTTTCCTTTCCGATCGGATCACACATACATGAAGCTAATTTCCCATAAAAAATTCAATAAAAAAATCACACTACAAAAAGTGCATGACGGATGAGAAACCGCGGATGAAATCTGTACATCATGCAAAATATGCATGGTTGGCAGTTAGGGGTTAAGTATTCTCTATCGCTAATTAATCGTGCCTCCTCGACTCCCCCTGGAATTACACATCTTGTTACCAACAAACTAACTCGCGTCTGGTAACTAACCCCTAAACGTCCACGCATCCAGTTATTGGATGTTTGTTGGTCAAACCTAATTTTGATCTTGAAGATGACTTTTGTTGCTAATACACCCAACTCAGAAAATGAAGTTTATTAAGTCTAGTTTGTACTCCACTTTTCAAATCTTAAAAATTCCAATTATTGAGTTTTTTATTGCTTGTGTCAGCTTTGTAGCTCAAGGTTTGAATTACACTACATAGGATGTTCACCTTTCGAATTTCAAAATTTAAATTAAGAATCTCTATGGAAAACATATAATGTGATTCTCCATTGTAATTTGTACCTGCTCCCAAAAAAATATTAATTTTTTAAAGCTTTTTTGTAATAAAAAATATTTTTTGAAGTATTTGACTTAAAAATTTGTTGAAAGGGCTGCATTAAATCAAAAAAATCTGAAAATTTCAAGACTGATAGGAAACATTCAATTCCATGCATGAAAAGTATTACAAAATATATTTTGATAAATCTTGAAGGCTAAATTGTGTAGTTTGACTTTCGTACAAAGAAGTGGTACGTTTAAGGGCTAATTACCGGTGATATTCAACTGCCTGCGGTACCAGCGTGTGGTCTGCAGTTATGTCTCACTTCCATGTCACTCGTCCAGATCAGCACCTCTGTATGCCACGTTGGAACTGCTTGGTCAGCAAATTCCGTACCACAAACTTTCATACATAGTTTTTGATATACCATTTGGTTATATAAAGTTCTTTAGACCCTCCCTGGAACACTTTATTACAGTGGGGTACCAATCAAAATGTCGTTTTCGAATTCGCAGTGAGAAAAATTTCCGTACTGCCAACTTTGAAAGCCTCCCGAGAGCTCAAAAATTGGTGTTTTGCCACAAAATTCTTACCAAAAAACTATCTTTGAGTTAATTATATGTATGCCAAATTTCAAGGCCAAAAGATTCACCAAAAAAAAGTTATTCAAAATCTACCAACATTGGTAGCTGTGGAATTTTTTTTCACTGCTGCCTACTTTGACATCCTCCCAAAGATTTAATTTTTAATTTTTTTGCCATGAAATTCTTGGAACAAAAACCTCTTTATGTTAATAACATATGATAAAAATTTCAAGGCTAATAGATTAATGCACAAAAAGATATAAAAAGAGTCGATGTGAAATCCGTGCAGATTCAATGAAAAATTATCGCAAAATTCGTGTGGTCTGTACAAAAAATGCATGCACCCATGAAATATCAAATATTGCACGAAAATCGTTAAAAATCACAGAGGTCCTAAATCAGAGAAACATGCAATTCTTACCTTGTAGAAGCTGGATGGTGGGACAGTGGGATGTAAAAATACCAGACATTGGCGACTGATTATAATCCTTGAGCACATGTAAAGAAATTGCCCATTAGGTCATATACCACTTTCGAGGACCTGACACTGCATTGGCCCAACAGATGAAATCATTGGAATCGACAACATCCTCACAGAAAGGGGTCCAAGCACAATAGGAGCATCCCAAAATCGTGTCACGGGTTTTAAATCCAAAGCTAATCAAATGAATGGTTTGGAAACTAAACCATGTGTCTGATATTCTAAAATCAGAAGCTGTGACAACCGATTGCTGTACACCTCGTGAATGATTATGTACGTACCTGTGTCGCTTATACTTACAACGCGTAAGGTCTAGAAAGAGCCTATGAATTCAAGAAATCTTTAATGATCAAACCAGTTAATATAATACTATACAGATAGCGAGGATAAACTATGCATCATCTTCGGTCCCGGGCCGTCTTCCTCTCCTCGCCGAAGAAGCTGCGGAATGAACGCATGCTCAAGTTCAACCAGATGCCTTGGATCGTACTCGCTCATGTATCCCTCCACGATGGCCGAAATGGGAGCACTTCTGTACAAAACAAGGATAACGGTTTTCAGCAAGAATTATATGTGAGTCTCTATTCTCTTATCAAATTGTAATATGACAAATGTATGTGTATCTTGTACATTGATGTTTTTGATTAATTCTCCAACTGAAAGGGGTAGGAATGAATTATCTTTACGAACGACATTGATAGGCTTACTTTTGGATCAAGATCTTGTACAACGCTCGCAGGATGGGACAGAGCTCAACAGGTCGGACAGGTGTGCCAAGCTCAGGGTGAATCACGCTCAAGGAAGGCTGTCGCAACAACTCGTGAAATGCCTCCACTGCAGAAATACCCTGAAATGATGTATGTAACCAGTGAGAACTCTGATGTGGCACTCCACTAACTGCTCAAGAACCTTATGTATAGCCGAATTTCATTTCAAAATTGGACAAACAAAAGTTGAAATTTATTAATTTCTCTCAGTTTTAATGAACATTCAGCACTATCCTGTCATGCAATTCATTTTTCATACTCTCAGCACCATTTGCCATGGCAAGGATAATGGTCTGTGGCATCAACAATGAAGGCTTCACTTCATATCCCTCTTTGGCTTCGCGTTGTACATTCCTCTCTTGCAATGGACGTTTGCTATAATTTGTGCCCAGAAAAAATGAAGGTTTCACCACTGCCAGTCAACATGACTCTTTGCAGTTTACATCCATGCACTTGACCACATTTTGTCCACAATAAGCATTTTTGATTGGTAGTCGGCAAGATTTATCCATGAACTCACAAATTACGTGCGTTTCACATCTAGGATGTCACTGGTTATACACTCATTTTCATTAGTCTTGGACAATGTCAAAATCATCACATCAGGAATTTAGTACCAGAAATTTTTTAAACAACTTCCGTGCGACATCCGATATTTCATGGGTTTGTACATTTTTTGCACAAATTCTACACAAATTTCACACTAATTCCGCACAGATTTTGCACTTTGTTAAGTTACGAAAAGAGTGAATGTAAAATCTGTGCAGATTTAATGCGTGTGTAGTCTACGAAAAATGTGCGCACGGTCCATGAAATATCTAATATTGCTCGTAAATGCTTAAGAATCACTGAGGTTCTCAATTCGTGATGGCCCAAGTATACACCTAAATCAGAGAGACATGCGATTCTTACGTTGCAGAAGCTGGTTTTCACTGATCCTTTTCATTCAATATTGATAAAATAATTTTTTTAATATTGTTATAAATTGTCTACCTTATAACACTCCAAAGCTACTGATTGAAAAGGCTGATTCGAATGTCATGCATGTGCCTGGAGGTTTCCTCATCAGCACATGAAATCCTTTAAACAGTCCAGAGTGTTGTAAAATCCGTCAGACTGGAATTCGATCAAATGTCTGCAGGTCACATATGAAGGATCCATCCATAGTGACAATGCTAACACTGAATGTAACAAACAATCAAGACAGTATTTCATTCACATGAACACCTCGATTGTTTCTCCAGGACTTCAAATGCACATCACTCCTTGAATTCTACACCGAAATGGCTAAAGCATTTCTCAGCAAGCTATCGTATCTTTCGTGATGACTTGGTGACATACTAATTTTTCATGCTATCAGCCACTGTAAGGGCCTCTTTACACTAGAAATGAGAAGCCATGAAGAGAAGCCATGAAGAGAGAAAATTCAGCCAATGAGAAATTGGTCTTCTCCGTTTCTTCGCCTACCATTAGTTGAAATTTCTCTCCTCACGGCTTCTCGCCTCTAGTGTAAAGAAACCCTAAATAACCAACTTGGTAGAGAAAATTGCAAAGGAGAAAGCGATGTCCATGAACCGTCTTTTATTCAACAGACTGGTAGTTACCAGCCTAGCAGGAACAGACCCACATGGATACAAAAAATATATAGATTGCACTCTGCTCACTGCATGATACTACATGACAAGCTCTAGTTACTCTATCAACTTGTCAAGCAGTATCATGCGGGCTACATATATAAAAGCAAATTAATAAAACAATAAACCCCTCGATCATAAATACAAAGCCTCTTCAAGTAGTGTACACTTAATGTCCTCCCCAGCCACCCCTGCTGCCTCCGCTGCCACCCCTGCCTCCTCCCCAGCCGCCTTGGCCTCCGCCGCTGCCGCCGCCTTGGCCGCCGCCGCCGCCGCCGCTCACGCAGCAGCCCTTGCTGCTCTGCCAACTCCATCCACTCTTGCACGATTGTGTCTCACATTTTCCGTTCCTGTCACATAACAAGGACATGTTTTTGAGTATAAGCATAAACGATTGATGATCAGCGCATGCAAGGGGAAAAAGCTACGAACATTGTTTGGATTCAAGGGTGATGATCGAAGTTCTTACGTGCACTTGGCTTCGCCACCGGCGTACTTGGGAGTCCCGCACTGGTTGCCGCATCCTCCACAATGGTTGACGTCCGAACCCGGGTAGCACTCGCATCCATTGATCCAGTTGTTGTCGCAGTTCGCATAGCCAGGTTGGCACGAGTACACGCACTTGCCATTGGCACACTGGGTCACGGCATTCGGGATGTCCTTGCACTTGACGCCGCAAGAACCGCAGTTACTCGTATCAGAGCTGCAATCACCCTCACACCCGTTCATCCAGTTGCTGTCGCAGTTAGAGAATCCAGGAAGGCAATAGTAATCACACTGGCCGTTGTAGCACTTGGTCACGGCGTTGGGCACATTCTTGCACTTCACACCGCAGGCACCGCAGTTGTTGGTATCACTTCCACAGCTAGCTTCGCATCCGTTGGTCCAGTCGCCGTCGCAGTTGTTGAATCCGGGCTTGCAGGAATACACACACTTGCCGCCGTTACAGTTGGTTACTGCATTCGGCATATCCTTGCACTTCACGCCGCAGGCACCGCAGTTGTTAACATCGGTTCCACAACTAGCTTCACATCCGTTGGTCCAGTCGCCGTCGCAGTTGTTGAATCCCGGCTTGCAGGTATACACACACTTGCCGCCGCTACAGTTCGTAACTGCATTTGGCATATCCTTGCACGTCACGCCGCAGGCACCGCAGTTGTTAACATCACTTCCACAGCTAGCTTCACATCCGTTGGTCCAGTCGCCGTCGCAGTTGTTGAATCCAGGCTTGCAGGAATACACGCACTTGCCGCCGGCACAGTTAGTGACTGCGTTCGGCACAACCTTGCACTCCACGCCGCAGGCACCGCAGTTGTTGATATCATTTCCACAGCTAGCTTCACATCCGTTTGTCCAGTCGCCGTCGCAGTTGTTGAATCCGGGCTTGCAGGTATACACACACTTGCCGCCGTTACAGTTCGTTACTGCATTCGGCACAACCTGGCACTTCACGCCGCAGGCACCGCAGTTGTTGATATCATTTCCACAACTGGCTTCGCATCCGTTGGTCCAGTCGCCGTCACAGTTGTTGAATCCGGGCTTGCATGAATACACGCACTTGCCACCGTTACAGTTCGTCACTGCATTCGGCATATCCGCGCACTTCACGCCGCAGGCACCGCAGTTATTAGTGTCAACAGCAGTGCAAGATTCGCAGCCATTCGCCGGGTTCTTGTCACAATCAGCGTAAGTCGGCTTGCAGGTATTCTGGCACTTGTAGTTGACGCACATGGGTGTGGAGTTCGGAGCTGCGAGGCACTTGGTTCCACATGCTGCGCAGTTGTTGGCGTCCTTGCCGATATCCACCTCACATCCGTTGCTCCAGTCGCCGTCGCAGTTCTTCCACCCGGGCTTGCATGTGTACACACATTTGCCGCTGGCGCAGGTGGCTGTGGCGTAGGGAGGAGCAATGCACTTGCTGCCACAAGCCCCGCAGTTGTTCACGTCCTTGCTGCCGTCGACCTCGCAGCCGTTCTTCCAGTTGCTGTCGCAGTTCAGGAACGGCGCTTTGCAAGAAAACTGGCACTTGCCTGTACTGCAGACCGGAACGACGTTCGTGCCACAGTAGTCTCCACACTTGTATCCACAGTTTCCACAGTTGTTCACGTCGGTGTACACGTTCACCTCACAGCCATTCAGAGGCCAGTTCTTGTCGCAGTCCATGGTTCCTGCAGCACAAGTCCACGCCTGTGCACCACCTGCCACTCAAAGCATCCTCATCAGAACTCGTAGACCAGCAAATTTTCGAGACAACAAATCATCAACAAATTATCGTTTGAGCATTAGTCACCGACATCTCAATGTAGTCCGTCGCCTACGACAGAGTCGTTTCAAACCAACCAATCACAAATTATATCTGAATATTGAGAACTAGACAAAGAAGGGTACCTGCAAAGAGCAGCATCACGATTGCACCCAGTGGCACGAGTGCATGTTTAGACACCGCCATGGCTAAGCAGCAGTCAGTACAGCTGAAGAGCTGTGTAGAATCGGTTATGAGATTGGCTCGAAACTCTGTATCCAAGTGCAATGGGAGAGTGACACACTGGTGTTTGAGGCTCGGACGTCCTTATATACGAGAAATAATTTCTACCGTCGTTGACTTTCGGGTTTTCACATTCCATTGACGTCGAGCTACAGTTCCCACAGCTAGCATCACCATAGCTGTGTTAGAATCCGTTATACAAGGGACTCTTTTGGATGGCGTCATGCGTCTTTAGCGGCATGAGCTAAGCAAGAGCTACATCTGAGGAGAAAAATTGATGAGTACAAATTTTTTTCTTTACCGAGGAAGAAGGTCGGTTGTTTGACCCATGGAGAAGGCTCACCAGACCATCGGATCGATTGCGTTTCCTCGTTGACTTGCACGCTGACCACTTGCTAGAAACTCCAACTGTCATGTTGGATTTAGCTTTCAAATTACAAAAAATCAGGGTATTGCAACGATACGGTGTATATGACAACTCATGCTGCAACCGTGAATCAACTCGATATTAACAAATTGCATGTACAACAAATGAATGAGCTGTGTTCATTCCAACAAAACGAACTGCAAGTATTCATATTATACAATCTGGGTAATGTATTGACATTCATGTGTTCTATGTAGACGGTCATTGAAGGGCTTGGTTACAAACCAGAACACACTACGGTATGACTGTAGCAATAATAAACTGACGGACGTTTCGTGGTATGGAATGTTTTGACCGTAGTGGATTTTTGTGAATGGCATGCAGAAATCGAACAATTACCGCATGCACAATACTCGTGAAGGCTTCCGTGAACTGTAGCATTCACATGCAACCATGTTAGTACTATCATCGGAATCCAGAGATGATTGTATTGAACACGAAATAGGATTATATTGTCCGATTCTTAAAGAAAAAAGCAGATCAGTTTCTAAATGGAGGAACTGCAGGCTGCAAGGCTGCAAGCTCCTCGAAAGCTCACGGACTGTTATATTTGGCGCTCCGAAACGCTCCATTTTTAACCCCGGAGCTGACAGGGAGCCCGAGAGACCTGCAGTGGTTTGCGGTGGCTGACAATGGATAGCGAAAGTGGATGACGACGTGTTGCTAGAAATGGCACAACAATCGCAACGGAAATCCCTCTGTGGACCGCCATAGCTGAAGCTTCACCAGTCCAGGTCGGGCAGCTCTGAGCTGAGGGAGCGCTGTAGCTCAGGCTATAATTACATGCACATCTTGTATAATGCACTCAATGTTGTGCGTCCAATTCAACTCGCATCTCTATGGTTACGTTCCTTTAGCCACTAGAGTTATCCGTAAACTATAGGGTTGAGTGGACCTTTGTTTGACTAAAATTAGGAGAAGTTGACAACTATTGATAGAAATTCTAGGAAATGAAAAGAATGGGTGAGTTGGGACGGTTTAGGTATGTGTAGTGAGAATCTCTTGCCAGAAAAGAGGCTAGCAATCACCTTCTTCATGTGTGAAGGTGAATAAATAATAGAAACTTGAATGAGAAGTTTTTTAGCACCGATTTTGGTGCTTTCAAAGTTCGCACCCATTGTTTTTTTAGTGCCCTACACACGTTCTTTTTTGAGGATTATTGTCACTATATACTCTAACTATGGTCTATTCACCCACTTTTGAGGGACTTTACGGATAACTCAACATTTGTAGTTAACTTTCAGACATGTTTCCATTACTGTCTACACCAAATTCACCATTGACTGTGGCCCACGGTATTTATGAGAGGCTTTACTACCAATTGTTTTTTTTACAAATCATTCATCCAAATTGGATGAAAATTTGTTAAAAATTAATGTATGAATGTAACCACGTCATTCTAGCCCCGACTTCAAATCTCCCTCGACGTTAATGTAAAAGGACAAATATTGTCTCTATTTTGTGCATGCAAGGGTCCACCTTATAAAATAACCCTCTCTTCCAAGTGTTTAAAATTCCCAAGGGGGTTCTCCTGAATTAATTTTGAGCTGTAGGTCACAAATTTGTTAAGAAAGATCCTAGGGTGTCCAAATTAGAAATTTCAAAACATGAAGCTCATAGGTGAATAGTGCTTGCATTAACGTTGAGGTGGGGTTTAGAGTCGGGGTCATTCACGCATCCACACAATATGGTGATTTCACATTACTATCTTTGTTTTGAGTTTATTTCAGGGATTTTTCAACAATTTTCATTTTTCAAGCACATAGTAGGAATGAACGAAACATCGTGATACTTTCACCTAGATTTTAGATAAAGCCGTCATAATCAAATGAAAATTAACTCCAACAGATGAAAATATGTCAACATGGATGAAAATATGTATACATGGATGAATATGTTGCGTACAAGGAATGGGTTTTGGTCCAACCCTATCTCTTTCTACAAAAGGCTAGATTTCGACAGCTAATGGAAAGGCTGCTTCATTCCTATTTAGTGTGGGTTCTGGAGTCATTGCTTGCGAAGAATAGACTCCGACCTCCAGACAATAGATCCCTGATTTTGTGGGAAGCATCCAGCGACATGATGTCAGCGCTTTCTGGGAAAAGTCCTCCAGTCAATGCGGAGCTGGTTTTGCCATTTTAACCCACGGAATGACGACGCTGTTTACATCCATATTTTATGGATGGAACGTGTAAAATATGGATGAAACCTGTAATGTAAAAGGATGAAACATGAAAATTTTGAATGAAATATGGAATTTTGGATGAAACATGTAGAATAAGGATGGATTTGAAATCCTGTAGATGATTTTCCATGGGTCACATTAGTTCCCAGTGTTCAAAGAATTCCAATTTGGATGTCATGTTCTTTTAACCCCTAAACGTTCTCATCCTCTTCAAATTTGGCAGTTTTCCAATGATGCATTATAAAATGCAATTAAGAGGGATATTTACAAGTCATTGAATGAATAAAAGTTGTACATTATACATTTTAGATTCTATCCATACGGTTAGATCTGCAATTGCTATCATCAATATTTGTGTATTCAATTTCAAACTTAAAATTTAACACTCTTTTGTAATATGATTACGAGTAAGATATCAACAATCTAATAATGAAATTTGTTGTGATGAGTTGAAATGTAATACTCTAAGTGCAGTGATTTTTGAAGATTTTTTGGTTACTTAATTTTAGTAGTTGATTTTTTCAAGAGCACTTTTGAGACTAAAATCTTTGCAATTTTAAGTGAAAGACTACAACATGAAATGAGGCATAAAAAACTCACAAATCATCCTCTTTTTGATCGGATTACGCATGCACGGAGCTAACTTCCCATAAAAGTTTCAATATAAAACCCACACTGCAAAAAGTGCATGATGGATGAGAAAACAAACTTCAAATCCGTACATCATGCAAAATATGCATGATTAGGCGGTTAAGGGTTAACCCCTAAATGCCCCCTGCCCTTTTCACATTTGGAGAATTGCTAAGATGCATTATAAAATGCAACCAAAAGGGATATTTTGAACTTGATGTATGCATAAAATTTGTACATTATGAATTTTAAATTCTATCTATGTGGTTAGATATATGATTGCTATCACCAATATTTTGTATAAATTTTAAAACTCAAAATTCAAAATGATTTTGTAATTTGATTATGTACAAGATACTGAAAATTTGTAAATAAATTTTGTTATGATGGTATGAAATTTAGTACTCTAAGTGTAGTGATTTTTGGAGATTTTTTGGTTGCGAGATTCGAGTAGATTCTACGTGGACTTTTTTGCGCTCATCTGTTTTTTCTTCAAACAACCTTCTTCATTGGTTCTGATGATATTAAATTAGTCACATTTGAAGTATGCATTTTACAATATGGTCAACTGAGTTTGTTATTGTAAAACTATAAATTCTTTGTCCTTTAGAGATTCAAGTTCTCTATTAAACTCTCTAGAAGGTCAAATATAGTAAGTAAAATGTATGAAAACAAACGTGTGTTCTACTATATAGTCTTGTATAGGACATCATAACAACAAACACAAATTAAAAATTGGCTAGAACATTGTATAAAAAGAAGGCTTGGACAATCATGCACAATGAAAGTTTTTTGCATTTGCATGATTTTTGAATTGAACCTACAATAAACCAAGCTCAACACACTCTTGTACGTTTGTCCTTTAGGGTTGTGGAGGACTAAATAATGATGTAGTATTTGGTAAAACATATTTTTGTTTCAAAATAAGGAAGTTGTGCGGATTGCTTGCTTTGGTCTCTATATAATTTGATAGACAATATTCAACGCGTAATAGAAATTTAATTTAAATAAAAAATTACTAATCTAAAAATGGTTGTATTTTCATTCTTCAAGCTACTCACCCTCTCTATCCATGTTTACCACTTCTCTTTGTCCTTGGCAATAACTTTGAATATGATAGTAGAAAAAAAAATTATATTGAAAGAAATATTATTACTCTAACTGTATGCTCATTTCTCAACCTTTTGCAACAATTTTACACTACACTTGTATTAATTATTTATTATATATACGTAATCATTTGCTATAGGATACTTTGGGGTTTTTACTATATATCTTTACTGTAGTGATATTCAAATGTAATTAGACTATTGAAACGCTATACAAATTTTTTTTATTAAAAATAAATAAAATGGATGTAAAGAGTGTCTATAGAATGTTATTGGAAATAACATTCTAAAGTCTCTATTAGTAAAAGTCTCTATTGGAAAGTCTCTATTAGTAAAAATATTATTTTATATCCTTCTTCAAAGAGGCAAAGATCCCTTCCACTATTAGATATAGTATAGTTTTTAACTCCTAAAGGACCAAAGTTGATTTTTCCAAGTTTGGTCACCTCTGTGTGGAATGAGTATAGATTGTTAATTTTTAAGATTTTTTGTGATGATTCTACTCTTTGTAACAAAGATGGATGGTAATTTGCGTAAGCATTTGATGTATAATACATCAAAAGATACAATCATGCAAAGATGAAGAATCTAATTGCGGGTAGCTCTTGAATTTTTTCATACAATGAGCTATACATCTGAATCTTTGTACACAATGAGCTAACACCTTCATATGCACAACTGCCAAATTCATTTTACCAAATGTGAGATTAGACTTTGCATTTTGGGCATTTTCACAAAGTTTCAAATTTGGGCAGCATGCCAAGAAAAAAAGTGCAGCCAACTCTATAGCTTATAATTTTGCAATTGAGGAACCTTGAATGGTTGAAAATTTGTAAGTGCTAATAAATTTAAGTTGGTTGAAATATCCTACGGTTGAATTGGTCAAAAAGGTTTTAGATCAAAAAATATTTAGCTTTTTCTGAGAAGGGGTACTTTTAGGCAACTTGAGAGTGTTTGGGGAGAAACATAGTTGTGGTCTTTTAGGAGTGAAGTTTCATATATGAAAAAAAAATGTTTTAGGCATTGTATAGTTATATGTTGCATTTTTATCCTTTTGATCTGGGCAATAATCTGATATGGGTACCCGGAAAAGCCCTTTGAACTCCAAAATCAACCCCCATGGTAACTTTGAATGAGTCCTTCTTTAAAATAAAATAAAAATTCAATCGACCGGATGTGGTTTTGATTTCCTACACTCATGTACTACACACAAAAAAATTCATGTAAACATTGAAGAAGTTTAAAGATTTTAAAAGAGTTTTTTTGTACAAAAATCAAAATTTGTCCAAGCTGCTCAAAAAGAACCAAAACATTTGTTTAAAATATCCAACAACGTCATTTTGGTACCAATTTTTGATATGAAGTACATTTTGGTATGTGTTATTTGAAATGATTTTTTTGAACGCTAAAAAATACTATTTATTTTGTACTACAATGCCTGCAAATGCTATTTTTTGGCTATTTTTTGTGGCAAGCAAAAAACATGGAAATTAGTTTATTTGATTAAAATTTTGGACTTGAATCAAAGTATTTCATGTCATCCATGTGCCGGTATTTTTATATTTTTAAATAATTAATTTTATTTAATTAAAGTAATTTTTTTTGTTAAAATCTGGAAATTTGAAAATTTCAAACATATATTTGTTTTTTCAAATTTTGATGAATTTGTCCATTTCAAATGACTAAAATTATAAATAAATAAAATATAAAAATACCAACACATAGATAACATGAAATACTTTGATTCAAGTCCAAAATTTTAATCAAATAAACTAATTTCCATGTTTTTTGCTTGCCACAAAAAATAGCCAAAAAATAGCATTTGCAGGCATTGTAGTACAAAATAAATAGTATTTTTTAGCGTTCAAAAAAATCATTTCAAATAACACATACCAAAATGTACTTCATATCAAAAATTGGTACCAAAACGACGTTGTTGGATATTTTAAACAAATGTTTTGGTTCTTTTTGAGCAACTTGGACAAATTTTGATTTTTGTACAAAAAAAATCTTTTAAAATCTTTAAACTTCTTCAATGTTTACATGAATTTTTTTGTGTGTAGTACATGAGTGTAGGAAATCAAAACCACATCCGGTCGATTGAATTTTTATTTTGTTTTAAAGAAGGACTCATTCAAAGTTACCATGGGGGTTGATTTTGGAGTTCAAAGGGCTTTTCGAGGTACCCATATCAGATTATTGCCCATCTGCACATTCTTTTATAGCAATGTATAATGCCCCAAAAAAAAGATTGTCACGTCTTCTACTCACCATTCAGAAGATTGATTTAAATTGACAAAAAATTTGGTACTTTATAAAAATTTCAATGTACACTCTTATCTAACACTTCTATAATAATCAATCACATCAAGTTTCACTTTTCAAAAATAAAATGGTTATTTTTGGTGATCTTTTAAAGTGTTTTTGGTGTTTTTTTTTAAGGTGTTTTTGGCTCGGGGGATACACTGTACTAAACATGTACGTGTATACGTGAGTGCACAGAAGGGGTATTAATTTGAACACTACCGTATTACGTATACATACAATAAACACATTTAGAGCTAAAAATATTCACGTATACTTACACTAAACGTATATTTAAAACATAATACATCTGTATACAAAGGTATTTTAGACATACAACCTCTTGTATACATGGGGTTTTTAGAAGGGGTCATGAACGCACGTGATTCTCAAACATAATGTAGAGTGCACTCCCTGAGGTTTTTGGTGTTTGACCTTCTAAATTCATTTAGAAAATATTTATGATAGATTTGAAAGTTTCAATTGGACCTCCAGTTAAAAAACATATAAAAGAAAAAACTATCTAATTAGATAAAAATTCAAAAAGTCACAAATTTTCATATCGGAACATAGTTGCATAATATTGATTGTGGCCTTTTACATTATTTTGACTACTCCAAGCTCTACAACTATTTGATTGTCTCTATATTTCCCCGGGGAGTGCACTCTTCAAATACTGTAATTACACACGTGCGTGCACAACAAGGGTATTATTTAGAACAAGCATGTACAAAATGTAGGTATCGGAGACATTTCAATCAAGCGGAAATTAGATATACATAGGGCTTGGAGTTTAATTCCTCACATTAAGCCCGTATATACATAAGGAAATGTATTTTGAAGCTATGAGATTTGTACATATATTGCTTAATTTTAGCCACAAGAAAAATGTATATATGGGGGTTTAAATGAGGAGGATGCACGCACGTGATTCCTTGCTTTATTGAATAGTGCATTGCCTGAGTATATTTCTCCTACATATAAAACTGATCTGCTGATCACCACTGATTTACTGATCACCAAACTTGACCAATCTACCAACGTGTGTGTTCACTTTTTGCTTTGATTATTGCTTTCAATTTAGAAGACATAGATTGACATAATTCGAAAAAATTATTTCCACAAATCAAATTCCATTAGCATTCACAAATTTGCCTCAACTCCTCCAAATTTCGGACAACACTTGAACAATGATGAAAGGAATCTTTGACACTCTCAATTGGATTAGTTTTACATTTGTTGACTATTTCAGTGATTAATTTATTAAAATATTGTTGAAGTTTGCTAGTCACACCTCTGGTTGTGGCATGTATAACCGACTCCCAAGTACACCGGCGGTGAAGCCAAGTGCACGTAGGAACCTCTCCCTTCAATCCAAACAACGTAGCTTTTTTTCCTTGCTCCATTTGAACGATCATCAGTCGTTTGTACTTGCACCAAAATTAAAATTTCCTTGTTATGAGACAGGTATGGAAAAAGTGACACACGTTCGCCGAGGTGAGGTTCCCGATACTACATATGTCCACAAGGAATTTGATGTTACCGTCATAATACCACTCACATTAGTAGTAGATGCGTCGTTTTTCATTCCCCACTTCGTGGTAACAATGAACAATGGTGGAATATTGTGCCTATATTTTTGTCTTCTTGTGACCAAAACCACTCACCAACACTGACACAACCCATGTGCTTGGTGCGGTTTCATTCCTTTTTCATTTATAGTAAGTGAAAAACAACACATTTCCTACCAGTGTCAGTCAGGGTCATTTCAGGATCAGTGTTGCATGAGCCACGGACAGAAAGATGAGGCTGCAACTTAATTTTCCTGCATGTTGAGCGAATTGCTGTTCAAGCTATGTCGAGCTTTATTCTCAAGGATTCCGTCATGAATTTGTCAAAATCAACAGTCCGTAAGCTGTGAGCATTGAGTGGGAAAGAAATGCATGCTGGGTGCTTCCCTCCAGCTTAATAATAGCTTGTTTTTATTGTAGGCCGTGACTAAGAGCATGCCCAGCTGCATGTGTTTTGGAGGGACCAACGCCAAGATTTGGTGTAGTCATCTCCATTTGCTTCGAAGTTTGGCCCAGCAACTACCCACTAACGCTAAATAATAGTTTTTGGAGCCAAAGTTTGAGGTTTCCCCGCCATCCAGAGAAGCTTTGGCGCAAGCAAATTTCTCACACCAAGCAAGCAAAAATACTCAATCAACAATTAAATAACAAGCTTAAACACTATTCACCGGCCTGTGCTTCAAGGTCAACAATTAAATAGCAAGCTTGAAGACTATTCACCGGCCCGTGCTTCAAGGTCATCAAGTTACTTTCATGAAATCTTCATTTTATAAGTTGCCTTGGTGTTCGCTCCAGGAATGTTGCTGGGGTACTTCTTGTATAAGTTAACATTCCTCTAAGTTGAAAATGGCCCTCAGATTAATGCTTGGCGGACATGTTTTCTCTGGAACTGCTGGGCTTGCTCTAAGAAGTTAAGACGGGCTCCCGGAACCGATGAGTTTTGCAAAAAGACGAAGCAACCGAAGTGTGTGCGGGACTGACTGACTGTTATAAATTAATGAATGGCATGTCCAGGGTCATGTCTTCCTCCGAGCTCTCACTGACTTTCTTCAGCCTGAGTGGTAATGCTGATTCGCTGAATATATGTTGAAACATACATTGGAACTTGGTGTTTAGTTTTTAAATAGATCTTTAGCACTAGTACGGATTCAATGGCACACAAAATATATTAATGTTACTTAGCCCCCTCTGTGCCTTGGACAAAATTGCACTACAAGCAGAGGCGTTGTTTCTCACTCTGGAGGATCATGTTCATTGTTGTTGCTTTTCAATGTACACGTTTGTCCTACTTGACGAATTGCACTCACCAAATCCAACCAAAAAATTGATGAGTGCAAAGTGGCCGGCGCCGTTTGACTCAAAGAAAGGAATGAAAAGCGACGCCTTCTCCTTGTAGTGTTAACTTACAGACGTTCTCAGATACCATTCAACAGATCCATGAAATATATTACAAACGCTTGTCTGAGTGATTTCAGGATTTCAGAGATTTGACCGAGTAAGAAAGGAGATTAAGAAGAATTATGAAGTGCAGATTATACCAGTAAGAAGAGTGTGATTCTGTTTCAATTTTGCAATTGATGCCGAATATGTTTCAATTATATTTTGAAATGCTCAGTACACATCATTCCCTTGTCTACAACGCCCTTTGTTGAGTCCGGAATGACCTTAAACGACGTACGTGATAGCTAGGAGGCGCTCTCCTTAGCAGTGCTTATTAGCACCAAAGAGGACGGCGGTGCGATTCCGGTCGGATGCACGTCATGAGGGTTAATACTTCCCTCCTAGATAGGAACCCTCAGCATGATGGGGATTGCTTTCAGGTCTCATGTTACGGTGGTGCGTCATTCTTAGTTGGAAATGATTAGGAGCTTTGGGTCTAGTCCAAAATTATATATAGTACAAGAAGAAAAATCCAAAAAATATCACCTGCATGGGGGGCACTGGTATTGTGCTCACTTCTTTCATAGTGTGATGTGCAATGTTTGTAATCTATTCTTGTGCAATTGAAATAAAGCATCCATATGTTTTGAAGAATTGAATTAAAAAAATTCCCTTAGTTTAAGCATATTCATAATAAGTGTTAATTATAGCCTGACTGTGTACCTATCTTAATGAGTCATACATTTCCACTTAGTTGTTATGAATGTTTTCATAAATATGATTCATTGTGGGGCATGCAAAGAGTTAGGATGAATACTAGAAGGCAAGATTTACACTTGCAAAACGCAAAAATTGCGGCATTCCACTGCTTAGAGCTTTAAGAAATAAGACGGATATAGATTTAAGGCTCCAGATGAGCCTCAACTCTAAAGCCCCAGACGTTACTTGCAAGCACTGTTCACTCATGGGCCTCATTTTCTGAAATTTTCACTTTGGGCACCATATGGTCTTTTTTTGACAATTTGATTTGCAAATTTGAGGTCTTAAAACACTTTTTTCGAGAATTTTAAACCCTTGGAAGATGGGATATTTTTTAAGGTGGGCCCCTACATTTCAAAATAAGAGGCAGTTTTTGTCCACTTGCATTAACGTCCAGGGGGATGAAGAAATATTCCCAGATGAGGTTTTTTTTTTTGACACAAATAAAGGGAGCGCTTTACTGCAAGGAAAAATAGAGAAAGAGAGCACAAATACAAACCAACCCTGCCAGGTCAGATGAGGTTCTAAAAAAGTGCCAAACTGCCAATTAAACAAATTTGATTGGTGTCATGAATTAATCTTCATAAATTCTCTCCACAGACAATATATATAAAGGTAGCTTTGATCTTCAGTTATTGAGCGTATTTCTGCTGTCAAGTAGTTGTCAAACTTAACCCCCCAACTTCCGGTTGGTAGATTAACTGATCACGGTTGCGCTTGCAGTTTCAGTTCACAAAGGATTTCCAATCGACATATGGGTGGAATCACGAAATCATTTACTGGCCTTCCAGTAGGCCAAATACTAGTTCCATTGCAATTTTCAAAAAATTCCAAGCACAGCTGGCAGCTTCAATGCTGCGGTTTAAAAGCAGTGTACCTTAAAAGCTGATCTTAACCCTTAAACGTCAACCCAAGCCCCACGGGCTTGGTTTAAAGGAATAATTGGAGACAGAAGTTTCATTTCTCAACCAAATCAAGCGAGACTTGTTGCGTTGAAAAGCTACTGAAAAAGAAAATTTTCGCCTCATTTGAGAGATTGTGGAATCGTTGGTAAGCAATCAAAGTTATCAAATTGAACAAGTTTTGAGGTTGGGGCAGCTGAAGTTCAGCAGTGCCGCAGTGCTACAGTGCTAGCCAGCAGTGCACTGCAGAGCCGTTTTTGAATTTTTTCTTTTTTTCTTTTTGCAAAAAAATTTAGATTCTTTCCGGGCTGCCCACCCAGGATCCAAATTGTCGTTTAAGGGTTAAGTTTCGGATTACAGAAAAAAAGAGAAAAACACTTGAGGGCTGGACGTACTTATCCATACCAACTGAACTGAAATGCACCTCTTGCAGCGCATCCGGTTATTAATATCAAAACTAAACTGCCGCTCCAGACATGATACTAGCTACCTGATCGACAAGCTAGTTTACGATCTAACTCACTTAATCGTCAAGCAATAGTAATCATGTGGGCAAGATGTGGTAACAATCAGTCTAGAAATACTAATGAATCTTCATCTATTCCACAAATTTCACTACGAAATATCCATTTTCCTAGCTTCCTGCCCTTATGCTTTAAAACTAAAAACATAAGAATAAGAAACACTTCTTGCCTCCTTGCACACAGCAACTCTTGCTGCTTTCCCACGTCCATCCGCTCTGGCAGGATTGCTTCTCACATATCCCATTCCTGTCGTTTCAAAGAAGAGAATCTAATTAGCATGATGATTCTTCAAATGAACCAGGCTTGTCGATCACGTCATTCCAAAGAGGAGAATTTAATTCACATGACAATAAGTTACTTCAAATGGACAAGAAACTGAACAATATGGAGATTAACTTCCAGAAAATTGGCGCTTTTCCAGGAATCTCAGATCTATATTAGTTAGTCCTAGTTTTCAGAAGCTTTGTGCACTTGAATGTTGACGTTCTGAAACACACCATTTGAACATTAGACCTAGACTTCTTAGATTGTGCAGTTGAACGTCACAATTAAATTGGCATTCTGAAACACACCATTATTTTGAACAAATATATCAAGTCCTAGATCTTTAGATCTTAGTTTGTGCAGTTGAATGCCACAATTTTGGCATTCTGAAGCACACCATTCAAACAAATATATCAAGTCCTAGTTTTGAGACCTTCCGGCACTTGAATGTCGCAGTACTGAAAACCATTATTTATGACCATTCATGGAAAAGCACACAAAACCATTCGATGTGCACAATGGGATGAGGTGCTTACGTGCACTTGACTTGACCGCCGGAGTATCTGGGAGTGGGGCACTTGTTGCCGCATCCACCACAGTGGTTGGTATCCGTATCCGGCACACACTCACATCCATTCAACCAGTTGTTATCGCAGTTAGCATACCCAGGCATGCACGAGTATGTACATTTGCCACCGCTGCAAGTGGTCACAGTGTTGGGATAACTGCTGCACTTCACGCCGCAAGCGCCGCAGTTGTTGGTATCAGAGCTGCAGTATCCTTCACATCCATTGCTCCAGTCGCTGTCGCAGTTGTAATACCCAGGCTTGCAGGTATACTGACACTTGCCGCCGTTACAGTTGGTGATGGCGTTCGGAACGTCCTCACACTTCACGCCGCAAGCGCCGCAGTTGTAGGTATCACTTCCACAGCTAGCTTCACATCCGTTTGTCCAGTCGCCATCGCAGTTGTTGAATCCGGGCTTGCACGAATACACACACTTGCCGCCGTTACAGTTCGTTACTGCATTCGGCACAACCTTGCACTTCACACCGCAGGCACCGCAGTTGTTGATATCATTTCCACAACTAGCTTCACATCCGTTGGTCCAGTCACCGTCGCAGTTGTTGAATCCGGGCTTGCAGGAATACACACACTTGCCGCCGTTACAGTTGGTTACTGCATTCGGCATGTCCTTGCACTTCACGCCGCAGGCACCGCAGTTGTTGATATCAGCTCCACAACTGGCTTCACATCCATTGGTCCAGTCGCCGTCGCAGTTGCTGTATCCGGGTTTGCATGAATACACGCACTTGCCACCGGTACATTTCGTCACTGCATTCGGCATATCCGCGCACTTCAAGCCACAAGCACCGCAGTTGTTAGTGTCAACAGCAGTGCAAGATTCGCAGCCATTCGCCGGGTTCTTGTCACAATCAGCGTAAGTCGGCTTGCAGGTATTCTGGCACTTGTAGTTGACGCACATGGGTGTAGAGTTCGGAGCTGCGGGGCACTTAGTTCCACAGGCTGCGCAGTTGTTGGCGTCCTTGCCGATATCCACCTCACATCCATTGGTCCAGTCGCCGTCGCAGTTCTTCCACCCGGGCTTGCATGTGTACACGCATTTGCCGCTGGTGCAGGTGGCTGTGGCGTAGGGAGGAGCAATGCACTTGCTGCCACAAGCCCCGCAGTTGTTCACGTCCTTGCTGCCGTCGACCTCGCAGCCATTCTTCCAGTTGCTGTTGCAGTTCAGGAACGGCGCTTTGCAAGAAAACGAGCACTTTCCTGCTTTGCAGACTGGAACGACGTTGGTGCCACAGTAGTCTCCGCACTTGTATCCACAGTTTCCACAGTTGTTGGCGTCGGTGTTCACGTTGACCTCACACCCATTCAGAGCCCAATTCTTGTCACAGTCCGCGTACCCTGGAGCACAAGTCCACGCCTGTGCAACACCTGCAAGCAATGTATACAAAATGAGCCTCAGAATACAGTAATGCTACGTACACCAGTTAACGAGAAAATCGCAATCGATCAGTAGAACTCTTCCTGATTGAAAGGGAACATGCACAACTGCACAAGCAATATGAACATGGGTAGTACCTGCAAATAGCAGTATCAATACTGCAGCAACTGGCATCATGGCGTGCTTGTCCATGGCTTAAACAACAGCTGCTGAGAGTCACAAGATATGAACAATTGCGGAATGACTGTCGCACTGCTTCAGGCTCCAGCTCTGACTTCGTTATATACTATAAGAATTTCTACCGTCGCTGACTTTCGAAATTATTTACCCTTCCATGTTACAGTGCCTCATGAATTTCAATCAGTAACTTGGTTGCAGTTCTAGTGCTTCAGTTCGCCGTAGCGAACTGTTCGAAAGTCAACGCAGGTCAATTTGTGGGGTCACGTTAAACCTCCCTGTGGTCTCGCTGTGGTTTCTGCTGTGGTGGCTTGAAAAAAATGAAATAAAAAATGGTTTTGCACTAAGGTTTTTGAAAGTGTTGCATATGCATTTACCCTTGAATGCCCACAATCCTTTCCTCATTTGGAGAATTACAAAGATGCGTCATAAAATGCAACTAAGAGGGATATTTTGAACTTGATGTATGATTACAAGTTGTATATTATGAATTTTAGATTCTATTCATATCCATAAAGTCAGATTTATGATTACCATCACCAATATTTTTGTATAAAATATAGAACTTAAAATTCAAAATTCTTTTGTAATTCGATATTGACCATCTGTGTATAAAATTTGTTGTGGTGGGTTAAATTTATTACTCTCGAAGTGTAGTGATTTTTGGAGATTTTTGGTTGCTTGATTTTATGAGTTGGTATTCTCAAGAGCACTTTTGATTCGTTTTGAACTTAGAAATTTTGGGTGAATCATTACACCATTAAATGAGGCATAAAATTTTCACAAAACTTTTGTTCCAATGCAGAAAATGGTGGAGCGTAAGCTGTTGTTTTCCATTATTCTCACATGATAAGAGAATAGGACAGTTTCACAAGCATTGCTCCTTGTAGCTCAAGTTTTTCCTTGCATATATGTGTATGCTTTTTGACATGCAATACAATTGCAAACTTAGGGAATCGAAAGTAATCTTATTGTTCAAATGATGCTTGTGGTTCTGAACGTACTCTTGATTTTTAAATTTAATTTATTTGGATACTCGCTGGACTTGTGGCTTGTGGTTGTGATTTGTACTGTGCAAACATTCAAATAGATCGTACAACAACAAACCGTGATTAGATCTAACCGATAGGGGAGTTTCTTTTTTCTTTTTTTTTCTTTTTTTTCCACAAACTGAAGAGAATCGATTGCAAGAAGAGAAACAAGTACAATATCAGGAACTCCAAGGCATGTGAAATACAATTAAGATAATTTGGTGCCAACCTCCATACCAACCTAATATGAAAAAAATGACACTAAAATGACATGTGTGCAACCTTTGATGTCAAAATGGCACCCAAAATAGTCTGGCCCACCTTTTATGATGAAATCCACCGCAGCAGAGACTACAGAGGTGCGAGAGAAAAGAACGATAGCCTGGGAGGTATATCGTGTCCCCAATTGGGGCCAAAAATGCATTAAAGAATAGAAAGTCAACGACCGTAATAGTAGGGAGTCTTTTCATTTGTGTTAGTGGGGATGAGCTGGGCATTGAGGAGTTTACTAAATGGGGATGACGATGAGTTCGTGGGTCGTCTGGAAATTAAAGAACACCTATTTTTGAACCTTGAATGGCTTGAATGAACTGAAATTAATCACCTCAAAGTTGGGTGTCGAATTAGGTGTAGTTACATTCAATTTATCCAACCTGCACAGTGAATGGTATGGATAGTCTAGCTGATGTTCAATTTAAATGCATTTCTTTCAACTACTTAAGACATTTGTATTTGTTCTTAATGAGATACTTATGCACATTGAGCTACCACAGCAATTTTTTAAGATTTGGTCAACTGGTGAACTGAGAGTCAACTCTGTAATTTATTGAAGAAACACCATTTTAGCACACATGACAGTCGGAATACCAACTGAAGGCTACTTAAACCCCACCATGGTTGTTGAGCCACATAGAGCACAATTTTCTTGGTGTTAAGGCACTGGAGTTACTAAGTCTGCGTAGTGTTAATTTTTTCTCACTTTTTTCCACCATGGATTCAAATTTTAGACCATCACAACTCTTTTTATTTGTTTCCAGATACTGCATTCGGATTACATAACGAACTCCAGGAAATCAGGACCAGTTGTGGTAGTTTTACACAGGGAGATGAAATACAAGATTCCCACATGGGAAACAGTGTGGACAAATTTCTCACAATTGTAACTTTTCACTGAAATACACTAAAATCATCTCAAGAAAGTTACAGTTGTGGGAATTTTGTCTCACTTCCCATATATGAAATCCCATGTGGGAATGTCTTTATCTCTCCCTCTGTCAGATTGGTTCTAAGCAGTACAGTTACGACCCCTAATATATTTTCCTATGCACACAATCATCTTTGTAGTGTATAATTCTAAATCTCTGTAGAGAACCCCTCATCATGTCTTTCTAATATCCTCAACTCTACATAATGTTCGAGTTTTCAAAATAAGACTCAGAGACTAATGTGTGACATGTTTCGAAGGCTAATTATGCTAAATAGATGCCTGGGCTCCATGGACTCTCACAGCATGTAATGGGTGCATGCTACCACTTCGTCACTTCGCGACTAAGAGATAGCATGCACTTGCTACATATATGTCGTAGCAGAGCCCACATGTGAAGTACACTATCTAGTGTACAATGAAGAGTCATAGGTCCATGAGAATGCCATTGAGAATGGCATCAATAGTGAGGGTCTAGAGTCAATGAATATATCTAAGTAAATCTTGAAATAAACGCAATGGGCACAAGGTGAAGAATGATGAAGATTGTGATGTATCAAAATGTTACGAGATAGACGTGACACAAAACCAACGTACATCCCAGGCAAAAAATTTACAACAATTAATGGCGCAGGCTTATTATATAATGACTTCAGTTGAACATTCAAATAGTCTAAACTGGTTGCAAACGTTGCTTAACAAGTAGTAACGTTGCTTGAGTTACTTCCTACGTTGTTTAACTCCTAAAGGACCAAGGATTCATGGTTTTAAAATGACAAGTTTGAATGATCATATTGTGAAAATTATAATTTGAATGGCACCAAATTTTATATCACTGAAATTAGTGAAGAATACTACATATGTTGAATTTTTTTTATTTTAAAAATTAACCGAAAAGAATCTACATAAAACCTACTCAAAATTACTGAAAAAAACAGGAGCCACCTGGTGGCCTCGTGGTCCTTTAGGGGTTAAGTTACTCTAGGTACTGATAGAGTTGCTAACAAACGTAGCACATGATCGTGTATTCATGATCCTAGTAGCGAGTTTAGTTTAAGAAGCCAAATTATGTTCAAGGTTGAATTTTCTAACGTTGGAATGGGACCGACTGAGGTACTACAAGGTTCCAACTGAAGGCTGGGACAAAAGTGCTCGGACAGACTATTTTGAAACTTATTTAATTGTAATTTTGAATCTTGAGTAATATCTGAGCACTACGTTCTTAGGATCATACAGTCACTGACGTTGTTAACAAATGTAGCACACAGTAGTCAATTATACAGTTTCGGATCCTAGTAGTGACTATTGGCTGCAACTGGTATGAAAATTATGAGTAGACGGTCTCTAATCACAAAGCGTCATGAAGAATGATCCGTCTGAAAATCATTAACACTTACCTGGGCAACTCTTTGAAGAAACTGTAGTCCACTTGCAATAAACTGTATTGGATTCATGAGTGTGAGTGAGTTGAATCACTTGAATGTGCATTCTAAGTGGCTTAGACTCTCAATTCTACTAATTATATATTCCGATGTACAAACCGTTTGTTTAGACTGTACAGAATTTTGTATCATTCCTGATGCTCTAGTTTCCTTAAAGTTTTTCTTTATAACGCCATATTTCAATTATTTTCCAGGCCGTTCCCAATTATTTTGTCCGCTCAAATAGTGTGACTTGAGTTCATTTTCTCTCCTTATCAGATTAGTGTGGGTAAAATATAAACAGGATTGGCCAATTTAATGAATATGGCGTTTTATGCAGCTGTCCACAAATTAACCTGACCAAAGCTAGGGGCTCACGTACACCCCAGAGCCTCACACTTACTCATTTTAACGTCTTTGTGGCTATGGAATTCATGAGCAGATGACGGGAAAAATTGATGCATTACAATTCAAAGGACTGTCTAGGCATTCCATCTCTGAACGTGACTAGAGGCTGTTGACATGAATACTCCAAATGCTGTGATTACATTTTTAATAATCCTTGTTCATGGCCATATCCATCCCTCCAATTTCCATGACAAATCTGCCTACAGGTGTGATTATTTTTTTGGTTTCCAAGGTGGTTTCAGATGGCACAAATTAAAGAAGCATTAAACCATCGATCTAGAGTACGTTTAGGAGATGTGTCTGATTCTTGCAGAGCGTTATTTAGGAAAAAATCAATTGATGCTCGAGCAATGTAAGTGGAAGTTACTTAACATGTAAGCTCCCTCTATTCCCCAAATTAATAGAAAGCACCTGTACACAAATTTCGTTAAAACTGGATCACATTTCCTTAAAACTAAACTACCATACTCAAAAAGTGATGGGGAGTGCTGCCCTTCTCAATAGAGACAGGTCCCCAATTTTTTTATAGTGCTCTTATTTGTGAAATAAGAGCATTGCAGAAAAAATTGGGGACCTATCTCAATTGAGAAGAGCAACACTCTCTAGCACTTTTTCAGTCTGGTAGTGCAGTTAACGAAATGTGGTTTAGTTTTAACAAAATGTGTGTTACCTTCAAGACCTAAAAATAGTGTTCCCAAGGGCTTTTCATATTGGAACAAAGTACTTAATTGACAACTCAACTACAAATCACTACGTACGACAGAATGATGCATTTCTCAGTGATCACTTCTCACTTGGTGACTGCAACTGGTCACATATGACAAATTTTCTTTTGTCTACACTCTCCAAGGGAGAAGAGACTACTGAGTGAGAAAAGCCTCATTCTGCTGTAGTGAATGGGGATGTAGATCTGACATTCCAGCACTGTGGTTGAATATATATCAGCTCCAAATTGATAGGTATAGTGAAAATTGAGCCATGTTATGAGAAATAGCATACTGAGCCATATATAAAGGTGGCAAGGAATGAACATTCATTTGCAGTATTTTCATGATGAGGTCGTTTTTTCTCCATACAGGACATCTACCCTCAATGGTCAGATCTTGTTCAACCATACTCAATTAAGGGTTGCAAAAGGATATCATATCGTTAAAGAAGAATCTTCTATAAGATATCTTATATTCTTCTATAACGATATGAGAAATCTTACTATAATATATGTTAACCTTTATACTCTTAATTATATCCAATATTTTGTTGTCACCTATACGGTCAAAATGGGTTCCATTGAGTTTATGGGACTATACTCAAGAATTTAACATCAGCTTCTGCATCATCTCGTAATATGATGTTCATTATCTTTAAAGTTTCGACTTTCATTCAAAATTGGCATATTTGTTGTAGGGTGATGGCTTAATATGGGTTCCCCCTCCAAAAACAATGTGATCTTCGAGAAATATATTTTTGGTAAGGAAAAGCGTTGGAAAATTACAAAAACTTGAGGATGTTATAAGCACCATAGCTACAACTTTATACATGGTGTTAAAGTCACAATTTCAAACACATGTAAAATGAGTTAAACATAAGTCACACTATGTGAGACACGTAAAAGTGGTACCCATACAGTGTTAGGAATGTCGTTGCCGTGTTCAACACGTTTTATTATGGACTTGAGGACTTTGACAAGTGTCTAGTATGGCAAGCCATGAATTCCAACACGAATTGTGTTGTGCACGCAAGGTGACACACTTGGAGCATGTTAATAGGTAACTTGCGAGAAAGAGAAAAGCGGAGTGACAACGTGCGCGACAATGTCGCTTATAATGTATAATTTTGGAAAGTGCTGCTAGAAGCCTGGAACAAGATCATCTAATGATTCAGAAGGTCCATTGAATGCTAGCTGCCTATTGACCCTTGCATGGCAAGGCCCTCATGTCACATGGAGACTCTTGAATGCATCTAACTAGCCTCAGGCTCATTAATTATGAGCGATTTGTTCTCAAACTGAGGTATGAACAAGCCACAGCCAAATGAATGGTAAGAGCATCTCCACCAGCACTCTGGATAGCCCTCTCTGGCTCTGGAAAAATGGAAGTTTGTGATAACTAGACTGGGAACTCCGAAACTGGTGCTTTTATAGATGACCACAATTGGTACTTAACAGTTTCTGGTGCTTTTACTTTAGTTAATTTAGGACCCTTAAAACAACTGAAGCTAGTGAGTTTGTATATCTTCTCTTCTTAATTGCAAATCATGATTGCGCAATCCATGCATGGTGACTTATGAGAGCATCTTCACAAGCAACTTTGTACTGCACTATGAAAGTCATTCAAAAATTGAGACCTCACCATGTGGTTACCCACTAACAACTCTGAACTGCACTTTGAAAATGGTAAGTGAGCCACTCACAAGTCACCACATACGCATGGATTGAGCAATTCAAAGTCTAAATTATCCTTTCCTGTAATCAACCTTGAGCCTTGAGCCTTGAGCCTGGTGAAAATTAAAGTTGTAACATACTTTCATATCAGGAAAAGCAATGCATATATGGCTCATTCACTGGTTGAAGAACTCGCACTTCAGTTGTTCCAAATCGAGTTTCTGATAATTAACCCTTAAGTGTTCACACTACAGTCATTTGGTCAAACCTCATCAATTTCTCACATTTTTAAATATATTATAATTTTTGGTATTTTTCACATATAGGTTATTGTCAAACCAATTAATCCTGATTTTTTCATAATTATGTAAGCAAAAAAGGAATTCTATAAGTTTTTTTAAAGGCTTTTCTTGTAAAAATCATAGTAGTTACAAAAAGATCAAAATAGTGTGAAATTTCAAAGGAAAATGTAAATAATAGTGATGAACAACAAGGTGTAAGTGGCATGCTTCTTAACCTTACCGAGAACCTTACATAAAAAGATACTTGATAGAAAACAATTTCTGCAGTGTATATTGGAATTTCAAATTTTTGAGGTTTAAAGTGCAGTAAAATACGCAATTTTAACATTTTCGAAGAATGATAAATTGAATTAGAAAGTAGAAGATAGCTCCCCACACTTTCTTAGTTGAGATCATACATCGACCAAACATCACCCCATGGGACGCCTTGCACACTTATCGGTTAAAATGTTAACCACAAATTACTTCATGTAATTTTTCATGTCAATTACAACCGAGGAATTTCTTGAACGTACAGTCAATTAATTGAAGGGTTCTACAGGTAGGATGTTACGTAGACAAGTACGACACCGTCCATAGAATTATGGTCCTGGCTAGCTTGTTGTTGCAGGATCAGAATATTTGCAAGTCATCCTGCCTTAGTTAATTTCCTGGCCGTACGTAGTATTGCACTCATCACATCACATGGAAGCTGGACTATCATTAATTGGCTCATTCAACCTCTTTGGACATTAATGTTGTTATTCCCCGACTCTAAATCCCCCTCAATGTTAATCCAAACACTATTCACCATGGGCCCCATTTTTTGAAATTTTCATTTTGGACACCCTAGGGTCTTATTTTAGCAAAAAAATTTCAAAATTTTAGGGCCTCTATCCCAAAGTTATTTTGGGGGTCCTTCGAAATTTTTAACCCTTGGAAGACGGGGTTAATTTTTAAGGTGGCCCCCTACATGCACAAAATAGGGGGCAAGTTTTTGTCCTCTTGCATCATTGTGAGGGGGGATTTAGAGTCGGGGGTTGTTATTACTTGTAAGAAGGATGACTACTTCAAAAGGAAGGCATGCAAGCTTCAATATTCTTCAAACAAGAATTGGTACCAAGAGGAGACCAATACCAAAGGTTGTCATGGCCAAATATCAATTAATTATTGTCCAAAATCACATAATCAAAGCCAAAAACCAAAAGGTTTAGTAAATCTGGCATACCTGACCTATTTGGCTTACTTGACATATTTTGCCTATTTTGCCACCTGCTTAGTCTACTTGATATTTTGGTCCTTGACTTTGGCTTTGCAATCTTTGAGTTTAATAATGTAATTTTTAGCCATGGCCACTTGGTTTTGGATAACTTAGCATTTGGCATTATAGTCTATGTCATGTATTGTACACAAAGAATTGGGAAAGAACCTCAATACCCTTTGTGGGGCCAACATGAATGAAGCATCGACAATTATTCAAGACAACATATCAAATTCCATAGGACAATAAGCCACTTCATAGTATAATTCAATCGTATAGTGTATATTCCCTATGTTCCTCTAAAAGACTGTGATGTTGAATTAAATTTTCTCCCAAAATAAAATCATGATTTCTAATTGTGCTCATTCATCATCAACAATTAAGCTTCACGCGTGCTTGACAACTGCTTTAGGGCATTACAAACAATTTGGCAGCTTAATCCATGGGTTTTGATCATGCTAATCATGGATTATTGTCATGGATTTTGATCGTGTATACACTTTTTGGTAGTCAAAATACTCCCTTGGTACTCATTGAATTTATAGATTTGAATTACAGTCGATATACTTGAACTTTAATTGTAATCACGGGATTAAGCTTAATCCATGTATTTCAGTGCAAACAACACTCAATCTACAGATTTTAATGAAAACATGATGTTTTAGTGGGACAGAGGGAATATTAAGCTCAGTAATCTGCCTGTGACTCCGACATGACCATTCCTGCGGCGGATCCATCATAGTGAGCGTTTATGCATGCACCACCCTGCATTATATACTAGACATTCAATTAGGAAGAGAATAATCTAATTATTGTATATGAGCAATGAAAGGTGGTTAAATTCATACTTTGTATCATAGTATCATGTGTTTCTACAGATAAATTAGTGTGTTGAAAGTTTGTCAAAAAAATTGCAAGATTAGTTTGAGTAAGGTAGCGGACTCAATTCCCGTCCGAATTTCAGGTTCAGCAAGTTTTGTTTTTGGAGTGGCTATCAAAATGATTCAGAAATATGTGCAGTGTTTGTACAAGCCCAATCCAACATGAACCATATTTTTCAGACTATTATTGAATTACTTATGAATTTTTGAAGTTAGAGATGTAGAGGTGCCAAAAACCATCCACCCCTAAAATGTCCATACTAGCTACATGAGAATTTTGAGGTCCGACCTAAAATGTACGCCCTGGCACTGGTCGGGAATTGGACCCGGTCGGAAATCGGGTCCTCTACCTTACGTGGGATTTGTTTTCAAATGTTTATCCAAGAATTTTTGTTCTACAAACTTGTGTTGAATGTTCCCGCCTTATGCAATTTGCTTATTTCAGCCTATTCAGGTGCCTTTTAGCTTACCGAAGACTTTTGCTATGGAGACAAATTATATCAGACAAATGCGGGGATCTTTGTGGGAACTCACTTAGTTTACGATTATCATGATGTTGAGTCTATTTGCAGACCGGCTGGCACTTCTATTGCGTCATGCTGTGGTGCTAGCCCGACGCACTGTCCCTGCCTTGGCTCTACAGTAGATGGTGTGGAATACTCCACACCCAACGTTACTTCATATCAGTAGCTAAGTGGACAGGTGGAAGTTCAAGATGATGAACAAAGTGCATGAAAGCTGAAAGGCAGTGGGCATGCATGAAGGCTACCTAATGTTATGGAAGTATTGATGGAGTTCATTTCAGTGGTCATGCACTACATCACTTTGCTGCTTTCAGTTACATGGGCTTTATGACGACTTCTCCCATACGACTTGATGAGAGTGACAAAAATTCTGGCTGGGCCATCATCATTCACCATTTACAAGAAGAGCTCTCCAGAGTATCATACTATCATAATCATAACATTGGCCCAAAGACCATCCGTAGTGAAAAAAAAGTCAGTTGGACTGGTAGTTTGATAATTTGATTGTCAAGGGCAAAGGTAGTGTGGTCTTACTACCTCAGTGGAATACTTCAGTGGAATATCAAGTAGATGTAAGTGGTGGGTGTACCTGAAACCAACATTGTACCTAATTGCGACAGATTCTAAGTCCAATAGTCATTCTAGAACGCTTTTTGTTTTTTTGGCAATTTTAGCTTTGGGCAGTGGTCAAAAGCTAAAAATTGCCAGGAAAAATAAATAAATAAATCATTCTTCTAGAACATACATCGAAGTAGACCATAGATAGCTTATCATTGAGGTCAACATATAATATGGGCTAAACTATGATGTGCCTAAAATTTGTGTTCTAAAATGATTGCATTGTTTAAATTTTGTCACAATTAGGTACATTGTTGGTTTTAGGTGCTCCTACCTTATTATACGAACTGCCTATTCAAGCAAGTGAATTAAGTGATTTACTACTGTAACAGATCTATCATCCCTTCTATCATGCTTGGAAATGAAGTCTCTTGTAAAATCAAAGAAAAATTTGATAAAATCCTGGGAAACCGATGTAGAAAGTTTTATTAGAGACATGCTTGCTCAAGGCATAAATCACTTTGAAGAGCCCCAACTCTTTAATTGGAAAAATATTCTTCATGCAAAGAACAACTCTTGAGCAATCTTTTCTTTGGTGAAGTGTAAAAATTGAGGAAGTTCATTAAAATGAAATTCAGAAAAGTTCAATTCTTTTCGCATACTTAAGAGTAGAAAAGTGAGACCTTGAAAGATAAGGTAACACTGGGGGTAACACACAAGGATTTGAATGAGAGGGTATGTTGTAAGAGGTCATCAGGGTATTAAAAGTTTAGGACTTAACCCCTAAGTGCCCAATCAACCATATTATGCTTGATTTTTGGTCAAACGTCCAAAAAATCAAGTGTTTTAGCTTTATTGTAGTTGGTGTTTTCATTAGATGTTTAAGTTAAGTTATGATACATCTTTTGACCGTTGGGATTGGAAAATAGAATTCATTTGAAGTTTTTCCACCGTTGAGAAATTTGAAATTTGAGTGTCCAAAATACAAAGGGCTTTCTAAGAATGCTCCAATCATAGGTCTCTTTTATTTTTTTCATTTTCATATATTTACTACTTGTAAATGTAACTTTTATCTACCTTAAATAAAAAAATTGGTATTAAATTTGACAAAAATATATTTATTTTGAATTTTTATCTTGTTTACATTATAAAATTTGTAAATATTAAAAATATCTTCCAATCATGTTGAAATTTTCGTCATACCTTCATAGTGCTGATGACTATCAATGAAGAATTATAAATCATCCAATGTGATATTTCAAGTATGCAATTGTAGTGATTTGACTTTTTCAGAATAGGTGAGGACATTTAGGGGTTAAGAAGAGGGAATGATAGTACACGCATGAAGTACAAATGAGAGTTATAAATGGCAAATGAGCCATTAAATGTAATTGATATTAAAAAGAGTATGGACAAGGTAGTGCAGTTAAACAACTTGATGGCTTCATTGTCTGGTCTAAGAGCATCTCCACCCCTACTCCAAATCGAGGGCCGTGATTGCCTGTGCCCGGCCCGGGCGGATTTTTGTGCCCCACCGCGACTCGGAAGAGCGGCCTGGAGGTCGCGGCCTTGCCAAATTTTGATGTTGCCTCGCCATCCTCCAGAGCTTGTTCGATTGTTTCTGGAGCCCAAAGTGCGGTACTTGGGACAAAGATTTGCGCCTATTTCTGCTTTGTGGATCAAATTCAGATCAGTGTGGGGATGTGGGCACGCTGGAAACGTCGCTGCTGCAGCGCGGAGTTCAGGCGTAGAGTTGGGCGACTTCAGCGGATGCAGCCTTTTTAAACCCTGTCGCACTGCTTTTTTAAACCCTGTCGTGGGAAGATCCCCCCCCCCCCCCCCCCCCCCCCCCGGGAACGCGCTAGATTTCTCGATTCCGTGGCCGGAATCCTCAACTTCGTGGCCCGGTAAGGGACGTTTTTTTTTTCCGTGTTACTGTTCATGTTTGGGGCCCTCCATATCTCCAATCCCGAGCCAAAAATTTGGAGTAGGGGTGGAGATGCTCTAAGGACACTACAAAACTTTGCAGTTGTAACCACTTCAACATATTCAATCCGACATGGCCGGGCAACAAATATTTTTGGTGTGAAATTTGCGTGGACTATTCTTGAATGTCCGAAGCTATTAAAAGAAGCAAACAAGCTAGGCAAGATTGTTTCTAGATCTAGACTTATTCAAATTTCTAATAATAGCAGTTGGATCCAAATGTGTAATAATATTGATTGTTACACTACATAAAATGTGTAAAAAGATTTCAAAATATTCCATAATAATATATAATATGCATGAAATATTCCAAAGATTTTGAAAATATTCTATTTAAAATATATTTAAGCATTTTTTGTAATTATTAGATAGTGTTGATGGCTTAGTAATGGCAAATGTTTTACATACTATACAACGTTTTTTTGCCAAAATTGATATCTGCAAGCGTGAAAATACCCTAAACACATCATGATCAGTAAACTTGAGGATGGAGTTCTTCCTAATATATGATCTTATAGGGGGAATGGTGCTAGTGACACATTCTTGGTCAAGATGCTCTTGCCATGTTTCAACTCATGGACCAGAGTAGGAACATGGTCTGTTGTCAATGATGACATTGACAACAATAATAACATCAATAACATTGGTAGTAAGATGCTTTGATTCGGAGGACCCATATTGTCTTGAGTGCAATGAGCTCATAAAAACTTTAGAAAAGTCTAAGAAAATGAAAAATGGCGTTATTGTACCTGCATAGTAGGTTTATACAAAACTAATAATTATTCATAGTTTGTTGAAATTTTTATCAACATTGAACGATTGTATACTTGTAAGCATACAATTTTTAGTTTAATAAATAATTGATTAAACTGAAAAATCACATTTTCTTAGTTGAAAGATTGCGCATTGCCTACCACTCAATATAGGGCTTTATTTTGAATGTGATGCAATTTGTTAAAGTTTGGTTACTATGCTAATGTCGCTGTGAAACTTGAACTCATCTTGCAAAAATTCCATAACTTTTTTTCATACTTTTTTTTGAGAATAGGTAGGTATTAGGAAAGAAAACATCTTTCATTTTGGAAAATATTGCAAAAACTAACAAATGTTTTTAAATCAATAATTTGTAGAAAGATGTAATTTTTTTAAATGCATAGAAAATGAAAACTTCATATGTTTAAAGTGAAACTTTTTGCATAGATGATTCTCTTTTATAAAGGAATGCACTGAAAATTATACACCCCAAGAAACTCTTCACATGGCAACTGAAACTTGATCGAGAACTTGAATGCATGCTAGGGAGCAACAAAATATATGTCAACGCTAAGGACATTGTAGAAGCCACGCTAAGGACATGTCCATTCAATTGAAATGGAGTACATTTGTCGTAGGGTACAGTACAAGGACACATTCAATCGAAATGGAGTACATTTGTCGTAGGGTACAGTACAAGGACACATTCAATCGAAATGGTCTACATTTGTCATTTAGTACAGAAGCTTTAAATTTGTTGGTGAGCGAAATAAGTCACTGATGTGGACTTGTGGACTTACAGGGTTGGACAGACATCCCTCATCGTCAATGCTTTTCCTGTGTTTTTTTTCTTCTTGAAGCCCAACTGGTGACGTAAAAAAAGTTCAGAAAGACTATTTGGCAAAATCTTAACCCTTTAACGACTGCGCATCCAAATAGTGGATCATGGTAGTTGGTCAAAGCCAATTTTGACCTAGAAGATGACGTTTTTTGCTATTGCTTTCAATTGTGAAAATGAAGTTTATTGAGTCTAGTTTACACTTCACTTTTCGGATCTTATAAATTTCAAGTATTGAAAATTTTATTTTTGTTGCAATCGAGGTAGGCCAATGTCTAAATTGCATTGCATAATATGTTCACCTTTTGAATTTTAAAATTAAAATTAAAAAATTCTACAAAAAATATATCATGTGATTCTCCATTGTCATTTGCACATATTCTAGAAATTTTATATTTTTTGAAGATATTTTGTAATTAATATGAATTTCTTAAAGTATTTGACCTAAAAATTTGTAAAAAGTTCATTTTGTATTAAAAAAATCAAAAATAATTAGGACTAATAGGAAACATACAATCTCATGCATGAAAAATATTAAAAAATATATTTTAACAAATCTTGAAAGTTGAACTGTGTATAAAAGTGTAGTTTGACTGTTCTACAAAGGAATGGGACGTTAAAGAGTTAAGGTTACAATCATATTTTGATAGAATTTCTTCATATTTTGGTAATTTCATTTACAGAATGTGGCTATCTTCACAAAAAAAATATAGAGAAAATTTGGCAAAAAAATTCAAAACTTTCTCATTTTTTTCCTAAATTAAAAAGAAATGCCATATTTTGTAGAGAAATCTTGCAAAATATGGCCAAAAAGAAAAGAAATGAAAAATAAATAAATAAATAAAACTATTGGGCATATACTAGTCTACCCTCAAGTCGGACAAAAATGAGGAAAAACCCTTGCAAATCGTTCATTTATTGCAATTTACAAGGATTTAGGGAAAATTTTGAATTTTACTTAACCCCTAAGTGCCCAAGGGTTTTCTTGAAATGCTAGATGTGTCATAATGTCCATCTTACTCAACTTTTATGAGCTTCAATTTTTTAACGTGAGTAGAACACAACAGTAAGACAACATCCATATGGTTAAATTTTGGAAAAAATGCTATGAATCATTTAATAATCAATTTATAAGAATTTTCTTTGAAAATTCATAAAAACTACATGTTTAGTCATTTTGACTTGGAATCAAGTATGATAGGTCAAAATCATTAGTTTTATATGGTGGTTACCTTGTTCATGTTAGAACTAATATCATTTGGTAGAAAACTCAAAGATTCCATTTCGGGCAGATTTTCAAAATTGTGACAATTTGAGATGCTGTCACTTCGAGGGCTTTAGAGGAAAATAGGTAAATGTTTTTTCAAAATTTCTTTTTGGAAAAGTTGCTCAGTTTCAATATCTACAAGCCAAAAAAAATGACGCTCAAAAATTGTTATTTTTGCAAAAGTTATGGACGTTTAAAGAGGTCTGAACTTTTTTTAAACTCTGAAATTTTTGAGCGACCATATACAGTATGGTCGCTTAGGCAGTTAGGGGTTAACACCTTACCTTGTCACATTCATGGTATAATTTATGAGATTCCTGAATTTTTAAAATTTTAGATTCAAACCTCCTTATAATTTTTTATTTTGATAGAATGTGGGGCAAAATCCCACATCTTTTATTTATTTTACCTAACTTTTGGGGTAGTCGGGTAGACTAAGATATAATCCAGAACAATTCTTCAAATGGAATGACAGCAATGCAGCCAATGCTAAGTGAACAACTAGAAAAAGAATGCAAATAGGCCATGCAATGTAACCCTTACGTCAAAATTTAAAGTAGACAGAATGGTGAAAAATTCACCTTATGCCTTTTTTTTCTCCTTCAGGCCACACAAATTTCCAATGTAAAGATTACAAACTGAACCCCTAAACGTCCAACCGTTCACAAGTGGACGATGTACAGAATCAAACACAGTTTTTCATCCATCATTGACTTTTTGCAGTGTGGGTTTTTACTATATATTTCATGGGAAGTGAGCTTCATGAATGTGTGATCCCATTAGAAAGGGGATGTTTTGTGAAATTTTTATGCCTTATTTCATGTTGTAGTGATTCACTCGAAATTTCAAAGATTTCAATGTAAAAGTGCATTTAAAAACAGTCAACTCATAAAATTAAGCAACCATTAAATCTTCAAAAATGAAAAATCACTGCACTTAGAGTATTACACATTCCAACCAATCACAACAAATTTCATGTACATATTGTCAATATCTTATTTGTAATCAAATTACAAAAAAATTGACTTTTAAGTTTCAAATTTTATACAAATATATTAGTGATAACAATCGCAAATTTGACCATATAGAATCTATAATTTATAATTTACAACTTTTATTCATACATCAAGTCATATATCTTAAATGTCTAACTGCACAATCACATTCATATCATCACAATTTCAAGAATTACCATACATTTCATCCTTGGCTTTTGTACTTTCTCAGTTGGACTTTTTGCTATGTGAACATTTGTAACATTCTTGACAAGACTAATCAAGGTTTTTTCCATTATAATTAGCTAGTTCAAGATGATTCTTTTGATTAGTGGGTTACCACCTTATGCGACAACTGATGACGTTCATCAAAAGCTAACAATTACAAAGAAACTTTGGTTCAAGATTGAAAGTTTAGTATGATTAGAGCATGGCAAATTTGCCATTTGAAAACAAGATAAGGTGCCACTAAGTAGCAGGAATCTTAGGCTCACTTTACACTTGGGGCCAGATTGAAGGCTAGCCTGAACTCTTCAAATTTCAACCAATTTCAACCAATAGGATCCCTCGATTCTTTCAAATTCAGCCCAAGGGCTTTATACTAGAACTGGGCCGGAAGGAGAAATTTTTCCTACATGACGTTCTATGTGGCATGATTTTGGCTCCAAATCTTTGGGCCGGTTTGATGAAATCGGGACAAGGTTTGCCATGGCCCAAACTCCAAACTTGGGCCGGATTAATTGAATTGGGCCAGCCTTCCATCCAGTCCGAGCCTGTGCATAAAGTGGGCCTTATTGCCAGTCGCCGGGTGCCCGGGTGTCGCACCAACCCACCAACCGGGCCGCTTTACACTAGTTACTATTAACAGGGGAGGGTCGTGGCGGACCAAGAGCCATGCCCATAGAGGCATAGAACGTTGCAACTCGAAGCTCCATAGACAGTCGATGTTATGTACAACTAAGGTTGGATAACCTATTACCACCAACTTAAGCAATCTGGCCTATTTTTGGCAGTGCTAAATTCCCAAAAAAAATATGACTGCATTTGAAATAGGTTTTGATGAGGATTGCAAAAATTTGCAACATCTAATTTGCATTTGTCAATTTTATACAAAATTCCAAAGTGGAAAGTAACCTTTTACCCATACGTCACATACCAATTTCCTAAGTTCACACTTTGTTGTTCCTAAATCCGCTCATGAGCTAACCCAAAACCACCAACTATTTCTTCACAATTCTTAGCATGCCATTGGTCTACTTGAATGGTGAAATTGGTGGTTTTGGGTCTCAATTGTGGTGGCTCCAAGAAAGTTATACATGTCATAATTGGGGGAGGTGGTGGTAATAGGTTATCCAACCCTCACTGGGAACTTTGACTGGTTTAGCCGGGGCTAAACTGGGGTGGTTTAGCCCCCTCTTTAGCCCCCCTTAGCACTATGTGAATAATGGGGGGGCTAAATTTTTGTACCATTAGCCCCCATTATAGCCCCCTTTTTGTACCATTAGCCAGGGCTAAAACACAAGTTAGCCGGGGCTAAAATGAAAGATTTGGGTTTAGCCGGGGCTAAACTGGGGTGGTTTAGCCCCTCCAAAGCCAGTTTAGCCCCGGGGCTAAACTCTCCAAAGCTTCCAGTGCCTAGAGGACAGTACTTTTATTCCCACACTGAACTTTGTCATATGTGGACACAGAAACCTGCAATATTGTCAAGACACATTCTCTGAAAACTGCAAAGTCTGACAGTAATTGGGACTGTCCGACTTGACTAGTAGATGATCCTTGAGCAAGCAGTTTCCATCTGGGCACCACGTTGCACCATCAGATAACCCATTCATGATGAACTCTACCCACCTGGTGTTAACATCCTAAGGTACGTACAGTGCCACAGTCCTCTCCTTTAATTTCTCTTTTGGCCTGGATAATCAAAGTAAAGGAAGCACCTTTATAAGCCACTCCAATGGCTTTGATTCTTGATGTCTTCTTGATCGAGATCACTGGCAAATCTTTGCGCAGGGTGTCCAAAAGCTAGAGGCTCGGTGAATGTACGTTCCAGAACCTGCTGGCTGGACCATACTAATTAGATTGCGATTCCATTGCGGCTCCGGCCTTACCAGTGATCTCAAAACCACTTTATGACATTTAGAACATTATGCGACCTCCCACATAAATGGTATCTACTTTTGCTACCCAATGCGTACAATACTCACGATACCTCTATAATATCCGGCAATACCCTTGATATATTAAGGTGATACCATGATGATATCCGTGGATGTCACCTCATGAAGTTGCTACATATTTATATCATAATGAGCATTCTCTCTACATTTCAATTTTTTTTTTCATTTCTTTCTTTGTATATTTAGCAGCCCCATTTTTTTGGGTAAGAAATCCAGCTAATTTTAGCCAGTTTTGAGATCACTGCTCCTTACTAGCGTAACCCCAATTAGCATTAGTAATATAATCGAACGTAACTCCAATTAGCATTAGTAATATAATCTCACCTGATAGTACTACATCGTTCATAATGCCGGACAGGTGACCAATTCCAATCCCAGCTGGAAAATTATCCACTTTGAGAACCTAGAAACGTGCACCCTCGCACCGAAAGGAAAGAATCGCCTTTAGTTAGAGAGCGACTTGAAACTAGATGCCATTATTTCTTTCTTTGGCCCGTCGATTTTGAAACTGTATACCTGCAATGGGAGTTCACTTGGAGCGCGCATGCTGTCTGTCAATCCTATCCACAACATGCAGTTCCTCAATAGCTAGCAAACTGAGCGTTTGAGGGACCTCCAGTTTTGATACCGTAAGTTGTAGAATTAACACCGATCTAGACAGTTCCTCATTAGCAAATTACTCAGCGTTCGAGTTTCAGTTTTGATCCGTAAGTTGTAGAATTAACAGTACTAACTGTGGGCACCGATCTAGACAGTCCTCATGGATCTAGTGGATTCAATCGAGGAAATGTTCCAATGGCAAACCCCATTCTACTGCATCGACAATCCCGAGGTGACCGTCGACATTCCCTGCCTCGATAGCATGCTGGCCGACATGGAGGCTCTTCCGGAGATTCATTTGGTTCCCGAAGAAGCTGTGACCCCAGTAGCACCCGAAAGTATTCGAAACGTTAATAATCCAGCGTTGACGGTAACTGCTAGCAAGCTGAGTTCGTTGCAGATAGGAAGCGGAGGTTTTGAAGCTCCAGCAGCTCCGACGTCGCCGTTGTCGTCTGCACCGAATACTCCGCCAGTTGTGAAGCCCAAGAGATCGGCCAAGTCGTCGAAGTCGAAGTCTAGTACTCCCAAGAAGTCGAAGGCAAGTCTTGCAGCTGCAAAGGAGGATCGGGCGCCTACGAAAGCGGAGCATATCATTCGGGAGCGGCAGCGCAGGGACGACATGGCTGCCAAGTACTCCGTTCTGGAGTCTCTGTTGCCGCCTGTGCCCAAAGTATAGCTCACTGTATCTTATTACTTTCACAACTTTCACGATTCAATAGAGTAAGTTTTTGCAAAGTTTGAACTGCTCACTCACTGTATATATCTCGGAGACGCAATTACTCAATTGCTAGAGCTTGAATTCAATCCTGTCTAAAGTGGCTATGTTATACCAGTAGACTTAGTTTTGGGGGTGGCAGAGGGAGCGGGCAATGGTGGTGGAGGACGCAATCTCGTTTGTGGGAGCTTTGCAAGAGAAGAAAGCGCAACTTCTGAAGCGTCGTGTCGACTTGAAGCAAATGGCAGAGTCACCAGGCTGGGGCAAGAGAATCAGATCATCTTCCGGGACTGTTGTGAATCACTGCAGCATTCTTCCGAGCACTATGCAGCGGTCCGCACTCGAGATTCATTGTCAGTCGGAGTCTCCCTTGATATCAGCTTCTTCAGATGGCGTAGATCCTGGAATTGTTACGTCCCGGCGAGCAGTAGTAGAGCCTAGTGCCATCAACGTGCATCTCGGCGAGGACGAGATTGTCATGGAGATCGTGTGGAGCCAGCCTCGTTCGAATTTCCAGAGCGCTCTGCTTCAAGCTGTGGAGTTTTTGGGGTTTGACGTGATCAAGTGCAGCATCTTCAGAGTGGGGAATGGGTACATTCAATGCGTCCTCACCTGCACTAAGGTACGTTCGCAGCGGCTTCTTCATCGGCATTACATTACCATCATCGCAAAAAGTCATTTTCATTTGATGTATCTGATGACTTTGTTCTGCAAACGTAGCTGGCCCCTAATTAAATGAATGAGACTTTAGTGAGAAACATGTCTAGAAGTGATTTAATTTTACTTAACCTGCATAGTGTTGTGGGAGGTGAAGTACCTGACTACATAATGCTTGCAAGATTTGCACCCTCGCTCCACAAGCTCACCGATTGGGAGTGATATGAGTCAACATTTGGTGTTTATTGTTTAACCCCTAAAGGACCAAGGATTCATGGTTTTAATATGACAAATTCAATTGACCATATAATTGAAATGAGACCAAATATCATATTATCAAAACCAGTGAAGAAAATTGCATGCATTGATCAAAACATGAATAAAATTGAACACAAGGAATCTACTATAAAATACTGAAAAAAAACATGAGGCCCAATTCGGGCTTCTTGGTCCTTTAGGGGTTAAAGTGGCATTTCGGCACCCCATTTCCGATCTGAACTGCTCCATGATGTTCATATCTGCTCTTGCAGTCGCAGGTACTGTCGCAGAGAATATCAGAGATGCAATCTTCTTCGACCATGATTATCAGGGCGTTGAGGAATGTGCTTACACAGAGCTGATTGATTCTGAAACAGTTAATACCCAAACTTCTCAAGTCATCACATTCCTCAAGTCCAGAAGAAATCATGTACTTATCTTTCTATGAGGCATCAGCAGTGCCAAGTGAAAATGACCAGTAACATCAATTTGCCGAGCTTCGATCAATTGGTTCGAGCCAATTGAATTGTAAATGAAAGCATGGCATGTAAATTTTGCAGCTAGTACTGCTTGAATTGGTTGATAGAATCAATGAGCAAACCAAGTACAGTACCATGATGACAGAGGTCAGAGATTTAACTGTAGTATTCCAAGAGCTGGTCTTAGAAAAGTCTTAATACTTGAGGGCTTGAAGACTGCATACTGAGAGTTGTTCTGTATGTAAACTCAAGCGTTTCCTGCTTGGGAATAACAACCGGCTGTTGTTTCCACATTCCGGTACATGCAGACCTCTTTCATGTCACAGCCTAGCTAGATGCCCAAAATTGTGGCAATGTAGCGTTGCTTGCAAAAGTGACATTGAAGTACTGACACTAGTAGCAGAACTGTCGTTTTTCATTCCCCACTTTGTGGAAACAATGCACAATGACAGAATATTGTGCCTAGATTTCTATCTTCTTGTGACCAAAACCACTCACCAACATCGACGCAACCCATGTGCTTGGCGCGATTTCATTCCTTTTTCATTTATAGTAAGTGAAAAACGACACATTTCCTACTAGTGTGAGATTCAAACAAGGAAAATCTGCATGTTCCCTGGGGTTTGGAGACATGTGAATATATACCAGGCTCAGGTATATGTTCATCCCATGTCGCTGTAATTGAATGGAATACCACCCGCTTCTGCTTATCTTCATTTCACATTGCAATTCTGAGTAATTGTGGTGCCACTAGGGTATAATCTCAATGTCATCCAGGGTCTGATGTGATGACCATCAAGACCTTGTATAATTTTATTAAAAAAAAAAGTAGAAAAGTCGTACCAATTATTTTCCATCCATCATAACATTCAGTAGCCTCTGTGACTATTGCCTTCCTCCAAGTCAATGATGTGGAATATTCCACATCATTTCATCCCCAATGAAATGATGTGGGATATTCCACATCACATCAATAGCTATGGGACAAATGGCATTAAGCAAGAGCAATCAACCAAGGTGAACAATAATCAAAAGCACTCACTCAATCACAATGCAATAGTGTTTTGTAATTTTTTATTCAATTCAATAGTTCATTCAATTGCAAATCACTGGTCACCTCATATATAAAGGTGGATGAATCTAAAAGGCAGCCTCTTAGAAGGCTACTGAATGTCATGATATTCCTGCTTTCCACGGAGTATGTTTACACAAGAATCAACACTATCATGTATGCGGAAGCTGCAATGCATGTCCACTCGTCGCATTGTTCATCTTGATAACGTTTTCCTTCCTGTAGTACCAGAATTTTTTAGTTCATAATCATTCAAGTGAGTTTTGAGGCAATGCATTTTATCCATTAATTATTCTAGTTTTGACATTGGGGGTTGTGCACCGTGGCCGATTTGCATCCTTTTAATTTCTAGCTGTCTACTTTGCACTAAACTTTGATTAACAGGAGAATCAAATAGTAAATTATGTTTTCTTTTCTGCAAAAGTATAGATTCTGTGAGTACGGAACTTGATACTATTACAAGTTGCTAGCTAGGTTTGTAGACTCACCGGATGGGCTGGAGCAGAGCTCATCAAAACTATTCTCAAGAAATTAATAGCCTCGTGTTGCAGAAATTGTATTTACCTGCGTCACGCCACTTCCTAAATGATTTCAATGGCTTTAATTTGCATGTGAATCACGTCTCACATACTTGAAAGAGTCACTCCTAGTACCGGTACATTGAGATATGATGAACCAATGTTCCTCGTACATCTTAGGGCATCCTCAGTACTGATACTTCAAAGTACTTGTAGCTTCAGCCATACTTCAATTTCAACTGCCCAATCACACCCTCTGTTCATGCATCAAAACAAATAATGTAAAAATCAACCTCGGTCCATTCAAGTTAATACAAACCGGCTAAGTTGTCAGCAATGCTCTCTTGGAGGCATTTTCAATGCGATGTTTGATTTAAATTGTTAGTAGAAAGGAAAGTGATATGTCAATGTTTGCAACATGTATATAAAACACATAGTACAAGACAAAAGCAATATTAAAGTAAAAATTTGGGTATTAAAAGTGGTGAAATAGCTCTGATATCAGTGGTTTTAACGACTCACTAAAGACTCTTCTAAATGATATATAACACTTTTTTAGTAGAAATTTTGGGATAATCAAACGAGAATGATGATTATGTGAATGAAAATTGAAATCAATACATTAAAAATTTGTTCTTTGAATGAAAATCATGGCTTTTTTTTTAAAATTAACGACTCTCCAAAGGACTCTCAAAAGGACTCTCCAAAGCACGCTTGGCTTGTATTAGCTTAAATGGACCCACTTGTATGACAGGTGTAGATAATCTCTGTCGGATGTGCTAGGAACAATAAATGATATCTCTATAACCTGCATATCTTATATTGCAATATGCTTTTGGAGAAAGTTAAAATAAAAAAAGTAAAACTTTTAAAAAAAAAATTGCCACAAATCGAACGAATTTGATTGCAAGAGGAAAAATACAAAACCACCACGACAAAGACCGCCACGGGACAAAGAAAGAACCAAACCTAACTACTAAAATTTAAAGGGTCGTAAGCCACCCAAGTAATATGCCCCCTGTCTCACACAAAGAAGCTGCTGCTTGCCCCAAGTGCGGTCAAAAAGTAAGATCTGAGTACGTACAGTTTGCATCCATGATATAATTCAGAAACTACGTATCAAAGTCCTGCAAGAAAAACAGTAAGCCTCCACCACTGTCTTTGCATCATCAGCAGTAATACGATCCCAAAATATTCTCTTACAAGGTGATACTATTGATATGATGGCTTGTCCGGAACGGGCTCCAACATCGAGAACCTACTAACACTGCAGGAGATAAAAAAAATACACAAAAATCTTGTCTTGAATCCCAGAACATAGAGTTTAATGGAAGATTAAAACAGAGTCATACAGGACTATGGAATTCCGTCTGGACCAGAATTCTACATCTGCAAAAGCTGGGAAAGTCTGACTAAAGGGCCTCCATTTACTTTTCTGTCTTGTGTGGCCCCTGTTCAAAATGAATGCTGGAAACAGCACAAACTTTCACCACACACAACCCACCCATACATAACATTTAGTAACATACACTGTCTCTGCCTTGGTTCTACTGTAGATGGTGTCACTAATAAGATTTTGGTCTTTTACAACTAGTCCTTTGTGACTGATAGGGTCCTTTGTGACTCAATTCTTTAGAAAAGAAGTCATTTAGAACCATTTAAGTCACAAAAGACCACTAATAAAGGACCAAAATCCTACTAGTGTGTGGAATATTCCACATCCAACAATACTTCTTCAGTAGCTAAGTGGACACGTGGAGGCTCAAGGTGATGAGCAGAGTGCATGAAGGAAAACAGTGGGCATGAAGGCTACTAAATGTTATGTTCTTTTGGAGGCTTGATTGAAAAGGAATATGAAAGCACTTCAGAGAAAAATTCATTCATTATTGGTTCACTACTATGAGCACATGCTTCATGTCATCAATTCTTTCATTGGGCGATGGCCTGATATGGGTATCCTCTTCAAAAATACTATGATTTTCGAGAAATATCTTTTTGGTAAGAAAAAATACTGAAAAATTACAAAATTTAAAGGATGTTATAGGCACCATGACTACAACTATATACATGCTGTGAAAGACGGAATTTCTAACACACATATTAAAATAATTTAGACATAAGTCACACCATGTGAGATGCGTAAAAGTGGTACCCATATCTGAGGCCATTCCTCCAACCTATCAATTCTAACATAAGAGTCTCCATGAGGAATGGCCTGATATGGGTACCACTTTAATTTATGCGTCTCACATAGTGTGACTTATGTTTAACCCATTTTATGTGTACTAGAAATTCCATCTTTAACACTATGTATATAGTTGCAACCATGGTACCTACAACACCCTCTAGTTTTTGTAATTTTTCAATGTTTTTCCTGACCAAAAAGATATTTCTCGAAAGTCACACTATTTTTAGAGGTGTACCCATATCAGGCCATCACCCCCATCCAAGTATTTTTCATTCAAAGGAAAATTTTACTCAAAGTCATCTCACATTGCAATCTAATTCATAGAAAGGAAACTAAGGTTTTAATCAAACACATCAACACTTCGGCCAAAAATTGAAAGTAGTGCCCCAATGACATGTGGCAACTTTGTAACAAACATTGCATACCACCTCATGTCACTCTCAATGAAAGTGGGAATGACAAGTGGCAAACTCCTATGTATTGTAAAGACACTCTTTATTCTCACCTTTGAACGAATTGTGGTAAAAAATATCAATTCTCCCCCAAAACCAAACATGCCATTTAGTGTACTGAATATGAGTATGATATGTTGATATAGACACCTCAATACTTCCCTCTATAAGGAAGTTTAGGAAGGGCTCGGAATCCTAGATTAATGAAGAATAATGATTATTCATGTATAGTGATTGTAATTGGTTCACCGACTATATAGAAGACACATAGCAGTTCAAAAATGTGAAGACAATAACTTGTAACACCAAATTTTGAATACCGACGCTCTAATACGACACTAGATAATACTACACCCTCCATTGGTATTCCACAATAGGAAACTCCATAGGACAACACCCTCAATTTTCTATAACACTTCAGAAGCCATATAATATGATACTATGACACTTATGCTGTGACACTTCAGAACTTCCACCTTGTCATATTAGCAGGGTTAGAGCATCATCAATGCAGAAACTGCAAAGAGCCGCGGTATCGCCGATTTCGAGGTTCAGCTGCGGGGCCGCCTGTGTACTATCCCGCATATTGATGCCTCCCTTCCAACGCGCGGTCCCAAACCAACGCTGTAAATCTGCCACCTCATGCAAAACGACAAGAAAAGACCGACACAGTTGCGTGGACTACTCTTCTTGAGCCAAGGTAGCGGGCGCAGGAGGAATCATAAAAATAACGGGCAAGAGCGAAGAAGTGGCGGGCGCAGGAGCGAGAAGGGCGGTGCCGTTCCTGCATTGGAACGGCCAAAAACTTGTTGGGAGCCCCACCGCAGAAAAGGTAACGGACATGCGCCTTCTTCTGCGGTGGGTTGATGATGCTCTTACAAATGCATTGAGAACATGTTATCAACAAATAAAAAAAAGTTATATATGTATTTAGAAACTTTTTTCAAATTTTCTTTTTAGACAGTTTTGTATAGGGAGGAATATTTGGGTCTTTGGATGACTGAGTTTCATTTTACATTAGGACTCAATTGTTGGCTCAACTTGAGCTTCACAAATTTCAACCAATAGGATCATTCAAATTTGAAAAATTAGGCCACAGGACTTTACACTAAGGCCATACCTAAACTTCTCATCCTGTGTGGCATTCTACGTGGCGCCAAAACTTTGGGGCGGCCCAAAGAAATGGGATCAAGGTATTTCTTGATCCCAAATTCACAACTTGGGCCCAAACACCTCAAATGCACCCCCACCATAAGTTCTCGTGCATCTCTTCCATTCGTACAATCATTGCTCCAATTACTTATCAATTGATTTGGACTAACAATTGAATCAGGTCCAAATGTAAAATAGGTTTTAGTATGTTTATCAACCATTTAAACAATGCCCAAAGTACTGTAGCTAGGAACATTGGATTTCAATGGGTTTTTCCACCATGGGTGATAGTACCAAAAATAGAATGGATTAAATTAGAAAATAACCATACAATTGTATTTTATATAGGAGTGGAGAAATTTTGCCAAAACTGGAGAATCATCCAACGGTGGGATTCAAAGATCATAGTGTGTTTTGGAACCATATAATGCACACTCAAAATGAAATTTTGGAGGGTGTGTGACTTCAAAGTTAAATAGAATTTAGATTAAATTTTCAAAAATGAAAGTGAAAGCGTTCAGCAATGACCTATGTCAACTCCTCTCCATTGCAATCTTTCATATTATAAATGAACTCACACACGATTATTGTGAATTTTATAAATGAGAGTGACTTATACATATATGGTTTAGGACAAATTTATACGTGAAAAAATGAAAGGAGTTGGTACATTGATCAAGAGCAGAATACATACACGAATGGAATATGAACAAGAGAACACAATCCAAAAAATTAAACGAGATTACAAATTTCCAAACACAAGAAATACAACATAGTACATGTGTTGTATTTGTAAGTATTTACTGTATTTTCAAGTATCTGCAGCATTTTCCCGTTTTGTTCATAGGTATTTTGATAGTTACAAAACTCCAAATTGAAATTTTCTTTTTCTAGAAGATGTGTATTATAAATCTGCAACTCGAAAAATGCAAATAACATAAAATCCTAGAAGAATTAGATTTTGAATTGTGAATTTTAGACATTGCAGTGACCATAATCTGGTATGCTGGGCACTAAAGGATTTATGATTTCAATTCATAGTTGGTTTAGAGCTTTCTATGTTCCGTATAACTGTCGATTTCTAAAATACACACAGCCTAAAACCCCAAAAATTACTAGGTTTATGGGCCATATACAGAAATAAACAACTCATAATGCAGGTAACCAATCAAAGTACCGAATGAGTAACTGTATCTGCAAGTTGACCCTAAAAACTTGTGCAGTCCATGACATTCTTTCATTGAAGAGAATGCATAGCACTCAGCGAGTGATTAGCGCCTGTCTTCTTCCTGTAACTCAGTTTGGTACCTCCCCACGAAGATGAGCTCAAAATTGTTCGCAAAAAGAATCATGTTCCCCTTTCCAAGGGTGTTGAAGCAGCTCAAGAATATGAAATTCAAAAATCACATGGTAACTAGTGTGTTATTGAATGCAAGATCAATATGTCTCCTTGAAGCAGTCTCTCTCCTGTACCTGAGTGGATGAAGCTGGAACTGGAAATACTTTTGCAAAAACCTTCTGCAGTTGCGGAACACAAGAGCTATCAGGTGCGCTTCTCGACCTCCAGGCTACATGTTCGTCTGGTCGAATCAGAATTGCGCCAATATCAGGAACACCACACAGATCCCACCACCCTTGATCTACTTCTGCATGGATGACTCCGCATTCACTTGCAGACGCCCACTTTTGGACACACAACCACTCTGACTCTGCTACATTTCCTTCAAAGTCTGGCGGCGGGAACCTGCCACGTGGCCACATGATAACTATGTTCACTGTTATAGCCAATGACTTCACAGCTGTTAGAGTAGCTTCAGCCCATGCACGACCACTTTTGTTGCACCCCAAAATGAGCACCGGGTGGATCTCCCTTTCACTGATGAGGTCCAATGTTGAGAAGCTTGTCTGTAAGAAAGTGACGAGTTATCAGTCTAATGAAACAATCACTTCAATAATGCTGGATCCTGACGTTGGAGTCAGACAGTCCAAGAATATGATATCAGAAATATCAATTACAGAAAGGTGGGCATATCATGGCCAAACAAAGACGATCCATGCATATCTGCACTTGAAAAAGACATATTTCAAACACAAACGGCTTCTTGGTTCAAACCTTCAAGGATGACGATGAGGCCGAATGATGATGAATAATGATTGGAAAATGTGGCAAACGAGCACCAGGTTGAGATGATGGCAAATATTCTAGCCTTCTTCCTGTAGGGGCCAAAACCGTTCTGTCTGATGAGGTTTGATTTATCTCTGGAACCAAAGCGCCCTCGCCATACCTGCATTCATAAGATAATTACCAAAGTAGTCTTTAGTACAGTTTCCAAACTTTAAATATGAGACTGGATACGTAAGGCCCATCCATGCCGAATTACTAACATGTCGACCGACTGAGTGTATGCAATCAAGCAGCAGTTCTGAAATAAGAATAGATACGACCCAGAGCCAGTTAAGGTTACCTGAAGCCAAGATCTTCTGCAGGAAATTGGAGCTGGAGGCTGTGACCCTCTCTCAGTATTCTTTGCACTTCTGAAACTCGAGCAGAAGCAATGGGGTTGAAGCCACTAAGGAAAACTGGTGACACTTGAGCTCGTCCAACTGCAAACAAGCCCTCAAGTACTGTACTCTGAAGCTTTTTAGGAAGTAGCATGCCAACTCGGCTATTTATGGCTCCGTGAACAATTCTGCAACCCAAAACCGCATTTCAAGTTTTACTCCGATTTAGAGAACATTTGGAAATTGCTCTACATCAGGGTTGGAAGGGATGAGGTACGTTCTTAATAAATAGAGTGTGTATCCAAAAAGTAGCAATGAAGCTGATGAGACTGTCAAAAGGAGTTGATGAAATTCTTGTTCGAAGAGAGAACAGAATGGGACCTTGCAACCGATGGGTCAAGACCAAGTGCAGCTGGAACTGCCAGCGCTGCGTTGAAATTGGCGACACTCAAAGCCGTGTTGGCTTTTGCAACCTGCACATATGTCAGCAGAATCTCAGATGAACAGCCAGAGAGTTTCATTTGATAGATATTCAAGCAGAGTTTTAGATAGGAGCAACAATAAATAAACAGCTCAAATTCATGACGCACGACCTGGGCCTCCTGGCAATGTTCAGATTACCGGCTGACGCTCCACTTCATAGGTAGATAACAGAGTCTCGGATGCGTGTCCCTTGAACACAGCAGCAAGCTTCCAAGCTAGGTTGTGAGCATCTTGTACACCAGTGTTCAGACCTGCACAACCCAGATAAAAAAACGTTCAAGCCTCATAATTAAGAAATAAATGTCGTTGAAAACAGAGCACAGAGAACTACTTTGAAATTCGAGCATGACGTATCTATTATATAACGCACAGTGGTTATGCACGCAAGCACGCTCCCCATGATGGTTCTGCCACCGAAATGGTCGTGCCAACTTAGTTTACTATAACACAAGAATCACCAATGTTGCACAATTTCGACACAACATCATCTACTGAAAGCTACAAGACAAGGGATAATGAATCACCAAATCCCCCTGCTGGAGGGAAGCGATGAGCAGCATCTCCAGCAAGAATGACTCGTTTGTGCCTGTCCAGAAAATGGTTTGCAACCTGAGCATGCATCACCCATTGCTTCACAGTCTTGACCTCAATTGTCAAGTCTTTCCTTCCAGCCACTTCCAATATAATGTCACGGCAGACCTGTAGCCATAAACAACAAAAGGACGATTGCATCTTATTTCAGTCGCTTTGACTGTGACAAACATGATATCAAATGCCACAATATTATCTTAATAGCGCACTCACTGCCTTCCACACAATGACTCAAGTGCAAGTGTCAAGAAAGGAGAAAGGAAATAAGAATGAAAAAGGCAGTTTCACCTCACTCGTGAAATCTTCAAGCCGTTGCTGGGGCGGATAGAAAGGTATCTGCAAAAGGATCGCATTCCATTCAATGACTAAATCTGACAATTCATCTGACTATATACTGGCTACTCCCGGTAATGAATCCACTCATGTGTGCCCAAACATACTATTAAAAATAATGCTAGTACTCATAATACTACCAGTACTACAAGTAGTATTATTCTTGCTGTTATTAACATCAACACTGACAAGTTTAGAAAACATGAGCTACTTTAGCTACGCCGCTGATGCACAAATGACAATATCAGATTGATTGAAAAATGAACTGAAAGTAAAAAGCATGATTAGAATGAGGTCGATACCTGAGCTACGAATTCGCCAGCCTCGAGATTATGTGCGACAACAACTGCAATAACTTTAGGGTTGAATACAAAGTACAACATCCCCGGTTCAGGAGTTCCCAACAGCAGCTGGCCAAGGTCTTTGCTGAAGAAATGAACACTGATAAGCTTCTGTATTTCTGCTTCTCCTTCCATTGCCACACCGATCATCTTCCTGATGGGACTACCAGCTCCATCGGCTGCTACAACATACTGGCAAGCCACATCCACAGCCTGTCTAGAGGGTCCCTGCTACACAAATGCTCAGTTACAATGTGTCCACCACGAGCATCCATTTCTATGCAGCAACTGTAGAAAACATGTTAAATTGAATATTGCAAAAGCCTTGAGAAGAACCTGGGAAGCAGAAATTCTAGCATTGACTCCCTTAGAGTTGCTTATGATCGAGACACATTCATGCCCCATCAGTACAGGCCCATGGTCTGGGGTCACAGCTGCACAGTGACTGCTCTTGTGCACTTTCTGGCCAAGACGTTGTGCCCTCTCATACAAGAGCGGTACAAGATGATGCTGAGAAAAGTGAGCGACCGATACTGGACTGTGTCGTGATGCGAAATCTACAAAAGCACAAAGAATATGAAGCACTTGTAAGTAATAAACCCTAAACCCTAAGCGTCCACAGTGACCAGAATGGTCACCATGTTTTTATTAACAGTTTTGAGTAGGTCCTATTTGGACATCCTCTTGTTTGAATTTTATTTTTTCGACCAACACATGCAATGATCTTCACTAGTTCTAGTGTCCCATCTGAATAACATTTTTCACAATATGATCAATTGAATTTGTCATTTTAAAACTGCGAATCCTTGGTCCTTTAAGGGTTAATGTGATACACTTGTAAAATAATCTTTTAGTCTAAAATTGTTATGTGAACAACAGATTCCAAATATGTAAGCAGTTCCACGACCAATACTAAAGCCAAAATTAACCCTAATTTCCTTTGCTCAAATTTTCTGAAAGGACAGCAACATGCAAGAGACAGGAGAGATGATGCATTACCCTCCGGTCGCAAATGGTCCACAATGCCGAGCACGGGACCAGAAAGGGTGGTGCAGTACACAAACCTGCGCCATTGCTCTACCGGCGGCTGCTTCGCCTCTATCTCTGCCCCCAGCCCTTCCATCTTCCCAAATATCTGCACTCAAAACCAACATTCAACACCACACTGGCTCTTTCCAATCAACAAAAGAATAAAAACATAATTCAATCATATCCACAACCTCTAATCCAAGTGTACCAGAAAACAGATTATAAGTTTCATTCCGTTTATTTAACCCTTAAAGGACCAAGGATTCATGGTTTTTAACACCTAAAAGACCAAGGATTCAGGGTTTTAAAATGACAAATTTAAACAATCATATTGTGAAAAATAATAATTTAATGGGACCAAATTTTATATCAATGGAATTAGTGAAGAATATTACATATGTTGAATAATAAATAAATAAATTTGAACAAAAAAAAATCTACATAAAACCTACTCAAAACTACTTAAAAAAACATGAGGCCCCCTGGTGGCCTTATGGTCCTTTAGGGGTTAAAATGAAAAGCTCAATTGATCACATTGTGAAAAGTAGAATCCATGTGGAACCAAATTTTATATCACCGGAATCAGTGAAGAATACTGTATGTGTTGGTCAAGAAACAAAGAAATTTGAACAAGAGGAAAGTCCACAAAAGACCTACTCAAAACTGCTAAAAAAAACATGAGGCTCTTCTTGGTCCTCTAGGGTTTAAATGCGTTTTCTCCGACTTTGTTTCTTAAAAGACTCGGTTCTTACAAATACACATAAAAAGATTGAAAAATGCTTCAAAACGTACTGAACAAGAAACCCGAGGGCTAGCATGTAGAATAGCGGACCTTCATAAATCACAAACCCTACGAAGCGGAGTTTGTGAATTATGAAGGTCCGCTATTCTACATGGTAATCTTCTATCGTTTTATTACATATTTTTAATTGCGTTTTATTAGAAAGACTCTGTAAACACGTTCAAGTTATTACTAAACAAGAAATACATTAATTCCGGCACAATATAAAATAAAATAAATATATCAAGACAAACCTCCATGGTTCGATTGTTAAGAAAGTGAGCTTGCGGATGCTCCGACAACCGTGTCCGCTTGTCCACCACAACGGACGGTACTCCTGATGCATACAAAATATATATCAGATCATGACATTGAATGACTTGGAAATTGAAGAAAATTAGGGTTCCGAGCTAGCTCACCATACTGAGACAGCAAGATGGAGAGCGTGAGCCCGACTGGTCCCGCTCCAACGATGAGCACGGGCAGAGGAGGCGCAGCAGCTGAAACGGAGAAAGCTCTGCGGAGAAAGAAGCGGAGGGGCCACATCGGAAATTGCTGAATTGCAACAACTGGCGGATTGAAATGGCAGAATTATTGTAGGAATTGATGGATGGCAGTGAGGGGAGTGATGATTGCGAAGAACCCTTGCGAAGCTCCTCCCACAAACGTCAACACTCCAGCGCATTTGCAAATACGTCCTCAACTTCGCACATGAAGGGAAAGCCAGCATTTGAAATGCAAGATAGGAGCTTGAGAGGAACCCCAAACCAGTGCCACTAAACCCTAAGTTCAATACTAGAACTGGTTCAACAAATTGATCACGAGGCTCTTCCGCACGAGTCCGTACCGCTTCCCGCTTCCCACAGTCACCGAACCAACACTTCAATCAAAAGCTCCGTAGCAACAATTATCTCCAGAACTCAGAAGAGAATCAGGAATACTACACAGGAACCCTAAAATTCCTGCCGAGTTTACAAATGCTGCCATCTGTGCGCGCCATCTCTGCAGCAGCTAATTGACTGGAATACAAATCAGGGAGGAGAGAAGGGGCGGACACAGGCGATTGCCATTGCGATTGCTCGACTTGGAATTTCCGGTGCGAGGGATGACGATTGAATTCCTTGAAGCTCCGGAATTCAGAATCGAAGCTGATTTCGGGTTGAGTTGCTGAAGACGGTGTCTGAGATTTGATTTCGTTAGGGCATCCGCACCAGTTCAGGGTGACAACTTGTGAGGTGACAAGCTACCCAACTCTACGTACTAACTTATCGACAGGCCAGGTGTGACCGCTGAAGAAAAATTTAATTATTATCGCCGACGTGGCAGAAATAATACGTATTATTATCAGTATATGTGAACGTCAAGTATATATAACTAGCAGAAAAATACGGGAACCACATCTGAACGATTATGCGGCGTGAATACAACTTGGAGATTCCTAGTCCATAGGTCTTATCATTTTAGCCACCACATTACATAAGGCCATGTGCGAACTGGTCTTTAGGTCTTCAAATCCACAGTTAAGAATAGAGTTATTTGTAAAGTCCCTCAAAACCCAAGTTTTTGAGCTGTAATTTGGAAAGGACAAGATGGGCATGATGTCATTGTAGGCCCAGAATAGAACACTGGATAGATTGGAATTTTTATTCATAAAAATTTGGAGGGAAGGAGAAGAATTGGGTAGTGGAGTGAGACCGTGAAGAGAAGTGGTGTCAGATTGATGAGGACTGGCTCTGGTTCCATTCCAGCTCTGGTCCTTGAAAAAAGGAGGACAAAAGACCGGATGCCTTTACAAATAACTCTAATGTGTACACAAACAAAAAATGAAGAAACAGCGTGCACAATCATGTAGCCACCTTTACGTCCAGGGCCCGATCCAGTGATCTCAAAACTGGCTAAAATTAGCTGTATTTCTAAAAAAACAGAAATGGGGCTGCTAAACATACAAAGAAAGGAAATGAAAAAAAAATTGAAATTTAGAGAGAATGCTCATCATGGTATAAATATGTAGCAACTTCACGAGGTGATATCCGCGGGTATCATCATGGTATCACCTTAATATATCAAGGATATTGTCGGATATTATAGAGGTTTCATGAGTAACAAGGGTTTCGTTAAAAGTGCAATTCAATATGTAAAAGTGCACATGAAATTTTATGGAAATTTATAAATTTCATTGAAAATATGATCATTTTATAATTATCCTAGTAAGAAAAATATCATCATGAGGGGTGTGGCATGTGCCTCATCCCTTAAGATTTATCAAAATATATCTGAAAAGACTCTAGCCAAAGTACAATATTATTGCTTATACATATCAAAATTCGTGATTAAAATATTAAAAAATAATCCCAAAAAATAGTGCACATTTCAATAGGCACTTTTAACGAAACCCTTGTCAGTATTGTATGCATTAGGTAGCAAAAGTAAATACCATTTATGTGGGAGGTAGCATAATGTTCTAAATTTCATAAAGTGGTTCTGAGATCACTGGCTCGACCCAAGTCGACTTTACATCCACAGACCGACTCGTTTGGGTTCCTACCTCTGTGATTGTTGCCTTCCCCGAACACAATGATGTGGAATATTCATGTACATCATTTCATTTCAATGAAATGATGTGAGATATTCCACATCGCATCAGTGGCTATGAGGGTAAGAGCAACTAACCATGGTGAATAGGAATCAAAAGCACTCACTTAATCACAATTCAATAGTGTCATGCAATTGTTTATTTGATTCAATAGCCTATTCAATTACACACTATTCGTCACTCTATATATAAAGGTGGAGAAAACTAACAAGCAACCTTTTTGAAGGCTATTCAATGTCATGTTTACGTTCACCGATTGGCTTGTTTGGACGTTATGTACACAATAGGAAGCTCTCGCCAAAGTGGAGGGTTCAATTTGGGCAGTGGTGAGGACGTTTAGGGGTTAATAGATAAGGAATTAGACCATTATTTAAAACAATATCATAATATCCCATCAAATGTTCAAAGAATTTCGAGGATCCTTCAAATTCAACCTAAAAAGGGAAAATTAGCCAAAACACGATATATTTGCCATGCCTTTGGCTGAATTTTCCTTTTTAAACTACGTTTGGAGAGCCCTCTAATTTTTTTGGAAATGAATTGTGGTCATCCAATGTCCAAATCAGGAGTTTTTTTGAGTCTGTTATACTTAAGTTCTAAATGTAGTTTTAATAATCCTAGTGATGACAAAAATCAAAGTTGGTTTAGCATGTATGGGATGGTAGATTTGTCAACACGACATATCCATTTTGTCACCATGACTGATTCTATTTTGTCTCATCTCTTTGACCATTCTTAGATATCTCCAGGATTGCTCCAACGTGCAATATTAGGGTGAAGGTTTCAAAATTTGGGTTTTGAAGAATTGGGCATGTGAAGAGCAATCCAAATAAAAGTATACCAAATAGTGAAAGGAAAAAAATTAGTTCGCTCTGTGTCTAATACCCAACTGTGTGAGTAAAGCATGCAAGGTCTGAGGTTTTATAGTAGGAGTCTCTAGAAGAGCTGCCAAACGAGGTGGAATAATTGGAAATGTACAAAGATCAAGGCATGAAGTTTCACGAGTAGTGGTGTCCACCAACAAAATCAATTCCTTAGATAGATAGATAGATAGAAACTCCGGTCCTCTTGCGAGGCCGGCGTGAATAAAGTGTTTGTTCGTCTTGACAATGAGCCGATGCCTACCGGACAAAGGAGCATTGGTACAAGACTACTCTCCCCTTCCGGGAATAGACACTTTAGTAACCAGAAACTAGTAAAAGGAACCCACAGCAGCCATTATCAAATAATTACATCATTTGTGGTGGTATAAAACGAGGATTTTTATGTTGATGGTTGCCAAGTCATGGTTCCTAGGTTGGTTGGAGAAGGACGTTTGTGTTACAATTATACGGTCCGGGTTCGATTCCCGTTGGGTCCGTCTGAGCGTTATTGTACTATTCATGACTTGGTGCTGCTAGTGAGTTAATCATTAGGCAGGAAAGTTGTACCAACAAACCGGCCCCTACCCACCTTCCTGAGACAAGTGGTGATACCATGCTAACAAACAGTGGTCTTCACCACTACCCCCCTCTTTATTTATTCTATTGGTATTGATTGGTTGTTTTCAATTCGTCTTTTATGTAGAAAGATTGATCCGGCATATTGTATAGCAATAGTGTTTATTTCTTTAAATGTGTGTTTAATAGAAGTTTCAGATAATTTAAATTTTGTTTCTAGTTGTTTCATTGATGGGATATGCGTAGTTCCTCTAGCACCAGCTGAGATGACTATAAGTGGGTCAACTTTCCATCCTTGATGAATTATGCTATTAATTAATGGTTGATATTTTTGAATTTTATTGTTTATTGTATCTTGTGAGAATGTGTCATTTTTGTATGTGAATTCAATAAATTGTATGGTGAGGTTGTCTGTTGGGTTTATTGGTGGGGTGCTTTGGTGTGGTAGTCCTTTAGTACATAGTAGATCAAGTTTGAATTTAGCGTTACAGTGGCATCTTTTTTGTCTGCATGTACAAGGTAGGAGCCATAGGAGGACTGTATTTTCTTGTGGATTGTTGTTAAATGTCCCTGCATTCATGAGGGTGTAACATCTTGATTTCTGTGATGATAAAATTAGTTTACCTTATATGAGAAAAATACCAAAAAAACATGTAATATATTTTTAAATGTGAGGAATTGATGAGGTTTGACTGGGTAATTGTAGTGTGGACGCTTAAGGGTTAACTCCTTTTTTTCTTTCCAAAAAAGTCATCTCGGTACTCAAAAAATGGTTTGTCTTTTGTAGTAGTATGCAGTTTTTGTGTTATTCTCATTGTCTTGCCCCGTTTGAAGTGGGTTTAGGGTTTAGGGTTCACATTTGAAGTTTAAAATATGGGACAAATATTGTTATAATTCCCTTTGGAAGTAAAGTGTATAGGAATCTTGGAGCGCTTACTCCCGGAATTCCCCCCCACGTTGGCAAAAATGTGTGAGTAACCTCATTGGCCAAACCTCGCACTAAATGCCCGCCGCACTAGTAATTTTGACTGCCGTACGTTGATGTTGATGGTAGAGATTAAAGTCACAATCTTGGAGGTGGTTCCATATCGGCCCAACTAGGCATACAGTCAAACCTCGATAAGTGTTACCTCGATAAGTGTTAAAACTCTACATGTGTTATGGAGATTTCCGCTCCCTTAAAATTAAGACTAGCAAGTGTTATGGAGTGTTATGTGTTAAGTGTTATGCAATGTCGCGCTCCCGACTTTGTTAATTTTACCTCGGTAAGTGATAAAACTCTATATGTGTTATGGAGATTTTCGCTCTCTTAAAATTAAGACTAGTAAGTGTTATGTGTTAATGTTATGCAATGTCGCACTCCCGACTTTGTTAATTTTACTTTGTTAATTTTTGAACAATTTATGTTATATTTTGAGAGGAGGATGGTAAGTATTCATTCTTTCAACGGACTTAGATGAATAATGAATCAATATTTTGTAATTTCATCCATTTTTTCTATAAATGTTATGTATTTACCTTTTAAATTCTTCTGAGTGTTATTTTTAATAAGTGTTACAAATTATCGGCATCACCCTCTATAAGTGTTATGTGTTACTAGTGTCTAAGTGTTAACTAAAAGTATGCTCCCAACTCCTCACACTTATCGAGGTTTGACTGTAGAGCCACCAAATTGCCTTCATGACAATTGATTTTGTTGTGGATTATGATGGAAGCAGCTATCACAAGAGGGTCCCTCTCTGGAGAGAAAAAAAAAAAAAAAAAAAAAACTTAAAAAATTAGGACGATTATTTTCGGACAAACATAACATTAACCCCTAAATGCCCACAGCCTTCTCCAAATTGGGCAATTTTGCAAAAATGCATTATAAAATGCAACTAAGAGGGATATTTTGAACTTGATATATGAATAAAACTTGTACATTATGAATTTTAGATTCTATCCATGTGGTTAGATCTATGATTGCTATCACCAATTTTTTTGTATAAATTTTGAAACTTAAAATTCAAAATTATTTTGAAATTTGATTACGAACAAGATATTAACAATTTCTTGATGAAATTTGTTATGATGGGTTGAAATGTAATACTCTAAGTGTTGTGATTTTTGGAGATTTTTTGGTTGCTTAATTCTATGAGTTGACTTTTTCTAGCCCACTTTTGAACTATTTTGAACTAAGATTTTAGAAATTTTCGGTGAATCAATGCAACATGAAATGAGGAATAAAAATTTCACAAATCATCCCCTTTCTGATCGGATCACACATGCATGAAGCTAACTTCTCATAAAATCTATAGTAAAAAATACACACTACAAAAAGTGCATGACGGATGAGAAAAAATGGATGAAATCTGTACATTGTCCAAAAAATGGACGCCTGGGCAGTTAGGGGTTAAATAGCTTTCATACGCTCTGCCTTTCCTCCATGCACTTTGTTCATCTCAAAGATTTTTTTTTAATAAAAAGTGCTAAACTTGAACACAAAAACACATTTATTTATCGCCCAAAAATCATCTACGTGAACAATTTTTCATCCATTTATAAAAGAAGAATAAATAGTCTAAAATTTTGAAAACGAAATAAAATAGGGTTACGTTTTTAGGGTTTGACAAATAGTCATCTTAGAAATGGGAAAATGAAAACACAGACAACTTAAAGATAGGGTGGACATATTTTTACAAAAAAAAACACAAAAAGTAAATTAAATCACAGAATTAACCTTAATATTTTCAAAATATTTACGAAGCGGTGATAAGTTATGTGGTGAGCATGTGAATCACATGTCTGAAATGCTTCAATCCCAAAAGTGACATGTTGTAAGCCAGAAAGGCGGTCAGTGTGAAATGAACGAGCTTGGAGCTTTCCTCCACCTGTTGCAAATCTATGGTTATAGGCCCTGAACGTCGTGCCTATAACCATAGAATATTGCTTTACCTGTCATGTTCAATTTTGGCACTATAAATAAGATAAGAATTCAGCTTTATATTTTTAGTATATGAAGCCATGTGTCTACTACAAATCATGAACTATTCATAAATTTTGGTGAAAATTTGAAATTATTGTGATTTTTCGAAGTGATTGTAAAGAAAATTCATATCAATTACAAAATGTACTCAAAACTTCCGATTTTTGTACCCAAAGTGTCAATTACAGTGAAGAAAAGTACATTAAATGAAAATCATGGGTGCATTTCAATTTAAAATATTTCCCTACACCATTATAATATCAACTTAACTTGTAACTCCAATAAAACACTCGATTTTCATATTTTTTTCAAAAATTCAACATGGAGTGGAATTCAGACTTGATAAACTTCATTTTTTTAGTTAAACTCAAATACATTAGTATTTGTTTTCATGGTCCAAGTTCAATTTAAGCAAGAAAAAAAAATTAAATTTTAATATACACTGCATAGTGAACCATTTTTTACTACTCTTTCTGCAGATGGGACCCCATGTAAAATCCGAAAGCAGCTTGAATGACCTTAACCTCTAAGTGACCGATCAACCATTTTATGGTCGTTGCCCTTTTTTACGGGTTGCCCGAGATGGAAAAAAAAGTTTTCAGAAAATTTAAAAAAATTAAATAGGAAATCAAGTCTACTTTCCAACCCAATTTGAATCATGTCAATCGGAGTTAAACTCCATCAAGGAGAAATTTTCAAAGACAAACACCTCAACATTGTCCTAGTGTTACAAAACTTACTATTTCGGGAAAGTAATGATGTTCCCTCTTTCTAAAAAAATTCTTTTTTGAACTTTAAAATAGAATGTCTAGTTTCAACCAATAATACGAAATTTCAAATTCTAAAAATAAAATTTGTAATTTTGGTGAATATTCAACGATATATGCTTCTAAATTTGTTTAATGAGTATTTAAAACATTTTTTGAAAGTTTGACCGTTTGGATAATCACTAAACATTGTGCTTCTCATTTTCTCTTTTGGACCAAACTTCATCGAAGTTGTAGAAGCAACATTTTATAACACATTTAGGTTTTGCCCTTACCCGCTCTCTCATTTAGGGATTATTTTAACTTGAAGAGGTGGCATGACCAATGTAGAGCCTTCAGATTAAGAATTGATTGAAATACTACAATTACTTTGCATGAATTACATCCATCTGCTAATATACGGCCGCAATGACGTTTAACCCTTTAAGGTCCCCATTCAACACTGTTTTCAAAGATTCGTTATAAAATGTTTGATAAAAAATTAAAATGGAGTTGATGTACAATGCAAAGTTATGAATGTCACTGTGAAGATAACATCTATACGGTAGGATTCATCATATTTATTATTAATATTTTTTAATTAATTTTGCAAGGTTTTCTCCTGAAATTCAATTAAAAATCCAAAATTAACATTAAAATTTTTAAAAATATTGTAATGAAATTGGAATAACATGTACTACAAGATGGTATGGTTTTCACTATTTGATTCTTCTTATTATGGAAAATCATGTTTAAGGTCTCACTTTTTGAACTAAGAATGAAACTTGACATAAACCACTTTTGCTATTTTTCAAAAACTCTTAAATATCTTATCTTGAAGATCCGTACCGTACAAATGGTAACCGACTAGCACAAGAATTTAAAAAAAACTTGAATGGATGAAAAACATCCCCTGCGTAGTGAAGGGACGCGTCCAGAATCATCCATCGTCCAGATTCTGGACGCAGGCGCGTCTAAGGGTTAAGGTTAATACTTTTCCCTTCAGTTGCAAAGAAACTTACTTTCATTCACTTTGGTGCATAAAAAAATCAAACAAATAAATATAAATTAATATTTTGAACTTTTGGTGATTCTGGCTACTAACATGGTATCATATCGTGACCAACTCATGAGACAAGTCCTGTTGGACATGGCAACCGCTGTTTCTATTGCACCCACGTTGGATTTTGGTCAAGGTAGAAACGTAGAAGCATCAAATGATTGCACAATCTATGCAGTACTTAGATTTCAACGTGAATATGTACACTACTTGCCGCAATTCAGTTTATGATCAATTGGCATGATCCAGGGCTCCACCATAATGAATTATAACATTCAGTACCATGCACTGTCCTTGCCTTGGCTGGAAAATTCCACACCCAACCGTACTTCATCGATAGTAAAGTGAACATGTGGAAAGTGAACATGTGGAGGCTCATGGCCCATTCACACCAAGTTCCTATCGCACTTGTATCTGCGTTTCCAAAATGGAGGAAGGTAAAACCGAGAAACAAAAAAATATTGAAAGCCTTGTCTTTTCTTGTTGCAACAATTGTGCAATTGCATTACACTGCCACAAGTAGAGCCATGCTCCTTTTTAACGTTTCGTTCCTTCCTGTCATGCGTTCAAATAATTTCTAATTCCTAGTTTTATATTTCTTGAAATGCCAACAGATTCCCTCAAAGTTACGTGACACACGCATGCATGCGGCAACACTGCTATATGTGAATGGACCATCAAGATGATGAACATAGTATATGAAGGCTAGTGATGGCCCATTCATACCAAGAAGCTTCAGCACTTGTGTTGTGTTCCTGGAAGGTAAATTTTGAAAATATGTTATACAATTTCTTGCATTGTCCAAACCTTGTCTCGTCCTGCTTTTGGCCAACACATGTGCGTTGGTGAAGTGCAATTTTTTTGCAGCACCCAAAATGCATTGGAGCAACTTCTTGCTCGCATTAAGTTTAAAAAATAAATTTTTACAAGGAGCATATTCTAGCTACCAAAAACTTTCTTGACGAATGCAAATTCTCTACCACACTTGTGTTCGGTGACTGGTGTGAATGGGCCATGAATGTTATCATCCACTCAAAATGAATCCAGGCAAAACGCATCAAAATGAATCCTGGCAAAACGCATCAAAATGAATCCAGGCAATTGCCTTAATGTATTCAGTTGGGTTGACTTTGGGTCCATGGATCCTACTTGCCTAATTTGTAATAACATGCACAGAAAGGTGGAGACTGGAGATCATCATATTCCATTTGGGACCTGTACGTGTGGTAAATATCTTTATATAATTGAATTGATGACTCTGCCGTGCATTTGACTCAGCATGAGCAAAATTAATATCCATGACTTTTGAATCTGCTCGGTTTTGATTTTACGGTTTTTTTATCACCCCTTTTTTATCACTACACTAAATGTGCTATTTTCGAGGCTATTTTGTGTCCGAGGAGAATTGATATCTTTTACTACAATTCGTTCACATAAAATTTAGTACATTAGCCAATGTGTAGTGTGCCTTTTCATCCATTTACAATCTGGGGTCTTCAGGCATGACAGGGGTGCACAAGGAGGGTTGAATGTAATAATGTTGTTCACTGAAGTTTCCACTTGTCAATAAAGATGGGTAGCTAGTGATGGGCCATGGATGATGATGAGGAATATACTTAACATTCTTTTAAGGGGCAAGGCAGAGGTAGCATTAACTACCAAATGTTTGCAATGTATAGAGAAATAGTGCCCCTAAAGTACATAGGAGTTAACCACTTGTCACTTTTCATTGAGTGTGCCATGTTCCTTCAAAGTGATGATTGTGACATGAGGTTGCATGCTATGTATCTTATAAAATTGACATGATTTTGTGAATAGAAAACTACATCCGAAAGGTTTATTTGAAATTTATATCATTTTAAATTTTACAATTTTTTTTTTACATAGATACTATATTTTCAAAAAGCCAAATGGTGTATGTGTTGAGAAATAGTGTCCTGAACACTAAATAGTCCATTTAGTGTAGTGTGCAAAAGTGCTACGCGCACTATTAGAAAGGGTGGTCTTTGGGCGCCAAGAAATAGTGTTAGAGCATGGTGCCATAGGCCATATCAATACTAGCTCGGTGCCAATATGAGCCTGAGATACCATGATTGAATTCTATTCTTTAGTACCCAAATACAACCTTTCTACTACACTAAATGGGCTATTTAGTGTTTAACAAGAATTGATGTCTTCTGCCACAATTCGTTCAGAAGTGAAGAGAAATGATTGTGTGCCTACATTACATAGGAGTTTGCTACTTCTCATATCCACTTTCATGGAGAGTGCCATATTTACAGATGATGAGAGTGATATGAGGTGAGACACCACATTTATTATAAAATTATCATTTATCATTGGAACACTACAGCCAATAAGTTTATTTGAAATTTTTTTATCATTTTAAATTTCACAGTAATATTTTTCCTACATGGACACTATATCTCCAAAAGTCAAATAGTGTCCGTGTTGAGAAATAGTGTCTAATACACTAAATAGCTCATTCAGTGTGGTGACAATGACAAGGGACAAATCCTAGGTATAATCTATCCTACAGTGATTGTGGCAAGCCCAATGCCAAATTTTACAAATATTTCTGAAGATTCTAATTTAAACATTCAAAGAACCAAACATTCAACTACCACATGATAAATTAAAACATTGAATAGTATCTAAAAACTTCAATATAAATTCAAAAAATTAAGCATTATATGGGGGAATTGAATCCCAACACTGCCCATTGCAACATGTAATTCCACCCACCCCCAATTAGAAAGAGTCATGTAATCCACAAGCACAAACTTGCGGATTGTGTTATGAAGAAAAAAAAGCTCACAAATTAGCTCCATGCCTGTCATTAGCTTCCCTCTCAGGGAGGTCACTTCCAAATATACGTAATAACGTGCAAACAAAGATACCGTATGTGAGGGTCAGATTCGGACAGTACTGTGTTGAAATCTAATTTCCACATCATATTTTGAGAGGTCCATGTCACCATAAACCTATCACAAGACAACATGTGGCACTTTTGGACAAAAATTAATTAATTAATGCCGAAACTGACCACAACGTAGGGTAGGGTTCAAATAAATCTTTGAAGGTAAATTTTATAAGTGATTTACATTAATATAGGATACTCAAAATTGATTACAGAAGGGTAATGGTTTGATATGGGTACCATGGCTACGCATAACTATATATGTAACTCATTTTATTTGTGCTAGAAATTCTGTTTTTAACATAGTGTATGCAACTCCTACTATGCCATCTACGACACCATCTATTTTTTGTAATTTTTCAATATTTTTTCCTTACCAAAAAGATTTTTTTTCTAAAATCACGCTAATTCAAGAGGGGATACCCATATCATACCATCACTTAAGAATAAATATGAGAACATTCTTAAAATCTTTCTAATATAGTAAGAATTAATTTTATTTTTTAGGATACTTTTAAATACCTCTTGTTCACATGTGATACACAATCGTCACCTTGATCATCACACTTCTCCTGCAACCAATACTGCAAGAATACAATTCCCATGGCCTCCATGATATCGTAGTTGGAAAATCGTTTGCCCAACTGAAAGATCTTTGTTGTTGCCGCACATTGTTCCTTAATTGTAAAGACAATTAACAACATATCTTCTCGAGAATCTGATACATGCTTCCGTGTTAGAATGTCCACCATTTGAGCAATCCATGATAAGTGTGACTATTATTTCGAAAACTAAGGTTCTCATGGCCGTTATTCAGATTTGTCATCCATTCATAGGAAATGGTGTATGAGTAATCATTGACTACATCATCAAACAACTGGAAATCGGTGATTGCAAGCTACGGTCTACCCAATGGGGAGTGTAGCTTGTGCAGCTCATGCACTAGCGTTGTAATGCGCACCTCTCAACTTTCAATTAGATCAAAAATTTCACCATCCCAAATAGGGTTTATGCTAATACTTTCACTTTAGCAATTGTTAAGTTAATTTCAAGACTTTGTGCTTTACTCCACAGCCTTTTTTGTTTTTTACCGAGTACTAGGGGTAATTAGAGCTTTTTTACATAACATCCTTAGCTAGGTTTTATGAAAAATGCATTTCATATCCCACCTCTGAAATTGGATCATTATTTAATTTTCAAAAAAAAAATTCAAAAAAAGGTTTTAACTACACAAAAAAATTAAAAAACAAAAACATCATGAAACAATTAATTAAAAAATAAGTAAGCGTGATACCAAAAATAAAAAAATATGGTAGCTTTGTACATACTTGTGTTATGTTCCTATAAATTTGTGAAGTTAAAATTTGACCCCCTTCTAACATTTCTCATAAAATAGGTGCACTTTTGACAAGCGACACGCTACAAAATCCAAGTAGAAATGCTTAATTTGGATAGAAATATTGAAATTTTGCAAACTTTTTTGAGGTAGACATCTAAACTTTGGAATTCTAGAAATAATGCAATTTGTTTCGTCATAAAATTCCATCCCAATATTAATTGATGATTTTCCAAAGATTGAAAAAGTGCAGCAATGCTTACACTGCGACAAAAAATGTGGGTGACCGTAGCTTGCAATCACCCAAATGCACGGGGCAAAAACATGAAATCAAGTCACAATACATCATGTACAATGTCCCTTGACATATCTTCACAACCACACTAAAATCTTAAATGAATACATTCCTTGCTTGTATAGATTTAATCAATGACAAAACAAATTCAACAAGGCAAAATGCAAAGCAATGAAAACAAAGTTGCAACATCAATAAGAATGACAAGGTTCTTTTTTGCAACACTTTCCTTAGCTACATCCTTCGTGAACTTGACAATCAATGTCTTGTACTTGCTAGAAATGCACCTGAGAGGCTCAAGCGAGGGCTCAAGTAGGGAGATCCATCTAGTCCATACTTGCTTCAAGACCTTAAGCCCCTCTGTCTCTACAATTTCAGTAAGCTTTGTGAACTCAAGATGGTGTTTAGGAGAGGCGGAAAAATAGGAATACAAACTTTTGCACATACCTTCTAATTTGTGGACAGAGGGCAACCTAGATATGGTCTCTAATGCCAAGTTTGTTCTATGTACAAAGTCGTGCATTCGGATCACGTAAGAAACATGCTCATGTGTCAAGCACTACTTCACACCGGAGCGAGAGCCTTTGAACATTGTTGTCCCATCTGCCCCAAACAAATTAGTTTTTTTTGCAAGTTCTACTTCAGTCAACCTTCCATCGTTCCAAAGCTACTTAGTGATCAGCTCAGATAGATTAGAAGCATTCACATCAACATCGACTCTACATATGAAAATCATGCAACTCTCATGTACAAAATCTATGGAAAGATACACGTACATGGACAACCATTGCTGGTTATCAACTGATGTGACGTCATCTGCACTGGCCGAGATAAACATCACTACTGAAATCCTACGTTTTAAGCGCTCTAAATATCTTGGCCAATGCTTGGGCAAATTCCCAATTGGCAACTTGATCCAATGGCCCCAATACTTTTTGGGCAACTTAGAGACTGTCAGATGGACCAACAAGTCTTGCATGGCGGAGAAATCTGCCATTGGCCGATCCTGCTGCAAAACATGCAAGCAACAACGCATCTAGACAAATTTCTTCCTCTCTATGGTCACACCTTGCTAAAATATAGAGGTTATAGTTTGCTCCTCTCACCTTCCCTATCATTACAAACTTAGGAAATCTTGTTTTTGCAATGTTTTACATATGTTGTTGAGATTAACAAGGGTGATTACGTTCGACATGCGTTTTACGCATGTTTATCGTAAAAAAACGCATGAAGAACATATTACAAACATGTAAATCTTATCACAGTGTGTATTTTCATGTTTGTAGTATGTCATGTGTATATTTTTTATACAATAAACATACATAAAACATATGTTGAACAAAATCACTCTTGTTCATTTCAACAACATACGTAAAACATTGCAAAAACATGACTTGCCAAGTTTGTGACGATGTCCACCATTGTTGTCTTCCTACCAACATATTTGTAGTGGGAATCAATTTTGGAAATAGCAACTTCTCTCTTCCTTCAACTTTGGAACATATTTTACAGCGTAAATGTGTGATAGAGCTGTCAACTCCAATGACAACCTTTGCCTATAGAAATTTGGCTAGGAGTCCTGGAAATGTCCATTTTGGTTGGATTGCCACCGCCGCTTGCGAGTCATAACCACCTCACTCGCAAAGATTTTGTCCACTACGATTAGATCAGAGACTCGAGCCTTCACCAAAGTAGAGTGCAATTTTGAATTTTAGCAGTCGATTCCCGCTTCACGATCTAGCGATACGCGCAAGGTCCCTCCATGCTTCACGACCGCCCAACCTTTACCAAGCCTTGTGATGCCTTCTTTGAGTTTCACCTAGACACATAACTCTTTAGAATGGTCAGAATTAAGCGTAGTTCCCATTCTACTACCGTAAGAAAATTTATAGAGAGGCGTTTGCACATAAATCGTAGACTTCAATATGATCCAAAAACTTTAGCTACAATGGCAAGACTCCAACAAGACAACAATGCATGGATCAAAGAACACAAAAAATTGAAAGCAAAATATAAAGGGTGAAAAACAACTCCGTAATGCGGCTTTTTATCTAATTTTGCATCGCAGCGCAGGCCACGCGCCCAATGCCTTTGCAACCCAAAAAAACCAAACCCTCCAACAAATGCTACCAGCCAACGCCATAAATCTGTATTGCGCGTCTACACTGCTAACACAAAATCCTAAATCTTCCTAAATTTCCACGATTTTTTGCAAATAAGTTCTTATGCCCATAACACACCAAGCATGTCCATGGAGGCGCGCTAGCGACATCAGTATGAGATGAACTTTAGTAGCTTAATATTCATCAGGAATTTCGGACCCCACTGATTCTGCACGATTTCAGTGCGATTTCCGATATTTCAAAGGTTCGTACAGTTTTCGCACTAATTCCGCATCGTTGCGTCATTCATCGCAACTACACTGATATGACACGATGTTCGTACAAGCGGATATAGTACTGATTCGACACGATTGATACATCTATTGAAAACGTATGAATTCAGCACTCTTTATAGTCGTCAAATGCCGTGTTTTAATCGTCTTTAAAACTACACTGATTCAGTGCGTTTTTCGTGCGACATCATCTTTTCTATATCTAGATTTTATTTTCTTTCTATATCTAAATTTGATCAAAATAATATTATTTAAAAATATAATATTAAAAAAATATAAAATAATAATTTTCCTCGCTACCCACTTTAACTACACGGAAATTGCCCGAACCCATCGTGGGGCCCACCATGGCTTCCCAAGCTCTATCGCCAACGGCGGGATTTGAACTCGCGACCTCCCGATTGTCAACCAAGCTCCAAACCACCAAATCATCACAAACTCTCGATGCATAGAATGGAACTTTTTTGGTAATTATATAAGATTGAAACCATTGGCAATTTTTTGCCATGTGTATATAATTCTTTTTTCGATTTTTTTTTTGCACTACATCGTGCAGGGCCTTTCCTACAACTACAAAAAATTTCATAATATTTTGAGTTTTTTTTTTTTGGCCAAAATTGTGATGGCAGATCATGGCTGTGAGCTGTTTTTATTTCTGCAGACTTTGAATGTTTTTAACTATGTGAAAAAAACTTTTTTTCCAAATTTTTTTTTGCATTAGATTATGCAGGACTTTTTCTATATCTAGGATTTTTTTCATAATATTTTGAATTTTTTTATTTTTTGCCAAAATCGTGATGACAGATCATGGCTGTGAGCTGTTTTTTTTTTCAGCAGACTTTGAATGTTTTTAACTATGTGAAAAAAACTTTTTTTCCAAATTTTTTTTGCACTAGATTATGCAGGACTTTTTCTATATCTAGGATTTTTTTCATAATATTTTGAATTTTTTTAATTTTTGCCAAAATCGTGATGGCAGATCATGGCTTTGAGCTGTGTTCTTTTTTTCAGCGGACTTTGAATGTTTTTAACTATGTGAAAAAAAAAAAAATTCCAATTTTTTTTTGCACTGGATTATGCAGGACTTTTTCTATATCTAGGATTTTTTTCATAATATTTTTAATTTTTTAATTTTTTGCCAAAATTGTGGTGATTGTGAGCTTTTTTTTTTTTGCTCCTATGATGAAAAGTACAATGATAACCAATAATTCCAAATTTGAATTCTAAAAATATAAAATGTTATTTCTTTGAAATTTTAATGTGTATTGCTTCTAAACTCTATAAATGTAGATCTAAAAATGTTTTGGGAAATTAAACCGTAAGTATAATTTAAAGAAGATTCTTGGAATATTCCAACATATTCCAAAATAATATAAAATATTTTGAAAAATTCCAAAAAATTCCAAAAGATTCCAAAATATATATTAAAATATTGTTCACGGATGTGGTACGAAAATAATTTGCATTATAATAGATACTGAAATCGCACGAATATAGTAAAAGGCATTATTATGATACGTATACGATACTGAATCCGCATTAACTAAAACCGCATGTTATCCGTGTCTTATTAGCCATGTAATGTAGATACACGATTAACGCACGGATTCCGTCAAGCACGACTTTCGTGCGGAAACAACACTTTTGTCATAATCATTGAAAAGACACTGCATCGACATTTTAGTAATGCATGTCACTTCCGTACGATAACGACACTTCTAAATGCACGTATGACGTGCGGAATCAGTGTTTAACGATAAACGCACTGAAATCGTGCAGAATCAGTGGGGTCCGAAATTCCTGATGTTAGCAAGAGGATGGAAATGCGAATGATTGAGATGAGATTTAGGGTATGAGGTGAGGTGATTAAGACATGTATAGTGGATGAAACTGGATTTATATATTATATATATATTACTATATATATGATATATATATTTTTATATTTTTATATTTTTATATATTCCCATTGAGTTCTTTGAAAATACTCTTAGAGCATTTCCACCTGTCTCTTTTTAATTCATTCCTTGGCCACTATCATCACATTTAAAATCACAACCTTGACCGCTATGTATCCTTCTATATAGTTGGTGAACTAGTCACAATCGCTACACATTGGTGATCATTATTGTTCATCAATCAAGGATACCAAACCCTTTCTTAAATTAGCTCTAGATGAACGCATTCACATGATATCACTATATCAGCTGTATAAAACGAAAATTTCATGTACGCTCTAGACTTCCTATACCTCAATTCCAAAGTATAAAAAAGCCCTATTAATATATTGAAAGCAAAGATACAACTTCATGCCGCATTTTAACCTTCTTTAAATAATAAAGGGCATTTAGTTATTCTTTCTACGCAAACACTATTTTGCCTAAATGCAGCCCATAAGTGAAAAATGGAGCATCTAAATAACGAATCTTCACAGAACAATAACTACAAGATCACTGATTTTTTCAAAGCTTATTCAACTTGTAGTCAATTAGGCCAAAAAATTGTTAATTTAGTTATTTTCCTCAGGTCACAGCATAATAGAGCAATGGGAGCCAACACCCTTTTGCAATGGGACCACAGTCTAATTACAAATTAGAAACTAAGTTAACATGGCAATAACACGATAATCCTGAAATTCATGGAACACAAATGACATTCCTTTATTGCTTTAAAAAGTGAATCTAAGTAAAGATTCTTAGATGGGCGCTTTGTAGCACTACTCTATTATGCTATGGTTATTGAGCTATTGTTGGTAATTTTGGCCTATCACTAGGGTTGTTCACACATCCTACGGCAGGAATTAAGGACTTTTTTATAACAACAAAAGCCAAGCTCCGATTTTCACGTCACTGCTCTTATATCCTGCTCCTGCTCTTGGAAAACAACAATCATTTGCATTTGCCTATTGCAAGAAATGTGAACCAAGATAGATAGATAGATAGAAACTCCAACCCTATTCGGGTTGGCGTGAATAAAGCGTCTGTTCGTAATGTCAATGAGCTGATGCCCCCAAGACAAAGGACCATTGAGACAAAACTACTCACCCCTATCGGGAATAGACACTCTAGAGAAATAGTCAAAACAAGGAACAAAACATACTGAGAGCAAAAACAAGGGACAAAACATACTGAGAGCAAAGAAGAGCTTTTTGGTATTTATTGTGTGGAATGGGTTATGTGATTGCCAAGTTGTGAGTCTTTCATCAGGAATTTCAGACCCCACTGATTCTGCACGATTTCAGTACGTTTATCGTTAAACACTGATTCCGCACGTCATACGTGCATTTAGAAGTGTCGTTATCGTACGGAAGTGACATGCATTACTAAAATGTCGATGCAGTGTCTTTTCAATGATTATGACAAAAGTGTTGTTTCCGCACGAAAGTCGTGCTTGACGGAATCCGTGCGTTAATCGTGTATCTACATTACATGGCTAATAAGACACGGATAACATGCGGTTTTAGTTAATGCGGATTCAGTATCGTATACGTATCATAATAATGCCTTTTACTATATTCGTGCGATTTCAGTATCTATTATAATGCAAATTATTTTCGTACCACATCCGTGTACAATATTTTAATATATATTTTGGAATCTTTTGGAATTTTTTGGAATTTTTCAAAATATTTTATATTATTTTGGAATATGTTGGAATATTCCAAGAATCTTCTTTAAATTATACTTACGGTTTAATTTCCCAAAACATTTTTAGATCTACATTTATAGAGTTTAGAAGCAATACACATTAAAATTTCAAAGAAATAACATTTTATATTTTTAGAATTCAAATTTGGAATTATTGGTTATCATTGTACTTTTCATCATAGGAGCAAAAAAAAAAAGCTCACAACCACCACAATTTTGGCAAAAAATTAAAAAATTAAAAATATTATGAAAAAAATCCTAGATATAGAAAAAGTCCTGCATAATCCAGTGCAAAAAAAAATTGGAAAAAAAGTTTTTTTCACATAGTTAAAAACACTCAAAGTCCGCTGAAAAAAAGAACACAGCTTAAAGCCATGATCTGCCATCACGATTTTGGCAAAAAATAAAAAAATTCAAAATATTATGAAAAAAATCCTAGATATAGAAAAAGTCCTGCATAATCTAATGCAAAAAAAAATTTGGAAAAAAAGTTTTTTTCACATAGTTAAAAACATTCAAAGTCTGCAGAAATAAAAACAGCTCACAGCCATGATCTGCCATCACAATTTTGGCCAAAAAAAAAAAAACTCAAAATATTATGAAATTTTTTGTAGTTGTAGGAAAGGCCCTGCACGATGTAGTGCAAAAAAAAAATCGAAAAAAGAATTATATACACATGGCAAAAAATTGCCAATGGTTTCAATCTTATATAATTACCAAAAAAGTTCCATTCTATGCATCGAGAGTTTGTGATGATTTGGTGGTTTGGAGCTTGGTTGACAATCGGGAGGTCGCGAGTTCAAATCCCGCCGTTGGCGATAGAGCTTGGGAAGCCATGGTGGGCCCCACGATGGGTTCGGGCAATTTCCGTGTAGTTAAAGTGGGTAGCGAGGAAAATTATTATTTTATATTTTTTTAATATTATATTTTTAAATAATATTATTTTGATCAAATTTAGATATAGAAAGAAAATAAAATCTAGATATAGAAAAGATGATGTCGCACGAAAAACGCACTGAATCAGTGTAGTTTTAAAGACGATTAAAACACGGCATTTGACGACTATAAAGAGTGCTGAATTCATACGTTTTCAATAGATGTATCAATCGTGTCAAATCAGTACTATATCCGCTTGTACGAACATCGTGTCATATCAGTGTAGTTGCGATGAATGACGCAACGATGCGGAATCAGTGCGAAAACTGTAGGAACCCTTGAAATATCGGAAATCGTGCAGAATCAGTGGGGTCAGAAATTCCTGATGTTGTGGATGGTTGGTGAAGGCGTTATATTACAATGAGATGGTCCGGGTTCGATACCTGGTGGATCCGTTTGAGTATGCTTTGTGGTGTGCATGGCTTGGCACTGCTAGTGATTTGTCATAGACAGGAAAGTTTGTACCAACCATCCGGTCCTACCTACTACCTGAGACAAGAGTGGCTTTGGCCACTATTTTGTGGAATTTATGGAGGATCATAATTTAGTAATGGTTGGTTGTTTTCTATTTTACGTTTATGTAATAGGATGGTGGCGGCATGGTGTATGGCAATAGTGTTTATGTTTTGGAAGGTTTGTTTGATGGCAGTTTCTGGTATTTTTAGTTTTGTTTCTAGAAGTTTCATAGAGGGAGTATGTGTTGTTCCTCTGGCACCTGATGTGATGACTATAAGAGGGTCAGCCTTCCAGCCGAGGTTGGTGATGCTGTCTAGCAGTGGTTGATATTTGTGTTTTTTGTTGGTGATAGTTTCTTTTGGGAATCGATCGATACAGAATGTAAATTCAATAAATTGGATGGTGAGGGTGTCGTCGGGAGCGGATGGTGCTGTGGCCTGATATGGGAGGCCTTTAACATATAGGATATCTGGTTTGAATCTAGCATTGCAATGACATCTAGGAAGTTAGCAGGTGCAGGGGAGGAGCCACAAGGGGACTGTATTTTTTGTGGGTTGTTGTTAAAAGTACCAACATTCATGAGGATGAAGCATCAAGATTTTAATGAGGAGAGAATGAGTTGCCTAAGTTCCCAAACTGCTTTGTTATGCCGTTTAATTCTAATGGCGTGCAAATGGTGGTGGGTGCATTTCAATAGAACATGGAGCCATATATCAGCATCGGGAGAGTTACAAATGGAGCAAGAGATGGAGGGGAATTGTTCCCTGCCAAAGAATAGTTGTTTCTGGCATTCCCCATATATTGTCCAGTGCGGAATTTGAGGAGGCTTGTTTTTTGTGCGTCAGTGATTTTGGGGTTATTCCAAAATTCATTGGAGAGTTCACAGTCAATATTAGGGTTTGATGTCCATTTGTTGATATTTGGGAAGCGTAAGGTCATGATTTCTAGGTTAGTTTTGCGATCATGATCTTTTAGATATTCGACTATACATCTGGCAGGTCCTTTATCTGGACGCATGCCTGGTCCTGGCCATTCATCTTTTTGGTAGTAGTAAAGAGTAGTATGAGCATATTCGTGTGGTTTGCCAGCAAATCTATATTCCTTAGTTGTACCGAGTTTTGCAAGTTTATCTGCTTGTTCGTTTCCTTCTATATTGGTATGGGCACGAACTTTGTAGAATGTGGTAGGTTGGGTTCTTTTGAATAGCATGTCAACCATGGATGTTAAGATGGTTTTGTCAGCATGATTGTTGTGTAGGGAGGGGTATTTTATTTGTGTGTTTAGTACATATAAGCAATTGAGGCAGTCTGTGAGAATGTAGGCTGGTTCATTTGGATATTTGGTTGTGAGGATTCTTAGGGTTTTGTGTATGGCCATGAGTTCTGCTCTAAAGATAGTTTGTAGGCCTGGTAATCTTTTGGAAATTTGGATTTCTGCTTTGTGGGAATTATAAATGCCATATCCTGCTTTTTCTCTTATCCAGAAGCCATCCGTGTGTAATTTAGGTGGGATAAAAGAGCCGTCGATGTAGTAGCAGTGTTGTGGGTTGAATTTTGGTTGGGGTATTGGTGTATAGTTAGGTAGGGGTGGTGTGTAGTTAATGTGAACCAACTAACTATATTGTGTTCATATTCCATGGCTCTCTCACGGGCCCTAAGGAAAAAAACAACATTAAATACAAGCAATTTTCATCATCCACTTTTCAGAGAATCCCTTTCCTTTTAGTGGAAGTTGCGGATGCTCTTACCTTCATGTTTTTCCACCTCCATAAAAAGCCACCTTCACAAGGAATCAATCAAGGACTGACACACATTCAAATTGTAGGAAGCCTGTGTGTTTTTTGTTTTTTTTTTAATTTTGTTTTTTGGAACAAATTGAAGATTCAATTGCAAGGAAAAAAAAAAGGGAACAAGATGGCCCCCAGCCGGAAACCGACCAGGGCAAGACCCGACGCAGGACCAAACTAGACAAGCCTGTCCATCTTTTCCAAATTGTGACCGACATGCAAACAGTGTGCATTGCAAGCAAACTTCAGTAAATCGGTGCCAAGACGGCACCTCCTTTCAGTTGGTTTCAAAAAAACAAAACCCAAAAATGTAACCAAATTCCTCACATGCACAATTGCGCATTCTCACACAACAGCATTCCTTCCAAGTTGTGTCAAAGTCAACGGTCAACGCTAGACGGCCCTTTTCACAGTGCTGACCAGTAATGTTGTTGCTGACTGTGACTTTCCGCTCTCCCGGCATCCCTGTTCACACCGCCTCCTCCTATCCTGGAGTATCTCAAACATTTGTTGAGGCCATGTATATATCTCACTGTGGAAGATTCTGCCCATTATTTTAATCCATGATGACATGGCAACTGCAGCGGTAGTTTAGGTAGGAGGCAAGCACGAGTACACGTTTCTCCAGTCACCTTTTCGATTGATGCTCTCTCCTGATCCACCTGTAACTTACAATCTCTCAGTGAACGAGTACTCTCTAAGTTAGAATATAAAAAGCGGTCCACCCCTCATTCCTCTTAAGCTCCACTGACAAAGGTATTGCTAATTCCCCACGAGCTTTAGTTGTGTGCATTTGCCCAAAAGCTTTCTGTTTTGGTACGTTGCTTGAGAAGGTCTAAGTAATAACGTCGCTTTTTCTGTTTGGGAACACTTGGGAATGCATGATTTGGTTTCATTTCGAAACAGACATGTCGTTCTCGTTCTTGAGAGTCAGTGCTTGCTGTAGTTTTGTGGTCGCTTTTTCTGAAATTAGAAAGAAATTCGTGGATGGAGAGTGATCGAGGTTGCTTTTTGTTGTTGTTGTTGGCGCTGCGTGTTACATGCAGTAATGTTTTTTTGTTTTATTATTTTCGGTCGGTCGGTTTCCATCTTTTCTTTTCTTTTTTCTTTTTTGGCTTCATTGATATATGGTGTTGGTCGATAATTTCTTGTTCGTTTTGCACTAATTCTTTTGAGTTTTGGTTTTGTGATAATTTCAGGTTCTTGGTTAAAGAAAAGCTGCTGCAGCTATGGCGGCTCTGCACTTCGACGAGAACACTCGCGATCCCGAAACGTTGCCGACCACGCACCTTGCCGAGCCTCCAGGATATGATAATACGGTGAGCGCCTCTCTTACTTTGAATTTTATTTCAATCTTTGTTCGAAGAAAACAAAAAGCAAACAAACAGAAGATGCAGAAGGTAGAGTGCTTTTTGGTTTTGTTTTCTGTCTTCATCATATAACTGCACCTTCTTTACTTATTTTTATTTCTGTGTTGGAAACGGCAACTTTTTTGGAGTGTAGGCGCCATAGATTTCGAGGTTTCAGTTGGGGTATCTCGTCATTTGGGCGGATCTTACAATGTCTGCTGGGATGAACATTAGGTTAACGGCTTTTTGTACTGATGATCAACAGGCGCCGAAGATGGCGAAAGAGGAGAAAGGTGCACCGGTTGTAGCGGAGAGTGGCTACGTTGAAGATGGCACTGTGGACCTGCACGGCAAACCAGTTCTTAAAGCCAACACTGGAGGATGGAAAGCTTGCCCTTACATTCTTGGTATAATTCTTCTCGCATTTCATTTTTATGAAATCTCATTCAAAGTGAGGGTGAATTCCGGCCTTGTTTTAGGGGTGCGAAAAAACCAAAGAAAATGTCACTTTGAATATTTATGTCATGGATAAATAAGATAACACGATTTTCAGGTTATCTTGTGACATTTTCATGGTTGGGGGATTTAACTAAGGACATGAATGCTGTGAATCAGTAAGTCTTTTATTTTAGTAGTTTGAAAGTTGTGTTGAAATTTTGGTATATGTAGCAGTTTTCTTGTTTATCCATAATTCATTCAACGTGACATTTTCCATGTTAAATTTGGTGGTGTTTCAGCAATGGAGGGTTGTGAGCGCCTTGCATACTACGGAATCGCCACCAACATGGTGACTTATTTGCATCACCAGCTGCATCAAAACCCTGCCACCGCTTCCAACAATGTCACCAACTGGAGTGGCACTTGCTACATCACTCCCCTCATTGGGGCTTTTTTTGCAGATGCATATTTGGGCCGGTTTTGGACCATAGCTGTCTTCTCCACCATCTATTTTTTTGTGAGTATTTGACCCCCAAAAATCCACAACTCACACGGAGACCTTTTTTGGGTCCAACAACAACAACAATAATAATTTAAAACCAATGTTATGCACTGATTTTGGTGATATAAAATTTGGCCCCGTCAATTGAATCAGTCATTTTCAAACCTTGAATCTTTGATCCATGCTTGTAAGAAGCCCATGTTTTCATATGAGCACTTTCTTTTGTCCAATTTTATTGCTTTCTCGACCAACACATGCAATGTTGATTCTGGTCACGATGTAAAATTTGGTTATGTTTTTATTGATCATTTTCAAACCATGAATCCTTGGTTTTTTTAGGGGTTTTGAAACTCTCTCTATTTCTGTGGAGAAATGAATTAAGGTAGACTGATGCAGGGTGAACGTTTTTTTTTCCTTGTATGTAGGGCATGGTGTTGCTGACCCTGTCTGCATCGATTAAATCGCTCAAGCCCCCGCCGCAGGAGGATGCCGTGGCCAATTCAGCCCAACTGGGCGTTTTCTATCTGTCTCTTTACCTCATTGCGCTTGGCACCGGCGGAATCAAACCATGCGTGTCTTCCTTTGGGTACATGACGGTCATTTCTACCATTGTCTTTTAATGCAGACAAGTTTTGCACAATCGAAAAGGATGTAAGACAATATATTTGCACCATGGAAAATTAATGGTGTAAGATTTGAAGCACTTTCTTTGATTGGAGTCCTGAAGTGTTGTTGGATGTGTGACGCTCAGTTGAATGAATCGCGATGTGACAGAGCGGATCAGTTCGACGAGAACGACGTGAAGGAGAAGAAGCGGAAGTCGTCGTTCTTCAACTGGTTCTACTTCTCCATCAACATCGGCGCGCTCATCGCGTCGTCGGCGTTGGTGTACATTCAGGAGAATGTGGGGTGGGGATGGGGGTTCGGCGTGCCCGCGGTGGCCATGGGAATCGCCATCTGCAGCTTCTTCATCGGCAGCCACAAGTACCGCCACCAGAAGCCCGGCGGCAGCCCGCTCACTCGCATTGCGCAGGTGATCGTGGCGTCGTTCCGGAAGTTGCATTTGAAAGTCGACCCCAGCGGCCACAATCTCTACGAGCTTCATGACAAGGAGTCCGGCATCCAAGGCAGCCGCAAGCTCGACCACACCAAAGCCTTCAGGTAACCACACTCGCCCCTCCATTTTGAGCCATTTCATGAGTGCTTTTGATCACAAGGAAAAGATAGTTACGTACGTTTTCCGCGAAACCTGAACAGGTTTTTGGACAAGGCAGCGACGCCCAAGGGCACGGAGGAGCTGGCGGGGACGAAGCCGAACGCGTGGCGGCTGACCACAGTGACGCAAGTGGAAGAAGTGAAGATTGTGATCCGGTTGCTGCCCATCTGGGCGAGCGGGATCGTGTTTGCCACCGTGTACTCGCAGATGTCCACCATGTTCGTGCAACAAGGCGGGCTCATGAACGTGTACATCGGCAGCTTCAAAATCCCCGCCGCGTCGCTGTCCATCTTCGACACCATCAGCGTGATCGTGTGCGTGGTGATCTACGACCGCCTGCTCGTCCCCTTCGTGCGCAAGCGCACCGGCCATGTCCGCGGCTTCACTCAGCTCCAGCGCATGGGCATCGGCCTCGTCATCTCCGTCTTCGCCATGGTCGTCGCGGCCGTGGTCGAGATCCAGCGCCTCAAACTCGCCCGCAGTGAAGGCATCGCCGGAAACCCAGGTAACTGATGAATTTTTGAAGCATCCCTTTCGGAGCCTTTCCATTTCCATGACCATGCAATCAGACTCAGTTTGGGATCATGTTTCTGTGATGCAGAGGATACGAATGAAGTGCCCGTGAACGGGATCAGTATCTTCTGGCAGGTCCCGCAGTATTTTCTCATCGGCGCGTCGGAGGTGTTCACGTTCGTAGGCCAACTGGAGTTTTTCTACGACCAAGCACCGGATGCGATGCGTAGCATGATGAGTGCGTTATCACTCACCACAGTCTCGCTAGGGAACTACCTCAGCACGGTGTTGGTCACCGTGGTGACGAGAGTGACGACGAAGAACGGCAAGGCCGGGTGGATTCCAAACAATCTCAACAGAGGTCATTTGGATTACTTCTTCTGGACCATTGCAGTGTTGAGTGTTCTCAACATCATCTTCTACCTCATTGTTTCCCATTTTTACAAGTACAAGCGCGTGCAAGTGGCTGCCGAAGCGCAGCCGGTCAACCCCGATGGATCATCGCCTGTCGTCAAAGAGTGAGGTAGAAATCATAACATTCAGGAGTGATGAAAATCCCCTGCAAGAGCTACTGAATGTTACCGATGTTTCCGTTTCCGTTTCCGTCATGGCGATTAATTCGATCGATGCCCAACTTTTTTTGCAAACTGGGCGAAACAAACAGTTCGTTTGTGACTGGCATGAAGAAAAATGAAACCAAGGAGAGTTAGTACTAGAAGTGTAATTGGTGAGATTTTTTCAGACCTGTAGAATGTTCAATTTCGGTGAGCTGGCATTTGTTATTATGCGTTGCTCATGTACTATGTATATATGTTCTCCATTTGTACAACAATAATCAATGAAATTGGGTGTAGCCACTGCCCTTAATTCCTTCTTGTTGTGAATGATTGAGTGACATAGAATTTGCAAGTTACGATGGTTGATTTAATATGAGTTTTTCATTTCTCAATGCACACTGTCTGATGGTGCATTGACATAAGGTAGAGGATGCAAAAATTAGTTCTGGATTTAATTCTAGTCACTACTGTACCGGTACTCTTACGCCTTTTAGGGGTAGTTGAGTTTCCAGCTCTTCATATGTGGTACTTCTTGAGGAGGGTTTTAGGGAGAGTTTAGCTTCTTTTTTTTGGGCATGTTATGGTCATACAATTTCAAGTTGGACGCATGTGGTCTTTCTGCCATTTGAAATTGGTATAAGGTACAGATACCTATAACCGATAACTTAAGCATTTCAGCATAGTAGAGCTTGGGTTATCGGGACGGAGAAATTTTTTGTTCGTAGAAAAATAAGGTTCATGAAGAATGAGCATTTTTCCATGAATTATCTCCCAATATTGAAATTTGTATAATTTTTCAAAGTGAAAAGTACTTCAGAACCCATAACCGACATATACAAATGAGGTACATCTGTCCTTTCACAATCTAGGAATTAGGATATATCGGTTATTGGTCACCTGTCGGTTATGGGTGTCTCTACCTTAGTCTAGCTAGGAGATGACCCAATCAAACATGATCAGAAAGGAGACTCAATGGAGAATTTTTGTGTAATATTACTTTTTGTTTATTTGCAATATAATTTCATGTTGGCATAATATCTATGCAGGGTGGACTGTGCTTACTTGTGACACGGTCATAAGCCAGACCACCTCGCCCACGGGACACGGTAACGGGTAAGACCGCCACGGCCAAAATGAACTCCATTGTTCCAGAGACTTCTATTTCATCCGTTAGGGTTTCTGGAGCCTTCACACGTCACATACATAAACCCTACGAGTCCCGGCTTCCCTCATCTCTTCAGTCCGTTCAACTACCCATTGCATTTCAAAGTCGAAAGTTGCTCTAGTTTCTGTGCATTCCTTGTCATTGAATCTTGTTTATGTCTATCAGGTTTTAGAGAGCTTGTCCTCGCTGGAAGTCTATGACGATAAAATTTCAGGCTTGTTTCTCAGACATTCGCAGTGGCCGCCTAAAGCTTTCGCCCTGCCGGGCTTGAGAGCTAATGCAGCTTCCAAACCTTCCTTGGATATCTGAGACTCCAGCATCTTAGTATGTTTTATTGTCCTGTGTAGGTGTCCTTGTGTAGTGACTGATAAGAAGATGTGACTGCAGTGATGATTCGATAATCCCAGCTCGCTTTTAGTCTTCGTGAGAAGGCGTTGAAGAAAAATCATCGTTTCCAACACAATTTAAACCTGAGCAGTAGTGTGTGTTTTTCGGTTTTGTAGGGTTTCCGCAGTGATTAGAATTGATAATCAGCCGGCTGGTTGAAACTACCATAAACTCATACAGAACATCTAAGGGTCTGAGCGGAGGCCTCTGGTTTTTTTTTTATTTTGATTGTGAAGGCAAGTTGACTAGAGTCACTCGTGTGCTTGGAAGTGGTAGCACATGGAGCGCTGAAAGTTGCCGAGAGGAAGGGTGATGGGCAGCTGTTCTACCTGTTTTACCTGAAGAATCTACCTGGGCAGGAGGAAGCTTCCATCAACAGATCTTTTTTTTTCCTTTTTCTTTTTTTTTTTTTTTTTTTTTTTGTGAGCGTTGAGAATTATGTCATGCACCACACTTAGTAATCCGTGCTGATTTGACCTAGCACCATAGAAATCTCTGAGACAATGTTCCCTGTTACTGTAGTGGAATGAGGCATAATGTATTGCCAGTCTTGTTGTGCTTGGTCTTCTTTTGTCTGCTTGGTGATGACAACAGAGTATTTCGCGACATCTACTGAATTTTTGAAGCCGGATTCAATGGCCTGTCTGATCCCTAACCGTGGTTAAGTGCCTTAGCTCTATCTGATATTCAGGGTGGATGGACTGGTTTGTTAACATGAAGGATGAGATGGTTGGCGATGTCTGGTTCTTTTTTATGCCGATGTCTCCGTTGTGCGCTGTGATGATACTGAAGTGTTTTTGATCTGAGTTTCTGAATTTGCATTGCCAATCTGACTGAAGAAACCACTCTGAACTTTTATATTACCCAGTTTCTCCCTGTTATGCTTTTACAATCTGACCGAGTAGCCTATGATTAAACGATTTTATTTGTCTGACTTCCTTTGGAAAGCTTTGATATGACATCCAAATCTTCAGTCTTCAAAATGAGGCTACTCGTGCAGATATGTACTGGTATGGAATGCCTAGGTTGAGTTCAGACAGTTAAATTGGTAAGGATTACCCTGAAGGACCTGCAGGTGTAAGACTTTCGTGTCGTGCTTGCATAATAATTCGTAGGTTCTGTCCTCAGGGGTGTCACCCAGTGACTGAAAAAGTACATTTAAGTCAAGGTATTCTCTGGTTGCCTCAGTGGCGCTGACACATATCTTAAAGATTGGATTAGTTCTTGTATATTTTATAAAATAGTAAGAGTTACAATCCCCTTGACGCCAAGGATTCATGCCTGACCTTCGACCCTGTAATTTTTTGATCAAACGAAATAAATATAGAAGTCAGTAGATCTCCAAGTCAGTAGATCTCCAAGGATCTTTTTCAGGGTTTTGTGTAAGCGCCGGTGTAATCCATGAAGAAGGTTCCTGCAAGAAAGTTCCTGCAACTAGATTGCTTGAGTATATCGCGATGATTATCTAGGACCGACTGCCTTCCTTCTGAGATTTCCGATACTGGTTAGCTGTGTGTTTTGGTGATAAAGCAGGCGGGTGATGATTTAGCATAGTTCAAATGAGCCGGACTGCGGCCTTGATTAATTTCAGAAATTAGTCTTTCGCTCCTATCTGACGCCTGCACCAGCACTATGTCCACGTGTCGTCCTTTATTTCGAAGAGTGAGGTAAAGCACTAAACCTCCTCTTTTAAGGGTTGGTGTTTTCAGTGGCTGGAGTTGTTCTCCCCACAACATAGCCTAGTACATGGGATTTCGAATCACAGGTAGCTCAAAATGGTTTTTCCTCCCTTTTATCACCTTCCCACCGTGCTTTAACAGTTTAAATAAGCAGCTTCAAGACTCAGTGGAAAAGGGAGACTCGCAAGGAATCGCATTTGAGACCCTGGTGAAATGGAAATCTCTATTCATCTTAGTATATATAGTACAATTGTAATGATAATATCTATTCATCAGGTAAAGTAGCGCCCGAGTCCTCTCCAAACACTTGAATTTGTGAGAGCCCTACTCTCATAAGAGGAACTCGGGAAACCAAACCAACATGTGCAAAATTTTCCTCGTGATCACAAATGATCGTAGCACAAACAACGTATCGATTTTTATTTGGTAATTTAATTATCCTCTTCATCCTTTGCTGCTTTGGAGGCAAAATTAATGAAAGTTTCATCGATAATTCCAACCACGTTAGGAAAATCAATGCAATGCAAAATCGCCTGTCCTTTACGGAGTGACGTCACCGCTGCGTCTACTCCGGTGATACGTAGTACTACAAGCGGGTATATGGCTTACAGAGGATTTGAACTCTAGACCCTACGGGGCGTGCATATCGCGCTCTAGCTGTCCGACAGCCACCTGGTGCGTTAATCCAGGGAGTGCCATCAGGCAACGCTTGCTGCTCAACGATGTAATACTTGCAATTATATATAGAATTTAATTTAGTCCTCAGCAGTATCTCGTTGGCTCTCAACAAGTACTAACACTGGAGGAGAATGTGTTACACGTAAGTTACTCTAACAGGATCATGCACAGTCTTTTGGTTTTGTGAAGGGATGGAGACACACGGAACATCTGGACATGCATGTTGACACTGGCTTGCAACCCAGCTGCTTGCTGTGACCATGAAGATCGATGCCATTGAAAATGCAACCATTTGTTCACACATAGTTATAGGGAGAGATATAGACATTCTCACAGTCATGGGATTTCATATGGAAGTGGGATGGTTCTCACAACTGTCACTTTCTTGGAATGATTGTCGTGTAATCTTGATATAGGAAAGTTACAATTGGGGGAAATTTGTCCGCATTTCCCATGTGGGGGAACCTTTCATTTGTCTCCCTGTGATAAAGAACCAATTCATTTATAATATAATGATACACATAATAGTTAATTTATCTTGCTGATCAGACGGGACAGTGAGTGTTTCAAAACAGTGTTTAAACAACTGGATCCTGAACTTGCATGAAGTGTAGTAGTAGGGCTATCTTTAGTCACCAACGGCGTGAACATGGCATTTATGCTGCAACTCTCTCAAGCTCCAATATGGTCTAGTTCTGTGGAAACACAAAATGGGTGTTGAGTGGTCTAGTTGCCAAACTTAACCTGTGTGGAACAAGTTCCTTTTTTCTTTCTAATGGCCATGGTGTGGTGATAAGCAAACTGCACCTTGCAAGGGAATCACCAGAGTACAAGAGCATGATTAATTGTCATATCATGTTCAATTGTTCAAGGTTTGAAGTATGTGAGAATTGTCAAGGGTGAGGATAAATGGGTTGCAATTTTGGCAAACCTCAATTACCTTGTAGTGTAAAGAAAGGCAAAAATTGGTGAAAGGGTAATGAGGGGTGAGGTCGTTTAGGGGTTAATCTTTGCCATAATAACATAAAATTGTCAATTTCATGAATTTTCCCATTATAGACTTATCATTACAGAATGAAGAAACAAGTTACCCACACTATTCTTGCTTGCTAAATTAGAATGAGTTGGTGGTCTTGTACAGATACGGAACTTGGTTTGCAAGCATTGATCTTGCACTAATAGGGTGTTTTTATGGGAGGGTGACTAAAAATATGTAGTAACATTCAACATTGTTATGATTTAGTAACTATGTAGTAGCATTAACTTACTTTATTTTGTTTTTTTGACCTATTTAAATGAGAATTTTTGTTGTGCAAAACTAGATTGAGAATGTTGTAATTTCTCCCACAATTTTAAAAGTGTTATATGATCAAATTTCTATATGCACAGTGCAAAACAATATACACATTAGAATCCACTACACATTCATATGTAGTACCAAAGTGTTCACCGTAGCTTGAAAACACCCACTACCATTTGTACAAACCCCTAAACGTCCTAGCGTCCAGAAATTGGATCACGAATAGATTCAAAGCCTTGCAACTTTCTCATACAATCTTCAATGACTTTCATCCAATTCATCTTTATAAACCTACTAAATTCCCTATAAATTACAATAAATCTCTCGTGATGGGGAGCTGTTGATAATATTGGAGAGGCCTCCAACTACAAGTAAGGTGGTTACCCCATTCTCAACTGAATAAGAAATACGGATATGAGGCATTGGTATTATTTAGTATTATTATTTTTTAAAGGTAGGCAAGAAGAAATAGATTCTAACACAAGTTGAAACATAATTTTTGGATGAAGAATGAATTAGTTATGAATTTTCAAAGTTGAAGTATGACGCATCCCATTCACGTCATATAGGTACACCTCTTTCTGTCTAAAGAGGATTTGTATTGCACACACTATAAATGCTTAAACCAACAACAACGAATCCATAACCACACCTACATGTACTAAAACCAACAAGAGAGAACCCATTACCAATTGTAATTCATGCTACAACCAACACCATTGGAGCATTGATTGTGGATAATGCCCCTAGCTGTTGGTAAAAGGAGCCAGTTGGGAATGGGGTAACCACCTTATGTCAAATTTGTTGGGTAGATTTTAGACTTGCAATGGTCCTCTCATATGCACCTCATCTACATTTGAGCCATGCTAATATCTACTTATGAGGCTAGGATCTACTTTTGTTCAAAGGGTTGGTACGTTTAGGGGTTAAAACACGTTGTTCAAAGTAACAACTTTTAATTTCCCAATAATTAATTAATGTGTCCATGTTGTGCATGATTTAGGAATGTTTTTTAAGCCTTTTACGTAGTTAATATTTGGGTGAGGTAGGAGTCCACATGAGAAAGGTGCCATCACCATACTCATGAAAGGGGTCAACTACTACGTGGTGCAGGAATGGAGGTGCATGGTATGCGTGCAATATATTTCCAAAATATTTCCCAAATATTTGTTGATGTCATATTTTTTAAGTACTCATATATTAGCCAGGAACTCAACTAATATGTGAGTACTTAAAAAAAAATGCACTAGTCACAAGTAGAAATCATGTCATGTTCCATCCAACTTGGATGGAACCGGTTATTACATTGATTATTGCCATTACTATTAGTCACGGTAATTGAGTTGTGAGTCACAGAAATTGTGGTATTAGAACAAGTGTGACTTACAATAATTGAGAATTCTTACAGTGAATCTGTCGAGAGAATTGTGTGTATCCGGTCTTTTGTCCGCCTTTTTTCATGGACCAGAGTTGGTCGTCATCAATCTAACACCACTCCTCCTCACGGTCCCACCCCACTACCCAATTCTTCTCCCTCCCTTCAAATTTTATGAATAAAAATTTCAATCTATCAAGTGTTCTATTCTGGGTCTACAGTGAGATCATGTCGATCCTGTCCTTTCCAAATTACAGGTCAAAAAGAAGGGTTTTGAAGGACTTTACAAATAACTCTAATATTGGAGAAAGTTTCATTAGATGTTCAATCAAGTACAAATTTGAACCTAAATCTAGTCATAAAAAGTGGTTTGCCACACTCTTCAAATGTGATGTGTCTACTTGCCCTTAGCACTAAATTTAGATATTTTTCATTCATTTTACTGATTGGGAAGGTTAGTAGACCATTGTGGATGCTCTAAGCATCTTTTGTTGATTCTTTTAATGAACATTATGTAAAAATCGCCAACTAATTTGCAAGTTAAGATGGTTCACTGATTTTCACTAAATGTAACCTGCAACTGTCCTCATTCCTCTCCAAATTTGGAGAATTTCAAAAACGCCTTTTTAACTTTATATGATTAAAGGTTTTACATTAAGAATTTTTGGCTCCATCCATAGGGTTAGATCTATGATTGATGTTACCAAAAAATTTGAATAAAATTTTAACTCAAAATTCGAAACTCTTTTGAATTGTTAAAATCCAAAATTCTTTTGTAATTTTCTTTTGAACAAGATATTGACAATTTGTAGATGAATCTTGTTATGATTGGTTGAAATGTAATACTCTAAATGCAATGATTTTTGAAGGTTTTTGATTGCTTAATTTTATGGGTTGACTTTTTTAAGAGCACTTTTACAAATACTCTAAATATTTCAAATTTTGGATGAATCACTACACTAGGGAATAAGGCATAAAAACTTCACAAATCATCCCCTTTCTAATCGAATCACACATGCATGAAGCTAACTTCATCTAAAATATATAATAAAATTTTCACATTGCAAAAAAGTCAATGAAATATGGGAAATTTATGTTTAATTCTGTACATTGTCCACTTTATGGACGGTTGGATAAAGATGCACGCCCTGACTTTTCAAACATAACAAAACAGTTAATTTTGTCACTAGAATATGGCAAATGTGATGAAATTTTTGATGCCCACCTTATACCTTCACTTCCATATGTCAGGGTTGGCATTTCATGCTGAATAATTAAATGAAATTCCTTTTTAATAAATGTCAAATTATGTGATTATTCTTTAAGATTTTCTTTTTTCTTTACTTTTTGAAATAAATTTTCATTGAAAATGGAAAGAATTCATCGAACCAAAGGCGGAGTCCCGGGCAGGGATTGTTTTGAATTTTTAAAGAACTAACAAACAACCTACCTAGATGGCCACAAATTGAACCAAAGCAAAAGCTCCAAGATTGCTCAAGAACAGCAACCAGGTCACTCAAATAACCCAACCAAACTTCCAGTTCATCAAGATTCTCTTTTTCACGATACAAAACGGATTTTTTTTTTGGAAAAATAATTTCCTATTGAAGATTTGGGCTTATTTCTCGATGATGACAACTGACTACGGTACTAAACCCCTTGCTTGAGATTTAGTAAACCCCAGTCACAAGCATTAAATTGAAGTCAATGTTGACTACTATAAAGGCTTAGAGAATCTCCAATGGGGCACTTCAAACATGAATGACTTGCCAAATAAGAATGAAAAGGAAGAAGAGCCCTTTCAAAAATGAGGTCAGCACTTTAAAAAATTCTCATATAGCGTAATCCCTCTAAATTATATTTAGGTTCATTTATTGTTATAGCCAAGGCTTTTGTTAAATATTCTACATGTAGTTGCTCAAGATTGGTTCTTTAATTAATCATGACCATACTTGAAGTGCCTTTGGGTGAGGGACTTTTATTTTAGGCTCTCTATAATTTTAAATATTTGAAGGGTCGTTCAAATTTAGCGAGTAACCATTGAAGCTGCTCTTAGTGAGCATTTTCTCTTCTACCCATTTGATACTCCTCATTAGATGCCAAAATCAAAATCCTAAAAAGAATTTGCGCATTTCAAAAAACTTATGATTCAAAATGTAGCATTGCCGTGTGGTAGACTATGAAACCCATTGTAATAATCCCTTGGTAAATTACGATCCCTAAAATAAGCTTTAGTTAGATTTTTTATTCTTAAATGTTTTCGTTCTAGAGTAGGTTTTTGGAGTGCACAACATGGAGTTGTGGGAAACAGATTTTTTTTCAATATCTCTAGACCTCTTCTATGAATAGGAAAAAAGCTTCTACAAATTTCATCATATGCGCCCAAGTTTCTAAGCCGCAGATAAGCTAAATGTAACAAGTTTCTTTTTATTGAAGTTGAGTTCAAATTCAATTCAGATCATCTTTGAGGCCAAAAATGCAGTTTGAAAATGACAAATACACACAACAAAGTAGTAATCACACATGATAGAAACTCCAATCCTCTTTTGAAGTTGGCGTGAATAAAAGGTCCGTTTGTAATGTCAATGACCAAGTGCCCACTGGACAAAGGTTCATTGGAACAAAACTACTTTCACCTGCCGGGAATGAACATTTTAGTAAGTAATCACACAATACTAAAAATTTCATTAATTTTCTTAAAATAACCCAAAAGATTTGAAATTTTTTCCTCACATACATATAACACTAGTAGAAACATTCACCACCCACGTGGATTAGAGAAGCGTGCCCAAAAAGACTCACAACTACACTAAATAGTGTATTTAGTGTGAGGTGATGAATAATGTGCTTACCCCTACTACTTGTCTAACACTAATTGTCAATTTGTGGGTAATTAGTGTTGGCGGTTATCATCCAATTTGATTCATTCCATTTCTAAAATTTCAGTTTTTCCATCTAAACTTTCATCTCAAGTTTCATTCCTTACTCACACTAAATATCCATATCTGAAAAGATCACAATGTCAAAACGTTACTATTCTTCATAAATAGTGTGAGAATTCACATTTAGTGTTTTTACAAAAGTAGGTTTTTTGATATTTAGAGTGATGTTCGCAATTACAGTGCCTCACACTAAATACACTATTTAGTGTAGTTTAATCCATCATGTGCGGTTTTCTTGTGGGCCTTTTTGCTAATTTATACAAACGGTGTTTCTACTGGTGTAGTAACCATGCATATATTACAAACAAAAAATTAGCTTAAAATGTTTGATTTGCTGCCAAGCAAGTGGGGTTAACGTATAAGAATTGAAATATAGGTGACCTACACTAACATAAGGTTCTTTAGCAATTAATGAAGTCGACCCTTTTCAACGGTAGCCATTAGAAGAAGTTTGAGGCCTCCTAAAGACTACTAGTACAGCCAAGTTTCCATGCAATTTTCTTTTTTTAAATAAAAATAAAAATAAAAATTATTATTATTAATTTTTTAAGGAAACATTCCAATCTGACGTGGCTGAAACTCGGCCATGTCATTTTTTTATTTTTTTATTTTTATTTTTATTTTTATTTTTATTTATTTTTTGTTAAAGTATTTTATTTTTTTATTAGCATTGCAGTTTCAGCACTCTTTTGGAGGCCTCAAAATGCTTGTAATGACTATAGACGCTCAACTTCTTTAACCCTTAAACGTCAAGAGGGCCTTGACGGGGCAGCCTAGAAGGCATCTAAATTTTTTTGGGGAATTTTATTTTTTTTTATTTTTTTTCAAAAACGGCTCTGCAGTGCACTGCTAGTCAGCACTGTAGCACTGTAGTACTGCGGCACTATTGAACTTCAGCTGCCCCAACCTCAAAACTTGTTCAATTTGATAACTTTGATTGCTTACCAACGATTCCACAATCTCTCAAATGAGGCGAAAATTTGGGATCTAGATCGCTTTTTCAATAGCTTTCCAACACAACAAGTCTCGCTTGATTTGGTTGAGAAAATCATCTTTTTCTTGATTATTCTCTTTTAAATAAGCCCATCGGGCTTTCCTTGACGTTTAAGGGTTAACTAAAAATGATGTGAACTTGCCATGATTTGGGGATTCGCTACAGATAGATAGATAGAAACACCGACCCTAAGGAAACGGCCGGCGTGAATAGAGTGTCCGTTCGTAATGTCAACCACCCGATGCCCACAAAACAAAGGGACATTTGAACAATACTACTCTCCTCTTTCGGTGATGGACACTATAGTAACCAAAACAAAGTAACAGTAACAGTAACAAAGGAGAAAAGCAAAGTACTGTTGGATGAGTGCTAGTTTGTATAAAGGTATGTTTAGTGTTAAGTTCTATCGCCAAGTCATGAGTTCTTTGGTTGGTTGGTGAAGGGCGTTGTATCACAGTTATGTCGTCCGGGTTCGAAACCAGTTGGGCTCGTTGAGCAGTGATGTGGTACACATGGCTTGGTGCTGCTAGTGAGTTATCATGGCAGGAAAGTTGTACCAACCAATATTCGCTACACTGATTATGAGAAGAGCTAATTCAAGAACCTTGTGAATGTGCCAAATAATTTTTTTTAAATGGATTTTATTTTTTTCATTTCAACACGACAAATAATCCTCAAGATTCCTCATACAAAAACAACATTTTGGAAGAAAGTATTTCCCAGATTTTTCAGCTTTGTCTTTTGAATTTTAAACTTGTGTGGCAGACGAGCTATTAATGAAGGTATGGTATGGAAGTTTAGCTTTTTGGTGGAAACCAACCAACACTGGATCAATCAGTGCCTGCAAGCCGCAAACAAACCATGACTCAATGTCAGAAAAATGCCAACATTTTGGTTGGATGTGTACGCACATCGTACACCCCAGCGTCGGAGGATCTCTGTTGTCAACGAAACCAAACAATGTGGACTGTGAGCCCCTGACAGTATAACCACTTATGCACTGGCCATTGAGCCATTCCATGTGGCTTCTATTCCTAATCTTCGTCTCTATGACTTCCCCAATCATAGTTCACAAATAATACCTTTCCTTTTTTTTTCTTTTTTAATTAACCCTTGAACGACCCAAAAGCCCTTCCGGCCGTATAATATATTCTGTATTTGGTGGTATTTCATCAACAATGACCAAGTATTTTTCAATAGAAAGTAAAAGCAATAATCTTGATAATATGTATATAATAATATGTCACAATTCTTTTATTAAACTACAATTGAACAATTATAAGGTAAAATACAGGTTGTAGAGAGGGACTCCAAGGGCCTTTTAAGGGTTAAACTAATAAATCAGTGATACTAGAGAAATTTCACATGACGAATGAAAAGGAAAAAATGATTCTTTTAGCTTGAAAGGCTATGAAAATGAGTTTTGGCCTCTTTTTTTTCAACAAATCATAACGCACTATGTTGTCATAGAGATTCGAACTTTGAACCTCCTCAATGCAAGAGAAGCTCCCTCAAACTTAGCTTGGGTTTCCATATAAGAATCTCGACGTATCTTCACACCTTCAAACCCATGATGCTCTCCTAAGGAAAGGAGCTTAGTGGCTTGTGTGAGTGGGTGTCAAAAAATTCTAAATCAAGATTGAAAACACCTTGTGACAGATAGGCTATCTGGTTCTCACTTTATGAATAACTCTACTATTTTGGAAGAATTCATTTCACCATAATCTTACTTCATTTTGGCACTGGCAACTCATACATAAGAGAAAATAAAAATGAAAATGGATGAAATTGCTAAAAACTTCTCCAAAAATATATATATGCTTTGCCAAAATTTTGGATGGATTTTCCATCCTGGAAAACAAATGTTATCATGGATGAAACTATCCAATGTTCTTCAAGCACAAACGATGAGCGCAAACACCGTCTAAAGCCTCCTACTACAAAGACAAGGCGTCGCTTTTCACTTGGTAGGTGAGTCAAATGGCGCCACTTCGCACTCACTGCCTAGGCGTTGGCATGTCCTTGGGGAGCACCACCTTTTCTACTAGTGTCTTGATTTTGTGTTTATGTACCAGAGAACATTTGAAATCCATCCCTAAAAAGACAAAGGATTCATAATTTTAAAATGACAAACTCAATCTATCATATTGTAGAAAATATGATTCAAATGAGACAAAATTTTATATCACCACATAAAAAGCACTCAAGAAGAAAAGCACAAGGTCCAATTGTCACTTTATTTGTCCTTCACGGGTTAAAGTCAAGCATGATAATGCGAACGCTGGACATATCACATCACAAATACTTGTTGAGAAGTTTTTAGAGTGCCAACTACATTATTGAGAGGGTCAACGAAATTGTGGTACAGTTGGCAACCACCCTGATTTTATTTTTTAAAGAACAGTACAGTAGCATGCACACGCCATTGATTGCTTTGTGTAATGCACTTTGTGTAATTTATGACCCTTTTCCCACATAGTTGATGGGAAATGTTTGAACAGGAGTACCTCCATAAGGTAGTCCAAACTAAGGAACAAAGTTCCAGCCCTTTTGCGGCCAGCCGGCGTGAATCAAGAGCTCGTTCATTTCTGGGTCCCCACACAAAAGTTCAGTAATGAGAATCATAGTTGTCAGGTGAATAGTAATTTCATGTAAATCATACAACCATAAATTTTCATGACATTCGGTAGCTCTGCTCACATGGGTTGTCTTAGAGCATCTCCACTAGCACTATGGATACCACTCTCACTGGCTATGGAAAAATGGATGAGAGTGGGTTGGTGAACAATTTATATGGTCCGTGACATTGGATAATCCAGTGAAAATCAGGGCCCTCAAAATTACTCTTACTAGTGTCTTCTCTTCTTAATTGTACATCATCATTGCACAATCCATGTGTGGCCCATTCACACATCAATGATGCATGCGTCATGTAACTTTGATGGAATCTGTTGTCAACCAAGAAATATAAAATACGCAATTAGAAATTACTCTAATGCATGACAGAAAGGAACGCAACGCAAAAAAGGAGCATGGCTTTACTTGCGGCACTGTGATGCAGGTGCATAGTGCCTGAACAATAGTTGCAACAAGAAAAAGATTATGCTTTGAATCTTTTTCTACCTTTTTTTCATTTCAAGGACACAAATGCAATTACGGCAGGGGCTTGGTGTGAATGGGCCATGAACATTGCCTCACTTACTATTTTCAAGAGTCTAATTGAGTGATGTTGGTGGAGGAACTACATGGTGAGGTTTGACTTTTTTGGATGACCTTCAAAGTGCAATCCAAAGTGTTGGTAGAGATGTTCTTAGAGCTTCATATGCTTGCATCCTCTGTCTACTTTGGGCCCTTGCCACTTCCTCCCGCTCTGCTACTAATGGAGTTGATGAAATGTTGAGGTATATTCCTCATCATTTTGTTAGAGTAGAGATAGTCCCTACATTCCCCGGGGGTCACTCTTTTATATGTATGAGGAATTACGTGACTGCACAAGAGGGGGATTAATTTGAACACTATTGGACTATATATACAATAAACATATTTAGGGTTTAAAATAGGGTTTTATATCTACATTATACATGAACAAATGTAAGAATATTCTAACTGTACAAAGGGTATTTTAAGGGGAGTCATGAACGCATGTGATTCCAAGGTTTAATAAAGAGTGCACCCCTAAACTATGTTTACTACTGAACATTATGTTTTGTCACCCCCTCTCCTCCAAATCCAAGTGCATGTAGCATAAAAGCATCCCCACCGTTCTCCCTAAATTTATCCCTTGACCACTATCATCGCATTCAAAATTTGGTGTTACAAACTATCGTCTTTACACCCTTGAAGCTTTATTTGAATTTCTTAAATTAGCTATAGAGAGCAAATGTATCACTAGATTTGATGCTCATATTTTGTGATTCTCTCACCCACCTTCAAAAAACTACACTAAATACAAACATTTTTCATTCACTGTTCAAAGTCAACTGGAAATTTAGTAACACGATACGGATGCTCTAAGCCATAAGAATACAATACTAGAAAAATGAGTGTCCGAAACAGCTCAAATATTAACAGTTTCTTGTTGCTTAGTATAAGGTAGAGGGCTCCAAAACTAATAGGATTCTAATTCCATAAGAATCTAGGCACAATATTCATCTTAGAACCTAAATCTAGGTAGACCATAGATAGCTTATCATTTTGGTCAACATCCAATAAAAGCTCTATGATGTGCCTAGAGTTGTGTTCTAAAATAAATGCATGGTCTAGATTCTATTGGAATTAGAACCCTGTTGGTTTTGGTGCCTTCTACCTTAGTTACTTTAGATGTCTAGATCATCGTTCGGGAAAAACCGGTGGTTAATAACAAGTCAGCCAGTTGATTTTTCAAAATAAGCAGTTGAACTTCAAAAATAAAAGCGAAAGATTAGACTAATTGAATAAAAGAATAATTATATTTAGTATTTATAGAAGAAGTATATGGGGTGTATTTTTAAAAAAAACCGATTGGTTTGAGAGAATAAAGGGAAGTAACTGGTTCGCTCAAAAAGTATCTCAACACTAGTCGAAAAAATGTACAGGGAGATCCGACAATTAATGTAAAATCAGCTGAATGAAATTGCCAAATTATCTGTTGAAATTCATAAATTTAGGCTAAAATTCAGATAAATTTTGTGATACTCGGGTTGCTACCTAGGTGACACATAGGTAATAACCGGATGACTTCTTATATAAAACCGGTTGTTTATTGGAAATATTGGATATTTGCCGGTTCCTTTGGAAAACTCCTGGTTCAATGGGTCTAGATTCGGATGGTGGGTTAAGACAATTATGTTAATGGCGTCACGTAGGAATATACTGATTGTCTTTACTGCATGGTTAACCCCTAAATGCCTAGGCCTATGACCATGGAGTCATGCTTTACCTGTTACACTCAATTTTCCACTATAAATAAGATAAAAATTCAACTTTATATTTTTAGTAGATGAAACCACGTGTCTACTACAAATCATGAATTTTTCATAAAATTTGTTGAAAATTTGGAATTACTATGATTTTTTGAAGTAATTGTAAAGAAAATTCCTATCAATTACAAAATATGCTCAAATTTTTTGATTTACTAAACAAAGAGGTAATTTACAATGAAGAACATTACAGTAGATGAAAATCATCCGTGTTTCCAAATTTAGATAATTTGCTACACTATGGTGATACCTACTGAACTTGTAACTACAATAAAACACTCAATTTTCAAAATTTTCCAAAAATTCAAAGTGGAGTAGAAATTAGACTTGGCAAGCTTCATTTTGTTAGTAAAGCTCAAATGCAATGGAACTCATTTTCATAGCCTAAATGTAGTTTAAGTAGAACAAGCAAAAATATTCAAAATACACTACGTGGTGAACCATTTTTATTACTCTTTTTGTAGTTGGGGCCCCATGTAAAATCCCAAAATGACTTGAATTACTTGAATTAAATTTGAAGAGATGGCATGACCAATGAAACCCTTCACACAAAAAATTGAATGGAATTCAACATTCTTTCTTCATCCAGCAACTAATTCAAATCATCCAAAGACCATTTTTTGGTCTGGGTGGCTGTTAGGGGTTAATATTATCCCAATATGGGAGACTTTTGGAAGTATAAATTTGCTAAGATGTCCGCCCACTTTTTCAGATGTTACTGCAATTCTCAGTGGTTTGAGTTATCATGTCTTGTAGACAGAATTAAATATGGCACTTCAAATAACATTCAATAGCTTGTAGTAGCTCTAGCTTGTCCTACAGTAGATGGTGCAACATATTCCACACCCAACAAAATCAAATTAATAATTAACCCCTAAGCGTCCTCTTGCCACCCCGAAACAATGTTTTTTGGTCCAATTCTTGAAATAGAATTTTCGAATTTTGTGGGGATCTTTCCACATATTGAACGGTATGATCTTGAAAGACTTGGATTATAGTTTTGGCATCAAGTTGTTTAGGCCAATTTTGACCGTTGGATCAAAAGATAATAGGCTTTGATTGCGGTTTTTGGGTGTTGACTTTGGCCGGGCAGTGATGCATTTTTTGACTATATGGCAAATTAGGTGTCTTTGGTCATTGAGAAAAAATTGTAGAAAAATATGAAGGTGTTCCCCATCACCAAAGCAAGATGTTGACACAAAAAAATGGATTTATGGAGTAATTGTCATGAAAGTGTGGGCCTTGCATTCATCGTCACACAAAAACTGTGGTTCAGGGTTACAATGGGTGGGCTGCCCAACTATGAGGTAGCCATGAATGAAAAACTGCATCCCATCTACTCTCCTGCCACAAAGAGAGGAGGATGAACTACCAAATGGGTCACTGCCCGCAACACTAAAACTTTAGCACTATTGCCCGGCTAGGCAGTTATCTGCAGCATCAAGAAAAGTGGATCAGGGTCACATGAATGAAAACGGTTGAGTGCGCGTCCATTGCCAGCGCCCACGGCAATGCTCTGGACACCACGACTTGCCACGCCGCAGCCCACGCGCGTTGCGCCCACGCTGCAGGAAAACTGACACGCCGAGCTCACTGGAAATCGTGCCAAATTTTTTTAGTGAAGCGCCCAGCTCCCGGCGCCCACTCACGGCGACCCTCCTACTTACACAGCCGCTGCAAAACGCGAGCCGCGTTGTACACGCAGCGGCCGCAGACCCCGTCGCCCTGCGCCCGCGTATTCAAAAACATACGAGCTAGTCGTGCTCGAGAGAAACAGGCCCGCACGCCGCGCTCCTCGACTGGTCGCCATCTCCACCGCGGCCTCGCCCTGCTGCCGCACACCCCGTCGCCCTGCGCCCACTAGCAGCAACACGAAAAAAGTGAATGTCGATGATGCAAACCCGCACAAGCCACTCTAGCCTCGCCGTCGCCAGCTCGCCGCGCTCTCTAGTTGCAGCAAAACACACTGCAAGGCGGCCGCGACAAGAGCCTCCGGACTCCGTAAAAAATGAACGCCCCTGTCAAAGGAAAAATTCACAGCCCTTGACAACTCCAGCAAGGGTAGTGAAGGAAATAGCTTGCCCAAAACATCAACCGCGTAGAAAACGACCACAGCCGCGTCAAAATGGCCTGCGCCCACGACGCAAGTGGCCACAGCTCACGGCGGATTCTGCTAGAAAAATTGACGCCGATTCCTCGTCCGGGTCAAAAACGGCCTCACAAACTGACAACGGCCTCACAAACTGCCCCTCCCACGCGGGCCGCATGCAATCAAGCCGAGCTCTCTTTTTATGGCGAGAAGAAGTCGTTGCATGCCCACGCGCCATTCTCAAAAAAAATACCCAACGATCGTGCCAACCTGGAATGTCGCCAGTACTACATCACACGCCACAAGACACATTTTCAAGATCAGTGACTGGGCACGCTCACAAAAGTACCATTGCCGAGTGGGGTAAACCGATAAATTACTAGGAGAAATAGACAAGATAAATTGAAAGGAGAAAATCAAAAGATGAAATAAAAAAAAGACGTTGAATAAAGTTATAGAAATAGAAAAAGAGAACACAGATTTTGAGTGTAGAAAATCAAAACATAAAATAAAAACAGACATTGAAAAAAAGTTTGTCTGAGTCCAAGCACTCTCTTGGAATTCACTTGGCGGTTTAGGTGGCCGGCTAGACGCTCCACCCACGGCCCCATGCATCCCTCCTACCTGGACACCACGACCTCGCCCTCTCCTGGCCCCACCATCGGGAGTGTGCCGCGCGCCATTGACTCCGGCCACTTCAGCAGCCACCCTTGCTCCGCCACGCCTGCCGCAGCCCCTTCTCCTCCCACGCAGATTTGCCTGGACACCATCTCCGCCGCGGATCTCGGCTGCCAGCCTTGCTTCCTCGTTGACTTCGCCTTCAGCAGGCTGTATGCCGCGCTTGCCACGTCGGGTCCCCCTCCCACGCGAAATCAGCTGGGCTCTATTCCCGCCGCGTCCCCCGACAGCCAGGGCATTTGGATCATGAGCTTCGGCTCGGCTTGCTTGTTTGCCGCGCCCACGTGGTCCCCGACCCCTGCCACGCCGAGCTCGCAAAGGGCCTCCTGATCCACCGCTGACCGCCGGTTCCCCAATTTCCTTGAATTCGTGCGGCTCCACGTCGACCTCGCCTTCAGCAGCCCACGCGCCATCTGCATGCCCACGAGCCGCTCGTACCAGCCTTGCTTCCTCAGCCTCCAAGGTTGGATGATTGGGCACGAGCCCCTCCACTTCTGCGCCCACGGTTGTAGTGAATTGTCTCCGTCTTTCGTCGCCGCGCTCCCTAGCAACGACTCTCATCTTCTTTTTTTCTGTCTTCCCTCGCCTTGTGCCATTGTCTCTGGCTTCGCTAGCTCAACCTCGCCTTGCAGTGCCGATTCCTCCCCCTCCACGTCGGGTCCTCCTTCTGCCACTAGCTCGGCGAGCTCCGCTCCGCCCCAACCCTCTTCCTCCTCGCAGTAATGCAGTTCGTGGTCTTTAGATTCGCCTCCGTCTTCGTAGTCGCATCCTTGAGTACTCCACTCAATCCGCCATGCTCCGTCGCTATAGTCGCCTTCATTTGCCAATAGATCGTCGCCACGCTCGGAGTCACTGCCGGAGTCAAAAGAACTGCTCCGTCCCTCCAGCCACAGATTAGGATCAAGCCCTTCGTCGTCACCTTCTTGCGACAGCGGCAGCAACCACTCATTCGTTTTGGTGTTTGGCTTGTTTGACTTGTGGCACATCAACTCTGTCCCGCCATGCCCCAATGTCCCAGCAGGCAGCATGCTTTGTGTCTGCAGAGGCAGCGGTGTTGCTTCCAGCTGAGACTCTGGCTGTTGTGGAAGGTGCATCCGGCCACCACTCGCGGCGCAGAAAGGAGTTGACTGCATCGGAGAACCCTCTTGGATTTCCTTCAATCCTTCGAGATTTCCACCGTAGAGTTGCTGCAGCATGATGGTGCCAAAGAAATCGCAAGCCCGCTGGACTTCTGGTTTTCACTAGACCTGCCTTCATTGGCAACTTCAGCAACAGCTCCTCGTCCAGTAAGTTGCACAGCCGGTGATATTGGGCCTCACTATAACCTTCTTCCCTCAACCACGTGCTCAAAATTCCCTCTCCTTTTTGCAGCAACTCGTCACGGCTATTCACTAGATCACTAATCAACATTGTACTGTATTAAAACCGCTCTCACCATTTGCTCAAAGAACCCTTGATTCGGCATGTAGCTACTTTTCACGCCCACCTTAAGAAGCGAACATCAAGACATTGCCCACGCTGAAAATTCAATCACTCCATGTCTGTCTAACTTCAGGCTATGCAGTTTTTATTCCAAAGATGCCTCGTTCAAAGGAAGTGCTGATACCCCCCTCCAACGTCCAAATATTTAGCTGAAGCATAGATTAGCGCCACTTGTCCATCTTGTTAGTCCCGAGGTAATTAGCATTAGTTGCCCTCGTTGAATTCAACTCAAATATTTGTAGTTCAACTGCCAATCTCAGCCCCATCAAGCACGGGCAGTGAAGAAAAGAATGAGATTTGGATTGAAAACTTTGTTCTAAGTCATGTACTCCCATGTGTTCATTCATCAGTGTTGCAAGTTGCAACTGCCCCCATTCAATCTCTTGTGTTGAAGCCATTAAATTTTTTGGCTGAAATGGAAACATACGAGCTATAATTGGACCCCAAAATTCAATTTTCAAAAATTTTGAGTGTTGTTTCTTGGGTCTAACCAGTAGCTACCTAAAATTTATTCACAAAAAAATCACACCCGAAAAAGTGCCGGATGAAAAAGTTACAGAGCCGTCATTCTGTACATCAAGCGTTTTTTGCATGGTTAGGCAGTTAGGGGTTAAGTGAACATGTGAAGTCCCAAGATATTTTCATGAAGGAAAGGCAAAGAGCATGAAGGCTACTAAATGTGATGTTTGCAAGAATAGTTCCTGTTTATTTGTGTGTTTACATTTGTCAATCATGGCTCGTCATTTGTCCTCTCACTACACTAAATAGGTAGATTAGTGTTAGATACACTAATTTACATAAACATGTTGTAAGTTTTTACTGTTGACCAATTTTTTTACCCTCTATATTGGTCAAGATGGGGATCTTTCAATAGTATTGGAATCAATGTCTTTGATAAAAAAAATTGTTGAGAGTAAATATCTATAATATTTTCAAATCTTATAATTATCTAACACTAATCTACCTATTTAGTGTAGTAAGAAATGTGTCATTTTTCACTGACTATAATTGAAAAAGGAATGAAACCGCGCCAAACACATGGGTTGTGTCAATGTTGGTGAGTGGTGTTGATCACAAGATGACAGAAATATAAGTAGAATATTCAGCCATTGTTCATTGTTCTCATGAAAGGAGGAATAAAAAAAGGTCTACTACTAGTGCCTGAAAACTAGCAGGTTACTTCACATTTGAAGTGTTGAATTAGAAACCATTTCAAGGTGAATTTTTTTTCCATTCATTGATTTACTAAACTATTTGTTTTTTTTTTACATCATAATTTATTGTGTTTTCATAAGGTTTTTTTTAGCTCTTGTAAGGGTTCATCCTTTTGCTCTTACTTCAAGAAAGATAAAATAGTCAAACCATGTGATTCTTGAGGTGGGGTGGACTTCCAACTCTCCACCATTATTCTTTAATTAAATAATTACGTGGCATGTCTAATATTTTAGAATCCACTACAACAATTCTTGTGCAACAATTCTTGTGCAACAATTCTTATTTCTAGGTACAGCTTACCAAGGCTAAAGAGCCTTATGTTGTTGGTCATCTGCTTTAACTATTTCTTTTCTTTTCATGTTTGGATGTCGTAAGTCCAGTGCCGTTTTAGACTTTCTGCTATATTTTACAATACACAGTCTTGCTTAGAGCATCCGCACTCATGCCCACCAAGAGTTTAACACACACAATAACTAGTTGAAAAATGCTAAGAGCCCTTCAAAAATGCCTCTTGACCCTCAATTTTAGCGGGTTAAGAAATTTAAACTTAAATTTAGTTGACTATATCCCACATTCTTCTTGTGATTAATCCATTGACTATTTGATATGCACTTTTGGTGTTTGAGGGCCGAGTGGATGAGTGTAAGTTCAAGGGCTCTTCAAATGTAGATGAATAATTCTAGTGAGTCAACTTTAGTGTGCATGGGTGCGGATGCTCTTAGATGAATCAAAACCTGATCCTCGCAAATGGACTATAATAATTATGCTTTAGAAGGTTACATGGAGGAACTTTTGCTTGAAATTTCCAAACAATAAAACATTATTTTATTGACTTTAACTATAGGGAAGAGACATTGCAAGGACACCCATTTTCTTGGGCTAAATTCCATTGTAGAAAATATATTTTGTCCATGATTCCACTGAAATGCATTCTCGTCCTTCACCCATTCTATTCTTGTCAAAGCTCCTCGTAGGCGTAGCTGCTTGTTTTATTTTTGGGGCACAAATGCAAGTAAATATCATTGCACACCAAAACATTTACATCCAGATTGAATGTCATCATCATGTGTTCATAATGGCCCTTTGTCTTGTGGACACTGAATCATTAACCCCTAAACGTCCTCACCTATGTCCAGTTTAGGCAGTTTTGCAAAGATGCATTATAAAATGAAATTAATATGAATATTTAGAAGTTGATGTATGAATAAAAGTTATACATTTTTAATTTTAGATTCTATCTATACGGTTAGATCTATGATTGCTATCACTAATATTTTTCTATAAATTTTGAAACATTAAATAAAAAATTATTTTGTAATTCAATTACGAATAAGATATTGACAATATGTGGATGAAATTTGTTGTGATGGGTTAGAATGTAGTACTTTAGGTGTAGTGATTTTTGGAGATTTTTTGGATGCTTGATTTTAATAGTTTTTTTTTTCAAGAACACTTTTAGACCAAAATCTTCAAGATTTTGAGTGAAACACTACAACACAAAATGAGGCATAATTTTTTCAAAAATTATTTCCTTTTCGATCGGATCACACATACATAAAGCTAATTTCCCATAAAAAATTCAGTAAAAAAACCACATCACGAAAAGTGCATGACGGATGAGAAAATACAGATGAAATTTGTACATCATGCAAAATATGCATGGTTGGGCAGTTAGGGGTTAACACTACAAAGAGGCACTTTATTCACGCCGGCCTCGAGAAGAAACCGGAGTTTCTATCTATCATCATCATGTGCAGGAGTTCTTGCCACCGACTGTAAGAAGAGTCACCGACAGCCAATGCTATGCAACTCATCAATGCAGTTACATGTGCAAATTGATGACGGTATTACATTATTTATTTATTTATTTATTTATTTTTGATACAAATGGTTTATTTTATTGCATTCTTTCAAATACAATTGAGAGGTTTTGCATCATAAATTCCTGCAAATGATTGTGACCATATCAAAGTCATTCTATCTCTTTCTTACTCAATGGTACGAATCCCGCTTAGAATGTAGACTACGGTAGTTTCTGTCTCAGTGGCCAAAATTATTTTCTTAGCAGGCTTTACATGATCTTTTGTTTCTTCTTGGGCTGTGTCTTTGCCACCACTGCCGACATGGTGTCATTCAACTCTACGAAGAATTAATTAAACCAAGAAATTCATTTTTTGAGGCATGAACCTTATTTATTTTTAATTATTAAATATTCATTCGTGGGGTGGCAACCCAACTATGGTATTACGGTGTGTGTTATTTCGGTCAACATTTCTACTAGTGTAATGGGCCCAATGCATGACATGTGATTATTTGATGTCCAAACTAACACATTTAGGTCACATTTGTGTTATATTTGTTGACGTTTCTACTAGACCATGTAATGGACCCCATTTATTAAATGTGATTATTTGTGACATTTACCAAAGCCCCCCCCCCCCCCCCCCAAAATTAGTGCCAATAATTTATCCTCTCACCATCACTTTGAATACACACTTGTTACTTAATGAGTAAGGCCTAAGGGGCCACAAAAATGTAGCCATTTGATCTACCTTGCAAACAATTTTGCATTTGAGGTGATCTTTCCTTTCTCTGCTAAAGTAGAGGCACCTTGAACCTTGGATACTCCCAAAGACTTCTCGGCCTTTAGCTACAACAAGTTGGACCTATTACATCAACCTTTTTTAATCTCGTCCAACTTTAGAGCATCCAATCATTGATATTTCACTCTACCTTTTTCCAAACTTATGTATTCACAAAATTAAATACACGAATGTTCAAGAACAATGGACCATTCATACTAGACCCCTGCCGCACTTGTGTTTGCATCATACAAATGTTAAAGGGTAACTTTCACAAACATTAAACAATTTGCAACGCTTGTCAGGGTTCAATTCGTCTTCTATAAAATTTAGCAAACGCAAGTACTTTCCTCCAACGCAAACAATAGCTCGTCCTCTAATTTGTGTCTACAACAATAACTTACATGCATTCCTATCACTGTAGATTGTATAATTTATTTATTTTTTCACTCCCAAGTTTGTGGGAAGCTATTTGCTGCACCGCAAATGTAGCAACCTAGCTGGTGTGAAACAATGCACTTTTTAGTAATAGGCAAGCCTTTTCAACAACTATGGGTGTTGACTTAATTTTTATGCTTCAAAAATGTGTATCAATTTTATCATCAAACAAAAAAATATTTGCATAAAATTGCATTATTCATGGGCTCTTTCTCTCCACACGAGAAAAAATACACCGTTAGCAAATGTATACCAAATCGCTTAACTTCACTGTTCAAGGTGCCTCTACCTTATTTTATTCACTTCTGAACTTGCAACAATGAGGATAATGATAATTTCCTTCATTTTCTTCTATTTTCCTTCTTTTTATTTGTATTTTTTACACTAGATATTCTCAAATTTTGAGGCCTTAGATTTGGACGGTCCCACTGCAAATTCCAGGGTCCCCAGATGCCGTTTGTCATGAATAGAACCAACAAATGGATTCCAGAATATTCCCATTAAAATTCTGTGTGAGCCTCACGGCCTTGGCATACTGGGCTGAATTCATGCTCAATTATTGAAGGCTAAAGTCTATAAACTCAGACTCAAAAGCTTATGCTCAAAGACCAACCTGTCACATCTTTGGAAATGTGGAATATTTCTCCATCAATGATTAATATGAATAGATTTTTGAGGCCACTCACATGCAAAATGAAGCTAGGTTTGCATGTCCATCTTTTAACCTCTAAAGTACCAAGGATTTGTGGTTTTAAAATGACAAATTCAATTGATCACATTATGAAAGGTAGAAATAAAAGGAAACCCAATTTTATATCACCAGAAGATATAAAAATAAAGAAATTTGAACAAGAGGAAAGTCCACAAAGGACTTGCTAAAAAATATGAAGATCAATCTGGGCTCTTTGGTCCTTTAGGGTTAACCCTGGGTGATCAAAAGTTGGCTTATGAATGTAAATCACTATTCAGTTCCAAGTGCCACATCGATGATATTCATTCAATTCTTTTTGTGAAGGATTTTGCTTGCTCATGCCACCTCATCCAGTTAAATTCAAATCATCCAAAAAAAATTTGGATTTTACATGGGGTCCCAACCACAAAAAGAGTCCTAAAATGATTCACCGTGTAATGTATTTTGGATTTCTACTTAAACTAAATTTAGGCTATGAAATTGAGTTCTATTGCATTTGAACCTAATCCATGGATGTCCTCACTTTTCTCTAGATTTAGACAATTTCAGAGATGTCTTATAAAATGTAAGTAAGAGGGATATTCTGAACTTGATATATGAATAAAAGTTGTATATTAAGAATTTTTTATTCTACCTATACGGTTATATCTATGTTTGTTGTTACCAATATTCTTGTGTAAATTTTGGAACTTAAAATCCAAAATTCTTCTATAATTTGATTGCAAGTAAGATATTGACAATTTGTACATGAAATTTGTTGTGATTGGTTGAAATGTAATACTCTAATTGTAGTGATTTTTGGAGACTTTTTGGTTGCTTAGTTTTATAAGTTGACTTTTTAAGAGCACTTCTACATTGAAATATTCAAAATTTTGGGTGAATCACTACAACATAGAAGGACGCTAAGATCATACATGTACAAAGCTTACTTCACATAAAATATATAGTAAAAATTCAATGCTGCAAAAAGTCAATGAATGAAAAAAATGTGTTTGATTCCGTACATTTTTCACTTTTTGAACGATTGGACGTTTAGGGGGTTAACTTACAAAATGAAGCTTGCCAAGTCTAATTCTTACCCCACTTTGAAATTTTGAATTTTTTTGAAAACTGAGTGTCTTATTACAATTACAAGTTCGGTGGGTATTACCTTGGTGTAGTTTTAAAATCTAAATTTAGATACACAAATGATTTTCATTTACTAAACTTTTCTTCATTGTAATTTACACCTTTGGTAAAAAAATTGGAATTTTGGAGTACATTTTGTAATTGGTATGAAATTTCTTTACAATCATCTCAAAAAATTATGGTAATTTCAAAATTTCACCAAAGATTATGAAAAAATTATTGTGGCTTCATCTACTAAAAATATAAAATTGCATATTTTTTTTATAGTGGCAAATTTGAGTGTGACAAGTAAAACATGATTCTATGGTCATAAGCCCAACCTTTAGAGGTTAACCCTTGAAGGATTTAGGGAATAGTAGATACGTTGCCGTATTCTTAACATTTGTTATGAGTAGAAAGTTCCAAATTGAGATCCCAGTAGCTTTTAAGACCATGTAGACATGAATTTTAACTTTACTTTTGATACAATACTCATAGGAGGTGTAGAACCATTCCAAATACAATGAAATACGGTTGTGTACATTGGCCGGAATGGCCAATCTGGACCTTTAAGGGTTAACAACTGGAATGTATGTAGGAATGGGTGCCAATGGCCTGTACTAATTAAAAAATTAACAGAATTTGTGTTTTAATCATTTAACGTCCCAATTCAACATTGTTTTCAAAGATTTGCTATAAAATGTTTGATGAAAAACAAAAATGGAGTTGATGTACACAAAAAAGTTGTATGTGTCAATGTGAAGATCACATCTATACGGTTGGATTCATCATAATTATTATTAATAAATTTTAGTTAATTTTGCAAGATTTTCTCTTGAAATTCAATTAAAAGTCCCAAATTATCACAAAAAAATAGAAAATATAGTAATGAAATTGGAATAACATGTACTACGAGATGGTATGGTTTCCATTATTTGATTCTATTTATTTTGAAAAATCATATTTAAGGTCTCACTTTTTGAACTAAGAATGAAACTTAAAACAAACCAATGCTGTTGTTTTTCAAAAAATCACAATATCTTATTTTGAAGATTCGTATTATAGTCAACTAGCACAAGAACCAAGAGAAATTTGGATGGATGAATACTGTTTATGTATGTAGTAAGATGTTTATCATCCACACAATGAATGCAGGCACCTCAAAGGGATAATCTGACATTTTCAGCATGCCTGGATATAGTGACCATTGGAAAGGGTGCTCGGCCGTCTCAAATAATTGTGTACATTTTGGCTTCAATTGGCTGTTTGTTTGTAGTCTCATAATGCGGAATGGCCCCTGATTATGGATCATTGCAGGTCCAGTTCGTTACCACTGATTGACAAGGTCAGAGTCTCTCTATGAGGCATGAATAGTCTAACGTTTTAACCTTTTTACGCAAAACTAGTACCGGAATTAGAAGCTTTCAATGAACCCTTGCTTTAAAATTCCCAAAGGGGTCTTTATAGGGTGACTGTTTAAAATGAAAATTTTAGAAAATGAGGCCCATGGGTGAATAGTGCTTGCATTAACCCCTACAAGACCAAATGTTTTAACGAGGACATTTCAATATTTGGGTAGGTTCCCACGGTGTCAATTTTTATTTTTATTTTTTGAAATAAATTATATGAATTTGGTATACCGGTATGAAAACAAAAATGGGGATCTATTTTCTTTTTTTGATTCCGATTATTTAAGTGGAAGTTATGGAGTAAAAGGGGGTTTTTTTTTAGGAGAATGGGCAGTGCGGGCAAGGCTCAAAATAAACCTTACAAATTTACTTTTTACAACTCTAACAATAGGATTTTGTTATAGATTTACCAAGAAAGTGCATGGTAAAATTTTCATAGAATTTGACCGTACAGATTGCAAGATTATAGTGTTTGAAGTAAAAAGATGAAATTGCAGTCTTTATTGACATTTTATGACCATCTTTGAAGACATGGGAATTTTTTTTAAATCGGTCAAAAAGATTTTAAATGTTTAGTTTGGTATTTTCTATCAAGAGCGAATATATATATATATATATATATATATATATATATATATATATATATATATACCTTATCCCCAACAACTCTTTATTAATGATACTAAATTTTAGTAGAGCCTTCTGCGGAAAAACAATTCTGAAAATGGATGCCAAAAATTTCGGGAAATTAATTTCCAAAAAAAATTAAGGGAGAAAAACGGATTTTAGAGAATATTTGTTTTGCTTTGAGAGAGAGAGAAATTACTCTATCGTAGACTTGCCGATCACTGTGCACTTCTATGCGAATAAAACAATCAACAAAGTGCACAGTGATTGACTTGTCTACAATACATCTTAGTTTATTTATTTTTTGTTTTTCCATTGGTGGAGTAATATGCACTTTGAAATGTACCTTGGTAGGAAAGGAAATTGGATAGAATCATCCATATAGATGTATATGTCCATAAAATTATCTAAGGCACATTCACCCACATATTAGTGATTCTGGAAAAAAATTGAGAAAACTTTGGCAATTTCATCCTCTTTTTGCTCATTTTTTCTAATTTAAAAGTAGCCGCTTCCAAAATTAGTTACTTAAGATTGTGGCAAAAATTCTCCAATAAAAATTTGGTTGATACACCTAAATAAAAATAAATTCTCATATTATTAACTTCTGAATCCCTCGGCTTGTGGTTGTGGAGTCAAACTACAGTTTATATCCATTTGAACGTTACATGTCATCAATATAATTGAATATTATTATTTTTTCCTTTACTTTTCCAAGATAAATGAATATATCAACCACATAGCACAATATTTTTTGTATTTATTTGTGAGATTTTGAAATTATTATGATTTTTTGAGGAAAATCATGGAATTCTTTTATATTAATTATAAAACATCTTCAAAAATCTATTTTTTTAACAATGTAGAAATTATGGTAGATGAAAGTCATCCATTTTGACAATATTAAAAAGTGAAGTACTCCATGGTAATAGGTACTAAACATGTAATTGCTCAATTTTAGGAAATTTCCAAAAAATTTAATTGGAATGGATACTGGACTTGAATTATTATTATTGTTATTATTGTAGGTTTATTTGCAATAAAGATCATTTAGATGACTTAAATTGAGATTCAATAGTAAAGAGCCAAAATTTCCAAAATACTTTACATTGTATAAAATCCAAAAATAATCCAAAAATCTTGAAATTTTAATTACAAGTTTAAAACTTGATGCTCTTTTTACATTTTATTTATTTTTAATAAAAAATATTAGTCTTTGCGTTCGCTATATATGACTCATGAGCAACTACTTTTTTAGGATAATAAACCAAACCACAAAAATAAATTTGGAATAAATACTAAGGTAGAGAGACCACACAACTAGCCATTTGTTTTCTATCTCTACACCACTCATGTAGATGATACCTTCCTATTATCATTTAGAAACAAACAATTAAATTCAACCCAAGTGAACTCACGATGCCTTTGTGCCCTCACATTTTTTTTGTAATGTTGGACCTTTTTTCCACGTCAATAGCCCATTGATGCCCTTCGAGCATCCACACCCATGCATGCTAATTTGACTTACTAAAATTATTCATTTACATTTGAGGAGCTTTTGAACTTACTCTCCCCAACCCACAAACATCAAAAGTGAATATCAAACAGTCAATGGACCAGTCACAAAAAGAATGTTGGATATTGTCAACTAAGCTTAGATTTGAACGCTCATTTCTTAATATGCTAGGATTGATGGGCAAGAGGCATATTTAAAGGGCTCTAGCATTTTTCATCTAATTATTGAGTGCGTTAAACTCTTTTCAAGCATGGCTACGTATGCTCTTAAATACTGTAACCCCTAAATGTCCAACAACCCAAAAAGTGAATGATGTACAAAATTAAACTCATTTTTCTCATCTGTCATTGACTTTTTTGCATTGTGGATTTTTTGCTATATATTTTATGCAAAGTTAGCTTTGTGCATGTGTGATCCAATTGAAAAGGGGATGATTTGTGAAAATTTTATGCCTCATTTCACAAATCAATGTTGTAGTAATTCACTCAAAATTTCAAAGACTTCAATGTAAAAGTGCTCTTAAAAAAGTCAACTCTTAAAATTAAGCAATCAAAAAATCTACAAAAAAGTCATAAAATCACTACACATAGAGTATTATGTTTCAACCAATCACAACAAATTTCATGTACAGATTGTCAATATCTTAGTTGTGATCAAATTACAAAAGAATTTTGAATTTTAAGTTTCAAATCTTGTACAAGAATATTGGTAACTACAAATATAGATCTAACCATATGAATATTAGAATCAAAAATTTATAATGTACAACTTTTATTCATATATCAAGTTCAAAAAATCCTTCTTAGTTACATTTTACAAGATGTCTTTGGAATTCTCCAAATCACGAGGGGGCCGGTGAGGACATTTAGGGGTTAGTCACCGAGAAGACAAATGAATGAAAGTGATAGCTCACTTTGTCTTTGCCTCCAAGTGTTCAATCATTTGCATCGATTTGTTTAAAAAATAAAAATAAAAATTCAATCATTCAGGTACCCTGAAAGCAGATTACTGAATAGTGAAATCGACTTAGGAGAATGCACCTTCTAATTGAACATTTCAAGTGAGTCTTGGAGGGCAATCCAAGGCAGCTGAACAATTTAACTTAATCCAAGGTAATGATTGAGTGCTTGCTCATCTTAAGCCAATACTACGATTAATCCAAAGTCAATATATGGGTTCTACCCAAAGTAAAGAAAAAAAAAAAGAAAATTGATTGGTCAACACTAATCTCTTAAAAATCAGTTTATGGTTACAGACTTAACTGTTTCAATTTCAATCTACTGCACAACTTTTGGACCTTCACGGTTTATGGTATTCCCACGTCAAATGTTATGTACAATTTATGAAGCTATGAAATGGAATAAAGTGATTCAAACCCAATTTTGATTCAAGACCAATTCTGAATTTCCACATCATTCTGAGTTGTGTGCAAACAAAAAATATCCAAGAGTGAGTGGGGCCATGAAATCATCTTTTCATTAGACGTGGAAAAATGGGCAATCGTAGGGAAGAGTTTGGCACTCAATTGCGTTGAAAGCTCTAACTTTTGCTATGCGATCATTCTGAATGAAATCAGATAGATAGATAGAAACTCCAGCCTTTTTCAAAGTCGGCATGAATAAAGTGTTTGTTTGTAATGTAAATGAACCAGTGTTTACCGGTTGAATGAAATCACTTGTAGTGTTTGAGCACCAAACCTGTTGTACAAGACATCCATCTTTCTTCAATGTGTTAACCCTTAAACGACAATGCAAGGCCCACGGGCTTGGTTATATTTTAGGAGAATCTTGCTTATAACTTCTACTCCATTGCACCAAATGGGGTTTTAAATATGCCAAACCGAGTACCTTAGAGAGATCTATACTTTTTTAGAATAGAGCCAAAATAAATTAAAAACAAAATCATGCTTAAAATGGAATTTAAAAGAGATTTTGGGTGTGGCATCAGGAAAGCATATGTCGTTTAACCCCTAACCGCCCAACCATGCATATTTTGCATGATGTACGGATTTGAACTCCAATTTCTCATCCATCATACACTTTTTGCAGTGTGAAATTTTTACTGAAACTTTTATAGGAAGTTAGCTTTGTGCATGTGTGATCCGATTAAAAAAGGGATTATTTGTGAAATTTTTATGCCTCATTTCATGTTGTAGTGTTCCACCCCAAATTTGAAATATTTTAGCCTAAAAGTACTCTTGAAAAAGTCAAGTACTAGAAATAAGCAACCAAAAAATCTCCAAAAATCACTACACTTAGAGTATTACATTTCAACCCATCCCAACAAGTCTCATTATTAGATTGTCAACATCTTATTCATAATCATATCACAAAAGAGTTTTAAATTTTAAGTTTGAAAATTTATAAACAAATATTGGTGATAGAAATCGTAAATCTAACCGTATGGATAGAATCTAAAATGCATTATGTACAACTTTTATTCATTCATCAAGTTGAAAATATCCCTCTTAGTTGCATTTTATAATGCATCTTTGAAGAACTCCCAAATCTAAAAAGAGTGAGAACGTGTAGGAGTTAAGGGTCAATGAATAAATCAATAACATATACGGTACAAACCTAGTGTTGGAATGTTGCACATGTTGGCCCTTCCCAAATTGCAAATTTAGGTGGGCAAAGATAATTTGAAAGTGGGTTCAAATATTCATTCTTGTATTAATTTCACGCTTTTGAACTAAAGATTGAATGGCCTAGGTTTTCTGTTGCAGATGCTATAACTTTAAAAAGAGCCAACATCACCTCTAAATTTCAAAAATGATTAGTTTTATTTAACAAGTTTTTGTCTCCAACCTAAAGCAGTGATTATTAATTATATATATATTATACATACATACATACACATATATATATATATATATATCTATATATATATAATACCATATTTGTTACCAATTATTGGTCTAGTGTTAAAGAGTCCTTTAAAAGGAAATAATGATGGATCTGGCTATGCAAGTCCGTAAGGCATGGATAGTGGAATTACTTTCAACATAAATCTTTTATTCACGATGGTCAATTCCACTAGTATTATGTTCGTAATAGTAAATTGAAGTGGTGGAGTAAACAATGGCAGCATAAAAAGGCCGCGGATATTGTTTTTGTAACTCTTTTTGACACTGTTTTTGCACTAATAGAAAGGGTGGTATTTGGATCTTATCATTAAAGCATGGTTTCTTTGGTCCATATTGGCACTAGAACTATCTTCCGTTAAAAAAAACATTAAAAAGACACTTGGTAACTCTAGGTTAATGAAGCCAAACCTTTGTTTTTTAAGCATGAAAGGACATACATATTTTTTAACCATAAAACATACATAATTTTCTAATCAGATCACACATGCATGAAGCTATCTTGCTATAAAAAAAAATTGTATCTTTTTTCCTTGTAAAAAGTGCACGACAGATGAAAAAACATAGATGAAATCTGAACATCGTCGGCTAGTCCTTTAGGATCGCTTTATACCTAGAAGCCAAGCCAATTTGTTGTATAACATGTCTAAATCTTCACTAGTTATTGGTCAAAAGGTTGAAATCGGCCCCAACCCCTTTACAACTAAAGCTCGGGCCAATTTGGTGATATGAAATTTTTACTTAAAAAACGCATAGTATAACATGGTCTGAGCATGTTGAATTGGATGCACCCAAAATGAACAGCCAATTGGTCCGGAATGACCTTAAACTACAAGATGATGGAGAGGGGTGCCCTTACGGTGTTGTCGGGGTACCCAAGGAATTAGCAGTTTGATTCCGCACGTAAAATCACCACTCTAGAGGGGCTGAAATTTGCTACATTTACATATGAAAGAATTGGCCCCGTTATAATCTTATTGTAATAGATAGTTGAGTCCGACCTTTAACCCTTGAAGGATTTAGGAAATAGTAGATACGTTGCCGTATATTTAACATTTGTTATGAGTAGAAAGTTCCAAATTGAGATCCCAATAGCTTTTAAGACCATGTAGACATGAATTTTAATTTTACTTTTGATACAATACTCATAGGAGGTGTAGAACCATTCCAAATACAATGAAATACGGTCGTGTACATTGGCCGGAATGGCCAATCTGGACTTTTTAGGGTTAACCCTAAAAGGGCTGAAATTTCATGCAATTGGCCTCAAGGAGAATTGGCCCGACCTGCAGACGTAAAGCGGACTTTAGGGGTTAACCCAACACGAAAGTCCAACCCAACTCCAAAACCTTCACTTTCTTGCAAGGGGATTGAAAAACCCAGTGCAACAACTGAAGTAGTAAGGTAGGAAAACCAAAAACGGTTAATGCCCTCAAGGCGTGCACTAGAGTTTTTTAAAAGCAGGGAGGTAGTAGACCGAAAATGGAGAATTTTTGCATGACGAGGATTACTAAAAATTTACTAAAATTTACTAATTTTTTTGGAATCTTGTGTGTGGTTTTCTGTGATATTAGTTAACCGTTTTAGGTGCTTTCATGTGTAGAAAAGGAAGAGTCTAGTATACAAGAAGGGGGTTTGACAAACTTCCCACTTTGAGAAATTGTAGATAATTATTTATGGGGAATAAAAATACGAAACAACTTGCATTCTTCATCATTTCTTCTTCTTCATCTCAAAAAAATTTCACATAATTTCTAACTCCATTCCTTCTGATCAAATCACCTTATTCTGATCAAATACCTTACTGAAGAACCTCTTTTCTCACTGTCAACATCCCAAAAACGAAATTGATAATTCACTGAGATATTGGCAGGCTTTCCCAATAATCACCACGAGAGATTCCACGGGGCTTCTCTGGCAACCGACATGGCCGGCGTTGTGTACCACTCTTCTCCGAATGAATGAATGAACGTGCCTGTCTTGCGTGCGCGTATACCGGCCCACTACGTTACGTACACCACCCGTATCAACCGACTTGGCCCGCTACACAACAGCGTATGTACCGTCGTACAAGGAGGGACTAGTTGTATTATTGTTGGTGAGGAGTTGTAATTTTGCCATTGGAAATGGACTGATTGATGCCGAGACAGCCTGGCACCTCACTCCGCCACCTCCTTGGTTTCTTCGTTTTCTATAATTGTCCCTTTGTTTTCTCTGGGCTTCTATTATTCACGTTCTGGAGGGTGTGGCATCATTTTGGAATCAGCCAATTCTTTGATCCCAATTTTGGAACCAGAATATGTGTATATGTATATGTACTAGTGGGACCCGTGCCGTTGAGCACATTGAGCTTGGTTTTTGAGCTTGGGTTGTCTCCTCGACGGATTCCAGCGCGGAACGGTCGAGTGAGACAAACCATGTTGTATTGTATAATAGATGTATGTTTGTGTGCGTGTGAGTTTTTTTAAGAGCACTTCGGTGTTTCATTCACATTTTTACCCATTTTTTTTAGTGTGAAAGTAGTCACTCCCAAAATCAAGTAAGGTTTTGGCAAAAAGAATTTGGTTATTTGGAATGATCATTAGAGGTGGTTCACAGTATAGTTGAGAGTTTGTTGAATTCCACTAATCAGAATGCAAGAAAGCCGGAATTTGGCCTTTTTGAACCTCCAAAGTTCAGAGGTCGTCGCATGCATGGCAACACTTTTTGTGAGTTTTCCTGGCAATGCGACGGACTCTTGACAGATAATTGGGTTGGCTGAGAATGGAAACTCAAATTTTCTTGATAGGCCGTCAATTTTTTGGTATATTTTACTATGAATTTTCAATCAAGGACTATGAACTTGGTAGAGAGAGTAACTTTGGCGAGCATGGCCAATGTGAATGAAGACCCTATTTTGGAGGAAGTACTGCCAATTTAGCCACTAGGACCTAGTTCGTGATTACTACCCTTAATGCCCTCTTCCGAGGGTAGACTCTACAATCATTGGACTTGGTATCAATTGGGTTTGGACTGCGATCAAATTCTACCCTTTGTTGCGCCCCTCAACTTGATGCAAAATCTTAGTACACAACATTGTTCAAGCACGTGCATTTTGATTGCATAAGGAGCGACATTAAAAGTTCGAGTGTACCATGACATTCATTTACAATAGATTCAACAAGAATATTGCCAAGTGTGCAAGGAAATAATAAAATAAGGGAATGTAAGGACACGTGAAATATGATAGATTTTGGTCGATATTGACAATCCACAGATTGAAGGGAAATCACAAGTTTGGAAGAATTGCAAAAGAACTGCCGAATGTTTCAATTATAGGAACAATTGTTTATTGTAATTAGGGTTTCAAAGGTAAGTTTTTTACACATAATCAAGCATTATGCTTTTCTCACCACAAGTGATAAATGTTCTCCTAATTTCCTAATTGTAACTTACGTTGAGTAATGCCCTCCTTCATCAAACGTTTTGCAGTAAAACATTGTTCTAGCTTCGCCCTCTTTCGCAAAATGCCCTCTTCATCAAGCATTGCCCTAATTAAAGAGTAAAGACGCTGAAATTAACCCCTTTCATACCCCGACTTTAAATCCCCCCTCCACGTTGAAATTAATCCCTTTCATACCTAAATTTTAAATTCTCCCTTTGAAATTAATGCAAGAGAACAAAACCAGCCCCCTATTTTGTGCATGTAAGGGCCCACCTTAAATAAATAACCCCCCTCTTCCAAGGGTTTAAAATTCCCAAGGGGATCCTCCTAACCCCATACTAAAAGCAGCTCAAATTTCTTTTTTTAAAATTAGAAAATAAAATAAAAGAGATGGCCTGACACAGAGCAACCAGGGACGGTATAGTACCGTTAGTGTACTGTACAGTTACTGTAGAGACGTGAAAAGCCCCTGTACACCGTAGAAATAGAACCCCGCCAACGTGCACGAACTAACTAAAGGCTCAACCAGTGAGGTCCGACTCACCGGTAAAACCGTAACTTACTAATCCCTCATAAGGCACCACGCAGCCTGCACTGCAACCACAACCGGTTCCTCTCCTTCCCGAGCTCTCCCTTGCAATTCTCTCTTCGTGCTTTTTTTTCTTCGTTTCAATCCTCACATTGGTCGCAGAAACGTTGTTGAAGAATTCCATAACGGCTTTGAGGCGTTTCTGCAATTAGGTCGTCTTTTGAGGTTTAGCGGAGCCCTCACTGCATTCGTGAATTCTCCGCAATCCGCTTCGCATCATGAAGGCCTTGATATTGGTCGGCGGGTTCGGCACCAGGCTAAGGCCGCTCACTCTGAGCGTGCCGAAGCCGCTGGTGGATTTCGCCAACAAACCTATGATCCTGCATCAGGTTTCTTGCCACATTCTTTTTGCTTTTTGTTTTCGAAGTTAATGGAGAACTCATGGCCACATTCGTTTTTGGAACTTTTTAAAAAGCATTCCGTAGTTGCGAGATTTGATTTCCTTTTATTAGGGAGCCAGTTGGTTTCGAATCCTCTGTTTCTTTCTGGTTATTGTTTTCGAAGTTAATGGAGAACGCATTCCATTGCAACTGGCCGCACTCGTTTTTGGAACTTTTAAAAAAGCATTCCGTAGTTGCGAGATTTGATTTCCCTTTATTAGGGAGCCAGTTGATTCCGAATCCTCTGTTTCTTTCTGGTTTTTGTTTTTTAAGAATTCATTCCATGGCAACAGAGGCACGTTTGTTTTTGGATTAAAGAAGTATTTTGTAGTCGCGAGATTTGATTTCGTTTATCGGGGAGCCAGTTGATTTCGAAGCCTCTGTTGACACAGAATTTGATGTATTTCTGGATTCATGATGCAGATTGAAGCCTTGAAAGCGGTCGGAGTGGATGAGGTCGTGTTGGCCATCAACTACCAGCCCGAGGTACTACTTGACAATGCTCAATTCGGAGACGAAAATTCGTTGAGTGTCGGAACATGTACCGTAGGTGTAAATCTAAGTAGTAGCAGTCGTTCTTCTTTTTCTTTATGTGGCAAAGTCTCTAAAAATAGTCTCAAAAAACACGATCGGTGTTAAGGAAATTGTAGGCTTACTTGCCAACGTTGATATGCTAGGTCGTTCTGAACTGTCTCACCTGCTGAGTAGAGTATTGCTCGGGTGATGTACCGTAAGTGTACATTTCAGGGAGTGGTACTCGTCTCCCCCTGTTTCTTTGTGGCAAGGATTACAAACACACGGTCAATTATCGGCTTACTTGTAAGTTCGATGTAGTGAGCTGACTTTTTGTTTTTTGCAGGTGATGATGAATTTTCTGAGAGACTTCGAGACGAGCTTGGGCATCAAGATTACGTGCTCGCAGGAGACGGAGCCCATGGGCACAGCAGGGCCTCTGGCATTGGCAAGAGCCACGCTGGACGACGGCTCGGGCGAGTCCTTCTTCGTCTTGAACTCGGACGTCATCTGCGAATACCCTCTGCAACAGATGGTGGACTTTCACAAGCAGCACGGTGGCGAGGCCACCATCATGGTCACTAAGGTACCACAACACAATTGCAATCCGAGTGCATTTATTGCGCTCTTGAGTCATTACAACGTGCTGCTCAGGAGATACCCGGTGTCTGTACATGTACCCGAGGTGTACATTTCAGGGGTTGATTGTCTCCTGAACAGCACTCAGCATCCTTTTGATCAATGCACACACTTGTTCTTAAATTTTTCTTTTCCAGGTGACCATTATGGTGACCAAGATGCTGCTCTGATTGCAATTTGAGCTTGTAGATGTCGTTGGCATGGGTTGCCCTGCAGATTTATTGCGCTCTTGAATGATTAGAATTCTGTGTCCTGGGGTGGAGTGCTGCTCAGGAGACACCCGGTGTATGTTCTATGGAGAGAACATGTACCGGAGGTGTACATTTCAGAGGTTAATAGTCTCCTGAGCTGCATCCTTTTGATTAATGCGCACACTTGTCCTTAAATTTCTCTTAACTTGGCGACCATTATTTGTGTCCAAGGTGCTGCACTGATTGCAATTGGAGCTTGGATGGGTGAATTTATTGAGCTTGAGTAATTACAACGCTGTGCGGAGTGCTGTTCAGGGGACACCCACCCAGTGTATGTTCTTTGGAGAGAATATGTACCTGAAGTGTACATTTCAGGGGATGGTGTCCCCTGAGCCAGTACTTGTCCCGTGTCCTGTGAAGCTCACCTTCGATTAATGCACCACATGTGCCTTTAATTTTCTTTTCCCTTTTTTAAGGTTGATTGACATGTGGGTTCCTGCGGTCTTGCACTGATTGCACTTTGAGCTTGAGATTGGGTGGAGTGCTGCTCAGGAGACACTCAGTGTGTTCTGTATGGAGAGAACATGTACCATATGTGTACATTTCAAGGGGTGGTGTTCTCTGAGCAGCACTTGAAGGATACCTTTGACCGATGCGCAAACTTGATCTTCTTATTTCCGTTCTATTTGTAACTAGTGACTTTCAGAATGAATTGAATGCAGGTGGATTTACCCTGGTTTTATTGCGTGTCTGTGTCTGATCATGTGTTTTATTTTGTCTCCAGGTTGATGAGCCTTCGAAGTATGGAGTGGTGGTGATGGACGATTCCACTGGCTGTGTGGAACGGTTTGTGGAGAAGCCGCAAGTCTTTGTAGGCAACAAGATCAATGCAGGGATTTACCTCCTGAGTCCTCGGACTCTGGACCGAATCGAGCTGCGGCCAACTTCCATAGAGAAGGAAGTTTTCCCCAAAATTTCTGCAGAGAAGGGCTTGTTTGCAATGGTGTTACCCGGATTCTGGATGGACATAGGTCAGCCCCGGGACTACAACACGGGTCTCCGGCTCTACCTCGACTCGCTCCGGAAGAAGACCCCCGAGAGGCTGGCCTCCGGGTCGTCTTTCCTCGGCAATGTGATTGTGGACGAGACCGCCAAGGTGGGAGAGGGCTGTCTGATAGGACCAGATGTGTCCATAGGCCAAGGATGCACAATTGAAGCCGGCGTGCGCCTCTCCAGATGCACAATCATGCGCGGCGTGCGCGTCAAGAAACACGCGTGCATTTCAGGGAGCATCATTGGATGGCATTGCACCATTGGGCAGTGGGCCAGGATTGAGAACATGACTGTGTTGGGCGAAGACGTGCGCGTTTCCGATGAGATCTTCAGCAACGGTGGCGTGGTGCTGCCCCACAAGGAGATCAAAACCTCCATTCTGAAACCTGAAATTGTCATGTGAGCCTTCAGGAAGCTAACAATACATACAACCTAATTATACATGAAGATATGATCCAAACCCTTTTACTACAGGCCTTAGAAGACAACGTACTATTCAGTTATGCCGGGACCCAATTTGAGCACTGCTTGTGTGATTTGTGGTCTAATTTTTGTCATGTAAGAGTAGGCTGGGATCATAGAGACGAGCTGGAGAAGTCATTTCACAGAGACTGGAAATTTTATTAGTGTAAGGTGGTACTAACTCCTATGGTTAGGTTAAGGAGCTGAGGTTGTTGATACAGAGTGCTGTCACTTGGGATACTTAGGGGTGATTTTGACAATTAATCAGCTTCGCATTAATTGTCAGATCCAAATAAGTGGCAGGTGGACCGTTTAACTTGCAGAGAGAAGTTTACTAGGTATTTGTTTTCCTACTGATTTTTTATGGAGCCTCTGGCTTCCAGGTGGCTCATGAGTGGCCACTGGCTCATGAGTTTGTAATAATAGGCTGGTGTTCTCGCCTCAGTGATGGGAAAAAAAGGTTTCTTAAAGACTTAAACTCTCAGTGTACAATCCCTTCTCTTGATTGTTTCGGTTCACATTGGGACACTACTTAGGGGTTGTCAGTGAGTTTTTGCGCAGCGAGCTATGCAGGATGTGGCCCTTCTCCTTAACCCTAAAGTGCTAAGTGTCCACACTATAGTTACCCCGTCAAACCTCATCAATTCCTCATATTTCAAAATATATTATATTTTTCTGGCATTTGTCTTTCAATTAATTTACCCTGATGTTTTAGAACTATGTAATCTTATGAATTTTATAAGTTTTAGTTATGGAGGTTGTGGAAGAGTCTTTTCTCTTTTCTTTTGGAGTATTAGTATACCGTATTCAATGTTGTAGTTGGAATGCTACTCTTTTTGTGAGAATGTTTTTGTTGCAAGGTTTGAAGAACTACTCAATTTTGGAGTCCACCAAACTTGGCTAGAACTTGGTCGCTAACAATGAGTTCTAACCAAGGCATCTTGCCAACTTGTTAGGAATCCATTATTTGAACCGAGTTGAGTGAACTCTTTGGCTACAACACAACACAAATTTTAATAGTGCATATGTTTGTGAGGACTCGTTAATGCTTGTTTAGAGGAAAACACAATTTGATGGCTAATTGTAATGGAAGTGCATTGAGATTGGTCATTTTTTTATTTAGTTGTTCACTAACAAAACTCTTGTTCACTAACAAAACTCTTGTTCATGATAGATAAATGCTTGAAATCCACGACTTTCTAAGATAGCGAAAACGAATACAAGAAGAAACTTGTGAAGATTGTCAATGCTTGAAGGTTGAACCTCAGGCAAATGCTTTTGGATACTAGAAGGAACTTGTGAAGGTTGTTTGAGTGTTTAAAGATGGACCTCAGGCAATTGCTATATGCATTTGACACACTTTCAGAAAGAAAGAAAAAGAAAAAGATGAATTGGACAACACCTCATGGAATTATGTGTTGTCAAATTAAGCTAACTTCTTCATATGATTTATGTGTATATCTCACTTAATATTGATTACTTAAAAAAATTAATAATTGCAATGGTTGGGTTGGGTTGGGAAATTTTGGAGGGGATGGTTTCAATTGTTTATACTTTTGGGAAATTTACTTAGAGCTGGAGACAACTGAATAGAGGAAGTTTGTCTAATTTTTGAATTTTATTTTAACCCCTGAACGTCCCACAGGAGTCGTAGATCAGTGACCGTAGCCCTCTCATATGGTCTCCTCCTCAAAATTCGCTGGACAATTGGAGGCATATTTCGGGAATCCAACCGTATGGATGTGCCCTGTTGTGCGCGCCAAGGCCACAAGTTTTTTTTGGGGATGATCAATCGTAGGGATTTCAGGTACCTTACACGAGAATCTTGCATGACAGTAAATTCACAAAGGCCGAGGTGTCTCGAGATTTTTATAAAAATGTTGGCGTGACGACGAATCAATCCCAACGGTACAGGGCTGCGTGTATACAATATGCATGCCTTGAAAATTTTTTGGAGCAAATCTCCAAGCCGATTGGAGGTAATTCACAGCTCTGGAATCGTATTTCGTTGTTGCGGGTGGCCCAATGTTCTGTAGGTTTACGGTGGTCACCCGAAGCTCTCCGTGTCTCACTTGAGTGCTGCAGGACAAACGACTTTTTCTGGACCAATAAGCAAGCAATACGTGGGCGTTGTAAACCGTTGGTCCGTGGATTCCGTTGGTCCAATGGCAGCAACTGCCAGCCACAGTGGCACGGTCAAGCTCCGTTCGCGCCAAATGCCCACCTGCTGCCAGGGTGCCAACAACTGTTCCACGGTTTGCCGATCCAGTGGGCAGTGTCATACAATTGCAAAGAGATTTAGTAATTCATTGCGCAGGGCTCCCATTAAAATTTTGACGCCCAGCTTATGAGCTGATGCGCACATTGTCTCAAAATTGGGCAAAATGCCATCTACACAAATCTAAAGCTACTGCAAACGAAAGCCGACCATACACCGAAGTCTACACTAAAACTCCATCTCTGCGTCTCACCACTGGGGAGAATTGCCCAAAAACGCCAACTCCGCAGCCCCACTGTCCACAGCTCAACGCCGTCCAGGAGCTGCTATATAGCCAGGTTGAGTGTGCACGCGAATGTAGCATGCATCGCTACATATAAAAGAACCCGAGCACCCGCCGCAATATCTTCGCGTCCGAATGCCACACACGATGTAATTCCGACGTGCTGACGGGTGGCCTTCGATACGTGGAAGCCAGGAGGAGTGAAATGCCGATGGGGACCCCTGATCAAGGCAGGGGTAAGGAACGGTTTCACCAGGGCTATTGCCAGCTCGTAGTGCCAAAGGAGGCGGGAATACAGTAGTAGCCCCACTCGCCGACCAACTTCTGCATACATGATGTAAGCGTTTAGACAAGATGAATCCAGAACAAACATAAGGAGGCGATGCCACCATTTGTGGGACTGTAACTGTACAGTATACTCACCCCGCTGTTGGTCCACGACATCAATGCCGCGCATGTTCTTCTGATAGTCCAATAGAATAGGGCTCGTTGGCACCTCAACCCTGTCCGTGTGGCCGGGGATCCACCGTGCTGCAATGCTCTTGGGATCACACGGATTAGTAGCGGTGGACAAGAGCCATACATGTTTGCTATCTATCCAACACATGGCAGCAATTTTTCGCGATCTATGCATCTTCACTACCAAAGTGCCACGGGAAGGTTGATGGGTCCTAGGGAACCCAGATAAACTCGAAGGGAAACCAGCTGCCGTCTTCTTGCAAGTCCCTGTAGCAAAGAAACCTCTTGGAGAAGAGCCATGTGCAGCTTGATGGCCGTGAAATAGTTGTCTGTAATGACGACATGGCCGCGATGTTCGAGCCCTCGCACTGCTTGGAGTGCAGCATCTTTGCCAAGCAGGGTATCAGGTTCTCGCTCTTCTCCGGCTCCTAAGTATACAATGCAGCTTGAGACATACCTGCCGACATTGCCCAACAACCAATTAATTACTGCAGTAGTAGCATGTAGGAGAGCTTCATGGACTCCAAAAAATCCAAATAGAATGTTCAAATGACAAGCACACAAAATCAACAACAGGTTGCAGTGGCTGATGCTCACCTTGATCCACTAGAACACAATGCCCACACCTTTACTCCCCACTTTACCGGTTTGGCTTTCATATATTGGCGAATTGCGCAATACCTCCCTTTATAAGGTACCATGATCTCGTCAACCGTCAGAATTCGCTCGGGATTGTAAAGCTCTTGAGCATTTCGACTGAATCTCTCGATGAGCCACCGCACCTTGCCAATTCTGCCATACTGTGGATCCGCAGGGTCCTTGGCAAGCTTGGAGTTGTCAACAAGATGTACGCAACAGACAATTGCTTCAAATCGCTGTCGGCTCATAGCACTGCTGATGATTGGGCAGCCATAAAAAGGACGATTGTCCGAATACATCCTACGGTTGGGGAGCGGCTTCAGCCCCATCAAGATCAAAATGCCAAACCAACATAGTAATTCGTCCTCGTCAAGGTCTTCCCAATCGTCACGCCCATTCGTGAGGTGGGACTCGTCGTGATCTGGTTGTTTTGCGTATCTGGCATACAACACCAAAACATGTCACACAAAACCGCACAAAACCAGATCAAGCCATGCAAAACCAAAACATGCTGAATTCCTTCCCAACTTTGACTTTATGATGACCTTGGAAAGTAATTTGTTGTTGTGTGATGTAGGCTACTGCCAAAGTTCACTTAGGGCATGAAAATTCTCCATGACCGAGTTGATTGATTGCAAGCGAGTTTTGAAAAACAGCTCTGGATCGATCTCAGTTTCTTGTTTCTTGCAGCTATGGATCGATCTCAGTTTCTCTAGGGTTCTTTTATTCTTTCATTTTCTGACCAGACTTCACTACTTCAGTACTTTCATTTATTGATTTTGGACTCAGAAGAAATAAAAGATTTTTAGGCCAGTACCATATCAAATTCTGCCGGGAATACTGTCTAGTGTTGGAACGAAGGTCACTGATAATACAGAATTAAGCACAATTGTAATGTTGTGCATAAATAATTCACAATTCATAAATAGGTCCATGTCTTTGCAAGCACATTCGAGCGTCACTGACCTGTTCATTTCGTAGCAGATCTTTGCAAGCACATTTGCCGGCCAGAACATGCGGAAGTACTCCTCGGGCTCCCCAGGAATGGACTGAAATTCTCTCGGCCTGGGCTCAGGGCCTGCACAACCATGAGTCACTGACATCAAAACCAGTGCAACCCTTGAACTGCGTTTCTTGAACGATTTCAATCTTACAGAAATTTAATTCAAGTTCAAACACACTTGATCAAACGCTTTGACTCACATCAAACACTTTGACTCACATCAATGGCAGTAGACTGAAATTAACAAACTACAATTCACCATTCACAATGCACTCACCTGTGAATGTCATGCGATCACCCAACAACGTCAACTCTGTCTCTTGCCATTGATCATCGGCCCATTTTTTCGCAAAACTCCACCCACTTGTATCTTCTGCTTCGTCGTAGAAGCCTAGTTGTTGCAGGGGATCTCACAGAAAGATCCGGAATGAGAAGAAGACATACATGATGTCTCAAAGTCTACAAAGTCTTCCCACGTAGCTTGCCACTCAGCACCACTGGGATAATCGCCGCTCGTACATATCTGCACCCTCTGGAGACTGCGCTTTGGAGATGTGTTGGAATTTCCAACATCCATGTTCGTGATTTCGTGTGGTCGCAATGCAGGTTCGCCAAAGTCCAGGACCCTCACCATTGATGCATTAGAACATCTAGCACTTCGGTCAAGCTCCGTCTCTGTCACAAGGACCTCCCGCAACCCAATACTCCCACCAAAATCCACGCTGAACATGGGTTGGTCATGCACCTCGTGGTAATAGTAACCGACAACCAATCCTCGGAAGTGTTGTAAATCTCCCCACATGCTGGAGTCGTATCCAAGTACTTCGAGCTTCACTAAAACACGGACTTCTTGTTGAAATGCTCGAGTGTCTACCATGATACGGTATGGTGGGCTCATGGGGGGAATACCAGCCTCCCATGAGGCAATGACCTCCATCGAGAATGCATGTCGTCCTCAACAAATGGCCACCAGGGCTCCCCACAATTGTGCAGCCATGCACGAAATTCTCCAATGCTCTGTCTCTGATCAGTGCTTATGGGAGGAGCCCTAGGAACGAAGTCTTGAATGGAGTACTGGCACAACCCAGAGCTCATTTTCTGGGAACGAGCAGGGCTTCTTGTCAAACTCCGATGTCCAAGCGACCGCCCACCCTAACCTTTTCATGGCGGTGTTACAAAATTGTCAGCATTGTAGAGTGGCTGATCCTCTACCGCACCAATGTCGACCACACTGCCATCATCAAAAGTTGGCAATGCCCTCGTCCCAATCCGTGCTGCATTTAAACGTAACAAAATAGGACTTTGCCGATCCACCAAAATTGGAGGTGTTGTCCATCCTTCCGGTGTTGTTAGCACCTCCCTCGTTGCCCGTCCTGATGCGCGCCCACCCCCACCTCTTCTTCCACTCCGCCCACCACCTCAGCCAGAACCTCTACCTCTTCCGCGTCCTGGCACAACTCTGTCGAGTCCATCACGGGTCCCGATGCCTCTTACGTTTTCTTGCTGGTTCTGGATTCCGGATTGCACAGGGGAATTCCAGCCTAAACTCGGCTGACCTCTCGCTCGACTCCTCCCTCTGCCCTTCCGTCCTCTGCATCCAGCCAGAAAGTGTTCTTCCTGGCTTGCAAATGGTAGAGCGTTCCCCAAAGTTTGCACAAGATGTGGGAGTGGTGGCGACATTGGAATCCCCAACATGCTCAGATATGGGCGAACCAGGGCGATTGGATGCGAGCTTGATGCCGGTGGAGTTAAATCCATTGCCTGCAATACTGTTTGGACGGTGCTCCGATGTTGGACTTCCACTCGCCTCCGCCGTTGAGGCTGTCTGCTTGGAGAAGGAAGTTGCGATTGTCGTTGCAGGGCTGCGTCCCGCGCCTCCTCCCGAAGTCTCGCCATGGCCAACACCTGACGCTTCTGGGAAGAACCTGAAGCGAATTAGCCAATTGACTTCCGCACTGAAACCCCTCGGATCCCCTTCTTCTAGCCTCTCCTTCCACCCTAGAATGCAATTTATGTGTCTACGAAACAAATAACGGTGCGAACGTGCGTCGCTTGTGCCAGACAACCTCCGAGTGCGAGGCGGGAGACGCAGTTAAGACATCCACTGCACAAAAAGCAAACGAACGATGCATTTGCCTTGTGCATCTGAAGCTCCATGATTTATAGCCCAGTCATACAACAGCTTGGCCTCCCGATCTAAGCTCTTTGGTGCAACAAGAGGCGGGCGGCAATGATAATCCATGATCGTGTTTGAGTTTGGCAATAGGAAATTGCGGCAGCACCTTACGACAACAACCTCCCAGTCGCTCACCACTCTCTCAAATCATCGAGAAATTCCGGCCCATCTCACTCTAAGCTGCCACACCTGTGCGGAAATCTTAGGGTACCACCATCGCTACACCGAAGTATGATTGACGAAGCTCAATGTCGTCCTATCGCAGCCTCGAATTCCTCCAGCAAAACGAAACCTACATCCCACTCTCACCCCACTCTTTTGACTGTCCACAAAATGCGCGCCAATGAGACGTCCTTCCCGCGTTGGGTACTAACGGCTCTGGACACGTCACTTTCTCTGGACCCGGCTATCTTTCGGGTCTGTTATCTCATACGTATTTCCATGCACCGTATTTGACCTCACATACAAATCCTTACATATCACAGGGTATGCCAGAGAATGGGGCATGTTGTGTATCAAAAGAAAGCTGACTGTTTGAATACAATCTTTCTTTCAGAGTAGTCGAGAAGATACAGACCGGAAGACATGCAAATACGCAAAAAACACGATGTATAGGCCACAGCGGTACGCCCAGACCTTTAAGGGTTAAACTCAGTGTTAATACATGATTGAGAATATGAAGGAAGGGGTTTTATTTGATAGCTTTTATAATTGTTAGAAAAGAGTGGATTGAGGCTCGGGTGCACTTGTGAGGCTAGCGTGATTGAAGTACCTATTTTACCAACCCATGGCACAATGTATTGTACATAAGACAGACCCAATTCTACAAGACCACTCTCCAAGACTAATCATCAAGCAAATTGTCAAAATAACGATGAATTTGATAATTAAGTTATAAAGAAAGAATATGCTTGATTTTCAGGCATAGACGAGTAGTTGGATAAGGTTTCACTTTCTCTTATGATGGTCGCCAAGTCATTCGCACCACAATTGGTTGTGAATGGGTATTTCACCATAATTCAGTGGACCAAGAATGATTACCGTTGGGTCCCTTTGCACAATTGATGGTATAATGAAGCACCGTATTGTTAACCTTTGAAGGATTTAGGGAATAGTAGATATGTTGCCGTATATTTAACATTTTTTATGAGTAGAAAGATCCAAATTGAGATCCCAATAGCTTTTAAGACCATGTAGACATGAATTTTAATTTTACTTTTGATACAATACTCATAGGAGGTGTAGAACCATTCCAAATACAATGAAATACGGTCGTGTACATTGGCCGGAATGGCCAATCTGGGCCTTTTAGGGTTAATAAACTAACTTTCGTGGCAGGATAGCTGCTTTTCAGGGTGGGTTTGGCCACAGGGAATTTTGTCCAATTCACTGGAAAGTTAAATTACTCTAAAACTCATGTACTACATTGTATTGCATCGTTCTTATACCCATTGTTTCATTATTTTATACCCGTCACTGCCTAGTAACATGATCAGGGTCCCAGTTCATGCAATCTTACGATAGACTACCTGCTAAATCTTATGTTGCATTCACTGTTATAATTACTCATATAAACCACCTTCAAAAGGTTACATTGACCTTACGGTCACACATTCGAGTGTCAATTCAGGACAGAAATTTCAATGCAAGATAAAACGGATTGGCTGGCATCAAGTGAACTTTCACCAAGATCAACGGGGTTGGCTACTAGTAAATTCGAAATAGGGACTAGACCTAGACATGGTGATGGTGCAGGCGTCAGATAGGAGCGAAAGACTAATTTCTGAAATTAATCAAGGCCGCAGTCCGGCTCATTTGAACTATGCTAAATCATCACCCGCCTGCGTTATCACCAAAACACACAGTTACCAGAGAATCTCAGAAGGAAGGCAGTCGGTCCTAGATAATCATCGTGATATTCTCAAGCAATCTTGTTGCAGGAACCTTCTTCATCATGGATTACACCGGCACTGACAAAAAACACGAACCACTGAGAAAAGATCCCAGCTTCCTAACAATGTGAACTCATCCCTCATAGAGTCGATCCACTTTTTTCTACACAGAAAATTTCAGATAGAGCTAATAATGATGGTAATCACAGGGAGAGCACAATAAGAATAAAACAAGGTTATCTCAGAAATTTCTATGGTGTTGTATCATATCAGCACGGATTACTAAGCGTGGTGCATGACATAAAACTTATCGCTGATAACAAACAAAGACAGATCTGTTCATGGAAGCTTCCTCCTGCCCAGGTAGATTCTTCAGGTAAAACAGGTAGAACAGCTGCCCATCACCCTTCCTCTCGACAACTTTCAGCGCTCTATGTGCTACCGGTTTCAAGCACACGAGTGACTCTAGTCAACTTGCCTTCACAATCAAAAACAAACAAAAACCAGCAGAAGCCTCCGCTCAGACCCTTAGATGTTCTGTATAAGTTTATGATAGTTTCAACCAGCCGGCTGATTATCAATTCTAATCATTGCGGAAACCCTACACAATCGAAAAATACACACTACTGCTCAGGTTTAAATTGTGTTGGAAACGATGGTTTCTCTTCAACGCCTTCTCACGAAGACTAAAAGCGAGCTGGGATTATCGAATCATCACTGCAGTCACATCTTCTTATCAATCACTACACAAGGACACCTACACAAGACAATAAAACATACTAAGATGCTGGAGTCTCAGATATCCAAGGAAGGTTTGGAAGCTGCATTAGCTCTCAAGCCCGGCAGGGCGAAAGCTTTAGGCGGCCACTGCGAATGTTTGAGAAACAAGCCTAAAATTTTATCGTCATAGACTTTCAGCGAGAACAAGCTCTCTAAAACCTAATAGACATAGACTACAAGATTCAATCACAAGTAACGCACAGAAACTAGAACAACCTGTGACTGTAAAATGCAATGGGTAGTTGAACGGACTAAGAGATGAAGGAAGCTGTGACTCGTAGGGTTTATGTATGTGACTTCTGAAGGCTCCAGAAACCCTAACGGAAGAAATAGAAGTCTCTGGAACAACGGAGTTCATTTTGGCCGTGGCGGTCTTACCCGTTACCGTGTCCCGTGGGGGAGGTGGTCTGTCTTATGACCGTATCCCAAGTAAGCACAGTCCACCTTTCATAAATATTATGCCTCGAGACCCCTAAGTCACCAAAGGACCTTTTTGTGGTTGCTCCCCTTTTCTTACGGGTCGCCTAGGATGAAAATTATATTTTTATAAAAAATCAAAAATATTTTCAAACATGAAATCAAGTTTGTTTTCCAACCCATTTTGAATCCTGTCAATCTGAGTTAAACTCCACCAAGAAAAATTTATCAAAGTCAAAGACCTCAATATCGTCCTAGTGTTATATAATTTACTATTCGGAGGAATTGATGATGTTCTTTCCTTTAAAAAAAAATTCTTTTATGAATTTTAGAATAGAATATTTAGTTTTAACCAATAATACCAAATTTCAAACTCTAAAAAAATTTGTATTTTTGGTAAATATTAAATGTTAAATGCTTTTGAATTTATTAAATGAGTATCTAAAACAAATTTTGTAAGTTTGATTGTAGGGATAATTACTAAACATCATGCTTCTCATTTTCTCTTTTAGATCAAATTTCATCAAAGTTGCAGAAGTAACATTTTATAACACATCTAGGTTTTGTCCTTACATTGTTATTTAGGGGTTAATATTTCTTAATAATTATCCTATGTTGTTGTTAAATTCGACGAAAAAATAACTTAAAAAATGAGAAGTTGAAAATCTTTCTAAACTTTGAATGCTAAATGTTGAATCTGACATGACATGGACTATTAAATATTGACTTATACTTGGTTGTTTTTAATTCAATCTATTCAAAAGTTGAAAAAATGTTTAATTGCCAAAAATTTAAAAACTAGGCAACTAAAGTTCTAGGGCTCTATAATTAATTCAGTTTGTCTTTGCTTGCCAAATTTGACCATAGCATACGGTATAGTATATTAACATTTAGTAAGTACAAAAGTAATTCTTTAATGATATTTTTGTATTAAGGAAGGTAGTTTGTTTATTTTATTTTATTTTGTTTGTATGTAACTTTGAGATCTCATGGACTGTGGGCCCGCCGACTACATTCTTTGCATGGTTGAAATGCTCTCCATAAGAAGGGGTGTTAGGTAGGATGACTGTAAACCAAGCAAATTTGTTTGTGAACAATTATCTATAGTTAATGAGGTTTGATATTTAATCAAATATAAAGATATTGATGTTAAACTAAGATGAAGTCCAAAGCGAGATTTCAATATTATATGCAAAAGTTATTCGATGTCAAAGTGGAATTGGTAGATTTTCTAAAACTATGCAATGTCTTTGTGTTGGACATTGTGTAAGGAACATCTATTTGTTGCTTAAATCTCTTGTTAGGACATGCTTTTGAAAATACGCTTAGTATACAGTCATTCTACCTTACTAAAGTTGTTTCGTGACTTTTAGACTTGTGTGGAAGTTATGAATTTTAAATTGGATTAAATCAAATTGTAAATTAAAATAAATAAAGTAAAATTCTAATTTTAATTTTAAAATTAAAACTAAAGCAAAGCTAAATCTCATGAAACACTTGAGGTGACAACACGGAGTCACACTAGTAACATGTGCAAACTCAAGACAAGTTGAACACTAACTCTAAACCAATAATACACATGGAGAGAGCTCCAATAACAATTACCATCTCTAACATTTTTAGAACATCCTCTGTCTAAACCCTTCAAAAGGCCTGACATTTTAAAATATATTTATTGATGTAAATGGAATCAGAAAGTTAAATTAATACTAGAGCTTTGCTACTCCTCACACTACCGGTGAGAAATGATATATTATGATACATTTGAGTTATTCTTAAAGTCACCTTGAATTTGATGAATCTACAAAGAATTTTGCATTACTATATTCTTATTTGTTCACTCTAAATAGTTAAAAGGTGTGAGAAAGATCTTAATGGTCTGTCATTATTAGGTGTGTAAGAGCTTGGTGGTCTTCAAAAGTTTTTTTAGCCCCTTTCTTGATGCTAAGAAACTTTTGAAGACCACCAAGCTCTTACACACCTAATAATGATAAACCACCAAGATCTTCCACACCTTTTAACTATTTGGAGTGAACAATTAAGAATATAATAATAAAAAAATTCATGGTACCTTTTTCAAAATTTGACGAACTTTAAGGATAACTCCATTGGATACCGGTAGTAGAAACCAAAAAAAAAGTTATATTGATTACCTTAATAAACGAAGATATATAGTATTGGCACTGATTATGGTTCTTACATAAGAAATTAAATTGATTGTGGTTTGCAGTAAATTTTATTTATTAAATTATAAACCATGAATAATTAAATTAGGCTCATTAAATTGATTGTGTGTTGTGGTAAAAGTGATTGTGGTTTTCCAATTGAGACAATTCACCTTCAAATCAGTATACATCACCATAAACCTTAAAGCTTCAAATCAATAGTGTCAAAAATTCCAAGACCATCCCAAAGACTGAAACATGTAGAAGTCAAAGGAATTGTACGAACAAGCAGACCAACTTGCAAAACAAGGAGCTAGAAAAGAATACAAATTCGCTGCCAAATCATATGAGTTTGCACACACTACCCCATATTACTTTCAGAAAAACACATGGCCTGAACCAATAAAAAGACCTGACAAAGGCCCTGTTAGATGCCTTCAAACTTACATCACTAAAAACGATCGGGAAAACAACTTAGAAATAATGGCAGAACAATTTCCCAACATTAGCAAGTAGACAATGAACCCGGACATAGATAATGAAATATCTAATAACTTCTGGTCTAACCCTGCAATAACATATTCACAAAAAACAAGCCTACTAAAATTCCATACCGGACAATACATGGGAAATGCTAGAAAACAATTATTTTTTGGCATAAAGAGATTTCCATCAAAAACATGCCCAATTTGCAACTCCCCTGATGCAGACACATGGCTCCATGTACTTCTAAAATGTAATCAACACCACATACATAGCCCTTCGAACCAAAAGACATAACAAAGCAGTATGGGAATTAAGAAATTGTTACCCTGATTTATAAGGTTTACCCAAAAACTAGGACAGTTATTTCCGGACTGAGTGAGTACGGAAGAGAGAACAAGCACAGTAGCAATCCACACGCAAATACATTGCCAGAGCAAACCAACCTGCAAACTTAAATTCTCTTTGTATTTTCAACATTTATACAAGTGAGTGATAGTAATAACATATTATTCATCAGCCAAGAGGGTTATAAACAAGGAATGCCATAAGAGCTAAGTTTGCAACCATGAAGGACCACGTAGGAGGGCAGCCAGTGAGAAACTTCTTCTTCTTTCTGGCCAACCGATAGAATGCCAATCTGTCCTCCTCCGAAGCAAACCTGTCCGGGGGCCGCTGCAAACCCCTGGCCAGAATTTTCGGGGGAGGCGAGTGCCAAGGCATTTTATTCTCCCAAGACGTTTCTGGCAACCCCCAATTCTCCAGCCTTTTCACAACCTCAACCACACCTCTCACAAACTCCTGCACGTCTTTCATCTCTACCCCCTGAGCTCCAGTTCTATCAACATCTGGTGGCTCTACAATCCAAGTATACGAACTGCTCACCTCACTAGATGGTTTAGGGTTTACCTCCAAAATGGGATGCCCCACTGTGCCAATGTCAAAAACATTAGCCCCTGTTGCAGCATCGTGTTGGGGAAGAGAGGATGCATCCGAGGAAAACACATGCTTGGATGCCATGTGCGTGGTCTCTGAATTTTCATAAGCATCAGAACCAGGATTAGGGTTAGGGTTAGGGTTTGGGAGAGGAATGGTGGAAACTTTCTTTGTGATTGCTAGCTTCGCTCGCAGATACTTTCGTACATCGTTGATGTCCACAAGCGGACGTCTTCCTGGAACAACCTCCTCAGCACTTGGTTGAGTCTCCGGTGCCAACTTCTGCAGCTTCTTGAATGCTAACCCTAATTGGACCAGTGGGTTTGGCGATGTTTCCAATGGCATCTTTGCAGGCTCCTCGTACTTCCTGGAGAATAATCTGCCACGCGCCATTGGTTTTTCTGCATGTATGCATCAGAAATCTTTTACTAAGCAAGACATGTCGGTGTCAATGTCAGCTTAAAGAAACCAGTTGGATCTAATTCACTGAAACGGCAGGCATAACAGCGGACCTTAAGGTAGAGACACCTATTCATGGCAATATAAGAGATGTGGTACCTCGGGAGTGCAGGGCAACATGGAATGAAATCATGAATGTCTTAGCAAATCTAAGAGGAAGTGATGGGCCTTGGAATTAGATTTTTTGGAAGCATGAGCAATTTTACACGAATTTTTGAAGCAAGGGTGTTGTAGACACTTATTCTAGGTTGTAGACCTACCGAAAAGAAACAAAGGACCAATTGTGAAGCAACAAGTGGGAAGCTGCCGACAGCTTTCAAACTTATCACAGTTCATTTTTGGTTCAAAAGTAGTTGGGCACAATAGGTCGTTGTCCTACCTTAGTAAAGCACAAACCCTACATAGCAGGTTTGTGATGAGGTCGGAATGGCCCAATGACCGTGTAGGCCGTTCTTATTAAGATTGTATAAGAACCAAAGGTCCATGTGATCAGGATCCTAAACCCTAATTATTCAATTCGTAAGTACGGCTGTTTCTATATCCCTCCCAGATAATACAATCAACAATTGCACTCGAAAAGACTTCATGCTCAAATGTTGTTGAAATGCTTCTGAAAATGCACTTCTGATGAACTGTAACACGGAATATTGAAATCAATATACACAATCAACCGAAGGTGTGATCAATCCCTAGGGGACCCTAAACCCTAATTCTTTTTAATTCATAAGTAAGGCTATTCTAAATCCCTCCCTCCCAGATAATGTAATCAACAATTGCACTCAAAAAGACTTCATACTCTATTCTCAACCAAACATTGTTGAAAAGCTTCACTTGTAATGAAGTGTAATACACCTCCTAACACGGAATATTGAAATCAATAAACAAAATCAATCGACTGCTACACAAAGTGATAGCGATTCGTTCTTTTCAGAAAATTCTTGCTCGTTTTTGGGTCAGAATGGCGCAGGGCCAGATGAGGAAACAAAGGACTGATGACTCCTCCTAATTTCAAAGAAACCTCACTGATAGGAGTCAGAGCTCTCTGTTTCTTTCCATTTCGGACCACGGAATTCACACTAACCCCTGCATAGAGTTTTCAAAATTCCGATCCATGAATGGTCACAGCATGAATCAAACTAAACCCTACACAAAGCGAGGAAAAAATCAAAGCGGGAATGAATAGCTGTCTCTCACCTACAGAATGGCGCAGCGCTGATTGATTGGCGAACAAGAGATGGTCGATCCTGAAGATGAAAGCAAGCAAGCAACCCGCTGATGGAAAGATTCAGAGAAACCTAACTTGTGATTCTCAAAATCATGTGGAGCAATTGCCGATACTCCTTTCCATTGCATTGAGAAATAGCAGGGATCCCCTAGGTTGAGCTGAGGCTCGGAATTCCCGAACGATTCATCGCAAATTTGCAATTCTTCGGAGCCTTTGACGTTGCAGCGATGATGTGCTCTTCGAAGCAGTCACACAGAGAGCATCCGCACTCACACTCGCCAATAGTCTGACACACGCAATGTTAACCCTTTAGTGCCTAGGGTACTGTAGCAGACAGCTCTGGATTTCAGTGGGTTTTTTCACTGTGATTGAGACTACCAAAAATAGAATGGGTTAAATTAGAAAGTAACCGTACAATTCTATTCTCAACTCGAGAGCACACATTTTATTAAAATTTGAGAATCATCCGATGGTGGGATCGGAAGATTATAGTATGTATTTGAACTATATAATGCACGCTCAAAAACGAGATTTTGGGGGGTGTGTGACTTCAAAGTTAAATAGAATTTGAGGTAAATTTTCAAAAATAAAAGCAAAGACGTTCAGCTATGCCCTATGTCAACACCTCTCCGTTGCAATCTTTCATATCAAAAATAGACTCACACATAATTATTGTGAGATTTATAAGCGAAAGTGACTTGTCCATGTACGGTTTAGGACAAAATTTTATACGATGAAAATTGACAGGAGTGGGTACATTAGTCAAGATCGGATTACACACACTAATGGAAGATGAAGAAGAGAACACAATCCAAAAAAATAAAACAAGATAACAAACTTCCAAACACAAGAAATACTACACAATACATATGTTGTATTTGTAAGTATTTACTGTATTTTCAAGTATTTGCAGTATTTTTGCGTTCTGTTGATAGGTATTTTGATAGTTGTACAATTCCAAATTGAAAATTTTCTTTTTCTGGAAGGTGCGTAATGTATGTGCGCAAATCTAAACTTCAGAACTGAAGTTCCAATTCTTCACGGATTCTCTGTTATTTGCATTTCCGACGTTGCAGTGACCATAATCTGGCTTGCTAGGCACTAAAGGGTTAAGGGCCCCTAAAAAAATACCTCTTGCTCCTCAACTTTGGCGTGTGAGAGCATCCCCACTCCTACACGCCAGAGATGTTCAAATTATTCATTCACATTTGAAGGGCCCTTGCACTTAGGGCCGCTTCACACTATGGCCGTCCAAGTCGAGAGGCCGTGGGATTGAGAGTCCGAACTTTGTTGAGAGTCCAAAGAAATGTACTGAAAATAGGCATAAAATATAGTTTTCATTTTTTATGAAAAGAAATCGACGGCCTCTCGACCATGGTGACGGGTCCTGCAAAATGTAGGACCCAAACGAGAGGTCGAGAGGCCGTCACCTTGGTCAAAAAGTGTTGCCATGTAAGCATTTTGAAGGTCCACGGCCTTTGGACTTTGGCCTCTAGTGTGAAGGGTCGAGAGGCCGAAACCATGGTTTCTTGCAATTTGATTGGTGGAAACCGACGGCCTCTCGACCTTTGGCCATAGTGTGAAGCGGCCTTTACACTCCCCCACCCTTGGAGGGCCCTCACACACCAAAAGTGCACTTTAAATATTCAATGGACCAATCACAAGTAGAATGTGGGGATTTAGTCAACTAATTAGTGATTTAGTCAACTAAATAGTGATTTGAAGGGCCATTTCTTGACACGCTAGGATCCAGAGTCAAAAGCCATTTTGTAAAGGCCCTGAGCACTTTTCATTTACTTGTGGAGTCGGGAGGGCCTTGGGAGGGCTGCAGTGAAGCTGCTCTCAAGAAATGGCCCTCCAAATCTAAGATTAGTTGCCTGAATCTGACACTCTATTTGTGATTGGTGCATTGACTATTTGACATGCACTTTTGGTGCTTGAGGGACATTCAAAGGTGGGGGAATGTGAGTTTAAGGGCTCTTCAAATATAAATGAATAATTTTAGCAAGTTACCTTTAGCAAGCATGGGTGGAGATGCTTTGAGATGGATTGACCCTCACTATTTTAGGTTCAGGCAATGTTCTCTTTTCTGGCTTTTTAGAGCCAATTTGAAATCCATTAAGAGAATCACCATAAGGGAACATAATGAGTAAAAGGTCACCTCATGTAGTCAATGAGTCACTGGTTGCAAGCTAGGATGGGACTTTATGAACCATATGCAGTGGATGAAAAGGTCAAGAGGTTGGATGAAAAAGATATAGTTTATGAAGAGTTTTGCAAAAAGCATTTAACCCTTTAAGGTCCCAATTCAACACTATTTTCAAAGATTCATTATAAAATGGTTGATGAAAAACGAAAATGGAGTTGATCTACAAAGCAAAGTTGAAAATGTCAATGTGAAGATAACATCTGTACGGTTGGATTCATCGTATTTATTACTAGTATTTTTTTATTAATTTTGCGAGGTTTTCTCTTGAAATTCAATTAAAAATCCAAAATTAACAAGAATTTTTTTTAAAATATTGTAATGAAATTGGAATAACATGCACTACAGAATGTTATGGTTTCCATTATTTGATTCTACTTATTATGGAAAATCATGTTTAAGGTCTCACTTTTTGAACTAAGATTGAAACTTGACATAAACCACTTTTGTAATTTTTCAAAAATTCACATTATCTTATTTTGAATATCCACACCGTACAAATGGTAGTCAACTAGCACAAAAATGAAGAAATTTTTGGATGGATAAAAAATATCACCGTATGTGGTGAAGGGACACATTAGGAATCATCCATCGTCCATATTTTGGACACAAGCGCGTCCAAGGGTTAAGTTGAATGAAAAAAATAGGATGTACGAATAAAATAAAATAAAATTTCCACGTGTTTCAAATAAAATAATAAGGGGCCAAAAAGCCACATCATTCATTTGCATGCTAACTTTGTAGCCTAAAGTTAACCCCTAAAGGAGGTTGCCCTGTTCATACAAGCAATATACAAAGAGGAAAAAATAATACATTGTGCAATTACTGTCCATCAGTATGTCGTATGAGGCCAGTTTTTTTTCTAAACATACAAGACCTACAAGGGATTGTGTTGTGAAATCTCCAAAATCTTTCAAAAGCGGCAATGCTTGAAAAAAATTCTTGTATAAATAAGGAAGAGAGAAGCCGTAGACCACATTGTGCTTCCTGCCTGCATTAGGGGTTAAATGACCCGAAAACCAAAAAATAAACCCTAGGTTTAAATCCCCGTTCACATGAGCGGCAGGAGCTTGATGTAGCATTGAATTCTGAACTTTAGATTGGATACTGCACATTGTTGAATTTTAGTTCAAGAGGAAGATAAGGGCAAGTTTCATGTGAAAATCGGGATGGTGAAAGTTGTTAGAAGACAAAAATCTAAGTCTCAAGAACAATCGATGGTTCACTAGTGTGTGCAAGAATGGAAAACAAACTCGTAGGTTCACTCATTTCAGTGGTGTATCGGTAGCTTGAGTGATTTTTGAACCTCCCGCCGATACATAAAAGGAGACTCTATGTGTGCCAATGAGGTTGGTATCTCTATTTCCGAATTTGATATACCATCCCAAACCTAAATTTTGTCAGACAAGAAGAGTCGAGCTACGGTAGTATCCACAAGCAATACCTTTTGCATGCATACAATCTGGTGTATGGAAAAACTATTACCTATCCAAAATAATGTAATAAAAATAATATTTTTAAATATTTAAAAAAAATTGATGTAACTGAATTTCGGTGACATCACAATGGATTATTTATTTATTTATTTATTTATTTTTATTCTTTGGATGTGGGAAAAATTGTGGATCAGAACTCAAGGCCCCAAATTCTTTGAAATATTTGGTTTTGCGGCGAGAGGGAATTTTTTTTCTAGACCGACAAAAAATCATCTCAGGGCCGCTTTACACTATGGACCAAGAGCCATGACCATGGAATTCTAAAATCTGTGAAATGCCCAAAAAGAGCTCTTGGTCCCATTTGGCTTTACACTACCTTGAAAAAAGGAGAATGACCACTAACTTTGAGGTCCCCAAAAACTACTAAAATCTGCCATTTGGATAATGTGCCATGGTCCAACGGGTTTTCCATTGAGTCGAGGCAAAATGCTCGACTCAACGGAAATCAAGGGAGCCGTAAGGCTGAAAATCAGCCATTGGCCAAAAAAAAAAAATTTAATTTTTTTTTAAAATTTTATATTAAAAATATCAGCCCAAAGTTGTCCCGGTCCAAATTCACTTTACACTACAAGAGTGACCAAGCCACTCAAAAATCCATTTATGATTTTTCATAGTCACGGCTCTAGGCCAAGAGCCATGACCATGAAAATGATTTAATTTTCTTGGTCATGGCTCTTGGTCCATAGTGTAAAGCGACCCTCAAGCCATAATTCTTTTATCCATTAGATCGCTTAACCCTTTAGCGCGCCGACGTCCAGATTCTGGACGTCGGATGAATTTCAGCAGCTCGATTTCTATAGGTACCGGATGTTTTTCATCCATTTTTATTTTTTATTCATTCTTGTGCTAGTTGAATACCAGTTGTACGGTATGGATCTTCCAAATAAGATAATGCGAATTTTTGAATATTTACAAAAGTGATTAATGTCAAGTTTCAATCTTAGTTCAAAAAGAAAGACCTTAAATATGATTTTCCATAGTAAGTAGAATCAAATAATGGAAACCATACCATCTCGTAGTGCATGTCATTCTAATTTCATTACAATATTTTTAAATTTTTTTGTGTTAATTTTGGATTTTTAATTGAATTTCAAGAGAAAACCTTGTAAAATTACTTTAAAAATATTAATAATAAATATGATGAATCCAACCATACGGATGTTATCTACACATTGACATTTACAACTTTGTTTTGTACATCAACTCCATTTCCGTTTTTCATCAACCATTTTATAACAAATTTTTGAAAACAGTGTTGACGTTAAAGGGTTAAGGTAGAGGGTCATATTTCTGACCAGGTTGTATTTCCGACCCCTATTGGTTGGGGGATGGGTGTCAGAAACCAACCAACATGGTTTCAGATAAGGTGGTTACCCCATTCCCAACTGGCTCCTTTTACCAACAGCTAGGGGCATTATCCACAATCAATGCTCCAACGGTGTTGGTTGTAGCATGAGTTACAGTTGGTAATGGGTTATGTCTTGTTGGTTCTAGTATGTGTAAGTGTGGTTATGGGTTCGTTGTTGTTGGTTCAAGCATCTTTAGTGTGTGCAATAAAATCTTCTTTAGACAAAAAGAGGTGTACCTATATGACGTGAATGGGATGCGTCATACTTCAACTTTGAAAATATGTAACTAATTCATTCTTCATCCAAAAATTATGTTTCAACTTGCGTTGGAATCTAATTCTTCTTGCCTATCTCTAAAAAATAATAACACTAAATAATTTCAGCGCCTCATATCCGCATTTCTTATTCAGTTGGGAATAGGGTAACCACCTTAGTGTCCAAGAGTGTTCTAATTTCGTCCATGCTTGGAAAAATCAAGAGCTTCTGATTGGTGTAGAAGCACTCTATTTTCAGAATCCAACCTCTCATGAAAACCATGACTCTATGAGTGGTTAATGGTCACTCTAAGCTTTCAGACTTAAAAAATCATAGAAAATTGTAGAAATGCTCAAAAAATGTTTTTTTTGGGGGGATGCCTTTGCAATAGCTTTGCAGAGCACCCAAAAATTATAAAAAATTTCTTTCACAAGTCTAAGTATGCAAACCTGAAATTCAGTCGGGAATCGGTCCCACTACCTTAATAGGCTTTTTGGGGACCTCGATGCCAGTGGGGACCTCGATGCCAGTTCTCGTGGGATGACTTATTGATTTGTTGAGTTGATGCCAGTTCTCGTGGGATGACTTATTGATTTGTTGAGTTGATGCCAGTTCTCGTGGGATGACTTATTGATTTGTTGAGTTTATAGCTCATAGTCATAGTGTCACGAATTGCTCTAGAGGAGAGATTAAGAGAAATTTTGAGAGACTTGAATTTTTTTAATTCATTTTGTGCCAAATGGACCCTCTTGTGGTGGTGCCACGTGGCACATAGGAAAATTAAGGCAAAATTGGAAAAAAAATCATAAAAATTAAAAAAATTCCAAACACCTTGTATATGTGGGTGACAAATAATCCAAATATGAAAAAAATGTTCAGAGATTTCCATAATAAAAGTTCCAAAAATGTTTACATATGTTGAGAAACTCATAGTGTTACATTGTGTCACAATTTTTGTGATTTTGGGGTCATAGCTACATCCTTCACAAGTTCAAGGTACTCCTTCTCAGGAAGCTCTTGCAGTTCTGCAAAACGTTCTTTCAGCTCCTTGCTCTGCAGGAATTATGAAGTTTTGTAAATCCCTATAATAACGAAACCAGATCTTAAGCCTCAAAGCGATTTGTCCCGGCTAATTCACTCCAAAAAAGCCTCTCCGAAGAAGTTCTGCATCACTGAGCAGACAATGAACATAAGTTATGCCAGCCATGACTCGTTGCCTCCGGATCTCATTGCCTGAAGCAACATCCTCGTAACACTCATACAGGATTGCCATACAAGAATAGAAACCCTAGACTGCATTGTACAGGATTCGGAAAAAAAACAGAAATAGATTTAAGAAAAAAAGAAAAAAACACAGTACGCACCTGCCTTCCGATCGCAGCTGCCTTCCCCGATCGCGCCTGCGCTTGCACCGTCTGCTCAGCCAAAAATTTCTTCACTCCGTCCCACCAGAAATTCCCGCTCGCCCTGCTCAGTCCGCTCACTCCTCTCACGCCGTCACTCCGATTCACTCCGTCCCCCAAAAAATTGCCGCTCGCCCCTCAGTCCGCTCAACGGATCCCTCACCTCACCGATCCTGCTCACGGTGTGCTTCCGGTGTGCTTACGCAGTCTCTCCCGAAACTGCGATCTCTTCCGAAATCTAACGAAACTCTCACTCCCGATGTGGCCTCCGACCTCCGCCTGCTTACGGTCTCCTCCGTAACTCAAAACTGAAAGGAGAAACTCCCGAAACTCAAAACTCAAAACCGAAACTCCCGAAACTCACTCTCGATCTCTCCATCTCTCTCAAAGGCAGACTCTCTGATCTCACTCCGATCTGAAACTCCGATCTACACCTCAAAATTCTCCAAACTGTCCGCTCAGAACTCCGATCTCCGATTCTCCATTCTCCATCCTCGAATTCTCGACTAGACAGACCCTGCGAACACCCTCGAGACAGAGAACTGAGAGAAGTGAGACACATAACATTCAGTAGTCTTTGAGCCTGTTGCCCTCCCTTGCATGGAATGATGTGGAATATCCCACATCATTTCATCCTTCCAACGAAATGATGTGGGATATTCCACATCCCATTAGTAGCTATGGGGGCACGTGGCATTAAGCAAGAGCAAGCAACCATGGTGCACAGTAATCGAAAGCACAATTCAACAATGTTTTTCCATTATTTATTTGATTGATTCTCAACTCAATAGTGTTTCATCATTGAAAGCACAATTCAACAGTATTTTTTCATTGTTTATTTGATTGATTCTCACTCAATAGTGTTTCGTCATTGTTTATTTGATTCAATAGTTCTTTCAATTAGAAATCACTGGTCACTCTGTATATAAAGGTGGATGAAACATGAAAGGCAGTCTCTTTGAAGGCTACTGAATGTTATGCAGGGAACAGAGAGTCCCATCAGGCTGAGAGCAACGAGTCCCATCAGCCCCGTCATACACCGCCCCGTCAGCGCCCCGCGTGGACCCCTCAGCGTGTACGTGGACCCCCCAAGAATGGAGAGATTATATATTTTTTGAAATTACGTGTACCCCCCTCTAGCATACGTGGAGGGGGGTATGACGGGGCTGAATTCTTTTTAAATTCAGGGGCCCCGTGTTTTCCGGCCACCACCAATTCTGAGTTTTGGGGTCATAGTATAAACTGGCCCTCGGGCTGTAGAAGTCTTGGATTTTTTTTTCTTATCTTGTGAAGTAGGCGATAACCCATATATGGTATAGTGGTATACGGTATGCTCATAATTATTAGTGCATGAAATAAAAATAGAAATCACAAATTAAACCTCAATCCTATCATTAAATTTAGGGATTCATCTCAAACACACGTTTCAAAAAGAAAAATTTGATTTAGAATTGTGAAACCATCAAAATACCAATGTACAAAACTTCAAAATACTACAAATCCCTCAGAATAAAGCAAGTGCTTACAAATACAACATGCACTACGCGGGGTTTTGGCTACGCGGGATTTTGGCTACGCGGGATTTTGGCTACGCGGGATTTTGGTACTTGGAAGTTTGTTATATTGATTTAATTTTTAGACTGTGTTCTCCATTAATGTATGTATTACAATCTTGATCAATACACCAACTCCATTCATACTTATACGTATAAATTTGTAATAAACCATAAATGGATATGCCATTCTTACTTATAAAATTCATAAGAATTATGTGAATCCATTCCTCACATGAGAAATTGCAATGGAGAAGTTTTGACATAGGCCATCGTTGAACCTCAACAATTGAGATTTTTGAAAATTCAATCCCAATTCTAATCAAAATCTCATTTTTGAATGTGCATTATACGGTTCAAAAACAGACACATTGTGATTTTCAAATCCAACAGTCCAACCATACCAAAGTCTAACAAGCAGTTGTTTGATTATGCTATGCTTACATTTATACGGTTGGTTTATATTAATATTAGCCCTAGTTTCAACAGAGTTTGAAGAAAATCAGAAATCTGTGGTTCCTCCAGAACAAGCCTGGGCTGTAAAGGGTTAACAGCGCCATTGAAGCACCCAGAGAACACGGTGATTTCTATACCATGTACTTTCTTCGAATACCTACGTTGCCAAAAAAATTCCAGTTACTGGGTGGAACCCCTGAGAGAACAAAACATACGAATTATACAAGCACGATACTAGTAATTCTTACACCTGCAGATCCTTATCAAATTTCACTGTCTGAACTCAACTTAAGCATTCAATACCAGTACAAATCTGCACGAGTAGCCTCATTTTGAAGACTGAAGATTTAGATGTCTCATCAGAGCTTTCCAAACGAAAAGTCAGACAAAATAAAACCGTTTAATCATAGGATACTCGGTCAGATTGTAAAGGCCTAACATAGAGAAACTAGACAACATAAAAGTTGAGGCAGCTAAAAGTGGTTTCTTCAGTCAAATTGGCAATGCCAATTCAGAAACACTTCGGCATCATCACAACGCACAACGGAAACATCAACATAAAAAAGAACCAGACATCGCCAATCAACTCATCCCTCATGTTAATAAACCAGTTGAAACACAAGCACAACAATACATTATGCCTCATTCCACTACAGTAACAGGAAACATTGTCTCAGAGATTTCTATGGTGTTAGGTCATATCAGCACGGATTACTAAGTGTGGTGCATGACATAAATCTCATCACTGACAACAAAAAAACAACGAAAGATCTGTTCATGGAAGCTTCCTCCTGCCCAGGTAGATTCTTCAGGTAAAACAGGTAGAACAGCTGCCCATGACCCTTCCTGTCGGCAACTTTCAGCGCTCCATGTGCTACCCAGTGCAGGCACACGAGTGACTCTAGTCAATTTGCCTTTCAACATCAAATACTACTCTCTGCTCAGACCCTTAGATGTTGTATGATTTCAGACACACGGCTGATCATCGATACACTCATGCGTCACTAGACACGACACTGCTCAGATTTGATTTGTGTTGGAAACGATGGTTTCTCTTCAACGCCTTCTCACGAAAGCTAAAAGCGAGCTGGGATTATCGAATCATCACCGCAGTATTGTGTCACTAAACTAGAAACAGAAGTTCAAAAGTTCAAACAAAAAACCTACAAACTTCCATGCATGTAATAGATCCAAAACTCTAATGACAAGATGCAAACTCCAAATGACAAGATCAGTGAAATACAAACAACAATTGCAAAGGTGAAAGAGAGTCAGTATTACACAAGTGTTTCTGAATACTATTTATAGGATACCACAGGAGGAGCCAGTTCAAAGAGGGATCTCGCCACTATCAGCAATATGCACCTTCCGCTTGGGCGTCCCTCCCGATGAGCCTTCGGCTTCCACTTTGTACACGACATCAAGACCACTCAACACTTTCCCGAACACAACATGCCTACCATCGAGCCAGCTAGTCTTCACAGTGCAGATGAAAAACTGGGAGCCGTTGGTGTTAGGGCCGGCGTTCGCCATGGACAGCACACCAGGGCCGGTATGCTTCAGCTTGAAGGCCTCATCGGCGAACTTGGCTCCGTAGATCGACTCGCCTCCACGGCCATTTCCGTCGGTGAAATCACCGCCCTGGATCATGAAGCTGGGGATGATGCGGTGGAAGATGCTGCCCTTGTAGTGGAGCGGCTTGCCACTCGCACCCACCCCCTTCTCCCCCGTGCAAAGCGCCCGGAAATTCTCCACCGTCTTGGGCGCGGCTTTGCCGTACAGCCCGATCACCACGCGGCCCGCGGGCTCGTTGTTGATCTCAATGTCGAAGTACACTTTGTGAGTGACCTCGTCCAGCCCCTTCTCCGGCTTGGCCGAAACGCACAGGAACGAGGCCGCCAAGATGGCCAGCACGGTTAAGAAAACGGCGAGCCACATTCTGGCCATCAGAACTCGTTTGAAGGTCAAGTGGAAAGGAGTTGCAGAGCAAAAAACAGAGAGTGAGAGAAAAAAAACTGACGACGAAGGGCCTTAGGGTTTCTGAGCTCCAAACCCTAAAACCATGAATCACGAAACTGCGATTGCCAGCGTGGCGACTGTGACGTCAAATGTGCTGATGTGGCTAAATTTCGACCAAGGAGGTCTTGCCACGGGTGCCGGACTTGCTGTCAGCGCAAGGCCGGATATTTTTGAGGGGAGGGGAGTTCTAAAAATGAGTGCTACAAACAGTGATTTTGTTGGTAATTTTAGCCAATTTGCTCCATAAAATTTGGGCTGGCTGGTTGAAACAAAGAATTTTTGAAAACGACGGACACAGAAATAGTAGCCAAATTTCCTACATGGAGTCAAGATGTGTAGTCACTTCTAACCCCTAAACGTACCTTGGTGTTTCTGGAATTGACAATTTGAGAAAAAACATCATAAACTACTATTTAGAAGAATATTTTGAAATTGACATACGAATGAAAGTTCTAGATTTTGAATTGGAGACCCCATCCGTACGGTTCAATTCGCTATTACTATCACCAATATTTAATTATAAAATTTGAAAGTTAAAATTTGAAATTCCTTCTAAATTCAATTACAAACAAAATATTAATATTTTGAGTTGGAATGAATTTGAAATGAGATACTCTTAAATATGGTGATTATTTGATTTTTTTTCGTTTCTTAAATCTATGACCTCATTTTTGCAAGGTTACTTTTGAAATACAGTCAATGCAATTTTGGCTTTGTTAACAATTTGACATACTTCTACATTTGTAATTTTAGAAAAATATGTAATCAAGTATGACTAAATTCAACCGTTAGATAGGAGAACAACTTGGTGAAGAATCTCCAAAAAATGAATGACTTTCATTCAAACATTGATGAAGACGTGAAAAGAGTTTGAATCTATTAGTCGTCCACCTTCTGAACGCTCTGACGTTTAGGAGTTAAATTATTGTCTAAGTAGCACCTAGGCAGCATATGTGTATTACCCTGATATTACCTATATATTAATATGAAAAGAGTATGCAAGGAGCTTGAATTGTTTTTCAAGCCATTGGAAAGTAGCAAAAATTCTAAATTGTCTTTTGACAAAAAAAACATTACTACATCGATTATTGCCATTATTATGAGTCACAATAATTCTGTTTTTTTAATAGTAATTGTGGTATTAGAACAAAGTGAGACTTACAATAATTGAAAATTCTTATAGTGAGTAGTAACGGTTTTGAAAAAAGTCTCGCAGTAATTAAAGCTTGGTGGGAAATCTTACAAAGTTGTCTAAATTTTTTGAGCAATCCCATAATACATTTAAATTTTAAAATTGATGTTTTTGAGCAATCCCATAACATATTTAAATTTTATTTTATTTTTCCAAACCTGAGCAATGCATTTGAGCAAATGAAAAAGACAATTAGATCAAGCAACATGAGTCAATAAACTCTCTTGACACAATTATCCACATATACAGTAAGACAAAGTGGTGCCAAGTGAATTATTAGTAGGATGAATTGATTGAAAATAGCTACAGCGAACCAGTTCAACAAATTGCAAGAGCGAATAATCATGTGATTATTTCCGAAAGCTATTTAATTATTACACTGAATGTTTTCTATTTGTACGTTGTAGTAACAATGTTGTAGAATACTCTACGCTATCATCCATCAAACAACTGTGCAATAGTACATCATAACTTATGATTGTTTCGTTTGCCTCACCTCAAAACCACTTGGCTACGCTTCTGGGAAAAAACAAATGAATTACACTTGCAATATGCAAAAATGAACTAAATCAATACGACTTGGTCTCATCTAACTGCTCCTCACAGTACCTGGAAAACAGTATCACCTAAAAATAAAAAGCTTCATCTCTGAAACATCCCGGCAGGCAAGAAAGTATTAAACTCTTGAAGCAGATCGTTATGATTCGCAAACAACAACACGATGTCTCGATAGACTTCGTTTACGTTCTTGTTCCCCTTCCGGTACATCCCCAGACTCTCCAAGAAAGCACGGAACACATGCTCTTCACGCGCCTTGACCTTCAAAATAAAATTCATCGCATGATCGAACTCCAGAATGTCCTTCTCGAAAGGAGCAAAAATCTCCAACCCGGATGGCAAGAACGCGTCGAAACCGAGCATCAAATCCCGATGGCCCTCGAAAAGCTCCGTCACGCGCGTGACCACGCCGGCGACGTTCAACCTGCGCGCATTGTAGTCCTTCATCACCTTCGTAAACTCCTTGTACTTGTCGTCGTCCTTGAATTTGTCCTTCACGTCTTTCAAATACCGAATCGCGTCGTCCTTCGTGAGGCGCTGCTGCAGCTGGCCGCCTCCGCCCCGGAAAGGCGTCGTCCTGCTCGGCGCCATCACCCGTTTCGCCAGCACCCTCACCATGGCTTTAATTAATCTTTCTTCCGATTGATCAGCACCTGCTCCAAGAGGTCTTTCCAAAGCTCAAATACCCGCTGTAATCGATCAACGGCGCCGACGATTGCTTCCCTGAAGCAACACCTGAATGATTGAGAAAGTCACTACGCCCTGAGACTTCGATCTGATAACCTCCGTCATGCGCTTTGGGAATTGCACAAGCAAATTAAGCGGAGAAATCAACTACAGAGCGAGATAGACAGTGGTAGGCATTATACCGGTCCACACCAACATTTTGTGGCGTACTGCTGCAGGGGTGCTGCGGCCGGTACATTTGCGGACACTGGTACTATCACATAGACTCGTTTACATCACATGGAAGATCGTTTATATCACCTCGTTTATATCACCTGTACTATCATCTCGTTTATGTCACCTAAAGATCGGGAAGTTCAAAAAGTCTCCTTTATATCCTTATCACTCTCTCTTATGTAACACACTAGTGGGACCCGTGGCCGTTGAGCACATTGAGCTTGGGTTGTCTTCTCGACGGATACCAGCGCGGAACGGTCAACCGAGCTATATTGTATAATAGACTAGTGGGACCTGTGTCGTTGAGCACATTGAGCTTGGGTTGTCTCCTCGACGGATTCCAGAGCGGAACGGTCGAGTGAGACAAAGCAAGTTGTATTGTATAATAGATTTTCCTTTTAAAATAATACATAAAAGTTGGCAATGTTCTTTGTGATTTAGCCATGCTTTTACTTATACTTTTTTATTCTATATTAATTATTACGATATTTATTTTATTTATTCATAATTGAATTCAAAAAGTACCACTTATGATTTATGAAGAGGTGCAAAAAAGAAAAAAAAGAAAAGAAAAGAAAAAGAAAAAAGAAAAAAGAGTAAGAGTAGTTACGCGGATTAAAATAATCCTCATAAACGGTTTTAGCATCCTCTCTACCTTAACCCCTAAACGTTACAGTATTTAGAAAGTGAATCACGAATAGATTCAAAGCCTTGTAACTTTCTCTAACAACCTTGGATGACTTTCATCCAAGTCATCTTTGTAAGCCTATTAAATTTTCTACCAATTACAATAAATCTCTTATGATGGGAAATTGTTGATAATATTGTAAAGGCCTCCAACTACAAGTATGTCAAAAAATTTGAGTAGATTTTATGCTTGCAATGGTCCTCTCATGTACACCTCATGTACGTTTGAGCCATGCTAATATCTATTTTTGAGGCTAACATCTACTTCTGTTCAAAGATTTGGTACGTATAGGGGTTAATATGTGACACCATCATATGGTACGTTTTAGATGAGAAATGAAAAACTCATACAAAATTAACCATAGTTACTTGCAGAAGTGTCATTCAATCGTTCATAACAAGAAGGAAGCCAAGGCCGTGGCTACATCCAATTGCAAATTGATTATCGTTGGACTGTAAATAGAGAACATATCTATTATACAATACAGCATGGTTTGTCTCACTCGACCGTTCCGCGCTGGAATCCGTCGAGGAGACAACCCAAGCTCAAAAACAATGTGCTCAACGGCATGGGTCCCACTAGTTAATATACATAGACTTACATGCATGAGCAACGCGTAATTAACAAATGCCAGCTCACCAAAAAGATTCTACAGATCTAAAAAATCTCAGCTGCAATTGTATGAGGGAAAAGTCACAATTGAGCTACTGTGATAACTCTCTGCAGTTTCATTTTTTTTCATGCCAGTCACAAATAAGTTAATATCACTGTTTCATTCGAAGAGATCAGGTAGTTTAGTTGGCAAAATAGTTGGGCATAGAATCGCCATGGCAATGGAAAAACCACATCAACATTGGGAGGCACTGACTCACTCACTCACTCTTTGATGGCAGGCGGGTTGACCTATTCAATTCAGCAGCCACTTGCACAAGCTTGTAATTATGTGTTAACCCTTTTGTGCCTTTGTAAGTTGTAACCACTAAGGGGCGGTTTACACTATGGACCAAGAGCCATGACCAAGAAAATTAAATCATTTTCATGGTCATGGCTCTTGGTCAAGAGCCGTGACCGTGAAAAATCAAAAATGCAATTTTAAATGACTTGGTCACTCTTTGTAGTGTAAAGTGGATTTAGACCGGGACAAGTTTAAGCTCATCATTCTCTCTTTTATCCTCCCCTTTTCCTCCTTTCTCTTTAAATAATTGAACACTAGCCAATCAATGATTTTTGAGCCCCATGGTCTCCTAGATTATAGTTGAGTCGAGGCATTTGCTTCGACTCAACTATAATCAAGGAGACCATGAAAACATTATCCATTTGGGAAATTTTAGCATTTTTGGGGACCTCAAAGTTAGTGGTCATTCTCCTTTTTTCAAGGTAGTGTAAAGCCAAATGGGACCAAGAGCTCTTTTTGGGCCAATCACAGATTTTAGAATTCCATGGTCATGGCTCTTGGTCCATAGTGTAAACCGCCCCTAAGTGGTTACTAAAAAATGAAATGTTGGAAAATCTGTAAACCATCTTAGTCCGGTGTTTAAAAAATGAAATGTTGGAAAATCCGTAAACTATCTTAGTCCGGTGTCTAAAGTTTAGATGCGTAACTTTTGATTCTACAAATGATGCAAAAAGACATTTTGGAATCAAACTTTCTTAGCTATCCAAATACCTAAGTACAAAACAACAAAATATTGCAAATACCTCAAAATGCAGCAAATACTTACAAATGCAACATACGTACTATGTGGTATTTCTTGTGTTTGGGAGTTTATTTTGTTGGATTTTTCTTGGATTGTGTTCTCTTGTTCAGTTGAATACAACATGCTTATGAATTTTTCAATCACTTCTCTTTAGAAAGTTCAACAATCTTTAAGAAACTCTAGCATACTAAAAAATGAACCGATTTTGAAACCACAAATTGCATTGGAATTGCAATGAAGCGTGCTTCAACTTCATGATCAGTGAAAAAAAAATTGAAATCATAAAACAATTTAGATTTATTTTATACACTATCTATCATTTCATAATGAACCTTTGAAAGATAGTCAAAGATTTTTTGCGTTTAAGTACAGAATAAGTAAGAAATCACACAAGTAGTTCAAGGGTGTGGGATCAAGTATTTCTAAAGCAATTGTGAAGATTCATTTCTAAAATGTATCATTAAATACAAGTTGTAATTTTTACAAATGGTGGCAGTACTAAATGGTAGATAGCATATAGAAAACATCAAAAAAATTGCATGATTTTCAATTACATATGTGCATATGTAATGATGATAAAGTAAACTTTAGTGTGATTCCAATGCAATTTACAATTTGAAATTCCGTTCATTTTTTAGCACACATGGGCCTTCCAAAGTTTTCACAAATTTCAACTAGATCCAAAATTGGTAACTATCTTGTACCCAATTGTTCATGTTCCCATTATCGTATGTAGTCCGATTTAGATAAATGAACCAACTCCTTTCTTATTAGAACGTATAAATTTTGTCCCAAACCATACATGGATAAGTCACTTTCACTTATAAAACTCACAATAATTATGTACGAGTCCGTGCTTGATATAAAAGATTGCAATGGAGAGGTGTTGGCACAGGTCATTGTTGAACATTGTCATTGTCATTGCAGAAAATTTAACCCAAATTTTAATTAACCTTGAAGTCACACACCCCCAAAATCTCATTTTTGAGTGTTCATCATATGGTTCAAAGACATACACTTCGCTACACAATGTTAGTGAGAGCCGGTATTTCGCCTGTCTCGCTCTGTAGTTGTTTCCTTCGCTTAATTTGCTTGTGCAATTCCCAAGGCGCATGAAGGAGGTTATCAGATCGAAGTCTCAGGGCGTGGTGACTTTCTCGATTATTCAGATTTTGCTTCAGGGAAGCAATCGTCGGCGCCGTTGATCGATTACAGCGGTTGTTTGAGCTTTAAGAAGACCTCTTGGAGCAGGTGCTGATCAATTGGAAGAAAAATTAAAGCCATGGTGAGGGTGCAGCTGGCGAAGGTGAGGAAACGGTGATGGCGCCGAGGAGGACGACGCCTTTCCGGGGCGGAGGCGGCAAGCTGCAGCGCCTCACGAAGGAAGACGCGATTCGGTATTTGAAAGCCGTGAAGGACGAATTCAAGGACGACGACAAGTACATGGAGTTTACGAAGGTGATGAAGGACTACAATGCGCGCAGGTTGAACGTCGCCGGCGTGGTCAAGCGCGTGACGGAGCTTTTCGAGGGCCATCGGGATTTGATGCTCGGTTTCGACGCGTTCTTGCCATCCGGGTTGGAGATTTTTGCTCCTTTCGAGAAGGACATTCCGGAGTTCGATGATGCGATGAATTTTATTGTCTCTGCCCATACAGGGGAGAGACCACGAAAACGCTGCGTTTTCAGGAGTTAGTGAACAATGACGAGTTAGTGAGTTAACTTAGTGAACAGTGACACTCTGAGTCAAACTGTCAGAAATCACCACAATATCTTTTTTACTTCTTGTTTTTACATTTACTTTTTACCTTTTAACGATTTTTACCACAATGTTTTTACTTTCGCCTTCTCAATTTTTCCCTGAACGTTTTAACCTATTCCTACAAGTTACATAGTTGGACAGTAAAAACATTTATTTTTAAGGCAGAGACTACGTGACTAGCCGCTTGTTTTGAAGGTCAAGGCGCGGTTTCGACATAGTGAAGAGCATGTGTTCGGTGCTTTCTTGGAGAGTCTGGGGATGTACCGGAAGGGGAACAAGAACATAAAACGCCATATTCGTTATATTGGCCGTTCCCAATTATTTTGTCCACTCAAATAGTGTGACTTGAGTTAATTTTCTCTCCTTATCAGATTAGTGTGGGTAAAATATAAATAGGATTGGCCAATTTAATGAATATGGCGTTATAAGGTAGGGACACCCATTTTCCGTGACTTTAAGCTGATTATCATACTTCTGAATGAGCAGTATGAAAAGCAATTATACCAGGGGAAAGGCAATTAGATATTAAATAATTTAGAATGTATCGACAAAGTCATGTTATTGTAAAATTTGTGTACGTTTTTGATAATCAAAGCCAGAAATTGGTTTGCACATTTGACCGTGTCTAAATGGCCCTGATTCCGTGACTTGAAGAAACGCTCGTGGCTTGGAGAAACGCCCTAATTATGTTCTCAACCATGATTAGAAACACCCGGATTTAGGTGTCCTGTATGCAGACGGGAATGGGTACAGTCACGGGAAAGGGTGTCCCTACCTTAAACGAAGTCTATCGGGACGTCGTGTTGTTGTTTGCGAATCATAGCGATTTGTTGCAAGAGTTTACTACTTTCTTGCCTGAAGCAATAAGTGCACATTCACGATTGAGTTCAGCTTTAGGGCAACGGTCTCATATGGGTACCCCGAAAAGTCCTTTGAGCACTAAAATCAACCCCTATGGCAACTTTTAATGAGTCACTCTTTAAAAATATATATAAAATGAATGGATTGGATGAGGTTTTGATTTCTTATACCCATGTAGTACCAAAAAAAAAAAAAAAAAAAAAAAAAAAAAAAAAAAAAAAAAAACAGCGTAAAAATTGACAATGTGTAAAGATTTGACGGGTTTTGCCATAAACTTCCTGACGGGTTTTGCCATAAACTAAATGTACTATAAAATATGTGTTACATGACATTTTAGAAGTTCTATAGAACATGAAAGTTGTGATGTACAACGTAAAGATCCTATATATACAATCGAATTCCACTAAAACACTTTGGAATTTTTACAAATGAATTTAAAAAGAAAAACTTTGAATATTCATAAAAATTTAAAAAATGATTTTTTTTTCAAATTTTTTTCTTAGAATAGGCTAAAAGTATAATGTTCATAACATAGTCATAAGATGCGAAGATTTAGGATATTTTATTTTGTAGAAACACCAATTTAAACAATTATAGACAAGAATTGGTTGAAATAATCACTTTAAACGAGATGAATTCTAATGAATATTTAAGCATCTCATTAAACTTATAATTTTGGCCAATCAAAATGAAATTTAAGAAATAATTAATAATTTTGTTTTTTTTATGAATTTTGGTAGTTTATAGCTTTAAAATTATATATCTAATTATTTATGATGAATTATTGAAATATATTTTGATAGAAATGAACTATTATTCATAATCTATAATTAGTCTTTATATGTCTTTGCAAAAAAAATTCATTATCATGCATTTTTTCAAACATTTGCAAATTTGACAATTTTTTAGGCTGCTTCAGGCACATGAACGACCAACATTCTTTATTTATTATAAAATCAATTAACAACATTTTCAGTGATCCAAACACATATTCTTATAGCCAACTTGATTCTAAAGAGGTTAGGCTTTTGAAACACCTAATTTGGACATTTTTAGCATGTTTTACAACCTTTTCTATTTTTGGTGCGACCCATTTTGGGTCGCCCGCGAAGTTAACCCTTTAAGGACTGCGCATCCAAATAGCGGATGATTGTTGGTCAAAGCCAATTTTGAACTTGAAGATGACGTTTTTTGCTATTGCTCTCAATTGAGAAAATAAATTTTATCGAATCTAGTTTTCACTTCACTTCTCGGATCTTATAAATTTCAAGTATTGAATATTTTATTTATGTTGCAAGCTAGGTAGCTCAAGGTCTGAATTGCACTGCATAGGATGTTCACCTTTTGAATTTGAAAATTAAAATTAAAAAATTCTACAAAATTATATCACGTGATTCTCCATTTTCATTTGCACATGTTCTAGAAATTTTATATTTTTTGAATGTTTTTTGTAACTGATATGAATTTCTTGAAGTATTTGACCTAAAAATTTGTAAAAAATTCATTTTGTATTAAAAAAATCAGAAAATTTTAGGACTAATAGGAAACATACAATTTCATGCATGAAAAATATCAAAAAATATATCTTATCAATTCTTGAAAGCTAAACTGTGTATAAAAGTGTAGTTTGACTATTCTGTAAAGGAAAATTGACGTTAAAGGGTTAAGGGTTAAAAGAGACTTTGTGTACAAAAACTAGAATTTATGCTAGTCGCATTAAAAAAAATCCAAAACAGTTGTTTAAAACATTGGATGACATCATGTTAGTACCAATTTTTGATATGAAGTACAATTAGATATGATTTATTTAAAATAATTAATTTGAACAATTAAAAATATTATTTATTTTATACTACAATACTTGCAAATGCTAATTTTTGGCAATGTTTGTCACCAAGCATAAATGCATGAAAATAGATTTATTCAATTAAAACTTTGGACCTAAAGTGAAGTGTTTCATGTCATTTAGGTGTGAATATTTTTATTTATAATTCTAGTCAATTGAAATGGATTAATTCATGAAAATTCGGAAAAACAACTATATGTTTAAAATTTTGACAAAATTTTCCATTTCAATTAAATTAAATTAATCATTTTTAATTAAATAAATATTAAATTCTTGGATGACATTAAATGCGTTAATTTAGGTCCAAAATATTAATTGAATAAATAAATTTTCATGTATTTATGCTTCGTGAGAAATATTGCCAAAAATTAGCATTTTGGGCATTGTAGTACAAAACAATTAATATCTTTAATCCTTCAAATTAATTAGTTTAAATAAATTATATTTAAATGTACTTCATGCCAAAAATTAATACTAAAATGATGACATTGGATATTTGAAACAAATGTTTTAGATTCTTTGTAAGCAACTAGGATACGTTTTGCTTTTTTTGTACAAAAAAGTCTCTTTTAAAATATTTAATTGTTTTCAATTTTTACGTGAATTATTTTTTGTGTATAACATGAGTGTAGGAAATTAAAACCTCATCCGGTCAATTCATTTTTTATTTTGTTTTAAAGAAAGACTCACTCAAAGTTGCCATAGGGTTTGATTTTAGAGTTAAATGGGTTTTTTGAAGTACCCGTATTAGACCATTGCCATTTTTATTTTAGGTGCCTTTTGATGAAACTTTGAGAAGCATTTTGATGAGACCGAGTCGCATTGATTTAGTTCATTTTTGCATATTGCAAATGTTATTAATTTTTTTGGAAGGGTAGCCAAGTGGTTTTGAGCTGAGAGAAATGAAACAATCATAAGTTATTATGATACTATTGTATAGTTGTTTGATGATAGCAAACAATATTATACAAGATTGATACAACACTACAAGTAGAGGCGTTGTTTTTCACTCTAGAGGATCCTATTCATTGTCACTTTTCATTGTAAGTGATTGTTTTACATGACGAATTGCACTCACCAAATCCAACTAAAAAATTGATGAGTGCAAAGTAGCTCTATTTTACTCACAGAACCTTCTCTTCGTAGTGTATATACAATGCTTTCTCTTCATTATCTATTCGATCTGCAGCTGTTTGTTCTCATGTTAATTTGCTCTTCTCCGCTTTACTTGCGCCTCAGTATCTCCGCCCGCCATTCTTCTAAAGCGATTTCCGTCTTCTTGTTGGGCGAATTATGGGCATGGGGTTCTTATTTGGATCTTGCTTCGAACGGGAATTTGGCGCAAATTTAGTACAAATAGTGAACATTTAGTGTAATAATTAAGTAGCATCTGGAAATAACTACATGCTTGTTTGCTCTTGCAATTTGTTGAATTAATGATCATTTCCAATCAATTCACTCTACCGATAATTCTCTTGGCCCCACCTTGTCTTGTTAAATTTGTGAGTAAGTGTGTCAAGAGATCGAGTTTCTTGACTCGTGTTGATTAATCTCTTCGGCTAAATGTGTCTCATTGATTGTCTTTCCATTTGCTCAAATGACTTCCCGACAGCCTTCGTCACTGTTTAAGTTCCCTATTTGGTACATTAGCAGAATCTCCAAGAAATCCCAAAACATTTCCTCATCATCACGAAATCAATCACAGTGGACATCAGGAATTTCGGACCCCACTGATTCTGCACGATTTCAGTGCGATTTCCGATATTTCAAGGGTTCGTACAGTTTTCGCACTGATTCCGCATCGTTGCGTCATTCATCGCAACTACACTGATATGACACGATGTTCATACAAGCGGATGTAGTATTGATTCGACACGATTGATACATCTATTGAAAACGTATGAATTCAACACTCTTTATAGTCGTCAAATGTCGTGTTTTAATCGTCTTTAGAACTACACTGATTCAGTGCGTTTTTCGTGCGACATCATCTTTTCCATATCTAGATTTTATTTTCTTTCTATATCTAAATTTGATCAAAATAATATTATTAAAAAATATTAAATAATATTAAATAATTATTTTCCTCACTACCCACTTTAACTACACGGAAATTGCCCGAACACATGGTGGGGCCCACCATGGCTTCCCAAGCTCTATTGCCGACGGCGGGATTCGAACTTACGACCTCCCGATTGTCAACCAAGCTCCAAACCACCAAATCACCACAAACTCTCGATGCATAGAATGGAACTTTTTTGGTAATTATAAAAGATTGAAACCATTGGCAATTTTTTGCCATGTGTATATAACTCTTTTTTCAATTTTTTTTTGCACTACAACATGCAGGGTTTTTCCTACATCAACAAATTTTTTAAGAATATTTTGAGTTTTTTTTTTTTGGCCAAAATTGTGATGGCAAATGAGCAGATCATGGCTGTGAGCTGTTTTTTTTTTTCAGCGGACTTTGAATGTTTTTAACTATGTGAAAAAAACTTTTTTTCCGAATTTTTTTTGCACTAGATTATGCAGGACTTTTTCTATATATAGGATTTTTTTCATAATATTTTAAAATTTTTTATTTTTTGCCAAAATCGTGATGGCATATCATGGCTGTGACCTGTTTTTTTTTTTTCAGCGGACTTCGAATGTTTTTAACTATGTGAAAAAAACTTTTTTTCCAAAATTTTGTTTTGCACTAGATTATGCAGGACTTTTTCTATATATAGGATTTTTTTCATAATATTTTAAATTTTTTTATTTTTTGCCAAAATCGTGAGCTATTTTTTTTTGCTCCTATGATGAAAAGTACACTGATAATCAATAATACCAAATTTGAATTTTAAAAATATAAAATGTTATTTCTTTGAAATTTTAATGTGTATTGCTTCTAAACTCTATAAATGTAGATCTAAAAATGTTTTGGGAAATTAAACCATAAATATAATTTAAAGAAGATTCTTGGAATATTCCAACATATTCCAAAGTAATATAAAATATTTTGAAAGATTCCAAAAATATATTAAAATATTGTACACGGATGTCGTACGAAAATAATTTGCATTATAATAGATACTGAAATCGCACGAATATAGTAAATGGCATTAATATGATACATATACGATACTGAATCCGCATTAACTAAAACCGCATGTTATCCGTGTCTTATTAGCCATTTAATGTAGATACACGATTAACGCACGGATTCCGTCAAGCACGACTTTCGTGCGGAAACAACACTTTTGTCATAATCATTGAAAAGACACTGCATCGACATTTTAGTAATGCATGTCACTTCCGTACGATAACGACACTTCTAAATGCACGTATGACGTGCGGAATCAGTGTTTAACGATAAACGCACTGAAATCGTGCAGAATCAGTGGGGTCTGAAATTCCTGATGGAGATAATTCATAAAGAAGATAGCTGCTCTGAGCTGCCTCATAGCCTGCTGCGCGGGAATCCCAAGGGGAATTTGAAACGTAAGCCGATGTTTGTGCATTGTGCCATTTGCTCACAATGGGGTCAAATTTGGAAAAAAAAAGAGACAAAATCTATTCGGGGATTTCTGAATGTTCTTAAATGATATTTCAAGACTTCTTTGAAAATACATGTTTAGAATGCTTTGAATTTTTGATCAAATTTTCCACGATAAATTAATTTACCCTAAAAAGCCCTTGTAATTTTAAAATCAACTGTTGTGGCAACTTTAAGTGAGTCTCTCTTTAAAACAAAACAAAAAATGAATCGACCGAATGAGGTTTTAATTTCCTACATTCATTTAATACACAAAAAAGAATTCACGTAAAAATTGAAAACACTTAAATATTTTAAAAGAGACTTTTTGTACAAAAATCAAAATTTGTCCTAATTGCTTAAAAAAATCTGAAAGATTTGTTTTAGATATCCAATGACATTATTTTAATACTAATTTTTGATATGAAGTACGGTTAAATATAATTTATTTAAAATTATTAATTTAGACAATTAAAAATATTAATTATTTTGTACTACTATACTTGCAAATGCTAATTTTTGGCAATGTTTCTCACAAAGCATAAATGCATGAAAATTAATTAATTAAATTAAAATTTTGGACCTTAATTAAAGTGTTTCATGTCATTTAGGTGTGAATATTTATCTAATCAAAAATAATTAATTCTATTTAATCGAAATGAGATTTTTGTCAAATTTTTAGAGTTTCATTATTTTTCAATCTAAACACTATTTAATAATAAGGAGATTTAGTGTTTATGTAAGAAAAAAATGAATTTAGTGGTACAATGACATTTGTCCACTTTATAATAAAGATAGCATTCCACCTCAGGTCAATCTCATCATTTGGAAGGAATGTGACATTGATCAGCTATCTTGGCTCCGGATATTGATGCGTTGGTGGGTTTTTCGGTCCCATATTAAATATAACTTGACTTTATCAATGCCTTTGTGCCTGTGACCCACAATTCAAAATGACAATTAGATTGTTCGAAAAACCCCAACGCCACCAATGTTGCACATAATCCAAGTACATACACATTCTTATTCTCTCTCCCACGATTGTTTGCTTGAATGCAAAGGATAGGAGCCAATTTTCCTTCTTGTTGTTTCACATTTTGCAACACCTTCACAATTGATGTAACAACCTGGTTGTTGTCATATTCGTGATGTGCATCAATTCAACATGGCAATATAGTACTAGAACTCCACGAAGATCAGTCTTTCCATATTGAGACTCTATTCCTTTCACACTCTTCTTGATTTTGGGCATGTATGTTGTGTTTTAGTCTATACCATGTATAATAATACTCATGCAATCATCGGGAGTTTCAATTGCAGCTTCATTTGCTTGATTATAATCCTTTCGTTCCTTCACGTTCAGATTCAAGTGTAAACGATATGTAGCGTCTAAAGCATTTTTCATCAATAAATTTCCTATAAGTTATGCTTTCATACACATGGGAATGTTATATTCATTCTATTTGGACACGCGATGCAAAAGTTATGAAAAGTCATGTTTTTAGTTTTTCCACATTCATTTCAAAATAAAAATTCATAAGATTTAGATTGTTTGGTACAAAATTTCTCTTTATTAAAATTAACATGGTTTAATTTTATGTTAGATGACTATTAGTGATTTAAGTTTTCTTTTCATTGTGTACCTACTTCTAGTCTTCTTCTCACTGGTTATGATAAATATTGATTCTTCTTGTGGAATTATTGTATGGATATACATTAATACTAAAAAAGGTCAGATAAAATAATCAATTTGTAGATAAATTTTACAATAAAGATTGTGAAATTTAAATTTGCCAACTATTTCAATAGGTACACATGTTTGCATGGGATTCCTTTATATTCGACGCTTTCAAAAAAAACAAAACTAGTATATAAAAATATAGGCTCTTTTTTGACATCATATAGAGCCAATGGCACAATTAACCCTTTAACCCCTAAGTGACCAAACGACCATTTTATGGTCGCTGCCCTTTTTTGGCGGGCTGCCCGAAATGAAATTTTTTTTTTTTTGAAAAATAAAAAATATTTTCAAATAGGAAATCAAGTCTACTTTCCAACCCAATTCAAATCATGTCAATCCGAGTTAAACTCCACCCGGGAGAAATTTTCAAAGACATTGTCTTAGTGTTACAAAACTTACTATTTCGGGAAAGTAATGATGTTCCCTCTTTCTAAATTTTTTCTTTTTTGAACTTTAGAATAGAATGTCTAGTTTCAACCAATCATACCAAATTTCAAATTCTAAAAATAAAATTTGTAATTTGGGTGAATATTCAACGATAAATGCTTCTAAATTTGTTTAATGAGTATCTAAAACATTTTTTGAAAGTTTGACCGTACGGATAATTACTAAACATTGTGCTTCTCATTTTCTCCTTTGGACCAAACTTCATCAAAGTTGTAGAAACATCATTTTATAACACATTTAGGTTTTGCCCTTACCCCCTCTGTCATTTAGGGGTTAAGAACCGCGCATCCAAATAGTGGATGTTTGTTGATCAAATCCAATTTTGACCTTGAAGATGATTTTTTTTTGCTTTTGCTATCAATTGAGAAAATGAAGTTTATTGAGTCTAGTTTTCACATGACTTTTTGGATCTTATAAATTTGAAGTATAGAATATTTTATTTTTGTTGCAAGCTATGTAGCTCAAGGTCTGAATTACACTGCATAGGATGTTCACCTTTTGAATTTAGAATTTAGAATTAAAAAAATTTACAAAAAATATATAATATGATTCTCCATTGTCATTTGCACATGTTCTAGAAATTTTATATGTTTTGAAGATTTGTTGTAATTAATATGAATTTCTTGAAGTATTTGACCTAAAAATTTGTAAAACGTTCATTTTGTATCAAAAAAATCAAAAAAATTTTAGGACTAATAGGAAACATACAATTTCATGCATGAAAAATATTTAAAAATATATTTCAACAAATCTTGAAAGCTAAGTTGTGTATAAAAGTGTAGTTTGACTATTCTACAAAGGAATGGGACGTTAAAGGGTTAACCAAAAAAAATAGTGCACATGGCTATGTGCACTTTCAACATAACAAGTGTTATAGATGAAACTGAAATAAATAAAATTGTAAACTAGTCCGTGCAAAAATTCGACACGATAGTTCTAGTGGTAGAATTGTCTTCGCGTACGCATGTTCTCAATCTATATTATATAATAGACTAAGTAGGCCATATCATAATCACTACACCCCGACACAACCATTCCAACAGCAGAATTATCAAGGGGATAACAATAGATACACGAGTCAATTGGGCACCTTCGACACGTATCCAAAAAATGGTTCAAAACATCTATATTACTCAAGAGAGTCGAGTAACATTATCAATATACAATCTCATCAATGCATCATAAGACTAGAGTAGACTAAAAACTCCGGTCCTCTTTTGAGGCCAACATGAATAAAGTGTCTATTCAACCCACCCTTGGTTCAATGCCCACTACCCAAAGGACCATTGGTGCATGACTACTTTCCCTTTTGAGGGTATACACTATAGTATATCATAAGACTACATTTAGTGTGACATTTAGGTTGAATGATGTGTAAAATTCAGAAATGTTGTGATTGTGGGACTATTTACCGTCTTCCTCGATCCGCCATACATACGCAGCAACCAAGTTTGCCACTGAATGAGCAATCATGGGCACCGCCAGATCCGTCGTGGATATGGCTGCCAATCCATATACAACTCCCACAAAAGAAGCCCTGCAAATGTATACTATTAAAACCATTACCGACCTGTGTAAATTTGAGGTTTCACTTTTGTTGAAACCAGTGCTTTTCCTGTGTTTTCTTTCGTGAAGCCTAACTGGCGACTTAGAAGAAATTGGGAAAGACGATTTGGCGAAATCTTAAGCTTACAATCATATTTTGATAGAATTTCTTCATATTTTGGTAGTTCTCTTCACGAAATATGGCTATCTTCACAAAAAATATAGAGAAAATTTGGCGAAAAAATTCAAAGTTTCCTCATTTTTTTCCTTAACAAAGGAGAAATGCCATATTTTGTACGTGAAATATAGCAAAAAAAAAAAAAAAACGTTGGTTGAGACTGCTGATATCACTGAAAATCTGCCATTTTAACAAACATGAGGTTGTCTACTTCTGTGTCCAACATCTTTCATGAGAAGACTTGCATTAGTAAAGAAGAGCATTATGGGATAAAGATGCAAGGCTCAGGAGATTATTACCAAGCAGCAAAAGCAGCGTTGCGACCACCCGAAATATGCAGGATTCCAAAGATAAGCCCAGCAACAGCAACTCCACGCCAATCAACTCCAACTAAAGGCAGAATAGCTCCTCGAAATAATAGTTCCTTAAGACACGACAGCCAAATCAGGCAAAGAAATACATTGGGAAACCCACCCCCAAGGTATTCTAGAAAACCTCATTGCCTTACAATTAGCAAGGTTTAACATGGCTAGGTTTTTGGGAGTTTTACTCCACCAAAATGGTTATTTAAGCTTTCAACTTACATAGAATCACGCATAACGTTTCACTCATCATGTCAGATTTTACCAATAAGGCATGGGTCAAGAGTATGCACATTGTGAAACATACAAAAACTTGGCATGCCAAGTAAAAAATCATGGCATTGCGTAGCTCCGCATAAGTGGAAAGACTAAATAACCACTTCGGTGTAGTGATTTTACACACTTCAGATTCCTACCCCAAGCCTCAATTGCTAGAAATAGAATCTTTGGGCAAAATTGTAGGTAGCTGATCAAACCCAACGTTACAGTAAGGAAGGAAAATTGCTTGATTGAGTTAGATTGTAAACCATACCTCAGAAACGCCGGGCAAAAAAGAAACCACAAGGTAGTCATTTAGCTCTAATGGGCTCAAAACCTACAAGATCGACAAAAAAATCTTCTACAAGTAAGCACACGTGTCTGCAAATACCCTCTATACTGTCCGCTTGCAGATAACCACATCAAAATCTCTTATTAGAACTCGATTTCATTATTTGAGTAGAATTGGAGGAAAGGGGACTAATGAAGACTGTAAGGCCCTGACCACACCAACCAAGTAGCACCAATTAGCTAACAGAGGTATTTAAGGCCCATTAGGTGATAGGAAGTTCACTAACCTGTTTATTGTGTGCCCACACTTAATGCGGAATTAGGTTCTCAAGTTCGCTAATTGCTACTACTTAGTTGATGCGAGTGGATTTAGCACTTCAAACCATTAGTATAAGCACAATTACTTTACTTGTTCAAAATCCAAGAGTCATGTTCACTACACTAACTTTAGAAATCAATTTCACTATTTCTCAACACGGACACTACTTGGCTTTTTGAAGGTACAGTGTCCCTGTAAAAAAAAACTTTTTACTGTAGTGGAAATGAATGTAAATTCATTGCAAGTTAGTCGGAAGAAGCTAGCACCAATTTGCTAACTAACACAACTTGGGCAGTGCAGACATTTAGAAACTAATTCCAGGTTGGTGCGATATTAAACATGAAGCGAGAGGCACTGGATCGTGACCTGCTTAGTAGATTGTCGACTGGACTGAGAAAATTCAGGCCAAGTTGAGAGAAGTATTTGCCGTAAAGAAGCTATGAGCACCACTGTTCCAGCAGTTGCTCCCAGGTGCCAAACCTCAAAGGCATCTGACATGTGCCAAAACACATTACGACTTCTGATTGACTTCCAGTAAGTGCAGACATAGGATCCATCCTTATCACATCACATTTGAACTGGATTTCAACAATGAGAGCAAAGTATTTGAAAAAATCCATGATACAACATATTAACATCTGCTGAAATCACAGAGGTTTTCACTTACATGGCATTTCGACATAGCAGTCTGGAACAGACCAATTTGCTTCCGCTGCCCAGTGTGTACCCTGTACATAATGGAAGAATGAAGTTCATGTAACTGCCCGAGGATCGAACACTACTAAGTACAGAGAGTGAATTGGTTGGAACGTTGTAGATTGATTTTTTTGTGAAATATAATCGAAGGTGATAAAAATGCAAGGCTTTAATCTCAACCTGATGTTTGAACAAAGAGCAACTTCAACTTCATTAGTAGACACTTGTAAGTTCATGTCTTAACTAAAGTGTAAAAGAAGCAGATATATGACATCATTCTCTCATAGAAAATCAATCAGGACTCAACATAATTCAGAAGCGTAGAAAGTATACCTGCCGAATGGCAAGACCGGCTGCAGCTAAAGCTGCTGATGTGTTCACACAGGCTTTCAAAACTTGCTCTCTGGTTACTGGAGTTACTGTGGTATCAGAAGCTTTCTTGCTAGCTTCATCCTTCACAGGCTGCTCTTCATTGAGTGAAGGAGGCTTTTCAATAGAGTTTTTGGAATCTGTCAAACCATTCAATATTTTCACTGAGAAAATGCAAGGAACATTAACGAAAGAATATGATTCTTGTGCCGCTCTATAATCTGTCAAACACCTGTTCCAATGCATAGGTGGTTACACCTTAACCCATGACCTCGATCTGAAAAGTCCCTTAGAGGTTACCTAATTGTGACATTACGTACCCTAAAATCTTGTATATATTGATTTTGAGAATTGTCCACCACCTTACCATCAGAACTTGTGTCAGTTTCACGAATTGATGATAATAACTTTTGCATATGGTATCCAAAGAACTCATTCATTGGTGCATTGGAATCCTCTTTGATTTGCTAAAAAGGAATATTAAAATTTTGAACACTCTAATAGTATGCTCAAGAGTCGGTTTTACGTGTGGTTACTTTACACTCAAAAAGTAATTGCTCGAAATGCAACACTGGAAATCAAAGAAAGAGAATAATCCAGGAACAGAGAGAAGAAGATATGATCTCCCTGGTGCACCTGGTCCAACCTGGTATCTCAGGCTGCTTCTTCGCGGCAACTATAAATGAAGGACGACACCGTGCTGGCCAAGAATTCTGAAACCAAACTACTCAAACATCAAGATAGACGAATACATGCACTCTCACTTTGTTATTAGGTCCAATCTGAGATGTCTGATCCTACAATTAACCCTAAAGGACCAAGGATTCGTGGTTATCAAAATGACAAAATGCAATTGATCATGTTGTGAAAAATATAATTCAGATGGGACTAAATTTTCTATCACCAAAATCAGTGAATTCTCTTCTTTTTTTTTTTGACAAACACTGAATTCCTTGAAGTGCACATGAAAAGCACACATTCTGTGTAAGTTCTCGTACACAACAATAATCATCAACGATATTAGAAACGAGGTGCTTTAATTACCATGTGAGAAACACAATGGATGTAATATGAAAATCTAGAAAAAGAAAGTGCAGTTCTAACAAAAGCCTATGTTATTAACCCTATGATTTAAGATCTGAATTTTTTTGATTGAAATGGTATCACCTGCGACAGGAGCCTCCAATAACTCGGGGTTGAGAAACATCCCAAGCTCGGTGACCTACAGTGGAAAGCTGTCCTCCCTGTTTTGAAACAAGAATTTCAAATTTTAATTTTATAAGTCATCCAACTTGTAAGAAATGAGATTACTATTCTAGATTCTATCTCAGTAAAAGATTCAAAATACGCTATCTCACGATTGAAATCCTAATACTTCAAACTTCAATACATATTTTCGTGCATTAGAATCCTCTCAAAAAAATGGGAAAAAATCCACACAAGAAAAAGACATCCTAAAAGTGGAAACCACTGAAAGTCACAGCACGAAGGTTATTCAAATAATTATATATTTTAGTGCAGTGGAATCAAGACTCACAACCGAGAAATAAAATTTTAAAACCCATTATAATAATAGAAACCGTTCAGAACTCAAAACAAATTGTGGAGCTCAGCGGCTTGCCGCTTGACTTGTTGTAATGGTTTCTTTCGCATTGAAATAAATTTTCATTTGTGACAAAAAAAAAAAAAAAAAACAAATTGTGGAAACCACTGAAAGCCACAAGACACTAGAGTTATCCTTAAAGTCCATCAAATTTTGAAGAAGATGTCGCGAATTTTTCTTTATTATACTCTTATTTCTTCACTTCAAATATTTCTTCACTTCAAATAGTTAAAAGGTGTGGAGCATCTTGGTGATTTGAATACGAGATTGAAATATTATATATTTTAGTACAATGGAATCAAAACTCACAACCAAAAAATACATTATAGTAATGGAAACCGTTCAGAACAGGTGAATGAGCTCAAACAAATTGCATTTAATCTAAAACTCACGACGAAGCCACAAATTCAATAATACTCTCCTACACTATTTTTAAAGTCCAGGCTCAGACTGAATTGGCTTGAACTGTAGAGTTGGCTATGGCGTGAGGTTTGAAACAAATTCTAACAACTGACCAGAAGTAGAAGCTCCGAAGCTGGAAGCCGAGGGAGAGAACGTGGCCAGCTCCATCGCTGCACAATCGCACAATTTTGAATGCCCCGAGAAGAAGCAATCTCACTGTTGGTGAGATAACGTGGGCGAAGCGCACTTTTAGGGTTTCGCATTTCAAAAGGCTTTGGCCGGGAAATTGACACTTGGAACTAAGAACCAATTTGCATGGGTTCGAGTATACCTTAAAGCGTTCACCTTACCAATCGAGCCTATTTACACACATATTTTCAGTGGGTTTTATTAGCAAGTTCAAGAGGAATCCAACGCACTTTAACATGTATTATTTGGACACCGTATGAATAAGTTATGAATTTTCAAAGTGCTGACTATAGGTTGACCCTAAATTATGATGTTCAGACTATGCACATTCTCATTAACACTAGGGTGTCAAATTTTACTTATTATAGAAGATTAAGCTATGGATGCTTTAAAGAAATGGTTGCTTTTTGATATAATTACCTTAAGTTGCTCATGGAAGTAGGTAAGAGGAGGGGAAAAGTGGTATTATTGTCATATTATAGCTAGGTCGCCAAAAAATATTTCAAAAAATAAAAAACGTAAAAAATTAGAAACTACGGGGACAAAAAAAAGAAGATAGAATAAATTGTTTTTAGCTCTAGTGTGTTGTTTCTAAACTATTTCAAACCATTTTGGGCCATTTTATATCATTCTTTTGCTCAAAAGCGAAATTAAAGAAATGCAATTTTTGAGGAACGAACCTTATTTTCTAGAAAATATTAGATATTTGTTCGTAGAGTGGCATTCTAGCTATAGTGATACGGTACAATTTGTCTTGTACTCGGTTATGAAGTGATGTACAGTACCCTCCAACATGTCTTGCAACCATTTTGTGAACTCTTGAAATTCTCTCATTCATTTTCAATATGGGAGGATTTTATCAAATTTATCCTATTAAATCTTTTGTGTTACGGACCCTTCACGTGTTCGTAAAATGTCAATGTCAAAAAATGAAATCTCTATTTTTGGTGAATTACTTTATCTTATTCACTTAATTTCAAAAAAATTAACCGAGAAATATATATGATGATTTTTTAAAATTTGATTGCACCAATTTATAGGATATATCATTGTTCACATTCTTGGTATTACAAAGATGCACACTATGTAGGTAAAATTCTCCTCTATGTGGCTCTAAAGTATTTTCATAGTCTCCATTCATTCATATTCTAGGCTAAGGAAATCATACTCATATATTAAATCAAAATTTGATCAAATAAAGTCAAATAAGGTATCATTTCAAAGCTATAGTAGTATAGAAGCCTAATATAATATGAAATTTACAATATGTCTTACTCACTCTATGATAAAAAAAGGTCCTAACAACAACACAGAAACGATATGTTTGACAAACAGGACTTGTTGCACACAATTTTTTTAAGAAATGTGTACCATCAAGATGCCTTGCAAACAAGTATGTGTATCTCTGGACCCTCCCAAGCTCAAACATACTGAAAATCTGATATCCCAGAGAAGAAGTGATCACATTAAGAAGGGTACCCTTTTCCAAGATTTTTAAACATGATGGCAATTTTGGTAGACACATGGCAATGGATGCCTCTTTATATTTAGAAAATGCATGGTGTATGAAGGTAACTGGAACACCTTCCATGATGCAAAAAATCTCATGGAGATGTGATGATTATCATGCCAACACCATCATTCTAAATCAGGCCATGGGATATGTTTTAAGTGAAAAAACAGAGTGTGTTGCAACACTTGTTACAGGGTACTGTACACTTTCATGAACTTGAACATGAACAAATTTGATTGGTTAGGAAGAAGGTCGAGGGCTTGAGAACCCTCTATACTTTATAACAACTTAGGTATCATTTTTTTTTTTCTAAAAAAGCTCATTTGAAATGTAGAACTTGCATGAGACTTTGGTCCCCCGAAGTTCCTTAAAACTTGTTTGTTAACGAGAAATTTCATTAAAACTTCACCTAACGAAGTTGAATCTAAAAATTGTTGAACCTTTAAAAGTCAAAGAAAGCCCCACGAGCTTGTTTATAAGAGAATAAGAGAGTAAATAGTGGATTTTCTCAACCAAAATTGAAATGGATTGGTGCTTCGAAAAGGCGAGCAGAAAGGCGATGAAAAAGCAAGGCTAAATTCCCAACTTGCACCTAAATTAAACAATTGTGAAACAATTCACAATCAAATCCACAATCAAATGAAGGAATTGGGGGAAGAGGGAGTTTTGATTAGGCAACAATTCTTTAGAGAGACAAAGCATTACTTTTATGAAATAATATAGTAAAAACACTGGCCATCAACGCTTATTAGTTAATGCCGACAACAAGCTAGCGGTTATTCATTTATTATTATTTTTTAGAGTAATTGTTGTAAAATTTTGGAGATGTTTTTCAGACTACCCTCTAAGAACCCTCTTGGCATTTTAACAGTTAACCTTGGATCACTTGGATCAAAGGTTACTGTTTACTTTGGAGTTTTGTATAAAGTTGACAAACACCCACAAATTAGATGTTGCAAATTTTTGCAATCCTCATCAAAACCTATTTCAAATGCGGTCATATATTTTTTCAAATTTAGCACTGCCAAAAATAGGCCATATTGCTTAAGTTGGTGGTTTTAGGACAATCAGCCTTAACCCCTAAAGGTCTGAACGTGCCGTTGCGACCAGCAGAATACAATGTATTTTGGTTGTATTTGGAATGGATTCATACTTTTAATGAGTTTGAGTTCAAAAGAGAAGTTGAAATTTAGATCAATGCGGTTCCAGTGAGCTATTAAGATCCCAATTTAGAGTTTCTTGTCGGTAGTAAATCTCAATTATATGACAACGTATATACTATCCCCATGGGACGTTTAAGGGTTAAACTGCTGTTTGCAGAGTTGGGATGCAGGCCATGGGTGGTGATGCTCTAAGTGATTACCACATGTTGTCACTGTACCGGTTTATAGCACGATCCCTGCATGGAGTTCTCGTGTCGGTGATGACGTTTTCTATGTAGAATGTGTATTTACTGAATACAGTACAATACTACAGTACTCTCTTTTGCTTCATGGTGAAGGTGAAGAACTGTTTTGCGGCAAAACCCTAATATACCCGTAGCCAGGAAGGGGAAGGAAGACAGCTCTGGGTTTAAGCTCCTTGCATCTGGTTTTTTTTTTTGCATTTGCTGTTTTCGAAGAAATGATTTCCTTGTGAGACCATCAACGCGGTGGTTTGGCTGAGAACCTGAAGAAAACTGAACGGAAGAAGGTGAAAAAGGGGGAAAAGCGTTTGAGCAGCAATGGCGACTCCCGAAGCGCAGAAGCCATGGAAGGCGGAGTATGCCAAGTCTTCACGCGCATCGTGTCGCTCATGCTCCAGCCCTATTGCCAAAGATGTATTTCGCCTGGCGAAGATGCTGCAATCCACGCAATTCGATGGCTACATGGCGGTACTAATTCCCATCGGCTTTTCCAGTAGTAGTCAATTAGGATTTTACGGTTTCTAATTGACAGATCGCAGTGTTTTTTTCTCTTCTACGAGTGTCGCTATTGTATTGGAAATACTCAGGCTGTCAATGTGCTGTTTGTCCTGCCGGCTTTTCCAATCGGTAGCGGTATCAGGGTTAAGGGTTTCTAATTGACAGCAGTTTTTCAGTGTCACTTATTTTATTGAAAATTAAGGCTGTCGATGTGGCTCTGAGGGGATTGGTTTGATGGTTGGCAGCACTGGCACCATGCGAGCTGCATTTTCAAGAAGAAGAAGCAAGTGCATGAGTAAGTAGTCGCTATGTAGATCATGCTCCTTTTGTTTTGCTTCTTCAATCAAGCTTGAAATTTTTGAAAGTTGATAGTATGTGGAGATCTTCTCTTGCATTCTCAAATGGTGGTTTAGGGTTTAGGGTTTTGGTTTTCCAATCTTTTGAGACTTGCCAGTTCTGAAATTTGACGGTATGAAATGAACTTGTCGGCAGTTGGAATGATGTCGAAGGAGGTGACACGTTGCGATGGGAGGATCAGCAGAGGCTTCGCAAGTGTATTGAGGGTCAGAAATTTTACAATTCACGGAACAATTCCAATGCAGAGTGTTTCTTCAATGTCGAATTGGTTTTGAAGGATTAACTGTGTGTGTTGGTTTGAAGGTGGACCTGTAAAGGATGGTGATGGAGAAGAGCAAGAAGGTAAACCTGTCAAAGGTAAAGGTGGTAAGAGCAATGCAAAAGCAAAGGGTGGAGATGAACATGGGGAATACGCAATTGAGAATGCGAAGAGTTCTCGTTCAACTTGCAAAAGTTGCAATGAAAAAATCGAAAAGGGTCAGGTATGTATCGGTGCTTGGTTGATTAGGTGTCTACTTTCACAAGAGTTTTAGGTTCTAAAATTTGAGATACAACTAGTTCAAGTTATACCTAAGAAGCCCAAATTGGGCCTCATGTTTTTTGAGTAGGTCATATGGTGACCTTTCTTGTCCTATTTTATTTATGTATTTAGTACGTTCAATGTTCTTCACTGATTCTGGTGATATAAAAGTTGATTTCATTAGAATTATGTTTTCCGCAATATGATCAATCGAATTGGGCGTTGAAATCCTTGGTCCTTTAGGGGTTAAAACTGACTGGTCATTGCTTCAGTGCTAACTACTTTTATGGCACTTCTGACCATTAGGTACGTATCTCAACCATGACGACTGCCGAAGGCGGGAAGTTTCGAGGGAAAGTGCCACAGTGGCGTCATGCCAAGTGTTTTCTTGACATAGGGGATTGGACTGGTCCGGTAGCAGATTTACCAGGATGGGATACCCTTTCATCTGAAGATCAGGCAACAGTGCAAGCACTAACCAAACCGTCTGATTCTGGTAATATATTTTGATTACTTATGTGGCTACTAATTCTCAATGTTTAGCCTGCCATCCTGATTGTCTTCATTAGAGCTCTTGCGTTTGGAAGGCACAGAAAGGATGTTTGCAACTAGAAAGTGTCCAGGAAGGTATCTTGGACGAGGGAGCAATCTTCGATGGGGTCCATTTTCTTGCTGTGAATTTTTTTCGTTCTTTCACTTTCTGAATGACCTGAGACTTGTAATGGTCTAAAGAGAGTTTTGCATTGGGACACTTTAGCCTAGCTCTAACTCAAATTTACTGCAACACTTGTTCATTGATCTTGCCATTAAGGCTATCAGGCTCTGATCCGGATTGGTTTTGTACACAGGGGGAAAGAGGAAAGATGCAGTTAAGGCAGAGGCAACAAGTGCCAGCCAACCGAAGGCTGGTCGTGGAAAGAAGACGGAGATCGAACATGATGCAACTGATGAGAAGCCCAGCAAACGTCCTAGGAAAAAAGCTGGTAGAACTCTTGCAATGTTATACAGCCACGTGATTGAAGTGTTTAATTTAGTAATGCACTCCTTTGTCTTCGACTGATTAACAACTGAGCAGTTCCCATACCCAAGGATTACCAATAACTATGTCTGTTGGTTTTCAGTAAGGTAAATCATCTGAGTCTCTGGCTTTCTTTCCCCCAGGAAGTGAGGTAACTGCAACCGTTGCTGTTGATGAGAAGGTTGTTTCCAAGAAGACGTCAAAGGAGAAGGAGGCTGTCAAGCAGAAAGATACTGAGCTAGAAAGCAAGTTGGAGAGGCAGTCAAAGGACCTGTGGGCAATCAAAGATCAATTGCGAGAGCGTGTGTCAACAGCACAGATGCGGGAACTGCTGACTGCCAATAACCAGGATGCTACCGGTTCTGAGTATGATCTGCGAGAGCGCTGGTTAGTCCCTTCATGCGTTTACTATTGTCCTTATACGTTGGTTTCCTATTTGGAATCGGTCACTCTTACTTAGAAACGACCAGATCGACCAGATCACTACTATCTCTAGTGAGGAAGAATTAAAGAGCTCAGCTTTTTCAAAGTTCAATGTACATTGTTCTTGTTTATTGTATATATGATCTTTGTTGTTCTTCGTTTTTGTATACATGTTCTTGTTTATATAAGCTAAATCCTCAAATGATTGGTTTTCACGTATATGGTTGTTGTTCACTCGACTTCGTGCTTCATTTTTGACAGTGCGGATGGGATGATGTTTGGGCCCTTGGAGAAGTGTCCACTTTGTGAGGGTTTTATGGAGTATCAAGGGGGATCTTATAGGTGCCGAGGATTTTTAACGGCTTGGAGCAAATGCACCTTTACGACCCAGACGCCCAAACGGGCATCTATGAAATGGGAAATTGGAGAGGAATGCGACAATGACTACCTTGTTCAGGTAAAGGCCTACTTCGGTACATACTATGTATTTTAAATTTTCTCAGTCATGACTGCATTGACTTAGTGCTTGAATTCAGGCCATTTTTACGCTGGATGGCACTTTGAATGCCTAAGTTGATGGTCTGAGATTGGGTGTGAAGTTTGGAACATAGTTTTAGATACTTGATGAAATATACAAACTAGGTCCAAATATATTATAGAGCTTCATCAGCATACAATTAGAATTGGTAGTGATTGTCCCAGCTTTCTGGTTGAATTTCAGTGGTTCAAAACACAAAGCAAGAAGAAAGGTGAACGGCTGCTTGTTCCAGCATCTCCAGCCAAACCTTCAAGTGCTCAGAAACCCCGCAAGTCTGGCGAGTCGTTTCTGGAGGGATGCGAATTTGTCATTATTGGGAGGTTATCGGTTACCCAGGTCAGTTTTCATATGGATGTGTTTTTTCTTGAGGAGGAGCATGTTCACACTAAAAGATTTGTCACAAACAGAATTTAGGATATGCTGATGAACACAGATTCTTGTCACAGTTCATACACCTTGGCATTAACTTCGAGGCAGATGATATGAATCCGTAATTACATACCATGTGTGGAGACTGCAATATATTACTTACAACTACTTTGACAGGCGAAGCTGAAGGAAAAGATTGAGGCAGCTGGAGGTCGCCTTCGGTCTGGCACAACCGGCATTGCGAGTAGTAAGTCACACCCTTTCATTGTGGTAAAGTAGCTCCTTTTATAGGACTTAAGTTTCTGCATAGATTTATATAATGGATGTGTTCATTTCTCAGCTAACATTCAGAGTGTTAGTTCATTATGGACGTAGTTTAACGATAAGTTCAGTCGAGATTTCGTGTCTTTCTATCAAGGCATTCCTGATTTTCTCTGCTGGTGGGATGCAGCTGTGACCTGCGTTGTGACTACCGAAAGTACGCTGGAGACCGATAAGTTTCGTCGAGATTTAGGATATGCTAGGTAATTCATTCATATTCTGGCACCTGAGGTCATGTTTAAGTACCTGAGGTCATGTTTAAGTATAATTATGGCTGTTGAGACAAGATAGGATGCTGATGTTTGTATTTTCTTAAAGTCATGATTGGCCATGAAGTTTCTGGGTGGTTACGCAGACAAAATATTGCACAACATGGGAAATTTGAATTGAAAGACACGGTCAGAGTTTCTGCAGGTCCTTTCAAAGCTCTGCTTTTACTTCTGCAGAGAGGAAATTTCCATTGCGTGTGTTCACTAACAAGGTTGTAAAAATAATTCGTGCTTTACAGGGAAGTGCCTATTGTGAAGGAGCAATATCTTCTTGATTGTTTGGAGAAGAAGCAAAGACTTTCTATGGATGCATACAAACTGGAGCTTAGTTTGAAGCCTGATATCGTGAAAGTTAAAGTCAAGGGTCGAGGTTCTGTTCATGCAGACTCTGGGTTGCAAGAAACTGGTCACATTTTTGAGGAAGGCAAAGTCTTATATGCAACAACGCTTAACCGATCCGAAATTGCTACAGGAATTAACAGGTGCTGCAAATTTCAAGACATTTCCTTGCAGTTCCAAGTGATTTTTTTATGAATGTAGTATGGTTTGTCTTCATGTTCGAAATCACTTAAACTGTCTACCAATCGGAGTCTTAATGTTATCCTCTTCTGTGTTCAGTTTCTATGTTTTGCAGCTTATTGAGGAAGATGCAAAAAAGACAGTGCACCACCTGTACAGGAAATGGGGTCGTGTTGGGAACGACAGAATCGGTGGTGACAAGATCGAGAGGTTGTTGAAGGCTGAGGGAATCAGGGAGTTCAAGCGATTGTTCAAGGAGAAAACGGGGAATGAATGGGAGTCATGGGTCGATCGTGAAAATTTTGAAAAGCAACCTGGCAAATTTTACCCTCTTGAAATTGTATGAACAGTCCTAACCTCTTCTCTACGCATTTGGATGACCATGTCTCATAACCTAATTTTACATCTCACAGGAGCTCCGCATTATGAGCTATTAAACTCTAAAAGTAGTACGTTTTTCACATAGTGCACTTGACAGCGCTAGATGCAGTCTACATTGTTCATGCTTCCTTTGAAGTAGTTTTGTATAAAGTCTTCCGATCTTTTTCTAAATGAATACTAAGGTGGATGAAAAACTGATCTGCAGGATTATGGTGTGGACGAGACTCCCAGGCCACAAAAAGCACTTGCTGGCACAAATAGCAAGCTGCATCCTCGAGTCGTCAATCTCATGAAGATGTTGTTTGACCTTGAAACTTACAAGTATGAAAATGGATTCAACAAATTCCCCTCTTTCTTATATTTATATATCAACAGTATTGCATGGATACTTGGTTTTAAAACCGTGGATGTTGTTAAGGAATGTCTATAGATTGTATTCATACAGGTTCAAGACTGCTACAGTTTGACAGCAGAATTTGAATTAGTGGTTGAGGTGTAAGTCACTTGCAGGCATAAGTTCTAAAGAACAGCACGCATCTGACCTATTTCTCCATCTGCTTGTGCAGGTCTGCTATGATGGAATTCGAAATAAATATGTCAGAAATGCCTTTGGGCAAGCTGAGCAAACGCCATATTGAACGAGGTATTCCTCTGCGTTTTTAGCCCCTAAAGGGGCAAGAAGACCAAATTGGGCCTCATGTTTTTTTAGCAGTGAAGAACCTTCTTTTGTCTGTTTTTGTTTATTTTCTGGCCAACGCATGCAATGTCTTCACTGATTCTGGTGATATTAAATTAAACTCTATTTTTCACAATACAATCTATCGGACTGGTCAAATTAAAACCATGAATCCTTGGTCTTTAGGGGTCAGTATCCTTCTTCAGAGTAACTGCGCCAAATTCAATGAATTCAAAAATTTGCACCTTGGTTCTAGATTGCATACATTTAGAATGAAGGTTTGTTCACAATCGCAGGTTATGCGGTGCTTACTGAAATTCAAAACATCTTGGGAGACCCTGAACAAGGCCCACGCCAGCAAGGACTGCTGGTTGATGCAAGCAATCGTTTCTTCACATTAATCCCCACTGTTCACCCGTTGGTAATCTCGGACGAACAGACATTAAAGTCAAAGGTACTCAGCTTCCATCTTCTCTACATTTCAGATGCCTGCTCCATCACCTCTGTAATGTGTCAAAGTGCGCGATTTTGTGATTCTCTTCAGTGGGGGTTGCATTCTACTAGCATTGTTTTTATCTATACAACAAAATTGTCTTTCAAGCACTTAATGCGTTTCCTATGAATTTCTTGCAGATCCATATGCTGGAAGCATTGCGTGACATTGAAATTGCCTCGGGGTTTTTGGACACAAAAGATGAAGGCACTGAGGAGGAGGACCCACTCGATGCACATTATAAAAAGCTGCATTGTGGTATCGAGCCTCTTGACCATGACAGCAGTGATTTCAAGCTAGTCGAGAAGTATTTGAAACAAACTCATGCTCCGACCCACACGGTATGGCCTTTGAACGTCAATGTGGCTAAAATAGAAACGGATATCTAAATTGCACCATCTGGCAATTGTGGCATTGTGTATGATAATGTGTTGGCAATCTGATTTGCAGGACTGGGCTCTGGAACTGGAGGATGTATTTGCTGTTGCCAGAGAAGGAGAAGCTGAGAGTTACACACCCTTCAAAAAGTCCCTTGATAACCACATGCTACTTTGGCATGGTCAGTTAACTTCGTCTCATTATGACATGTTTCTCTTTTGCTTTTCTCCTTTTGATTATGTAGTGCTTGGATCTAAAAAAAATTCAAACCTTGGTGGATGAGTTGGAATTGATCCTTGCTGATAACTTGCAGGTTCTCGAACAACAAACTATGTTGGAATTCTGAGCCAAGGCCTCAGGATCGCTCCTCCAGAAGCTCCAGTTACAGGCTATATGGTATACGTCTTTCATTTTATTTTAACAGGAGTCTGTTTCCTCTCCTTTTCTTAGAGATGTTACTATGCCTTCACTAATGCTTGCTCTTATAAATACCGTTTTATTTTACCACTTGGATTACTAGAGCAACAACATCATTATCAATGTGCAGTAAAACATCCCGTGTTTACTGACATGAAATTTCTTGCTGGCTACGTCAGTTTGGAAAAGGACTCTACTTCGCTGATCTCGTCAGCAAGAGTGCTCAATATTGCTACACAACAAAGAAAAATCCAACTGGGTTGATGTTACTCAGTGAAGTGGCCTTGGGTAAAACTAACAACCTCAAAAAAGCTGAGGTACATTACCTTATATCATTGACCAAATACTTAGGATTTTGAACTCCCAAGTTCTTTGAGTTTTCTATATCTATTAAATCTCTACTGAATGATCATTATCGCCCCTTTTTTCTCTTCATAAGCCTTTTCTATCATAGTGTGCTTCAATGAAGTGGCCAGTGTTTGTTTTTTGACATATCTTCTGCTTTTTCAATGCGATGCTACAGTATATGGAGAAGCCAGCTGATGGAACCCACTCAACCCTGGGGCTTGGTAAGAAAAAACCACTGGAGACCGAGTTTGAGAAATTTGAAGGTGACGTGGTAGTGCCATGCGGCAAACCGGTACCATCTGGAGTTCGCAGCGACCTCATGTACAATGAGTACATTGTGTATGATAAATCCCAGGTATATCATTATTCTTTTCTTTTAACCCCTAAACGTCTCAAAATGCCTTTGCGGTCAGTAGAATACAATGTATATTTCTTGTATTTGGAATGTATCCACACCTTAAATAGGTTTGAGTTCAACAAAGAAGTTGAAATTTAGATCAATGCGGTTCTGGTGAGCTATTGAGATCTCAATTTAGAACTTCTTGTTGGTAGCAAATGCCAATTATATGAAAACGTATCTACTATCCCCATCGGACATTTAGGGGTTAACCCCTGAAGGACCAAGAAGCCCAAATCGGGCTCCATGTTTTTTTAACAGTTTTGAGTAGGTCCTATTTGGACTTCCATTTGTTCAAACACATGCAATGATCTTCATTGGTTCTGGTGATATAAAATTTGGTTCCATTTAAATTATATTTTTCACAATATGATCAATTGAAATTGTCGTTTTAAAACCATGATTTGTATAGACTAGCTTTCCAAAGGTGGTTCTGGTAAACTAAGCACTAACGTTCCAAATGGTTTTCATGTTATTTCAGGTTAAATTACGCTTTTTGCTCAAGATCAACTTTAAGCACAAACGCTGATTCTCTGCTGAGGGTCAAACTCAGGTTTTGAGTTTTTGGGGAGATCAGGACCTCAAACTGTAAATAGATTTTTTGTTGATGGTTTAGACTGAGACTTGAGTTCCTCAGCTCATGGACATCTTCTCACTCTGCCATCGATTTTGGTTGACTATGTCGATTCAAGCTTGGGTTACCTCCTCTCATTATGTCCAAGCATTTCTAGACATGTGAGCATGAAGTGACGTAGTCTGATACTTTCAGGGATTTCAGCGGATGATTAGTTTTTTGGGGGGCTTTTTTTTGCAATGTAAAGCGCACTAAACCAGAATTTATGTGCATCTTAACCCTTTAACGTCCCAGTTCAACACTGTTTTCAAAAATTCGTTATAAAATGTTTGATGAAAGCCGAAAATGGAGTTGATGTACAAAGAAAAGTTGTAAATGTCAATGTGAAGATCACATATGTACGGTTGGATTTATCACATATTTCTTTAATATTTTTTATTGATTCTGCAAGGTTTTCTTTTGAAAATCAATTAAAAATCATGAATTAACGGAATTGAAAAAAATAAAATTGTGATGAAATTGGAATAACATGCACTATGAGATGGTATGGTTTCTATTATTCGATTCTACTTATTTTGAAAAATCATCTTTAAGGTCTCACTTTTGAACTAAGAATGAAACTTGACATAAACCAGTTGTGTTGTTTTTCCAAAAATCATAATAACCTGTTTTGAAAATCAAAATCGTTCAAAGGATAGACAACTTGCACAAGAATCATGAAAAAATTTGGTGGATGAAAACTATCCAGTTTGGATTGAATTCGAACAGTCAAAATTTGTTCAGCGTCCAAATATTGGATGTAGGCGCCTGAAAGAGTTAATAACGCTCTCTGATTGACTCACTGATGTTTGGATATTAACCACTAAGGGACTAACCATCCATTTTTTGGAGGGTTATTGGTTGAATCTCCAAAATATAAGTGTTTTGGCTTCGTTGGCGTTGGTGTTTTTGTTAGATGTTTTAGTTGAGTTACGATACATCTTTTGAATGTTGGGATTGGAGAACAAGTAGCTAGTTGCGGAGTCTCTGCATTAGTATTAATCCCATATTTACTTTTATGGCTTCATTTTACTGTTCAGGCACGTAACTCTTGGTAACTCCTCAAAAACAAAGCGTTTCCCCAGTGGGCAGAGACAATAAACTTCATTTGAAGATTTTACATTGTCAAGAAATTTTTAATTTGAGTGTCCAAAATACAAAGGGCTTTTTTAAAAAATAACTTTGTAAGCATAACTTTTATCTACCTTAAATATAAATTTTGATATTAAATTTGTCAATATGAATTTGTATCTTGTTTGCATGACAAAATTTGTAAATATTTCAAGTATCTTCCAATCATATTGAAATTTTTGTCAATACCTCCATAATGTTGATGACTATCTATGAAAAATTACAAATCTTACAATGTAATACTTCAAGTACGCAAATTGTAAAGCTTTGATGACAATATTTGTTTTGTTGAGACTTTTCCATCATATTGGGAATTTTTTGAAATCTACAACAAGCATATATCAGTGGGCAATTGGAATCAAGCCCATGGGGCTTGGAAAGACGATTAATCAGTAATCAGTAAGTGATCACTAGGTCACCAAAAAATGTTGTAAAATCTGTGAATTATCTTAGTTCAGTGTCTGAAATCAAAAGTGTAACTTTTGATTATGCAGATGATGCAAACAAAAAATTTGAAATTTGACTTTCTTAAATATCCAAATACCTATGTACAAAACACCAAAATATTGCAAATACCTCAAAATATAGCAAATACTTACAAATACAACACATGTACTATGCGATATTTCTTATATTTGAAAGTTTGTTATCTTATATTTATTTTGGGATTGTGTTTTGTTGTTCATGTTCCATCAATGTATGTATTCCAATCTCCATCAATGTATGTATTCCAATCTTGATCAATGTACCAAATCCTTTCTTATTTTAAGAGCACCTTGTGATCGGTGCTCAATGACATACAAAAAGTTCTTAAGGTTTTCCATAGTGTTATCGATAGAGCTACATGCATCTGAAAAACCTCCTAAGAAAATCATTATCAGAAACCTCTTGCAAGTTTTGGTGATCTCCGCTGTAACTTGACTGCAGATCACAAGCGATCACAGCACTTTTATTTACACAAGATACCAGTCAGGTTCAAATAATTCGTACACATGTAAATGGTCTCTTTGTTTTCCTTCCAAGCAAGCAAGGGGCAGCTCATATACCCTAATTCCTGACTGTGATCACATACTTCATTAAGAGGGCTGTCACCTCAGGGGCCACTTTGGCAGCTTCAGCGCTGAGGCGCTTGATCTTCTCATCAGTCTCGGCTTCCAGGCGCTTCACGTTTGCACCGGAGTCACCGCTGGTGTCCGACAGCTTCTTCCGGAACTCAGCCTCTCGTTGAGCTCTGTATTGTGCCACTTCCCGCTCGGCTTCTTCCTTGGCTTGCCTCAGTCTGAAAACAGAAACAACGTTCATTAAAACTGCAAGCCTTTAATGATTAGCAAGGCTCGGGAAATACCGCCAGCTAGTGTAAAATGATCCAGTTGATTTTCTAAAATGGCTGGTTGATTTTCCAAACCTCAGGATCACCGAGAGGAGTCCATGGAATTTTTTTAATTGTAGTATGAAATAGCTGCAACAGCCAAAATAGATTCAAGAGGAACCGGTTGATTTTTCTAAAGACAGGATCCTGGCTGCTTTTGCTCGACTATTTACCGAGAGCTGCTCTAATGCAAACCTACTGGCTACATCAATAATCCAGAGAAAAGCTGAGCATGATTACCAGGAGCAGAATATTAGAAATAAAAATAAGCGTTTGAAGCGACTAAGATGATCTTAGATTCTCTGCCATTGCACTGAATAGATGATTGCAGGTTCAGGTTTGCATTTCGCAAAGGAGAACGGATTATCAGCACTACAATATCCTAATTGTTGCCGCGTAATCCCTTCCCGACAGCAGAAGACTTAAACTTAGGAGCAAAAAAATGATTCGGTTCACTTTTTCTACACTAGGCGCAAGATATCGAATAGCCGATCGGCCACGCTTAGCGCAGAACAAATCTATACATACATTTTTCGATCATACGCACCAGTATACGCTACAAGGAAAATATGGATGGAAAATATGGATGAAGTATCCCATCGGCTACTTAAGGAAAAGAAAATCAGATTGAAACGTTTTTTTTCACCAAAATTTCAGCGTACTTACCGTGCAGTCTTGGCAGCTCGAGCGTTGGCCACAATTTGTTGCGCATCCTGCTCCGCGGCAAGAAGGGCCTGAATGCCTCCCCTGTCGGAAGAACTCATGGTGACGCTCCTACACGACAGGGGAAAACAGACTCAAAACTCCAGAAAATGGAAGAATCAATCGAAAAAACACTTCACCAAACCCTGAAAAACGCAGAAACGCAATCACCGGACGAAAATGATCAAAAATTATACCGAAATGACGAGCAGGAGCAGAATCGGACGCCGGACCTTACGGATCCACTCAAATTTCCAAAAAATTGGAATCACGAAATGCGACGGACAGCGGAAATTGGCTTCAAACGAGGCACGAGATGCCGGGCAAGTGGCGACTCTCCATAGATCCCCTTCCTTCATACCCTTTCCACTGGCTGAGAATCTGTGATATCTGGGGGCAGATGAATCTGGGAGTTACAGTGCTCGGGTTATCAATCCGGGTATCAACGGGGGTTTACAGTGGGGGTTATCAATCAGGGGTTACCGGGAGTTGTCAATCGTGGTATCAACTCACTCGAGAATATCAATCTAGGGTTATGAATTTGCGGTAATTTGGGGTTCACCCCTAAATGTAATGTACCGACCCTTTGAACACAAGTAGATGCTAGCCACAAGTAGATGCTAGCCTCAAAAATAAATATTTTCATGGCTTAAATGTACATGAGGTGTACATGAGAGGACCATTGCAAGCATAAAATCTATTCAATAATTTTGACATATTTGCATTTGGACGCCTCTCCAATATTATCATCTTCCCATTACAAGAGATTTACTTTGATTGGTATAGAATTTAATAGGCTTGCAAAGGTAACTTGGATGAAGCCATGTGATGTTGTGAGAACGTTACAAGGCTTTGAATCTATCCTTGATCCAGTTGCTAGATGTTTGGGACTTGTAGCAGTTAAAGAGTGCGTTTGTTGGCAAGTTGAAATATTCTACTTTAGATACAAATCTATTATATAACTCACAATGATGCACGCACTCATGCAAGCTCCCTGCAAATTTTTTGCCACCACGAAATCTATACACTAAGGAAGGTTGTTTGTTTGTTTTTTTACCTTGAGATCTCTCTAACCGTGCGTCCACCGGCCACATTTTTGGTATCGTTGGAAAACTCTCAAGACAAAGGGGGATAGTGTACGGAGTTTGGTTTGTGACGTTTGGACCTACACTGGGACCTACACACTATGAAAGTTATGGATTTTTAAGCAAAGCTTATCACTATAACGTGAATTAAATTATGAAAAATAGAATATGGGATTTTGATGTCATTCTAGGCATTGTTGGAAAGCTCTCAACGAATAGGGGTGCATAAAAGTTTTTTTTGTAGTTTTTGGACCTAGGGTTATGGATTTTTAATCAAAAATTGTCATCATAAATTGTATTTAATTACGGATAAGTTATTCTAATAAGCAAAAGAAAAAGAAAAATCATTGAGAACATAAGGAACACACAGAAACACCAAAAGCATTTGGAACATGGGGAACATACAGATACACGAGAAACACAAGGAACACATAGGTACACGGAGAGCGCGGATGACATGTGAACATGGGGAACATGTGGGCCATGAGTACAAAACCACACTAGTCAAAGTCTAAAGAGACAATTGTGAGCATTGGCAAATCCATTTAGTCTATTTATTAATACATAATGTTGCACATGTACGCACCCTCAGGCCCCATAACATTCAGTAGATTCACAACCTCTAATCTCATAGGAATGTACTACCGGTAGAGGGGAGCCCGTTGTATAGGGAGAGATCCCCTGGCAAAACACACCAACACTTGGTGAATGAAAGTAACATATTTGATGATTAAATCAGGATGAATCATGACAGGATGAAAGTTAGGGATGAAAACGTGACATCCGGGTCGTGACACCATTGCGTGACACTGTTCATTTAACAATATAGATAAACGACCACACCTTCAGAGAGTAAATTTCGAACAACTATAGTTTCAACATGCGCCTTTGAGAGACAAATGCCTCCTGGATAATTATGAACAGTTCCGTGAGAAGCAGATTATTGAGAGAAGGCGTGATACTGGGATCACAAACAAATGCTAGAATTGCCAAAGTCATGCAGCTGAAGCATACATGTCTAACTTACTGTGCTACAGGTCAGCTGGAACAACTGTCTAGTTTTGTACAAACATAATAAGCTACCCCTTCATCTCTAGAACTGGAGAGGGTCCTACCAATTAGGCAACTTTTCCTCCCACAGCCTCTGGCGTGACAGAATCAACTTTCAATTTCTTCTCTGACACTGCTTCTCCACTTCCAACCGCTGCTTTCACTTGGCCATCCTTTGGAAGGAGTACCCTTCCAACGTCCTGTATCGACACACCAGAAAACAATGTTGCATGCTACAATGTTGATTCATCCAACTACTCTTCAGAATCCCAAAGCCTGAATGATGCCTTTCCATTCAAGAACACACTTTCTGAACATGGCACAACGTTGCGATTCCGCATCACCAAACAAAGCATGAACTAGTTGAAGAACAAGAGGTATAGAAGGCAAGAAGGTACCTTCAATTCGTCAGCGAAATCCTTAGGAGCAACCTTGGTGTTTAGGAATGTGGTAACGTCTTTAATAGTTTTTTCTCTGTCCTGCAATATCGTAACCCACAGCACAAAAGAGAATTAAGAGAACTACTTCTGCACATCCACAACATTCTTGAAAGGAGCTGCACTAATTCAAAGAACAATCAGGGTATCTAAGATGATCTAATTCTCTGATGTTTTCTATCTGTGGCACAGATCCTCTCACATCTTAAGCTCAAGAATGAAAGCGTTGGTGCTGTTGTAGGCAAGTAGATTTATTGTCAACCATAGTGCAGAAGGGTGGGTGGTCAACACTGCTCTAGAATGATATAGTGTATCACGTTTTGATCATTTAATTTCCAGGCATCTGCATTGACAGTCTTAGCTAGTAGACGACACAAAGAACTAGTGGCAGATTGTTACTTACCTTTGCAAACATGAACTTCCTAACAAAGATCTGGATGATTGCTGCTGATCCCAACAACTGCAGGGCTGATTCTGCCTGCTCAAGTCAACATGTGCAAAATGAGTGTTGGAAAATAGTACTAAGGGGGGTGTCAGAGTGCAAGTAGTTGCCCCAGCTGTTGCGTGCGCTTCTGCAACGAGATTTTGAGCGAGTAAGTAGCCCCTGTCTCCTGGAAGGGAGGTGGTAGTGCCTTGCAATTTCAATTCCCAAGTAGAAGCCAATTGTTTTGGTGAGAGTCTTGCGATTGTGAGCATGGATTACAGGATACACCATGTAGGAACCGCGTCGCAGGGTCTCGCCTCACAAGCTCGCACTTTGACACCCCGCAGGTTGATATGACTAGGAATCAATGTTAAGATCAATCTGCAGGACTACAACACTTGAGAAAGAGAGAGAGTGAGAGCAAGGTAGAGACCTCAGTGAAAACGGCAACACCAATGCCAGCAGCTGCTGCTACTCCAAGCGTCGTTGGCACAAGGCTAGATGTATCCTGCAATAATGCCCAAGTCCGAAATGAGAAAGCACGTATGCACTGCCTCCTTTTATCCCAGAAGTATCTCCTTACAACAATCCTACAAAACTCAAAAAAATAGAATGTGAGGCAGCAAACCGGCATTCACAAATTGGGGAGCTTTACCGTGCCGTTAAGAATATCCTTCAAGCCATCAAGATTGAAATTAAATCCTTTCCGAGGCGTCAACCATGGCAACTCGTTTTTCTGCGCGCTCAAAATCAATGCCAGGGTTCTCAGACAAAACTTAATGCCAAGCTCATGTGGTAAAGTCTCAATGATCGAGAGGAGGATTAGGACCCGTAATGCTAGCCCTTCTTAAAGAATCTGATTTAGAAGATGAAGTGCACAAACGTATCTTCAAACCAAAGTACTGTACAATGCTGAATTTTGAAGTCTAAAACTTGGACTGATATGATCTTACAATAGGTACGAAAATCCAATTTTAGAAAGATCAAATTCTGGTTGTAAAAATGTCATTAAGCAAGACCATGGTTATCGAAAACAATTTGCAAGTTAGAACCTACCTCATCGCCAATCAGCTCAGCTTGTACTAACTTGCTAATTGTTTTTGGTAACCGTGTCCTTACCATTACCTAATCCATAGTCCAATAAAGCACAAGAGGTCTCCAAAGAAGTAAAGGAAGGGTACAACAAGCTCAACAATACATGCAGTATTGCTAGTGTCATTTTACAGATGTAGCGAAAGGATCACCTTCCATCCATTTGGACCCTCCACACCGCCTTTGATAGCAAACGCTCCCTCGAAGCCATTGTTCGCTAGAAGCTTCGCAACTGCTAATGAGTTTCCGTCCATTCTACACACACAAACAACACGTCAATTTTGTCAAAATTGAAGCTATTTTCAGCTCTCTCTCTCCAAGGTTTTTCATTGCCCTAGAATACAGGTACACAGACCTAAAATCTTGCAAGAAAACCACACATCTATTTTGAGAATGACCATCACCTGTTTATCTATCAATAAAACTTTGAACAATTCAAATAAGACATATTTTAGTGCACTTGCAATCACTAACAAGACTTTGATCAATCTAATTAATACTCAGTGCTGCTTCTACCTTAACATGATTTTGCTACAAGCTGGATGACGGAACCCTAATATAACTTTGAACCCTTCTAAATTTTGCATATAGGGTATTCTTTGGTGCATTGGAATCCCTATGGAGTTGCTAACAGAAATTTGGTGAGTCTACTAAGAGGAATTATATTCAGTGTTGCTTCTAACTTTACATGATTTTGCTACAAGCTGAATGATGGAACCCTAATGCAACTTTGAACCCTTATATACAGTATCTGAATAAGGTATTCTTTGGTGCATTGGAATCCCTTTGGAGTTGCTAACAGAAATTCGGTGAGTCTACTAAGAGGAAGTATACTCAGTGTTGCATCTACCTCAATGTTCACTACATGATTTTGCTGGATGATGGAACCCTAATGCAACTTTGAACTCTCGTACAGTATCCGAATAACACATTCTTCGGTGCATTGGAAGAAGAATTAATAAAAATTTGATCAAACTAATGATACGAATTATACTCAGTGTTTGCTTACGTTCACTACATGATTTTGCTACAAGCTGGATAATGGAACCCTAATGCAACTTTGAGCCCTTCTAACTTTTGCGTACAGTATCTGAATAAGGTGTTCATTGGTGCATTGGAATCCCTTGGAATTGCTTACAAAAATTTGGAATTATATTCAGTGTTTGCTTTCCCTTAATGTTCACTGCTGGTGAAACCCTAACGCACCCGACTCACCGGTCCAAGATGTAGAGAGTGGTGGTCTGGGGATCTTTGAACTTGGCCAACACTTTGGCAACGAAATCATCATCATCATCGTCGCCCGACGTGTAAGCCACCTGCACGGGTTTCTTCTGGAGGGATTTCAAATTGGGAGAGCCGTCGGCTTTGGCATCCACACGGATATCCAGAAGCTGCGCCGCAGCATTGGCATTGAGGTTGGCGAAGGCGTCCACGGCCGACACGGACCCGAACGTTTGCGGATTCGCCAGCACCGTGAAGGTGATCAACGGGACGGCCACGGCCGCCAGACCGGCCAGAAACGCCACGGGATTGGCCGTCATGAAGTCGGTCGCGGCATCGAAGTCGATGAAGAAGTCGCCAGCTCCGTTGTAGAACGAATCCGGCGCAGCGGGCGCCTCGTAGCTCAGGGCCCGGGACGTCGGAACCCTCGACGACGACGACGCTGCGAGAGAAGAAACTTTTTTTTGTTGTTGCAATTGGCGCACTGGGCTACTACTGTACTGCCATTGTGCTGCACCAGCTGCTGCAAAAGCTCTCGGAAGAACCTCCATGGCTTACAGAATTCGAATTTCGCAAGTGCAATGGGGTGTTGCGGTACAAACGAGGCAGATGTGTACAGAACCCAATCATGTTTCTGAGTTAGAATCCGAAGGGAACTAACCTAAGTGCATCGAAGTGATCATGATTGTTGTGCCAGAGTGCCAGGAACCAGGCATCCTTTATCCACTCATTCCCTTGCTCCGTTCCCTTGCTCTGATGACGCCATGCCTCTTGCCACCTGGCATTTCCTACGTGGCATCTTTCCGACTGGCATTTCCTACGTGGCCGCTTTCCTACTGGCACTTCATACGTGGCCGCTTTCCTACTGCTTTTTCATACTGGTATTATTTCATAATGGAATTTCATACGTGGCCACTTACCTACTAGCATTTCCTATCTGGCCACTTTCCCAGGCATTTCCTACATGGCATTGCCTACGTGGCATTTTCCTACGTGGTCACTTTCGTACTGGCATTTCCTACGTGCATAGTACAATAGAGCAGTGGGAGTCAATACCCTTTTGCAATGGGAGCACGGTCTAGTTATAATTAGAAACCAAGTTTACGTGACAATGACACGGTAGTTCCAAAATTCACGGAATACAAAATTACAAATGACATCTCTACATTATTTGAAAAAGTGAATTTAAGTGAAGATTCTTCTTCGATCCCATCTTCAAAAGGGTGCTCCATTGCACTGCTCTATTATGCTATGTAGTATCTCCTATGTGGCCACTTTCCTACATGGCATTTCCAACATTATGTTAAATTTTAGCTATGCTAAATTTTAGGAGACCATGACGTCATTTTTGCAAGGTCACACTAGTTTATATAAGTTTTTAGAAAGGAACAATGAATCATTAGTAAGAGTAATAGGGAGGAGTCTCACAATGATGAGTAGAGTGTATGAAGGAAAGGCATAGCACTTGAGGCTACACTAATTATCCGAGTTCGGAAGATTGAAGTGGAGGGGGGGTTCCATAGTGCTTGTTAGAACTTACTCGAGGTGATACTAAATATCATTATGATCTAAAATTAGTGTGACACGGTCCATTCTCGGAAACACGTACCAACTAAGTTGTCATTAGTGCTTTTTCAGTGCTTTTTTCAAGGCATTTTCAATGTGATGTTTGATTTAAATTGTCATTAGAGAGTAAAGTGATATGTCAATGTTTCCAACATGTATATCAAACACATAGTTACAAGATGATAGCAATATTGTAAACAATTACCTATCAAAAGCACTAGAATAGCTATGTTATCAGTGGTTTCAGTAATGATTTACCAAGGACTTTTCTAAATAACAAATAACACTTTTTTTGGTATAAATTTTGGGATAATTGAATGAGAATGATGATCATGTGAATGAAAATTGAAAAAATACACTACAAAATTGTTATTTGAATGAAAATCATGACTTTCTTGTCTCTAGCTACTCTTCAAAGGACCCTCCCAAGGATTCTCCAAAGCAACCAAAAGTAGGCAGGTTTGGTACGTGTTCCAGAGAATAGACCCGACATGAAGATTTCACGCACTCAGTAAAAGTTTCAACCCTCACTAATTTTGGGATTTGGCAAAATAGTGGCTGCTTTGGGAATTAGTACTGGTCACACGCACTAAATGAAATAATCACTGTCACACTAAGTTTAAAGTGGATTCCCTGTAACGTTTTCCCTACATACACACGGCATTTGTGAAAAGTCCGCAGGAAAGAACAAAGACACACGGGGAAAACTGAGGCACAGGGAACACTTAGTTTTTCCCTGTGCATGTCTCAATATTCCCTGTATGTCTTTGTTCTTACCTGTGGACTCTTTACAAATTCCCTGTGTGTTTCATTACACAGGGAATACACACGGAAACACACAGGGAATCCACTTTAAGCTCCTGGTGTGTACTGAATGTTATTGTTAGAATGTGGAACATTCAAATTAAATTCCGTTTGGGCCGGTACAAAATCTCGGGCACTTAAATTTCTCGGGCAATTACTTTTGTGCGCATTCTTTCAGAGATTCAAGTGCACGGAATGAGGGAGGGGATAAACTCAGCTTGTTTACGTTAAATGTTCATCATCATACTGTGCAAGGCGGACTTCCCAAGGCTATTCATTTACTCACGTCTTACAGTGCACATGGTACATTTGTGATAGAACTTAGAAGGCCATTTTAAACATTTCAATCGGTACTGTCACTGCATTATATAGGGGCGAAAGACTGCGTTTATAGGGCTAACGGCTGGTCATGAGTGCCTAACTAAAGGTGAATTTCTTGTTTCTCTACTTTTTGGACGCGGTTGGATTGCGACTGCATGTGAACCGGCGGAAATGGTAGGTGGATTAATTTTCTTTCTGTTAGGACGGAATTTCGAGTTTGTTTGCAGGCGCGAGCATCTGAATGTTTCGTGTAATAACGTGTAGTAGTGACTTTGGAATATTTTGTAATTTTGTACAGACATGAGATGTGATTTTATTGCGGAGCTCGAGCAAGGATTAAATGACGGATTAATTTGGACTGAGATGAAGAGAAGGTGATAAGGGCGAAAGAGGAGTTGGAAGAACCAGAGTTCGGTGGATTCGAAGGTGGAGTCGACCGAAGTTCTTGCATCTTGCTGAGTACGTGTATGGAGCTCGCGACGTAAGGGCGGAGCGTTTGGCAGTTGATTACAGACGAGTGGAATAGGTGTGTCGATTGCTGAAGATGAAGAAACGGGAGAGGGGAGAGGATGAGAGCGGGCCCCCGGAGGCGGTGAAGCGAGCTGCGGGGCCGCGGGGAGGCGAGTCTTCGGAAGGCGGCGGGAATGACAACCATGCGGGCGCGGCGAACGGGCAGGAACTGACAACGGACGATGCGCTGACGTATCTGAAAGAAGTGAAGGAGAAATTCAAGGACGACAAGGAGAAGTACAACGAGTTTCTGGAGGTGATGATGGACTTCGGGGCGCAGCGCGTGGACACCCCCGGCGTGATCACGCGCGTGAAGGAGTTGTTCAAAGGGCACCGGAATCTCATCCTTGGATTCAACACGTTTCTGCCGCCAGGGTACGAGATCACGCTCCCGCTGGAGGCCGAGGACAAGAAGCCGCAGCCCGCGGCACTAGGAGCTTAAAGTGGATTCCCTGTGTGTTTCCGTGTGTATTCCCTGTGTATCGAAATTCACATAGGGAATTTGTAAAGAGTCCACAGGAAAGAACAAAGACACACAGGGGATATTGAGACACACATGGAACACTGAGTGTTCCCTGAGTGTTCCCTGAGTGTGTCTCAGTTTTCCCTGTGTGTCTTCGTTCTTTCCTGTGGACTCTTTGCAAATTCCCTGTGTATGTAGGGAAAACGTCACAGGGTATCCACTTTAAACTTCTTGTGCGGTGGAGTTGGAATAAGCGATCAACTACGTGAACAAGATCAAGGCACGGTTTCAGACGGACGAGCATGCTATTAATTTTGTATAACAAGTTCATAGGTCTTAGACGGGCTTTTCAATTTTCAATCACCTTAACTGTCCTCCAAGTTAAGGTCAGGACCTCCATATATTACAGTATATTCTCCACGAACAGTACGTTTGTAATGATAAAACTGAGAACTCTGCTCATTGATAGCAAATTATTGTAATGAACGTCCACCTAGGTCTCCCCTAAACGACAAGCACCGTAGACTTACTGCATATATGCTCGATCAACCTAATTTGCACCTGTATGACAATTAAAATCTGACTCGTTCACAGCGGATTATGATACAATGGAAGAATATTATGTTGTATAATTGTTACAGTCAATGCTAAAACGTACTTGCCCAAACTTGAGCGTTGATCCCTTTCGAGATAGTACACTCCGGAACTGGAAGCAGTTTTAGCCAACTGCAACCGGTACTAAGTTCCTTTAGATGAATGCATCCAATCATGCATAATTGATATTATTTGAAATTGACACTTCACAGCATAATTCATGGAATCAAATGGATCAAATTCTGCAGATCGATCGAATGGCAGGCTTTATTTCAGTCAGCAAGCGAAGCATAGCAAGCGTCATAGATCCGGCATTTTAAAGATTGATCACTTGGTAAGCCATAGATCGTACACATGTGATTGCATAGTTTCCAGAAGATTTCATGTCCAGTTCTGAACTTATGTAGTGTACACTAGCACTGGGAACTTTGACTGGTTTAGCCGGGGCTAAACTGGGGTGGTTTAGCCCCCTCTTTAGCCCCCCTTAGCACTATGTGAAAAATGGGGGGGGCTAAATTTTTGTACCATTAGCCCCCATTTCAGCCCCCTTTTTGTACCATTAGCCGGGGCTAAAACACAAATTAGCCGGGCTAAAATGGAAGATTCGGGTTTAGCCGGGGCTAAACTGGGGTGGTTTAGCCCCCCCAAGCCAGTTTAGCCCTGGGGGCTAAACTCTCCAAAGCTTCCAGTGTAGTCGGTACATAAGCCAATGTTCGATCAGAAGGCTCTGCCAGGGACTTCCATTCTGTCTCCATGGCGCGAAACTGGCCTCCGCTGAGGCGGTCCCTCCACCCTTATCGGCGTTTCGCTGCCGTTCCATGATGGATTTTTCTTCCCAATATATCAATACTTGCTCCTCGATCGTCCAAAAGGTCTTTCCAAAGCTCAAACGCCCGCCCCAATGGCGCCAAATTTCCCCGTTCGAAGCAAGATCCAAATGAGAACCCCACGCCCATAATTCGCCTAGCGAGAAGACGGGAATTGCACAAGAAGAATGGCGGAGACACTGAGGCTCAAACAAAGCGGAGAAGAGCAAACATGACAGCGTACAGCTAGCTACAGATCGAGGTAGAGAATGAAGAGCGAGGACTATATATACCGGCCATCACTAACATTGTGTACTCTACCGCTGCACTGTTGCCGTGGCCGGTACATTTGCCACCCTGTTACGACCCAGCTCATCAATGCGGACATTCTGACTAGCCTCGTTAACCCCTAAGCGTTCCGGCGTCCATATTTCGGATGTTTTTGAGGGACAGTCAACTTCGAAGAGGTGTAACTCTTGCAAAACGTGTTTGATTTTTTGAGATTTTGAGAAAATTCCCCGCATGATGTATGGAATGTGTAGAAAAAATTTCAAATCAATCCGAGTTAAAATGAATTTTTGGTGGTCATTTGAATGTAGATATTTATTTTTTGAACAGTCTCTGTGAATTTTGATGGCAGCAACTTTGGGGGCTTGTATCTCCTTCATCCCAAGTCCGTTTTCAATATAACTTGTTGAGTTGAATTCCTCTTGAAGTCTCGTTATCATGGAATTTTTTTAAGTCAATCCATGTTGTTGTGAATGTTTGGGAGTCATTTTAGTGCATGGGTCTAGTTTGAGCACATTAATTTTTTTCATGAGGCTTTTTTGGTACTAATCTGTTTATATGATGATTTTGAACTACTTTGTAGTTGATAGTTTTTTCATTTGAGTAATTTTGAGAACGAATTTCACCTCTAACTGTGTTGCTAGGAAAATTTCAGCATCCTTTTTTAGCACTAAAACACTATGATCTTGCAATCTATATGGCTAAATGACCCCAAAATTGATCCACATGATCTACGACATGTATATTACAAGATTGTACGGTTGAGATTTCTTTACCTCATTTACATTTAGAGCTATAACACATCAAAAGTGATGATGATTTTAAGCTTAAAAAAGCTAGGGACCCTTAGGGACCCTGTATCCTTGGAATTGACGATTTGAGAAAAATCATTAAATAAAGTCCTAATTAGAAGAATATTTTGGAATTGATATAGAAATGAATGTTTTAGATTTTGAATTTTAGATTCCATCCATATGGTTTTATTTACTATTATTATCACCAATATTTAATTATAAAATTTAAAAAGTTAAAATTGAAATTTCCTTCTAAATTCGATTATAAAAAAAAAAATTAATATTTTTTGAGTAAAATTTGTTGGAATGAATATGAAATGAGAAACTATTAAATATGGTGATTTTTTGAGATTTTTTTGTTTCTTAAATTTATGACCTCATTTTTGCAAGGCCACTTTTGAACTACAGTCAATGCAATTTTGGCTTGGTCAATGACTTGACATACTTCTACATTTGTAATTTAAAAAAATATTTACTCAAGTATGACTAAATCCAACCATTAGATAGGACAACAACTTGGTGAAGTATCTCCAAAAAATTTAATAACTTTCATCCAAACATTGATTCAAATGTAGGGAAGGTTTGAATGTGTTGGTCGTCCAGTTTGTGAATGCTGTCAGTGACATTTAAAAGTTAATCCTTATGTAGCATAATAGAGCAGTGCAATGGAGCACCCCTTTGAAAACGGGATTGAAAAAGAATTTTTAATTAAATAGATTCACTTTTTTAAGTAATGAACGAATATCATTTGTATTCCATAAATTTTGGGACTATCGTGTCATTGCTCCGTAAACTTAGTTTCTAATTGTAACTAGAATGTGGTCCCATTGCAAAAGGGTGTTCGCTCCCATTGCTGTGTGCATGAGAAGCAATTAATTTCATTTTTGAGTGTCGTTTTCATCACTCTTCTAGTCTTCTTTTATTTCATTTTGAGAATGTTTTTGTTGTAAAGTAGTGTACACCAAAATGAAAAATAAAAAGTAATTTATTACATTAATTAATCAATATAGCAAAACATTTCATTACTCCAAAGTTGATCATCAAAAAGTGCTCTCAAGACCATTTTGGGTTTGTCCACAATTTGGATGATGGATTGACGATGCCCTCTCGCTGAAGCGGAGCGGCATGCGTATACTTCACGTAGTCATAGCTTCATGGTCACTTGGAAATCTAGGTTGTTGTTATAGGATACAATATCAATAAATGAGCGACACATTGTCATCATAAAAAAAAAGCATTGAACGTTGTAACATGGAAGAGTAAAAGGGTACATTCACAGTATAACAAGCCAAGGAAACTATGACTAGTGATTGTTTTTATTAATCATTAAGCAATAATTGTATCCTTTGAATTGATAATGCAATATAATTTAGTAACTATATACACTTAATGTCACTCTACCATATACTAATTTTTGACAATTTTTGAAAAGTTAGTTAAAGATACTCCAAAATGACTAAAATCTCTTTCTTTCAACAAAATAAAAGTTTAAAGCAATAAAGGATTTCATTGTCAATACTAAAACCGCCTCCAAAGCGCAACACTCACCTCCGTTGAGGCGGTCTTCCACCCTTATCGCCCTTCCGCTGCCGTTTCATGATGGATTTTTCTTCCCAATGTATTGACACCTGCTCCTCGATCATCCAAAAGGCCTTTCCAAAGCTCAAACGCCCGCTCTAATTGCGCCGAATTTCCCCGCTCGAGGCAAGATCCAAATGAGAACCCCACGCCCAGAATTCACCCAACGAGAAGACGAGAATCGCACTACAAGAATGGCGGAGATACTGAGACACAAACAAAGCAAAGAAGAGCAAACATGACAACGTCCACTTCCAGATCGAGGTCGAGAATAGAAGTGAAGAGGGAGGACTATATATATCGGCCCTCACTAACATTGTGTACCCTACTTCTATAGTGTTGCCACGGCCAGTACATTTGCCACCCTGTTACGACCTTGTTAAACATATCAGGGTGTCCTTGAATTGACGATTTGAGAAAAATCAATGTAAAGTACTAGTTAGAAGAATGCTTTGAGTTTTATATACGAATGAAAGTTCTAAATTTTGAATTTGAGATCCATTTGTATGGTTTCATTCACTGATAGTATTACCAATATTTAATTATTAATTTAAAAAAGTTAAAATTAAAATTCCTTCTAAATTCGATTACAAACAAAATTTCAGTATTTTTTGAGTAAAAGTTGTTGGAATAAATTTGAAATGAGATACTCTTGAACATGTTGATTTTTTGAAATTTTTGTGTTTCTTAATCCTTAACTTCCCGAGCGACCCAAAATGGATCGCACCGAAAATAGAAAAGGTTGTAAAACATGCTAAAAGTGTCCGAATTGAGTGTTTCAGAAGCCTAACCTCTTTAGAATCAAGTTGGCTGTAAGAATATGTGTTTGAATCACTGAAAATGCTGTTAATTAATTTTATAATAAATAAAGAATGTTGGCCGTTCATGTGCCTGAAGCAACCTAAAAAGTTGTCAAATTTGCAAGTGTTTGAAAAAATGCATGATAATGCATAAATTTTGCAAAGACATACAAAAACTAATTGTAGATTATCAATTATAGTTCATTTCTATCAAAATGGATTTCAAAAATTCATCATAAATAATTAGATATATAATTTTAAAGCTATAAACTACCAAAATTCATAAAAAATACAAAATTAATAGTTATTTCGTAAATTTCATTATGATTGGCCAAAATTATAAGTTTAATAATATTCTTAAATATTCATTAGAATTCATCTCGTTTAAAGTGATTATTTTAACCAGCTCTTGTCTATAATTGTTTAAAATGGTGTTTCTACAAAATAAAATATCCTAAATCTTGGCATCTTATGCTTATGTTATGAACATTATACTTTTAGCCAATTCTATAAAAAAAATTGAATTTTATTTTTATTTTTATTTTTTATGAATATTCAAAGTTTTTCTTTTCAAATTCAACTATAAAAATTCCAAAGTGTTTTAGTGGAATTTAATTGTATAAATAGGATCTATATGTTGTGCTTCACAACTTTCATATTCTAAGGATAACACATATTTTATAGCACAACTAGTTTATGACAAAACCCCTCAGGAAGTTAAGGGTTAAATTTATAACCTCATATTTGCAAGGCCACTTTTGAACTACAGTCAATGCAATTTTCACATACTTTTACATTTGTAATTTTCCAAAAATATGTACTCAAATATGACTAAATCTAACCCATTAGATAGGCCAATAACTTCGGGCAGTATCTCCAAAATTTTCATCCAAGCATTGATTCGGACATAGGGAAGGTTTGAATGTGTTGGTCGTCCAGTTTCAGAATGCCATCAGTGACGTGAAGGAGTTAACCCTTACGTACTATAATAGAGTAGTGCAATGGAGTTCCCCTTTGAAAACGAGATTGGAAAAGAATCTTTAATCAGATTCACTTTTCTAAAGTAATGAAGGAATTAGCAATGATACAATGAGAGTCAAGATGTGTAGCTTCACAAAATGTGTAGCTTCTGAAAACCTACGTATCACTGAGGTATTGCCACAGAAACTCCAAACGATCGATACCCACAGTTCAGACAATCAATATACAAGTTCATAAGAGCAAATCAACTTATTATATAAATGAAAAAAAATGAAAAACATTAAAAAAACCCAATTTAGAAACAATCTTGTGGGCTTAACCTGATTTAAGGGCCGCTTTACACTATGGTCGTCCAAGTCTTGAGGCCGTCGGATTGAGAGTCCAAACTTTGTTGAGAGTCGGACAAAGAAATCTACTGAAAATAGGCATAAAATATAGTTTTCATTTTTTATGAAAAGAAATCGACGGCCTCTCGACCATAGTGACGGGTCTTGCAAAATGTAGGACCCAAACTTCCTCTCGAGAGGCCGTCACCTTGGTCAAAAAGTGTTGTCATGTAAACATTTTGGAGGTCCACGGCCTTTTGACTTTGGCCTCTAGTGTGAAGGGTCGAGAGGCCGAAACCATGGTTTCTTGCAATTTGATTAGTGGAAATCGATGGCCTCTCGACCTTCGGCCATAGTATGAAGCGGCCCTGAGTGAACTCAAGCAGATTCAAGCATGTGAAGAAATTAGGAATTGATAGATGGTCTCATTTGATCACCCATTACAGGCAGTACTTAGTCAAGGAAGTTGATTGAAAAGCCCATCTAAGACCTATGAAACTTTTGCACAAAATCTCAGTGAGTACACGTCTAATTTTTGAAGACATATGATCAATTTTACGAAATGCTCATAATCTGCATGATCTAATTTTCTAAGTCATATCAAGATACTTTGACTTTCAGTATTATGAAAATAAGACATACTTTGACTGTGCACTTGACAACACTAATAATTGATCAGTGTTGCTTCTACCTAAACGTCGAAAAACGGTGCGTCTATAATAAAACTGTTGTACTGTACAGTACCCTCCAACATGTCTTGCAACCATTTTGTGAACTCTTGAAATTCTCTCATTCATTTTCAATATGGGAGGATTTTATCAAATTTATCCTATTAAATCTTTTGTGTTACGGACCCTTCACGTGTTCATAAAATGTCAATGTCAAAAATGAAATCTCTATTTTTGGTGAATTATTTTATCTTATTCACTTAATTTCAAAAAAAATTAACTGAGAAATATATATGATGATTTTTTAAGATTTGATTGCACCAATTTATAGGATATATCATTGTTCACATTCTTGGTATTACAAAGATGCACACTATGTAGGTAAAATTCTCCTCTATGTGGCTCTAAAGTATTTTCATAGTTTCCTTCATTCATATTCTAGGCTAAGGAAATCAAACTCATATATTAAATCAAAATTTGATCAAATAAAGTCAAATAAGGTATCATTACAAAGCTATAGTAGTATAGAAGCCTAATATGATATGAAGTTTACAATATGTCTTACTCACTAACAAATATTCTACAGTAAAATGGAACACCTACTACCATCGAGTGCTACCACCTTGAGCTGCTATTACAGCTTTCATCCGGGTTGGCATTGTTGAAATCAACTTCTTGATGCTTTCTTGAGGTATATCCTCCCAAGCCAGATTGACTGATGTCCACATTTCGTCTTTGATTCGTGGTCTATTTCTATGTTGCACTTGATCTTTAACTTGCTTCCAGACATTCTCTATAGGATTAAGGTCAAGAGAATTTGGTGGCCATTCAAGCTTTTTCAATCCAAACTGCTCTCTCCAATTTTTTTGTATATTACTACCATGTACTGGAGCACCATCCTCCATTAAAATGAGGTGCTCATAGTGGTCATGGTGCCAATAATAATGCTCTAATGCTCCTTGAGATACTATCTCTACAAAGTCTTTGGCAGTGTGTCTATTAGGAGGAATTAACACCAAATAAGACTTAGAAGAGCCACTGATAGCACCCCATACTATAATTGAAGTCCTTCCGGATTTGAATGTAGGTGCTAAGCAATTGTAGTTGTAGCGTTGAGATACTTTTCGCCAGACACGAATTTGGCGTGATGGTTTTCCAACTTCAAAGGATGACTCATCGGTCCAAATCACATTACTCCAATCGTCAATCGTCCAATGCAAGTGCTCATTTGCAAAAGCCAACATCTTTGCCTTGTGTATGTCACTCAAGAATGGTTTCTTCACTGCAATGCAACTGTTAACACCAAGCTCATGAAGCTCTTTACGTAAAGTTGACATACCCACGGAAGATGTCACATTGCTGCACAATTCTGCAAGAGGAGCACGACGATTACTACTAAGATCTCTATGGAGCTTTCTCATATCTCGATCACTCATGTTTTGCGGCCTACCGGACCTACTTGCTGGCAATACAGAGCCACTAATTCTAAATCGCTTGAGAATCTTTGAAATAGTCGATTTTGGCCTTCCTACAATGTTTCCAATTTCACTCACTGACATGCCAGCTTTCTGCATACCAACTATCATGTGTTATATATCATTTGATACATAACTCCTTGTCATGGTGCATAATCTTCAAACAACATTTACATCCACAAAAATTTTGATAAAAAAGGTCCTAACAACAACACAGAAACGATATGTTTGACAAACAGGACTTGTTGCACACAATTTTTCTAAGAAATGTGTACCATCAAGATGCCTTGCAAACAAGTATGTGTATCTCTGGACCATCCCAAGCTCAAACATACTCAAAATCTGATATCCCAGAGAAGAAGTGATCAGATTAAGAAGGGTACCTTTTCCAAGATTTTTAAGCATGATGGCAATTTTGGTAGACACACGGCAATGGATGCCTCTTTATATTTAGAAAATGCATGGTGTATGAAGGTAACTGGAACACCTTTCATGATGCAAAAAATCTCATGGAGATGTGTTGATTATCATGCCAACACCATCATTCTAAATCAGGCTATGGGATATGTTTTAAGTGAAAAAACAGAGTGTGTTGCAACACTTGTTACAGGGTACTGTACAACATCCGAGTGCCTAATTTTTTTATGCAAAAGAGTGTTGCTTAGACTACCTTACTACATGTTCCCTCCATCATTTTGCTAGATGATGGAACCCTCATGCAACTTTGAACACTCCGAATAAGACATTCTTCGGTGCATTGGATGAAGAATTAATAAAAAAAATTGATCAGACGAATTAAACTCAGTGTTTGATATACCTCCCGTTGCCATTCGATCAATCGTGTTGCCCTGGCCAAGCAAGTAACTCAATCATAAAAACTGGTTAGGCCAGTCTTCCAGGTTCAAGAAATCCTGCCATTTGCATTCGGTGTCGGTGTTGGTCGGTGTTGATGAATCCCGGCCAAGAACGGCGTCAAATATATATTAGTCACAAGATGATTCCTTGCATTGTCCTGCCCAAGATGTACACGATTCGTGACATTATTATTCGTGGTGGCATTATTGTCTCGAGGAAAATGTGCATCCGTCGTTTTCATGGGCATGAAACATTCAAACCCGTATATCAGGATCTCATGATCCGCAAACAACGATTGGACTCCTTGATGGAGTTCGCTACGGGTCTTTTCTCCTCTATCGTACATCTCCAGAAGCTCCCGTAAAGCCTCGCACGTGGCATTCCCATCCTCTTGAAACCGATCCTTGATCGATCATGGACACATAGTAAAGCGCTCAATCGAAGTCAGCATCCAAAGCGGGATTGAACACCATCATTTCAGGACAAGCAGGCTTAATCGCAGCTTCCGGCGTGAATCTCTAATCATGGCCACTTGAAGACTCGCCGCTTAAGTGGCGCGAAGGGTCATGATCCTCCTGGCCCTCCCGCTGCAAGGTTGTTGTTTCTTCTATGATTGTAGGTTCTAATATTATTGGTACTTCCCAGTCTGTCAACAAGTCCTCCTCCATCGATAGTCAAAAGGGCCTAACACCCGCCGTAACATGCAGCGCCAACGATCGATCTCCGTAGCAAGCAAGCAAGCTAGATATATCTAAATTAGAATTCCCCATGCCTCAGAACTGCCCACTCAGCGAGTAGCTAGAATTGCAGGAGGATTTCGAACGGCGGAGAAATTGAGGCACAAGCGGAGAACATCAAACGTCCATGATTGACAACTAGTGCAGATCAAATTCTTACAAGCGAGGCTCCTCAGTCACTGGTTATAGATCTGCACTTATTATTTTTGAGGCTAGCATCTACATTGGTCAATTACCGTTTCATTGTACCGAGCAAGAATTTCCTCTATACTAAGTTCCTCAACGTCAATCAGACAATCAGCGTCCCGGGAAAGATACAAAGTAGTTAGCGCAGTCGTCGTGAAACTCTCCCTCAGGGGCATGAAATGCGTAAACCAAAAGAACGAATCGAAATGATTTTTAAACAACGACGCGACTTCCCTATAGACTTCGTCACTGTTTAAGTTCCCTATTTGATACATTAGCTAAATCTCCAAGAAAGCCCATAACATACGCTCAAAACCACGAAATTGATTATACTAGAGATTGTTTATAAAAGAGATAGCTGCTCTGAGCTGCTGTACAGCCTACTGCGTGGTAATCCTAGGGGGAATTCGTAACTTAAAAGGATGTTCCATGATATATCAAGATACACAGATCTGCTCCTCGATTGTCCAAAAGGCCTTTCCAAAGCTCAAACGCCCGCCCTAATGGCGCCAAATTTCCCCGTTCGAAGCAAGATCCAAATGAGAACCCCACGCCCATAATTTGCCTAGCGAGTAGACGGGAATTGCGCTAGAAGAATGGCGGAGATACTGAGGCACAAGCAAAGCGGAGAAGAGCTAGCAAACATGACAATGTTTGCTAGTGTAGATCAAATTATTACGAGTGAGGCTCCTCCGTCACTGGATATAGAACTGGATCATATATGGTGACAGTGTGGAATGGAGAAGTTAGAGCGAGTGACCGTTAATGTAGAGCGAGTGATGGCGTTCATCGATGGGGCAAGGACTTACACTTAAAGCTTGAAAAGGCAATATTCGTTAATCCTTAACCCTTAAAAACGTACCATAGGGATAGGCTGTTAGGCTTGTCAAATTTATTTTATTTTTAAACTTGAATGTATGCTTGTCTGTTTGCAAATGGTGTTGGATGCCCTACACAACAATATGATATACTGCAGAAAATAATACACCAGACTAATTGACCCACAAAACTTCCCAAAACCAATGCAATTGATTATCAAAGTACAAACATGCGATAACTCTTCCACTTCCAATTCCCGAACACATGACTAGAATTGGAAATGAGAGATCAAATCTGAAAAAAATTACTATAACTTACGCAGTGTCACCGGAACAAATGAAATTTTTCGAAATCGCAACAACCGCAAATTTATTTAAATACAATTCCATTACAAACAGCTGTTCCAATGCTTGTTCAATCAAACTTTCCATCGTCTAAAAAAACTACAAGATGAACCACAAAAAGTTGATCACTTACAAGATGAGCTTAGTGCGCTCTGCAAGAATTGAGAGTTCAGGTCACCAATGCCCCTATTAAACGTCCAAAACCCACAAATACTAGAGTTAATGTGTGGTGTGCAAATTGTAAGGGACTTGGATATATGGTTAATTAATGCCCATCCCACCTCAACAAGGACCAAAATGTTCTTATTGTGGTGGAAATCATAATATCACTAATTGTTGGAATTTACAAAGTATTAATCAAGTGGGAACTACACCTAATTTTAGACCATGGGTACAAAAAGGTCCTCTAAACCTAATAAGAGACCTTTCACTAGACCAAAAGCAAATCCACCGTATCGACCAAATGATAATCGTCTTAGATGGAATGATGAGTATAACGCTCCACCTGTTTGTGAATCAAGGAAGAAGCCTATTTATCTTCCTAGAACAATTGGTCATACCCTTTAGAATCTCTAGAGTGAACTACTTGCTTAAGTTTGTCTTTTCTTTACATCCAGGCCTCTTCCTATCTTTATGAAGGGTATTTCTAAGTCTATTTGTCATCCACTCCCTCATTTACATTCAACATGTTATTAGACATATATTGATCCCGTATTTACATTAAAAAGAGGAACTAAGCCAAAAAACATAAAAGTTCTTACTAAAAAATTTATATTATTTTATATTATTTTTTCTTGTCTTTCTTCCTTTCTTCCTTTCTTCCTTTCTTTCTTTTTTTTTGAGTTTTTTCCTTCTTTTTTTTTTTTTTTTCTTTCCTCCTTTTTTTTTTCCTTAAATTCATATAAATAATTAAATTAGTGGAATGAAAATAATTTTGTTATGCAAGGAAATGGTGCTTTGAAAACCTTCATGGATTAGCTTTGGATGTTGTTCCTGGAGATTATTTGCCTATTCATCATGAGGGGGTTGCAATATAGGATAAGACATTAAAGGAGATAGTCCTTGTAGTTCATTTTACCCCATTTGCTTAAATGTCACAAGAGTAGTATAAAGGATCTCACTACCACACTTATGAGTTTAAAAAATAGTGCTAGTTTTGCCAAGTGTAACGGGGCACAATGGAGAGGATAAATGCACTCCTTTAAATGGAGAGCAAGTATATACGTTGTTTTTTTTGTATTTATTGTTAACTTCTTTGAATTACTTTGTTGATTTTCTCCATTTCATATTAGAAAAACTATCAGTCAAAATTATATTTTATTTTCTAATGGAATTTAGATATAGACATGGGTTTATTTTTTTCTTGATATGTTCCCAATCGGAAGATGCAATGTGATGCTTCAACCGTTGAGAAATGAGGCGTGATTAAGACTTGGTATCCTTGATTTCTTTCATTTATAGTAAAAAATTTAGTACTTTTACCCCTATTCTATTTGAGCACACTAAAGCGGAAGTAGCACATGTAGGAATTTCTAATTTGTCCCAAATGGAGTTTACATCAAGAACAAGGTGGATTTTGTAGTAATTTAACATATATGGATTATGATTTGTATACATACAATATTTGAACTCCTATTTGTTATGATGGTGGTGAGTTAGCTTAGATAATCAATGGTTTCACATGTGAAGGGGGACACTACTAGAACAATACAACAAGAGCTACATCTGTGAAGCTACATTTGAAGAATTTTACTACGTTTACTTGATTCTCTGCATCGAGATTGTCAGAAGCTACATCGACTTGGTTGTAGCAACGTTTTAACTACGTCTGCATTGAAAAACAACATTATTTTTCTTATAATCATTAAAACACGTTCCCATGAGATATGATACTTCGACCAAGTCCACAACAGAAGGTGCAAGTAAATTGCACGTTTAGCCAGGTAACATAATTTTATTTCTTAGTATTAGAAACAAGTAGTTTAGTATCGTATTGCCCGGCTAATTGATTTAGGTGACCATGTGCTGCCACAAAGGAATCCCAGCTTCAATGGCAAGCAAATGCATGTGGTAGTATGCATTGCTTGCATTTCATCAATGAATTGTAGCCAAAACTTGGAAATTGCTCGCATCTTTAAAATGGCGTCTATTTTGTCAAGGGGATGAGAAAGCGAATTCTTCCGGATATGTGACCAGATTTTTTCTGCAACAATGTCATTTAGTATGCCATGGAGGAGTTTGTAGCCTTGAAAACCCCATTTCGGAACATAAACCACCCCTCCATTTAGTCTCAGTCTTTAATCTCTCTTCGTTGGTTTGTTTTTTGGATCCACCATAAATCTGGTATTGATGCCTTGCCTAAAGAATTAGGCTAGAATGGCAAGAAGCAACGCTTTGAAATTTTGAACGAGCTGCAAACTTCCGATTCTTTAAAAATTGAGTCATTTTTGGAGATCTGCTTTTAGAAGAGCGGATGCAAATTCATAGACAACCTCACCATTCTGTGATCAAGCTAACAAAAAAAAAATGTAATTCCATTTTTACTATATGCTTGGAAATCAATACAACATCAAATTGAGGATACTCAAACCATATTCTCACTTGTAACAATGCAACTGCAACTAAATGAAGGAAAATTAAAAAAGAAAACAGATAGATACATGGAGACTAAGGTAGAATCTTCAAATGAAAAATTGACAGGGAGCAAAGGCAGCGGTTCACATTGTCGCACTCACAATGACAAGGAAGCAGGGTTGAAACTAGGACAAATTGTCTCAGATGTAGCGTTTGCCGATTCCCACCATAACGATGCAATAGCATATGTTTCTCACAACGCAGTCACTCCACACTATTTATTTTGTTCAATATGAACATCGTTAACGCCGTTGGGATGCAACAGTATAATCCACTGCCTACACGACCTCATAGACCAACGGCCAAATCCAGTGAATCAATTGCATGTCTTCCCGTCTTTGCTCTTTGCCTTTGACATGTGTACTTGTTGGACGCTTCCTTCACCGTTTGTTGTTTGAATTTGGCTTCACGCCCTCAAATTCTGCCCACGAGACACCTGTGTAAATCTCCCGTGCTTTCAGCCATCCTCTTCGGCTAGAATCTTGAATCTAGTATAATTCTAGGGAGAGTAGATTTACCACCACCTCCTCCTGGAATTGATGTTGATAAAGATTTAGAGTATGTAGTAGAGTAAACTGTATTAGATTCAAAGATAAATTGATACTACTTAAAATGTATGGCTTGGACGTTTTGTGTTATTGTTGTCATTGAGTCATGGCACAGCAATTCCCTTGTGTGGAAAATTTGAAAGCTCCACAAGTGACGTGTCTAGCAGTAATTAGCCTTCTGCCATTTCTTGCCGGCATTGGTGATGATAATTTTTTTGATGATGTTGCTTGATTTCGCGCTACCTCCTACTTCCCACCATCAGACTTGCTTATTCAGTCACCTTCGTCATGTCGCTCCTTCTCTAAATTTTATATAAAAAGTAAAAGTGTGTTGAGGTAGGCATGAGGTCTACTTCAAATCTACCTCAGCGCACTTTTTAATTTGATCTATATTCAATATAAAAAACAAAAGTTTGTTGAGGTAGTGTAAATGTGTATCACAAATTCACAATATATTTTGATTAAATCAATATTATTTATTGTTGTCCATTATTTTATGTTTTGGTTTCGTCTTTGTCAAAATTAAGTTTATTTAGTAATTAAGTTAATAATTTTGAGGGAACCGATAAACCAAACATTTATGACTGAGTTAATCATATGGTTATTAAATTAGTTACGAGGGAAATAATAAACCATGCGTTTATGATTTAGTTAATCATATGGTTATTAAGATAGATATGAAGAGTTAAGGTATGTAAACAGACAGTACTATGTGACTATAAGTGTGGCTTAGTGGATGAAGGAGATAACGTTGTAGAATTGACAAGATCTCACTTGTATAGTCGAGTAGCAAGTCACAAAGTATTATTAATTTAATAGTCTTGATTGTTTGTTTTAATGAAGGATTAAAGTGCAAAAAGTTCTTTGGTTGAGGTCAAATATGTAAAATATATTGATGATAGAAATGTTTTAGAGCTTGATTATGGAGGAGACATGGCTAAAAGTTGTCTGTTTAATAATCATAAGAGAAAAGAGTAACATGTAAAGTTGTTTGTAGTACCATGCACTTATACTTTACAAATTCAATATTTAAAAAACATTTTTGATCTAAAACCTAAAGAACGTCAAAATCCTGACCCACATAAAAATTATCATTGGACCCATTGTCATAAAATATGCAAGTTTTGTTTGAAAGAATTCTCAAATGTTCAGATTATATGTAGAAGATGTGTCGTGTCTAATAATTTTGAAGTGGCAAATTTTGTAGAAGAGAAATGAATTTGTGTATTTGTGGTGTGTTGTCCATCAAAAGCTTAGAACAATTCCATAGCATTGTAAAAAAGTCTTCCCAATATATCATAAATGAAAAAAGATGTAAACAATATATTGTTAAATGTGAATAGAAGACAATGATGTTGCAAATGTCATACTGCAATTATTATACGGAGAAATTATTATTGGCAGTTATAAAGTCAATGGCACATTCTCACTGACGTCCACAAAAATATGCATCAAGACTGCAACAACATGCATCAGCCATCAAGAAGTGTTCATCAACCTAACAAGCGCCGCCTCACGGAGTCTATCCATTTTCACTCTCTTCAATGTTTTGCAATTTGAGATTGACTGCATCTGATCCAACTTCCTCCTTGACACCTCACCTCGCACTTCACTCATCCAATCACCACGAGGTTGTTCCATTGCTCATTTGTCACTGTACTAGGGGAAGAGAGGGGGGGGGGGAAGAGTTTAGGGGCCTCAATGTCTATCAACTAATTCAATCAAAAACAAACATTAATCAACACTGGCTTCTTCATCAAGTCGTCCCCGGGATCATCCCTCCCGGCCTTGACTTTGCTGTGATGCTTTTGAGACAACGTAGCATCTTCCCTCTTGTCCGCTCAATGAAAAAATGAGAACTCCATCTCTCAGCCAATACATGTTCTATAGCTCTCTCTACAACTAACATTCTCTTATTAATGTTTACAACTAGTTTCACTAAATAATCATAATTTAAAAAATAGATGGCAACACTTTTCAAAACCTCTACACTCCAAAACTCTAACTAGTTGGAAAATAAAGGCAAGAATGAGATTTGTGTAGCCTCTAATCCCCCTTAAAAGTTCATGACCTAACTATGGTGGCGGCAACTAACTCTAGCCGCCTTTGTTCATGCAATGAATATGATGAAATTCATCCTAGTAGATGTTCGCATGGACTTTGTCTTGGACATCATCTTCAACATTTTTGTGGACAGCTGGATGTCATCATTGATGTCCTTCCAATTGTTCCAATCTTGGCTACTGACTGTAATTTTTGGATTCATCTCGCACTTTTGTAAACTCAAAGAATTTATATTACTGAGACGTCTAACTTTTCTAGAAATGTTTTACTTGTCTAGAAATGTGTTAAAAGAAATGTTTTACAATTTTCTAATCAAGTAAAATGTGTTAAAAGATTTTTTTAATTTTTAGACAAATAAACATTTTACACTTCTGTCTAAATGCTTCTGATTACATTAAGAAATATGAAGTTTTGAAAGTACCCAAGTTTTATACATAATACACAATGAACATGATGAAAGTTCAATGATGAATATGGGTGTTTGCATCATATTGAACATAGGTGTTTGCATCATATTGAACATAGGTGTTGCATCATTTTTGAATAATAGAAAACTTTCTCAATATTCTATTGGCACGCTCATGTTTTTTGCATCATTCTTGTGTAGTTTATAAGTTTCTTGTGCGACTTGATTAGAATTTTTTTGTACATGATCCACTTCATGTAGAAAGCAATCCCTCTCAACTGGTTTCCCCTCTTGGTACGTTTTCTCTACAACATCCTTATGTGCAGCCATAACTTGTGAAACATTCATTTTTTGGCAAAGGTACTTCAAGACGAATTATTTTAGATCTTGCAATTAGTTCTTGGTGAATGCAGCTTGTTTGCGTAATTGGGCCATGATAGACTTGGGCATGTTGAACTTCAACAAAAGTCAAAAAGCACTACACTAAATGGCATATTTAATGTTAGAGGAGAATTGATGTCTTTTACCACAATTTGTTCAAAGGTAAAGAGAAATACTGTCCTTTGACACTACGCCATAATTATGTCATTGGAACACTACATTCATTTTTTTCCTTACAAAGAAACTATATCTTCCTAAAATTAAATAGTGTTCAGATTTTAAAATAGTATCCCGGGACAATAAATACATCATTTAGTAGTTATCAAACCTACTAAAAATGAATTTTGTGAAGAAAAAAATGCTAGAATGCCATGCTCTTTTGTCAGAAGGAAACCAAAAATTGAGCAACCCCACCTTTCTACATTGCAAACATTGTTCACCCAAAAACAATTGGGCAAACTAAGGTAGGATGTCCTGAAACCACCACTTCCTCCAATTATGACATGTAGACTTTTTTTGGGGCCACCATGGTTGAGACCTTAAACCACCAATTTCACTATTCAAGGAGACCAATGGCACGCCAAGCATTGCAAAGAAATAGTTGGTGGTTTTGAGTATCATTATGAGTGAAAGTTAGTACCTTATAGTGTAAACAGGGGGAAATCTAGAGGTTTGATTTGGGTCACAAGTTACTTTCCACGTTGGAATTTTGTATAAAATTGACAAATCCGAATTAGATGTTGCAAATTTTTGCAATCCTCATCAAAACCTATTTCGAATGCGGTCATATATATTTTTTCGAATTTAGCACTGCCAAAAATAGGCCAAATTGCTTAAGTTGGTGATTTTAGGACTATCAACATTAGAGCGATTGGTCTGGAATGACCTTAAACTACGAGATGATGGAGGAGGGTACCTTTAAGGTGTTGCCGGGGTACACAAGAGGTTGGCGGTTCGATTCCAGCCGTAAAATCACTACTCTACCGAATGGAAAAATCCCGGTGATGGGTTGCCAAAAGCAATTCGTCAACTTTGCCGCGGGTTGCAAAGCGACTCGTGTGCCTCAATAAATAAATAAATAAATAATAAAAAAAAAAAAAAAAAAAAACCTTAGAGCGATCCCATCTTTCTACATTGCAAACATTGTTCACTCAAAAACAATCGGGCAAACAACCGCTTGAATCCTCTGCGTTAAGGTATAGACACCCATAACCGATAACGCACCCATCACAGATAAGTAGATTTCCTGGGTGCTGCGCATTGGAAAACCAGAAGCCGGTATTTATATCCAGGATATTCAGGATGCGTCCTCCAATAGAATGCGTTTGTGACTGTTATGGAATTAAATAGTCTTAAGTTTGTTCACTACTCTTGTTGTTGTCGGTCATGGGTGAAGCTATATGTTGGTTATGGGCTCTGACCAACTTTCGAACAATAAAATTTGTAGTAATTCTAATTTTACTTAATTAATTTTGGAAAAAAGCTCATTCTCCATGAACCTTATTTTCCTACGCACAAAAAATAACTCCTTGATAACCCAAGATATGCTATGCTGAAATGCTTAAGTTATCGGTTATAGGTATCTGTACCTTAGGGAAAACAATCTCATTTGTGCTCATACGTTTCCAGGCTGCCTTTCCGTCAGGCTTGTGCCTCCCCGCCTCCCCCCAAAGGCCGTGTGCCATGTCCGCGAGCTGAGAGAGTGAGAGAGCAAGGAAGGAAGCAAGCAAGCAGGATACAACAACAGAATGTGGTCTGGCATGGTTTCGTTTCCAATGCTGGTGCCGCCCACCGTGGACCACAGCGACGACTGGCTCATCGTGCACGGCGACGAGAATCAGCTCGCGCACGACGAGGCCGACCTCGAAGAGAAGGTAGCCGCTCGCTACACTACTCTACTCACTCCCACCAACTTAACTTATTAGGTCACGCCATCTCTTCTGCATTGCGCATTTGGCATTACGTAAACACTGTGGAGACTTTTTTTTGAACGTGCTTTTCTGTTCGGTATGATTTGAGATTAGGGTTTGAAGCTATCTATGGTTGTGAGCAGGATATGGATGTCGAGTTTCCTGTTTTTTCCCAAAATCAACAGCAAACCTGAAATTATCTCCATTACGCAATTGGCATTACGTAAACAGTGTGGAGACTTTTTTTTTGAACGGGCTTTTCTGTTTGCCTTGGTTTGGTATGATTTGAGATTAGGGTTTGAAGCTATCTATGGTTGCGAGCAGGATATGGATATGTCGAGTTTTCTGTTCGACAGCAAACCTGAAATTATCAATATGTTTGTCATTTCAAGGTCTTCAAATTTATAACTCTGGTTGATTTGCTTAGCTTAGGGTGGTTCCGCCAGTTTGTGATTTTGTGATGTTGCCATGGAGAAAGAATGAAGGATATAGAGGATTCGAAGGTGACGAAGTCCTATCCAAAGTACTCATTAACCCTAACAGGACATGGCTTTCCTGATTTCCACACCCAAAATCTCTTTTAAACTCCATTTTAAGCATGATTCTTTTTTTAATTTACGGTGGTTCAATTATAAAGAAGCATAGATCTTTCAAATATGCTCGGTTTGGCATTTAATAAACCCCATTCGGTTTAATAAAATGGAAGTTATGAGCAAGATTCTTCAAAATACCAAAAAGCCCGTGGGGCTTGGTATGTCTTTTTAAGGGTTTAAACCAGTAGTTGATGAAATCAATTCATTGGGTACCCGGATTTAGTTTTTTTTTATATTAAACCCTCCCTCTAAATTGGGTCCAACATGATTCACAGCCCAACAATCGCGTTGCAAAATATTAGTGATTATAGTCTTGTTTTCAGAATTGCCTGCTTTTGTGGGGCAGGATTTGTGGACTCTGACACCATGTGTGGGATTTTTTTTGTGCAGTGGACTGAGATAAGAACCACAAATGAGGGTGTGAATCCGCTTGGAAAAACTGCGGTGGAGAATCATGAGGAGTATGAAGCAGATGCTGAAGATGAGGATGTTGACAACGGGGAGGATGGGAGTGAAGTGGAAGAGTTTGAGCAAGAAGCTAATTGAGCTTCATGGTAAAATGGAACCCCCCACCCCTCCATTCTTGTATAGATTGATATCCCCATTTTGAGAGGATTTCAATGCATCAAAATATGTATTATTTGGACGTTGTGTGAAGTTTGGAAACTACGAATTTATTCAATTTTGTTCTTAGAATTGTAAGGTTTAGGGTTTAGTTCTTTGTCGTACACATTAGATTCTAAAAATGTACGTTGGCAATATTTACTCCACTCATGGTGTATTCATGGCCTTTTCACAACAGAAGTCTTCCATAATTCCATTGTGACTTCAAGCAATTGCATGATTTTCACAACAAAAGTCTTCCAGTCACCATGGTGGACTTTGAGGCAATGATGGTAGAATTGAGCATGCTAGTTTTAGAGTATATTAGAAAAGGTATGAAACGATGTAGATGTCGGTAGAATTGAGCATGCTAATTTTAGAGTATGTAAAAAATGTATGAAACAATTTAGTTGTTAGTATGTTATTATTTTGTGCCATTGCTTGTTTTATGATCATCTATTGCACATGAACTTCATCCACCTAACAAGGTTTGGTTGCAAAAGAATAAGTGTCTAATTTGACCTTTGCCTATCTATCGTGGCTTTACAAATGTCACTGTCTTGCTGAGTAGCTCTATAGTGTCAGATCGTTCAGACTCAGCCACAGACACAGAGTGCAGCGAGTTCCCAGTACTGTTCCAGTCACTGTCTATGTGTGGTTCTAACATGTCCAAAACATATTCATTCGTAGATGACGAATGTAAGGAGCCATTTGCAATGTTCTCCAATTCGCGGACTACCTCCGCCATGTTAGGCCGATTGTCTGGCAATCTTTCACAACATCTTAGAGCTAATTTCATGAACAATTCTAACATCTCCCATGGATAGTGCACTACGTCTTGGTCCACGAGTGATAGGATTTGCCCTAAGTCTTCCTTCTGTTGCACCTGTCAACACCCAACAGTTGACCCAACATCAAAACCCTAAACAAGCAGCTAGTACTAGAAATGAATACAGATTACTTTTGATGTGTGGTAAGCAACATTTTTGAATGGCATTGTAAGGATGCTAAGTGAGGCCACAAAAAAGAATTGCTTATCTTGGGAAAAGAAGCAAGGAAATTGCAACATTTATCTGACACAATTTTTGGGTTACAGACTGCCTCACAACATGTAATACTTTATGTTCGTGAACCTCTATTGAATGAGATTTTGAATGGGAAGGCTAACGCTGATTTCCAAGGTTCTGTACCAAACTAGGAATCCATTGAGCAAGTTGAGTACCCTGTACTATGTATTATGTATAGTCAGGTACAAGATGGTTATGAATTTTGGATCCAGTTGAGATTTGTGGGAACTTTGGAAGGCCCTTGTATGCTAAAAAATGAACAAAATTTTAAATTTAAATTTGCATTAGAATCACACTAAAGTCTACTTTATCATCATTACAAACATACATATGTAATTGAAAATCATACAAAAAATCTGATGTTTTCTACATACTATCTACCATTTAGTGTTGCCACCATTTGTGAAAATCACAACTTGTATTTAATTATACATATTAAAAACGAACCTTCACAATTGCTTTAGAGATGCTTGATCTCACACCACTTGAATTATTTGTATGGTTTCTTACTTGTTCTTTACCTTAATGCAAAAAATCTTTGACTATCTTCCACAGGTTCACTATGAAATGATAGATAGTGCATAAAAGAAATTCAAATTGTTGTCTTATTTAAAATAATTCTTTCTTCACTTATTATGAAGTTGAAGCACGCTTCATTGCAATTCCAACGCAATTTGTGGTTTCAAAATCGGTTCATTTTTTGAGCATGTTAGAGCTTCCTAAAAATTGTTGAACTTCTAATGAAAACTAATTGAAAAATTTGTAAGCATGTTGTACCCGATTGTACACTCAAACCTCATTAATCTAGTGACACTTAACTAACTCCTTACTACCGGTATTACATTTGTATGCAACTTCTTGTGACACAACAGCGTCAAAGTGAGAGGACAGTGTGAATTTTAAACTGGGTAAATATGTTCCCCAGAGTTTGGTGAGCAAACAGAGGATGTGATATTTGACGAGGTGATATTAAAGAAATATGGGGATATTACCTCATGTACAATGTTTTTGCCCTTTGCAATGGCACGTTTGCCTGTGATAAGCTCAAGAAGCACTACTCCGAAGCTGTAGACATCGCTTTTATCTGTCAATTGATGCGTCAGGTAGTACTCAGGGTCTATGTAGCCCTGCACAATCATGCCATTTACTATCTCTCAGAATGAAACATTCTTTAGACAGTGTGTCCTGATGATATGTACATGATCAAATGAGAACTTTCACAAAGAATGGGGAATTCTAAATAGTGATCTTACGGGAGTGCCTTTAACGCCAGTAGATATGTGATTAGCAGTGTGTCCAAGTATGTCAGGCACAGGTCCTTGTTTGGACAGTCCGAAGTCTGCCACTTTGGCGACCATGAGGTCACTGAGCAGTATGTTGGCAGCCTTGATATCACGGTGAATGATCGGTGGGTCTGCTTCTGTATGCAGATACAGAATCCCTCTTGCGGATCCTACTGCGATGCGTAATCTTGTTGGAAAGTCCAAAACAGCCCCACCGTTCTTCCCTGCATAGTTACATATATTATCAATTTCACTCCACTAGTAGCAGACCTGTCGTTTTTCATTCTCCACTTTGTGGGAACAGTGAACAATATCGCAATATTATACTTAAATTTTTGTCTTTTTGTGACCAAAACTACTCACCAACATTGACACAACCCATGTGCCTGGCGCGGTTTCATTTCTTTTTCATTTATAGTAAGTGAAAAGCGACACATTTCCTACTAGTGCTCCCACTTCATGTCAATAGGTACCCATTCAATATCATGCACAAGATTTCAGACCAAAGAAAGTAAGAATGCTCACTGGACTCCATTTGGTGCCGAAGATTACCACCAAGCATATATTCATAGACCAGCATCTGCATAGTTACGCACCAGTTGAAAGTGTTAAAGATGCTGATTGATTCTCATCTGAATCTATTTCGTGAACCTCTTCATGGCAAAAAGGTGAACTCTTAACCTTTCATTTTACAAGAATATGCAACGCACGAACATAACATTGTGGGTCCTTTTCTGACTTAACCAATAAAAATTACTACTGACTCGGGGAGGTCACTCTTTGTATCTTTTGAGTATCACGTGTGATAAAGGGTATTTAAATGTACCCTAAAAAAATAAATGAATTCTCACTATAATTAGTAATATTTCAAGAATATTCTCATTTTTATTCTAGTAATCATAATGTAATTCATTTAAAATTTACTTTCAAAGATTTATTTGGACCTTATCATTTTTTACACGTTGTTACGTAATATTTGAAATTGACGTCCTGAGACTATTGATCAAGAACACTAGAAGTGTGAAAGAGAGGACGGTCTGAACGAAAGGTTAACCTGCTCTCCTTCGTCATCACAGTAACCCACCAGCTTCACAAGGTTACGATGGTGACACCTGGACATGAATTCGATCTCGGCGTAGAACTCGTTGGCACCATGAAGCGATTCCTTTTGAGCTCTCTTGATAGCCACCGTCACTTTCCTCTTTTCTCCCAGTGTGGCTTTGTATACCTTGCCATATCCTCCTTCTCCAATCTCATTCTCCACACTAAATTGGTTTGTAGCTTTGGAGAGCTCTTTGAACGTGAAGAACTCCACTCCAGCGACTTTCAGAGCAGGGTTTCTCTTTGCTCGTGTCACTGATCATGAGTCAAACAGCAGCAGCAAAAGTCACAAATCTTTTCCAGTACGTAAACCCACTTGCAGAACTTCTACAGTTTGATACGGTACACGTTTCATAGACTTCAATCACAAGAATGTGGCCTTGCATTGAGAGAAGAAATAGTGTAACCTCTGAAAGGATTGCAGAAATTTTTACTAACTTACTTCGAACCAATTGAGACATTTGAGCTCGAAGGGCAGTTGGTGTGCGATGGGGCCGCCACACCAGAATCAACAAGACGATCGTCACCAACACCGCAGAGGCAGCAACTCCCACCACAATGCCCACAATTGCCTTTGTAGACAGACCTTTCTTTGATCCCGGAGCTCCAGCTACAGAGTCAAGTTAGAGCATTTTCGCCACAATTAGCAGAGCTTTCAAGACAGCAAGAACTAACAGGGGACTCCCAGTTTGGTTCCTTCTCCTCCAGCTAGTATACAGTCCTTGGTCTTTTTGAGAGTTCTAACTGAATTTGAAAGGGATAGCCTGACCTACCTACTTGCAGCGTGCTGCGTGGCTCAAAGGAGGTCAATTCGAAGGGTCCGAAGACATCACTATCTGGAATGAGCCACCCCGACAGAGCAGTATACAATCTGTTGAACTCGGACTCGACAAACCGGGTCACATTTGTTGGTGGAAAGAGCAGGATGGTCATGGCTAGACGAGGCCCCGGTTGCCAAGTGTAGTCCCGGAGAACTACTTGAAGCTGAGTCAAATTGAGTCCAGCTGAAAGGTAGCTCACAAATGCGGTGTCATAGCGATCAAACAAGGTGAAACTCGGGCTTACAAGGCGAACACCTACAGTGATATTTTCGCAAGCAGAACATGAGTTGAGTCGGTACTCGTCATAGATGGTGTCATAATTCACTACGTCATCGACAACGGAGACGCACAGAGGATTGAGGGTGGAGGAACTCATGTTGGTTGGGCAAACGGCTGGATTTCCTGCAAACCTACCGTAAGTACCCCGAGGTCATGTATTTCGAACCTACACGTAAAACTGTAAGTAAAACTGTAGACCTATGTAAGTCAAAACAGTTGGAGAAACAACAGAAAATTATTCTAGTTCCAGACACTTTGCAAACCGGCCTGAGATACAAAATATGTGGCACAATCATGCATTTGTTTGAACAATATAATTTATCTTTGTGTCCGAGATATATAGATGCCACGTACCGGACCTCCGTTTGAGAGTTGGCTACCAGAATTGCCAAGGACTGGTCAGATGTGTTGAGATTGTTGTTTTGCAAGTCTCTGCAAATCATATATGCACAAATAATCTTCAGAGACGGTAAATGTGCTGTATAGCCAGTTCTTATAAAAATTTGTAGCAACAAGGATTACTGAATCATCTATGAAACGAATTTTGAGCACATAGTAAATATAAGGCTCCAGTCACCACAGAGACTCAGAGAATCACTATTAGATCGAATCCTATTTAGAGCCGATTTTCATCAAGAACCAGGCCCTAAACAATAACCTAGACGAGTTATGGCATTGGAAACTCACATCACAGCACTAAAATTTTTGCTTTGAAAAGTTGGTGCAGTACCCAAAGTCACTGGAACGAAGCCACTAAGCTGATTGTTCCGCACCATTCTGTTACACGGACAAAGTTAGGGGGCATTAGGAGATATGTTGCGTACATTTTTGATCACCTTGTGTATTACCACTTGAGTAAAAGTATTTGCCGCAGATTCTTGCTCTCCACCATAGCACATGTGTGAAAAAGACATTACATTAACAAGAGTGGTGCGCATTGGGGGCAAGAAGACTTACAAGACTTCTAAATGCTGAAGAGTGCCTATTGAATCAGGAATTTGTAGAGTCAACTGGTTGTTTGATAGGTCTCTGCAAACAAAACCATCCACATGGTGACGATGAGTGGCACAACTGAAGAGCGGACAAGAAACTCTTCCAGACTAAACCACTAACAGAGGAAGAAGCATGTCATCCAAACTTGGGAAAAGAGACACATTAAAGAGAAATAGAGGCATTAGTACATTGTAACTTACATGGTCGTCAAATTTGGAGGTAGTATAGAAGGGATCGTACCCGTCAGATTATTGCGGCTCAAATCTCTGTGGCAATTAATACAATATTCAGTGGTATGGATTGCAGAGGCCATTTATCCCGTTAAACCAAAGATTTTTTTTATTAAGTTCCACATTTTATTTTGTACTTGACAAGCAATCATTCCAATGAGGATCCGAAGTTCATGAAAAGATGTTGAAGTGAAGTGAAAATTATATCATATAACTTACAACACTTTTAAACTTGGCAGGCCAATCAAATCTGGAATGATCCCGCTGATACTACAATTTCGCAAGCTTCTGCATCAAAGGTGAATGATAACCTTAGTTCCCACCTCTTTTGGATCACATCATGAGAATCAAAGTTCATATTTCATGTACCTGAATCATAACTAGAACTTGCAATAGTAAACCAACAAAGTAAGCCATGTAGTTTGGAATTGCAGAATATCAAACAAGCTAAGACATAATCATCCTTCTGCACTTGGAACAACTTGGAACTAAAGCTCACAAGGTACCGACAATTTGTGGAGCGACGTGATGTTCCCCCATGTTTTAGGAAATGTTGCATTCCTCGCAAATGGATTGTTATCAAGTTGACTGCAAATTGAAATCCAATGGGATTCCCCTAATCAATCCTTACATTGTGTCTTAAATACCTCAAAGTGGTTAAAACTACAGTAAGTAAGAAACAATGAAATTCCTGAGCACTCGCAATCTCCTCAAACATGGACTAAAATTGAAACATCTTTAACTTTTGTTGTTAAACTCGAATGGAGACATTACAAGAGAACTGAATCAAACTTGAATTACAAGAGAACTGAAATTAGATTTTACGATTGCTTACATGATTTGCAACATGGTCGCATTAGCAATTTCAGGTGGGAGCTCTCCACTTAGTGCATTATTGTCGAGTAGTCTGACCATGAACGAACGTCCAACATTAATGCACATCCTAATCCTTAAACAAATTGAAAAGTTGAGACATGTAACTATTCAGATATTCAGAACACTGAAGTTTGAGCTTACAGGTGCAAGAGACGTGGAAGTACTCCAAGCTCTTTAGGAATGGCCCCGTTGAGCAAATTGTCGTTCATGTGCCTTCTCACCAATCAAGAACAAGATAATTAGATTCTGCCTTACAGTTTGAAATCACTAGTTACTCGCAATCAATCAGAACAACTTAAAGGTTAAGTTCAACCCAAAACCAATATGTGTCACTTTCCTTCGCTTCAAAACAACCACTTCATATACAAGACTACTAGAAGCACACAAAAAGATGAGGTCACTTAAATGCTCACAAATGCTCTATACTGCTAAGTCCTCCAAACGTAGTGGGAAGTGGTCCAGTTATTTGGTTATGGTCGGTCTGAATCCTATTCAGTTGTGACAATCGACCGAGTCCAGGGGGAAGGATGCCAGAGAGCTGATTTCCGCTCAACAGCCTGTCCAAATGCAACACAAAAACATCCGGGACAGAAGAATGATGATCTTCACAAATCCTCTCTTCAATCAAATATAGTGTGCATGATGAACTGAAGTCGAGATGTATGGAACAACTACGGGTTCGAAGAAAAAGTTGCTCCCTCCGTGTTATTCCAATCTATCTTTCCATGACCAATTCTTTTGGCACACATTCTGAATTCAAAGTGGAGATTTTGACACTCATCCTCGTGTGATACCATTGTGTGGTATCTTCACACATTTTAACATTTCCATATAATGATGACTTGGACCAGCATTTGGGCATATTCTCAATTGACATCACTCGGGTCAGGTCTATCCCAATAAGACTTTTCCATAAGCTAAGAATCCAAATGAAGTTAGTGCTCAGCCCAACTCACAAAAAACGCAGATTTGACAATCGCTCAAATGACGACGGAATGCTCCCTGTCAAGTTATTCCACAGCACATTCCTGAAACAGCAATGATGAATTTAATGCTTCAAGCTCTCTTGCAGCAATAGCATGGGTAGTGAGTGGGTTAGGGCAATACTTTTCTTAATGCAATATTCCAGGTCTCAAAAGAATTGAACAAAACATGTACGATGTCAAATGACAGTATAAACTCACAAGTTCTCGAGCTGAGAGAGGTCTCCTAGTTCAGGTGCCAAACTGCCACCAAGGTTGAACTGGAAAAGCCGTCTGCAACAGAAATGCAAATATCAAGTTGATACCTTCGTTCTGAAAATAAGTGAAGGTGAAGGTCACGACAGATTCAGATCAAATATCTCCTTAAAGACCAATTCTTCAAAAGTGAAAATTTGAAGAAATCTACAGTTCTATGACGAATGTCGTATTGCTGGGTCCGGTCGGTGGCGAACAAAAGACCCCATTCCAACCATTCTCGCACGGGTTGTTGCCTTTCCAGTTGCTTAGATAGAAACCTGGGTCTCGCAAAGTCCTTTTAAACGCTTGAAGGGCCAGAGCTTCACACATTGCCAGCCATATTCCGATTAGTATAAGCAGCGTCTTCATGCCACTTACTAGTTATCCTTACTAAACATTAATTATAGCATTGATATATACCTCTTACTAGTTATCCTTTATCTGACCTATTTAGAAAAACTTGCTTCTTATAATTTGATTTTCATCCTTACATAATCAATCACAGAAAAAACTAATTTTAGTAACCAAAGTATTCCTCTATCTTGCAACTAATGTTAACATTATCTCTTGCTACCATACAAATTACATTTCAGTGATATTCTAAAGTGGAATATTAATTTCTTCACATCCAAATTTAAATTCGCTGTGACTCTCTTCCACAACTGAGCGGTTCAAGCTAGTTAATTGAGAAAAGCACAATCATGTGAGTGAACTTGCACAGCTCTTAGAGCAGATATGTAATATCAAATAGACCTGTTTAAAAAAAACTTATGTTGACCTATTTAGAAAAAATTGCTTATTTGATTGTCATCCTTACATTATTGCATAGTTCAATCACAGAAAAACCTAACTTTTAGTAACCAAAGTATTCCTCTATCTTGTTAGCACATTCTCTTCCTAACATCCAAATTTAAATTCACTGAGACTCTCGCTTCCATTACTGAACGGCTCAAGCTAGTTACTCGAGAAAAGCACAATCATGGGAGTGAGATTCCACAGCTCTCAGAGCAGATAATTGATATCAATAGAACAGATCGCCATAAGGAGAATAAGAAATTAAGCCTTCAGCGCACTTACTATCATTTGGATTCGTGACGGATGCCTCTGAGAGACTAATCCAGAGCACCATCACCGCCAAGATCTCGAGCACCGCTCTTGCAAATCCGGCCATGGCGACGGCCTCCTCCCTCATGGCTTTACTGCAACCTAATTAAGGCGCAGGAAACATTTTCAGCACATGTTCATGTAATCAACCACTAAATCGCAAACGGACTTGAAGTAATAAATTCTCTACAAGTATGAACTCTGTTCGATTGCGCTACTTAATCACCTGTTCTTAAAACAAATCACCATCGCAGTTCGTCGATTCTAACTCACTGGCTCGTATTCGAAGAGCACTTCGTTTCAATTATTGAACTCAGTGTAATGGTGCCGCTCCTTCACGGCAGCAGCTGCAGTTAGTTCCTGTACAGCCAGGGTTCCAAGTCCGTCGCAAAGAAAGACTCAGCGAGTTCCATTAAGCAAATGTTTTGAAGCTGGCTTCCAAAAACGCAAATCAAAACACCGACGCTGCTTCCAATCGAGTTCTAACACAGTTGTATGTCACTGTCACTTGTCACAAATCGAATTAAACCTGTCCATTCACATTGCACTAATATTCCTGTACAATTTTAAGTACTACAACAACAAGATCGACACAGTTGCAGTCAGGGTTTCAAGTCCGTCGCATCCAAGAAATGGCGAATCCTTTTACGTACGCTGCCTGCAATTAAACCACAACAGAAACGCTCCAATCGAAACTCATGCGATTTTAACCACAAAACAGACGCTTCAATCAAAACTTATGATTAGTTTAAACTTGTCCATTAGCAGCGCAAATAACGATCTACTCTTCCTTGATTGTTGTATGAAGTACTACAACAACAATCAAGAAATCGCCTCAAATCTTGACTGTCTGAATGCTTGAAAGAACGGACTGTAAGCGAGCGCATCCAAGAAATGGCGAATCCTTTTACGCTGCCTGTACTTAAACCACAACAGAAACGCTCCAATCAAAACTCATGCGATTTTAACCACAAAACCGACGCTTCAATCAAAACTTATGGTTAGTTTAAACTTGTCCATTAGCAGCGCAAATTAATAACGATCAACTCTTTCTTGATTGTTGTATGAAGTACTACAACAACAAATGAATCAAGAAATCGCCTCAAATCTTGCCTGTCTGAATGCTTAAAAGAACGGCGATGAATATTCAACATGACTGTAAGCGAGCGCATCATCCCTAATTAAAAAACAATAATAATGTATAAGATGAAAATAGGATATAATATTTTATTGAATGAATAATTGGATGAACGGTTAAAAAACACGCAAAGAAAGCGTTAATTTAACAATGGGAGTCCGGACATTGATGCGTGGAATTGATAATTTTGAAAAGTGTTGGAAAGTGAGCGCATGTGCGTCAATGAATTCATTGTCTGCAGCGGAGACAGGGTCAAATGAATTTGGAGGTTGGACTGGCACATGCAAGACTGTGCGATTCATTCAATGCACACGTACATTCAAGGAAGAATGGAAGACCACGATGTGCGTGGAAAGCGTGCCTTTCATTCACCACTACAAGGAGAAGGCATCGCTTTTCGCTTCCCTGTCAAATGGCGCCACTTCGCACTCACGCGCTCAAGACTTGGTGAGTGCGATTTGTCACTCAGGATAAGTGTGTACAGTGAACTCTCACATTATTTTGAGTGCATAACATTCAGTAGCCTTCAAACAAACTGCCTTTTAGTTTCATCCACTTTTATATACAGAGTGACCAATGATTTCTAATTGAATGAACTATTGAATCAAAAAAACAATGAAAAAACACTGTTGAGTTGATAGTGAATCAAATAAACAAAGACGAAACACTGTTGAATTGTGAAATCGATTACTGTGCACCATGGTTGCTTGCTCTTACTTAATGCCACGTGCCCCCATAGCTACTGATTTGATGTGGAATATCCCACATCATTTCATTTAGGGGGATGAAATGATGTGAGATATTCCACATCATCCTGTTGAATGGAGGCAGTACTCACAAAGGCTACTGAATGTTATGTGAGAAGCGATGTCTTTGCTAGTAGTGTGTACCATCAAACTAAGAGCATTTCCACAAATGGATGCTATCATTAACTTCCTTGAGGTCTTATTTTATTTTATTTATTGGTACAAATTGAAGAAACTCAATTGCAAGAAAGTAAAGTAAGTAGTTACAATGACAGCAATGATGTGGAAGATTGAGAAAGGTTGGCCTAACTATTGTAAAAGATTGGAGTTGTACACAACCCAAGTCTTTGGACATAAATTGCAATTTCCTCAAAGTCCGAGCAAACTTATGGCATACTCCTCTTCAACACACATGGGGAAATGTATAATCTTGGATGTAACTTGATTCTATGCACTATGAGCTTAATTTCTTAAGCCTTATCGTATGTTACTTCTAACTTTCTCTACGTCTATTTGTCTTATTTGAAGATTGTATCATTTTGAGTGATCCAAAGTGATTACAAGAAGGTGCTCATAAGTAATAGCCAAATTCTACTAACAGACCTAAATCTTTGCAAAATTCTGGAAGCGAAAACAATAGTTTGTTTCCAATGTAACAAGTGCTATGAATGTTCAACTTGAAGTGAATTCTTGAGAGTAGGACAATCAAGAAGTTGATGCAGGACTGCCGCTATAAAGCTCAAAACTGCTCAAGCTTAGAGGCATTCCGAGAACCTATGCAAGATGATCTTTTCTATATTTGTGGTGCACGCTTGGTAGGATATGTCGATGGCTATTGACAATCAACTTCTCTGTGTGTTGACATAATATTCTATTGTACTAAACAATTCCACTTTCAACAACGTCAGCAACACCCTTTAAAATCCAACCACAAGACTTTTATTCCAAGCAACAATGTGTTGTTTTTGTTATCCTAAATTCCAATGGCATAATTCTCAAAACTCTTTTTATATCACTCCTTCAGTAACTAACGTACATGGATTTAGAATTTGGCATGTGGAAGTGTCCAATCACATATGTACCGTATACAATAGCAACTATTGCAATTTGATACTGGTGAGTGTGATAGTAACCAGTTTAGAATGTAGTTTCTACAAGGGAATTCCATATGCATGTTTATTTTTTAGTGAATGTAAGCTTTCAAGTATTTTTGTGTTTTGATTGTCATCTATAGTGGAGATTTTGTAGAGAACGGTAATCTCTTAAAACTACTGTACTATAGAATGTTATAGAGGTATAGTAAAATAATTGGTTTCAAAGCATTGTATAACATCAAGTTTTATATATTGCAAAATTTACTTTAAAGTTTGATGAGATGATTAAAAGGTATAAACAATCCTTCCTTTTAGTATAGGGATCATTCATAACGAAGGGCTAATTTATCATTTTTCTTCCAAAACCTAAACTAATTACAGGAATTATAAACATAAATTAAAATTTGAGATGATTTTAGGCTAATTTTTCACTTGCAATTTGAGCAAATAGTATAGGGTATTTTATGAGACAATGATAGAAGTTAGTAATTATTTATAGATTTCAAAATATTTTTAGATTATAGATATTTTGTTGAAATTCTTACAGATGGTAAAAAAGTATTTGATAATCTATTGAATTTTTTCAGCAATTCAACAATTTTGATAATCTATTTGTATTGGATAATGCATCAATTGTTCCACCATTTTATTTTAAATTAATTTGTAAACATTCTAAAGTATCTTAGTGGTATTCAACTTCATAGATAGGATCTACAAGTTGGGCAACACAACTTTCATGTTCCATAAAACTTCAAAAAAGTCATGTAAAGCACATTTTATAACACATTTAGTTCATAGCAAAACCCTTCATCCTCTAAGGGTTAATATATGTATTATATGTTCTTTATGAAATTTTGTAAATCTGATGTATATATAAACGACTTCTTAGAAAACTTGATATATTAATGAATGTATAATATTTACATTGATGTTCTAATTTATATTCCTTTTCTGCAATCACATGATGTCAAGGTCAAACATAAAATTCACCCCCAAACTCTGTAATGTTTCAAAAGATGTAATTAACAAGAGAAATCGAAAGTTATGAAGAAGAGCCTCATTCAATAAGACTAATTTACCAAAATCTAATTAAAAAAAACTATTACAATAGTTAGAACTTACCTCATTCATTTCAATGGCCATTTACGCATCCAAATTTCAATTATATCAAACAGTTGGCATTCCTCAAACATTTTGAAAAAAATTGTCAACATTATTGTCTTCTTCACTTCAATTTTCAAATCCCTTTCTACACAAAATCATGTACAAGGAACAATGCTCCAATTGAAATATCTTTTAATTGTGTCAAGGTAGGCTGGAGTGGTTACCCCGTGTCAAACTGTCAATGAAAAAAAGCCCTTGAGGACCAATCCAACAAAATGGTAATCTTGATCGAATTTGCAGAATATTTTTTTCATCAAGTTTAATTTTTTTTTAAAGAAATAGGGACCTTTGAAAATGTGGATGCTTGTCTGGACACAATTGACCCCAAAACACAAACGCAAAAACATGCAGAAATGGTGCCAGCTCATGCTAAGGTAGAAGCATCAGGGACCAATTCCTATGCAAGCACCTGTTTCAACTTTGTGAGTTCCCAATCAAATTATCACAACCATTAGTTGTAGCAGTTTGGTGATCAATTATGAATGCCAAGTTAGCAAATTGATTGGACTACAAATTAAAGACAAATATAATTGGTTGGTTCCCCTACTAACATCAATAGTGGTCTATGCACATTAAGTTTGAAAATATATAACAAAATCACACAATTGTGAAAAAATTAATTAAAAATCGAGCTTGATTATTAAACCGTTTTATCAAAGTTTTATGTGCTGCAATTTTTTATCCTTGAAAACCGTCGCTCTAAATAGCTCAAAATCCTTAAACTTACAGGTATTGGTGCCTCCACCTTATTCCCAGTAGAGATTATGGTTGTTGAGGGCCTGGTTTGGTGAGAAATCAATAAGCCTTCCTTGAGGAATTTTCCTGCCACACAACAGCCATGTACGTACATGAATCATCAGACACAAATACATTTTACTATAAACTGAAGTTTATAGTATTTTAATTTGAACTTTGCTTGTAAATGGCTTCAGTTTGTTTGGAGGGGGGTTTAAGTTAAGTGAGGTGATAAATTTACTCTTTTTTGGGTGCGGGCCTAGGTGGGTCTGGATGGCCCAACTTGGGTGGCTCAAAAGTGACCACTGGTGGGGGTGGGTTTTCTCCACATCGCTCTGAACATTCTGGAATCGCTCCTTTCTGAATATGATCACATGAAAAAACAAAGCAACAAGTTTCACATGATCCATTAGACACCATTACCAACAACGGTGCACTGCCACATTTCAGACAATGAAAGGGATTGTGACATACAAATGTTCGAGGAACGCCAGCCATTGCATAATGAATCACAGTCCAGTCAAATATATAGTCTCGTTCAAAACCTGCAAAATTTTAATGAACAGAACGGGTTTTCATGAAAGCAATATTAAACCAATTGCAAGATCATAATTGCAAGATCATAATGCTTGAACATTAAAAACAAGCTCAGTTTCAGCTCTTCACAAAGGTCGTGCGGATTGCTTACCCTCAGAGACCAAGCACTCTTGAAACAACTTCTTGTAACCCTCGTAGTCGGGGTCTATTTCAAAAGGAAGCGTTCGAGTAACTCTGACGAACTTTGCAAATTGCGGTGGCAAACCTTCACAAAGGACCTGCATGAGACATAACAGAATTGAGAGAATTCAGCTATCACTAAGAACAGTGAACGAAGTGGTTAGAACGGACTAACTACAAGAGAATCCATATTAGTGCAGAGATGCATCAGCTCATTTTTTGAAGGTACACAAAAGGATTTTGAAGAGAAAACCTCAGCGCACAAACTACTCTTGAATTTCCCAATCTTCTCATGCTTCTCCTCTCTGGTGTCTGCTTTCAAATCTTCCCAGGGAAGTCTGTCCTATATCAGCGGAACCACCTCCACTTCATATATAGCATGGGTTGAAGTTCACTTAAGTAGTCTCTAATATATATGTGAAGTGGAGTTGGTTGATAAGGGACAGACTTTCGTGGACTCTACAACCAACTGCACTTCCTTTAAGAAATCTCAGACTGCTGATAACTTTTTTGACTAAAAGGTTAATAATGCATATTCAAGACCAAGTGAACAGATGTTGTGCAAGGATATTTTCTTGCACGTGATAAGGTTTGAAGTACCAAGAATGTGCTTGAATATGCAGGTTATCTTGAAACCTCAAAATATGAGTCTAACTACTCGAACAAAACAGAAAGTTGCACAATATGTGATATATGATTAATGAATGCATAAGAAGTAAGAAGTTACAACATAGCCTACTGACCTGCCTTTGAGCAAGTACACTAGTACATATCCAAGAGACTCCAAATCATCTCTCCTGCTCTGCTCTGTTCCAACAGCAAAGTCACCTTCCTTAGAGCAGTGTATTCATGAGCGTAAGAAGTGTTACAATGGGTTAAAGACCTAAGATTGCACCATATACTACTGTAATTACGAGAGGCCACTTTAAATTCAGTTTGTTTTCAAATTTAGTGTGACGTTTTTGACCACCTTAAATATAACTATTATGAGCCACATTAATTTTTCACCCTCTGCATTTAAACAACCACATGATATGATTAGCAAAAGTTGCTTACCAAGGCCATTATGGTTGTTGATACTTGCATACCGGGCAGATCCTACGAGATTCTTGTTGCCTCTGCAGAAACTTACGACAATTAGATGTAAAATAGAAGGCGACAAAATTATAGTAAAACTAGTCATGTCAACAAGATTGTCAAGATATTCAGGTCCCTCACTGGGACAAATGCAAGGACGCTGAAGAACGTAACATAGAAAACCAAAGGAGCACTGTTAGACCGCATGAACAATACCATAATCAAAACGTGGCTAATTATGTACAGAATGACTTGGAATTTGAGCAGAAAACATTCCTAACAAACATGCAGAAGAGTTTGAGAGACTGTATGCACCTGCAAGGAATGTGCGCCTTGGTTTTAGGATGACACCACTTCTTTGCGAGGCCAAAGTCGATGATATGAACCTAATGAATGCCAAGCTCAAGATATATTAAAGGTCTGCATGTGCGTCAGTCCTGCACTTGATCTCTCATTGGAAATTTTAGAACCAATTTCCTTGTCTGAAAATAACATCAAAATTCTTAGACTCAGAGAAAGACTACAGAGGGCAATATAGACCAATCTTTTGGTCATTGGTCATGTCACTTCTTTTGGCAGCACCCATTAGATTTGAAGAAGAACTTTGCTCTATCAGCCTTCAATTGTGTAGAATTTAACTATTTCGCAGACTGAAGGTGATATTGAGCTAATGGGGTCATCGGAATACCTTAATCAAGGAATATCCACTTTATTCACCTGATTTGCTCGTTTCCCAAGCCCCATCAGGAGATTCTCTGGTTTGATGCCTCGATGCACGAAACCCTTTGAATGGATATAATGCAGTACAGAAATCTGAGACATTGAGTGAAGGATGAACTTAGTAGTTAGTAGTTATCACAATCAATAATCCACGCACACCTAGTTCCCAGATGTCATGCCACATAAATGAGGATTCATGCGTTTTAATGAGAAATTTAGGGCCGGATTACAATTCTCCGGTTTAGGGTTTACCAATCACATTGCTAGATGCCTTAAAATATTGTTGAAATATCTTGTCTTGAAGGCTCGTCTAAACAAATGTAAATCGACCCTTCGATACAGAGCACTGAAGTCCATTCACAAACCCGGGTCCACAAGCAGACACGTGTGAAATTTGTTACTTACAAGCTGGTCCGCAAGCATAAGCACGGTCTTCAGCGAGAACCTCGCCAGCTCTTCCTCTGAACATGAAAACTTCTGACTGCAGAACTTCTTCAGGTCTTCGAGAGTTGGGCCCAAAAGATCCATCACCAAAACTCGGTATCTTCCTTGTAAACCATACCATCGAGTGTTGAGAATTCCAGCTGAACAAGAAAGGCCAGACATTAATTCAATAAACACAGACTATGTAAAACGTGGTATGTAGGGACGCAAATGTAAATCCGCAATCACTCACTCAAAGGGGAATTCTCTTGGTCCGAAAGAATTACTAATTTGAACTTGGAAGCATATAATAATTCTTACTTCCTCCTTGGAGAATCCGGTACAACTTCGACTCAAAGAAAAGTTGTGGAACCTTCGCCTTGATGGGTTCCTGCATTCAACCACCGTAGCATTCAGATATCAAGAGAAATTTCTTCATCATCAAAGTTCTCACTCTTGAATGCAAAAATATTGGCTTGTTCAACATGTCGTATCTCCAGGATAATTGGAATTTTTTTCCAAATAATGACGGCCAAAATCATCACGTACCAGCTTCATAGCAACCTGCTCGTTGGTTTGGACATTTGTTCCTGCACCAGAGTGAATCAAGCTTGTAAGTGCATGAAATAAACAAGTACAATATGGCGTAACTCAACCTGAAATATGAAAGAAAAATTGGAATTGCAAGTCAGCAGTAGTTATTCAATGTGATCTGAACATCATGAGGTAGTCTAAACACTCAGAAAAAGGTGCCCAAATGCTAAGAGGATTAGAGTTTCGGTCTTCACTGACCCAGAAAGACCTCAGCCGAGGAACCATGCCCAATCAGAAGACCGCGCAAGTACTTCTCGCCCACTTTGTAATCCATCAGTGTACACTTCTCACTCTGTTTCCCAACGTCTCCTGCAAAATATTTAGAGTGGGGTGAAGAATTAGGGTTGGCGCACGTACCCCATACCCTATACAGGGCTTAGAATCGTTACCAACTGCTACAATTCGCACACCAGACAGAAGCATAGGAAAAAAGCATGGGATTTAGTATCAACTCCAACACAACTCATGTGACCTAATGCCTCTTGATATCTACTCTCATGGAAACACAGGAAGACCTTCTCCATTTCCTCACAACTGCGCCATTGCATAGGAAGAACTCACATCAGTCACCTCAAATGTCGAAAAGACAGGAGGAATGCTGCACTCAGGATCATTTTCTAAGTATCTTCAACGCAAGAATCAAACTACAGAGGTGGTTTATGTGGATATTGATATCGTAGGAGTGAAATGAAAGCAACAAAACAGTGTACACGAACCATCTCTCACTGTGGTCCCAACAAGAGTATGAGACTCCACAGTTCTGGCTCCCATGATGGTTTCCACGTCCATAGGCTCTCACCATGTGGCACGCTGCATGAACTGTGCCGCAATATGAAGTTGGGTAACCCACGGTTATATAACCGAGATGCAACCCAAGTTAAGTCAGTCAGCCACCTTCCGGGCCCTTATATTAAAGCCGTTACCGGTACCCGTGAATCAGTGAGCTTTCTCTCTTTTTTCCGTTTGGCAACGTATTCTTGGAGCTCGTTCTTGTCTCTCCTGGAGCATCGATCGACTTCTTCTCAGGTACGTGATGTCCTTTAGTCGATCCATCGGCACTTTTACTATATTGAAATAGAGTAGAAATAAGGTTCACTTGCATTATATTTACCTGACTGTGAATCATTCTTCATAAGGCTACGTTACTTGTTGAACTTCGAAGCCTTCTGTCACTTTGATGGATTGCTTGGAACAATGCATGTATGCTCGCTTTCATCTTATGAGTGACGCGCCCTGGCTCCCCTTGTGAAAGGCCTCTTGAAGTTTTACTTGCTGGAATTCAACCTCTTGCACCAGATCGATCATTTGTTGCATTTGAGCTCTTTTTGAGAAGTAACCACTTGCAAGAGAGGTCTGGAATGCAGAGGCTATCTTCTTGAAAGTCTGAAAGTCCAGCCAATGACATAGTTTCTTGATTCTAAACTGTCAAAAACGTTAAGAATTTAAGGATCCAGATATTCTTGTACCGTTAATTGATGACGATGTTCGATTCTTGCGTTGTATATGTCTCCTTTTCTGCTTCTGTTTCAATGGCTCTTAAGATGGTCAGCCATGTGTTCTTGCACTTTCAAGGTTCACAGGAGATCGCCCGGTGTCTTGCTAATTTTTGAATTCTGTGCAGCTGCGAAGGAATTGGTCGAATTTTGGTGCCTGCAGACAGGTTGTAACCATGGCGTTTGGCATTGGAAGGGGGATTTCTTCGCCGCTTCTGGCGTTGAACTTCTGCATGTATGTCATCACGGCCGCCATCGCAGGCTGGGCTTTGAACAAGAACATTGACTCTTCAGCGGGCGCGGGTGGCTATGTCGGTACGTGAGCCCTCGGAATTTCAGACTAACACGAAAGAAGCTCGAACTCGTGTTTCTCTTTTCTTCAATAGTGTTGAATGTCTCACGGAGTTCATTTTGTAGGTAACGCGGCGACATTCTATTTCCTGCCGATGGTGCTCATTGCGTCCGTGGTGGGATTGGCCTCCACCTTGGCTGGCATTCACCACTTGAGAGTGTGGCGTACCGAAAGCCTGGCCGCTGCTGCTTCGGCGGCCCTCATCGCCTGGACGCTCACTCTCCTCGCTTTCGGGTACGCGAAGTCTTCATGAACTTACACGCGAAGTCTTCATGAACTTACATGCGAAGCCGATCGCTCACGTTACGTTCTTGCCTGCCAAAATCATGTAATTAATCAGGGCGTTCAATGAAATTGCTTGACGTTATAGCTCGTTACAATCAACTAAAAGATTTTTCTGCTATTGATCATATGAAGCGTCGCTTGCAAGGAGATTCACATTGGCGGCACGCGCTCCAAGAAGATGGTGAGTAATCCAACAATCATCAAACTTGTGTTGAGAGCATCGACAAGAAAGTGTGATGGAACAAATTTGATCACTCATTTGCGTGTCTGCGTATGAAAACATGTGATTTCTCTTTCCTGATTGTGCAAACAACTGGTATTCTCGCAGAAAGTGGTGGAGTCGTTCATCATCATCTTAGCGCTCTTCGAGCTCCTCTACTTGCTGTCTCTGCATGCCGGCGTCTTAGGTAGCGACTACGGTCCGGCTTACAGCAACGCAGCCGCTGGAGGTGCCAACATTGGTTTAGTGCAGGCCGAGAAGCACCACCACGGCACACCCGCTGCCGCAGCTGTGTAAACGTCCAGCTAGAATCCACCAACCACATTGTGCGTGAAGAAATTAGAGTTCAAATGTAAGCATTTGAGGCCTGATCATGATTCAGAGCTTCAAAAGCTCTATCATCGCTACTTCTTCGATTGGTTCCAGAAGAAGCCGGTCTGTGCAGAGCTTATGACGTTGTTATCATAGACACATGAAATTTGAATTATTCACAGTTTGCTGTGATATCATGTTTACGACGATTTGAAACATCACTGGAGCATATGACTAACTGCAAAACCCTAACATGATGAGGCATCACAAATGCTCACAATTGATCAACGCTAAGGCTGCACATTTTGTACGCCCTTGAGGAACGGAAACATGTCGAGCGCTTCCCATGGTCCGCCGCGGTAAGCCCAGAGCTGCAACCCCGTACCAGTGGCGTCAAACGGCTGAAACTGCTCCGAGAGCTCGTGGTGCAACGCGCGAGCTATGGCGGCATCCACTTTGTTCTGCACCGTGATGTGAGGGCTGAGTCGCTGTTGGTCCTGCGGGGTGAGGTCCGCGTGCCACTGCTTCTGAAATCGCTTGTGCAGAGCACGAAGACGCGAACTCTCCATCGTGTACGCCACCCCGCCCCGCCCGAGGAAGCGCACGCCGGTGACGGCGATCGGTAGTGGCGCTTCGGCGCCCGCTGCCATCGCCACTTGCGGCCGGATGGCGTCGTAGTTCCCGCCTGGCAGGTGGTGGAACAGCGTGAGGTGAGCGGACAGGAAACTGCGCTCTTTCGGGAAGTGTCGCTGCCGCAGTGCGTCGAAGAAGAGCTGCGATTGGGAATCGAGCGCGAGGGTGAGCACTAGAGGCGCCGCCATAGCGATCATTCACAAAGCAACGATGTCGGAATCGAATTAGAAGAAGCGAAACAGACGTGACAATCTCATCGAGAAATGTGAGTTCTAAGAGTTGATCTTTTGAAGGTCAAAGAGTACGTGCACACCGCGTTAACAAGGCAGTGTCTACGCTGTCGAAATCCGTTTCATCACGAGCTGAATTCTGTACATTTGTAGAGACTTCGAGAATAGAACGCTTGCAAGAACTGCCTTAAGATTAATTGCAAGAGAGAGAGGAATCTAAGCAATTACAATTTCGACATGGTTTGAGCATGTAGAAGAGGAGATAAAATTAAAGATCACTCCAATTGATCACTGCCGAGAAAGGAAAGAAAGATGAGCGACGTGAATGAAAAGTAGTGACTCGGATGGACACTAAAGCAATGTTTCAGTGCCACGTCCTAATTGCTTTGTGTTCCTTCCAAGTGACACCGTTTGCAGCTGCCACACAGCAGAAGAGGATACGCAGTATTGCTATTTCTAAAATTAAGGCAGGCAATGGATTCTTCTCCACATAGCCGTCTGTCTATAGAATACAATCGGCAGGGCTCAGAATACACTACGCAGTTCTCTAAAGACCTGATGCAACAATTGTGAGAGTTTAAGGCAATCAAGCATTAGCTCGAAGGAAGGAAACATTAGCTTGTTCGTGCTCATACTGTCAAGATTAGGTTGCTCTGTCCGCCGTGTTCCACCATTGCGTGTGTCCTTTCCAGGCTGACATTCGTTTCACTCGTCGCACGCTATCTCGTGAAGCGAAGAGAAGCTTCCGAAGTGAAGAGGACAGTCCGATCACTAAGAGAATCCCGCCAAAGCCGAGGATTAGGCCTACACAAAACCCCGGGACTGACATATTCGCTTCGATCCAAGACAGCGAAGAATGACGGCCACATTGCTTGTCAAGTGGCACACCGCACAGACCTTCGTTACCAGGAAGGAAATTCTCCTTTCTCCAGTGAGCACCGAAGCCGAGTGAGTACGGAATTTGACCGGAGAGTTTGTTGCCTCCTAAAGAGAACTCCTGCAGATTGCTCATCCGTGTGAGCATCTCGGGAACAGGACCTGTGAGCTCATTCGTAGACAAATCCAGTGACTCGAGGTTCGGCAAGCTTGAAATAACATCAGGAATTTGCCCCTGGAAGATGTTGCGAGAGAGATTAAGATCGCGGAGATATGTCATTTTGAGAATGTCTTTAGGTATTCGTCCTGTTAACCTGTTTGCTGCCAAGTTGAGTGTTGCAGTCCACGAGAGCCCGTTTCTGGAGAATGTATGAACCTTGCCCTTCCAGCTCATTTGCAAATTCACTGTAAACGCGCTCAAACGCAAGTACACTCGGTCGAATACTTGAGTCTTACTCTCTGCGTCAAGTACCGCCATGGTGATGTTGTCAATGAAGCCTCTCATGTTGCTCAAGTTGCTCGAAACCTCTCCAGATAGTTTGTTGGAAGATAGGTCGAGCACACTTACATTCTTAAGGTTCCATATCCAGTCTGGAATCATGCCTTCTATTCCGTTTGACTCCAAATTGAGCACTCGCAGCTTCTGAAGGACCGGAGTGGAAGACAGGGGCAATTCTCCCGTCAGTTTGTTCCGGCTAAGGTCGAGAACAGTGAGATTCTCACAGTGGAGGAGCGCCTCAGCGAAGGATCCGGTGAAGGCATTGTTGGCCGCTGTCAACACTTCAAGAGATCGGAGACTCGTGACGTTCAGCTGTCCAGACAATCGATTGTTGGATAACAGAATGCGAGTCAAGTCGGGGCAATTGTGAAGACCTCTCGGGAGTTCGCCGTCGATTTGGTTGTCGTTGAGGTGTAGGTTGCGCAGTTTCGAGCATTGGCTGAGGCTTTCAGGTATGGCTCCTGTGAGATTGTTACTCTCTAGCCAGATCCTTTGTAAGAGCTTCAAGCTTCCTAATTCTGCTGGAATGGCACCGCTGAGCCGATTGTTGTGTAGAATCAATGTGGTTAAGTTCTTGCATTGCGAGAGAGACGCAGGGATGTTGCCTGTGAGGTTGTTGTTGTTGTTGAGAATAATCACGTCAAGAGACTTGGCGACGCAAAGCGTAGGGATTTCACCGGTGATGTTCGTGTTGGCGATGACGATACTCCCAAGACTAGGGCTACTGCCGAATTCAGCAGGTATGGATCCGTTGATGCCCTTGTTGTCGTCGAATAGTACTGCACCTAAGCTTGGGCAGTTTGCAAGTGAAGTTGGGATAGGTCCTTCAAAACTGTTGTTACTCAAGTAGAGAAGCCGGAGTTTTGGCAAACCTCCTAGCTCTTTCGGGATGACTCCAGTCAGATTGTTGTTCCAGAATTGCAGGCTTTCCAACTTTGGACATTTGCCGAAATCTGGTGAGAGAGTTCCTGTGAGTTTGAAATTGTTCCCAAGCACCACATTCTTGAGACCACTGCAGTTAGCAGTAAGTGCAGGAGGGATCTCTCCCGAGAAATCATTGTTCTGCGCTTCGTAATTCTCGAGGAAATTCCACTGTTGACCTGAATATGGTGGAAGAGTTCCATTGAATAGGTTGTAAGAGAGATAGAGCTTGTACATCTTGCTGCAATTTCCCAGCATCCCGATTCCTCCCGAGATCTTGTTGAAGCGAAGATAAATCGAGCTAAGCTCTTGCAGCTGTCCGAACGATTCTGGTAAGGTACCGTTCATTTCATTGTCCTCAAAATCAAACATGGACAATCGGCTGCAGTTGCCTAGCGACTTCGGTATCTCCCCTACGAGCTGATTAGTTCTTCCAACGAGTTCTTGCAGATTGGCGCAGTTTCCAAGGCTCTCCGGGAGAGTGCCGTTGATTTTGTTCCTCATGAAATTCAGCGTTTCAAGCTGATGAAGGTTCCCCAGCGCAGCAGGAAGCAACCCCTCGAGTTCATTGTACGTTAGAATTAGGGTTGTCAGATTCTTGCACTCCCCCAGCTCAGGAGGAATGGAGCCTGTCAACGTGTTGTTGTAAAGCTCCAGATGCCGGAGAGCAGAGAGCTTCCCAAACGCAGTTGGGATGCTGCCCCGTAAGTTCGTGCTATGGAGGGTGAGATTCTCAAGGAAGCTAAGATTTGCCAACGCCGAGCTCAAAGTCCCATTCAAGGTGATGTCGGTTATGTTCAACGCAAGGACTCGTCTCGGCGTTAACGTTTCGGTGGTGCACGTCACTCCCATCCACTGGCAGAAGCTGGTTGTACTGTCCCAGGTGCTCAGCGTGCCATTGTGTAAGTTCTCCCCTTGAAGCGCATCCTGTTTGAATTGCAGCAATGCGTTCTCGTCTGATGTGCTCTCGGATACATTGTCCTGCAGCAATGAGCGACCGTGCGTTTCTTCAGTAATTCCTGCACACAGAATTGGAAGGCTAAGAAGTAAAATCGCAGCTAAGTATGACTCCATCACCCACACCTTAAGCCTGCCTTCAAAATGGAGCAGACAGCCTGTAACAATCTAGCTCGTCCTCTGAAAAATATTGCTTGGAGGTCAGTCAGAGCCAAAGCCTACATGGCTGGAGAAACTCGCCATGGCTCAACGACAAACTTTGTTAGGTACCAAATGAGGAGCTCAGGAGAAGACAGGATGGAAACTGAACTTCCACAGGTTATATCTGTACGTGCATCAAGATTCTATCTTTGAATGCCAGAGAGCTCCACTACAATATCCTCACCTGAGTGCCTACTCGGAGCATGAATACTGTCGGCCAAAATAGATACTTAACAAAGAGATGAGGAGACAGCTCTGTCGGGTAATATAACAAGGCTGCATCCAAGTATTTTTCTGACTTGCGTTTTGGAAGTCTTGACGACCAGCTTCTGCTCCCCCTCACTTTGACAATTGACCTACCCGACCTCATCGGCGAAGCAATTATCAAAGTGGACTTTTGGATGGCTTGAATTATTGAGATGGTGCAGCAATTCTACGGGAGGACTGCAGTTGTTCGCGTGTACTTTCTGTGTAGGACTGCTTTCCCCGCTCCCGTCCCCACTACACAGTGTGAGCTTTCTGTTCCCTGTAGGTGAGTTCAATTATGTGTCTGTCGTCCGTCAGTCCATAACATTCAGTAGCATTCAGCCACTCTGCCTTTTCATCCATCTAGTTATTTGTAATGCATCATGTCATTTCCATCCATGTAGTGCATTAAGTGTAGCCCTTTATTTTCATTTTTCATGTCATGGTGCACGGCTAACCAATAGAAAATGGGCAATCCGAATTTAAAAAACTTCTTGAATAATAGAGTTAACCGAAAAGAAGGCCATGGAACATGCCTTTTCAACCTTCTTTCAAGCGCTCTTTTGAGCTCCCTTGAGCTATGTTTGGGTTGAATAGTGTCGTGTCATAACTTGTCCCCTTGTGGGCCATGGGCTTGGAGCTTTGGTAGGAGGTGTGGAAGTCATTGCGAGGTGTGGAGAATAATGACAGTGGCTTGCTTTAGATTGTCTCCCAACTCACCTTGAACTAGTTTTCGGTCTATTTATATTTCAATATGAGTTCAAGAGGAGTTCAAGAGGAATTTGCTAAAACTTTCCTCTTTGAGCTGACTTTTCGGTTAACTCTAATGCGCCACTTCTTTTGTCCCTCTATTGACAATGGTTACGTTCCCTTCTAATTTTCCAAAACCTCCATTTGTAAGAAAATATGAGTAGCTACTAATTGATCTTGGATGATAATGCAGAATATGCTGCACATTCTCTTCAAGAGCAAGACAGAGCCAGTGAAGGTTACTGAATGTTATGTCGGTTCCAGTAAGAAATGAAAACTCCACTTTCTTTTGCCAGAGCAAGGAGTTTTGAGGAGGTAAGCTTAGACTTGATGTATCCTCTTTCTGTACATTCTACTTATGTACAGCTGCTGCCATAGGCTAAAATTCTTTAATTTGAAAATTTGAATTCTTTAATTCTTCAAATTAGGTCCTCTTAGGTCTGGAATGACCTTAAACTACCTAGGTGATTGCCAAGAGGTGGGCTCCCTGTAGGAGTGCTTATTCGCACCAAAGAGGATGACGGTTTGAATCTGGTCAGATGCAAATCTTGAGGGCTAATACTTCCCTGCTTGGTAGGAACCCCGAGCATGACAGGGATAGCTCCCAGGTCTCATGTTACAATGGGGGCGTCGCTCTTGCTAGGAAATGATTAGGAGCTTTGAGTCTAGTCCAGATATTATAGGAAGGAATATCCAAAAGAAATCACCCAGTGGGGAGTACTGGAAACATGCTCTCTTCGTTCACTGTGATGTTTGCAATCTGTTGTTGTGCAAATGGAAATAAAGCATCCATTTGTTTCAAAATAAAAATTTAGGTCCTCCTGTATGTACAAAAGTATTTACACCTATTGTACTTGGTGGGTATTCAAGCCATGTTCACTTTCTGATTGAGGAGCCCCTACTTGTGATTTTTTTGCAACAGGTACTATAGCGATGGGACTATTGCACCAATTAAAATCTACCTTTGGTCATGGAGGCCTGAGAAACCGTGATGGCTCTGTTTCTTATGAAGAGGCTCTTCTCAAGGATTGTGATGTTCCTGTCATGGCGATTGCTGGTGACCGTGACCTCATCTGTCCCCTTCTACTGTTACTGGTAAGAGCGCCATGCCTTCAAAATTTGCATGCATTATTCTATTTAGAAAAGGTCTCAAGAGGATCTTGGATTTCCTGTTTTGGATTACCTTGCTCCCGAAAAGTGATTTCGTAATGCTCCTAGATATTAGTGCAACTTAGGCGTTTCTAAATGGGGTGGCGTACAAGGAATTTGGATATAAAGAAAAGGCACTATTCTCACTATGATCTTCTGTGGTCAGACAGTTTGTCATTCCTTTTTACATGAAAAAGGTGCAAACATTTACATTTTCTTTTCTTCATCCCGAAAAATTTAAAAGGATGATTTCTAAAATCATTTTAAGGATCATTTTATAAATCCTAATGAAGATAGGCCGAGGCAGTTCATAACATTCTATAACACTGACCATTTTCAACAGTAGCACGAGGTCAAAAGAGTCCCAGTCCTGTTTACTCTCTGTTCTGTCAATCTTAACCCCTAAAGGACCAATGATTCATGACAAATTCAATCAATCATATTCTGAAAAATATAATTCAGATGGGACCAAATTTTATATCAGTGAAGAAACATGTGGAAATCTATCAATCCAGGTAATTACTTGTGGATATATAGCGTAACTCATCCTTGAGCATGGTATACTTAAGGTTTTATTGCATGGTCCAATATGCCCAAACTTACGTATTCAAATTCTCAGCTAAAATCTTCACTATTCACAGGGGAAATGGACACGAGAAGATTATGAATGATGAGACGTGCAGCCTGTCGGTAGTCTTCCGTCATCACTCAACAAGAAGAACAAGCACGCAGGTGCTGTCCGTGCTCTACAGCTTCCTCGAAGGACCTACAATCGACATCATGGATTCAACGTCGTCAATCTTTGCTCCGTATATCATAATGATGCTTAAAATTGATTACAAGAATAAGTAAATTTATGCTGCGATCGATGCATGCACTACATACCTTGGGTGGAATTTTGGATGGTGAACTGCAAGCGTGCAACAACAGTGGGATTCCGGAAAGTCTGCCATGTGGAATCGAGGAGACCATACACTTCATCGGCATCTTTCTCGTCATTGCGCAAGTAGTAGCTCCCTTGCAACGCCCATAATGCCCAATCCAGGTCGACCTTCTGCAAGTAGTTAAGGACGCAGTCTAGGAACCGGTTGTCACCTGCGCTCGGGGAGTTGAGGTTGATGCCAAACTCAGAGAGCAGAAGAGGCGCGCCCTGGTCGAGCAGGAAACCACTGCTTGCGTGCACATTGCTCTGGACTTGGGAGCATACAGTACTGGAATTGTAACTCCCGAAAGCGCCAGGCTGGTCATACCAGTGAAACGCATACACCAGCTTGTTTTGGAGCCTTGCAGTGTCAAGAGTGTTACTATTGTTTTTCAAGAATGACAGGTCTGTGCCATGGCTCAACCCGCCGGCGATGAGGAGCACGTTGGGGTTCACGTCGTGCACAGCTTCGGCGGCCTGCGTCATGAGCACTTTCCAATCCATGCTGTTCTGTCGAGGCCCTCGGAGCTCGTTGCGCAAGCCGATGGCCACCACCAGTGGGTTGCTGCTGAACGCGCTCGCCACTGTACAGTACCACTCCAATTTGGTTAGTTAATCCCATTTTGAAAATCATGGCTTGACTTCATTACGTAAATATCATTTGATCTGAGAGGATTACTAATCACCTGTAGTGAGGCCGCGCAGCCACGATTCAGCGTCGAAGTACTCGTCACCCCAGAAGCCATTTCCGTCGGTGTCGTCGCAGCACCACTGGGGCTTGCTGACGTGGTTGCCAAGCACAACCATGAGCCCCAGGGACGTCAGGACGTTCACTACTCGATGATGAACCTCGCGCAAGCTGAGCAGGTAGTACTCGGGACTCGACGCGGCGATGCCCACGCCGCTGGATTGAAGAATGTTGAGGTTGTTGAAGTTCTGGGCCACGGTGAGAGCTCCGTAGCGGTCGTCGGCCCACAGCGCAGTGGACGAGGTCAAATGCACGCAGTTGAAGCCGTTGGCTTTTACCAGTGCAGCGATTCCTTGCGCGCTGTTCTTGCTCAAGCCTTCCGGAATGCCGGCCTCCAAGTGCCCCGCCCACGTCACGCACGCCAGCTTCACGCGCACTCCCCGGCGGTCCACCACCCACCTCGAATACGTTGATAATGGCGGCCGGATTATTGCACCTGCAAGCTGAAATGCCACGATCACCTGCACCAGGAGGTAAATCACTCTCACCATGTTTGATCTTTCAGCAATGCCGTGTTCAGAACACCAGTGCAAAACTTAATTACTGCAACTTGGGGAAAGCTTAATTTCACGTATGTTTATATGCATGCGTGGATTCACTGATCTCTGGTGGTAGAATTGGGAAACGATTATGCACACCATGATATCTGTGTGATTTACCAACCTTCTTCCGGTGATTTGATCGTTTAGACATTGATGGTTCCGTAACTATCCAGTCTTATGGTCAAACTAGAGATTGAGTAGACCTGTGTATCTGCTACGGACACAAAACTTGCATGCCCTCTTGTGATGTTGAAATTGTTATTTCCTTAACCCCTGAAGGACCAAGAATTTGACATGGTTTTAAAATGACAATTTCAATTCATCATATTGTGAAAACTATAATTCTCATGAGACCAACTTTTATATCACTGGAAAGAGTCAAGAACATTGCATGTATTGGTCAAACTTTGAACAAAAAGAAGTCCACGTAGGACCTACTCAAAACTTTTGAAAAAAACATAATCCTTTAGGGGTTAAAAATGTGGCTTGTTTTGATAATTTTGTTGGAAACAGTGACGTCACAATTAATGACATATGCAGAGAAATGACTCGTCACATGTGTACTGCTTGAAACAATAATATTATTATGTTATGAAGTGTCATATTAAGGAGGGTACGAATTGCTCGCTAAGTCTGTTGAGGTTTACATTTTTAAATGCCAGCACTGTTTTGGAGAAAAGAGACAATTTTTCCAATGAAAGACATGACCCCCTGTCCTTTGCTTAAGATCTTATGACCACAATCATAATCTTAGCAATGTTTTATCTCATTCTACAAATAGTGATGCTAAACAATGTCAGAAAAGGAATAGAAACTCTGAAAATAGTAATTGAATCGTTTTCTAAAAATTTAATTTCCCTTTAGTATTTTTTTTTCCATGTTTACAATTCAAATTTCAAATCCAGGGTTGGCATATTGGGTAGGATTGGATCATTGGGTTGGATAAATTAGGGTTGTGATAGGAATATTTTGAAAATATGATAGAAAATTCTAAGAATGTGTTCAATATTTAGAATATTTTGAGAATATATGCTAAGGGTCAAACATGTTGTAGTAGCCCAATTTCATGAGGAACCCCAATACCTATAATGTTGTAGAAAACAATACAACTTTAAGATTCCTTGGTTGTCATTGCACAAATTTAAAGAATCAGGTTATGTTTCTTACATTTGATAAAAAGGAATGTAAATGAATAGCAATTTTTATTTGTTTCCAATGATATTTGAACCAAATATGTATGTTTTTCCAATGAGCAACATCCACTAGTATTAATCAATAGAATTTGAGATGTTAGAAACAAATGAATGTATTACTATGATCTCAAAATGTGGTGAAAATGATAACATGCATAAAAGAAAGGATAATATCCCATTTTTCCAGTTTATTTTTTTGGATGTAATAGGGATATTGCAATGTACAATACATCCTAAAGAAAATATTTTATTCAAAAAGTCAATTCGACGTACATTCTTACTTTTTAGACTTTGATAAGAAAGAAATGATTGATCTTAAATAAGTCATTCTTTTGAACTAAAAGTCCTATACCACAATTATAACAAATAAACTACATTAAGAGGTATCAACTCCTCTCAGAAAGTATAATTTTAGAACATAGTCTGTCCAATCTATTGACTTGAAGAGGAGCTTCAAAACATCTATACTCAATGGTCTTGGAACATTGTCCCACCAAAGAGGTGCCAAAATATCCTCTTGCACTTTATAATAATATTCAACACATGTTTTTTGCATAATAATTGCTTCTTTAAAGTTCTCTTTACTAACTCCTGTACCAAAATGGTACACAAATTTATAAACTTTTGATATAAAATTGCATCCATTGACAAATCCTTTTGGCATAAGGAATTTTTGAAAGGATGTCAATTTCACCTCCAATTCTTCCAAATAGGGCACAGGATTAGATGTCAAACTAAATTCTTCATTGTCCCTTATAAAATAAACCAAATTGCGAGATAGTAATTCATTTTCTTCAACCAAATGCTTCAGTTCCAAAACAATCTCTGATGAGGTAGGTCGCCTATTGGGATCATGGTGCCAACTTTGACATATAAGTTTTGCCAATCTCGGATTCACATCCGATGGTAACCTTGGACGTTTCTTTTCAAGCAAAATCACATCATAATCTGATTTTTGGTAATCATCGAGAGGTATCCGACCAGTCAAGATTTCATAGCATATCATTCCAAAACTATAAACATCGGACTTAGGGGTAAAAATGATAGAAACCATTTCAATCTTCCTATCTTTCAAAGCTTGCAAAATCTCTGGAGCTCTCCAAAATTCAGTGCCAACTACATCTGATGAATCTTCAAAGTCAGTGAGAACAATATTGTCATATGCTTCTTTCAATTCATCACAATCGAGCAAAATGTTAGAAGTCTTGAGGTCTCTATGAGTGATCCCATGATCGTGTAAGGCTTTCATACCAAGCGCAATGCGTATAATGAACATTACGCTATTATAGTCATCAAAAGGTTTACTTGGCCGATTCTTCAACCTTTTGTTGATGAGACTACGAAGATCACAATCATATCGATACATAAGAAGTCCAATAGAACCATCTCCTTGATCAACATAGCCCATTAGTCCACAAAGATAGCCACTAGCAATTTTTAAAATTTCATCTGGCCATTGGCCTTGAGGTGAACCCAATGTTGACTTGAACACTTTCAAAACACGTTTGTATTCAATATTATCACTTTCTGTCAATATAACTTCGTAAATCTTGCCTTGTCCACCTTCACCAATTTCCTTCACAACCTTGATATCAGAATGATGATAACGTGCAGTAGGTTTGTTATATGGAGAAGAATCTAAGAATTCTGTGCTTCGGACCTCTGTCCAATGTTGTTCATCAATAGTTGTCTTATAATTGTCAACCATAGAGTCTGATGATGATATTAGTACTTGACTCGTATGCTCTTCTTCGATCCATGATCCTTTTTGTTCTTGCATCCCATCAATAATACCTTCAAACTTGTGTACATCAAGAATTGAAATTGGCAATTCATTTCTAAAATCTCCATCGTTGGAATTTTCCGCAAACTCCATTTATCTAACAATGGGATCTTGACTTATGACTTGAGTATATCTTGTTTTAGTCCTTATACTCGACGCAATATGGATTTTGATCTGGAAAAGTTGTTTTAGTTGTCAATCTTCAATTTGGTATTATAATAATCAACAGAATTAACTTGCTTCCTAAGGTCGCCTAATCAAGGACAGAGACATTTACACTAACATAGAAAATACACACATAGAAAAGTTAACTTGCTCCCTAAGGTCGCCTAATCAAGGATAGAAATTTAAGGTAGAGGTACCTTAAACCACCACGACACCTAAAACCACCAACTTCTACACCCCTCTTTCATTTCCAGAAGGAAATGTAGGCTTTCAGTACATGACTTGTGCATCAATTGCTAAAAAGTTAAGTCATATACTGACAACTTACATTTCCTCCCTAAAATGAAGAAAAGGTGTAGACGTTGGTGGTTTTAGGTACCTCTACCTTACACTAACATAGAAAATACACATATAGAGAAATTCACCTCATCAACTGGAAACAAAACTCATCTTCACAATCACATGCATGGAAAAAATTTCCCTTTCAGCTAACAATGATTACAGAAATTCAATAAACACCAACATTCTTCTTAGCCTCCCGGAGCTGCAAAGCTTTTTGAGCAACAAGAATTGGTATGGATTTCGCACCTGGTAATTGACTGAATTAAGGAGGGGTGATGGAGTATAATTTCTTTGTTGTTATAGTTCGGCAACAAATTTCGCCAAGTTGATTGATTGAGAGCAATATAAAGTTCTGACCAAAACGTCCGAGCAGAAAACCAACTTTTATTTTACAGAAAAACCACACTTGAATACTAAAATTGAAGAAAAAAATTCTCTTAAAACAAGCTACAAGTGTTCAAGCACAGCAATCTACACTCCACAGCCTCAATGCAAAAAGTTGCACCCCACAGCTTTGAATCAAACGAAATGAAGAACGTTGGTTACAAATCAAAAGATTAAGGGAAGGCGCTTGCAAGGAAGCATGGACATACAACTGATGGGAAATTTTCTAGTCCAGAAAACACAAGAGACATCTCTATATTTATATGGAGGGCCTACACTATTTTCTCACACACTATATACTCAGACATATTCTCTCAGACACTATAATATTCTCTCAGACACTATTCTCTCAGACACTATAATATTCTCAGACACTATTTCACACTAATTTACATAATGATAGAAAATGCAATTTTGAGTGTCCATTATGTAACCATCTTTGAGATGTTGAAATCTAAAAAGAATTATTATGTACCAGGTGGTAGACAAGGAAACCTAATTAGAAAGGCAACTCAAAGGAATATACTGTAGTAGTAGTAAGTGTAGTAGTAAAGAGTGTAGAGTAACTTGTGGCATAATCCAACCAGAGTAGGAGTGAGCGACGACAACAGTGCTCCAGACGTTTAATTCCTACCGTTATTTCACCCCCAAATGACCAAGGATCCATGATTTTGAAATGAAAAATTTAATCTATCATATTGTGAGGAATATAATTCACATGGGACCAAATTTTATACCACCAGAATCAGTGAAGAATATTGCATGTGTTGATAAAAAGAAAACATAAAAAATTTGAACAAAAGGAACTTCACATCCTCCGTAAGACTTACTCAAAACTACAAAGAAAGACATGAGACTGACCCAATTCGAGACCCAATTTGGGCTTCTTGGTCCTTTAGTGGTCAATTCCAAAAGCACGCACGTCTGATGATTCTTAGCTGAGCAGAAACTTGTAAGAAGCGTCCCTGATGGTACAGTATATGCAAGCCACTGCTGCACTATAGTCAATAAATTCAAGCCACTTTGATGTCAAGAAATTCAATGGCGTATCCTTATGTCAATGATCACTCCAGCTAAATGCTAGCTTATGTTCTTCATCATACCCCATGACCATCAATCGTTATAAAAAAGGATAGCTAGAACCAAAATTCATCATGATCCATATAAAGCCGTGGAAAGTCTCAGAAGGAACTCAACAAATGTGTGCAGAAGAGCTTGTCATAATGCACAATAATGACAATCATAAATTGGAGTAAACAAATTGACATAATTTACATATAGTCTGTTTACAAGTGTGCGAGATCAGGTGCATTTGGGGGAGGAGGTAGGAGATTCAACCGAAGCGCCATTTCATAAAGGGCAATGGCGGCCAGGACTTTGGAGTCCGGGGAAATGCGCCAAAGTGTATCGTATGGTACTACGTGCACTTTGATGAGCTCCCCATGGTCCCTGAGGCCAGTTTCTTGTCCTTGTAACGAATCAATCACCTGTATACACATTTAAGAAATGTAAATGTCAGTGAAAAGAGTCTCTCTATAGATGATAAAGTTCCAGGAGTGCAATTTTGTTCAATAGTTATCAAAAAGACATGAATACCAATTAGTCTATGCGTCATCGTATCAAAATTTCACATGACATGCTCCAGGAGCAGGACCAAAATTGTGTACATCCTGATATTACAAAAACTACAGTAGTCTGTGGCAGATTTCTTGGCTTACAATTTTGATGCACAAAGAGACTAACATGTCCGAGAGCTGATACAATATATATATATCACTATAATTGACCTTCACATTGACTACATCGCACAAATCCCCACCTCTTTCTTCACATGACATCTGTGTAGGAAGAGCGTGATTTCTTCATCGCTGCCACCCTGCTCCACACCACAAGCTCGCATTAGAAACATATGGCATGGCAATGACCAACTGCCATTATAACTCAATTATGACAGAGGTACCCCAAAGTGAGCCTAGACTAAGTTACTCGCTTCAAATCAATCTCATGAACATATTGAGGTATTTTAGCTTTGGCTTTTTAGCTTTCAGTTCTCTGAATAGAACGGGGAGCACTGGCAAGGCTTTTATTTAGACAAGATTTTAGCTACCACCTTCAAAAATATATTAGTACTTAGTAAACCCAACGATTTTGTAAGCACACAATTTTTTTCTGGTGAGTTTGTTGTTTCTTTCGGTTTTGGTACTCCATGTAGCACTTCCTATGCCAGCGTGTAAATGCAATGGAATGAGACTAGTAGATACTTACAGGTGAAGGAAACATCTTTCGGCCTGTTGATTCATCCAAAAGAGCAGTGAGATCGATTAAATCCGATGTCTTTATGTGGATACCAGTTTCTTCCTCCACCTGTCAGTCACACGCAAATAAAACTTTCTTGCAAATGAATTAAGAGCTCGTGAGAGTGAGCGTACTAAGGTAACGGGTTCTATTTCCGACTGAATTTCAGATTTGCATACTTAGACTTGTGAAAGAAATTTTTTATAATTTTTGGATGCTCTGCAAATCTATTGCAAAGGCATTCCCAAAAAAAAACATTTTTTGAGCATTTCTACAATTTTCTATGATTTTTTAAGTTTGAAAGTTTAGAGTGACCATTAACCGCTCATAGAGTCATGGTTTTCATGAGAGGTTGGATTCTGAAAATAGAGTGCTTCTACACCAATCAGAAGCTCTTGATTATTCCAAGCATGGACGAAATTAGAACACTCTTGGACACTATCAAAAACCATGCTGGCTGGTTTCTGACACCCATCCCCCAACCAGTAGGGGTCGGAAATAGAACCCAGTCGGAAATAGAACCCGTTACCTTAGCATGGTTTTAAATGACCAATTCAATTGATACATTCTAGTAGAAATATTTAATTTAGATGGGAGCAAATTGTTGACCTCCAAAATGTACAAAATCATTGCATGTGTTGATCAAAATTAAATTATTATTTTATTTTATTTTATTTTATTTTATTTTACTTTTAAACCCCTATATGACCTACTTGATACTACTTTAAAAGAATATGAGACCCAAATAATATAGGAAGAATTGTATGCAGCCAAGGGACTGTAACAATGGATGTGTACCTCACGGGCAGCAGTTCCCACAAAGTCACCAGCATCGCCATCTAGCATACCAGCAGGGAGCTCCATGATCGTTCTCCCCACAGGAACGCGAGCCTGCCCAATCATAAATGCATAACGTTCTTCACAGTCACTTATGAAATCTCACGTTATTCAGTGAGTAAGTTTTTTTCATATGTTTTTAGTGCATCGTTATGTGTCAAGTTATCTAAGGATATTTTGGAAAACCAAGGAACAATCTTGCACTTTATCTAGCACTCTATGAGTAACTTCGTGAAATTAATATGGTGAAGAAGAAGAACTTGTCATAATTACCTGTTCCGTGAGAACTGCATACTTGTTTCCTTCGCATTCCAACAACATCAAGATCCCTACTGCACCGCCTCGTGCAAACACTATGCCAGGTAGCTGGTTCCATAGAAATCAACAACTTACTTAGTAAACCGACTGTAAGTTCAGAACATAGATTTCAGTAAAACTGTCAGTGTGTCCTGCTTAACTTCCACTTGCACAAATGACAGAATACTGAGCAATACACACTAATTATCTGTTGAACCCTATCAGAAGGACCGAGGATTCATAGTTTTGTAATGGAAAATTCAATCGATCGTATTGTGAAATATATAATTCAGACAGGACCAGAATTTATATCAACTGGAATCGGTGAAGAACATTGCATATGTTAATAAAAAAATTTAAAAAATTGAACAAAAGGAATTCAAAGGAAAACTTCGGATTCAAACCTTCGCACCAGTTTGATCGTCGACAACCTCTGCCTTGAACTTGACAAAGCCAACCCGCTGCCCGAAAAAGTCCACACTCTGATTTCCAAAAAGTCCACCTCATTAATATTCAATACAAGAGCATATTTGTAACAAAGAGAAAGAACAACAGCACATGAGCTAACAAAGAGGGAAGGCATGAGAATTGCCAACTGGTTCAAAAACTCTAGAGGGTACTCAAGCCAACATTCAAGGGCTTCCCTTATTCACATTAAAGAACTCCAGAAAAAACATAATTCACTATTTCGTTGATGCAATTAATTATTCTGACCTGGATAAGGATGCGGTTGAGAGAACAACGAGCTCCCCCACTCCCTCCCAAAGAGAGAATGCCGGATGATCCCTTCATGAACTCCAGCCACCGTTGAAATGGCCCTGATTCCAGCGCTTTCCTGCATCGATCATAAGGACACACAATGTGGCTTTCCTTATTCCCACATCCAAAATCTCATTTTCTAAATGCCATTTTAAGCATGATTCTCTTGTTGATTTACTTCAGTTCTATTCTAAACAAGTATAGATGCCTTAAATATGTTCGCTTTGGCAAAACCTCATTTGGTTCAAAAGAGTGGAAGTTATGAGCAAGATTCTTCAGAAAGAAAAAGTAAGCCCGTGGCGGTTAGTATGTCCTTTAAGAGTTAACCAGCATTGATCGTCTTTGCATGACGATGATTGCATGCCCAGCAACAAATAAAAAATTGCTCCATTTTCAGTGAGCCAGTTCATTGTTTCAGCTTCTCTTTGTACTACTAACTAACAGTGGAGAGAAAGCAAAAAGTAAGGAATCGTTCTGATCTTACAAAGCAATCTGGAAAGCTGGAAAAAATATTACTCTAGAATGTTATGAAACTTGAAGTTTCAGAAGATCATATTCAATCGTATGTTTAAAAAAGAATAACCTAAAAAGTCGTCTACACAATTCAGATGGTCGCAAAAATTACGGCTTCGTTTTCTACATGCCAAATTGAATGCAACGTCTCTTGAAATCTCTACTGATTTGCGTGTTACTCCCTCCGTCCCAACGTTATTGTCATGTTTGAAAGCATGTTTGAAAGTGCTTTTTTAAGTAGGTCATATTGTAAGAAACATGATTAAAACAGGTTCCAAATTATGTCACTAGAATGATTGAAGAACATTGCATGTGTTCATTGCAACCTAAATAAAATTAGCCACAAGGAAGTATTTTTTTGACCTACTTAAAAAAGCACTTTCAAACATGACAATAAATTTGAGACGGAGAGAGTACATTAGAGTTAACCGAAAACAGAAGTGGAGTTCTGTGACTTCTTTGCATCCCAATATTATCAATTTCTGACAAACCTTGGAAAGCTCTCTTAGGCTTGGAAAAACTAATGGAAACTCTCTTCTAGCATTGAATGAGTCACAAGTTCCATTCCTCGGCCTTGCTCTACATTATTCTCCAACTCACCATAGATTAATTTTGCAGTCTTTTAGAGCCAAAAAAGAGTCTGAGACTAAGGTGAGTTTCCACTTTGAGACACTCTTTGCGGTTAAAAACTCTATTGGAAGACCAACACTTATGAAGCATACAAGAACAGTAAAGAACCTGATATCAGTGTCCGAAACCCCGATGCTCCCAAGACTTCAACGGCCTTCCCCGCAACGTCGATTTGCGTAGCTGCATCCTTCTCCTTGTGAGCCATGCTTATAGTAACAAATGCCCGCGAACCAGAAAAACCTTGATGAGCTACAGGAACTCTACTCCTACAAATGTTGTTGGAATTACCCGCACCTGCTTTAACGACAGAGGATTATGCACCAAGTAATCAATAGCAATTTTCGATCATCCAACAATGAAAGCTAATGAATAATTGCTTCCAGGAAAAGCATGTGCCTGAATGATAAACCCTAATATTGTCCGAAATTAGAATTCCGTCCAGCTTTAACTCCTGTGTCCCGGATTTAGGGTTTAGTGATTCTTGTGACAAAAACTTTCTGTACAGCCAAAATTTAATTAATTAAATCGGTTACCAGTTACGGAGGTGATGCACTTCAAATTGATTTGCAACGGATTGCTCCGGTTGATGAGGATCCTGCGAACAGCGCTGATGGAAGGAAACAGCCCCGGGATGCGCCTCAATGCCATCGCCCGCACAAAAAAATGTCCACCAAATGCAAAAGCAGACTCAACTTTATAACATTATGGCTCCTCCACAATTCAAGAAGAAAGTGCCACATACTCATTCTTTGAGAATCTAGGGGAAAGAATTGTGGAGTCAATCTGGCCATTCTCCATGAAGAAGTCCTGACTCCTTTTGAGGTTGTGTGAAGAATGAGAATGGCCATGGCTTCTGAATCTCCATGGTTTTTCAATCTTCACACCCATTCTTTACCTCTGGAGGAGAAGAATTAGGTTGGTGGAGACTTAAGAAAGGAGAGTTTGGTTTTTGTAGTGCATTAGGATATAATTTCAGTTTAGTAAAATATAAATTTTAGAGAATGGCCTTGACTCCTATATGTAATGGTCTTGGGGTTGATTTCGTGGATTCAACCAAAGAGTTACAAGGACTTAGGGTCACTTCACACTATGGCCGAAGGTCGAGAGGCCGTCGATTTCCACCAATCAAATTGCAAGAAACCATGCTTTCGGCCTCTCGACCCTTCACACTAGAGGCCAAAGTTCAAAGGCCGTGAACCTTCAAAATGCTTACATGGCAACACTTTTTGACCAAGGTGACGGCCTCTCAAGAGGAAGTTTGGGTCCTACATTTTGCAAGACCCGTCACTATGGTCAAGAGGCCGTCCATTTCTTTTCATAAAAAATGAAAACTACATTTTATGCCTATTTTCAGTAGATTTCTTTGGACTCTCACAAAGTTTGGACTCTCAATCCCGCGGCCTCTCGACTTGGACGGCTATAGTCTGAAGCGGCCCTTAAGCTTGTTAAACTACAAAAGCTACCTTTCTAAAGTGGGCTTGAAGCTTCTCAATCTTCAATGAATGGATTCTCTACAAAATTACCACGTCTGCATTCTTTGTAGATTGAGGCGTAACAACTCCTATTACTTGGCAAGGTATACTATGTTTTTTGGGTACTAGTGCCCATTGTGCTAATTGCCTCCGTGGAGGGAAGAAAAATATTTAATTAAAGGGGATTGATGACTACCGGTATATATTGACAAGATTATTGTGTGCGATGAAACCAAGATCAAATTTCATAGGGAGTAGGGTGCTAGTTTAAATATGCTCAAAATTAGGCACATTAGAATATACTCAAAATTGCCAAAAATAACGTTCTTAAAATTGACAAATCTAATAATAAATTAATTATTATGCTAAAGGAATCCCAAAAAAGTGAATAACTTACAATTAACATTTAAGCTATAGATCTTGATTTTATATTTGCATTTCAATACAATGTCAAACAAAGTGCGCGGAGGTGCTTTTGAAATTGCAAGTAACGCTGAACTTACATATTCCACACACTTAGAGCATCATCAATCCAACACTACAATACAGGGTAGCACAAATTTGAAATGTTGCATATATTAGGAAAAAACTACATTAGCAAGCCATCATTTTATCTAAACCAGGCATCATCAACCACTGCACAAAATCTGAAACGTGCTTGCATATATTGGAAAAAGAACTCCATTAGCAGGCCATCATCTTATCTAAACCAGGCATCATCAACCACTGCACGGTGAGGATCCACTACTTGGACAAAATGAGGAGAAATGAAAACACCAGGCTTACAATTCTTAACCCCTACTGTAGTAAACTAGTGGGACCCGTGCCATTGAGCACATGTTTTTGAGCTTGGGTTGTCTCCTCGACGGATTCCAACACGAAACAGTCCAGTGAGACAAAGCAAGTTGTATTGTATAATAGATAAGTAAGTAAGTAAATAAATAAATACATAACTAAATAACATTTCGTGAGGTGACATGGCAGGCACAGCGTGCTCCAAATCTGAACCTGCCACTTGGGCGCCATGCTGAGCTGCCCAGGTGGCCGAAGAGCGCGCTACGAATGCCTTCGTTGATAATCGGATGAAAACGACGTTTTTCATCCAAAGTGCGATGCTCTCGGTGCTCTATACAGTCTCGCTCACTAACTCCTGCTTGCGGCTAGAATAATTCTTCCAGGTGGTCAGTCAGTCATCGCACAAATCCATGCGTGCACAGAAATCCTTTCGCGATTCCTCCACGTTGACAACAGATTTTTTTTTTTTGAAAAATTTGACGATAAGATTCCTCGTTTCACGTTTTTTGGAATCTCACTTCGTTACCGAAATTTTTCCGAATTCGTTTCTGTCGGAATTTCGCGCTTCAGAGTTTTTTGAGTTTGAATCGAGCTAAGTACCGAGTGATCATGGAGCTCACACATTGAGGCGGCAATTGTTGTCCTCTAGAGAGCAATCCTTTTTTGTATTTTTGATTTATTTATTTTTGGTTGAAAAGAAGAGTAGGAAGAGAAATGCATCGCATTCTGGCATTTCCGAGCTTTCGAATTCTACATCCATGCCTCTCAATTCAAGCTCTTCAGTCAACGGTAGCTCCTTCACCAGCCAGAGCGAGCATTAAAACAAGAGCGCTGTGGACTTGTAAGCACCCGAGCCGTGCCGGTGGCCAGAATGCTGAGCGCCATGGACCGAGATGGACTAAACTTCGCCCGTTTGCAAGCTTGCAAGAGGCAGAGAATCTGCAAGAGCTGGGAGAGGAGAAGAAGGAAGGATTGAAGGGCGAGGAGAAGCCTGAAATGTGCACAGCCGATGAACTTCACTACGTGCCTGTGCCTGGCACGGCGTGGCGCCTTGCACTCTGGCGCTACCTCCCGTCCAAGAATGTGAGAAACCCTAAATGTTTGCATCTCTTCTTTCTTTCTTGTGCTCATGGCTTGAAAATTTGAATTTCTCCGTTCCTTTGCATTGCAGGCTACCAAACGAAAGCATCCCGTCTTGATGCTCTCCGGCATTGCAACCAACGCATACTGCTTTGATCTTGCTCCAAATGTAAGTATCCTACCATCTCTAACTTAGCTTTGTAAGCTTGACCTAAACCAGCACAACTTCGTATTTTACCCTTGGTAAATGTTAGGCTGCCTCCTGACCGAAAAGAGAAGACTGTTTCTAACTGAGATGAGCTCTATTTGTGCAAGTGTTTGTAGATTGATTTCATACTCGCTTTCTTTCTTTGCTTTTGCAATGAGTTTTGTGTCTCTTTTAGGGAACTGGATTCAGGACAAAGAGGGGTTTGGTGTTGTGCTTACACAGGTCTCATTGGCGCGGTATTTAGCAGATGCAGGGTTTGATACATGGATTTTGGAGGTCCGGGGTGCAGGGTTGAGTAAGCGAGAGGGTGAGCCCACTGCAGTTGAGCTAGGGGTAGCTGATGGAGCTCTGAGTGGAGTGGTTCAAGACACTGTAGTAGGGGCAGCCATTGAAGGGGCTGCTAAAGCTACTCCACACATGGAAAAACACATGGAAGAGAAACATGTGAATAAGGGTGATATAAAGCCAGTGACAGCAAGCCAAAGTGCCAATTCAAATAGTTTTACTTCAAATGGTTCTTCTTATGAGAGACCGCCTGTTACTGACCAGAATGTTGGATCAAGGGTTGAAGATGCAGCTCTGAAAGGAAGAGAATCGAAGGACGAGGAATCATGGCTGACTAGTGTGGCGAGTAGAATGGTAGAAAGATATAAGCGTCTAGTGCGGGTGAATCAGTCTTATCTGCTTTCACACAAGTATGTCAATAAGGTAAAACCTTGTTCCTTGATCTCTCTGTATTGTCATAACATTCTTGACTAGGGTTGGGCTTGTACTCTTTCCACTGTGGCACTATAAAAATACGAGAACCTGTAATGTGGCATGTATTCCAAAATGGCAACTCTAGAACTTTATGAGTCAGGAAGTTTGTTGAATTCAACATGTTAGCGGAAATGCCGCTAAGAAAGTAAATTTCAGAGGATCATTGAATTTTGAATAGCAAACAGGTCCAAGGCTTGAGGAGCTGATTTCAAAAATGTTATGGTTTTGATACAACTACTTGGATCCTGAGTCATTCATGACAGGACTGCTACTCAGAGTAGTTTGGTTGGTCCCATGTTGAAGGTCATGCTAATTTCAATTTGTTCTGTTAGTTATTTTTTTTTGAGGAAGTTGTGAGTTTGATTTAGGACAATACGTTAATGTTTCTGGGAACCTAGGGCAGGAATTCATAATTGTTTGTGTACTTGGTTGTTGCAGGTTATATCCCTATTGGAACGAGGGTATTTAAAAACGCGTATTGGAGGGTTACAAGAATCCTTGAGGAGTTTTCTAGATGGGAAGAAAACGAGTGCAGCTGTAACAGCACAACTATCGAATGCAACAAGAAGTGTAGGAAGTCTGCTTAAGATAGGTCAACGGTCGGTTTCACCAACTGTGTCGAACTTGCAGGTGATTAGAGAATTTTAATTCACCTTGGGTTGTTTTTCTGCTCAAAAGGAAAACGGTTTTCACTTGTTCATGCTTGTATGCTCAAGGATAGACTGTCTTTTGCAGGAAAGGCTGAACACAACAGTTGGCAGCGTCCAGGAGGTTATTGAGCTCGTTTCAAAGTACGACTGGGACTTTGATAACTACCTTGAGGAGGATGTACCTGCCGCGGTAAGAATTTCTTATATGTTTTGTTGTCTATTTCCCTTTTGTACGATACGAGTACTATGTTAATACTGGAATTTTAACCTGGCCTGGATTTTGCACAGATGGAGTATGTGAGGAGCCACACAGATTGTCCAGACGGCAAGGTTTTTGGCCTCGGTCATTCAATGGGCGGCATTATTCTCTATGCCATGCTGGGCACCCGTGGTAAGAATGCACTTGTATATTGATTTGGTAGATCTAGCTCTGTCCAAATACCTTTGTTCAGGGGGTTTTAGTTGTGAATTTGATTTTATTGTTACACCTTGCTAACATAAAATCTGGCCGGGTATCAGCGGAGCATGGACTGAAAGCAGCTGTGACAGTAGCATCCTCATTAGAATACGGGATGTCGGATAGCTCTCTGAAGCTTCTTATTCCATTTGTAAGTATTGCATACTTGTTGGCATACTTGACATGCAAAAGTGTTTAAACTCGCTTTTTCTTTTCATGAAGTGTCATGATATTGTAGTTGCATTTTCTTCGTGATTTTTATGCTTCTATTAAAAAAATTGGTAGTGTTGTGTTCAAGATGTTATTCTTTTTAATGATTTAGCTGTAAATGGACGTTCGGTTTGTTTTAATTCGTATTTTTAACTTTGCAGGCAAGTCCTGCTCAACTTTTAAATATTCCAGTAATTCCCTTGGGCGTGATGATGACGGCTGTGGCTCCGTTGGTTACAAAGGCACCTTACCCACTCGCATGGATTGGCTACCATGTCTCAGCTAAGGGAATGATGGATGAGGAATTATTTCAGAAGCTAGTGCTTACTAACTTTTGTGAGTTCTCAATCTCTTAGAGCTACCTTAAACAACCCTCATTGTGGGCATAATGAGTGCTGTGCATATTTTGGGGAGTTGAATAAATAAATACAATTGATTTATTGCGATTTATTTGGAATTCTTAACCCCTAAGCTTCCGAGCGACCATTTTCTGGTCGCTGCCCGGAAAAAACGGGCTGCCCGGAACAAAAAAATCTTTTTTTGAAAAAATAAAAAAATATTTTAAAATACTACATCAAGTCTACTTTCCAACCCAATTTGAATTATGGCAATCCGAGTTAAACTCCACCCGGGAGAATTTTTCAAAGTAGATCACCTCAACATTGTCTTAGTGTTACAAAATTTGCTATTTGGGGAAAGTAATGATGATTCCTCCATCGTTTCTCTTGCTTTTTTGAAGTTTACGATAGATAGCCCAACTTTAACCAATCGTACTAAATTTTGAACTCTAAAATTGAAAATTATAATTTATACAAATTTTCGAAGGTTAATGCTTTTAAATTCATTAAAAAATGATCTAAAGATTATTTAGGAAGTTTGACCTTACGGATAATTTGTAAAGATGATACTCTACATTTTGTCTATTGAACCAACCTTCATCAAACATATGGAAGGCACATATTATAACACATCTATGTTTTGTCCAATACCCCTCGGGCTTTTAGGGGTTAAATTGCAGTTCTTGTTCACTTTCTGATTGAGCAGCCCCTACTTGTAAATTTTTTGTGCAACAGGTACTATACCGATGGGATTATTGCACCAATTAAAATCTGCCTTTGATCATGGAGGACTGAGAAATCGTGATGGCTCTGTTTCTTACAAAGAGCTTCTCAAGGATTGTGGGGTTCCTGTCATGGCGATCGCTGGTGACCGTGACCTTATCTGTCCCCCTTCTGCTGTTATTGGTGAGAGCGCCGTGCCTTCAAAATTGACATGCATTTTTCTATCTAGAAAAGGTTTCAAGGAGGATCTTGGATTTCGTCTTTTTGGATTACCTTGCTTCTGAAAAGTGATTTCGTGATTTTGCTCATAGATACTGCAAAGGTGTTTCCAAATGGTGTGACGTACAAGGAATTTGGAGATCAAGACAGGCACTATTCTCATTATGATCTTCTATGTGGTCGGACGGTATGTCATTCTGTTTCACAATTATGTAAAAGGTGTAACCATTTACAAATTGTTTTCTTTCATCCCTAATAATTTATAACGATCATTTTATAAATCCTTTTAACCCCTGAACGTACCAGGGTGTCACTGGAATTGACAATTTGAGAAAAATCACCATAAACTACTATTTAGAAGATTATTTTGGAATTGATATACAAATGAAAGTTCTATATTTTGAATTTTAGATTCCATCCGAACGGTTCAATTCCCTAATACTATCACCAATATTTAATCATAAAATTTGAAAGTTAAAATTAAAAATTTCTTCTAAATTCGATTACAAACAAAATTTTAATATTTTTTGAGTAAAATTTGTTGGAATGAATTTGAAATGAGATACTCTTAAACGCAGTGATTCTTTGAATTTTTTGTGTTTCTTAAATCTATGGCCTCATTTTTGCAAGGCCAGTTTGGACTACAGTCAATGCAATTTTGGCTTGGTCAATGACTTGACATACTTCTACATTTATAATTTTAGAAAAATATGTAACCAAGTATGACTAAATCCAACCATTAGATAAGATAACAACTTGGTGAAGAATCTCCAAAGAATTGGATGATTTTCATCCAAGCATTGATGAAAACGTGAGAAGGGTTTGAATCTGTTAGTCGTTCACTTTCTGGACGCTCTGACGTTTAGGGGTGACGTTTATAATGAAGATAGCCTGTGAGGCTATTCGTAACATTTTCAACAGTAGTCCCCTGACGCACAGTAGTTTGTTGAATTCATTTTCAACTGAATTGTCTACACAGTATTTGGTTTTAATGTAGTCGTTATCCTGAAGTCTATCTCATGCTAATTCCACGTAGCATTTTTTTATGCAGGCAAAGGACGAAGTATACCCTGAAGTGATGGATTTCCTTGTTAAAAACGATGATTAGCTCTCTTCTGGTGACGCTCATTTCCATGTTTAGTGTCATTGTTAGCTCTGTAATTTAATTTTAGCACTTTCTGATCATTTTATGCCATCCTTAGCTGTGGTTGGGCGCATTCTTTGAGATTTAAATCACCTAATTCTGTGTCCAATCCAACAACTAAGGATTGGACAGGTGATCAGCAAGCATGTCTAAAGCATTGAGAATTGTATGCTTGGTGTTTTCATTTCTCCTCACTGTGCAGTGGTTGATGATGCCTGGTTTAGATAAAATGATGGCCTGCTAATGTAGTTCTTTTTCCAATATATGCAAGCACAATTCAGATTTGTGCTACCCTGTTTTGTAGTGTTGGATTGATGATGCTCTAAGTGTGTGGAATATGTAAGTTCAACAATATTTGCAATTTCAGAAACACGTCCACGCAGTTTGTTTGGCATTCTGTTGAGATGCAAATATAAAATCAAGATATGTAACCTAAATGATATTTGTAAGTTATTCACCTTCTTGGGATTCCACTAGCATAATAATTAGTTTATTATTAGATTGGTCAATTTAAAAAAAAATTATTTTGGCATTTTTGATGAGATTGTAATGTGCCTTAACATGCTAATGTGCCTCAACATGTCATATGTAGACATGTATACAAATGTTATAATGGTTCAAATTTTCTTGACAAATGGCCTAAAATAAATAGTCGTTCTAAAAATTCTGATTAAAATGTTGAGTACATTTCTAAATCCAACATGCACTTGTCATTGATGATTGATTGGGTGTTCATACAAGGATTACATCAGTAGATGTAGTTACATTGGCTCTTTCTTCAACCAATAGTGTAAGGCGGTTGGGACATTTTACAAACATTTTAAATATGATATCTTGTGTAAAATACTCTTTTTAGCACTTGACCTTAATAATAGATTACATTGCGGTATCTTGTGTAAAATATTGTTTAGAGACCACCAAGCTCTTACACAACCAATAATGATAGACCACCAAGCTCTTCCATACCTTTTAACTATTTGGGGTGAACAAATAATTGTACATTAAAGCAAAATTCACGGTATCTTATTCAAACACAAGGTGACTTTAAGGATAACTCTAATATACACGGTAATTTTGTAGAGTATTCATTCTTTGAAGATTGAGAAGCTTCAATCATGCTTTACAAAGACAGCTTTTGCAGTTTAACAAGCTTAACTCACTACCGTAGTATACTAGCAGGTTCGGCACCTTGTTGCCTAATAATTAATTAAAGTTCAAAAAGTAGGTTTGGCACCTAAAAACAATATATTGATTATTTCGTCAATTTCCTCCTTTAATTTTTTAAAATTCGGTTAGTTGTCAAGTCCAACTCTTTCACATTGGTTGACATGTAAGATTTGAGTCTAGAAAGGCAAGAATGCTCTGTGCTTTACACAGGTGGAGTGGAGTTGTATACAACAATGCATATGGGATATGTGAACTTTGAGGTGAAGCACCTAGTTAGTCTTTATTTTTATAACACGCATAACGTTTGCATAAAGTCTTCAAATGACATAAAATTTGTTGGAGGTGAAAGATTACTTGATTTCTAAACTTTTCTTAGACCAACAAAATCCCAAAAAAGTTGATCTTCTTTGCACAAATGAGCTTCGAAAAATTGTTAGGAACGCATTTTGATACATTGACCTTTACAATGCTGTGCTATTTTGTCCATATCTTTTGCATAAAAACTTATTTTGACACAAAACTTGTTGGAGGTGGAAGAAGACTTGATTTCTCAACTTTTGTTAGTTGGACACAATTCTATAAAATTTCATCTCCTATGCTCAATTGGACTCCAAAAAGTTGTGTACAACACATTTCAAAAGCCTCACCTAGAGTCTTGCTACTTAACCCATATTCTTTGTGGACTAATGTAAGTGGGCTTGATTACAAAAGGAGCACCCTCTCTCCATTGAAATTCACACAAGCCTCCCAACGTAGTCAAAAGCCAGTGAAAATTAAAAAATTCTCACTTTTCAGCAATTTTGAATTATAAATTATATAATATTCGGCAAAAGATGCCAATGATTTCCCAAAATTTTAGGCATCTATTTTTAGAAATATTTTCTGCCGAACCTGCTAGTATACTACGGTAGTACGCACCTACTTTGAGATTAACCCCTAAAAGCCCGAGGGGTATTGGACAAACATAGATGTGTTATAATATGTGCCTTCCACATGTTTGATGAAGGTTGGTTCAATAGACAAAATGTAGAGTATCATCTTTACAAATTATCTGTACGGTCAAACTTCCAAAATAATCTTTAGATCATTTTTTAATGAATTTAAAAGCATTAACCTTCGAAAATTTGTATAAATTATAATTTTCAATTTTAGAGTTCAAAATTTAGTACGATTGGTTAAAGTTGGGCTATCTATCGTAAACTTCAAAAAAGCAAGAGAAACGATGGAGGAATCATCATTACTTTCCCCAAATAGCAAATTTTGTAACACTAAGACAATGTTGAGGTGATCTACTTTGAAAAATTCTCCCGGGTGGAGTTTAACTCGGATTGCCATAATTCAAATTGGGTTGGAAAGTAGACTTGATGTAGTATTTTAAAATATTTTTTATTTTTTCAAAAAAAGATTTTTTTGTTCCAGGCAGCCCGTTTTTTCCGGGCAGCGACCAGAAAATGGTCGTTTGAGCGCTTAGGGGTTAAAAAGATCAATGCATGTCACTACACCTCCCACTAGTAGTAGATTTGTTGTTTTTCATTCTCTACTTCCTGGAAATAGTGAAATATTGTGATTGTATTTCTATCTTCTTGTAACCAAAAGCACTCACTAGTAGTATTGACACAACCATGTGCCAAGGGTGGTTTCATTCCTTTTTCATTTATAGTAAGTGAAAAATGACACATTTCCTACTAGTGTCCCTTCCTCCGCAAATTTTCTTTACAAAATAAATTCAAATGCTTCAACACCAGCACGCATAAGGTTGATTGTCCTAAAACCACCAACTTAAGCAATTTCGCCTATTTTTGGTAGTGCTAAATTTGAAAAAAAAATACCGCATTCGAAATAGGTTTTGATGAGGATTGCAAAATTTTGAAACATCTAATTCGTATTTTTCAATTTTATACAAAATTCCAAGGTGGAAAATAACTAGTGACCCAAATCAAACCTCTAGGTTTCCCCATGTCCACACTATGTGGTATTAACTTTCACTCATAATGATACCCAAAACCACCAACTATTTCTTCGCAATGCGTGGCACGCCATTGGTCTACTTGAATAGTGAAATTGGTGGTTTTGGGTCTCAACTGTGGTGGCCCCAAGAAAAGTCTACATGTCATAATTGGGAGAGGTGGTGGTTTTAGGACATCCTACCCTACGTGCTCATAAAATTGGATGAAAGACTTTGAAAAAAATGAACATGAGACCCTTGAAACTCTAACCTGTGATTGTCAATGACTGAGTTCCTAACTACTCTTTCAAGCCACAGTTCAATCATGAGTGAGTTGCATTGGTTTCATTCCAATTTTTCTTGTTATTTTTCTGGAGTAAAAACCCTCTCCGAGATGCTCTCGTCGATGGAATTATGTATTTATTTATTTATTTATTAGCAAACACCCTCTTGCAATGCAACAACAACATAGGAAAGCGCAAGAATATGGGATGCAATTGGGAACATAAAATGTACATGATGGGAACCTTTGGGAAACAAAATGGTAAATGTGGAGAACTATTTGGAAACATAAAAGGAGCTTGGAAACATAATGGAAACCTTTGGGGAACATATATGGGATGTGGAGAACAATTTGGGAACATGATGAAATTTTTGGATGAAATTTTTGGATATAAAATTTGAATGATTTCGTGACATGGTGTTGTGACGATACCAAATAGGCTAGTGACATGGTATTATGACACTTTGTATTTAATATTATATATATGTATCATCTAATGTCTTGTTTTTCATCCATAAATCACATTTTCATTCAATTCCCATGGTCTCATCCAATCCCATGGTTTTATCCACATTGAATCACATTCTCATTCATCAAAGAGTAATGTTTAATTTGAGGGAGCTAGGGATTTCACAAAATGACATTCCCAAAGTGCCCATTGATGTTTCCCAACATCGAAACATCATTCTAAAAATTATAGCATTGAACAACTATCAATTACAGTCCTAATTTATTATCAAAATATTTCAAATATAGTAGTTTAAATCAAAGTGATTTCGGGTGCTTTTGTCTTAAATTGAGTGTTTAACTGTTTGAAGGGTAGGTCCACTTTCTATATGAAAGGTTCAAATTTTATTTTGCCCTTTGTGTTGAAAGGTTGTCAAAATAATTGAAGACTAAATGAAATTGTACGTCGAAGGGTGCATATAGAGGTATGGAATGAGGATCGGCTCTTAGAGCATCTCCACTAGTAATAAAAAGTTATCCAAAAACTACATAGCATATCATATAGTTCGCCACCAATCTTCTATGTGAAAATTATTGTTGGCTGTAAATCAAAGTATAATATAGATTCTATATAATTTTCGAGTGATTATCAAAGAACATCATCTATAATTCATTCAAAGCAAGTCCACGAGTGGGGTTAGTATTTTTATTTCTCTGCCTCATATACTAGCCTATGCCTAAATTTCACTAGCCAAGAGGAGTGTGGTTGATATCCAATAGCAAAACGTCAGCCTCAAGCGTGTTGGCTCCAAAAAGTCTTCTCAAGTCAAAATGATTACTTGATTTTTAGCAAGAAATTTGAAATACTTTATACACAAACTTCCTCAATACCACCCACTAAGCCAATTCCGTTCAAATGTAGATTTGACAAACATTCTAGAGTTAGAATGTAAAGCTATACAGCCCACGCACATGCTACAATTTTCCCCCGCCACCCGCCATGGCAGGTGGCGGGGCGGGATTGGCTTGCAGAAGGAGTGGTCCAGGCTCACACCGGCGCCCAAGCACTTGCGCTAGGGACTCAAGTTTTTTATTTCCATCCTAAATACGGTAATAAAAACGGTCTGCAGTTTATTCACATTAGTAACCGACCAACGCGGAGTTAATTCGACAGGGGAAACGCCGGTGGAGCAGGCTGTGGCGGTCGTTCCAAGCGACGGGAGAAATCCACCAGCGCACTAGGCAATTTTGGATGATTGTCGTTGGCGCTCACCAGCGCCCGCCACGGTTTTCCTTCATGTGCGTGGGCTGATAGTACATACCGTTTAGTTTGGCCACTTGAAAATTAGTAAATATTGTCTCTCTAAATTCTCATTCTAGAATCCATGAGTGCTCTACATTTGAGCGAAATTGGGAAAGTGAGTACTATTGGGTAAGGTTATCTTAAACCCTAATTAAACCCAACACACAAGCAGTTGCCACACCATCAAGTCCATTCTTCCTGTAAGGACTGGACTTCTGGACCATCCTTCATCGATTGCTCAAGGAAAAGAAAAAATCCCTTTCTCTTCTGAGTGTCTGAGCTTTATAGGTTTAGGGTTTAGCGTTCCAATGCAACTGAATTGCGTAGTGTTGATGGGGTTTTAGGGTTTTCGTTTGATGCAACGAAATTGAAAGAAACAGTAGTACATGTGGATTGATGTCGTTCCTGTTACGCCCAACGTGCGTCTTCTTCATTTCCAAACCTCGTTTCCTACCGAGATGTCCACGTTTCTTCACCACATGCAGTGAAGGTTTAGGGTTTAAGGGCTTTGTCATGGCTGCCGATGAGAAGATGAGAAGACGCCCTTTTAGAAAAGTGGAAATCAGGGCAGTGCAATCGGAAGCCCAGCTGCTACAGGAGATTCAGACTCTTTCCATCAAAGACGAGGAGGCGTTGGTGAGGATGTGGCAAGCGTATGGAAGAACTCAGGAGGTTCCTGTGCTCGTGCAGAAACTGATGGAGAATACCAAAGCCCTGGAGACCGAATTGGGACAGGAGCTTAAGTTCGGTGGACCCCGAGGCTCTTTGAAGGTAAAACCCTAAACCTGAAAACCCTAAACCGTGTATAAAAAGCCTTCAATCAGAACCGCATCGTTCATAGCTTTCCAACAAGCTATCTGTCTCTAAATTTGCCCTAGAATTGGCTGAGAAACTCTAAATAAACAAACTGGTTGTTAAATCTTTGTGCAGTCTGTTGTCATATTCACCACTCACCGTTGTACAAAATGCCCTGAACCCCAAACCCTAATCTTCTTAAACCATGTACAAAAAGCCTCAATCAGTCACTGTGAGAATCACATCGTTTAAAGCTTTCCAACAAGCTATCTGTCTCTAAATTTGCCCTAGAATTGGCTGAGAAACTCTCAAAACACAAACTGGTTGTTAGATCTTTGTGTAGTCTGTCGTCGTATTCATTTAATGCTTGTTGTGATCTGAGTCAGGAGACTTATCATAGCTCATTAGAAGCGCATGTTCATGTTCATTAGTTTTCCAACAAGAAAACATTTGGTTTAGAATTGAGCACGAAATTCTCAATTTGAACTATTGATTAGTTACAGGGCCTCACAAGATGATGGATTTGAATTTGTTATTTTATAACCATGAATCCTCGGTCCTTGAGGGATTAATGCCTCAAGGACCAAGAAGCCCGAATTTTCATGTTTTTTTAACATTTTCGAGTACGTCCTATGTGGAGTTCGTTTTGTTTAAATTTATTTGCTTTTTATCGACACATGCAATGTTCTTCACTGATTCAAATATGGTTTGATCTAAATTACCGTACGTGGAAGGCAGGGTCGGCTGAAAATAATTCCCCAAAAAAATGCCGAAAAAATAAATGAATTTATTAAGTATTTTGTCGAAATCAACAAAAATAAAGTCAACAAAAAGTCAGAAAAAAGTAACACTCAAAACTGGATGAAAACATAACACTCAGTGAAAATCGTAGACAAAAAATAAAATGAATTTAGCGGGCGGAAAAAAATTAATGCTAACTGTTAATAGCCGATTTCTTAATGATTACTTTTGAAAGTGCCGACCTCCACTGTTTCAACTTTTATTAACTATTCGACATGAAAGTGCCGACCCTGCCTTCCAGGTACGGTATGTTTTTTACAATATGGTCAATGGAGTTTGGCATTCTAAAACCATGAATCCTTGTTCCTTTAGGGGTTAAGCAGTGACAAGATTTGGCTTGCATACCGCGTTTCAATGAGAAAATATGGTGGTGCATTTTTTGCAGGGTGAACCAGGGAAACTTGAGGATCGTAGGCACCGCGCATTCTTTCACACTCTCTCTGATCCTGAAGCCAAGTTGCAGTATTTTTCTGCTCGCCAAGTTGCGTGCCGTATTCTTGGTAGCCATGGCTATCTCTGTGAACATGTAAGCTCCAGAAAAATAGCTTTTCTTTTCTGTACTGTACAGTAGGGTCCAATAAAGCTATGTGTTTGTACGAGAGAATTTTATTTTCATCCCTTCACAATACTTAATTTTGTGATACACAACTCACATTGGAGTCTTATGCAATCAAAACCAATCAACCAAATTTCATTTAAGAAAACAAAAACTCTATTTACAATGAATTTTTTCATTGTTTTACATAATAAAAAAACATTGGTGATGAATTGAATTGGAAATATCAATGCTCATATCTCTCTTTGCAAAGTTGATACCCCAACAGACCAAAAAAATTGCTATAAACAATGGTACACCTAGACAAATTTTGTAAAATATATTTTGTTGAGATTTTGAAAAACTAATTGCGGCTACATGAAATTAGTTTAGAGTGAAGGTGGTGTTGTTTTAATTTTAGTCATATGATTTTGTAAACGACAAAGAGAGAGAAGAAAAATAATTTGTAACTTTATTGGATCCTTTTGTACACTACCTTGGGCTTCTAAATGCACTCTCACATGTGTTCACTACTTGACATGTGGAAGTTGTCCATTTAGATGCGTACATCACGTGACATAATACAGACATAATACAGGGAATACTGTACGTGGAAGGCAGGGTCGGCACTTTCATGTCGAATAATTAATAAAAGTTGAAAGGCACTTTCATGTCGAATAATCAATAAAAGTTGAAACAGTGGAGGTCGGCACTTTCAAAAGTAATTATCAAGATATCAGCTATTAATAGCTAATTTTTTCCACCACCTTAACGTTTTCTTTTTTCTTTTTTTGCATTGAATGTTATGTTTTCATCCAATTTCGTTGAGTGTTATGTTTTGAGTTTGTTTTATTTTTTTTCAGCTTTTTGTTGACTTTATTTTTGTTGATTTCGACAAAATACTTCATAAGTTTATTTATTTTTTCCGCGTTTTTTTGGGGAATTATTTTCTGCCGACCCTGCCTTCCACGTACGGTATGTAATTACATAGTCCTCCATTAGAGAGGGTTGAATGTACTGTTTTAACTTGGAATGAGTTTATGATTGTCCATGAACAGTGCTGGCTTCCCACGGAGGACTGTATGTGCGAAGCCTTGGTGAGAGGCTCTTTATGGCAGAATGTTCGTCTTTGGGTTTACATGCACCCTAAGGTATGAATCCAAACCTTTTCTAGCTACACTAAAATTGTGGTTTCGTGTCTGGGCCACTATTTCTCAAAACGGACATTATTTGACTTTTTGGAGATATAGTGTCCCTGTAAAAAAGAACTTACTGTAAATTTTAAATGATAAAAACTTCAAGTAAGTCTTCTTGATGTAATTGAGTTAACCAAAAAGAAGCCCATCTAACCTCCCTTTTTGCTCTACTTCTAACCTCTTTTTTGATCTATACTTGGGTTGAATAGTGTTGTGTCATAGATTGTTCCCTTGTGGGCCATGGGCTTGGAGCTTTGGTAGAAGGTGTGGGAGTCATTGCGAGGTGTGGAGAATAATGATCGACAGTGGCTTGCTTTAGATTGTCTTCCAACTAGTTTTTGGTGTATTTATATTTCAATATGAGTTCATGAGGAATTCAACACGAGTTTGCTAAAACTTTCCTCTTTGAGCTAACTTTTCGGTTAACTCTAATGTTCCAATGACGAATGGCAACTTTATAATAAACATGGCATGCCAGCTCATGTCACTCTCATCACCTAGAAGGAACATGGCAGTCTTCGTGGAAATGGGAATGGCAAGTGACAAACTCCTATGTGCTCTAGGGACACTATTCCTCCTCACCTTTGAACAAACTGTGATAAAAGACATACACTAAATCACAAGTTTAGTGGTGTCAACTCTTTCTTGAATTGTTTTTTTTGCATGTGACAGGACTTTCTGCGGAAAAACAACACAGGCAAGCTGTTGTGGCAAACCCTCGGAAACCAGGTCCAGCTCTGTGTGTGCGGTATTCAACTCCATGAAGACGTCATGTGGGCTGCACTCCAACAGGCAGGTTTGATTCTCCCTTTGACAGAACTCCCATTTTTTTTTCATACCCGCAATGGTAAAATGTTACTCCCTCCGTCCCAAAGTTATTGTCATGTTTGAAAGTCATGTTTGAAAGTGCTATTTTAAGTAGGTCAAAAAAAATACTTCCTTGTGGCTAATTTTATTTAGGTTGCAATGAACACATGCAATGTTCTTCAATCATTCTAGTGACATAATTCGGAACCTTTTTTTAATCATGTTTCTTACAATATGATCAAAGAAATTGGCTCAAAGAAATACCAAGCAAACAAGTTGGACAATAACCTTGCGACGGAGGGAGTACCTCTTTTCTTTTGTGTTTTTTGGGGCTCTTGAACTGTACTAAGTCAAGGGTTCATCTACCATCTCTGTAGGGAGGGACCATGTGTGGTGTGTTTACCCGACTAAAAATGAGCATGAGATCACCGTGAGCAAATTAAGTGCACCCCAAGGCTATAACGAAGAGGCTCACGAAATAACTGAGGTGAGTCCATTGTTGAAACTTTCAGTGTCGTTACTTTCCCTGTGTGCTTAGGGTTCTAGGGTTCTAGGGTTTAGGGTTTAGGGTTTAAGGTTCAAGGTGTGTTTTTTTGTTTCTTATTCTCCTTTTTGTTGACTCTCAGTTGGAACCACTCCACTTTATCATGATCGATGGAACATGGAGCAACTCTAGAGCTATGGTCAGTCGCCTTCAGGTACTCTTCTGAGTCACTCATACATTCGTTTCTGTTGCCTCTGTATAGAGGCATTATGGTTTTTTGAGTACAAAACACTGTAGATTAACCCCTGAAGGACCGGGGGGGGTGTTGAACTTAGCTCTTGTTTTCTTGACTAGCTCTTGTAGCAAGCTCAATTCCTCATTGGTGTGGGGTAATTTTGACGATCGGCACTGTTGAAATTAAAGAAGACTTACATAGTTTTTTTATGAAAAAAAGATCAACAAAATCGCACAATTTTTGAGAAAATGCCACCGTTGAGAAGATTGATGGAACTTGTTTGGGGTATTTTGTACACATGCTGAAATCGGATTGTTCAAAAGTGCTCCAAAAATTCTGAATTTTTTACTGTGAGTAGAAGTCATCATTTTGAACATTTTGCAAAAAAAAATTCAAGTAATTTGGAGGTGTGAGGAGGAAGATATGAGGGTCTGAAGTGACGCCTAAATACCCTCCGTGAATCTTAAAAAACCACCAAAAATTGCTCACTTGATGCATTTCCGATCAAAAAGTACCTACAGATTTGGCTCTCAAAAAGAGCCAAGGTCTCTTTGTTGCTCATCCTACAATTCAAAGCCCAAGAACCCAAATTTCCTCACTTTCTAGTTCCAGAAGCCACTTACTGTCCTTTAGGGGTTAAGAGAAGCTTGTCACTATCCATTGATAAAATCTTATGTGATTGAACTTGATTCACACCTTATATCTAGTGAACGCAATTCACATCATTTGATACGGTTGCTATGTGTGACAATCAATGTTACCCTATACATTTTGCAACATTTTATTTTATTTTATTTTTTGGATATAGAAGACATTTTGTGATGTATATTACCAAAATAAAGACCCTATCAATACACTGAATGTGAAAATTTAGATGCAAATATTCGTGTTGATGGCAATGGGTGGGAGCTTCTCTGCAGGAACGAGCATCCACTGTCTGGGATGGGAGCGGACTGCCATGCTTATCACTTTCGCCAGACGAATTCTCCTCCATTCATGGTCTTCGGTGAGCGTCAACTAAACTGCTGTTCCCTTTTCAATAAGAACTACACTAAATAGGTAGATTAGTGTTAGATAATTATAAGATTTGAAAATATTATAGATTTTTACTCTCGACAAAATTTTTTACCAAAGACATTGATTCCAATACTATTGAAAGATCCCCATCTTGACCAATATAGAGGGTAAAAAAATTGGTCAACAGTAAAAACTTACAATGTGTTTATGTAAATTAGTGTATCTAACACTAATCTACCTATTTAGTGTAGTGTGGCCCTGTGCCGTTGCCTTTTACTTCTAATTTGATTTTTAGAATAATTTATGGTGATGAAATTCGACTAAAAATTCATAGCTATAGCGAAAAAATGACGGTGTGCCCCTTTATCAAGAACGTGACCGACGGGCGCACGCTTTGGTAGATTTCAACCGAACATACAAAACAAAACAAACTATCTTCTTTAATCCTTAAAGGTCCAGAGAGCCCTTTCCGACCAATACTATACAACAATATTTCATTGTATTTGGCATAGTTCCACACCTCCTATGGGTTTAAGCCCTAAATGTCTGAGGGTGCCGTGGCGACCAGTAGAATACGGTGTATTTTGGTTGTATTTGGAATGGATCCACACCTTTAATGGGTTTGGGTGCAAAAGAGAAGTTGAAATTTACATCAATGTTGTTCTAGCGAGCTATTAAGATTCCAATTTAGAGTTTCTTGTTGGTAGCAAACCTCAATCATACAAGAACGTATATACCATCCCCATGGGACGTTTAAGGGTTAAGATCAAAAGTGAAGTTACAATTCACGTTGACATGATTTTAATGAGCTATTGGGGTCTCAATTTGAAACTTTCTATTTACAACAAATGTCAAACATACGCCAACATATATACTATCCCCATTAGCCCTTTAAGGGTTAATATATAGATATCGTTCATTAGGTTGGTCACCAGGTGTGTTGCAGAGTCTGCCAGGAATTCCACCAGATCCAAACGAGTGTGTATTTTTCTGACTTCAAAAAGCAGTAAGTGGCACCTGCTTTTTGAATGAAAACACAGCGCAGTTAGAGTTATCCGTAAAGTCCCTCAAAAGTGGGTGAGTGGACCATAGTTTGAGTGAATAGTGACAGTAATCCGCAAAAAAGAATGTGTGTCGGGCACTTAAAAAAAATTGTGGATGCAAACTTTGAAAGCACCAAAATTGGTGCTAAAAAACTTCTCACCCACGTTTCTATTATTCACCTTCACACATGAAGAAGGTGATTGCTAGCCCGTTTTTTGACAAAAGATTCTCGTTGTATATACCTAGACCATCCCCACTCACCCATTCTTTTGATTTCCTAAAACTTCTCTCAATAGTTTTCGTTTCTCCAAATTTTAGTCAAATTAAGGCCCACTCAACCCTTTAGTTTACAGATAACTCTAATATGTCAATAGAGTTAACCGTATAGCAAACTCGTGTTAAATTCCTTTGGACTCATATTGAAATATAAATAGACCAAAAGCTAGTTCATGATGAGTTGGGAGACAATCTAAAGCAAGCCACTGTCATTATTCTCCACACCTCGCAATGACTCCCACACCTTCTACCAAAGCTCCAAGCCCATGGCTCACAAGGGGACAATTTATGACAAGACACTATTCAACCCAAGTATAGCTCAAAAAAGAGGCTAGAAGTAGAGCAAAAAGGCAAAAAGGGAGGTTAGATGGGCTTCTTTTTGGTTAACTCAATTTTTGATGGAGTATCACATTGGTTTCTATTCATGCACAGTTGTTGGGAAAGGGAGTTTTCTGCTCATAATGATTTCATTTTGGTTTTTGGTTCTGTATGTGTAGTTTTTTTGGCTACGGCCATTTAATATTTGGCTATTCTTGCTGCAGTCCTCAGCCATCAATGGAAAAGACGTGCACAGCTGCCGCAGCTGGGCAACTCCTGCGAGAGCTCAACCAAACGCCACCATTTGCTGGCCATGACTTGGACTTGACTGCCGACACCATTGACGAGGCTGTGGACTGTCTTTCTGATTCCTTGGTGGGCAGACGACGCAGAGCGGGCCGAACTGTTACACGGTCGCGGAGACCTGATTACCAGAGTTACTGAGTGGATAGAACTCTTAAAACCTTAAACCCTAAACCACTCTTTTTCCTCTCATTCTTTTGTCCCTTTGAAATCTAGGTCATCAATTTATACAGGGCCACCCATGCCCTCAAAGGGTCTCTCACACTCCAGAAGTAGATGAAAAGTGCCAAGGGCCCTTTCAAAATACCTCTTGACTCTGGATTCTAGCGTGTTAGAAATTGGGCCTTCAAATCACTATTTAGTTGACTATATCCTCCCATTCTACTAATGATTGGTGCATTGACTATTTGATGCGCACTTTTGATACGTGAAGGGCGTGCAAGGTGGGGGAGTGAGTGCAAGGGCCCTTCAAATATAGATGAATAATTTCAGAGAGTTAGTCCTAGCGTGCATGGGTGGGAATGCTCTCAGCAATCACTTATTGAAGAAACCACGGCAATGTAGACCTGATAACCAGAGTTACTGAGTTGAGAGAACTAACTCCAGAAAAACCCTAAACCCTACATTATCATTCAGCACTCTTTTTCCTCTCATTCTTTTGTCCCTTTGAAATCTAGGTCATCAATTTATCACTCATTGATGAAACCACGGCAGCTGATGCACTGATTATTTTGTTGCTGATTTTTCTGGTGTAGCACTTGCCTGGACACTCAAATTGTAATATTTTATCTGCCACAATGTTCTAAGTCCCACTTGACATTAGGGCCTAAACCATAAATCCTAAACCATCATTGGGCTTTTTCCTCTCATTCTTTTGTGACTTTGGCATGTAGATCATCAATTTATACTGTGTAAGAGCCGGTTTACATGATCGTCTCCTCAGACAGGTGATAAAAAAGTATTTTCTAAAAATGGCTCTATGTCATGCTGAAGGGGGCTGACAAGCTCCCTCAGCTGCGGGCAGCTTGTTTGTAGGAGCCCATGGAAACATGCTCTAAGCAATTATTCATTGACAAAACCAAAGTAGATTATGCTCAGATGATTTTGTTATTGATGTTTTTGGATCTCATGGTGTAGTACTTGTTTGGACACTTATATAGTAATATGTCATTTGCTAATGTTCTAATAAGGTCTACTTTACATCAAGGCTTGACTTGATTGTTTACTTGAACTAATTGACAAGTAATTGGGTCAATGATCGTATGCAACCTTTTCAAGCTGTCAAAATATAGTTAGAAAGTAAAAGTGCTAAATTTAGATCCAATACTCTTCTTTTAGCACAAAAAATTATATGCTAAAATATGAAATGAGTTGGTACATTGATCAAGATTGGAATACAATCACTAGTAACAAGAGAACACAATCCAAAAAATAAATACAAGATAACAAACTTCCAAATATAAAAAATATCGCATTGTACATGTGTTGTATTTGTAAGTATTAGTTGTATTTTGAGGTATTTGTAGTATTTTGGTGTTTTGTATATAGGAATTTGGATATCTAAGAAAGTTCCATTCTATTTTTTCTTTTTGCATCATCTACAGAATCAAAAGTTACACTTCTAAACTTCAAACATTAGACTGAGATGGCCGACAGATTTTATAGCATTTCAATTTTTGGTGATCCAATGACCACTTATTGGTTATGTGGGCATTAAAGGGTTAAATATTGGTAGTGGAAAACAAGGAGTCAGTTGATACAACTAGGCCATTAGCTTATTAACCCCTAAATGTCCAACCAACCAGAAAGTGGACGATGTACATAATCAATCACAACTTTTTCATCCATCATTGACTTTTTGCAGCGTGGGTTCTTTACTATGTATTTTATGGGAAGTTGGTTTTATGCATGTGTGATCCGATTAGAAAAGAGATGATTTATGAAATTTTTATGCCTCGTTTCATGTCGTGGTAATTCACCAAAAAAAATTGAAGATTTTAGTGTAAAAGTGCTCTTTAGAAATTCAATTCAATAAATTAAGCAACCAAAAAATCTCCAAAAATCATTGCACTTAGAATGTTACATTCAACCAATCACAACAAAATTCATGTACAAATTGTCAATATCATATTCATAATCAAATTACAAAAGAATCTCAAATTTCAAATTTCAAAATTTATACAAAAATATGGGTGATAGCAATCATAGATCTAACTACATGAATAGAATCTACATTTATGATGTACAACTTTTATTCATGCATCTAGTGCAAAATATCCTTTTGGATTGCATTTTATGATGCACCTTTTTTGTACTACCAAATTTTGGAGAAGGGTGAGGATGTTTAGGGGTTAACCTTTAAACGTTAAGCTAAGCCCATTGGGCTTATTTAATTAATAATCATTGTAGTGAAAAAAATGGGGTGAAAAAAAACAGAAATTTCTCAATCGCTTGGTTTGCAAATTCATGTCTATAAATAAAGAGCGAATAGTGAGTTTTTAGTAGACGGAATCCGGTTTTTTATTTTTCTCTAACACATTTGTTTTTCAATTTCACTAGACATGAACAATTGACCCATCATTCCTTTATATGTTATATTCCCCTTATACATGCCATGACATTTGTTTTGCTCACGTAGGCAACACTTTTGATTAAAGAAGATGCAATCTTGGATGCAATACCAAATCAATGATTGAATTAGGAGTTTGTATCATATGTGATTATAATACAATTAGAACTTTGGATATGCAAGGTCCCCCAAAAAACGTATGCACGCAAAGGGCTATGTGATGCGTATTTGTATACATTTAGCTAAGGTGATTGTAATGGTTGGAGCTTCATAGAGCCTACCCTCGAAAGAGGGCATCCTGGTGACCACGTTGATAGCCCTATCCCCAACAGACTCTTCATTCACGCTAGCCCTACGGGCCAGAGTTATACTCTCTCTCTCTTGGAGCTTCTTTTTACAACAACTATATGGATCGTTCTATGAAGCATTTTAGTACCCACACTTTTGAGGTTGGAACATTTTATTACTACACTTCTTATGACACATTGGTATTTGTCAACGGAATAATCATGGTAAAGAATTCTAAAAGGAATGTAGTCTCTTCTTCACAACATGTGAATGTTCTCCAAGGGAATGAGATAAGTTTGAGAATTGAACAAAGCATTAGCATCTATTCTATATCTCCTATTATGGCGTCGGGTAGGAGAAACATCTGACAATGCGTAAACCTTTGTGAATTTTTTGGATTGGTCCACAAATCAAGGTAAACCCTTACCATGAAGGTTGGTGGTTTTTTTTTCTCATGATAAATCCAATTTGTGGAATTCTTGATGCTTGTTTTGAGTCCTGGTAGTATGCTGTAATTTTTGGGCAAGGTTAGATTTTTGACCCTTAAAGGAGTTATTTGCCCATTTTAAGTCCATTTTTGGAGTACTTTAATATACAAGTACAATCAGTGTGGATTCGGAATAATTTAACATTTTTTGGGTCATTTTTTAGGTTAATTTGTGTGCCACCATTCAAGTGAGAGTGCAATCTCCCTTCACTTGCTTAATTTTATCTTTAAATTGAGCCCATTTTTTAGTACTTAGTGCCCATAGGGAGATTGGTGCAAATTGGGGACAATTGTGTCCTTTTGAGATCAAATTTAGTTAAACCTTTATGCTCTCATCTTGGAAAGAGGTGCAATTTCCCTCTAGCCACTCGTTTTTACTATCAAAATTGACCTATTTTGGAGCATGTAGTGGCCATGAGAAATTGATGTAAACTAAGACAATTGTGGTTCTTTTTAGGGCAATTTCTAAATAAGTGTTGTGTTGTCGTTTAAGTGAGGGTGCAATTTCCCATCACTTGTTTAATTTTATCATCAAAATTAACTCCATTATGTAGTATTTAGTACACATGGGAAATTGGTGTGATTTGAGACAATGTTGAGCCTTTTTAGGTAATTTTTTAAGTAAGCTTTTGTTCTCCCTTGGAATTTAGAGTTGTTTTTTCATCCCAATTGTTCTAAAAGTGCTACATTAAACTCTGATTAGTAGTATTGTAATTGTATGAGGTTTTAAGTAGAATTCTACGGTGTATGGTACTTTTGGAACCTGATTTTTGGTGCTTTATTGTATGATGCCATTTTTTGCAGACATATAATTTGTTCATTTTTGTATTACTTTCATCACTATGACATTTTGTTGACTCATCTAATTCATCCCTAACTGAAAAGGAGTTCATTGATTAGTGTCGTGTTACCTCATCCCTCGGTCCAATTATATGGTGCGTTGACCGAGCAACCGGTCAAAATACTCATAACCTTGGACCGGGAGTCTCAAGTCATTGGTCATGTTAAATGGTCACATTGATTGAAAATAAAACTAAAACTTAATAAATCACAAAACCGAAACTTGTGAAATCGCCTCAAAAAATCACAAGATTTTTTCTTTTAATGTAAATTTAGATGAATGCATGCTATAACTACAAAATTCATGTTGCTTAACCCCTAAGTGACCGAAAGACCATTTTATGGTCGCTGCCCTTTTTTCCGGGTTGCCCGAGATGAAAAAATAAACTTTTTTTAAAAATAAAAAATATTTTCAAATAGGAAATCAAGTCTACTTTCCAACCCAATTTGAATCATGTCAATACGAGTTAAACTCCATCAAGGAGAAATTTTCAAAGACAAACACCTCAACATTGTCCTAGTGTTAGAAAACTTACTATTTCGGGAAAGTAATGATGTTCCCTCTTTCTAAAAAAATTCTTTTTTGAACTTTCGAATAGAATGTCTAGTTTCAACCAATCATACCAAATTTCAAATTCTAAAAATAAAATTTGTAACTTTGGTGAATATTCAACAATAAATGCTTCTAAATTCGTTTAATGAGTATCTGAAACATTTCTTAAAAGTTTGACCGTACGGATGATTACTAAACATCGTGCTTCTCATTTTCTCTTTTGGACCAAACTTCATCGAAGTTGTAGAAGCAACATTTTATAACACATTTAGGTTTTTCCCTTACCCCCTCTGTCATTTAGGGGTTAACCCCTAAGCTCCCGAGCGACCATTTTCTGGTCGCTGCCCGGAAAAAACGGGCTGCCCGGAACAAAAAAACATTTTTTTTTGAAATAATAAAAATATTTTAAAATACTACGTCAAGTCTACTTTCCAACCCAATTTGAATTATGGCAATCCGAGTTAAACTCCACCCGGGAGAATTTTTCAAAGTAGATCACCTCAACATTGTCTTAGTGTTACAAAATTTGCTATTTGGGGAAAGTAATGATGATTCCTCCATTGTTTCTCTTGTTTTTTTGAAGTTTACGATAGATAGCCCAACTTTAACCAATCGTACTAAATTTTGAACTCTAAAATTGAAAATTATAATTTATACAAATTTTCGAAGGTTAATGCTTTTAAATTCATCAAAAAATGATTTAAAGATTATTTAGGAAGTTTGACCGTACGGATAATTTGTAAAGATGATACTCTACATTTTGTCTATTGAACCAACCTTCATCAAACATATGGAAGGCACATATTATAACACATCTATGTTTTGTCCAATACCCCTCGGGCTTTTAGGGGTTAATTGCACGTTAAATGGTCAAAATGATTGTATATAAGACTAGAACTTGTTAAATCACAAGACTAAAATTTGTGAAATAAGAGGATTATATGTTTCTAAAATGATGTGAATTACAATGAAGTGGGTTTGGCGGATACAATGAAGTGCTATATATTTGATAATTTCAAAAAATATATATTACTTAAAAAAACTAGACTTCATATTCTTAATAAAATAAAAATAAAATAAAATAAAAAATAAAAATAAAAATAAAAAATCATTTAGAGAGCACAAAAAATGATGACATGGCTTGTTTTTTAATACCAATTTTATGGCTATGATTGATTAGAGGCAATGTTATTATTAAGGCACTACATAGAGAAGGTTTGTAAGAGTTGCAAGCCACTAAACTGCCTGATTGACTGACTTTGCATTCCCCTTGCTCCTTCTAGGCCAAGTTTGCCATCATTTAAAGTTCATCACTTGCACGGTATGAGGAATCATAAGGTTGTACGGGGATATTAGCGAATGAATACACTACTTGACTACGACAGTACTAACATGACTACAATACAATAAGCTGGAAACAACAAGAATCCGACGATTGCAGGAATGGTGTTGGTGCGCTTGTGACGACTAGTTTCAAGTGTTGATCCAATTACACACTAGCCATTTGCCTTCAAGAAAAACAAAAAATGAACACAAAGATAATTCAATTATAAAAATAAAATGTCATAATAAATTCTAAACAAAATTCGTCCAATTACAGTTGTACATATATCGCGATTGATTGATTGATTGGTTGATTTTGATTTATTGATTGATGGTGATGGCCCACAAAACTTTTTGCTCAACATTTTAAATAAATCTAAAGAAGACGTTAACAAAGAAAACACCCTCCCCAATGAATTAGTAGATGTACATATTTGACATTAAGTACATGTTTGGACTCATGTATTTCTTTTTTTGGTTTACTAGACTTAAAAAAAAGAAACTGTATCTTTTATTTAAAATGAAATTTTGAGTGTGCATACATTTTGCTTTAAGTAAGAGTTTAAACGTTTATATATAAAATCACCAAAGGATCCGTGGTTTAAAGTATAATTGTTTTATATTTCTCTTACATTCTTTGAGACAATTTTGTTTTTTTAGAAATCTAGTGTGTAATTTAGTTGTATATAGATTTTCGTTCAAGCATGAAGAACATGCTTCATAATTTTAATTATCTTTTAGAAGAATTAGAGAATAAATTTCACTATGAATTTGATTATAGTAGTGAAGAAAAATTAGAAGATGATGGACCCACTCAATCAAAAATAAAACATGTAAATCAAATGTGGTTTATTCCAAAAAGATATTATGCTTTCACAAAAAATGATATGTATTGATGGTTGAGCCCCTTAAGCGTAATCTTACACGATCCGTAAATATAATTATTGTTGTAAATCCTACTTTTCAAAATGGTGAAGATCCTTATTTGATAAACTATCAAGTTATTTTAAAGGACGTGGAAGAAGTTAATCAAAACTCAACTTCTTGGCGAGTTTTAATTGTCTTTGCAACAAGAAGAGTCCCACTTTGAGACTACCATAGTTTGAAGAAAGGGAACATATTGTGCGATCTATGCATGAAGAAGGTCATCACGGAGACAATGCAATCGCAACATAATTAGAAAAGAAGGGTTGAGTGATCGGGCAACAATTGCATGAAATTTCATGGGAATACATTAAGGAGTATATACGTCATTACCCACATTGCATATTTAAAAAAGTTAAGAAAGGATTTCCGACAAATCTTTCATTGAAAAAACGTACAAGACACTTGTATAGTATTCAATTTGAGGTTCCTATGCAAGACTTAGAAACTGCCATTCATAATATCATATTAGACTACAAAGTGAACTTTGTTAAGTTCAAAACTTGAAAAGTAAATGCAAGACTATTCAAGGAAATTATGACATTGTATTGATGTCATCAGAGTGCGGTGTACTGTTGGGGTCAACGAAAATCCAATTTACAAAGTGTAACTACACGCGAACAATTTGTTACAAAGCATTGCGGGAGTGAGTTTATTTTAAAGGCGATAGAACCATATGCAGAAGAGAACAATACAAGCTTGTTCCTAAATGTGGAGGAAATGAAAGGTCCTCTAGCTAAAATATACTTAAGAAACCACACCGGACATGAACCATGATATGACGTTGACTACTTTTTTCTTTCAATATATCCTTAAGTCATTTATCATAGCAAAGAAAATTTGACAACCTTTAAAGATGCACAAGCTGTTCTTTTGGCATCAAAGTGGAGTTGTACCTCCTCAAGAACAATCTCTTTCCGGTTTTGATTTACAAGCCTTCTCAGCGTGTGAAAGAATTCCAATTGAATCGCTCGACCCAACTCATGACTCAATTTTTCATCCATATTCATGAAAGTTTTTGAATTTCATCTAGTTTATAACTTGAATAGCCTATTTATCATCTATTGTTCCTATTGGCTCACGAATTATGTTGAACCTACATTTAAAAAAAAATCGAAGCCTTATTTCTTTTATGCTACTTTAAATCTAAATAAAACAAAATAAAGACCATTAAACCACTCTATATATTATATATGATTCTAGTATTCACAATTAAAGAACTCTATTGTAAATCTAAATAAAATATAAAAATTATGTGTCTTGATTAAAATTCACCCTACATTTTCTCACATGTAATTTTCTACATAATCGTCAGTACCTCCTTCCTTAGTGCACAATAATAAAAAGAAATGCTAGTAATAATTGGCACAAAAGATGCTGATCATTAATGGCACGATTGAGAAATCCTTCACATGACAATGGATATGAAATTATGAATAAGAGAATGATAATGTGGCAATGGCATGAGGTTATGTAAAAATTAGTTATTGGTTTTTAAAGTTTCCACTCATGACTTCCAATTCCTTGACTGAAGCGGCTGCGATCATTTCGAGACCGCCTTTGTGGCAACAAACTTTAATGCACACAATTTGATCAAAGAGAGAAGGCCTTTAGATGGCCCCACTTCTCTTCTAATATGTTCAAACATTTGACTTCAATATATTTTTTAATTTATTATATTTTGTGAATAGTATTAAAAATGATTTTATTTTTATTCAAATTCAATTAAACGAGATTATAAAAACTTATGCAAAATTTCAAGCTTACATGGTCACAAGATTTTATTGTTTATAAATTACATACATGTAGATATTCATTTAATTAATATCATAGCATAATAGAGCAATTGAGGAAGTCCTCATTTTAGAACTAGATTCAACAAGCATCTTTTGATGAGATCTACTTTTCACCTACTACACTAGATTATGCAACTAGCAGCTAGTAATTCTTTCTTGAAGAGTCATGCCTGGAACTTGTTCGTCCCATTTGTGTAGTATCTTCAGATGATTAATTCCATCCAGTGAAAGCATGGTTTTGTTAGAGAATAGGACAAATTAGTTTGATGTGAGAACCACCATTCACCATGTTGACAATATTTGGTGTTCATATTTGAAGTCATTTGAAGTTTTTATGTTTAAGTTATACACATTTTTGTAAAAACGTTTAAACAGTGTATACGAGAGAACAAGAAGAAGAGTTCTACATATCCCGTATTCATAGTAAAAAAGCTAATTTCAATTACTAATAGAAAATGTTTATCACCACTTCTTTCTTGTTATGCAATGTCACACTACACATTTTGACCGCCCTACCGTGAAAACACCCCAAATATTTAATTAAGTTATGAAAATAAACTTTGGCAACCAACATGTATTATATTTAGTTATGGCGCATAGCCATTCATAATCGAGAATCCTTACTAAATGCGAATTGATTTACTTCTCACATTGTTGGGACTCTCGGGTGTGTGATGGGAGGTTTGGGTTAGAAATTTGAGTTTATGGTGTGTACATGGCCGATGCTTGGAATGGTGGGCGCTATTATCGCTTTTTTTTGCAGTTGGTTATAGTTGCAACTTTATTGAGTGATAATGGTTTTAAAATTTAGTATCCGTGATCAATGCTTGGGATAGCGCGCGGGTGCCATTGTGGCCTTCCTTTTGGGGTTGTCATAGTTGTAACTTTATTGAGTGTTGGTGGTTTTAGAGCTTACGGTGCATGTTGTGTCTTTGGTCAATGCGGAGGATGGAGGGTGCCATTGTCTCTCTCCTCTTGCGGTTGGTCATGGTTATAGCTTCATTGAGTATTTTAGGATTTAGAATAATTACTATGTATTTTGGCATGGGTTGCTTGTCTGTTAATTTGTACAAGTACTACAGTAGTTTTCAAATTGGATTGGTTACGTAAATTAATTGTATAGTGTTAAAATTTTAAAATTGTGGAATCGTTGTAGAAACTATTTACCTATGTATGCATTGAATAATCCCACAAGTATAGTGTAAACATAATTCAATGAGAATTAAATATTGCTCAACAATATCTATCAACAAAACACATAAACATAATTTAATTAAATAATAATAATCAATACATTTTCCATTAAAATGCATTTCAAATCTAAAAATTATTTTAATGGATACTTTGAAATGTAAAAGTCAGGCTTAACCATTCTTCACCTATTTTGAAGGAATGTTTTGCACAAAAATACACGCTTTGAATTTTGCATGTTAAATGGTCCATAAAGAACTTCAGGACATGTGAACATAGTGCCATGATGGTGCATTAAAATGCAATTAAGGTAATTTGGTGCCAACTTCCATATCAATTTAGTATGGATAAAATGACACTAAAATGACATGTATGCAGCCTTTGGCGTCAAATGGCACCAAATAGCCCAGCCCAACTAATCTGATGTCACACTCATTGAAAATAAATCTAAAGCTTAATAAATCACAAAACCAAAACTTGTGAGATCACGTCAAAAATCACAAGATTTGTTCTTTTAATATAGGTTTAGATGAATGCATGCTATAACTACAAAATTCATGTTGCTTAATTGCACGTTAAATGGTCAAAATAATTGTATATAAGACTAGAACTTGTTAAATCACAAGATTAAAATTTGTGAAATAAGAAGATTATATGTTTTTAAAATGCTGCCATTTCTACTTCTAAGTACAATTATTCTCCAAAAGTCGCTTTTTTAAACCTTTTAACTGTAACATCTTGGTCTAAACTAGTTGAATAACATCCCCGACAAATTTTGTCGAATTTGATGTGACGGTTGCAAGATAATTGCGTTTGATGTGAAAAAAACAATGAATAAAACACCAACTTGAAAATTTTAGTTGCCTTGATTTTGTCTACATCAAAAGTTTTGGAGAACCGAAAATTTCACACTTCACTTTTACATTTTTTATGAAGCTACTTAATTGTGTACCAATTTTGTTTGTATTTGGAGATGTTACGGATGTTGAATAAAATCTTGCATTTGTTAGAAGAGTCTGAAAGTTTAAAAAATTACTTCTTTTTTTTGGAATTGGAGTTTATTAAAATTTCATCATATCCATTCCAATGGTTCCCACCAACATCCAAGAGTGGGGGTATTGAAGACCCACAACGGTGGACTTCCAAGTGGAAGTCTACCAATGGGGAAGACATAAATCTTTTAAAACAAAAAACAAATTTTTATTTTTTTTTTAATTTTTTTTTCAAATTAAAAAAGGGTGTCAAAACTACCCCACAAGGCCCGAAAGTCAACGGCCTAATTTGTGGCAAGGGTTGCTACCCGCTGGATGTTCGCATTGGTCTATGACTGCTTCAAAAGACCTTGCCCTTGCGGCTTATAAAGGAAGGGGGAGGGGGTGGGAGAGTGGGGGGTGGTCTTCAACTCCAATGGACATTGCTATCCACATGTACATATCATGTTTCCACCTAGATTGAAATCCCGCCTCTTCTCCCCTCCTTCGTGAGGACCTTTAGAGCGGAGTTAAAATTTGGAAATAAAAAGTAGGCTAAGGAAAAAATGGCTCTGAAAATGGGGTTGTTGTGATCCATTGTTACTGTTCATAATTGAAGTTTAAATCCATGTTGGTTCAACTATTCATTTGATTCAACCTGAACCCACTCTACAACGTTTAGGTGCAGGGAGAAGATGCCATAATTGAGTGCAAGGTGGCCAAACACAATACGGGTCACATGTGCAATAATCTAAATATAGGAATATTGTGTTAAATATAATGTACTAGTGGGACCCATGCCGTTGAGCATATTAAAGCCACTTGTTTTTGAACTTGGGTTGTCTCCTCAACGGATTCCAGCACGGAACGGTCGAGTGAGACAAAGCGAGCTGTATTATATAATAGATATACGTGTATTAGGCCAAACATATTGAACACTTTTATCAGGTCTTTGAATTGGGGGCCAAACTCTTTTGACCACTGTTTTTGGTGTCCAAAAACTTTTTTTTCTACAATTTTGTTTTATTGCCCAACACGCCTATTTCTTTAGATCTCATCTTCTTTTTACTCAAACTAAGATCTTGCTACCCCATTTTGAAGAGCTTTGCAGAAAACTTTACTAATAGCCATAATCAGTGTACACCAAAATCACCATATTCTTTGGATGGGGAAATGACATGAATACATGCAGTCATCTGGAATTTTGTTTCATCCAATTTCAGCACTTTTCCATGCAATTTGGATAAATTCTACCACAATACTTTGAAAAAAATAATTATTAGGAAAGACTCTATTAAATAGCATGGGCCACAGTATATGGTGACTTCGGTGCAGGTAAAAAGACCTGACATTTGGCTCCACGGTGCTTCAAAAGTTCAGTTATTTAGGGTTCAAATATCATTGCAAACGAGAATCACATTGAGCTTGCAGATTCTAAAAGTGCCCTAACAATCAGGGATTGGGTAGGACTGGAATAAATATTCGTGAATAACTAATATCTTTGCGTGGTCAGCTTTGGAGGAGGCAACATCGACGAACATAAATCATCCACATCAATATCTTCGCTGGAGCGTTCATCCAAGATTGCATGCAATTCACCTCAGGTAAAAAATAAGTTACGATTAGGGTCCAATGGAAATTTTACCGCGGGTAGAATTTACCATCCCTTTTCTTCCGGAACTCTATCCTAGTTGTTGGCTTTTGTTGTTGGCGATGGAGTGGAGCGCGTGGACGTTGTTGCTGGTTGCCATTGACAGGGCGATGGTGCATCGGCGATTGTGAGGCGTCGCTGTGGAGCAGCCGGACGGGAAGGATCGGCGATGGCCGAAATATCACGAAATTTGGTTAAGAATTGAGCAAGAACGGAGCAAAAAAGTGGAAGAAGGAGACTGCGAGCTTCTGTTGTGAATTCTGTGTAGTTTGCAAGGGATTCTTAAGATTTTAGAACTCGATTTTTCGGTTTGTTAGACTATGAGCGTTCGGGAGATTTTTCCGATTTGAAGGAGGAGCGATGGCTTCGTCGTCGTCGTACCGAAGCCTGCTGGCGACAGTGAAGGCTGAGCTCGTGGCGGGCAAAGGAGCTCCTCAGCAGCGAACGGAGCTCTTTCGAGCTCTCGATGTCTTTCTGCCTGATTTTCAATCTTTTCTGGTGTTCCCTGTGAGTACTTCACTTCAAATCTGTTTGGCCTAGGCGTTTTCTTGAGGAGATTTAATTTGCTACCTCACGGTTCATCTGAGCTGAATTCGTCTCTATGCCGAACTGCATTGATGTCTCCTCGTAGATCTCTTTCTCGGATTTTCAAGAGGAGTGACCTTTTCTTGACCGGTATTAGTAATGAGAGGAAGAATTTTGAAGGTCTCTCGGGTACTACGATCTACAGTGCCATGCTTAGTTTTTGCTGCTGTAGTGTAACGTCCCTATTTATGTGCAGTTTAATCGGAAATTTAGAGATTGCAAGATTTCTTTCGTATAGTCTGTCCAGGATTTTTTGGTCTTCATAGCCTCCTAGCCCCTGTTTTTCTGCTTAGAATGCAAAGATCAAGAGCTTTGAGTTGCCTATACCTCGAGGGTGTCAGCGAGTTTCTTTAATAGTCCAGTGAAATGTATATGATCGTTAGAGATTTGTGGCCGATAGGAAGATGTACGTGAATCCCGGAACTGTAGATTGGCAGAACGTTGCGTGCGAAATCTGACTAGGTCCGTCGTGCTTACGAATGTCGTATTAGTTTAGGGTAAGCTTCAAACTTACTCGATTAAATTAGGGTAATCCGGAGAGAGAGATCAATAATTAGGTTTTCTCCCAGCATTCGAAGCAGTTCTTTTTATCAGAGTAGTCTGCTTCATTCTAACTATACGATGGACATACTAGTAGTTTACGTTTCCTTTGAATCTTGGGAATCGGCCCCTTAGTGGATCACGTACATTTTATTTTTGATCTTTCCATAAATCAGCAACGGCTTCAGCCTTCAGAGATAATAGAAATGGCCTCACGAGAAATTGCAAGGATCAGAACTAGTTTTAATCACTCACTAGAATACAGTTCACTTCGATTAGATGACAGAATTTTCTTCAGAATATTCTCAATAACACATTTACAGTAGCTGGAACACATTTTTCAACTCATCCAGATGATTTGTGGGAGAATCCCTTCCAAGACACAAATGCTTCAAAACATTCTCTCCACTAAATTATCCATTTTCTGGATGAGAAGATTTAGCTGGCTGAATCTTGCAAGTACTTCAAAGTTTCCGAATTTGCTGTAAGATGGAAGAGGATTGACTTGGACATAGAAGTCGGCTTTTGTTGTAGGGATTAACATTAGCTATCACACCTTTTGAGATTCTTCTGTTTCTTTAGAGGTAGATGCTTTCACGAGTCATCTAACTCCACAGGAGCAAAATCTTTCGATTGGATCTTGTTTCTACCATTCTATTTGTACATTATTTGGAAATTTGCCAAGAACATTTAATCAAGAGTTTGGCTAGAATGGACGGTAGCAATGGTTAAGGTGTATCAAAAGCTTTGCTTCTTTTCTAGAAGTGGGACACTTTTTACTTTAGGGGGCCTTTGTGTTGAAACTCCTGGGTTGTCTGTATCTTTTATTGGTGTATCTCGTGACTCTTAAGCCGAAATTTCTTTAAATTTTGACTTAGAATGTATCTCATGTCAATTGCCCAGCTCACTAAGTGTTGACTATGGCTGTCTTAGCCACACCATCAAGCTGGAGCTAGGTTTGCACATTGAAGTCTCTAATTGTGGCTGCTTCTGGTGGTATTTGCACACTGATTTCCCACCTTAAACGAGCAGTTGCATTTGATATTTGCAGGGCCCTAGAGCAGAGGACAGAGCACAAGTTGCTAATTCGCCACCAACTCTACTGGAGAACCAAGATAATATACAGGCTGTGAGAACTTTCAGGCACTCCTTAGTTACATCATTGTCTAGATTTGTTCGTTAGATTGAGTTTTTGCTGAGTATATGAAGATTCAGTGGATTTATCATGATTTTGTATGAGCAATTGTCATATCCTTCCTTTTTCAATCATGTCTTTAGTTTGATGTATCGTATATCAGGCATTAAGGTTGAGTGACAACTTCAACCTAAACGAGGTATATTGTGCGAGCTTGGTTATTTCCACAATTGAAAAGGTGACCTAAACATTACATCAATTCTTTTTTTGAGGTGCTAAGAATCGTCATTCTTGACCATGTTATATCAATCAATCTAGAAGTTTGTCCAAGGACTGAAGAATCTCTCTTCGTTTGCTTTAGCCTTTAAAAGTCTCAAGATTTCAGAAAATTGTTGATGCTCCTCGATTATTTCGAAATACATATTGTTTAGTTGCAATGATGTCCTTTTCAGATTGCTTGGGACAAGCCTATAGAGGAAGTACGTTCATTTTATTTAATGCGTAAGTAAACTGCGAAAGGGGGACGAGAAACATCTCTATTTTGTCGTCAGTATTCTGCAGATATTCTGTTACTCCCCTAAATCTGGGATGCTCATATGTTGAATCTATGTTTTCTCAGTGGAATTTGCATGCTCGAGGACTCTTAGAAGTAATGCGGGGATCAGCTGGGCTCTGGTTCATTGAACGTGATTCTTTGATAACATCTCTGCAACTTTTACTTCAAGTGAGTTTCTCTCGCTCATTGTTGTGAGTGATGATTTGTAGATTCAGTTTGTTTATTCATTCGTTATTCATTATGAATTTCATGCCTTATCTTTGGATTTGCTTTTGACCTGTTCTGTGGGCCTTGTTGCATTTACACCCTTGCAAACCTTGTAGTCATTCTAAAAAGGTGTCTTTCCAGGCTGTGGCTCTAGATAAGGAGTTGGATTCTGATTTTACTGCCCAAATTCAAGTGTACATTAAGAAGTTTCTAGATGCAGGACTTCGGCCACGGCTTATGAATTTGATTAAGGTGTAGTTTGTCATTTCCCACTTTTCTCTAAGCATTCTACTTAAAGATGAAATATAATCACATGCGAACAATAATCTCTTATCATGGATTTAAAGAAGTTTATTGATCAAAGCTACAAAGTTTATTTTGTTTGGATGGAATATGCAAGTGCGTTACTTCTAGTATATATTCCCGTGACCGTAGTTCTTGTTAGTAGTTTCAGTATCTCGTTTTTGTACCTTTGCATCTTTCCGATCTCACTTGTACCTTTAGTTAAAGAATCGTTTTGTTTCACTTGAATTGGCACAAATCCTGCTTAAAGTACTTGATGTATCGATGATTCAATAATCTAACTACACTCCTGGATTTTTTTATACTTTTGACCTCGTGCATTTTCTTTTACTTACCTGTACTGCACACTTATCTGCATTATTTCATTGCAGGAATTGAGCGAAGAAGGGGCAAGTGGAACCAGGGATCATGATTTGGAATCTTTGATCAAAGATTCAACTGGAGCAGTTGTAGAGCGTTGTGCTGCAATTCAGAAGACTCGTCTTAGTCTATGCCATTGCCTCTATCTTAGTTGTCTCATTTCTCCACCAAGTATATTCCTGACCAAGTTTTTCCTCTTTCTTGGCTCATCTGGTGTAAATGTATCTTGTTGACTTTTATATGTTGCATTTCATGTGGCTTATAATTTAATGTGTTACTTCCAGTGAATTTTGGCCTAACACTTAACGTTGATCATATTCTTGTATGCGATAATAGTTGTGTGTCTGAAGCTTCGAAATGGTTATTGAAATGTAGATGCGCAAGAGTTGAAGGACCTTTATAGTTTGCTGAAGTTCTGTTCTGGTGACGGGAGTCTTCCTCGTGATGCCGCAAAGTTGCGGGTGAGTTCTTATAAGAGATGATTGGTTTTACTGCGAGAGAGGATACTTTTTGTATTTTAGTATTTTACACTGATAGTGTCTTTTACTGTGAGCTGCAGATTACATACACAATTATGTTCTCGCTTACCAATGCATTGGTTACAGGAGCACATGGAACTCAACAGACTGGCTGCATTCTTGCTCTTGATGCGAATTTCTGTCAGGAGTTCCAACAACTGGTACATCTTAATAACCTTCATTTTGTTCTCTTTCCTTTAGGAATGGAAAAATATGCTTAATATGTACGCCGAGATAGCTCAAATTGTGCAATGTACAAGTGCACTAGGCCTTGAACTTTTAAGACCTGGAGATGTGAACCTGGACACAATGCCGAGTTCTGATTTTCACTTCTAAGTTGCTGCTTGTGCGTCATTTATGGTGACTATCCTTTCTGCCAATGGGTTCTAGCAACTCATCTTATTATATTATTTCTATTTAATATCCATGACAACGATGTGGTGTTGTTGTCATCGGCACAGATAATGGATGCTTCAGAGTTCGATGCCATGACAGAGGGCTTCACTGGGATAATTCGATTAGCTTGGGTAATAATTCGAACCCTCAATAAGCAAATTCCAGAGGTCACAGCAATTGGGTTTACCCTTGAAGATGCTGAAATCCAACGCCGATGCTTGAATCAAGTATGGGATCATGATGTGTTTGGGTTCCTCAACGCTCAAGTTTTTGAGACACCTGCGTTTCAGGTCTTCTTCATATTCCTCTGTTCATTCAATTGGCCTTTTTGCAAACTTTACTGAAACAATAACCCATAAGTCTTGGCCTTATTCACTTTGACTCATTGCATTAGGAATGACAGTTTTGGTGTGTTTTTTGAGCAAAAATACCTCTACCTCTATGTTGCCATCATTTCATTCTTGGCTGTCTAGATATTTTATCGAAGCCTTGAATTTTCTTAGCTTTATTGATGAACATGAGGGTAACTTTTTTGATTCATTAAATTCCCGTCGTTTGTGTGAACAGAATGATGAAAAAGTGCCAGCTTTTGAGTATATGACTAGTTTGTGTAAGCTAACAACGAATCTTCTCTCACTACCAGCAGGCCGTCAGAAGGTGAGTTTGAGATCTCCAGTCTCTTGACTCATTATATTTGAATTTTGGAAGTAATATATCGACTAGACTGAAATTCGCTATTGGTTTGGATTCACTAGTGCTGTGGTTTATGCATAGAGTATGCTAGTGGAGCACTTGGATGTTACTCTATAGGCACCTTTTAGACCTCAAATACTTGAGTCGCTTTGATGTTGCATGTCCGCTTAAATTTCTGGTGGTTTTCAAAATCACCGTCTCCTACATGACGGACGGTCAACCGTCTACTGGTTAATCTGGTTCTTTTTGGGTGTGACTTAATTTCCTTTGTTAGTATTTACCTGCTCTTGTTGCTAGGGAAGTTGTTGAGTCTCTCTGTTTCTCAGGGCCGCATTACTAGATCTTTACTGGCTATGGAATCTTCATGCAGATCATGGAGCTTAAGTACACAAGTATGATGGCTCTGGATATCCGAACAGATCACATAAATGTTCCTGATAAATGTGATAACGGTCAGGCTCAGGCTGTGAGGGTTCAAGCCCAGCCACTGGTTTCATTTCTGTATTTTTCGAGGGAAATTTTTCAGGTATGGATTTGGCTCTCAATTACCCGATGCTCTGAGTAGCAAAAATGATGTGTATGAGTGTCTGACATGTTTGCTTTCGACAGTCACAAGTTCCGAACAAGACGATGCTTTATTTCATAACTGATGGGAAGATGTTACTCAGTAGTTTCTTCGTTCTAAACTACCAGTATTTCGTGGAGCACCCAGCTTATAGCAAATGATTTTTGTTCAAAGCTTGTTGCAGACAGGGCATTTATTCAGTAACCCAAAATTTTCGTGTCATAATTAGAGATTGAACTTAATTTGAAGACTGATGAATTACGGTCCTTGAAACCCATGTTGAAAGCAAACGGAATTCCCAGAATTCTGTGTACAAGAATTCCGTTGAACTGAGATTTTAACCTCCACCGTAAAGTAGACATTTAATGCTTAAGCGATTATCACGTCGCAACCATTAGGCCCAACTGTCTAGCATTGCCGATTGGTTTACAAATTGTCATAGTTGAATCCGCTGAGTATATCAGTTATTAGAGTCATTGTGGTATTTTGATGCAGAGAGGGCCTGAACTCGTGATCAACAACGATGATCTCTGGAATTTTGTTTATTTTGCTGGAGAAGGTCATACTAGCTACTTCACTTTGGTAGCTTTCCTTGATATGCTCACGGCATTGGTAAGGATCGATGTTTATCCTATTCATTTTTGTGGTAGGACCGGTTCCTCATACGAAGAACATCCTTAGCCTAGAACTGTGGCTTTTTCTAACTTGCAGATATTTTTTTAGGCGCTTGAGACTAAGTTATGAGGGATTTCGGTGCATGCGCAGGCTGAGTGTAAAGAAGGAGCAGGGAAAGTCTATGATCTGCTTCAGAGGCCAACCATTTCTAATGTCGGATGGAAAATGCTTTTTTCCTCGTTAGGTGCCTATGATCAACAATTACAATTGTGTATGGATTCTTCAACGGCTTCCCATCCACCCTTTCAGGAAGGGGATGCACGTGTTGTTGAGGCATATCTCAAAGTTTTGGAAAAGGTATTTGTTACTCGAATCCTGGAACTTTACACCAGTAGATATGTTATTTTCTTCATTTAGAAGCACTTGTGTTGAAAAATATTGTCTCCTACCTTCAACATATATGTTTTTGTTCAGAGTTCTTTTTGGATTTGGATGATGTAACAGGTAATAGAGAAAGGCGATGCGTTAGAGAGAATGCAATGGTTTGAAGATATTGAGTCACTCTTTAAACTGCTTCCTCGTGAGAATGTACCCCCGTTTTTGAAGGTTCGTTGATTTAGAAAGAAGTTATCAAAGTTGTTGATTGGAATTTTCTAGAATGTCTTCGCACCTTAAGTTGTCCGTTTTCAATAATTGTCAATGGCAAGCGTTTATTATTTTTTGTATTATGTAGTTCATATTTGATAGATCAGGAAGAGTTATGGGTCGGAGAATCCTTACGCTTGTATTTAAATTTTCAGGGCGCATTGCGAGATGCGATTGCAGCCTGCGCTTCTGTGTCATCCGTCATGAAAGAGAAGGTGTGTAGGCTGTTGGAGCAATATGACTTGCCAGTATTGGCCACGCGTCTTCCGACTGATGGTTTAGGACAACACTCAACAATGCAGGTATAACTTTTTCATAAAGTTGTGATGTAGCGAGTCCTCTGAAATTTCTATTCAAGGTGCTATTTTATCACATAGATTAGTAATGTATAATGACAATGCCATGATCACATGTTGCTACAATACGATTCTCAAGCTATTCTCAGGTTATCGAGGTTTGCTGTCAACCTCTTCCATTGAAATTATTGAACTTCTTCTATGCAGGGATATGACTTAACCTACGAGTTGAATGGCGTGGAGGCCAAGCAGAAGGAGTATCTTTCCACGCTCTCATACTTGAAGCTGCGCAATTTTCTCTCTGGTCTTGAGTTAGACACCAAGAGTGGCAGGTATTTGCTTATCAGTAAGCAAAGTCAATTTCACCCTTATGGCTTCATGTGTATTGACTGCAAAATTTGAAAGATATTGCGTGGACCTGGAGCTTTTGTAAGAACTAAACCTATGATAGTGGTTATGCTTGTATCTCTCACTTGAACTTTGACTCAACTTGGTCTTCTGTAGAGTGATTCTCATTCCTTAATTCTTCTCAGTCTGTAATTTTCATGATGGTTATGTTTTTTTTTAATAAACTCTCTTTTTATTGGGTATAGGTACTTTGAGATCTTTCAGTTTGTGCGGGACCAGGTTTTTGGACTTTACAGTCAGAGGTCGTATGCGAATCCTGTGGAGAAATGGGAGCTTGTTGTGGCAGCCCTTCACCACTTTGAAATGTGAGGGTACATTTCTTACCTCATTAAGTTCATTTGATCAATTATACATAGGAATATTAGATCATTTACTAATATTTGAACATTATTGTTCTGCTAGAACCTTTCCATATATGTAGTGAGAGCTCTGTTTTGTTATGGAGTAGTCAAAGTTCTTAGAGCTAGTATAAATGAGCATACCAAAAGATTGGCTCTATCTTTAGATCTGTGGCTAGTTCTTTTCATCAAGAGGCCAGTATCTGGGGACGGAGTTTGTTTGAACTTTTGCTTTCTGGATCGTAAATATGTTTTGCTTTGGCTTGTTACTTGTGAATGATTGAACCTGTTCCGTAGTGAGGAAATGATGGCACTATTGAATTGGCACTCTGTTTGTTGGGTTGAGTCATCACTCTGGGATTAATCAGTTGCAGCAGAACTGGAACACCCATTCTGGCGAATACTATAATTTTCTTGTTGGTCGCTCATTGCCCGTGCATTCTATGTATTTTGCAGAGTACTGAGTAATTATGAGCTGTCAGACGAGGATGTAAGCAACAAATCTGATAATGTAATCGCGGCAGAGAATTGCTTGCCGCCGATGTCAACCTCATGTTCAGCTGCAAAATATAGAAGTGCGACCCCAGGCATGGAGTTGATGAAGGTGTTCAGTTACACCAATGCAGCATGTACAAGAAAGACTTGATGTTTAGGCGTTGTTGCTATGTGTTTCTTGTCTGCATCTTCATATGTTGACCACATCCTGAATAGTGCTAGCAATATTATATAATCTTAGAAGTTAGACCACCTCAAGTTTGTGCGGGATGTAATAAGTTTCTAATACTTTTGTGGAAGTGAAGTCTCTAGATTCCTTACTTATTCTTAGGGAATTGCACTTGTCACAGGATCTGAACAATGGGGGAGTGATCTACAACAATTTGATGAGTATATTAATGTTGGGCGTGAAATCCGTGTTAGAGCAGCGCTCTAGTCAGCTCTATGGCCCGGTTTTGGAGGAAGCTGTGTCTCTTTCATTTCAAATTTTCATTCTTGCTTTTTTGAAGGAATTGATTTATGCAGAAGCTTGCCATTCTTCACATCAGGCACGTCCCTTTAACTCGCTTTTCTCAGTACGTTATGTGTTCGTTCTTAAAGTGTCCTCATTTATATTGTAGAACTAAGATCAAGGAGTAAGCATTTGTTTGTTCTTCCTGGCCTAATTCCTTCCTGGGTGTTTTGGGCTGTGCTGGAATATTGAATTCTTTCAAATCAATTGTCTGATTGTAGCATTCGAGTGGGACTTTTGGGTTTATGTCCGGTGAGCATAGTCTAGGGTTTTAGAAGGAAGAGGCTCTTAATTCAGCCGGGTCACAGAAAGGCCTAAGTCATTCTTCTTATTGCTTTTGTCATTCAAATGAATCTGCATTGCATAACCTCACTTCATTCTTGGTTGACTCTAGTGTTGGCTCTGTCTCATCCGTGACTTTCTGTGTTGGGTTGGTGGCGGGGCTTTTGTTAATTCAGTCATTACATAAAATCATATTCCAGGATTTCCACAAAGCTGTAACGCTCTTGGATTATGTGCGATATGATAAATCGCAACTGATACAGCGTCATTCTGTTAAAGTTATGGATCTTTTCAGGTATGTCCTTTTTAAGGTTCTAGTTATCTGGTATGGTAAGTCCTATTCAGGTACTGGAACATCGAGTTTGCTAGTTGCACAAAGTAAAAGAGTTGTGACATTTTGTGAACCGAATAATCAGGAATTAATTATCGAGGAATCTGTAGTAGCGTTCAGATATGAATTAACGTTTTTGGCATATGCGGCATTCCTTTGCTGGTATCTATTACGTAGAGGTTGAGGCTGCAGCTCTGGCATTGGATGTAGTTTAGAAACTCATATGAACTGTGAATTGACTTGACAGTGCACGAGTACCTGAGCTGGTATCTCTATTAAAGAAGGCAGACGCAGTATTAAATCTCACAGAGGGGTATGCTGTTTGTCTCGAGGCTCGTTTTTTGGAAGCTCATCCACCCGAAAATCCTGACGAGGACATTGGTTCTCTTATTCTTCGAGTATGACCACTTACACTTTCGTAATATAGATTTTGTACATGTTCCCTTGCCTGTGCTCTATTCGCCCGTGTCAAGCATCTGTTTCTCATGAGCAGTTATGTTGTTTCCACTATCTTTTTTGTCGTACCAAGTAGGGCTGTTCTTATCCTCCCTCACGATGTTAGCTTGGACTTTCTGTTACCTTTTCTGTTATGCATCATTCCTCCTCACAAACGGTACTGATTGCTTTTTGCCAGCTTCTTCTTGTAAATTTATGTAAACCGGCTCCAAATTTGACTCATCTACTTCTAGGATTTGATGTCAACCAACTTGTGGAGAAGTCAACACTTCAACCAAACCGATACTTCAGGTAGACTTACAAAACTGGTGGGAGTGCGTTATTGCTTATAAATTTCATGAAAATCAAATTATCTATCGCTTTGCACAGTAGAGAATTATTTTCTTATATCTGATCTGATGTTGCAGCTGCCTTTCTGTAGTACTTCATGCTCTGGACACGCTTGCAAGGCCAGAGGTGAATTCAGGACTACATGAACTTGGCTTTAAGGTGGAGAGCTCTACTCCAAACTTCAATTTTTGTTTAATCTTTTTTTTTTTTTAATTTCCAGATCACCGGATGTCATCTGTGAGCTTAATTTTTAGTCGCTTATGATCTTAGCATGTTCTGGCATATTTAAAGGAGGCAGCATTCTTATTTGAAATGCGTTGTAAGTTCATTGCTCCTAGCGTTATCATTTTTTAATTGAGAAAAGGAATTTAACTCTTTGGTGCCTAGTATGGTCAGGTGATTAGCCAAACGATGCACTCATTTTTTATTTTTTTTAACTTGTGCTTCAGTTGCTGTATGAACTTTGTGTGGATCCAATTACTTGCGGTCCTATGGTGGATCTTCTACGAAATGGAAAATATGACTTTTTGCCTAAGGTTCGTTTTTCTTACTTGTGATTGGTTCCTCAATGTAGGAGGTAGGGACTCATATTGCTGTCTGTTCTTCTGTGCTTCAAATTTTAGTTTTCAGTTCTCTGCTCATTTATTATAGGATTCACAATGGTGTATATGACGATCGCTTTTCCAATTGATCTCATTTTACCCTCTTGTTTATTTGGAGTAGAAGACATTACAGGATAGCCACGATACATGCCTAGAGCTAGGATGCAACTCTTCCACAGATCCGAGCTCCTCTGAAGCCCACTTCGATTCGGAGGTTCCCGATTCTGAGCCAGCTGCTGGGTCAACGCCAGAATTGACTCCAAGCATGAGCAAACCTGAAGTTGGATTCCTCAATCCAGAACCTCTTGCCACTCGTAAGGAGATTGATGGCCTAGGTGATGGTACTGCTGTTCTCAGGTCGTCGTGGATACAGCGGCTTTTCCCCGGATTGCTGGGTGAGAGTGTTAAGCCTGGCTCTCATTGGAAAGGTAAAGAGAAGTATGTTGCTCCTGATTATGACAATACCGAGCACCTTCTAATAGAGAATAATGCAGCGAAGTTGCCCGAGGGTCTTGGATCATCTCCAATGCAGCTGTTGGGTTCTGTAGTTCCAGACCAAGGAAGAGAGAGTCGCCATAACAATGGAAGGCCTGGGATGTTACGAGAGGATGGTAGTAGGATGGATCTTGTGTATCCGTGCAGTCAACCAACACCAGCTTTCATTTCCAGGGAGGGCCTATCTCCTGATGAGGAGCAGGAAACAGAAAAGATTAAGAAATATTCTTTGATTCATGCGCTGAAATCCCCAGCTGCTGATGTGGATACAAGGAGCATGCAGGTAGAGCATCATCCTGTGCAACGTCATTCATTAGCCGTGACTAACGTCGCCAGAAGATCTCAGCAACAGCCGGAACAAAATCGACGTGTTTTTGATGGTCTTGGCTCAAGCAACAATCCTGTACTTGAGACACAGTTACCGTCACCTAGATTCAAAGAGGTTGAGATGCAACATGGGGGCACAAGAAATAGCAGCTATATAGATTATTCACTAACAAGAAAAGGAGTAGAAGGAATTACGAGGGTGGACGATGTGATTATGGCCGAGAATGTTGAACATGCACAGTATGGTGCAGCAAAAGGGCAGAATGTCGGTGTGTCCTTCGGGACGACGTCCCAGGCTCTCCCACCCCTGTCCCTTTTTGCCCCTTTCAAGAATAACAAAGAACGACGGAGCAATGCACTGTCTGAGGGATTTAAGACCAACGTGGCTCCTGATGACATTCCCTTGATAACACCTTTATTCTCTTCTCGCGATTATAAACACGGTGGTCAAGCAGGGGTTCCTGAATCTGACAAGTTTGATTCCACAGTCTTTGCTCCTTATAAGCCATTATCTCTTCACCACCCTAGTGCTGGAACGCTGACACCCTTGACACTGACACCTATTTTCGCGCCCTTCAAAACTGTGGACGATCACAATCGCCCTTCGACATCTTTCGTGAAAACGGACAGATTGCCTACAGTCGATCTCATGGAGCAAGACCGTGGGAAGGATGCTCTGGGGCAAGGAATGAATTCGAATGATGGCAAAGCCAAACAAGTTGAGCGTCGGGGGCAATTATTATACAATCAATTAAATGCAACGCATGGACCACGCACTCCGTCAGTTTATTCTAGAACTCCACTGCCAGTGGTTGCTGATCAAAGAAAAGCTAATGCCATGTTCTCACCCAACTCTCAGGTTCCTCGTTTCAATGAACCTGGACTGAGTCGTTCAGGGGCATCACCTAATGTTCGAGGGGTGGATGTAAGCCATATTGTGAATACTACTGCAATCGAGTTAAGCAGTGGGAGACCGAGTCTTCAGGACTTGAGAACCGATCAGGAGGACGTTCGGTGCAAGACCTTGAAAAAGGATCCTTCCATAGTTCAGTCACGTGATGTACAATTGAGTGTCTCACAAGGTACGCGGAAGTGCAATCTGAACCTATGTGTTGTCAAAGCCATTGTTGTTTCGTTTATACGAAGTAATTGCTAACACGTCTCTAAGCTCCTGCATAATATCAGGTGTCATGTTTGCAGTGGGTTTTGAGGCGAGAGTGGTTTTAGAACTCCCTAGTTTCATTGAAACTTTCAACGGTTCTTGCACGAGTCTTGTTCTGCAGAGTTTACAGCGGGTGCTCTACTTTTCTCTAGTTTTCTGATGTCACTTGAAACGATTTTGTGTGTGTTGGCATTATCAGGGATGAGAGATCTCTTCAAATTTGATCAAGATCGTCGGGTATATCTACTGTCTCTGAAGTACCTGATTGATTGATTTTGATCAACTTTATTGTTAGGATTCTCAGGATTTGTAGACTTTGCACCTCCATATTGCTGCAACGAATCTCTTGCTGGTCGTCAGCTTGTAGTTAGTAAATCTTTGTTGTGTAAAGAAGCATTAATTTCGAAGTTGAAATACTTTAACTTGTCGCATGTGAGAATGTATCTCACATAATATATCTTTCCAGACTGGATATTGCTTAATTGTTGCCCTGAATATGATTGTCTGGTTTATGATCTGCCAGCGACAACGTCTGAACGCTGAAGCTGAACCATTGAGGGAGTTGAAACCGTTCAGTAACCTGGTATGTGAGCCTAGCAGTGGCTCCTCGCCTGTACCTGGCGGTACTGTCATGTTATGTCAGCAAGATGGGTTCAAGGTAGCAACGGCTTCAAGCAGCGGGGTGAAAGGTAAAATGACACTCGAGGGTCCGAGTGCTGTGATGAAAGATGCTGAAAGGGACCCACTAATTGCTGCTGACAAAGAGACTCTACGTGGGGGCACCACCGCAAGTACCTTCAATGTAATGGCACAAAGCTCAGAAGCTGGTCTTCTGTCAATCAGAAAGCCTATGCCAGGCATGGAAGACCGTCCCGGTTTCATACGCAGGAACAACAGCTTTTGTGGGGACGCAGAGAATCCTGTCAAGTTATCGATAAATTCTCAAGAACACAATATTCCGGAGAGGTTGTCCAGGAAACGTCGTCATGATGCAAGAACAAACTCACAATTTGCAGCAGTTCAAAACTCTGAACCTCAGATCCCTTTAGCGGTACAGTCAAATGTGGGAGATGATTCCCGGGCAACTTCACGATCTCAGTCCTGGCTTCAAAGGTGGATGCCTTCTTCAAAACCCACGGGAGCCACAGGGTTCAAGGCCCCTCAGTCTGGTGGATCAACACCATCAACAGCTAAAAATTGCAGGCTTGTACAAGACAGCAATATTGTAGATGGGGAGCAAGTGGATAAAGCGGGTTCAGAGCAGCACACAGCGATGGAAACGGGGGAAGACCCTTCAAGGGCAAGATCACACCCTGATAATCATCGTCACCCCAATGCGAACCCACTTTTCCCAGGGATTTATCCAGGTCCCAGCGCAGCAGCTATGGCAATAGTAGGCGCTGCAAGTAGGAGGGCTGTTCCCCTGCCACCTCAAAGAGTGGGCACAAGGATAGCTGTGTGGCCGGCCATTGCAGGGTTTCCTTTGCGTCGTGCTACCACGGAGTCGGAGTCTCCAGAAGTTTTGACTCCACAAGTCGACGTTGAAGTTGTTATAGAAGAAGGATGATGGAGCAGCTCGGCATGCTTGGGACTTCTAGCATTGAGCGGTATGCTGCTTTGAGCACGCTGGCCGGGGCTATGTTGCATTGGTAAGCCAGTGTTTGTCTTTTGACGAGCTCCTCACCTTCTTACGCTGGTTGAAGTTGCTGATCATAGATTAAATTGTTGCAGGGACATTTATATATGTTCAAATTGTACAGGTGTCAGGAAACGTATGCTGTCAGGAGACTATTAGATATCTGATGTAAATGAAAACTTAGCAGATTCTTAGCAGGTTGTTGGAGAAATTCTTCACGTGCTGCTATGACTCTAGCGGTCTAGGATGACTTGACGACTTCACAGTTCACACGCATTGAATGAGGTGGCGTTGACATGAAAACGTAGCAGATTCTTAGCAGGTTGTTGGAGAAATTCTTCATGTGCTGCTGTGACTCTAGTGGTCTAGGATGACTTGACGACTTCACAGTTCACACGCATTGAATGAAGTGGCGGTTGACATGCACATATGAACAGTGGATGTGAGTCTCTATGTTCCACTTTGCAGTACTAAAACTCTTCAAACAGGTGAGCTTCAGTATTAGCGTCATGCCTTGCTCACTTCCAGTTTGTTGGCTTTGGATCAAAGGCGCTTTACATCTATAGTAAATGTGAGGAGGTTTGTGTAGGTAGCTAATCTTAAAGCAAGCCAGTTTATAGTGCTAAACGTCCATGGACAGAGCCTCTCTTAGTTTATCTGCTTGTTTTGAGATACAGATGAATTCTTTCATTTGATCCGATAGATAATCCTTGCAAACTCTTGTTTTTTCCTCCATTTTCTTGCATTTGCACACATGAAGTTAAGAAAGTTACGGGTTTCTGCAAGTTCATTTGATGATTTCTCATCGTGTTTTTTATTGCAGGATATTCGAAGGCTTTGTTCCCTTCAAGTAGAACGCAAGGCATATGGGAATCCTGGTTACTCTTAAATTTCCGTCCTTGATCTCCAAGAGCCTTAGCCCTGGTACGCCGGCACGGACAGTGTCTGATGCATGAAGAAAAAGGGGCAGAATGTGCTTTAGGAATCATTTTTCATCAAATATTCATTCATTTTGTGGATGAAATGTGCATGCACATGGTGTCAAAATTGGGTCTCTATTGCCAGTTGAGGAGTAAAAATGCACCGTGGTGTACTGTATTTTAAGTTTTGGGATCTTTTACCAAAACTCAATTTAAACCATTAAAATGACGTGTTTTGAATTTGAGCATAACTAGCAATGCTAAGTTTACTAAATTTAGTTTCTACTACACTTTGTTTTTAAATATTTTTAAATGTTAAAAGTTTTTTTATTACGGTGACAAGTTGAATATTCACTACTATGGGATGGTTTTTCTTTTTTTCTTTTTTTGGCTTTGTACTGCTATTTATCTTGTAATATAACCACGATGTATTGTCTTTGACTGCACTTGGTTTTTTGCACTTAAACAGTACTAGCTTTGGCTTGCTTTAATTTAGCGCCATATGATTATCAAGGTAATGGACTAGAGTTGCTTGGCTTTCTTCCAACGATGTCACTAACTTACCTAAGTAGTTGAGTTTTCTACCAAGTTGGTGAATGTCTTGATTACGTTGGCTTGCTTTAATTTAGCGCCATATGACTATCAAGTTAATAAACCAGAGTTGCTTGGCCTTCTTCCAACCACGTCACTAACTTACCTGAGTAGTTGAGTTTTCTACCCAGTTAGTGATTGTTGTGATTATGTTGGCTCTAAAATCCCTCCGCTCCCTCCCTACTCAGACAATTAATTATTCTAGCCTGATTAAGGGGGTTTTGAATTCTTACCTAAGTTTATTAAATGGCCGCCTCGGGGTTGGTGCCTCCAAGGCCAGCCTGCGTGCGTGCATGCACCAGCGAGCCTTTTTTAAACCCTCGCCCAGCCTGCAATCCTCATAGTCTTTAGCCGATCCATGGCTCCTTCATCACTGTGAGTTTCTTGCTCTTCTTCACTGAGGGTTTCTTGCCCTTGATAATTGCGTCTTGTGCTTGACGACGTTGTGTGAGGGGAGTGCCGAAGTTATAGTAATTTTGGCTTGGGATTTCGAAAGCTGCTTGGACAAGCCTATACTACTCTCCAACATGGAGGGTTCGCCTTTATCGAGCCAGGTTCATGAAGTTTTGTGATTTGATTGACGGTCTTTTCTTTTCTTGCTTTGTTGTATGTTGATTTTGGTTAATGGACATGTGATTGCAATAACATGCTGAAGCTACCTGAAGACACCTTGTATGCGCATTCTAACCCCCGTTTGTGGCGTTGGATTGTATTGGTACAGGTGAGGGTGGCTTCCTCTTGTTCTTTCCTTATGATTCTACAACAAATTGCACAAGAATTGCGGAAGAATGGTTTCTTCCCTTTGAGCTTTTAGGAATCGTCATTCACAGTGTGCTTTTTATGTAAAGTTTTTGTGACTCTTTTGCAAAGCTTTTTGTACCTTTTATGCAAAGCTTTTGTCTATTGTGTTTAGAACCTGGTTGCTCAATTACTTGTATATCTCAGTTCTTGAAAGGCTTATATTGAGCTTTCTTGATTTTTGTCTTAAAAAGCCTTGTCTTGATGCGTTTCTGCTTTGGAAGCTCCATGCTTTGCACTGCTTTATACTAGTTTTATTCCTTGCCAGCCTAATATAGCTTAGTTTAGATAAAGACATTGAATTGATATGCTCTGAAAGGAGATGTTCCGAAAAAGCGCTTTTTGGAATTTAATTATGGGTTTCCTTCCTAATTAAATTCTACCGCATGCTTAACCCAACTGGATTAACTCAACTACTTGGTTAACCAACCACTTGAGTTACTTTATAACCAACAACTACGTGGTGGCTTCTCAACTGGGAGTTGCTTCCCGTGTATCAAGCCTAGTCCTTGGGGCTTTTTTACATAGCCCGTTCATACTACAGTCGGCTGTGTCGTTTGACACGTTCACTGTACACTCTCTCCCTCCATTCGTTCTGCCGCTTGACGGCACATTGAATTGCGAGCCTTAAAACCCCGTAATTAGCATACCGATCGGAATTGATGAGCGACTTCATGATTGCGACAAATTTATGTTGCTTGTACATCCTACCTTGGCTCTTTCACAAATGAGAGTCTTATTTAGGGAAAACCTAAGTTTGCTTGTGAGTTGTTGGAAGAGGAAAGCTGGTAGCGATAAACGCTCTGTCTCGTTGTCAAAGGAGGTTGTGGGACAATCTAAGCTTGTTATGATGGTGTTGGGCTCCCAAAACAGCGGACAACAGGTGTTGTATAATTTTTGTCAACAACATCACTCCTTTTCTTCAATTAGTTGTAGTCAATGCTTGCTCTTGTTATGAGTCTGTTGAACTTTTTCTCTAGTGAATGAACGATAACAAGTTGTGGTAACCTGCAGACACCTCGTACACGTCAAGTGGCACACTAATAGTTTGCTATTTGGCATGGGTATAGGTGAAGGTTACCACCTCCTGAGGATTTTTTCAAAACCTCCAATTTGAGCTTCTCGATTGTCAACTTTTGGAGATGCTGTTTGACCTGCTCTGCCCTGGTCCTTCATTCCCTGGTGTTGATGTTTATTTTATGCCACAAGTGTAGTGTTTTTTCCTTTGGTTGTAACTAATGCTACCCTTATTTAATCAATTAGGGTGTCACATGTTATTGCAACCTTTTCAAATGTTGTTCACAATGATCTGGTTTCTCTTTAGGGTTTTTCTTTTTTTGGGTTTTCTAGGCTTTCAATCAATAATTGATTTTATCAACTTTGATTAAGCTTCTTGCCCCTTGATATGCATGTATATGTATGTACTGGAGTGGGAGTATTTTAAATGTTGGTCATTCTTGTGCTTGCCTGTTCAAACCACTGGGTCCTTTTGTTTTTAATTATTGAAACGGCTTTGGTTTGACGTTTTTTATTATAGCTTTTTACTCATTTCATTCATTCTCATGAAATTTTATGATATTGTGACGTTTCGTTAAAAAGTCTTCTTGACTTCAAGCCTACATTTGTTTGCTTTGACTCTTTTGATAAGTTGATTTTGTTGTAGAAACATAATTGTATCTTTTCTTCTATCATGAGTATGATTTCTATATGGGAAGTAGAATCTACTCTGATTCTATCAAGGAAGTATCGGACAATCCTTTTTTGGTAGTTTAATTGTGGGATGTGATGGTAATTCTATAGTAAGAGGTCCGTCCTTAGGGCTTAATATGATTGTACTACAGACAAAATGTTTTTTAACCGTACAGTTTGTGATGAGACGTTGAGCGCTTGAGGGCATTAACTCAAAACTAGATCAAAGAAAACTATTGGGGTATGTTGGAGACTGTATTGGTATATAATTGATTGTTGACTTTTCAACGTTGACATGGTTCCATCCTATTGGCAAACCATCACTATTGTCATCATAAGTTGTAATTCATAACCTTCTCTTCTTTCAACTTACATCCTACGCCCTTGTATCATAATGATCAAAGCTTTTGATTAGAGACTAAACAACTAGTTATGTATGATAATTTGCTCATTGCTACCATGGCTCATTGATTATTTAATACATATCTTAATTCCTAAAGAACTAGCAGTTTTTTTCTCATTTTTGAAGGCATTTCAACAATTTTTCTTTCATTTTTTTGAAAAGTTTCTTTTTGTACATTAAAGTATACACCAAAATGAAGTATAATATGTAATTTATTACCTCAAGTTAGCTATTTTTTTTCATTGCTCCAAAGCACGTCATCAAAAAGTGCTCATGTGACCATTTTTTTTTATTTTCCTCAGTTTGGATGATGGGATGAGCCTAAAATTAGAAATTCAAAAGACCAATGTAAATGAATATTCATTTGATACACTTTGAAAAAAGAAAAAAAACATGATTAAACAAAACCTCATGAGTATATCATCTATGCATGGTCAAGGTTTAGTTGACTTCACAATATGCAATTTCTTTGAGTTGTATCTCACTTAATATTGACTATTTTAAAAAAAACACTCCAGTTGTTGAATTGGGGAATTTTAGGGAGGAATGTTGTTTTTTTTGTTGCTAAAATCATTATATTGGAGCTCAAAACACAATTTTTTTATTACTCGAAAAGCCCTCTCAAAGGTTGTGTAGTCACTTAACCCCTAAGGGTTTGAACGACCATATTATGGTCATTGTCCTTTTTTTACGAGCTTCCTAGAATGATTTTTTTTTAATAATAAAATTAAAATGTATTTTTTAATTAGGAAATCAAGTCTACTTTCCAACCTAATTTGAACCAAGTCATCCCCAATCCTTTGTCTAGTAGGCATTGTATCAAGTGCAGGATGAACAAACACTTTATTCATGCCAATCTAAATAAGATTGGAGTTCTTCTCTTTCTCAACCATGTCAATATGAATTGAACTATACCGACGAGAAATTTCCAAAGGCAAAGACCTCAATATTGTCCTAGTGTCATGAAAATTAATTTATAAAAATTTGTTCTAGTTTATTAAAAAGATGCATGGATGAGAAGCTCCTCTTCTCATCCACGAAACCAACAATAAGAAAAGTTTCATCCTAATCGTCGTCAAGAACGAGTGGATAGGCCTCCCCTGTCTCCGCTCGCCTGCTCTCCGAGTGCAAAGCCCGCCCCTCCTTCCGTTGCGCAATTCGGAAACGAAATTGTTCCGCAACGAGCCATTTCAGTTGGAGCTCCGAGGAGGAAGATTCATCAGTCAGTTGCAGCAGCCATGGCGATGATGGCAGCTTGCAGGGGGCTTCCAGCAGTGGCCTCTGCGCCGTCCCTCACCAACGCAGCAGCAACACCAAAGCAGCGCTCGCAATGTGTGTCTTTGCGCTCTGCATTTGCGGGTGTGCGCTTGCAAGGTAACAGTCTCAATATGTATATGTGTCGGCAAAGCTGCTGAGGTATTTTTTTTTTGTTTCCGATGGAGAATGAATGAGGTCTAGGAAATGGCAAGAGCGCACAGGAATTAGCGAGGGTTTTGACATTTTTAGGGTTTTCTTGTTTCTTATCTTCAATGCTCTTTGTGAGGTAGCTTGACCGAATCCCACGCACTGACCTAATTCCATTTAAATGTAGCATGACAGTGATTTTTGAGTTCGAATGTAAATCTACAATACTTGACGTCGTGGTCAGTTTCGACATTAATTAATTATTTTTTGTCCAAAAGTACCACATGTCCTCTTGTGATTGGTTTATGGTGACGTGGACCTATCAAAATATGATGTGGAAATTCGATTTCGACACAATACTGTCCGAATCTGACCCTCACATACGGTATATGCCTTATTGTTTGGCCACTTGGAAGTTAAGACACATGCTGGCTCCCTAGATTCTCTGAGTGTTCTACATTTGAGCGGAATTGGTGATTTTTATTTTTTCTTCTTTATGGGAAACTAAAAATATGAAGATAGTTTTAGCTGGGGCGTTTTTCGTAAACTGCATTACACGCCAGCCTTCAAATTTATCCTTCTCACATTTCCTGACAATCTCTCTTGTTCACATGTTAACCCCTAACTGCCCAACCGTTCAACCGTTCATTTGTTGGGACGATGTACATATTCATCCACGTTTTCTCATCCGTCATGCACTTTTTTGCAAGGAAATAAGAATATTACAAAACTCTATGAGAAGATAGCTTCATGCATGTGTGATCTGATTAGAAAGGGGATGATTCGGGAAAATTTTATGCCTCGTTTCATGTGGCAGTGATTCACTAAAAATTTCAAAGATTTTAGTCTAAATTTGCTAAACTCATTAAATTAAGCAACCAAGAAATCTGCCAAATTTGGAGAGGGGTGAGGACGTTTTGGGGTTAACTTGTGAATTCCATGAGGCAGTGTTGTCAGAGAAACTTGAGTGTACATAACATGTTCACTTTTTGAGAATTTAAAACTTTATGGAAAATACACCGTATGTTTTCGTTTCACTGCTTTTAGGGTTTGAAGCTAAAACACCGCATAATTCGGTTGTGTTGAAGTTCTTGGATTCATTATTAGGTCTACGGTTTATGCATTGAGGGTTTTGTTCTGAAACTCGCAACCTGGCCACTTAGATGCATGACTAATTAGAAACTTCTTATTAACCCTTAAAGGACCACAGCTATGTTCCTCTCTAAACACTCCAAAGTACCTCTTCTCATATAAGGACAAATAGTTTTAGATCTATGACCTTTTTGACCAATCCAACCGTAGGATATTTCAAGCAACTTGAATTTATTACCACCTACAAATTTTCAACCTTTCATGTTTCCTCAATAGTAAGATTATAAGCTTCAAAGTTGGTTGCACCTTTTTTTCTTGGGCTTGCTGCCTATATTTGTAACTTTCTAAAAATGCTGAAAATGTAAAGTTTAGTCTCAAATTTGGTAAAATAAATTTGGCAATTGTGTGCATAAGGGTGTTAGCTTATTGTGTGCAAAAATTTAAATGCATAGCTCATTGTATGAAAATTTTCAGGAGCTGCCTGCAATTAGGTTTTTCACCTTTGCATGATTGTATCTTTTGATTTATACATAACCTACGTCATACAGGTGTATCATGCAGCAGCAGCTCAGTGATTGGGCCTGTGGCCAGAAGGCCAGTGCTCGTGCGGGCCGCGGCTGCTGCCACCAAGAAACCTGACCAGGCTGCCAAGAGGGCTCGCCAAAACGAAAAGAGACGCGTGTACCACAAGGCCAAGAAGTCTGAGATTTCCACTCGCATGAAAAAGGTAGCCTTTCTCACTTGTTGATGAATTCTAATCATTGTTTTCTACAAATATGTCATTTGTCCCTCTGCATTACTCCTGCAAATTCATTATAAAGCTTTGGTCTCATGTAATTCACGCCATTCTGAGTGGTTATCATTATTAGAATGGAATTATTTTGGTATGAACTCTTGAAGTTTGAAGTAGTATGGCTCCTGGACTACTCTTGAACTCTTTCTATTGCATTTTCAAGGTATCACATTGAAGAATCTTTGATTGTAATAGAATCTGAACAAATCCCATTTCTTTCTTTGGATATTAGAGTTATCCTTAGTTTGTCAATTTACTCTGTCCAGAAATTCTTTTCCTAGTTTTTGTCCTATGTTTTATACTTCAAAGTTTCTGAACAGGAGCCGGAACCGATAAGAAACTAACTTATCAGTAAGATTGCATGCATGCGGTTCAATTATTTTAGAGTTTAAGGATAAACTCTATTGTAGAAAGAAGTTATGAATTTGAACTAAAGTAGAGGGTTCCAAAACCAACAGGGTTCTAATTTCAACAAAATTTAGACCATGCATTTATTTTAGAACACAAATCTAAGCACATCATAGAGCTCTTATTGGATGTTGACCAAAATGGTAAGCTATCTATGGTCTACCTAAATTTAGTTTCTAGGATGATTATTGTGCCTAGATTCTCTTGGAATTAGAACCCTGTTGGTTTTGGAGCCCTCTACCTTAGTGGGACTACCCTTGAACCAGAAGTGTTGCATCTACGAGGAAGAATTTGAACCTGGAAGAATCTCATTTTTGTAGTTGGATGGCACTTGCAATATAAAGAGGTCCGGAAAAAGGAGAATTTCTTTCATGGATTTGGATGTATGCAGGTATTTGTGGCGCTGGATGGTCTGAAGAAGAAGACGGATGCAAGCGAGGAAGACATCAAGCCTATTGAGACCCTGATTGCGGAGGCCTTTTCCATTATCGACAAGGCAGTGAAGGTGGGTTCATTGCATCAGAACAAGGGAGGACACCAGAAGTCTCGTTTGTCTAGAGCCAAGAGAACCCTTCTCATTCAGCTAGGTTTGTATACTCCCACCACATCAGCTTAGATTTTGATTCATTCATTTCAGTAGACTTTTCGCGGTTTTCTCTGAATTTAGTATACATTCAAAACTTGGTTGTTTTTCACTTTTTTTGAATATACACAAGAGAACCTCTCAACCTGTGAGTCCTTTTAATTGCGGGTGTTTGTATCAAATAGAACAGGGTCTTCTTAAGGTCACAAAATTCTGCAGAAACATTCCTTAAGGATGGTTGTTTGTTTTGTTTGTATGTTACGTTGAGATCTCCTGGATTGCTGATCCTGTTCTATGCACTTATTTAGTCACTTGGATGGACATTGGATTCTCCTTGACTTACACACTTCTGCAACATTTAGTGCATTTGCTCCCTTGCACGCTAATATTCACACGCTACGATTATTCAACTTTATTTGAAGAGCCTTAGAAATTACAGTTCCCCACCCTCACACACCAAATGTATACATAAAATAGTCTATGGACGAATCACTAGTAGAATGTGGGATGTATTCCACTAAACTTAGATTTGATGGGTCATTGCTTAATGTGCTATGATTGAGGCCCTAGAGACTATTTGGAAGGGCTTGCAATATTTTTCATCCTTCCAGAGCCTTCCAAGGCATGGGTGCGGATGCTCTTACATATTATATTTGTGATTGGTTTCAATGGCTTCTAAATGTGAACACCTAAGTGCTTGAGCGTCCATTTTTTGGACGATGTACAAATTTCATCCATGTTTTCTCATCCGTCATGCAATTTTTGCAGTGTGGATTTCCTACTCTAGATTCTATGAGAAGTTACCTTTATGAATGTGTGAACCAATTAGAAAGGGGATGATTTGTGAAATTTTGATGCCACATTTCATGTTCTAGTGATTCACCCAAAATTTCAAAGATTTAGTTTTGGGTGGGGGCGTCACTTTTAGTAGGAAATGATTAAGAGCATTGGGTCTAGTCCAAATATTGTTGGAAGAAAAATCCAAAAAAAATCACCCATGGGGGAGTGTTGGAAACGTGCTCTCTTCGTTCTCAGTGTGATGTTTGTAATCTGTTGTTGTACAATGGAAATAAAACATCCATTTGTTTCAAAAAAAGAATTTTTTTAAAAAAAATTCAAAGATTTCAGTGTAAAAGTGCTTTTTAAAAATTCAACTCATAAAATCAAGCAACCAAAAAATCTCCAAAAATCACTACACTTGAAGTATTACTTTTCAACCAATCACAAAATAATTCATGTACAAATTGTCGATATCCTATTTATAATCAAATTATAGAAGAATTTTGAATTTTTGAGTTTCAAATTTTATCCAAAAATATTGGTGATAGCAATCATAGATCTAACCGTATGGATAGAATAAAAATTTCATAATTTACAACTTTTATTCTTACATTATGTTCAAAATATCCCTCTTAGTTGCATTTTATAATGTATCATTGCAAAACTGCCGAATTTGGAAAGAACTCTAGGCATTTAGGAGTTAAGAACTTTCATTTCTTTTATTTTTTATTTTAGTAAACTGAACACTGTATTATAGTTTAAAACAATACAAGGCCGAATCCCAAAACCCAAATGGTCGGAAGGTATTTTCATCTTGTGATCTGTGGTGAACAAATGAACAAGTTGACACAAATTAACTGCACCTAATTTGAAAACTTTAAGAATTAAATATAGTTTCTATTATTAGATTGGCCAATTTTTTGATGTTAGAAAATTCTAATAAAAGTAACTAAGCATGGCATATTTAGAGACTACTATCACGTCATATTTGAACGCCCAAGATATATGCGATTTCATTGTTGTCCGTTATGGATAAGCATGGAGTAAAAATTCATCTGTGAGCACATATAGTGACGAACGAAACTGAGTATTGATTTGAAACTTTTCCATTCAAACAACCATATCATGAGCATCAACGGGCAAAGTCCAAAAGTGAATATGCAAAAGTTGTAGTGTGCGACATATAACACATTACTACCAAAGTTTGAAGAGAAACTCAATTGTGATTTAAAAGAAAATGAATTTCAAAGTTAGCCATGTCTAAAACTCGGTTTTGTGCGATATAATTTGGAACTACTTTAAATTTGTCAATTTTTTCTTATAGCTTCAATAAAACTTTTTGTGCCTTGGCATGTTGGTATACAACACCCAATTCGCTATTTACGCACTTGGCCATATAATCATGCACTTGGTCCCCGGAAGCATTAAAAATATTGTCGTAAAAATTTCTCTAAAAAACAACCATTTTTGTCGTTCTACAATTACTTTCATTGTAAACAAACAATTATTTAATTTAATTTTTATTCTTATCTTTATCTTTTATCTTTATCTTTTATTTTATTTTTTCTTTTATCTTTTCTTTATCTTGTTTCATTTATCTTATTTCTTTCTTGTCTTCAATTTATTTTCCTTCTTGTCTTCCTTCTTGTCTTCTTCTTTTTTTTCTATTTTTTTTCATTCCTCTTGTGGCAGCCGCAAATCCTTCGCCCGCACCAAAGACAAAAAAAGAAAAAAGAAAAAAAAAAAAAAAACTTTGTTTTTTTTTTTTTTTTTGGAGTTCGTCTTCTTTTTTGTTTGGGGCTCATGAACCCTGAAAATAGAAATTTAAAAAAATAAAATTTTAGGGTTCAGCCGCCGGCGGCTGAACCCTAAACGGCGGAGGATGCACAAAATTTTATTTTTTTATTTTTTATTATTTTTAGTCTGCTGTGCGCTAGAGGGTGCGCGGCCGCGCACCCTTTGCCTCATTTATCTCCTCTCCTCCTCTCCTCCTCTCCCTCTCTCCCTCTCTCCCTCTTCTTCTCTCTCCCTCTTCTTCTCTCTCCCCTATATATATGAGGAGAGGGGAGAGGGGAGAGAGAAGAAGAGGGAGAGAGGGAGAGAGGGAGAGAGGAGAGGAGGAGAGGAGAAAATGAGGCAAAGGGTGCGCGGCCGCGCACCCTCTAGCGCACAGTAAACTAAAAATAGAATTTTATTTTATTTTATTTTATTTTATTTTATTTTATTTTTTGTGCATCCTCCGCCGTTTAGGGTTCAGCCACCGGCGGCTGAACCCTAAATTTCTATTTTTTTAAATTTCTATTTGCAGGGTTCATGAGCCCCAAACAAAAAAGAAGACAAACTCCAAAAAAAAAAAAAAAAAAAAAAAAAAAAAAAGTTTTCTTTTTCTTTTCTTTTTTTTCTTTTTTTGTCTTTGGTGCGGGCGAAGGATTTGCGGCTGCCACAAGAGGAATGAAAAAAAATAGAAGAAAAAGAAGAAGACAAGAAGGAAGACAAGAAGGAAAATAAATTGAAGACAAGAAAGAAATAAGATAAATGAAACAAGATAAAGAAAAGATAAAATAAAAAATAAAATAAAAGATAAAGATAAAAGATAAAGATAAGAATAAAAATTAAATTAAATAATTGTTTGTTTACAATGAAAGTAATTGTAGAAGGACAAAAATGGTTGTTTTTTAGAGAAATTTTTACACAAAAAATTTTAAGCAAGATTTGCTCATGAAATGAACGCACTTGACCAAGTGCATAAATAGCGAATTGCGTGTATTACATCGCTTTAGAGTGTTGTACGCAAAAATTGAAGGAAGTCGACATTTATCGAATTTAAAATATCCACAATTTGACAAACATGCAAATGATGTTGGTTCTCAAGATATTTGAATATTTTTTTGGATTTGAGAGTTTGGGACTGCATTGCCCATTGTATAGAGAGCATAGGTTGCAATATGAACCATTGTTACATCTTAATGCCTTTACATTTGAAATAGTTGTTGAATAGGCCAATGTGTTCAATTTATATATTAGAGTTGTATAATGTAGTTTTTTGGTTTGACTTTTTTGTACAAAGTCTAGGGTTCATGACACACATACTCAATTAACCAATTGAACAACTTGTTTTTATTGTGTTCTGTATCATCAAAAAATTGTCAATTTTATGAAAGTCAGTGTAATTTCTGGCAGTTTTGAAATTTTTGATGATATTGAAAATGATATGTTTTTTTTATTTTGATTTGTAGGATTGATTATGTGCGTCATAAACTCTAGTTTCCGTACAAAAAACCTAAACCAAAAAACTACATCATATAGCTCTAATATATAAATTGAACGCATTGCCCTATTCAACAACTATTTCAAATGTAAAGGCATTAAGATGTAACAATGGTTCATATTGCAACCTATGCTCTCTATACAATGGGCAATGCAGTCCCAAACTCTCAAATCCAAAAAAATATTCAAATATCTTGAGAACCAACATCATTTGCATGTTTGTCAAATTGTGGATATTTTTAATTCGATAAATGTCAACTTCCTTCAATTTTTGCGTACAACACTCTAAAGCGATGTATACCAACATGCCAAGGCACAAAAAGTTTTATTGAAGCTATAAGAAAAAATTGACAAAATTTAAAGTAGTTCCAAATTATAGCGCACAAAACTAAGTTTTAGACATGGCTAACTTTGAAATTCATTTTCTTTCAAATCACAATTGAGTTTCTCTTCAAACTTTGGTAGTAATGTGTTATATGTCGCACACTACAACTTTTGCATATTCACTTTTGGACTTTGCCCGTTGATGCTCATGATATGGTTGTTTGAATGGAAAAGTTTCAAATCAATACTCAGTTTTGTTCGTCACTGTAAGTATTGAAGGTTATTAGAAGTGAGAACCAAGTTGTCTACATACAAGCCAAGGAGAATTAGATTAGAGGAATGCCTCTTAACCCTAAACGTACCAATCCTTTGAACAAAAGTAGATTCTAGCCTCAAAAGTAGATATTAGCATGGCTCAAATGTTCATGAGGTGTACATGAGAAGACCATTGCAAGCATAAAATCTACTCAACAAATTTGACATACTTATAGTTGGAGGCCTCTCCAATATTATCAACAGCTCCCCATCACAAGAGATTTATTGTAATTGGTAGAGAATTTGATAGGCTTTCAAAGGTGACTTGGATGAAAATCATCCGAGGTTGTATGAGAAAGTTACAAGGCTTCGAATTTGTTTATGATCCAGTTTGTGGACGCTAGGACGTTTAAGGGGTTCATACGCACATTGATGTCGCTTGCATATCGGTGAAAACCTTGGCTTAAAAGAAATTTATCGAAAAACTCATATCCTAGTTGAGGTGTTTGCTTGAGAGCATAAAGTGATTTAAGGAGATGACATATTTTGTACTTATTGTCGGGTTGAATATAATTGTCAAATTAGGTGATATATATTCACTTAATAATCCGTTTAGAAAGTTGGTGATAACATTCATTTGATGAATATGATAATTATAAATAGTGGCTAAGGCTCATAAAAGCCTAAGAGAAGTCATTTTTATAACAAGGGAAAAGGTTTCAAACAAATTGATACGTGCTTGTTGGTAGCAACCACGGGCAATAAACGTAGCTTCATAACAAGCTAGAAAGCCGTCAGAATTGTATTTAGGTCGAAACAGTCATTTAGTGTTGATAATAGCGCAATCAAGTAGTGGATCAACAAGTTTCTATGTTTCATTTTGAAGTAAGGATTCATATTCTGTATCCATAGTCTTTTTCTATGGAAATGCCTTGAGACCCGTAAGAGCATCATTTACTGTAATAGAATCAGAGTATTGCGTCATGAACGCATATGCTTAAGAATTTTCATTGTGAAACTTAGTTGTACGCCATTGACCTTTAGATGTATGTTGAGAGCGTCTATTTGGAGATGCGGTGGTTGATTGGACTTGATGTAGGTGGACATGTTGATGAGCGTTAAGTTGAAGGGAGATAAGAAGAGTAGATGACCGATAGTAGGTGGAATATAAAGGGATCCAAAGCAATTTTATTAGATTTCGAGTTAATTGTTGGGACGACAACATTATCTTGTTCAGATTTTATGTTAGTACCAACACGTTGAGTATTGCGTCGTGTACGCATATGCTTAAGACTTTTCATTGTGAACTTACTTGTACGCCATTGACCTTTAGATGTACGTTGAAAGCATTTGTTTGTAGATGCGGTGGCTAATTGGACTTGATGTAGGTGGACATGTTGATGAGCGTTAAGTTGAAGGGAGATAAGAAGAGTAGATGACCGGTAGTAGGGTGGAATATAAAGGAATCGAAAGCAATTTTATTAGATTTCAAGTTAGTTGATGGGACAACAACATAATCTTGTTGGGATTTTATGTTAGTACCAACAAGTTGAGAATGATGTGATGACAAGGCTAGTGGGTTGTCATCACACTACAAGTTGAGGTGTCGTTTTTCACTTTGCACGATTTATTTCATTCTCACTTTGCACGATCCTGTTCATTGTCACTGTGCACAATCTTCTTCATTGTCACTTTGCACGATCCTGTTCATTGTCACTCTGTACGATCTTCTTCATTGTCACTTTGCACGATCTTGTCCATTGTCACTATGCACGATTTTGTCAAATTTCACTCTGCACAATCCTGTCCATTGTCACCGTGCACAATCCTATCCATTGTCACTCTGGACGATCCTGTCCATTGTCACTCTGCACAATCCTGTTCATTGTCACTTTACACTGTACACGTTTGTCCTAAGTGACAAATTGCACTCTCCAAGTTCAACCCAAAAATTGGTGAGTGCAAATTTATGTTGTTTGACTCACAGGAGTGAAAAGCAATGCATTCTCCTTGTAGAGTCAATTAAATAGTAGTAATCCGAATCAAGATAAGGTAATTTTGCAAACTTAGAAGGTGAAGAGGCTCCTTTTGGAAACAAGTGGCCTTCAACAAAATAACATCACCAATTGTGAAGATAAAGTGAGTATCAAGCTCAATATGGGAATTATATACGGGATATCATTTGATTTCATGAGGCTCATCATAATCAAGAAAGAGACATTTCTGACTTTTAATACCAAAATTCGTTCTTTTCTCATCAAGGATGGGAGAATAGGCAGTGCAATCAAAAAAATTGAAATGACTTACATTAGGCTTAAACCCAGTCCATAATTTGTAAAAAGTAATATTGTTGAAAAAAAAAGTATAAAAACAATTCTATAATTGCATGATGTGTGAAGTGCTTTGGCCCAAACCAAATTTCTTAACATGACAAATTGAACATGCTTTGGGAGGACTCCACAAAAGTTCTATTTTTCCTTTTAGAAACTCCATTTTGAATTTGGTTATAAGGATTTGTGAAACTCCATTGTGAAACTCCATTTTGAATTTGGTTTGGTCGAGACTAAATGTAATATGAAATGGATTGTAGATAACTAGAATTTCATTAGTTAAATTTTTACATGATCTTATATGACTAGATGTTGAATAATTACATGATTATATTTTAAAATTAAAATTCTTTCATTCCATGATATTTAATAAGCTTTAAGAAGCTAAGAACGAAAAAATGTGCTAGGATTTGTTTCTTAAAACACATGTACATATGGTAGTTTAGTAAAACATGAAAAGTATATACCAAAAATAGTGTGGAAAGGGTAAAAATCAATACATTATCATTTTTTGCTACAATTGAAATAAAATTAACATTTTTATTACAGACCAAATTTAAAGCATCAAAGACGGGTAATTTTGAAAAATAAATTTGATGAACATCATAATTAGATAAGAAGTAAAATATAATTGAATACATTTTCTAATTAAAAACATTTACATTCACTATTTCAAAAGTAGTACTTGATTTTGAGGCCTTTTACCCACCCATACTATGAGAACGCTCCTTTGTTATTACTTATTAACTAAATAATTAACAAGCTAAATTTGATGTTTTATCACGCTGTTCTTATTTTGCACTAAAAGAAAGAGATGTAGCTTATGATCAACAAAGGAGCATTATATTAAACCTAAACGCTTAAAATCTTCAATCAATTATAAACTTTTTTCCTAATATTTTACCAATTATTGAGGAGATCAAGGAGACTCTTGAAGACAATCCCTTTGTTAATAATGTGTTAAGACAATTGGAGCTAAAAGAAGCCGAAGATTTTGAATTTGAGGATGGATTATTGTGTTTCAAGTATATGTTACATGTACCTCCTAGAGCCGCTAGGCTTCAAAGCCTTCAAGTGCATCATAATTTTCCAAGTGCAGGCCATTTTAAATATAACGAGACACTCGAATTAATATCAAGAGATTATTGGTGGCCTTAATGGTCGAGATTTGTGAAGGATTTTATCCGGTTTTGTACTATTTGTTCTCGAGCTAAAGATACACGTCATCAACTCTTACAACCACTACTAATTCCAAAAGAACCTTCAGTTGGTTATCTTTATCTATGGATTTTATAACCAATCTTCTAAGTTCCAAATCTTCCAATTCTATTCTTGTTATTGTAGCCTAATTCACCAAGATGTCACATTTTATTCCTTGTAAGAAATCAATCAATATCAAAAAAATTAGTAAGTTTTCCCTTGATAATGTTTATTGCATTCATGGTCTTTTTGTGAATTTTACCTCTGATCAAGGTCAACAATTTATTTCCAAGTTTTGGAGGGGACTCTTTAAAATTTTGAATTTCAAGATTAATTGTTCTTCAATATATCATCTACAGATTGATGGACAAAAAAAGCGGGTCAATCAAGTCTTAGAGCAATATCTTCAAATGTTGCACTATAAATTTTTATGAAGACAACAGGATGGATCTTCTACCATTTGCAGAGTTTGCTTATAATAATACCATACATTCATCAACCAAGAAAATTCCGTTTTTTTCAAATTATGGTCATCATGAGGGCAATGGTTTGATAAGGGTACCCAAAAGCTCTTTGAGCTCTAAAATCAGCTCATGTGGCAACTTTAAATGAGTCCCTTTTTAAAAAATAAAATAAAAAATAAATTCACCAGATGTGGTTTTGATTTCCTACACTCATGCAATACACAAAAAAAATTCACATAAAAATTGAAGAAGTGTAAAGATTTTAAAAGAGAATTTTTGTACAAATATCAAAATCTATCCCGGTTGCTTAAAGAAATTCAAAACATTTGTTTAAAATATCCAATGACGTCATTTTGGTACCAATTTTTGACATGAAGTACATTTAGATGTGTGTTATTTGAAATGATTAATTTGAACGATTAAAAATATTATTCATTTTGTACTAGAATGCCCGCAAATGTTGATTTTTGGCAATTTTTCTCACAAAGCATAAATACATTAAAATTAATTTATTCAATTGAAAATTTGAACCTGAGTTAAAGTATTTCATGTCACCTAGGTGTGGATATTTATTTAATTAAAAATATTTAATTTAATTTGATTGAATTGGACAAATTTGTTGAAATTTCACTATTTTGATTTCTCTGAGAATATTTAGAAGAACGTGGCTACATAGGCTCAAATTTGTCAAAGAGTGCGATATATCGCCCCCAAAAAATGTGGATTAACATACCCATTACCACCCAACACTTGATTCCGCCCTTGTGTATAGTTGGTAGTGTACATTCTAGTACAGTGACAATGAACATCCCTAATTCATGAGTACATGAGAGCAGAATTGTTAAATGAATGATAATCAATTCTTTTATTTTGGGCTTTTTAGTGTCTCATTGCACCAATAAAGAATAATTTGGCTACAACAACCAAAATTTCAATATAAGATTGCCATAACATCAGTTTTTTATAAAATATTGGATGAAATGGCTAGGTTCTAATGAAAATAATATAAAAATGTGGATGAAAAGCATTTTCTATCTAGAATAGGAATGAACGCAAGAATATGTTGTTCCACTGTATTATTTTGTATAGTCAGTTTAGCACTCACCGGAAAATGAGATTGTCATATATATCTTCAACGTTTCTATAAAATCTCGTATAAAATATTGGATGAATTTGCCAAATTTTGATGAAAATAACATAAAAATGCGGATGAAAAGAATTCTCTATCCAAAATATAGATGAATGTAGAAATATGTGGTTCCACCATATTTCCTCAATTTCATAATAAGAGTCCAAAACCACATATTTTCTTGCGTTAATTTAAGAGTCCACATTCATTGTGTTGCCTCCCTATAGTGACTTCCTACATTTTTCCATCGAGACACACGCAGTTCTAAAATTTGCCATGCGTTTCAATCCTTTCAACACGATTAGGCTCTATTTCCATCTTAAATCTTAATTTTTTTTTTCTGTAAAGTGAATTCTTATTCATAACATTCTTTAGTCCTTGTTGGACTACATCCTTTACACTATAGCAACACTATAAAGAAACTACTAATAAAATAGTCCAGCTCTCCGACCCTCTTTGCTTGGATCAATTGAAGTTAAAAAAAACTCTTTGCGGTTCTTTTGATCTCCTGACAAATGCTTTAGCTTTGGAGGAGAGACACGGGCCTCTAAATAACGTTATGTTAAGAAACGGAGGGAGTATTATTTTGTATCGTCCGAAAAATGAAAAATGAAAAAAAAAGGCTAATAATAATAGAGTTATCCGTAAAGAGAGAACGAAGACTTAACTTGACTGCCATAGTATTTTCAATCTTCGTATAGAATTTTCTAACACCCACTCACACAAGCCACGAAGCTCCTTTCCTTTGGGGAGCATGAAGTTGGTGTGGGGGTACGTAGAGATTCCTCCCTAGGAACTCAAGTTAGCCTTGGGGGAGGTAAGGTTGAGGGCTCCTAAACCAACAGGGTTGTAATTCCAAGAGAATCTAGACTATGCATTTATGTTAGAGCACAAATTTAGGCACATCATAGAGCTCTTATTGGACGTTGACCAAAACAATAAGCCATCTACAGTCTACCTAGATTTTGGTTTATACAAGTGCATAGATTCTCTTATATGTTGGTTTTGGAGCCCTCGACCTTACTCTTGCATTGGGGAGGTTCAAGGTTCAAATCACTTCGATAACGTACTGTGTTGTGATTGGTCGAAAAAGAAGGATCAAAACTCATTTTTGCAGCATTATGCCTTGTCTTTCTTCTTGTGGAATTTTTTTTGCTCGACTTTCCGGATAACTCTAATGGATACCGGCATGTCCACCTTAACAATCAGTGAACGAGTTGTCAAGATGTCAAGACCCCACTGGCCTACGTACAGAGTACAGACAACCCACAGCACCGTAGATTCCTAACCCACTTTCGTAGATACTTCATAATCTACCAATTCAGTGAAGAGCTTCTTAGAGGCCGTCCGCCATAGCCGAAGAAATGAAGCTTGCACAGGAGTTGCCTATTCCAGAGCCACCGTCATCACCACCACCATCATCATCATCATCATCATCATCATCATCATCATCATCCACTGCTTCTCATTTGCACAATTTCCACTTCACCGCAATTGGGTCGCATCGTTTTTCACGGTCAGAATTACTCTCATCTCTCGCATTTGGGTTTTGCTTTTCAAGTGCCTTAGTTGCTGATGAAGGTTTGTTTTCATTTCCTCTTTTTGTTGTGGGAAATGGAGTTCTGGTTTTGGTTTGATTGGTTTGATTGTTAGATGGCCAATTCGGCTTGAGATTTCCGTCTTGGAAAGGGCGGCCGGCCTGTCGGTAGTTTTGGAAAATTCAAAAGCGGTGATGTATTCAAGGTAGAGATCTTCATATCGAAGATCAATTTAGGTGCTAGTATGGAGGGTGTTGGTAGACTCGCTTTTTAAAAAAATTATACCAAATTTAGGTTAACCCTAAACGGGACCAAATTGGGCCTGTGTTTCTTTACTACCGGTTGCTTTTTTTTTCTTCTTATTTTAAACTGACATATGCAATGTTCTTATGATAAAATCTGGCCCCATCTGACTGACTTCTATTATTTTCATTCATTTTTAAACCATGGGTTAAGCTGAGTTTGCTTGGGTGCCAGGTTAACCTCTATTGGCGTTTTTTTCAAGCAGTTTTGAGTAGGCCATATAGAGACTTTCTTTTGCCTGTTTTTTGGACCAACATATGCAATGTGTTGTTTGCGAGGGTTTATTGACGAACTGATATGTGATTGCAGGTTAACATGAGCCCAGTTTATGGCGCACCTTGGTGTCATTTGGGATTCTAAGATTACACAATTGGCTACTTGTGATAATTTGGAGGAAGGACTATGGATTGTCTCCAGAAAGTCTAGTTGATCTTGGAGGTTATAGTTGATCACCTTTATAATAATAAGCATGGTTGCGGACGCGGTTTTCTTTGATCTGAGCAGCTCAGATGAAGATGATGAAGACCATAATCAAAACCGGAGTGTTTCGGCAGACTCACCAGGACTCAACGTTTTGTCAAAGGTAATATTGCTTGTACTTTGTTCCCTAGTTATGTGAGAGAGATCATCTGTTTGTTTGTGTATTTCTGTAAATAAGACGTACCATTCCTATGTCTTAAAGAAAATTTTATTGAGGGTTGGTGGGTCGAGTATTTTCGTATTTTCCACACTGAAGTAATTTATGTTGTCTTGTCTTTACGTGGACTACCTTTCTACACTGACTGGGTTCTTGTCTTAACCCCTGAAGGACCATAAGGCCTCCAGGGGGCTTCATGTTGTTTTTAGCAGTTTTTATGAGGTTTTATAATACTTAATTTTGATCAAATTTGTTTGTTTTTTCTTGACCAAGATATGCAATGTTCTTCACTAGTTCCGGAGATATAAAATTTGGTCCAAGCCGAATTATCTATTTCACAATATGATCATTGTAAAACCATGAATCCTTGGTCCTTTAGGGGTTAACAATTACTTTTTTCGTATAGGTCTGCAACCTCCATGTGGAGGATGATGATGTGGTGATCATCGACAAACCTTCAAGTAATGACAAAGTGAAAAGGGACAAGCCAAGAGTAATCAGAAGTGTGATGGACGACGACGAGTGTTGTATGTTGGATACTGATCCTGGTGCTACTGAGACCACTGAGTGTACTCCTCCTCTCGACTCCGACGAATTGGTCATGACTGGAGAAAAAGGACCTGTAAGTGACCTCAATGTTCTCTTTCCCTGTTCTTTTTTAACCCCTAAGCGTCTGTAGTGTAGGAAAATTAGACAAATCGTCTGTTTGTGTGAAAATGAATTCAGTTTGACACGATCGACACCGTTGATCTTGTAGTGTAGAACAAGAGCTTTAAAATGATGTATTGCAATCAGAAAACCGAGGCAAAATGAGAAAATGCTAGTTCAGTGATGCAGACGGTCACATTGGGCGTTTTAGACGCTTTAGGGGTTAAGATTACTTTTTTGGTCTGAAACTTTCTATTTCCTGTGCAGGTGGCATGTAGAGATTTTCCACATGCTAGGTATCTATGCGTCCATTTTCCGTTCAAGACTACCCCTCATGCCAATTTCTGTACACAGGTGAGTTCTCTACATCCTTCGATCCTTTCTTATGTATTTTACAACATATGATAAGTACTTCACTTTTAAATTAGGTGCCAATTGTATGAGTTCTACTTGTGTCTTTTCACATCTTGACTTAGAGATTGTGTTTTCTACCAGATTTGAGATTTAGTGAAAGTTACCGCCTCGGTGATAATGCTCGGATAACTTGAGCTGGTATTGTTTCTTCTCAAGTTTGCGAGTATGTCGCTTGCTTTCTCCATCTTATACGTGGCATGTTGTACAACATGAGAAAAAGCATGTATGTGGTTCTAATGGATGGGCTGTGGTGCAGTGTCATTGTTATGTTTGCGATTCATTAGCTCCATGTTCTCTGTGGGGCGATGGAAACAGTGCCAACGATCACTGTCACGCATCAGAGGAGTCTCCTTGGAAAACGCTCCGGAAGCTTGCCAAATGTCGTCCCGTTGCTTCTTCTCGTCCAGCAGGAACAGCAACAGCAACAGCAACAGCTCAACCGGCATTTGCTATCCCAAGTGAGACATACTGCACCTTGCTCTTGGTTCCAAAACAGAATATGTTTCTGGGGTTATCTGTCCAAATTTGTTCACATCGTCTTTTTTTGGCAGGGACTATCAAAAAACGATACTTCTGTTATTATAACCCTTTTACACTATTAGGTTCTGGTTTGGTATATTTGGTCTTAGGGTTTCAGTGTTCTACCTGGTTTAGCCGTCTCAGTCTCAAGGTTTCCGTTGCGGCTATCTCGTTTACAAACTCTTAATTTTTTTGGGAAAATTTCTTTTGAGTTTGGAGAAAAGAAATTGTGAGGAATTCTTTTTTTTGGTACCAGGGCCCGAAACCTTGTTTCTACGCCGATCTGCTTTTGCTAGTACAAGAGATGATTTTTCTTGTTGCATTCTCTCTTTCTGGGAGTAGAGGATTGCATTAGGTTAAGTAATTTGTTACATGTTTTAGATTCCATGAGCATTGGTACTGAAATATGACCTTCACCTAGCAGGTCTGACCACTGGGATTGCAAATCCAACGGGAGTAAGCAAATTTGTCACTGTATCAAGCATGTTGCAAACACATGCTACATCACCAATTAGTCCAGTAGTTGCTCCAATCCCTGCTGGTTTAGGGGTCTCACAACGCACGACGGCAAGAGTATACAGTCCAGGTTTAGTTATCAGTTTAAGGGGAAAAGGTCGAGGAAAGCCTTCCCAACCTCAACATCACCTTGGAGTAGCGCGGTCACCGAAACCTCATCGATCCTCAAGTACAGTAATGTCTGGATTCTCAGGGAATAATAACAACAGACCTTTACCAAGATCTCCATCAGCTCCCTCTGGAAGAATTACAGGAGATTCAACACCTGCACAGGTTCCTCGAGCTCCGCCGATTCCACAAGCTCCACAACATCCCCAGTTTACTCCCTACCTTAGTGCAGCGCCTCTGGATACTTCTGGTCCTTTGCCTGCTCTGAATACGGTGCCTGGCACAGTGACACCACCTGTAAATTTTCCACTTGCAGTAGGCAACTCAACAGCTGCTTATTATTACCCTTTCCCGGCTCCACCGTTACCCAACAGTCCGCCACCGTATATTCCTCCGCCGCCGCCCCCTTGTGCATACACTCCTCAACCTCCTGCAGCATACAATTACCCGTCTCCCGGTGCCACTGTATATGACCATTACCCCATGCAGCAGTTTCCGGGTGTTGCAAATACAAGTGTTGCAGAGTTCGGTTCTGATAGTAGGTACGTCTCTGCCTTGAGTGACCTGCAAGTGAAACAGTATGAGGATCAAGGGAGCTCACAGTCGCAGTCGTCATCGTCGTCGTATGCTGCGAATTACGCGTCGTCTGAGTACGTAGCGCAGGATTATAGGAGTCCAGTAGTGGATTATGCTGGTGCTGGTTCTGGTGGAGGTGGTCCTATTGTTGCTGATATTCTGGCGGGGCCGATTGCAACCGAAGGATGGGCGGCGGACATGTTCGACACGTTCTCGGCCGGCGGGGTTGGCGCTGATTCCCATCACCAGTCAGGGGGGGTCACGTCCTTGGAGAAGGTGTTGGAGCAAATGGCCGGGGATGATTATCTGTGGGAGCAGTTCCCTTGTTGGTAACTATCAATGGAAACATCAATGATGCAACGTTGGGGTTGATTTTGGAGGTCTGAGACACCGCAATTGTTAACGACCGGAAGAAAGACGTAATTGCCGATGCTGCTGCATTGCCGGTCTCTGGAATACGTACAGATTGGCGCAATGTCATCCTCCCAGGTGCTGCTTTTGAGCTTTACTTGACGAAGTCATCAAATATTTATTCAGGGAACCACATCTAATTTGTAACACTGGGTTCTTGTTAGCAATCCAAAGAGAATTCCAACGCACCAAAGAATGCATTATTTGAATAGCAGTTGCAGAAGTCACAAGGCTTCAAAGTTTTATTGGTAGATGATCTCAAACTAACGAGTTTTGATGGTATACATTCTCAAAAATGAAAATGAATTTATTATGGAGGATTGTGAGAGCCAAATATGGTCTATGGTCGTCTGGTATTGTTCTCTGATGATTTTCAGTGTTCTAAGAAGCTGTTGCTTTCTGCTGTTTGCAGATGATTATGGAGAATATGCCGGTCCAGACATATTAATAGTTAATGCGGCTGATCAATTCTGTGAAAGGACATTCAGTTCTTCCAGTTTTGCAAGATTAGGTTTTCACAAGAAGTTGAGACTTATGTAGTCATGTTATCCGCCTCATTGAGGTGCCAAGTTTGTGCAGGGCATTGAAGCTCTCGGACAGACCAAATGTATAGAGACTTCGCTTAGTTTACATGGAACCTGCTTGTACTGCTTGTACTGCAGTGGATTGGATGTACCAATATTCTAAGAAACTTCATAATCCATTAGTACTCATGCGACATAACAATGGCATAATTCAGGAGCTTATTGGGAAAGCAAATGAACAGATTCATTGCGCAAAACTGAACTTCTCGTACAACTACTTCTCGATTCAGTACGTTTGATATTACACTAGGCAGCCCTTCCACTAGGCTTGATATTACACCAGGGCTTATGAGGGCAGAAAACTTGTGTCTGCAAGGACAGATCTGCCATTCTCATCAATCCCTCTGTGATAGCACGCATAGTTATGATTCCGGACGCAAACTGATCACCCAAGTTACCCTCGCTACCATCAACACCTTCTCCCTTGTGGACGTTCTCTCAGAGCTGCACAATGAGCTGCTGACAGACCCCTTTCACTCTTGATCAAGAGGTTGGATGTGCAGCAGCCCAACCAAAAAAATTGCATGCTCAAAACCAATTGGGTGCTGAGCACACTTGCTGTTCATTTCCGGCTGGGGTAGAGCTGAGCCTGTCGGTGTCTTCTGTGTGTCCAGGAATCTTCTCAATTGCTTTCCGGCACTCTGTTCACAAGAGTCACAGATATTATATACCGTAATAAGACACACTGATGCTACCAAAGACATTCAGCGTCGGTAGTAACGCACATCCAAACATAAGTTGATGAAGCAAGCAAAGAAAAGAGAGTCAACATTAGGAATTTAGGATTTTAAACGATTTCCGTGCGATATCTGATATTTCATGGGTTCGTATATTTTTGAACAGATTTCGCACTAATTCCCACGGATTGTGCACTGTAAGATAACGAAAAGAGTGAATGTATAAGCCGTGCGGGTTCAGTGCAAAATTAGCGCAAAGTCCGTGCCAAATCATGTACAACCCCATGAAATATCGTATGTGGCACAAAAATCGTTAAAAATCAGTGAGGCCCTAAATTCCTGATGCCAGCATGAGATGTGGTTGTTACCTCCAAGGAAACTCGCTGGTATCAACTCCGGCCGCATGAAGCGCATCAACATGTTGCAAAGCTTCCCGACACTCCTCTCGATCGTCAAAGTATTCTTTCGTCTCTCCCACTATTTGGTATGTTTCATGACCTTTCCCAGCTATCACCTGAAATAAAAGACATTTAGATTGTTTTAGGGGTTAGGGGTACAAAGCAACTAACAATACAACGCCAGAACTGACACCGACTTCATCCCAGAAAACCAGGACGATTCGAAACCCGTTTAGGAAGAGGGAAATAAGGTACATAGAAGAAAATACAATTTGACAGCCCCATGCGCGTTCCTAAATAGAAGACCAAAAACTCTTAAATAGGAAAAAAGAGATTACTCCCTCTGTCCCGAATCCATGGTTTTTGGCATGTTTTTTTTGGCAATATTTGTCCTATGTTGTTTTACTGCCAACGTGAACCCTGTCCACTTCAAACAAGATAGACAATGAGAGTGGCACAAAAACTACATACTACTATTAAAACTAAACCATTTTTTGAGTGAGACACAGCTGTTTTCTTTTCGCGAAAAAAAAAAATCTTAAAGTTAAAATCCGATAAGTTAGAACATGCCAAAAACCACGGATTTTATTTTATTTCGGGACAGAAAGAGGGAGTATGATTCAGAGTCACATACCACTGCATCACCTTCTTCGCCCATGGCCACACCAGCTCGGACGGCGATGGTGCGAATGTCATACACAAACAGTCGGTGGCCATTGGGAAGAGGAGGGTAGTAATCCTCCTCCCCCCATTTGCAGTATTCTTCCATCGACCACCCCACGCCAGCTAACATGTCATCTAAAATGTCCACTGTACAGACATTGGAGAAACTCAGAATCAGAAACAATTAAAACCAATGTACTACTACCAGCTGGGACAGATCGTGAAAAAAATTAAGGGGCTGGAGTGGAGAATACTAACATGGCTCTTCAGTTCTTGGGTTGTCAGACGTGAAGATACATACGTCGCTCTTGTCTGAGGCAATCTTCGCCATCATGGGCCGCTTGCCTTTATCTCGGTCGCCCCCACACCCCACCACTACACACCAACAAATCAAATTTCTCCTCATGCTCATAGGGTAGATTTTCTTTTTAAAAGAAGGTAGAAACGACTGAAAAAAACACTCTCAGATTTGAACAATTTGAGACTGACCCCTCCATTTTTTACTGGAATAGGGTCAGCAACTCCACGTTGACACAATTCAAGGAGTTTTCATCTTTGGCGTCAATGCTAAGATCATGTGAATTACACGGTCAGACTTTGAAGAACCTCCTTACTAACACAATTTTTTAACAAGGCTGAATCATCACATCATGGTATAATTGCTTAACCCCTAAAGGTCCAAGAACCCCAAATTGGACTCCATGCTTTTTAAGTAGGTCCTATTTGAACTTCCTCTTGTGCAAATTTTTTTTTTTTGACCAACACACATGCAATGATCTTCACTAGTTCTGGTGATATAAAATTTGGTCCCATCTGAATTCTATTTTTCACAATATGATAGATTGATTTTGACATTTTAAAACTATGAATCCTTGGTCCTTTGAGGGTTACCCAACATGGGAAGTGGTCAGCATGGAAAGCAAACATCATAGTGCTTTGGGTTCATTGTGAAATAACCATAGATAGTTACCTGTGATGATTCTCCTGGGACCACACTCGCGGACTGTATCCAACAATCTGGAGAGAGCATCAGGTGTATGTGCGTAATCCACAATCACAGCAAACGCTTGCTCTTCATCAATCAGTTCACATCGTCCCGGCACAGCATCCACTTCCTCAATACCCCGGACGATGTCCTCTAAAGGGGCCTCCACAGCAATACCTACATGATTCCACGGGTTCGTCATGTTTTTCCCACCTCTAATGGCTTGCCAAAACGCAAGCGCAAACATGAACAAGCACGTGATGTTGCTCTAAGAGAGCCACTTTAGATTGCACAACAAGCTTAAAATTTGAACCAACATCCTGAGCAACATAACAAGCTTTAACCCTTAAAGGACCGAGAAGCCTGAATCAGGTCTCATGTTCTCTTTAAGCAGTTTTGAGTAGGTCCTCTGCAAACCTCCTTTTGTTCAAGTTTTGTTCTTTTTGGGCCTACACATACAATGTTCTTTACTGAAAAAAAATATTTGGTCCCATCTGAATAACATATTTCACAATGTGATCAATTGAATTTGTCATTTTAAAACCATGAATCCTTGATCCCATAGGGGTTAAATAATCCTGGTGACACAAAGATTCCATTCCACCTCAAAGAGGTAGCTTGAAACCTTGTTATCTAAAGCATGCCCATTTACACACCACCTCTTCTTCATGCTCATTTTGGTAACGAGTAAGAAATGATTTTTGCACTAATTAAGGTGTAGGATTAGTGCAAAAAGCTACGTTGACTTGGTTGATAGATCATTATCCTGATTGTAAATGGTGGAGAAACGAGCTTAGTGATGAGACATATCCCAGCACTAGGAACCAAAAGTGCAAATTCAGAATGTACTGTACGTGCAAGAGAAAAGCCACTCACCAACAGCCACAGCAGCAAGGATGTTGTACACGTTGTGGCGTCCCAGCAGGCCGGAGGAGATTTCCACATTGCCACGGGGAGTGCGCACCAGAAGCTCGGACTCGAACAGGGAGAGCTGGACCTCCAGAGGGAACACGTCGGCGCTCTTGTTCTCCATGCCGAATGTGACAACAGGGACGTCCGGGTTGCCTTGCTGCACGAAGTAGGGCGCATGCGGGTCATCGATATTCACAATCTTGCGGTGCCGCTCGGGATCCACCATCTTCGCAAACAGCTTCCCTTTGGCTGCTTTGTACTCGTCCTCCGTCTTGTGAAAGTCCATGTGATCGCGCGTCAGGTTCGTGAACACGGCCACGTCGAAGTCCACCTCCTTGCATCGCTCCAGCACCATGGCGTGCGAGGACACCTCCATAATGCACGCGTCCGTGCCATGGTGCACCATGCTGGCCATGAGCTTCTGCAAGTGCACGGCATCCGGCGTCGTGTGCGATGCCTCCAGCTTCTTCTTGCTGTTGATGTAGTAATTTATCGTCCCTAACAGACCTACTTGCGACCCCATCGCTTCATACATGCTCCGAATCAGGTACGACGTTGTCGTCTTCCCATTTGTTCCTGTGATGCCTACAACAGCCAGGCTCTTGGAAGGATGCCCATAGAACGCACCTGCAAGAATGATGTTACACACACTCAAAAACCAAACTGTTAACAAAAATCCAAACAGGCTTCTCTATTGAATGTACGCCGGAGTTCGTTCAATCTCTGAAATAACATTGTAGATTATACCACGGTACCGTTGACTGCAGCACACTTGTATAACTATGTCACAGTGATAAATATTAAAGAGGTTTGAGAAGAAAGGATACTAAAACCATCCCATGCCTGTCACCAACAGAACTCTAATCTATGCATACACTTGGTTGGCCTTCAATTAGCAAGTGTTGGATATAAGAAAACTTGGCTTAATGTCGATCTCTGAATGGAAATGGAGTCTTGTCTACTATCCCCTCAATAATGGTCTATAAACCTCCCACCTCGAATGATTGCATAAGAAATCATCTTACACTGAGACAGAAAATTTTGATCTCAAGAGAGCCAAAGTGATCTCCCCGAAAAACGACACTCCTTCATCCGTTAAAATGCTTAAAGTGATGCAAACAATATCCTCTACCTGGAGGCGATTTGGATTTTTCAAAGCACTGGGAGGTAGCTTGAAACTTAACCCCTAAGCGTCTAAAACACCCAAACTTTGCAAAGGTGGCATTTTCTCATTTTACTTCAGTTTTCTGATCGCAATACATCATTTTAAAGCTCTTGTTCTGTACTACAAGATCAACAGTGTCGATCGTGTCAAAGTGAAGACATTTTCACACAAAGCGATCATTTGCAGCAGGGGGTCCAATTTTCCTACACTACAGAAAATACACAGGGGTTGAAATACAACACAGACATCCTAAGAGTGGACCATAATGAGAAAAAACCCCTTGCCAGTGTCGGTGAACTCCACTAAAAATTGACAAAAACCGGGATACCAGTCAGCTTCAAGGAATTAATACAGTTCTAAAATGTTAGAATGACGCAAAGAGTGTACACTTTATTAACATAAGAAAGTGAAGAGGTTAGGTAGTACCTGCAAGGCCAGAGAGGAGCACATTGGTGTCCTCCACAATAACAGCAGCTTTCAAGCCTTCCGTCGGCGCAACTTCCGAGGAGGAAATCACAGCAACGGCGCCTTTCTCGATCGCTTGGTTTGCAAATTCATGTCCGTCGGATTTGAGCCCTTTCACGCAAACAAACAAGTCACCAGGAATCACGTGACGAGAATCGTGTTGGATGCCCGTGATCTCCACGTCAAGGTCGCCTTCAACCGAAATCGGCGTCACTCTCGCTTCGTCCAGCAGCTCCCCGAGTGTCATTCTGTAAGTAGGCTCCGCTACAACCTCCTCAACATCATCGGCATCATCGTCGTCAAATTCTAAACCCCCGAAGGTCGAGTCCTTGAAGTTGATAAACCCTTCCTCGTCTTCATCATCTTCCAGCAACGGAATGGCGTCGTCAATGGGATCCAGCTCTTCGTCTTCTTCTTCGTCTTCTTCTTCTTCAATTGGAGGTTTGGCTTTCTTGGTCTTGGTGAGCATTTTCTTGCTTGCGACAGCTTCGTTAACCAAATCGAAAGTATCGTCGGAGTCCCGGTCGTCGTTTTCTTCCTCCACTTGGTCGCCGAGTCCGATGGCGCGCATGAAAATGGGCTTCGTCCGCTTGTACTCCTCTTCTTGCGACTTGCGCACTCGGTCGGCTTCGCGCACCACACGATCGAACTTCGTCATCTCCTCCTCGTCCGCGTCGATGGCTTCCAGCGGCTCCGCTTTCGCAGGGTCAATGTAATCGTCGAACTCTTGCGTGTCTTCATCTCTCCGCCGTGCCATGGCCTTCACGTCACCCCTCAGACCAAACCCTAACCCGGCCCTAATCTTGACACTGCCAAAATTTCGACATCTGCTCAAAGAATTTCTCACAAAGCAGGATTGCGAGAATCGGAGAGTAGCACAGGGAGAGACACGAGTGAGGTCTGAAGGAAGGGCGCAGACGTGCCGGAGCGCCATGGCTGAGAGAATCGCCCCTCTCACGAAACACAGCCCCTTCCTGCAAGAAGATAAGATAAACCCCGCTTAAACCCTAAACCCTGAAAAGGACAGACTGACGACCAAGGGCCCACTCACCGGACGACCTCGTCCGAATTTATTGCAAATGATTTCTCGCACTGGTTTATCCACTTCTGTAGGGTCCTATCTGATCGTTGTTCTTCTAGGGTTTGAAGAGAAGTCTTTTAGGGTTTGAAGCTTATCATTTCGTTCACAATCACACGAATTCAATTGTAGCAAACGTGGTATGAGCTGCTGCCATTGTCAAATTCCGCATTCTTTCAGTAGAGGGAGACTCATATGAGCTCAGTAAATTCGCAACACATGTCATCTCCGAGTCTCGGCTCCACTCGTTCCGATTTCTTTTCCAGCAAGAGTGTGTTACGAAAGGGCGAGGAGCCATGGAATGCGCGGCGAGTGGCCAGCTTCGTTCGGTGTGCAGTGGAGGAGGAGCCCCGTGATTCCTATTCAGGAGCGGAGCGAATCGAGCGATCGCTGGAGGCCACGAAGCGGCGGTTTCAAACCAGAAGCTCCCGGAGTTTCTCCTCACGTCCATTGCTCGTCTCGCTCCAGGAACGCATTCGGCAAAACCAGTGGCTACCGGCTCTGCGCATCTTCGATCTCCTCCGAGCGCAACCCTGGTACGTTGCCAACGCCTCCACGTACCTCAAGCTCTTCACGCTCTTAGCAACGGCCCGGCAACCCGAGGAAACCTCCCGTCTCTTCACGTCCATGTTGGAAGACAACGTCCGTCCCACGACCGCCATCTTCACCGCGGTTCTCACCGTGTACACCAAAACCAACCACTTCCAAAAAGCCGTGCAAACGTTTGAATCCATGCGCCTCTACGAAGGCTGCGTTCCTGACAAGTACACATACACCGCCATGATCAAAGGCTGCTGCGAGGCTGAGCTTTACTCTCAAGCGCGCAAGATCTTCCACGAAATGAGAATCGAAGGAGTGAAGCCGTCCATCGTTACTTACAATACTCTCATTTTTGGATATGGCAAAACAGGCTTGTTCCGGGACATTGAAACTCTCCTGACCATGATGATGGCTGATGGCGTAACTCCAGATATTGTGACATGGAATACGTTGATCCGTGTGTTTGGACTTCATAAGAAAGTGTCGCATATGGAGCATGCTTATGAAGGTTTGCTTGCGCAGGGGCTGAAACCTGATGTAGTGACGCTGAACAGTTTGATATCAGCGTATGGGAATGCAGGGCTGTTTGAGAAGATGGAGAGCGTGATTGGGTATATGCAGAGGTACAATTTTGTGATGGGTGTTGTGACGTATAACACGGTTTTGGAGATGTATGGGAAGGCAGGGAAGATTGAGGAAATGGACAGGGTGTTGAAAGGAATGGAGGTGAGGCCCAACCGGGGTACGTTTTGTGCTGTTTTGAATGCTTATGGTCAACATGGACGCTGGCATCTTGTGGAGAACGTGATGCGTGAAGCCAAGCGGTATGATGCAGTGAGCACCGCGGTGTACAACGCGGCTATTGATGCGTATCAGAGGGCTCACAACTTTGAGGAGATGGAGAAAGTTTTTGCTGAGATGCAACGAGAGGGGTTTGTTCCTGATGATGTCACCTACGCCATTTTAATCGGTGCTTACAAGCGAGTCATGCGCCTTGAGAAAGCAGAGCAGTTGCAACAGCAGTGGGATGCATCAAAGAAGCAAAGTGGCTGAGTGTCAAATGGTTTAGCATCTTTACCCAAATGTAGGACTTCTTACATATATGCTCTTTCTTACAGTGTGTGCGTGATGTAATGATACTGGCTGGATTTGCATTTTTGAAGGTGTTTTTGTGTCATCACTTTAGTCTAATAGAAAGCTTGTTTCTTCACTTAGATCTATGGAAGTGGCGACAATTAAAGTGGCTGAGTGTCAAATGGATTCAAAGCTTGAGCATCTTTACCCATTTGTAGGTCTTCTTACATATATGCTTTCTCTTACAGTGTGTGCGTGATGTAATGATACTGGCTGGTTTTGCATTTTTGAAGGTGTTTTTGTGTCATCACTTTAGTCTAATAGAAAGCTTGTTTCTTCACTTAGATCTATGGAAGTGGCGACAATTAAAGTGGCTGAGTGTCAAATGGTTGAGCATCTTTACCCATATGTAGGTCTTCTTACATATATGCTTTCTTACAGTGCGTGCGTGATGGAATGATACTGGCTGGTTTTGCATTTTTGAATGTATTTTTGTGTCAACGTTGAGTGTTTCTCTATGGAAGTGGTGACAATTTGCTTGCCGAATAAAGTAATTTGTTTGAGAATATGTAAGAATATCTAATTATTCTTTCAGATCATGTTCTAGATGTTCTACCTTAGCGTATAGAACGATTTATGACTGGCTAGATAATATTGGTTTCGTGTTATCACATGTCAACATAGGGAGCTTGTTTCTTCACTTAGATTTGTGGAAGTGGTCACAATTTGCTTGAAATGTTTCCAGGTAAGACATGGGCAGGGTAAGAGTGAAGAAATTGGTTGATCTCAATCAATTTTTTCTTTTTTCTGTGCAAAGCAGCATTATGAAGGAAGAAGACGGAGCTCATTCTTGCGACGCTCTCAAAGACGGCATGCTGTGCTTGAAGGTGCGTCTTTTGGCAGTTGTGTTCACAACCTTTTTGCTTTCTTTACCCTTTTGAAAGGACCAAGAATTCATAGTTTTAAAATGTCAAATCCAGTTGATCATATTGTGAAAAATGTAATTGTGATGGGACCACATTTTACATCACTAGAATCCGAGAAAAACATTGCATGTGTCAGTGAAAAAGACCCTAAACCCTAAACCAAAAACAGTCCACATACAACCTACTCAAAACTGCTAAAAACAAAACATGAGGCCTAATTTGGACTTCTTGGTCATTTAGGGGTTAAAGTGCATCTTCTTTAAAATTGAACCAACAGGACAATACGAAGCTTCTAGCACTGAGATTGGATGTTTGTTTAGGTGTGCAGATTTCTGTTGGAGGAGAAACAACAGAGGAAAGCAGTCTAGCAATTGCAAGAGGAGTGGACTGGGCTGCATCAAAGAGTCACATTGAAAAACCAGATCTTGGCCCTGCAAGTTAAATGGATGGTAATTGGAAAGTGATATGAATGCTATACATTAGGAAAGTGATATGAATGGTATTCAATTCCAACTGCTAAACGGATGATTTTCATCCAATTCTTTTTTGTGAAGGATTTTGTTGATCATGCCACCTATTTTTAAATTTTACATGGGGTCCCAACTACCAAAAAAAGTCATAAAAATGGTTCATCATGTAGTGTATTTTGGATTTTTTTGTTTTTTTCTTCTTAACCCTTGAACATCAAGAGGGTCTTGGACGGGCAGCCCAAAGGAACAAAAGAAATTTAGAGAGTTGCTGCAACAGTCATTTCTTGAGTAATGTGAACAACCAATGAGAATTCCTCAAATCCTCTATGAAGAGTGAATGGAGTGAACGATGTCACTCCAAAAAACAAATTAAAAAATTCAATGAGATTCTAGCTCTGTAGTGAACTCTACAATTCTTGATTTAAATTTTTTTTTAAATGATAATAATAATAGTAATAAACTTATTTAAATTTTTTGATTTTTTTTTTTTTTTTTTAAATTGTTGAACAGAGTTTGGCATGCGTTGCCAACTCTGGTATGCATCAAGGTCTCAAGTTGCCCGACTTCCTCCCCTTCCTCTTTACCAATTCTCTTTTCAATTTCCTTGGAATGTACAATTTATTAAAACATGCATATTTGCTAAATTTAGCCTTTCTTTTTCATCACCTTTTCAAAGCACCAACCCATTTCAATTTTGGTTGAGAAAATCCATTTTTTTTCTTCATTGTTCTCTCAAAACAAGCTTATGGGGCTTTTTTGATGTTTAAGGTTTAAAGTAAATTTAGGCCCTGAAAATTAGTTCTATTGCATTTGAGCTTCCTTAACAAAATGAAGCTTACTAAGTCTAGTTTCTACTCCACTTTGAATTTTTGGAAAACTCTAAAAATGAAGTGTTCTATTGGAGATACAAGTCTGATAGGTATTACCATGTTGTATCGATTTTTTTTTTAATTTAGATATACAGATGATTTTCATTTACTACTCTTTTCTTTAGTTTAATTTACCGTATCTTAGGGGCAGCTTCGGTAAAAAATAATTCCAAATAAAAATGTCAAAAAAATAATAATATTATGTTGCCTATTTGCCGGAAAACCATGAAATTAAATTAGATGAATGATGAAATATCTTGAAATTGAATACATGATCTAAAAATAAAATAAATTAAAATTGTTAAGAGTGATCACATGAAGTCCACTAAAATAACAAACATTCAATGAAACTTCATCAATTGTGGATGAAAGTCGAACTTAAAGTTATTTATTTCCTAAAAAGTTGAATTTTAAAAAATTACTTTTTTTATTGCCGGACATCAAAATTTGAAATTAATTAATTATTCGACGGAGGAGTGATGAAGCTGCCCCTAAGGTACGGTATACCTTTAGTAAAAAATTGGAATTTTTGAGTATATTTTGTAACTAATATGATCTTCTTTACAATCACTTCAAAAATCATAGTAATTTCAAATTTTCACCAGAATTTATGAAAAATTTATGAAATGTAGTGGATACATGGCTTCATCTATTAAAAATATAAAGTTGAATTCTTATTTTATTTGTATCGGCAAGAGTGAATGTCAAATGTAAAGCATGATTTTATGGTTATAAGCCCAAGCATTTAGAGGTTAAGCAATTTGATCTTGGATGGCATACCAACCGTGTCACAAATTTTTGAAGGAAAGATAAATCTTTTGAAGTTGAATTCAAGTGAAATTATATTTTTTTGGATAAAATTTGTAGTTTCTATGAAATTTCAAAATAGTATACCTTGATTATACAAACCCCGCCTTTAGGCATTTCAAAACCGTCGATGAGCATTTCAAAAATGCTCTATTATCATTCTAAATCAGCCTATATAGAAATTACCTTAAACCGCCCCATTTACATCCAAAGAATCTACTTGATTGCCATGTTAAATTGCTAACCATCACTTTGTGATTTCATTTTCGTTCATTGATGTACCTTAAATTGTTCTATTTACACTCCAATTCCAACTATCACTTACTACATTTAGTTTTCACTTGATGTGAGGTAAAATTGGGGGATCAATGATAGGGTGCGGAATTGGGTCTTGAGTGGTTTTAGGTATGTCTTAAAGGTGGCTTGGAGAACTCAACACACTCTTCAAATATGAAGAGTTTGTCTACTTGATACATTTTGTCGAGTGTCAAATGATTTGCAGGGCTTGATTGAAAAACTCTAAACTCTAATGCTATCTGCATAGACTGCTTAGCATTGGAAGGACAATTAACTTGGTGAGTGCGATTCATCACGTAGGACAAGTGTGTACAGTGAACCTTGATAGTGTTCTAAGTGAGAAGCAACGCCTTTACTAGTAGTGATAGGTCATGAGATTTTGTCACTACTAACTATGATGGTATTGCCCCTCTTTATGCTTTGGATTGAGGATGCTCTTACAAGCTAAATAATCCGGCAACCCACAGTTTGGCATAATTCTTTCCGTGCCAAGTGAGCCCTCTTCAGTTGGAAGGACTCCGTTGGAATAATTCTTAAAGAATCTGAATGCTTACTGTAAAGTACTTCTTGAAGAATCTGAATCCTCACCGTCCGGTATTTCTTGAAGAATCTGAATGCTGACTGCTTTGCTTGAAGAATCTGAATGCTGATTGTTTTGCTTGAAGAATCTAAATGCTTACTATTATGCTTACTGTTATGCTTACTGTTAATATGTGTATTGTTATGCTTGAAGAATCTAAATGCTTACTATTATGCTTACTGTTATGCTTACTGTTAATATGTGTATTGTTATGCTTGAAGAATCTAAATGCTTACTGTTATGCTTACTGTTATGCGTATTGTTATGCTTTCTGTTATGTGTACTGGTATGCTTACTGTTATGCCCACTGATATCTTGGTGAGGCAAACATGAACAAGCAGCTATTCGCATAGTGTCTGCCTTACTATTTACCCTAGATTTACTGTTACAATTTGTTTTTATAGTCCAATTGTGTAACTCCTAAAAAAGGAGCGTTTTCATAGTCTTCCCCTTTTGGAACAGAAACAATAAAGAGCTCATTCTTTCTAAACTTGTTGCCTCAAAGACACCCACAAAGACATGGATAGCGAGGTTTGTTGTTGGTGCTTCTTCTCATAGGTAAGCTTCATTACATATGCTCACATAATGATACCGTACTTGGCCATCAGGATCGGCAAAAAATAATTATAAAAAGAGATGCCCAAATTTTTAGGATTTTTTTTTTCATAAACATTCTATTTTCTATGGTGAAAAATAGAATCTTCGAGAATATTTGTCAAATCTGGAGAATATATGCATCAATTCGGCACTTTAATTAAATATTCAGCAGGAACCGTTGATCCTAATAGATGAGTACAGTGGTAGAAAAATCTAATATCACGTCTTGTTCTTAGCAAGTTAACCCTTGAACAACATTCCAATCCCCTTAGGCTTGGTTTTCTCAGTTTTCAAACCACTTTAACCATAAATTGCTAGTAATGAAAAAATGTTTTTATGAATTTCCTTTTTTAGGCATCATCCATGATAAAAATAATTTGTACCTACATTTTTAAGAATGTGAATTACTTCTATATTTTGAGGTTAAAACTATAAAAAAACACTCCTTCCTTTTTAAATGAGGAAATGACGTTTAAAGGTTAAAAACCAACATTGTATTAAATTATTGATATCATATTTTATGATGCTAGGCAACTGGTTTTGGTTCCTTGTACTTTTCACAAAACGTGATCTTGTGGGCTTATAAATATTTTTACATGAACTATAGTACTGTACCTACAGTATTTCAGTTTGTAGTGGCAAATAATTGATTAATATTCTTTTTTAGTTTTGGCACCAAATATTTTACTATTCTACTACTTGGAGATTTTTAAGAATCTTTGATAAAAAATATTTTGGAAATATACTAGAGTTATCCGAAAACAAAAGAGGAGTTTTCAAACTTCTATGGTGTGTTCGCATGGTAATATAATCACTGTTCATGAATAGTCCTTCGGTCCTTTCATGAATAGTCCTTTGGTCCTTTCATGAATAGTCCCCAGGCTTGAAGGAACTTGTGGGAACTGTTCTCTAAGGGAGAATTCCCATGAAAGACCTGCGCCTACCTTGCAAAGAGAGAATAAATTAATTTTACACCATGCATTGAATTAACCCCTAAATGCCCTCACCTATGTCCAGTTTGGGCAGTTTTGCAAAGATATATTATAAAATTCAACTAACATGAATATTTGGAACTTGATGCATGAATAAAAGTTATACATTTTGAATTTTGGATTCTATCCATACGGTTAGATCTATGATTGCTATCACTAATATTTTCTATAAATTTTGAAACATAAAATAAACAGCATTTTGAAATTTGATTATGAATAAGATATTGATAATATGTGGATGAAATTTGTTGCGATGGGTTATAATGTAGTACTCTAGGTGTTGTGATTTTTGGAGATTTTTTAGATGCTTGATTTTATGAGTTTATTTTTTCAAGAACAATTTTAGACTAAAATCTTCAAAATTTTGGGTGAAACACTGCAACACAAAATGAGGCATAATTTTTTCACAAATTGTTTCCATTTTTATCGGATCACACGTGCATGAAGCTAACTTCCCATAAAAATTTAAGTAAAAAAATCACACTACAAAAAGTGCATGACGGATGAGAAACTACGGATGAAATGTGTACATCAAGCAAAATATGCATGGTTGGGCGGTTAGGGGTTAAAAGGCTGGTGCTAGTGTGGTTGAAGGGGCTTGGCAATTCCTCAAACTAAGACCGTTGTTTTCACAGACCTGCTTTCACTTTTGTTAAAGTAGAATTGGAGGAGATTGAATAGTGAACCAGTTGTCATTTTTTTGCAATAGCGAGGTCGGGTGCTTCATAGGAGCGGCTGTAACATTGAAGAGGCCTCGACTTCCACACCCCATGACGGCGTAGGCATGGGCCTTGCTTTTGATTATTCTTCAAGATAGATAAATAGATAGAAACTCCGGTTCTCTTTCAAGGAAGGTGTGAATAAAGTGTGTGTTTGTAATGACAATGACCTAGTGTCCACCAGGCAAAGGGTCATCGGAACTTATCATGACCCACCGAAAAACCTCAAAAGCGGGAATCCCACGAGAATATTATTCTTCAACTCACCATAGACTAATTTTGCAGCCTTTTTGAACTCAAAACGAGTTTAAGGTTTCTTTTCACTTTGAGACACTCTTTTCAATTAACTCTACTATCGTACGAAATCTAGATGAAAGTGCTAAAATATTTGTTCCCTGCTACCACTTGCTCGTGAAAAATGAAAAAAAATTGCAAAAAATCTCTGGTGGGAACTACACTAAATAGGTAGATTAGTGTTAGATACACTAATTTACATAAACATGTTGTAAGTTTTTACTGTTAACCAATTTTTTTACCCTCTATATTGGTCAAGATGGGGATCTTTCAATAGTATTGGAATCAATGTCTTTGGTAATTTCTTTTGTCGAGAGTAAAAATCTATAATAATTTCAAATCTTATAATTATCTAACACTAATCTACCTATTTAGTGTAGAGATAGTATAAGTTGGACGAGAAAATTCAGTTGCCATGCAGACTTGCTTTCTGTTAAAAGCCCTGCATATGCGCGGAGTGATATTATGGACGTTATGGGTGGCAAGGAACGACCTTGTTTTAATCAAAACAATTGGAATGCAGACAGGATGAGAACCACTATCTGGCACGGCATTATTGACTATGCCAGGAGCGCTTGGGTTAATGTCAAGCAAAAGATCAAGGAAAAACCTCAACCAGCAATCAGGAGCTCACCAAATTTGATAGAGTTTGGTCTCGGCAGGAGTTCCTTTGTAGAAGGCGGGTCTGGCACATTGCCTGGAACCCTACGCCTTCCAGCACTGTCTAATTAGGGCCGCTTCACACTATGGCCGTCCAAGTCGGGAGGCCGTGGGATTGAGAGTCCAAAGAAATCTGCTGAAAATAGGCAATAAAATATAGTTTCATTTTTTATGAAAAGAAATCGACGGCATCTCGACCATTGTGACGGGTCTTGCAAAATGTGGGACCCAAACTTCCTCTCGAGAGGCCGTCACCTTGGTCAAAATGTGGGACCCAAACTTCCTCTCGAGAGGCCGTCACCTTGGTCAAAAAGTGTTGCCATGTAAGCATTTTGAAGGTCCACGGCCTTTGGACTTTGGCCTCTAGTGTGAAGGGTTGAGAGGCCGAAACCATGGTTTCTTGCAATTTGATTGGTGGAAATCGACGGACTCTCGACCTTCGGCCATAGTGTGAAGCGGCCCTTAGTCTTAGTTGGTTCCCTTTCTCTCGCCAGCTTTGGTTCTGTTGCCTAGCTCAGTACATTATTCTTTGCAATTGATTCTTTCAATTTGTGCAAGAAAGAAAGAAAGAAAAAAAAAAAAAAAAAAAAAAAACCTTGCATATTGATTATACAGTAACTACCAGTATATTTCCAGCACTATATAGACTCCAATAAACTTGGAAAGTGGAAATTATTCCTCGTATTTTTTTGATTTGTTGGCTCTAACCGTGGAAAAGAGGCACTGCAGTACATCCATTTTCTTGGGCTAAAAATAACTGTAGCAAATATATTCCGTCCATATTTCTACTGAAATGAATTCTTGTCTTTCATTCATGCTACTTTGGTCAAAGCTCCTTGTCGCGTAACTGCTTATTTTTACACAATTGAAGTAACGAATTTAGGGCCAAGATCTGCAGGAGTTGATCAAAACTTCATCGACAACAAAAATGTTTGGTGTTGGATTTAACCCCTAAAGGTCGGGCCTATAACCATGGAAACATGCTATATTTGTCACACTCAATTTTGCAAATAAAAATAATCCAAAAAATTAACTTTATATTTTTAGTAGATAAAGCCTTGTGTCTACTACAAATCATGAATTTTCATAAGTTTTGTGTGAAATTTTGAAATTACTATGATTTTTTGAAGTGATTGTAAAGAAAATTCATATCAATTACAAAATGTGTTAAACATTTCCAATTTTTTACCAAAGGTATAAATTAAACTGAAGAAAAGTTTAGTTAATGAAAATCATCCGTGTATCTAAATTTAAATTTTTTTTCTACACGTTGGTAATGCCCACAAATCTTGTAACTGCAATAAAACACTGAATTTTCAATTTTTTTCAAAAATTCAAAGTGGAGTAGAAACTAGACTTGGCAAGCATCACTTTGTTAGTTATTATTTCAATCGAGATTTCAATTGAATGATTTTTATGAATTAAAGGTTTAAAGGTGCAGTGATGGATTATGATTTCTTTTTCCATCTCTTTATTTTCAACTAATTTTCACGTGCGGCCTGCAGTTGAAAAACATTCAAACCCGGGTTGAAAATTTTCAACTGAATTGATCAAATTGAACTACATGTGCGATCTACAGTTCAGTTGAAAATTCCAAGTGAGAGTTGAAAATCTCAAGTGGTTAAGTTCAATTGAACTGAATTGAGCTCCCTATATATGGACAACGCACCCCCCTCCCATAATTCCAATTGCATTGGAAAGAAAAATTGTTTACTTATGACATCATTCTTTTTATTTTGAAGAAATTTTATAATTTTTAGCCTAGGCAGCTTGCGAAAGCAACCAAAAAATGGTCTCTTGGGAACTAGAGATTAATCCTTGAAAGACCAAGAAGCCCAAATTGGGTCTCATGTCTTTAATTTAGCAATTTTGAGTAGATTACATGTGGACTTCTTTTGTTCAAGTTTATTTATTCTTTGACCAACACATACTTCCAACACATGTTTGAGTGTTCTTCAATGATTTCGATGATATAAAATTTCGTCCTATTTGAATTTTTCATTTTAAAACCATGAATTCTTGGTCCTATGGGGATTAAGCTAAACTGAAATATATAGCATAATAGATGGCAGTGCAACAAATTACCCTTTTCAAAATTGAATCGAAAGAGAATCGTCACATCAATCGACTATTTTAAATAATGAAAGAATGCCATTTGTATTCAATGAATTTTGGGACTACTGTGTCATTGCAACGTAAACTTACACAACGCTCTTCAACCCTTGCGAGACCACTCCCTTTGCACTATAGCAGCATTGTATAAAATCTATGAATAGAATAATCGAACTCTCCAAGCCTTGTTGTTTGGTCCAACTAAGGTTAGAGAAAATGCTCTATTATTCCTCTGATCCCTTGACAGATGTTTGAGATTCGAAGGTCAATAATAGGGGGACTAAAGAATGTTATGTAGTTTCTAATTGTAACTAAGGTAACTATACCTTATTTAAAGGAAGCATATACCTTAAAAAGGAGCATTCAATTTAAAACATGTGTATCTAATGGTGTGTGATATTTCAGCCGTGAAATGTCACACTGCAGTAGATATGCACACATTAAGGTAAATGCTCCCTTTAAGGTAGATGCTTCCTGAGACTGTGGTCCCATTGCAAAAAAATGCTAGTTCCTATTGCTCTATTGTCAGCATGCTATAATATGATTCCGTCAACATAAAATTGCAAATCAATCTCCATCTAAGGTAAAGTGGCAAATGTAGCAAGTATATATAATCCATGTACCTCCATATTGCCATATTCATTTAATTGGGAATTTTTGCCCTATTGGGACTCTTTGAAATCTACAACTGGCATAAATTAAGTGGGAAATTCTATACCAATTGTAGATTTAAAAAAATCCCAATATGGCAGAAATTCTTAATTAAACGAAAGTATGGCTATGCACTATATGAACCACTCCACTATTTAACTCCTAAAGGACCAAGGACTCATGATTTAAAAATCATAAGTTTAAACGATCTTATTATGAAATTATAATTTGAATGAGACTAAATTTTATATATCACTAGAATTAGTGAAGAATATTCTATATGTTGAGTTTATTTATTTTTAAATTAATAAAGGAATCTACATAAAACCTACTCAAAATTATTATAAAAAAAAACAGGAACCCTGGTGGCCTTATGGTTTTTTAGGGGTTAACCCTTAAAGGTCCAGAGAGTCCTTTTCGACCAATATTATACATCAATATTTCATTGTATTTGACATAATTCCAAACCTCCTATGAATTTAAGATCAAAAGTGAAGTTAAAATTCACATCAACATGATTTTAATGAGCCATTGGGGTTTCAATTTTAAATTATCTAGGTACAACAAATGTCAAGCATACGCCAACGTTTATACTATCCCCATCAGCCCTTTAACCCTTCAAGGTCTAAGAAGCCACATTTTGGTTGCAACATGGTATTTTTTGTGTATTTGACATACAAAGTGTAAAAATTGATGTATACTCTAGTTACAAAAGTTTGTACTTGTGATGAGCCCGATCCAATGACACATGACAATTTTAATTTAGATCATTATTGCACCTACTACATGCTTTAGAAGCTGCAAAATGGTCATGCATTCTACATGTATGGTGTTGTATTTGAGCATGATGAAGATGAGGTATTGAAAGGACCTCCAAATGAAAGATGTTAGTTGAAGAATATTCAATCCAGAGGTGTATGTCTTACTAAATTTTAGTACATTTCCTCTTTGTTAAAAGTAAGATACGTGATCGTATATATGGTCCCCTACTGACCTTTAACCCCTAAAGGTCCTCACCTCTTCTGCAAAAGTCAAAGCACTATAATTTGCATACTTTAAATATCACATTGAATGATTTATAATTTTTCATAGATAATCATCGACATTATGAAGGTATGACAAAATTTTCAACATGATTGGAAGATATTTTGAATATTTACAAATTTTATGATGTAAACAAGGTAAAAATTCAAAATAAATATGTTTTTGTCAAATTTAATATCAAAAATTATATTTAAGGTAGATAAAAGTTATATTTACATGGAGTAAAAAATTGAAGGTGAAGAAATTAAAAGAGACTTATGATTGAAGCATCTTTAGAAAGCCCTTTGTATTTTGGACACTCAAAATTCAAAATTCTCAACGGTGGAAAAGCTTCAAATGAAGTTTATTCTCCAATCCCAACGGTCAAAAGATGTATCATAACTTAACTTAAACATCTAATGAAAACACCAACTACAATAAAGCTAAGACACTTGATTTTTGGGGCCTTTGACCAAAAATCAAGCATAATTGGGTTGATTGGTCCTTTTGGGGTTAAGGGTTAAGGGAAAAGAATAAGGAACGAGAGAATGTTCATTTATTCATGTACAAAAATAGTGTGGGTTCCCTTTCTCGGGCCCCGCCCCGCCTTGCGGCGTGCCGCTCCGTCACGACTCGCGCGGCCACAACGAAAGCCTCGATTTCCTCGTCACCAACAAAACTCCCTTTCGTAACGCCCAGTTCCGCGAGTCCCTTGCCGTGCCGCGCTCGCCCACCTCACTCCACTTGCCACTTCGGAGCAGATCAAGCCCGCCCGCGATGGTGGGGGAGCACGCGCACCCTGCTGATGCAGCACACCAGCCATCTGGCAACCCCACACGCACAGCCTGGCCGCCCAGCCGTCACTCCACTGCATTGCTTCATCATCATCCCCATCTCTTGCTTCATCATGACAAAGCATCCCACCTCCATCACCGTATTGGCAACCAACCCCTTCCTTCATCACGCCTCCGCTGCATGCACAGATTTTGAAGCTTGCTCGATTAAGTAATTAGTTCCTGTTGCATTCTTCATCAGGTTCTAATTCTTCCGAACACAGCCCTGCACATTCATTCCAAAGCGGCAACGGAACTGTTGTTCCCTGGAAAAATTGCAACTTTTCCATTTTAGTGCCACTTTTCCTTTTTTCCGTTAGAATTTATAAATTGGTGATCGGGCACCATCCTTCTTGTTTTCTTTACGGAATAGGTCTGTCAGTGGAGTGATTAGGTACGTATCTTTAACTTTAAGATCAATTGCTTATTTTGTTTTGAACTTGGGATCGTAACATGGGGGTGTTTGTCTATCTGTACTCCATTTTTTCCTCTTTTCTGAGCTAAAAAACTGCTGCCTGGGCTCAATTGGAGTGACGTTCTCTGTTTTGGTTTTCGGTAGTTTGAGGGTTTTGTTGGCTGACCTAGTGATGCGAACGATTCGGTGCAGTTGAAGAATTGTAGAAACGAAGAAGAGAGGATCAGTGGGTGGCTATGGCATTGGACTGCCTTGTGTTGCACTCGACATCAAGCGTGAATGGATTTTGTAGCGGTGCAATAGGAGCACAGACCAGGCCGGTATGCGTAGCCCACGTAGTATTCAAGCGCCACGAGACCAAAGAGTTAATATTGTTCAAGAGCCAATTGTCAAAAGCTGGTTTGTGTAGGAGCAGAAAGCGGTCGACTCTCATACGTGGTATGTCACCTTTCAATCGATACATGCTTGATTTTTTAGTTGGTTTAGATGATCTGTTCAAGCCTTACTATTTTTTTAGTGTGGAAGAACTATTGCAGGAATCTCTCTTTCACGGTCTTGAGTATACTACCTGGAAACACGAGAGATTCATCAGCAGGAATTCAATGATGAAACTCGGTGAAAAGAAGGGTTCATGGTTGGATTTGTTGCATTAATAATTTCCGGTTATGTACACTTTGGTCAGTTGTTTCGGTATGAGTGTATGTCAGTGTGCTAGCTGCAGTACGCTTGTCCTGATAAGTTTGTGAATGGACCCAGTTAGTACAGCCAAATCTAAGTGAGTATTCCAGTTACAGAGTCGAATACAGGTTTCAGGGTTAAACCCTTGATTTCATGGTTTTGAAATGGCTCATATTGTGAAATAATGGTCAATTTTTACATCGGTGAAGTACGTTGCACATGTTGGTCAAAAAAGATATTAAAATTGAACAAAAGAAAGTCCGTGCTAAAAAACCAACAGGAGGTTCAATTTTGGGGTAATAAGTAGTGCCGAGTGTTGACAACATATGATGCATGTCTGTATGTATCGCTCAGATGTACCTGTGCGTTACATCTGTCAAGAAGAGTATTCTATATGGTTGTGTTTTCAATCAATTACTGAGAAATTGTTGGCCCAGGATCTCTGCTGACACATGAGTGTACTATTTAGAACCTCATATTCGTCGGATTTCAGGGGCTCAACGATGCCTAGTTTTTTTAGACATGAACGGCACTCTGAAACACGCCTCTTGGTTTTGTTTTTTTTTTTTGGTTTTTTTTTAGGAGGGGGGTCTAATGAAACGGATGTTGCTGGAATTTGCAGCAATTTCTGCAGAAAAGAAGAAAGAGGCAGACACGTCCATTCCACCTGTACCCAAAAGTATCCACGACATTTCAAACGGAGATCACATTCTTGGCTTCGGAGCTGATTTGGGCGAAGATCATCCGGTAAAGCAAACAGTCCCATGCTGCATGGTCTCTACTTGAACAGTCAAAGTCAGCACGAGCATGGGATTGTACTACAGTATAATAGCCACAGGGTCCCACGCTCGAGCTCCTTGTCTTATGTAATTCCAGTGAATAAATTCCACTTAATGCATTCAGGTACAGTGAGTGTTAGATCTTGTCAGGATACACACAATTAATGGGATGAAATTATTTATGTCTGATGCTGCAGGGCTACCATGATAGTGAATACAAGAAGAGGAGAAGCTACATTGCTGATCTTGCCAAAATACATACGATGTGAGCATGATCTCTCTCTCTTTTGTGCGCTTTAGATTCGTCTCTCTTCATGCCACCTTATTTGTGGTCATTACATTTAAAATCTTGATGTGTACAATACTAGTACATAATAGCACAAATAGAGTAGCTTACCTTAATAAGCGTACATGTGGTGTTTGTATTAAGGTCTAATTGTCAGGTAAGCTTAAAAGAAAAAGACTAGATTGTCTTTCCAGGGCCGCCACTGAATTTGGTGGAATAATAGTACTGATTAAAGGACACTGTACATACATGGAGTGTGTAGTTTGCCAGGCTCTCCTGACTGAATTTCTTGTCAAAGATTTGTCTGCACCAGGTACCGTTAGTTGCAAGATTTTCTCTTGGTTGTTGCTAGAACGTTGGCTTTATTACAAGACTGAAAATCTAAGCATAAGATACTCTATTTATGCCATGTGACTATTTGTGCCACTATGTGTCTGTCTTGCATTTAAAAATTACACTAATCTTATAAAACACTAGTGGCACAAATAGGGTGGCTTTCTTATACAAAAACGTTACCTCACCTTCCCCAATGTTTACCTAGTGTCTTGTGCTACAAGAGCTTGGTAGTCTAGACCGCAAGAATTCAGAATTCATTGCACAGCTTTTACTCTAATATATCATGGTAGAATTCTATGCGTAAAAGTGCATTATCTTGTGTTTTGAAACGTGCCTTTCTACCTAGCCGTATGCAGTGTGTATTATCCACTTTAGGTAGCCCAATTTCACAACGTATTTTTTGGCCATCTTTACTGTAGATAAATTTGTTTTGATAAATCTATAAATAGTATTTATTTATGAATGGTATGAATGGAATTTGCAACTGATAATGTGATGTGGTTACCTATTCGGACTCGTTTTTTTTACTGGGTAACTGATTATTTTTGTTTGGTTGGTGTCTGCAGCGGTGAACCCATTCCATGCGTTGACTACTCGGCCGAAGAGACTCGTGTATGGGGCCATGTGCTAAACACCCTTGTGGACCTTTACCCAACTCATGCTTGCAAGGAGTACAATGATTGCTACAAGCTCTTCAACTTCCAACCAGACCACATTCCACAGTTGGAAGACCTCTCAGAGGTGAGATAAACTCAGATCAGTTGATTTAATTGCAAGTATCAAACTGCTTAAGAGTAGAGCCCTCACTGGAAAAGCTAATACCGTGAATTCAGGCTTCTTCATTCCAATCCTGTAAAACTAAGAGAATTTCCTCAACTGGTGCTCTGGTTAATTACTCGTTATGAGCTCTTTGAGTTGGTCTTCATTTCGAATCTAGAATGATTCTAATGACCACTACAGGCTCAAATATACAGTTGGGGTTTATGAGTACAAAAGTTGTTGTATATTTGGATGATTGCTTAGTCTCTTTGCATTTTTGGATCGAAGCTGCTTTAGTTATCTGTCCAAGTAACAACCAGTGTGGCAACTAGTGCTGGAGGGTTAGGTCTAGTTACTATTCGTAGGACTTGTTACGAGCTCTTTGAAGTTGGTCCTTGTAGATGCAGACTTAAGTCGAATCTGAAATGGCTAATGACCACTACAGGCTCAAGTATACAGTTCGGGTTTATGAGTTCCAAAATCGCTGTATATTTGGATGATTGTTCAGTTCCTTTGCAGCTTTTGATTGTTGTCATTTCAAAGCTGCTTTGGTTACCTGTCCAAAAATTAGCTGGTGCTGGAGGGTCAGGCCTGGTTACTATTCGTAGAACTTGTTACGAACTCTTTGAAATTAGTCATTGAAGATGCAGACTCAATTCATGCTAACCGGTTCAAATATACAGTTAGGGTTTATAAGAACAAAAATCGTTCTATATTTGGATGATTTGCAGGTCCTGAATCTTTGTCATTTTCGAAGCTCCTTTATATACCTTTAACCAGTATGGCAACTGGTGCTAGAGGGTTAGGCCTGGTTACTATTCGTAGAACTTGTTATGAAGTTGGTCCTTGTGGATGCAGACTCAATGCAAGCTCAAATATACAGTCAGGGTTTATGAGCACAAAAATCGTAGTATATTTTATGATCCTTCAGCCTCTCTGCATTTTGGGTTCGTTGTCATTTAGTTACCTGTCCAAGTATTAACTAGTTTGGCAACTGGTGCTGTAGGGTCAGGTCTGGTTAAATTTCACAGGACTTGGTAGGAGCTCTTTGAAGTCTGCGCAGACTCGATTCATGTCAAATATACAGTGAGGGTTTATGAGTACAAAAATCGTTGTATATTTGGATGATCGTTCAGTCTCTAAAGTTGCATTTTTTGATCGTTGCCATTTCGAACCTACTTTACTTCCCTGTCCAAGTATCAGCAACTGGTGCTGGAGGGTCAGGCCTGGTTACTATTCGTTATGAAATTGGTTCTTGTAGATGCAGACTCAGCTCAAATATACAGTCAGGGTCTTTGAGTACAAAAGTCGTTGTATGTTTGGATGATTGTTCAGTCTCTTCGCATTTTTTGATCGTTGCCATTTCGAAGCTGCATTTGTACTTATAAACCCCAACTGTATATTTGGTCATTAGAATCATTCTAGATTCAAAAACGAAGCTGCATCTACAATGATCAACTCAAAGAGTTAGTTAACTAACTTGAGTTGCCGAATATATGCCTGTTTTAAGTTAGTTATACTTTGAACTTATTTGTACTCAAGTTAGTTAGTCCAAGTATAACTAGTTACCTGAATATAAGCCTGTTTTCTTTAGAGTTTTCTTCTTACGGTGGAGTTGATGCAGGTGTTGGAACAGAGCACGGGTTGGCACATCCGACCAGTGGCCGGGCTCCTCCATCCCCGGGATTTTCTCAACGGGTTAGCCTTCCGGACGTTCCATTCAACACAGTATGTCCGCCACGGGAGCAACCCCATGTACACGCCAGAGCCCGACATCTGTCACGAAATTTTAGGCCACGTGCCCATGCTGGCAGACCCGGAGTTTGCTGACCTGGCGTGGGTGATCGGCCAGGCCTCTCTGGGCGCCTCCGAGAAGGATATCTGGCACTTGACCAAGCTCTACTGGTGGGTATATCAATTCACAATATAATGACACAACGCTTCTATTTTACTAAGATTCACTCAAAAAGTATCCTTTCCTTTATTAATAGTAACAATAGAGTTAACCGAAAAGAAGGCCATCTAACCTCCCTTTTTGCTCTACTTCTAACCTCTCTTTTGAGCTATACTTGGGTTAAATAGTGTTGTGTCATAGCTTGTCCCCTTGTGGGCCATGGGCTTGGAGCTTTGGTAGAAGGTGTGGGAGTTATTGTGAGGTGTGGAGAATAATGACAGTGGCTTGTTTTAGATTGTCTCCCAACTCATCATGAACTAGTTTTTGCTCTACTTATATTTCAATATGAGTTCAAGAGGAGTTCAAGAGGAGTTTGCTAAAACTTTCCTCTTTGAGTTGACTTTTCGGTTAACTCTATTATTGTAGATTAACCCCTAAACGTCCCATGAGGATAGTAGTTACACTACCGTATAATTGACATTTGCTACCAACAAGAAGCTCAAAATTGGGATCTCAATAGCTCACTAGAATCGCATTGATTTGAACTCCAACTTCTCTTTTGAACTCAAGTATATATCAGGCAAAAGAGAGGTTAGAAGTAGAGCAATCGAAGGTGTGGATGTATTTGAAATACAACCAAAATACACCATATTCTACATGTTTTGACGTCTAGAGGTTAACACAGCCCTATGGTAAATTTGTATCGTTTGGTAAATTTCAATTTCAGATATGGATTAAGAACTAAAACTTAGTGCTTGTAACCAATCCTAAATAAGGACTAAAGCAAGCTTAATAAGCACTAGACTGTCCTTAGATGCCCTCGAAAATCTACGTAATTCATAGATTTCATTACCAAGGGTCCTTAATTTTGAGTCGTTGTACTATGAATGCACCAGGTACACCGTGGAGTTCGGCACCGTGAAAGAAGGCGGGGAGATCAAAGCCTTCGGTGCAGGCCTGCTCTCCAGTATTGGCGAACTGCAGTACATGAGGCAAAGCCAGCCGCAGTTCGTGGAACTGGACCCGTTTAAGAAAATGCCCAAAATGAGCTACAAAGACGGCTACCAGAAGAAGTACTTCTTGTGTGACAGCTTTGCAGATGCAGCGGCCAAGCTCAGGGCGTATTCCAGGAGCATTCTGAAGCCCGAGGTGAACTTTGGTTCTACTCCCATTCAGCTCTAATTAATTATCGGGCGCTCCATTTACAGCCAGTTTGTGCATACACTTCTAGTCACGGTTTATATTGATAGACATTACACTTGTGTAGATTATACTCACAGATTGTTTCATGTGTACAGCATTTGACTTGTGGTTCTCCACTTCATTTCATTATCAGATACATGTAATGATTATATCCAAACGGGTTTCCTCATCTACTTTATCAATTTGGTCACCTGGAATCGATCCATTTGCAGTTTGTGCGTAATGCTTGCTTAAAGTTGCTTAAAAGTTTGAATGCAATGCAATGCTTAAAGTTTGAATGGATTAAATTACAATGACCCTCATGCACAGGTTTTGGATCATCGTACAGTTTTGTATTCAGTGTCAAAATGTCGGTATTTCTGGCTCAGTTTTTCCAAGTTGCTGACTGAAGTCGTTAAGACTTTCAGCATCTAGAAGGACTGGCTGGCTGGTAGAGTACAGGTGCCAAATGGTGTATTTGTTTTTCACAGATTTCGAGAGCATTGTGAGTCACATGAAATGCAGGTGAGCCTCTCCCTGAAAGCGAAGAGCAGATTTCACAGATCTTTCTTTTGCAGATGAAGGTATTGGGCCTCCATAAGTTATTTCTACATAAATATTAATTGGCACAGTACACTGTCCTTGGCCTTGTGCACACCAGTGAATCTAGCTCCCTGCCTGCTGCTGCTGTACCACCTCTGCCTCTATGACTGGCTACCAGACACCCAATGCGCGTAGAACTATTGACTGCCCATGTCGTCATTCATGACTGCCCAGCTAGCCCCTTGTACTAGTCACTATTGCCCTTGTACAAGCCACGGTGTTTGTTCTCTAGTGCAGCATAATTAGCATGTTACAATCATAACTATTTCTGCGCTGCTGACATGTGTACTATCAACCTGCTCTCCCATTAATTACTTCACTCACAACCTCGTTTTCTCGCATTCTTACTGTCTCTAGAGAAAAAGCCTTTCCATCTTATGGCTAAATAAGAACATACAAGACTGTTGGTGCAAAGCTAAAAGCTCTGTTATAACTCGTCATTAGAGACAAATTCCAACTTTTTGCTTTCATTTTAAGTGTTAGCTCGTGCATGTCACTGGGAATTCACTGAACACAGACTCGCTTTTGCTTCACTGCAATTGTTAACTACGCACGGATGCCAAAGTGATAAATGGAACACGTATCTTACTGTTCTGCATTGCAAAAATGTTATCAAATCTCTTTCAATGAAGGATCCAGCCTCATGACAACTAAGTTAAGCTCTTCAATCGAATCCACTGTTAATTATTAGTATAATAACGAAGAACGAGTCACCGGAGGATACAACTAACTCTACACATCATCGATTAAAGAATCATCGGAATGAAGAATTTGTACCGTTTCAATACCATTGGGTAGCCACTAAAGGCTTTCCTAAAGGCAATGAACAAATGCTATACAGTTTGATCAAATTGCTACTTGTCTATTATGATCCTATATTAACTTAAGTTTATTTCATAGACTGACAATTTCCAGAGTCCGCCAGCAGACCAGAAAAAAAACTACATATACCGCAAAAGACCAATTAGTCAAAGGCAAGGTATCATTAATGAACCCTATTCATACCATCAAGAACAACTTAACTCTTTCATAGCACGAACATTAACTTCGACGGGAAAGCAGACTATCAATGGGTTGTCACCGATAACCGAAGAGAAATTCTTCTAGCAATGTCAAGAAATCCATTACAAAAAAACTGTGAGCTAGGTGGGCGACAACGGGAAAGGGCACGCAAGAACACATCCAAGCTGAGCCTTAGCATGAACGCATTCCAGCGTGCTCTCTCTCGTTGTCACCCTCGAACATGAATGAGAATTTTATACACAATGGGAAAATCAATCCCTGCCAAAAGCAAATCTGTGACAAGCTCCAACAACTTACTGCTCAGTCGATCAATCTCCACTGCACAAAACACAGAGCTAAGATAGCTACCGAAGCTTCTGGACAGCCAAACAGACAGACAATATGTATGAAGCCAGTTCACATTGGGCCCTACTACTACTACTACTACTAATAAATGGATGCACTCAGTGAGCATGAGAAATGGAGGCAGCTGGTGCGGCATTTTAAAGGGGGTGGAGGGAGGTCGGTCCCACTGAAGAGTTACTTATTACAGGAATTATTAAATTAACCAAAAAACAAGTGATTCAAGGGAATGAATGATCGTTGAAAAGATCTAGTTGTGCCAGGCGGAGGATCTCCTTTTACTACAGGTTTCGAGGTTATGTGGGTACTACACTGTAGATCATATGCTAATTTTTAACTTAACTCCATACTATTAAAATAATGGTAATCGGAAAGTTGTATGGTCGTGAATAAAGAGTCCGTTTGTCGTGAGATCTAACCACACAGATGACTTTATGACTGAGATTAATCGTACTAAACAGTAATCAGTATTTTTTGTTTATTTGTTTGTATTTTATGGTATGATAGAATTCTATGTTTGTTAATGGTGGTCACTCTATTAGGTTGTGATTAGCAAAAGGCTTATGTGGGACATGACATTCAGAAGCCTTCACTAGCTCTGCCTTGCTCTTCAAGAGAATGTGCACCATATCCTCCAAGAACAATCAGGGCCTCTTTACACTAGAGGCGAGAAGCCGTGAGGAGAGAAATTTCACTCAATGAGAAATTGATCTTCTCGGTTTCTAAGCCTCCCATTGGTTGAAATTTCTTTCCTTAAGACTTCTCGCCTCTAGTGTAAAGAGGCCCTTAGTAGCTACCCATGTATTCTCACAAATGGAGGTTTTGGAAAACTAGAAAGGAAGGATAACCATGCATGGTATTTACCGGCAGATCTCCACAAGTCTCTCACTTTTAACCCCTAAACTTGCTCACCCTTGTTTAGTTTGGGCAGTTTTGAAAAGATGAATCATAAAATGCAACTAAGATTTATAACTTATTGGGTGAAATTTGTTGTGATGGGTTAAAATGTAGTACTCTAAGTGTAATGATTTTTGGAGATTTTTTGGTTGCCTTTCTTTTTAGCTTTTTTCTTTCAAGAGCACTTTTAGACTAAAATCTTCAAAAAAATTGGTGAAACACTACAACACAAAACAAGGCATGAAGTTTCACAAATCGTCCCCTTTCTAATCACATCAGACATACACGAAGCTAACTTCCCATAAAAGATTCTCTAAAAACAATTTACTACAAAAAGTAAATGATGGACAAGAAAACGAAGTTTGATTTTGTATATCATGCAAAATATGCATAGTTAGGCAGTTAAGGGTTAAAAAGAGCAACATTATAAGTGATAATACTTTAACCCCTAAATGTACCAACCCTTTGAAGAGAAGTAGATGCTAGCTTCAAAAATAGATATTAGTTTGGCTCAGATGTATATGAGGTGTACATGAGAGGTCCATTGCAAGCATAAAATCTACACAACAAATTTGACATACTTGCATTTGGAGGGCTCTCCAATATTATCAACATCTTCCCATTACAAGAGATTTACTTTGATTGGTAGAGAACCTAATAGTCTTGCAAAAACGACTTGGATGAAAGTCATCCGAGATTGTATGAGACGGTTACAAGGCTTTGAGTCTGTTTTTCATGATCCAATTTTTGGACGATGGGACATTTAGGGGTTAAGCCAATAATGTTATGGTGCATGGTTAACCAATAGAAAATGGGCAACTTTGAACATTGCGCCACTTCTTTTGTCCCTCCATTGAAAATGGTTTATAACCTTTTTACTTCCTTCTCCACCCTCCTCACTTTCTAAAAAGTGAAAAATAAAGGGTTGCACTTAATGCACTACATGGATTGAAATCACATGATGCACTACAAATCACATGATGGTTGAAAAGGTAATGCAGTTGAGTGCTACTGAATGTCATGGAAGACATGAGGAGCACCGAAGTTCAATAATATGGATAGTGGTGGGTTTTGAATTCATAGTTATTAAAGTCGACTCTCTATAAATGACCCTTGGAAGTACTACATTTGTAACATTTATTCATGAATCACATATAACCATAAACGAGTGTGGATCATTTTGATGTAGCAATTGTATACATAACTAATAATAAGCAAGTTAAGTATCTCAATTTTAAAGCCAAAATTGTCAGATCTAGATGTAAATAATATTAAAGTGTGCATGAAAAGTATTTTCTATCCAAGATATGGATGAATGTAGAAATAAGTGGTTCTACCATATTGTTTTGTGTTGTCGATTTAGTACTCTTTAAAAGTGAAAAAAAAAATAACAATATTATCTATAAGTTACATCTAGTTTACACTTGTCATCTAGTGTACAGTGGCCACCAAATAAGAAAATTGGTCGTGTTTAAACAATGTAGCAATGTGATTAGTTGAACCGAAGAATCAAGTATTTAAAACGGAATATAACAGTTAGAAAAGGTACTTATACACTAAGGGGCGTAGCCATTTGCAACAAACAACGAAAAAACATTTAACTCCAATTCTCAATATTTCTTAGTGTACATGTTTTGGAAGTACAAAACTATAAAAATTATAGCAAAATAACATATAAAAGGTAACATTTATAGAGGGTCGATTGTATCACTTTCCTTTGCTATTGTGTACACATGTGATTGGAAATTTTTCCACATGCTAAGAGCATCTCCAGTAGCAACTTTGAATTTCTTTTTGATGGTCATTCAAGAATCGAGACCTCATTGTGTAGTTCTCCACCCACGAGACTTTAAAAATAGGAAGTAAGCCACTCACAAGTCACCATGCATGGATTGTGCAATTAAGAAGAGAAGATACACTAGTTGAGTCATTTCGAGGGCTTTGCACTAAGTTGCCAACTATTTAGTGTCACACTTCAAATAAATCGTTGATCAAACCATGCACATCCATTTTTTAGAACTGAAGTACATAATGTTCTTAAATTCTTTGGAAAACATACCATTTCCTTTATGCGGTACTATGCATGGTTGGTTTTAAAATATTATAAAAATGGAATAATTATGCTCACTCAAACTTTGCTCACTCACTTTTAAGTTTACGATCTCTCACAAAATCCCTTATTCTCAATGTCGAATGCGCATTCCCTAATAGATTACGGGCCATGTTCAAAAGTGAATAGTACATAGACTAAACATTAGAAGAAATTTCAGGCCTCCTAAGGGCTGCAAGTTTGACCAAACTGCCATGTAAAAAACTTAATAATTAGTTTTTTAAAATTATCAAATAAATCCAATATGATGTGACCGACACTCGACCACATTAGATTTTATTTTATTATTATTTATTTGTAATATTTTAATAATTTATTTGCATGACAATTTTAGCAGCCTTTAGGAGGCCTCAAAATGCTTGTAATGAGAACCTTGTGTGCTACTGGAATTGCAACTGGGGTTTGAATTCACATGTAGATTGGTTACCAAACGGGTGATATTAAAGAGTTCTGAGTGAGTCTCTTTTATTCTTTTATTAATTTCCTTGCAAGGGGTACACTCAGTAGCATCAATTAATGTTATTTCCTTTTGAGTCAAAAGTGGACAGACCGAAGGAGGCAATTTCGTTGTACACTTGTACCATAGCACCATAGCAGGTTCGTCCTAAAATATTTCTAAAAATAAAAAATAAAAAACGTAAAAATTAGAAAATTCTGAAGACAGAAATACGAAAATAGAATAAATTAGTTTTTGAAATATTTTGTTATTTCTAAGCCATTTAAGGTCATTTTTACTGATTTTTTTGCTAAAAAACAAAAATTGAGAAATTCAGTTTTCGAGAGGCGAACCTTATTTTTTCAAAAAAAAAATATATTCGTTCGCCAGGTGGCAAACCTGCTATGGTGTTACAGTACTACCTGATCGATAATGCATGAATTGTAATGCACGATTGGATTCAACAGTAGGGTGCAAAATATTTAATTAATTTAAAAAAAATTGATTCAACTCTTTCATTTTTTGAAAATTTCCTTCTTTAATTTTTTTAAAAAGTGTAAAAAAATTCCATTACTGAAATAATATATATTGTTCCGAAGTCAATTATGTACTACTGTAGTGTTGATGAGTGAATTATCATATGGGGGGGATGATGCACTCATGGTCCATTCACACCAGTCACCCAACGTAAGTGCCGCATAGAATTTGCATTTGTCAAGGAAATTTTGGTAGCTACAATGTATTCTTGCAATTTTTACTTATTTTTGATCCAATGTATGCAAGAAGCTATTCCAACGCATTTTGGGTGCCGTAAGAAATTTATACTCCACCAACTCACATGCTTTGACCAAAAGCATGAAGAGACAAGGCTGTAACACCGCAAGAAAATTGTAAATTATTTTCAAAATTTACCTTGCAGCATTCCAATAACACAACGCAAGTGCTGGAGCTTCTTGGTGTGATGGCCCATCCACACCAAGAAGCTTTAGCACTTGCATTGTTGCGTTCCTTGAATGCGACATTGTAAATTTTGGAAATAATATACAACTTTCTTGCGGTGTTGGAGCCATGTCTCTTCCTGCTTTTGGCCAACGCATGTGAGTTGGTGGAACATAAATTTCTTGTGGTGCCCAAAATTTGTTGGAGCAGCTTCTTGCATAAGTTGGGTTAAAAATCAAGTGCCTAATCGCGTAGTCTTTGTCTTAATATTTACCCTAGATTTAGTTTTACACCTTGTTTGTACTATTCAGCCATGTAATTCCTTGAAAACAAAGCATTTTCGTAGTCTCTCCGATGGGTAGAGACAACAAATTTTACAGGAACACACTGTAGCTAATTTTGTGCATTCTCTATGTTGGATGAGTGGTGTGAATGGGGCAGGAGAGTCAGAAGGGAGTAGTGCGAGCGTCATGAAAGGAGACTGAGCAGGGGAATCTGTCAGAGAAGGAAATTGAAAGCCCTTCCAGGTACATGGCAATGATAGAAAATTGGGGGTGATGATGAGCACTCTAGTCTACTCCTCCTCTAGGCTCACCCCCCTTCACTTCTCCTTTCACAACGAAAAGGGTAAAGTTGAAAAACACACAACATACACACACTCACTGAATGATCCATGCCGGCAGCATTGGTACTGCAAATCACCTGAGTGGGAAAACCAGTCTAACTAGTGTGGCTCTGTGTTATGCCTCTGTATACTAGAGACGAGAAGCCGCGAGGAGAGAAATTTCAGCCAATAGGAGGCTTAGAAACCGAGAAGATCAAAGAATGTCACTTTACATTCGAAATTTTCAGCTCAAGGGACGAAAGGAGGAGAAAATGACATGAACAACGCTTTTGTTCTTCGTGATAACAAAAGTGCACATTTTTCAAAGCCTCCGGATTTTGCGTCAAGCTCACCTCAAGAGGTGGGTTAAACGCAAAATCCAAGAGGCCATTTGGCCAAAATTCTCATAGACAATCATTTTTATTTTTTAAAAATATTTAAGAACTTTATTTTTTAAAATGAGCACTTTATTTTGTGGCCCTTTTCACTTTACACTATATCCAAAGGTCGTCAAGTTCAAAGGTTGGATTCTTAATAATGAGGCTGACCCTTGTAGTTTGCGAGAAAAATGATTGTTAAGTGATTTAGAGTATCGCCATGAACATCCTATTCTCTGACTCAATCAACAATCAACAAACAATCAACAATGGATTGAAAAACCAGACTCCTCGGCATTTGCACCCTCTTATGAAGCTTCCACCAATATGGCTAGAGTATTCTATCTCTCGTGGTTCGCTCTCCCTCCTCCTTGCAATTAACATATACCATGGTCAACATATGAGACAATCAAGGCAAAATTCAAAGTTGCTTGGAGAGTCGTGCTCGACCCACTATCCTATCAGCCAACATTCATATTTGCAGGGATACATGATAGCAATTACTTTGGCGCGCCAATAGTGTGCCCCCGCAAGGAGTGAAAGCCCACCAACCTTCCATCGCGTGGTTGTTGCTATCACATGACAATGAACAACTCAATTTTACAACTTCTCATCATTCAACAATAATAGGTTTTCAACAATTTTACTTTGACAGATCATTGAGAGTTATTATTTTTTGGTCAATTTTAGAAGGTGCTTATAATAGACTTATTCATAAAGTCAAGGACGGGTTCCCCCCTGCAACACTCAGTTTTCAAGATTTGATTCAAAATCGCAAAGATTGTTAATCACAAGGAGCCAAGCGCTTGCTTTGGGCAAGCATGTGGGTTGGTGTAGGGGCACGTGTAGATTCTGTGGTGGAAACTTGAGTGTGCATTGGGGGAGCTTCTCTAGCTTTGGAAAGGTGCCATGCTTAATCTCCTTGACGACGCAATGCATTTTGATTAATCCAAAAAAAAAAGGAGCCAAAACTTGTTTTCGCCGCCTTTCGAACTAAAATACTACTTCTGCATACTCTTTCCTCCTGTGGAATTTCAGTCTCTCAACTTTACTGATAACTCTAATGTACATATCATAAGTTATCCAGGCGGCACAATTCTAGGCAACATCAGCTGATTCAAGTAAGTCTCCTGAAGTCTGGCTCAACTTCTGAAGATGTTGAAAATTGGATTTGATATTCTGCCGAATTGGCTTTTTAAATTATTAGAAAAACAGCTTGGATTTCATAATTCATGTAACTAACACATTCTCTGATTCTCAGACTGTCAGGCCATAAGTCAATGAAGCTCTAAGGGTTGGTTCACACTATGGCCGTTTAGGGAGAGTTTCCATGAGAGAACCCACGTTCACTCTTTGTACAGAGAACAAACCGATTTTAGCTTCTATTTTGGATTAAAGGACAACTATTAGAGCAATAGGATGGGTTTGGCACTTTCTCAAACCAAGGTTGTTGTTATTTAGAGACTCGCTCTCACTTTTATTAATCCCTAAGTGCCCAAGGATTTTCTTAAAATGCTAAATGTGTTTCACTTTTATTTTCTTGTCGTTTTCCATCTTACTCAACTTTTATGAGCTACAATCTTTAAATATATGTAGAGCACAACAATAAGACAACATTCATATGGTTAAACTTTGAAAAAATGGTATGAATTTTTCAATAATCAATTTATAAGAATAATCTTTGAAAATTCATAAAAAAATATGTATTTAGTTATTATCACTTGTCCATAATGAAATATGATAGGTCAAAAACATTGATTTTATATGGTGGTTAGCTTGTTCAAGTTAGAGCTAATATTATTTGATTAAAAACTTAAAGATTTCATTCCGGGCAGATTTATAAAATTGTGACAATTTAAGATGTTGTCACTTCAAGGGCTTTAGAGGAAAATCAATAAACGTTTTTTCAAATTTTCTTTTTGGAAAGGTTAATTAGTTTTAATATCTACAATGGAAAAAAATTACGCTAAAAATTTATAGAAATGAAAGTTATAGATTTGAGACATAATTTTTTTGTGTAGTTATTGATTTTAAAATTGATAATAATGTATTTTTGAACACTGCAGTGTCGATTATGAACACTAAATAAAAATATATACAAGCCATGTTCTATCCATGCCAAATTTTCATCCCAAACTTTGTGGAATAAGTTCAAATTTTTATTTTAAATATTGCTAAAAATATATCTTTGGAAACACATTTTTGAGACCTTTTCAACAATATTATATACGCCTCCTAATTCCACAAATTGCAATTGTAGCTCAAAGAAATAAGAAATCTTGCACATGTTTAAAATTTTTAGTCCAAGGTGGTCTAAACATTTAACCCCTAACCCCCCAACCATGCATATTTTGCATGATGTACGGATTTGAACTCCAATTTCTCATCCATCATGCACTTTTTGTAGTGTGGATTTTTTACAGAATCTTTTATGGGAAGTTAGCTTTGTGCATGTGTGATTCAATTAGAAAAGGGATGATTTGTGAATTTTTTATGCCTCATTTCATGTTGTAGTGTTCCACCCAAAATTTCGAAGATTTTAGTCTGAAAGCGCTCTTGAAAAACTCAGCTACTAAAATCAAGCAACCAAAAAAATCTCCAAAAATCACTACACGTAGAATATTACATTTCAGTCCATCCCCAAAAAATTCATTATTATATTGTCAGTATCTTATTTGCCATCTTATTACAAAGGAGCTCTAAATTTTAAGTTTGTAAATTTATTCACAAATATTGGTGATAGCAATTGCAAATCTAACCGTATGGATAGAATCTAAAATTCATAATGTACAACTTTTATTCATTCATCAACTTGAAAATATCCCTCTTAGTTTCATTTTATAATGCATCTTTAAAAAACTGCCAAATCTAGAAAGGGTGAGAATGTTTAGGGGAGAATCCAAATTCTATTCAACCTTGAAGTCACACACCCTCCAAAATCTCATTTTTGAGTGTGCATTATATGGTTCAAAAACATGCTATGATTTTCCAATCCAAAGGTCCAATCTTACTAAGGTTTAAGTGACACTTGTTTAATTAACCCCTAAATGCCTAGAGCCCTCTTCAAATTTGGTAGTTTTGCAAAGATGCATTATAAAATGCAACCAAGAGGGATATTTTGAACTTGATATTTGAATAAAATTTGTACTTATGAATTTTAGATTCCACCCATACGGTTGATCTGTGATTGCTATTACCAATAATTTTGTATAAAATTTGAAATGTGAAATTCAAAATTAATTTGAAATTCAATCACAAATAAGATACTGACTATCTAATTTTATGAGTTGACTTTTTTTAGAGAGTTTAACACTTAGATCTTCAAAATTTTGGGTGGACCACTATAATATGAAATGAGGCATCCAAATTTCAAAAATCATCCCCTTTCTAATCGGATCACATGTGTATGAAGCTAACTTCCCATAGAATCTACAGTACAATTCCAAATTGCAAAAAGTGCAAGACGGATGAGAAATTATGGATGAAATATGTACATCGTTCAAAAGACCAAGATGTTAGATGAAAATGACACAATGTATGAGGGGTTTTTCGAAAGACCAATATTTTGGATGAAAAGAATAAGATGTATGAAAAAACAAAGATTTGTGACAAGATTTTTGAAATTAAAAAAAATCATCTCATATTCTTGCATGCGAGTTTTATAGCCTAAAGTCAGATGACCCAAAAACAAAAAAAAACCTGGGTTAAGCAACTGCAATTCAAAAGACAAAAGCCAGGAGTTGAACCGTCAATGGAACTGTATTAGAATCTAAAGTACATGTTGAAATTTTCATGTACTGTAGGTTACAACTTTTCACAAAACAGCTCATGTACCACTATTGATGCGGATTTGCTTTATAAATAAATATATAGAAAAATAATAAGAAAGAAAAAGTACTTAGTAACATTCTAGTAAAAACTTCAAATATGGAAGTTTGTCTACAAGGTGTAGTTTGACCAAGAAGCTTGAATTTATTTGTGTTTTTAGTAATTTTGAGTAGGACCTATGTGGATTTTTATTTGTTTTTATCAACACATGTAATATTCTTCATTGATTCCAATGCTGATTCTAGTGAGATAAAATTTGGTCTTGTTTGAATTTCGTTTTGCACAATACAATTGAATGAGTTTGTCATTTTAAAGTCATGAATCCTTGGTCTTTTAAGTGTTAAGTTCTCGATGTTCAACATTTCTTTACTAGTAGAATGGTGTACTTGGTGCGCCAAGCTACATTGGCAAGTATAATGTGGTGCCACAAAACAATAATGACCATTGACATTAAAAATATTCATGAATTAATAAATACATAGTCAAAGTTTGTAGGCTTCTTTTAACCACTCATCTCTAAATCTGTCAATGCTTCAGGATAGATCTCTCACATGTTTGGTAGGGGATCACTTAGGGGCGCCTTCCCATTGGTCTTTGTCCAAGATTGTATCAAGTGGCGACTTAAACAAGACAAGACCTTTGGTTCCTTGGTGTGAAGTTCGTTGCACTATTGTCCCTCAAGGACTCAATTATTCATATACAAGGCTTTTAAGTAATTTTAATTAACAAGAATTTATTGTCCATGTTGGACTTATTGGCTTGTTGCTTAAAATCACTAAGAAGATTTGTTTATGAGTGATTGAGTCCTACAGGGATGATAGTGCAGCCAACGGCGCACCAAGAAACCAAAAGTCTTGTCCACTGTAAGCCTTGAGGTCCTGAACGAAGACTGATGGGTAGGCACCCATAGTCCTCCACCAATCATGTGAAAGATTAGTGACAATGAAACATAGGTCTTAAATTTGCCATGCTTTTGCACTTCAATTCCAAATCCAACAAAACAAAAAAGAGCATTGGGAAGCTAATTTTAGATGCCATCATTTCCTATTTGGACTTAAAAGAAAAATTATTAGGACTTTCTTTTCTCTTAACCTCTAAATATATTCAAATTTCCAGGGTCCAAATCTGCTCCAAATTTCTCTACCAGATTTTTATTTTTTTTCTTGATAAGTCTTTCAATGAACATTCAAATATGTTCTCTTAAATTTGTTGGACATAGAAAAGCATGCTCAGTCAAATGGTTTGAGAAGGACTCCATTTGAGAAGAATGATTTTTTTACGTGGCCTCAAAGATTTAGAAAAAAAATGGATGAAATTCAACATTCATATTCAGGCATGGTGAGAGCCATTGAATATGAGTACAATATAGAGACATTCCAATATGTCCTTCTATAATTAATTTTAAGAACTCAGCTTGGTCTCGTGGTTTGATGGACATAAATGGTTATTCATCATATATAGTAACTGTGAGTGAATTACCGATTGTATAGACGAACACATAGGGTGTGGAGACGATAAGATAGGAACACTTGAAACCAACATTGTATCCAATTACCTCAGAATCAAGGTACGGTAGTCATTCTAGAGCATAAATTATTTAAGTAGACCATAGATAGCTTATCATTTTGGTCAACATACAATAAGGGCTCTATAATGCGCCTAGACTTGCGTTAAGAAATGATTGCATGGTCCAAATATTATAAGAACTGGGCACAGTGATGGTACCATAGCTTGTGACACCAAATTTTGGATGTGATAATAGTTGTCAAGGCGTGAATTGAGGGAGAAGGACTGTATGCACTCTAAGCGGCTCTTTCAATTGCCATATGGCTTCCATGCAACGGGGAAGATGCGTCGACAAAGGAAATGACAAAAAAAGACAGACAGACAACTTGCATGGAAACGAGCTCGTAGTTATGATGTGCACATGGGCTGCATATCAGAAGTTGGAGCTCATTCCCAAGAGAGAGAGAGAGATAGAGATCGGATTGCTTACAATATTTGAAGCCATTCAATGGCTGCTGCGATTCAATCATGCAGCCGACTGAGCTCACCTCTAATAACATGCACTGGCCACGTGGAGATGCACGTGAGCACTGAGCCGGTCGACGAGTGTCAATAAGCGGATCGTTTTTCTTCTTGCGTACACACCACATTCCTCTCTCAATAATCAACCTGGGTGGAAATGCTCTCACGCAAAGAAAATATAAACAAGCAGCTAGTCGCTTAGTCTTTGCCTTAGTACCTACGTGGAAGGCAGGGTCAACACTTTCATGTCGAATAATTAATAAAAGTTGAAACAGTGGAGGTCGGCACTTTCAAAAGTAATTATAAAGAAAACGGCTATTGATAGCTAACATAATCTTTTCCGGCTGCTAAATGTTTTATTTTATTTTTTGTGTTGAGTGTTATGTTTTGAGTTTGTTTTATTTTTTTTGGCTTTTTGTTGACTTTATTTTTGTTGATTTCGACAAAATACTTAATAAATTTATTTATTTATTCGGCATTTTTTTTGGGGAATTATTTTATGCCGACCCTACCTTCTATGTACGGTATTTACCCTAGATTTACTTTGTATCGTTCAGCTATGTAACTCCTTGAAAACAAAGTGTTTCAGTAGTCTCTCCCCTGACGAGGCAAAGACAATAAAATTGTTTTATGTTTTGAGAGTTACTTTCTCTTTGCAAGCCTAATTATTTGTGGTCTTAGAGTTATTCATATCAAATACTCCTTCTGTTTCATAATAAGAGTTCACCTTATTTTTTGGCTTGTTTTCAACTTGGCGTTTCTTTTGCTGAAAAATGTCTTCTCAATACTCAAAAAATGGGCTATCTCTAATAGTAGTATGTAGTTTTTGTGTCACTCTCCTTGTCCGCCCTGTTTGAAATGGATAGTGCTCACATTTGGAAGAATAAAACATAGGACAAAAACTGGGGGAAAAATGCCAAAAAAAGGTGGACTTGTGATACGAAATAGAGGGAGTATAAAACACATTCAAGAAATGTGAAAATTTCAAGAAATTGAAAGGTGCAAATTATAGTAAAAACCCATCATAGTGTAAACCAATTTGTTTTGTTTTAGGGTTCACTTAAAGGAGTGTTTCAAATTAGAAACTCACCTCATACTCACTTTAGAATCATTTACATGGCCCATGGGAGTGGAACTTGTGACCTCTCCAATGCTAGAGGAGAATTCCTCCAAATTCTAAAACAATCAACAGGCCGTAGTTATAGGCTTTATTTTCTAATTGCAATAAAATATTCAAAAGAACTTCAAGCATGATATGATAAAGTCTTCAAATCAACTTCAAACATAAAAATGGATGAAAATCATTCAACATCAAGAGAATCCGACAAGTCCTTGTCATATAAAGGCCGGAAATTAGATGAAGCAACATTTTAAGGTCGATCGCCAATTTTTCTTGCTAAATTCAACTCTAGAATGTTGCCTACCTTGATATCCATTATGTTGGAGTAATGCAAAACACAAAACAACTTGTATTGTGATTTTATTTTATTTCCTAATCTAATTTTTTGGGCCCGTACCATGCGAGGAAGTGTCACTTTTAGGATATCTATATTATCTTAAATTTAAGATCTTAATTCTTTCGGGCCCAGTGAATGGGGAGTTTTCCAAGGGAACCCAAAAAGATCCAATAATTTTTCAAAAGCAACCGATTTTAGACAAGAATCCATCCGCTTATTACCTATGTATCACCTAGGTAACACCCAAGTATCACAAATTTTATCTAGGTTTTAGCCTAAGACTATGAGTTTCACCGGTAATTTTGCAATTCTATTTGGCTGATTTTACACCAAATGCTAGATCTCCCCGTACATTGTTTGGGCCCGTACCATGTGAGAAAATGTCATATTTACGATATCAAAGTTATCTTAGTTTTTCCTAATCTAAATTCTTTTGGGCCCACACCATGTGAGAAAAGTGTTGCTTTTGGGATATCTAGGTTGTCTTAAATTCCCTAATTTAAATTCTTTTGAGCCGCCCCGTACCATGCGAGAAAGTGTCGCTTTTAGGATATTCTAGGTTATCTTAAATTCCCTAATTTTATTTTATTTTTGGGGCCCGTACCATGTGAGAAAGTGTTGCATTTAGGATATCTTGATTATCTTAAATTCCCTAATCTAAATTCTTTTGGGCCGCCCCGTACGTACCATGCGAGAAAGTGTCTCTTTTAGGATATTTGGGTTATCTTAAATTCCCTAATCTAATTATTATTTTTGGCCCGTACCATTTGAGAAAGTGCCGCTTTTAGGATATCTAGGTATTCTTAAAAGGGTTAACTTTTGATTACGATTCCTTGAACAATCATAGTCTTGGAAAGCACGGTACGCATCCACCAATCGCGTGTCTGGAGAAGATTACCCAAGCCATGCAGCCACAGCTTTCATTTGGATCAGGCTCTGTTTGGTGTTAATAATTCGCTTGTAGTACGATCTCAAGTAAGCCGGTCTCCCTCACTCACTTGTTGCTGTTTCGCCTGCAGTTTTTTTTTGCAAATTTTTAAAAATGAAGCACTTTCACTGCCACTGATTCCGTCGGTCGGTCGCTTGTGGAAAAAAAAGCTCCCTTATCACTTCCGCAGTGTCCATTATTTAATGCTCAATTAGACTGTAGTAACTGCCCTAGGCAACCAACAACTGCACATGTTCTTGAACTGAATCCAAGGAACAAGTTCCATCAATTACAGAGCTTATCTTCACGACGTACCATTATGTCTGTAAGGACATACGCGGCATTCAAATTGATTTAATAATACAAAAAACGGTCAGCCCTTGTGCTAAACAAGTGGAACACCGCAAGGCGTGCTGAGTGGCAGGGCAAGATATCCTGACCTCGCGAGATCATCACCAGCGTAGAAATCTACAACACAATCTTCTGCTTAAGACTTTCATGTTCGGTGCATACAGAACGCACGCTGACAGTCGTGTCTTTGTATTGGTAGAATCATGACTATGGGACATGAAGCTGCACCGGGACAGCCTATGGTAGAATATCATAACATCATGGCGTATTTCGTGTTTGGGGAGAATGATGTCTTTTAAGGTAAGAGGCTCTAAACCCCCCGCTTTAAGGGCTGTGAATCTATGAGAACATAGGGAAAATTGAGCATGATTTTTCACTGGAAGATAAATCCAAGCCAAGACCAACATACTTTGAATCAAAAAAATTGGATGTTGCTAAAATTAGTTATGAATTTCTGAAGTTGAAATGACATGGGTTCTAAAATGGTGCTCTTCACCATGGGTACATCCAAAATTTCAAAGTGTTCGTCCTTGGTAGAGTGCGGGTTTAGAACAATGCTCGGAACAGTGGCGGGTTTTGAGCAAATCAATGGTGCAAAGAAATCGTGTCACATGCCACTTGTCATTCTTACTTTCATTGAGATTGTCATGATTTTTTTCAAGTAATGAGCGTGGTAGGAGATGGCATGCTATATACTATTTTATAAAGTTGCCATATGTCATTGGAACACTATATTCATTTCTTTTTCTTTACAAGGAGACTATATCTCCCTAAAATTAAATAGTGTCTACATTTGAGAAATAGTGTACCGAGACACCAATTACGCCATTTAGTGTGGTCAATGTGCAGTTTGCTTTTTTCATCCATTCACAAGTTGGGGTCTTCATGCACGAGAAGGATTGAATGCACTCATGTCGGTCACTCTCAAGTTTCCACATGTCACGAAAGACGAATAGTTACTGATAGACCATTGATGATGAGGAGGAATATGTTTGACATTCTAGCTACCCAAGGACAAGGCAGAGGTAGCACTAGCTAGTGAGTGTTATGAAATAGCTCATGTTCATCTCTTTCATCATAAGGCGGACTTACCTATTATTACCCATTTAACAAAATTTTCCTCATGTAATAGTAGTGTACTTTTGTATTCTAGAATATACACTATCAGTGCATGAGGGCAGAATTGAATGTTGGGTGGTAATGGATATCAATGTCCACCTTCTTCAAGATGAACCACTAGTTAATTTATGTCATGGGGGTGTTTGTAATACTTTGTGATCATCATAAGTTGGATGTACCCACTACCATCCATTTAACAATTTTGCCGTCATATACCAAAAGTGTACATTTGTGTTTTAGAATGTACACTACAAGTACTTGAGGATTGAATTGGATGTTAGGTGGTAATGAGTATATTTGCTTTATTTAAGGTAAACTACCCTATTTGTATCGTGTGACTGTTTGTGCCACTTTGTGATCATTATAAGGTGTATGTACCCACTACCATCCATTTGACAATTTTGCCTTTATGTACCATAGGTGTACAATTGTGTTCTAGATTGTACACTACTAGTACATGAAGACAAAATTGGTTGTTAGGTGATAGTGGATATGTCAATGTTATTCAAGGTAAACGATCTTATTTGTGCCATGTGATTATTTGTGACCATTATAAGGTGGGTGTACTAGCATCCATTATATGCAATTATGTCTCACGTACTTTGTTTATATATGTGTGTTAGAATGTACACAACTAGTACATGAGGGAAAAATGAGTGGAGTGGTAAAGGGTGTGTTTACTTTACATGAGTGAACTAGATTCACATTGTTGTGACCACTCCTAAGACCAAGTGCAAGCATACCTTTACATTTTAAAATTTGATATGTGGGCGTTCTCATAGTATGGATGACTAAAAAGCCTCAAAATTAAATACTACCTTTTGAAGTAGCAAATGAAGTGGTAAAAATATCTTTAATTAGAAAATATTATTAATTACAACTTACTTCTTATTTAATTTTCATGTAAAACAAGTTTTTTTTTTTCAAAATTATCTATCTTTGATACATTAAATTTGATTTGTAATAACAATGTTAAGAACTTAATTGTCGCAAAAAATGATATTTGAATAGTTTTTATCCTTCTTACACTATTTTTGAAATAAAAATTCAATGTTTTACTAAACCACCATATGTACATGTGTTTTAAGAAACAAACCCTTCATATGAGTTTCATGATCTCGCACATTTTTTCATTCTTATTCAAGGCTTATTAAGTATTCAAAGTTTATTAAATATTATGAAATAGAAAGATTCCAGTTTCAAATAATAACTTTGTAAATATTCAACATCTAATCACATAAGGACCGCCTAATTTTTTTGAATAATGAAGTTCTAATTATATACAGTTCATTTTACACTACATTTGGTTGAAACACTACATTATATTTTTAATTAATATGGTCGTAGGGGGGCACTATTCCAAAAATAAATTGAGCCAAAATATCATTATGCAGATATTCCTCACACCTTTAAACCTTCAAAATTTTGTACATTTGTCATCTATGAAAAATTAACTAAAATTAACTCTTCAAAGTTCATTTTCTAAAAAAATCCTCACTTTGGATTACTTTTTTCACTCACTCGTACTATAAGAACGCCCATGTATGCTATTAATACATAGGATGACTTCCAAATTGTGGTACAAATACAGTGACTTACCTTAGGTACATCATATAAGAAATTTATTCTATCAATTTGATAAATTGAAGAATATTTCAATTTTGTCTTTTAAAAAAATTGATCACAAAAGGAACATCATATTCCAATACAAAGAGTAAACTACATACACCATGCCCAATAAATGATATTTCATTTTTTTGCGATTAAGTCAATAGAGTTATCTGCAAAGTGCTCTACAGTTGAATGACTGGACCACAGTTTGTGAAAAGAGAGGTTGAGAACACAATAAAAGTAGACATGTTAAATGTTGTAAATAAACTAGAGGTCTGAAGTTTTAAGGCACCAAAAACGGTGCCCAGAAATTTCCCAACCTCAGTTTCTATTCTTATAGATGCTCCGTCACATGGACTTCCTTGGCTAGACACGTATTCACATGGAGTGGGTCTTCCTTGGATTTATTTTTAAAATCAAAGCTTTTGAAAGCTCATTCACTGAAATAGGAAAACCAGTAATTGACAGCCCCACCAACCAGTAATTCGGGCCAATTTTCGTATCCCAAGGAATTTGCCAAAGTAAGGCTCTGAACCCCCATGAGTTTGCGGAAAACTCTAATATCAAGTTAATATTCATTTAATAAAAAACATTTAGCTTTCTATTGTGGATCACAAGGGGACAATTATTGACCTTTCTAATCCTGATTTTGTTTCAATTTTATATTCATGTATAAATACAATGATTACCGCATCAAAAACATCACTTCAAGATATAGAACAATAATCATAATCATGGTCGATGAATGTGGGTCTTTTCAAAACCACTAGTCTCCATCCCGATATGAATATTTTCACTACAAATTGTGGCCTTGATAAGGTATGTGTATCAACAATCAATTCTTATTAAAAATTTGTTTAAATTGACAACGTTTTGGACAAAGGAATGTTGTATCTCGCTTTGTAAATAAAAAAGGTGTAATCAAGTGAAACATGGAAAGTCCAACCTAAAAATGAAAAGATACTTGCATTTGAAGTTGAATTTAGTAGCGTACAAATGAATAATAGTACAACCAACCAAAATCAAAACACAACACATTGAAAATGATATAATAAACACCAGAATCAGATGTTGGCACGGTTGTATGACAAGTTTGGTTGCATAAGAGCCCAAATTTTCTATTCATATTTTTTTAAACTATTTGGTTTGCAATTCAAGTAGGGTCAAAATCAGATGTACATACCTTATTATATAATTATGTTCATTATTTTTCAACCACTGCTAGCTACTATTTTCAAACAACTAGTTCAACTTGTCTTAGGGGATAGGAAGGGCCGGTTGGTTGGTACAACTTTCCTGCCATGATAACTCACTAGCAGCACCAAGCCATGAGTATCACACCACTGCTCAATGAGCCCAATTGGTTTTGAAACCCGGACCACATAAATGTGATACAACGCCCTTCACCAACCAACCAAAGAACTCATGACTTGGTGATAAAACTTAACACTAAACATACCTTTATACAAACTAGCACCCTACCACCATTACTTCGCTTTTATCCTTTGTTACTGTTACTGTTACTTTGTTTCGGTTACTATAGTGTCCATCCTCGAAAGGGGAGAGTAGTATTGTTCCAATGTCCCTTTGTCCAGTGGGCATCGAGGCATTGACATTACAAACAGACACTTTATTCACGCCGGCCTTGCAATAGGGTCGGTGTTTCTATCTATCTATCTATTCATTATTTTTCACTTTTGACTACATTAGAATGCAAAAAGAGACTTTTGGGAGTAGTAGTAGGAATTGTAATTGAATTCATAGACAACAATGGATTTGTTTACTTTGATGGGAAAGAAAATAGGGTACTTAGAATTTATTTTTATTTTTTGAATAGGGGAACAATCATGCTAGACTCATACATGCCATGAAACAACGAGACTAAATAAAATGTATTTTTTTGTAAACAAAAGAGACAAGAAACTATATTGAAGGTTACATACGGTGTCTAGCTAAACATAACCATTCTAGTGGTCAAATAACTAAATTTGTAAACAATCACCAATTTAATTGGACGCTTATTAACTACTAAGGGACCAAAAAACCCAAATTGAGCCTCATGTTTTTTATAGCAATTTTGAATAGGTCCTATGTAGACTTCTTTTTATTCAAATTCATTTTTCTTTTGATCAACACATGAAATTTTCTTCATTGATTCTATTGATATAAAAGTTGGTCCTACCTGAATTATACTTTTCACAATATGATCACTCCAATTTTGTCATTTTAAAACTAGAAGTCTTTGGTCCTTTATGGATGATCACATCTATTGTCATATTTAGAGAGGATTGAATGTAAAAAATCAAATCATTTACTAAGATTCTAAAAAGGGAACCAAATATATCCAATAGAAAATAGAATCATGTCCTCCACATAACTGGCCCTCTTTACTAGTTCCTCCTTGGGAATACACTAGCTCAAACAATGAGGTACAACAATTATACTTTATCAAATGAATAATTTTTATATTTGAAAAGTACTCCTTTTGCCCCATATTAGGCTTCCTAATTCCGTCGTGAAATTATCCCATAACAAACTTCATATTTGCTCAAACTAGCATTATTTTTGGTTGAGGATCCACAACATTGTACACAGGGTCTACACTATTCGACTACATTGAATGACATATTTAGTGACCCGGGACACTATTTCTTAATTTGAACACTATTTAATTTTAGGGAATTATAGTATCCTCATAAGAAAAAACATGAATGTAGTATTCTAATGACATATGACAACTTTATAATAAATATGACATGCCATCCGAAGGGGAGAATATTTTTGTACCAATGTTCCTTTGCCCGGTGGGCATTGGCTCATCCTTAAGACGAACAGACACTATATTCACGCTGGCCTCGCAAGAGGACCGGAGTTTCTATCTATCTGACATGCTACCTCATGCCACTATCATTACTTTGAAAAAACATAGTACTTTCAATGAAAGTACGAATGAAAAGTGGCCAATATTTCTTAAAGTGGCTAAAATTAATTGGAACACTAAAAAAATTACTATGTGCTACAAGTATGGTGAGAAAAGGGGGTTGAAATTTGGGACATTTTGCGTATGAACTCATGAGTAAGAGTCGTGGATGTAAAAGGTGCGACTTGGCAACTTGGAAATGAGCAGATTGACATCCATCTGAAAATTCATGAGTAGCGTGGTTGCGATTTGGACGGCTCAGATGTGGCAAGGTGGCTGCACTTTGGCTGTCCACGCATAGCAAATCCTAAGCATTCACATGAGGCGCACTCCCGAAGGCACCACCCCTCACGACCTTCTTCCATTAGTACACTTGCTTCCATCTTGTTTGGCCCTCATTAGAGCGCATGTTCCCTCCAAAATGCAGCAGCTTTGTCGTAGTCTAGTGGTAAACATTTCTCAAAGTTAACCAAAATTAACCTTAAGCAAGCTTCAGCTAACCAAGTTGTCCCCAGGGATTCCCATTGTGTGTTAAACTTCCTACATCTATAAACAATATACACATTCAATACCTCAGCACACCCAGTAGGGTGGCTTCCCGAATATCGGTCAGTAACCACATTGTTTAAATTAAACTTTGTTGAACATCAAAGTAGTTCTCCGGTGAGTTTTTACAGTGCACGGAAAGTCACTGCCCTCCGTTCTCCTAGTCCAGAGGCTACAATCTTTCCACAACCTACTTCTAACCCTAAAGATTAGAAGGTAGTAGTTAGTTTTACCGACACTCACACTCTATCGGTCTGCCAAAGACTTATCTCGGAAACAACCCCAGTAAACAGGTCACACAACCATTCTTTCCCTAACTATAGCCTCACCTATGGAATTAAGCAAGAAAGTACAAGAATCATTTGAAAGTGGACTCATCATACTCACACAAACAAGGTAGCCACATCTTGGGTATATCATGGGACCTCACTAATGGTAAAGGTGGAGACCCCGGAACACTCTGGAGCCCGGATGAGTTGGAATCTCTCCAAACTACCAAGAAGGGGAATAACACCCCTCCTTCCCCACCACTCTGGACACTGCTCATTTAAAGGATGCCATCATAAATGGCAGTCGGCTTCCCGGATCCCATCTGGTAGGCAACATCTACCCGATCCAACCGGCATAGAAGTTTGAAGCAGTCTTGGACTTCACTTCAACTTGCTAACCCGGCGTCATAATCCCTTCAGAAACCTCCACTTGTACTTAAACAATCAACCACTTGACACTACACTTGAACAATCTAGCAAAATACACTATGTGCACTTCAACAAATCTCACACTTCTCTACTCATACAAGTCTCACATCCACTCTAAACACAAGCAATGAAGACAAGATATAAGCAAAGAAACAAAGAAAGCCCAAGACACACTTAGGTGGACTTACTCCCTCTTACCTCTCTGTTTGCACACGCTCAACACCCACTCCAAATGTAAGCAAGCTAAGGAAGCAAGGCACAAGCGAAGAAATTAAATGAAGAGAAAGTAAGTGAATAACAAAAGAGCCCAAGGCTCCTTAAGTACACCAAGCCACTAGCTACGCTCTTAAATCTAAATCTACAAAAAGGGGAAAGTGGCATCTAAAAAGTCAAAAGTGCCTAGTCACCGGTGACCTAACAAGTCAACTCAGGAACCGGGAGACTTCTGATCTAGGACCGGTAACCCCTTTCTCCACAATCACTAGGTAGTAGTAAAATATACGCAAGTGGTAGCAACCGGGTGCATAATGGGCCCTATCATCAATGCTACTCTCACCCTAGTACTAATCTTCCACTACCATCCTATAAACAACAATAACACTTAAAAATTAACACAAAACAACAAAAGAAGTTCACATAGGTGACTTCTTTGCGGATGGATGATCCTCCTTGGACTACTCCATAGTATGATGAGCTAAAAGATCAAAGATCTTAGAAGATGTGACACATGGGACCTTCGATGCAGTCTTTCCCAGGGAAGTGACTCCGGGAATGTAAGAGGAACTTCCTAGTGTGGTCTTTCCCGGGGAAGCGACTCCGGAAATGTGAGAGGAACCTCCCGGTGTGGTGGAAATATCCTCCGGTGGTAAGGGAAGATCCTCCAGTAAAGCATACACATCCTCCGGTGAAGATGGAGTAGGACCCTGGATAGTGGAGAGATCCACCGGTCCTACAACTTGAGTCAAAAGGGAATCCACATGGGAAGAGGAAGATGGGTCTACCGGTTCTCCTCCGGGGAGGGCTACCGGGAGGTCTCTCTTCCTCTTGTACACTCTTACCCCTTCATCTTGAGTTGAAAGAGATACATCTCTCCTCCTCAGCTCCCGGTGCTCCTCTTGATATGTCCGAAGCTCCTTCTTCATATTCACCATTTCCCTCCGGGTCTCACTAACTTCTTAGGGTCCACCCTTGCAAGTGCCAGTACACCTCTTGAAGAAACAACGCCCCTCTACACACACATAGAACACTAGACTCCGAACTGCCCCCGGGAGATCGGGAAGCAAACAACAAACCGGTGACTGGTCTAGTACACCGGGAACACTCTTGAGGATGACACTAGAAGAGAAGATAACACAAACAACAATACACTCTAAAAACGCTACCTCGGGGTTATGGCAGAAACCGGGAAGATAACCCCGGGGCAAGGAATGTGGGAAAGCCAAGAAAGAGAAAGGAAAGGCTTGGACTAAAGTTTGAAAGAGAGAAATCAACCCCACAATTGCAATACGTGAAGCCACAACAAAAGAGATATAACTAGAAGTGTTTGGGCCGGAATAAAAATAAAATATCAAGACTCCTGGGAAAGTGAAATGGAAGAGTTTCAACAAATGAGACACACACACACAAAGGATTACAAGACAAGATTGTTGCCCAAGAAGTACACACCTCTTCAACAAACTCCAACACCTTTATAAGATGCTTCTTTCCTTGCCTCAAAACCTTTGTTGCTTCAAATCTTTGCTCCAAGACTCTTGTTGCTCCAAATCTCCACCTTCTTCAAATCTTTGTTCCAAATCTCTACATCTCTGTCTAAATTTCCTAAAATCTAATTCAAAAGCCCTCAAATTTTCTCTTCAAAACCCCAAAACCTAATTCAAAAGCCCTCAAATTTCCTTTTCCCTTCTTTTGTTTCTATCACCCTCTCTTGTTTCGATCACCCTCTTTTGTTTTGATCACCCTTTCTTGTTTCTATCACCCTCTCTTGTTTCTATCACTGTTGTAATTTCAAAAAGAAAGAAAATGTTGAGGTGGAGGTAGGGTTTCAAAGGCGGCGGTTGGCTACTACGGAGGGGCCGGACAACCGGGTACTGCACTCCCCTTCCCTTCCCTATTTTATTTTATTTTTATTTTTATTTTAAAATCCCTTTCTTCTCATCCCGTAACTTCCCCCGCCTCTTCTTTTCTACTTTATTTTAGTATCTAATTTCTAATCTACTTCTAAATGGTGAATTTTAATTCTTGCACTGGGAGGCTTTCTTCGAATAATAAATTTTTGTCCTTTGGGGCACATAAACTTATTAAGTTAAAACCAGTCATTTCACCATTCTAACACTAATCAACTACTAAACAATTTTCTAATTTTACTATTTATTTTATAATATAATTCTACTAAACAACAACTCACTTAACTAATTATCCAAGCCTAATTAGAATGCTACCTTTTTAACAAATTTTTTTAGCAGGAGCTAACAACTGGGAGTTTGACTCCCACAAGCTTCCATATGCATTCTTGGATGTAGCAATCCATGTCTTTGAGGCACTTTCTCTTGATATTTAAGAGTTGCGCCATTGCAAAGTTGTGCATGATTTTATGTTGGGTTTTTTAAATTGAGCGCTTTTTGGGGCGCCGTAAATGCTATTGCTATGGTGGAGCGCCATTTTTTGAATAAGAAAGGTGTATGTTGTGATGTAGTTGTTGGTGCACTTTTTTTTTGCAGTGAACCTTGAGAATTGTGGAATTGGAATTTTTCCACATTCATTGCGAGATTCATTGCAATGATGAAATGCAAGGTGGTTGTGTGGCGTGCAGGCTAGCGCCTTGGCAATGGCAAGGTTAGATTTCCCTCAACTTTTCTTGTTTTTTTGTATATTTTAGCATTGTGATTTTAGGTTATGCTTTGCTTTGTCAACCAATCTAGTTGTTTCGCCTTGCAATTTACTTTTAGCCTTAAGATCAGCTCTTGGCATTGTGCTATGTTTTGGCATTGCGATCTACTTTTCCTTGCAATCTTTTGTTTTTTGGTTCGGCTTTGTGTCCACATGGTTTGTTCTTATTTGAAGGGGTACAAGGAATTTGGTGATGGCATCGCCACTCAAATTGGTGGAGAACTTCCGGGTTTGTTACTTTGGTTCTAGCCGCAACGTCAATGGCATTGGAAAATACTTGGCCTTTGCCTCTTAATTTGCAGCTCTAGCACTGGCATTTGTGCCCGAATGTTCTATTACACGTGTCTTTAAAACTTGTGCTAAGGATTGTCACTCTATTGTGTGTGCTAAAAGGCTCTTATGTGTCTGAGCCTTTTTGAACCGTTGAGACGGTTTACTTTAGCGGTAAACCTTTAACACAAATTTTATTTTTTTAATTTTATTTTATGCATTACTTATTTGTCTAAACGCACATTTTAGCTGATTAGAGGCTATTTGGTTTTGGTTGGTCTTTTCTATTATGCCTTTTTATCTAAGTAATTTTAAATGTTTATCAATTTTTAACCGATTAACGGTGGGATTTTTAGTGGTTGTACAATTTGAGCTATTATTTAGTCTATTATTTTAGTCTAGTAGTCTAGTCTATTGTGTTAATCTATCTACTTGGATTATTAGTCCAAGTGGGTTCATTATTTTAGTATAATATTTTTATTTATTAATTTAGTCTATGATTTTAGTCTATTATCTTAGTTTATTCTTTTAGTCTATTCTATTTAGTCTATTCATCCTGTAGAAGCATGACCGGTTGTTTCCTACGCACGTGACACACACATGTGTATATATTATGAGTACAAGGAGAGACAAATGTTGCATTTCATCACTCCTCCATGTGAAAAGGCATGCAACCATATTTTTGTTTTCTAATAGTAACGTCTCGAATGTCTCCTTCTACTTCTCCTACTCATTCACCTCTTCCTTTTTAATTTTTTTATGAAAATACAAAAGCCAATACATATAACATGTTATTCTCCATTGTAATTTGCACATGTTCTACATGCATTGAATATTTTTGATGCCTTTTTGTATTTCATATGAATTTCTAGAAGTATTTAACCTCATGATTAATAAAGATTTCATTTTGTATTAATAAAATTATAAAAATTCGATGACTACCACATTTCCATGCATGATAAATAATGAAAATATATATTTCTACTAATTTTTAAAGGTACATGGTGTACCAAAATTTAGTTTATACTTTCTACAAAGGAGTGCGACGTTACAGGGTTTAGACATACATCTACTATTCTGCATGATCTGCGTGCCTTGAGAATACATGGCGTACCTGCACAATTGTCATGACATATGGCAACGGGGACATTTAGATGTCTCTTTAGGAGTTGATGGTAGTATTGGAATGCTTACTTTAGCCTAGTAGGGCCAAGTTAGGACCTAATTAAACTGGAACTAGTGTTGGTGAGTTTGAAAGTGTGAAAGGGGATATTATGAGGTTGTTTTGGAGTGGTTGTAACCCCAAGCCGGCCTTGTCTTCTTCATTCTTGTCAAGTTCAGATTTGGTGGTGGTAGAGAGAGTGGGAAGGGTTTGTGACTTGGAAGCTTGTTGTTGTTGGCGGTTTGCCTTGTAATACAAAGCTTAGTCACGGTTTCTTCTCTTTCTACACTTTTCTAGACTAATTCTAAAGGAATAGAGTAAGAAGAGGGTTTCATCTTCATTACTTGACTAGAATGGAGTTTAGGTGTTGAAATTTTAATACTTGATGGTGTGGAGTTGTAGTAGATAATTTATTGTTGTCATAGCGCTTGCGTAACGATCGTTGAAGTGCGGTTGGAGTTGCAAGAGTTGGAAAAGTTTATTGGGAGCTTCACGTATTTGGAGAGCTAAAATAGAATATATTATAGGGTTCATACAAGCTCTTCACTGTAAGCTTTAGTTTACAACTGATTTCAGCAAAAACGGAGTAAAATTGCAACTTATAGGTCGTTTTTAAGAAAGTTGTAAAACCCTTGAAAGTTGCTGGAGTTGCTGAAGTTGTGTTGAAATGTTATATTAGACCTTGTTTAAAGGTTATTTTTAGTTGTTAAAAGTGTTAAGAATTGTGAGAGCTTCTCAAAAACAGCAAAATTGTCAAAAACTGTCAAACTGCCAAATAGTTATGGAGTTTTGAAGTTTTGAAGTTGAATGAAGATTTTGCAAGTTGTTTTTGCTCAGAATTGTTCATGTTTTCGTAGCATTGATAGAACTTGGCAAAAGGAGAGAGATGAAGTCATCGATGATAAGGTGATAAGATCGGTTGACTTTATTGCATTAACTAAGGTAAACTTGAAAGAAATTATGAGAGCAATTACCGTGGTGATTTTAAAAGTTATTGGCGGAAGTTTACTGTGGTAATTTTAGAAATTACTAGAAGAATTTACTGTGGTAATTTTGAAAGTTAGCAAAGAAATTTTGGTGTTAATTTTGAAAGTTACTTAATAACTTTGTAGTAACTTTTAGAAGTTACTTAGGTAGTTATAATATGGTAATTTTAAAGATTGTATAGAAATGGCAATACTAATTAGATCTCTAATTTAGAAGAAGTTGGTGGTTGATGGTACGAACACGAACACCAGATTATGACTCATCTGCATTTACATTAGAAGATCTTGAAGACAATATTGATAATTTGAATATTTCTCTGGGAGAAGACGATTTTGTTGTTGAAATAGAGGCCAAAGAAGAGGCTCATTTGCCTTTCTTGAGTGTAAAACTCCCGAAAGATTGGGGTTTTAGTGCCTTTGACGACATGGAGGATTATGGTGGTGGAACCGTGGTTCGAGATCGTTATTCCGAGAGGGCTGAGGGTATAGCCTTCAACGATTGGAAGACGAGATTCCGGTCTTGGCAAAGGACATAGAGGCAACGCAACCCTTTATTCAACGATTGGTGGGCATTTGAACAATTGTCCAATCATCTTGAATTGGAGGCGTTGCAAGCCTATGATTCTTGGTATGAAAATAATCAAGATAATCTTGACGAGGTGGAGGAATATAGGGCACGGCGGGTAGAGTTGGTCACTGCACTAAAAGAAGGAGCTGCGGTTACAACAGCTGCAATTTTTGACATTGGTGATGATCGAAAGGGAAATGCTAGTATGTGAGCAGTGAGCAGTGAGCAGTGAGTAGTGAGCAGAAATTTTTGGAAAAATTTCAGGGTGTAGGATTTTGAAGTACCTCCTATTACCGCGGTTTTAGGATGTAATTAATGAATATTTCTGAAATATTGTTTAGGAAAAGGACCTATAGCCGTGGATTTAGGGGTGTATGTTTAGAGTTGTTAATGGAATTTTCTAGCTTCAAACATTGAAAACTCGTTACAGAATCTAAAGAGAATGCATTCAAAGTCGTTATAGAATCAAGAAATGATGGGGAAATAAATAAATACTCAAACCGTACAATCAAGGTGAATCTGCGTCAGATTCAATAGCACTCACATTGACATATGAGAGCACACGTGGATCATAGTGTAGACGCGGTGTGGAAAAACATGAAGAACTACTAGGACTAGCATTAGCAAATGATGTTGCCAGTGCTTCGGCATACACTGGCAGTCCTTGAGGGGAACTATCAGGGCTAACCAAACTCTGTAAGGACTGTCTAAGGTTTAAACGGCGCCGTTGTAGTGGTTTAGCGCTTGTCAAACGGCAAATCAAAGAACGGTTGAAATATTAGAAAACGTATAGAGATGTAGATGTACTAACCAGTATTTGCAATTTGCATTAAATAACCAATCAAACTTACTCACATGTAGCTTCAAGGGGCTCGTCACGAACGGTTTCATCATCGAAATCAGGAAGCTGGATTAAAGCGGTGTCAGGTGGCGCTGTACGGGTTTGAGAAGCAACGAGGGGCTTCAAGACCTCAGCAAATAGCTTTGAATCACTTTCAAGAGCTAGAATGTGACGGTTGCAAGCCCTAGCTGCACGGATAGACGCACCTGCACAACAGAGCAGAAAAGGTTTATTAGAAACAAAGGGTAAAAATCACATGATATTGAATGTGCAATTCATTCAATAAAAATAAAATTACTTGTGGATGCAGTGAGGTCTGCCACGATACCATTAGCTGGAGTTAGTCCATACACAAACAACTTCATCAAAACCTCAGATTTCTCTTTGGGACCACGCCATGGTTTGCCTGTGTCCTTCTTCAATAGCTGTGACTCCAACGTCACAGCGTTGAAAAGAACGTCATCACACGCTAAGTTAACCTGGACAATAGAGGGGTCTTTAGCGATAACTAGAGGAGGTGGCTGCCTTGCCGCCGTAGAGGGAACATCACGGGTGAGAAGAACCACCTTGAACTTCAAAGTCTATAAAAAAACAATGAATATTAATACATAGAAGGTCATATTAAAAAACATGTGCAAAAATATAAAAAATTGAAGAAAATTAAAAAATGTAGAGGAGCTCACATTTTTTGAGGGATGGAGCGGGTTTGCTAGATGGAGGTAGTTGATGATAGTCCACTCATCAACTACTTTCATCTTATAGTTTTTAAAGTAGGACATTACTTCTTTTTTGATAGTGGAACTGTCGGGGTAAAAAAGGAGAAATGCACCATCGTCATAGAGATATGCATATGCAAACCCCATGGTCACTTTCAGAAAACCCTCAAGGCTCTCATTCCAATTAGGAACCTGAGATGGAGGGTCAGAAACACCGGGGATCCTCAACCCATCTGGATACTCTGCAATGACTAGAGCAACCCTCGGTTTCTCTACAGCCTTACCATCAAAGAAAAGCTGTCTAGAGGCACCAACCTGTGTGACAATGAAGAAACATAGAGAATTAAACATAGAGACTACAATACACAAACAAATAACACATGGCAAACGAGGAAACAAAGAAAATAGAAGTAGTATTCACCTTCTTCAAAAACTCCACGATCTCATCATACTCCGGGCAGAATTTACTCGTATTTTTCTTCTCATCTGCCATTCGCACGAAAGAGTCGTTGACAAGAAGATCAAGACAAGTGTAGTCTGAAACACTGACACCAGGCTTTCTCAACATGGGACCTTGCTTCGGGGGAGAAAGGAACACCGCTGGAGTAGAAGAGCCTGCAGTAGACAACTTCATCCGCTTCGCCGCTGGCTCCAATGCTGACATAGCTGGGGTCTCCACAGATGGAGGTCGACTCTGAGCTGGTGGAGGTGCTGATTTGTCCACTGTGGAAGTGGTTTTAGCAGCAGCCGCTGGTGCAGCGGTCTCAACAGCATCCGCGTTGCGCTTAGAACCACGCTTGGAAGTGGTGGTCGCCTTCTCTGTAGAAACTTCTTTTTCATCAGGCGATACTTGTTTCTTCTTCAGTCCTTTCTTCTCCTTCTCTGTTGGTGGCGGTTTAGAAACAATAGTAACCTGGCCTATTAAAGCAGGCTCTAATGATTCACGTAGACTGATCTCAAAAGAAGGGGGCCTTTTAAGAGGGCAGTCTAAATACCACTCACAAGTTGGAAAATGCACAGGATCCCAATTTTTTATAATCGACTCAGTAAACATGCAATCTTTGTTGTCGATATCTAGGTAACTAGCGAAATATCCAGGAGTTCTTGCGCATGCCTTTCTTGGAAACAAGATGAACTTGAAATACCTGTATAAAATCCTCCGCATTGCTTCTGTAAAGTATAGTTGATCCTCACAACTCTTATTCTTGTGAATTCCTTTTTCTACCGCAAATTCACGGAAGAATGCTATCTCCCACAATGAAATGCGCATAGTCTCGATGTAGTCACAATTTCCACCTCCAACTGCCACACAACGAACACTAAAAATTTGAATTATCTGATATTGAAGAATCATCAAAATGATAAGACATAACAGAACATGGAATGTACCTGATCCCACCAAGTAGCTTTGTGAAGCCAATCTGGGAATATTGAATCGTTGAACTTGGGCTTAGGAAATTTCAAAGCTTCTCAAAGCTTCTCAGGTTGGTTCTAACGCACAAGCCATTTCACCTTCATAGCTGTGCTCATAGCTGAAGTTGCAAGCATCCATAGTTTCTCCTGCTGCATCTCGGGTTCATCATCGTGGCATTCGTAATGATTTTTTATTTGCTCCAAGAATTGCAGAGTGTGCTTGGGATCTGCGATTGGTAGCTGCTTCTTTAACTCAAAGAGTGAAGAATTCCTAACCTTTTCAATGGCCTTCTCTATAAACTCATTTATACCTTTGGAGAACTAGTCCTCTTGGTTTGGATATTTCTCGTAAAACTTCCGCTGAGCTGCTGCAGCTGCTTCCCCAATTTCTTGCTGTATGAAACAAAATCAATCAATAAAGTTTAGGTGAATGATTCAATAGGACTCGAGCATTCAAATGGAGAGATAAATTTATCACAAGAATGAAATTTATGGAAGGGAATCATGTAAGTGAAATGTTTAAATTACCTTGTAAAGAACATCATTAAGAGTTTCTGCCGTGAGCGTATACCAAGTCTTTTTTGAACCCTTCAGCTTCTTCTCGGATGCAGATAACTCATCCTTGGAGACTAGAGACTCGAAATAAGTGAGAGGTTGTTGTGCAATATTTTGCACACGATACAATTTGTGAACGAGATTCGTTGTAACATGAGACTTTTGATTTCTCCTGTAAGAATCAATCCACAAAATCAACAGACAATGATATTTGCAATGAAAATTGCCAAAGTAGATGTCCAAGAAGTACTAAACAGAGGATCAAAGAAAGTATTTGATGTAGGACGTAAGAAATTAAGGAAGATTACCAATTCACTTCATGAAGGGTTGTGAGCATGCTAGCAACATCACCATTTACAACCAATACAATACTCTCCACCGCATAATGCCAAGTAATGTCGTTTTCGTGCTCATTGTTTATGATTGGCAACCATGCTTGCAGGCGGTGATTTCCATCCCAAACTATGAACATCTTGCCCGAAAATACTCTCAAGTCATCATCAAGATTCAATTGCTCTTCAAACCGTGCATTGACCTGAACCCAGTGGTCACTCCAAGTTGAAATAATATCTGGTGTAACATCCATAGTCTTGCCCTCGTTGTTTTCAAGTGCTACATAAAACACACCGTTGCCTTCCAAATACCCACAAGATACGAAATGCGCAGCTAAACTCATAACGTCATTCTTTAGATATGGCCGCACGATAGAGAGAGATATCATCCTGCACAAGGGAATGTTGAGTTTGGATTTATTTCGAGGCTGGAACCTCAGTTTCTCTAAACGTGAGGAGGAATTTCCAGTCTCTTTCTTCAAAATGTCGTGAATTTGACATTCCATTTTGCTTCTTGAAATAGGCAATTCTGAAGACTCCATAATCTTGCCAAGCTCTGAGCAAATGAAACAAACCAACAAACTTCCACATTAGTTAAACCACTTTTTAAAAATAAAATCAAACACTTAACCTTCAAATCATGGCACCAAGAGTGAATCTCATATAATTTTAAACAATAAACACTTAAGTACATAACCCATTCAAACCTAGGCAATTAGCATATTTAAGCATTAACATGCACATATATTATGGTTTAGGTTTAGGGTCTACGAGTCTAGACTGTTTGACAATGTATCATTTCTAAACCCATTTTGGCCAGTGTGAATATTGAAGTTCTGAAATTTGAAAATCAAAAGCTAGCACAGGCTCAATTAATATAGTGTATTAGCACTGAGTCTCAGTATTCTAAAATGCGAACACAGAACCATGAACAATCTAAAAGAATCAACATCTTGTCCCGCCCATCTCTCCATCTGGAGAGCACTTCGAGAAAGAGATGCAAGGGATTCAAGCTTCCTCGGGGCGCAGACTCATCGATACCTCAGTTTCCAGTAACTAGTTTGTGTTCAAACTGACCGATCATACCTAGCATTATTCAACACGTTCGCATTATACCAGAATCTCATGACAAAGCTTTGAAACAATCAGATACTGCACTGTAAGCCAAGTTCAAAGATGCGGAGGCGAGCTGTAGATGTAAGTAGGGCTGTCATCGGGGTTCACGATGAGCGACAAGCCATCATCACAGACAAGCCAGCTGCAATACAGACGATTAGGACACGGCCGAAACGAAGGGTTCCTCACGTACATGAAGAAGCCCCACAAGTCAGAGCTGAGTTCAATCACAAGAAACTCGAGCACTAAGTCGCAGTGAAAATCAAGTGCCGGTACCGGCAGTGAGAATTCTGGGTCATGTGAATTGCGAAGTTGGAGAAAAAATATGGGTCATCTAGAGTGGTGCCGGTACCGGCAGTAGAGAATCAGGGTCATGAGGGTCATGCAAAGATGGGTCATGTGTTCCTGAATCTCCGATCCTTAATTATCGATCAGCTAGCGTAGAAAGATCCTTAATTGTCGATCAGCCAGCCAGCCCCAATCCTCAATTACCAATCAGCCAGCCTGCTCCGATCCTATATTATCGATCAGCCAGCCAGCCAGCAAATCACCGCCTGCAAGCTCCGGAGATTCTGGGAACAGGGACCCGGAGCGCATGAATCTGATGACGCATGAGCTGCCCCCGCATCCAATGAATCTGATGACGCATGAGCCAACCCCAATCCTCAATTATCGATCAGCCAGCCTACTCCGATCCTAAATTATCGATCAGCCAGCCAGCCAGCAAATCACCGCCTGCAAGCTCCGGAGATCCTGGGAACATGGGCCCGGAGCGCATGAATCTGATGACGCACGAGCTTCCAATCTGAGCCGTGTCCTTGCGCCCTCGTGAAACGCATGAGCTGCCCCCCATGAGTACTGCCGGTACCGGCACTGCTCTCAAAGACCTCATTCTTGATCTCACAACACCTTGAAAAACCACTGCCGGTACCGGCACTGGTTTTGCTCATGAGAAATTACTTCATTAGATTCATGAGATTTTTACGGCTTAACTGAAATTTTTTACCTTACATGATGAATCCTTTGCAGTGAACGACGACACAGTGCTCAGATTGTAACTCAAGTCTTTTACTATAATTTTTAAATTTAAATTCCTTTGCTTGAGAAATTCAAATAAACTCTATACAAGGTAAGGTGGAGGTCCATCCAAGGTAAGTTAAAAAATTTCAATAAAATGTAATGAAATTTGAATAACATGCCCAATGAGGTGGTATGGTTTTGTTTATTTGAATTTACCGATTTTGGAAAATCATGTTTGAGGTCTCACTTTTTGAACTAAGAATAAAACTTGACATGAACCGATTGTGTTATTTAAAAAAAATTCATCTGTCCAGATCTCATCTAGATTGGACAGTTTTCATCCACCAAAATTACTCTTGGTTCTTGTGCAAGTTGAAAATTCTTTGAACGGTTTGGATCTTCAAAATAGGTTAGTATGATTTTTAGAAAAATAACACAATTGGTTTATGCCAAGTTTCATTCTTAGTTCAAAAAGTGAGATCTCAAACATGATTTACCAAAATAGGTAAAATCAAATAATGGAAACCATACCATCTCGTAGGGCATGTTATTCCAATTTCATTACATTTTTGAGGATTTCAAGAGAAAACCATTTAAAACTAAATTAAAAATATTAATAAAAATATGATGCATCCAACCGTACAGACGTGATCTTCATATTGACATTTACAAGTTTAATTTGTACATCTACTCCATTTTAGGGTTTTATCAAACATTTTATAGCGCATCTTTGAAAACAATGTTGAATTGGGACGTTAAAGGGTTAAGGGTTAATGCTGGCGAGACTAATTCTAAAGAGATTGCCAAATGGAGGGACCCAAAAACGCAGTGCCGGTACCGGCAGTGCAAAATCACTAGCAAACTTAGAACACAAGGGAACCCAAAAACGCAGTGCCGGTACCGACAGTGCAAAATCACAACCAACACTTAGAACACAAGGGAACCCAAAAACGCAGTGCTGGTACCGGCAGTGCAAAATCACTAGCAAACTTAGAACACAAGGGAACCCAAAAACGCAGTGCCGGTACCGGCAGTGCAAAATCACAACCAACACTTAGAACACAAGGGAACCCAAAAACGCAGTGCCGGTACCGGCAGTGCAAAATCACTAGCAAACTTAGAATACAAGGGAACCCAAAATGACAGTGCCGGTACCGGCAGTGCAAAATCACAACCAACACTTAGAACACAAGGGAACCCAAAATTGCAGTGCCGGTACCGACAGTGCAAAAACACTAGCAAAACTTAGAGCACAAAGGAACCCAGAATCGCAGTGCCGGTACCGGCAGTCGAAAAACACAAGCAGAACTTGAACACAAAGGCACCCAAAATGACAGTGCCGGTACCGGCAGTCCAAAAAGGCAAACAACACTTATACACAAGGGGACCCAAAATTGCAGTGTCGGTACAAGCAGTCCAAAAAAGCAAGCAACACTTAAACACATGAGGGACCTAAAATGGCACTGCCGGTACCAGCAGTCCTAAAAGACAAGCAACACTTAAACTCATGAGGGACCCAAAATCGCAGTGCCGGTACCGGCAGTCCAAAAAGGCAAGCAAAACTTGAATACAAGGGGACCCAAATATGACGAGATTGAGAATTCTCAAGTTCGATTCTGTTGGAGTTTCTTTTCAGTGTAGCGACTGCAATTTTTGGAATCTTGGAGCGTGTAATACACCGTTGAAAAGGTCTTGAGAATACCTTTCCAATAGTATATTATGCGCCCTTGAAATTGTGGAAAAAGGACTGCCGGTACCGGCAGTCCTTTTGGGGTCTCGAAGCGGCCATGACGAGATTGAGATTTTCTGAAGTTTGATTCTGCTGAAGTTTCTTTTCGGTGTAGCGACTGCAATTTTTGGAATCTCGGAGCGTGTAATATGCCGTTGGAAAGGTCTTGAGAATACCTTTCCAATGGTATATTATGCGCCCTTGAAATTGTGGAAAAAGGACTGCCGGTACCGGCAGTCCTTTTTGGGGTCTCGAAGCGGCCATGACAAGATTGAGAATTCTCAAGTTCGATTCTGTTGGAGTTTCTTTTCGATGTAACGACTGCAATTTTTGGACTCTGGGAGCGTGTAATATACCGTTGGAAAGGTCTTGAGAATACCTTTCCAATGGTATATTATGTGCCCTTGAAATTGTGGAAGAAGGACTGCCGGTACCGGCAATCCTTTTTGGGGTCTCGAAGCAGCCATGACAAGATTGAGAATTCTCAAGTTCGATTCTGTTGGAGTTTCTTTTCGATGTAGCGACTGCAATTTTTGGGCTCTAGGAGCGTGTAATATACAGTTGGAAAGGTCTTGAGAATACCTTTCCAATGGTATATTATGCGCCCTTGAAATTGTGGAAAAAGGACTGCCGGTACCGGCAGTCCTTTTTTGCGGTCTCGAAGCGGCCATGACAAGATTGAGATTTTCTGAAGTTTGATTCTGCTGAAGTTTCTTTTCGGTGTAGCGACTGCAATTTTTGGAATCTTGGAGCGTGTAATATGCCGTTGGAAAGGTCTTGAGAATACCTTTCCAATGGTATATTATGCACCCTTGAGATTGTGGAAAAAGGACTGCCTGTACCGGCAGTCCTTTTTGGGGTCTCGAAGTGGCCATGACAAGATTGAGAATTCTCAAGTTCGATTCTGCTGGAGTTTCTTTTTGATGTCGCGACTGCAATTTTTGGACTCTCGGAGCGTGTAATATACCGTTGGAAAGGTCTTTAGAATACCTTTCCAATGGTATATGATGCGTCCTAGAGATTATGAACAAAGGACTGCCGGTACCGGCAGTTCTTTTTGGGGTCTCGAAGCGGCTATGACGAGAGTGAGAATTCTCAAGTTCGATTCTACTGGAGTTTCTTTTCGATGTAGCGATTGCAATTTTTGGAATGTGGGAGTGTGTAATATACCGTTGGAAAGGTCTTGAGAATACCTTTTCAATGATAAATGATGCGCCCTTGAAATTGAGGAAAAAGGTCTGTGGAGATGCATCAAATCCAATGCCGAATAGAGAAGGAACTTGTCTCTTTCATTGGGTGCAATCATTGGAGATGTACATGAAGGCTGACATCAGAGCTGACCTCCAAGACCAACATCGCATGCTGTGGAAGCAATACAAGAACGCCTCAACGCAAGCGGATGTAGATTCCAAGTACTTGGCTATCCGAGCCTGGTGGCTGTCCTCAAGAGCTACAACAGAAGATGGATTGAGACGTTTCGATCTATGGCTTGTCTACTAGCATTTCCGATACCGCCAATGGGGAGGCTTCATGCAGCTAGTGAGCTCCTAAAACCTAAATCCCAAATCCTAAGTCTCTGCCATTGCTTATTTTCCTCTCTTCACCTACAAACTGTAAAGGTGCACTGCTTTCTATATACGAGGACCTCACTGAGGACAAGTTGGCTGAAATGTCTTCTTGCAACTTAGCGGAAAGTATCCACAACAAATGGAAACAACAGTCCGGTGATCGAGGGTCAGACCTTTTTGTCGCTACTGTAGATGACTTCGTCCGATCCTTCATGCAGAGCGTCGCGTACTACCAATACCTCAAGGGGGATAGAGCTGGAACCGGCCCTACCAAAGAAGAACTGAAACTTCGGATTGCACAGAAGTCTACAGAGTGCATGGGGAACTCAAAATCCCTACACGAAGCATTAGCGAAAATGCCGGGAGCTGAGGAGTTCTGCACTCAAACGTCTCAACTCGAAGAAGAGGAAGTCTTCTTGTTGTTGAAGCGAAAAGCAGACGTTCCCATTGGCTCGAAGTTTGACTCTCACCGACCTGATATGATCAGCATCTCGCGTCCTCGAGTCCAGACCAAGTCTGCAAGGAACAACGTCCTAAACCTCAATGCTTCTCCTTTAGAGCTGGCAGACTCTCGCCAAGCATTAGAGAAATTAGATGTGCCAGTGCAGGTACCAGAGCCCACCCCAGCGGCAGCCCTAAACCACGTTACTTCCGTGCAAGAAACGGCTTGCGACGAGGGTCAGTGGCACATAGCTAGGCTGCCAAAAACAACTGCGAAGGATTGTTTTGCGTAGCAGGCTGTTACTAAGAAGAAGTGCATCGCTCGAATCGTACAAGACGGAAAATCTACCGCTGCTCCTACGTACACGGGCTTGATGGACAACTACAAGAAAAATCGCAAGGACCGCATGCAATTTTTCTTCTGCAACGACAACATTGAGAGGTGTGTCAAAGGAACCCGCAAAAAGTGGGTTATGTCCCGCCCGGAGATCCCCGAGATCTGGCCCGTCAAGAACGGCACTAACCTAACACGCAAGGAGATACTTATCTTAGAGAATGCTGGCTTTCGACTTCCACAGCGGGAGGTCATATCGTCGCAAAGGCTCTTCCAAGACCACCCTCTCCTCGTTGACTTGTCATCCTATGCAACTCCAGCATTCCCTGATGAAGTTCCCAAGCGACGGCACGGCAAAAATGTCCGCCGCAACAAGAAGAGCCCATCCATCAAGCAAGCCAACAACTGTGCCAGTGCTGGAGCATACAAAGGTCGCATAAGGAAGGTGGACATGGTTCCAGTCCCTGCCCTAGGTTGCATCGTCACGTTGGATTCGGGCACGCCTTCGACAATTCAGCAGTACCATCTCACAATTTCCCAGTTTCCAGACTGCTCCTGCCCTTATTTCAAGGAGATGCTGACTAAGGCAAAGGGAGGCCGCAGTCAATGGGCTCACTGCAAACATTTGTATTTTGTCTTCATGGTCATTTGTGGGTTTGATGCTGATGTAGATGCCTTCATACATGCACCCACTCTTAGCTTCAACGAAGTTAAGCTAGTTCTTGAGAGTGGGTTGTTGACTCATCCAACATCTTAGGGTACTTCAATGTTTCTAGTTCCATTTTTGACATGTTCACTCTTCAAATCAATGAAATTGTAGTGAGACTAAAAGGGCTACTACTGCAGTTTTCAAAATCATGTTCTATTCTTTACCCTAAACTCTGGAATTTCTTCTATTTTGTACCTTTAACCATAGCTGGTCTATATCATCAATTTGCTACTCAGTTCAAATAATATTGATGTAGAAAATCTATGTCTAAACCTATTGATTGGTCCATAATAAGGGTGTAATAAACTAAATTTTCATTTTACCCTAAAACCGCGGAATTGGGTCCAATTACCACGGTTTTAGGCACAAAGTGTGCCTTTTATGTGCCTTGAACATTTTCCACCGACCCAATTCTACGGTTATAGGTACCAAATATTCCACGGTCATAGATCCAAAATTTTACTTAAAATAACCGAATATTCGAATATTTGCTAAATATAGTATCGTTGACCATGGTTGACCTGAAATTCTTGCTCGTAATCTCACATTTCTCCGCTCACTGCTCACCGCTCCCCGCTCCCCGCGCGCATACTATCCTCGTCCTGCTACTTCTGAACCAGCAGTTAGTTTTATCTCTCGGTTGTCTAGAGCATCAACCGAGGCGATAGCTACCATTGAGTCACCTCCTCACTTTGATCCTCAGAGATTATTTTTTGATCATCTAGAGGTTGAATTTGACGGTCTCCGTCGAGACCGGATGCGCGATATTCAAGACTTTAAGAAAGAACCTTGAGACACACCTCGTATCATGTATGCAAGGCTGTCGAAATTTGCACGGGAAAGCGGAGATGCATTCACAAAGTGGCAATTGGTGGAGCTTTACATGGGAAAGTAAGAGAAGAAGATATGTGACATGACTCATCCGCACATGTTACTATTATATGGTGGCCGAGCTACTTTAGCTCAAGGATTTGCAATTGTGGAGCAGTTTGACCGAGGCTTGTGTGTGGAAGAGGCTGGGAGGTTATCATCTATCATGACAACTACAACAAGTCAACCTAAAACTATTACTGAAGGTTCTAATAAGGGCCAAACAAATTCAAAGTCAACAAGGCAAGTTGCAATGGCTGCAGAAGAAGAAACACCTATAAATTCACGGATAAGGTGTTGGGGATGTGGAGAGTTGAGCCATAGTAAGAAAGATTGCCCAAATTCAAAACCATCTGATGGGAAAGGTGGTGCAAATGGAGGTAAGGGAAAAGTGATTGATAAAAACCAACATACCAAGGGAGAAGGTCAAGGGAAGTCTGTTTGCTCTCCTCCTAAGTGCACCCACCCTGCTTGTGGACGGATTTGACATACTGAGGCTCAATGTTGGATCAAAAATCCAAAGTTGAGACCTCAATCTATTCAGTCACAAGGGAGTGGATCAACCTCTAACAGTTTGGAGGCACGTATGGGAGAATTGCAGAACAGTTTGGCATTATTGCTTGCAGCCACAAATAAACAAACATCTGCAAGTTCAGAGTCAAAACCTGCATATACTGCCTTTCAGCAATCGGGGTATGATAGATTTGAATATGAGGCCCATGGAGAGATGATGACAGCTGCGACAACAAGGTGACAGTTGAATATACCATCAAGACCAACTAACATATCTCGAGACTCTGCATTAATTCAAAATGAGTCTAGTGCACGGCACAAGGGACCAGCAGACAATATCAGACAATTACGATTGCCCTTGACATGTGGCTACCAATTCACTTCATGATCGAAGTGCCAACAAGGAGAAAACATCGATGATGGAGGATGTAGTTAAGGAATTGGCACGTAAGGTGTTAGAAGTCCCGTTGTTTGCAGGGATTCAATTGCAGCATGCAGACTTTGATGCATCTATGGTCTATCATATGGCAGGAAAGATGATGCAAGCGAATGTCCAATTACCTACTCATGTGGCCATGAAAGAAACAAAACACCATGTTGAAGGTGAAAATACAGAAGATATAAAGAAACAAGCTGCAATTGAGGTAGCTGAGGCCCTACGTCATTGGAAATGATGGAAGAAGGACCCTCCTTTGGCAGTAGAGTTTGATAGCGACGTACATTCGGGTGATAGTTTTGCTGATGTGGGAGATGATATGAAGGTGGCTGCAAGCTATTTAGCTAATAATCCTGCTAAAGTAACTCGTGAACGCTTGCAAATGCAGCTAGGGTGGTTAAATTGGCGAATTCAAACCATGTCTTTAGTGTGAGTAGGGGAAATGGTTCTAGGGTGTATTCACAAAAGGTCTTGCTTGATACAGGGGCTCAGCTGATTATATTGGGGAAGAGTCTAGCAGAGAGTCTAGGTATTAAGATAGAAGACCGTAATCCATGCCTGTTCACGAGTGCTACATCTCTAGGGGGCACAAAACACCCAACGGGACTTACAAAAGAACCATTAAAGTTACAATTCAAAGTGGGCAACGATGCATATACTCATATATCTGTGAGATGTGTGGTCACGGGTGCTACCACTTATGATATGCTTTTGGGTCAACAAACATTATATCCCATTGGTTTAGGTCATGATTGTTGGACTGAGGAAGCATGGTTTAGATCGGGTTGGTCTCATGGAGATGGAAGGAAGGAAATGCTTGCTGTCACCTTTACAGCAAGCGCAAGCCTAGTACATGTTCAAGTAGCGATGTATGAGTGTGTTGTTGAGTAGTTTGTATGAGGTGATTTGCTACTAGAGGGCAATATGTCTTCATTGGATTCACCTCCATTGTCGGATATGCAAGTAATTACACAATTGGGCAAGTTTGTTAGGCATCCAAAAGAGCCAATTTCACCTTGGATTTCATTAAAAGGCTTGACTGATCGGTGTCAAGAATTGGTAGAAAAGATTGATCGACATCTTTAGGAACCAAAGTATACACAACCTCGTTTGCAGAAACTAATGTTGATGAGTTTGAAAGTGTGAAAGGGATAATATGGGGTTGTTTTGGAGTGCTTGTAACTCTAAGGCGGCCTTGTCTTCTTCATTTTTGTCAAGTTCAGATTTGGTGGTGGTAAAGAGGGTGGGAAGGGTTTGTGACTTGCAGGCTTGTTGTTGTTGGCGGTTTGCCTTGTAATACAAAGCTTAGTCACGGTTTCTTCTCTTTCTACACTTTTCTAGACTAATTCCAAAGGAATAGAGTAAGAAGAGCATTTTATGTTCATTACTGTGATGTTCAACATGGTTGCCTCGTGTAATATGAATTTTTTATTAACTTCATATTATGCGTACTTATAATTGGGCAATTCCTATGAGATTTGCATAGATTATGAGTATATGTAATAATAGTTTGCTTACACAATACTTACTATTAACGACCCGGAGAGATACGACACAACTTCACTATCATTGGTCTCTACAAATAGCCTTCAATATTCGTGCTTAAAAATCTTGAATTCTCATTCTAGGTTCTCTGCTATCTCGAATTTCTTCATCACAGTGTGTACACCATCATTACAGCCAATGATACCTTTTCACTAATACAAAGCGCGGTTTCTAAATGTATGATCTTAACTCGAGATCATTTCTTAGTACAATTAGAAATAAAGTTTAATAGTGTAATACAATGTTTATTCAGTTTTTTGCAGACCAAGGATTTGAAATCATGGCACCCCTGTTCAAGTCCGTAACACCAATTAACGAAACCATATGCAAATCGTATGCCGAAGGTGCATATCCTCGTGTCATTCTTGGGTTCATCTTATTTAATCTCATTTTCGTTCTCCTCATAAAAATTTGACATCGACGTCATGTGTTGTAATTCATCAAGAAAAAACCACCATCTAGACGACTAAAGAGGGTATTCTGATTGTTATCTACTCTAAGTATTGAGGGAAGAGAAAATAATTCTATATATGAAGGAAAGTCTACATTCAAATTATAAATATCGGTCCACCAAATTTTGGGTCTAATCAATTGTACTGCACGAATTATCGTAGGTTGAATTGAATCATAATAAATAATAGATGAAACAGGAGGATGGTCAATGATGTGCTTCGCTGGATGTGAAATCAACCAATCAACATTGATATTTTTTGTGTTGCAAAAATAACATCACATTTTTTTTCTTTTGTCAAAAGTTCAATCTGAAATGAGAAACATAATATGAAAATCACAACCAATATCATTAACATCAATAAACAATCACATATCTAAACATATACATGTTAATAAACATATTTTAAAAAAATCATTTACCTATAGAATGTTTTTGAAATCTCGATAAGACCTCCTGTATTTTTTATCATGCAATATATTTTTCTTTTTTATATGAATTTCAGATTCTCTTCCAAATTTTGTGTTGCAAAAAGTATAACATCTTTCATCAACCTTTTGTATTTCATTTTCGGAAGCACGACAATGGAATTCATGCTGCCTGCAACATTGTCACAAAAATAATCATACATTGCACAAAAATTTATAAATAATTTTTGTAACCTGATAATATGAGCAAGGTCCAAGTCCTTTTGGACAACTATAAGGTGATAAACAACTCACCCAATATCAAAACATATTAAACGTCATTATTTTTTTCGAACACTTAATTCGATAAATAATTTTTTTGGAGAAGAAATCTTTGCGATATTAAACAATCTTTTCTTCCATTTTGCCATCTATAAACTCCGTGCAACCAACGTCAAACAATTTAAACAACTCCTTAAATAACGAGCATTTGTGAAAAAATGCAAGATCAAATACGTTTTTTTATCTTCATCCGCCTCATACAATGACAGATAGATTTTGGATAAAATATCATAACATCATCATGCCGAGGATGAAATGAAGTCTTCATTTCAGCAAACGAAAACATGATAAGATATTGATCTTGCAAACCCTCTACTCAACAACAATAAGAGAGCGAAGTAAATAATTATATACAACGGCTTGCTTGATGTATAAATTTTAAACAGAAAACACCAAGAATAACAAAAGAACGAAACTTTTATTCTTGTAACCATATGACTAACTCGTGTCATAATCATCCTGATCCAAATGCGGTCGATTATTGAAATTGGGTTATAATGAAAGCAGTGCATGTGAAATTTCTAATACAAACATCCCCATGACCAAAATCTTCCATTTCTTTGATCTTGTGTAGATAATCAAAAAAAAAATTATAAATTTTTCGCAACTTCGTAAATACAAATTGAACAAAGTCTTTGAAAGTTTCAAATAATCTTCCTTGAAATGTTGATACCAGTCGATATCTTCCTTAGTCCATCATATTTCAAACCCACACAATGGGGGCTCTCTTTCGCTTCAACACGTGAGATTTTATCACCATTCTTTCTTAAATAATTGGTAAAAAAATTTATTATCGATAGTTGCACCGTAGTAAGAACATTAATCTTTAAATCCCAAATTATTTTAAGATAAGGACCCGGTTCCACAAGTACATAAGGATTACTGAATTTCTCGTATACATTTAACTGCGCAATCAACCCATCATTCTTTGTAGCAATATCAATCAACCAAATTTTACTATGTTTTTTTCTCCAAAACACTACCACTATTCAATCCGAGTAAATCATTCAGCTTCGCAGTTTTTGAATCCTCCTTCAACTGATACTTTTCAACATGTTTCAGGAATTTTTAAGCATCAACTATCTAGGACTTTTGACACGACAGACAAACGTATTCCTTGCAATCATTGGCCTAGTCCAACAAGTGACACAAGAAAAACGAGTGCAATAGATTGAATTTCAGTTTTCTTAACGGATTCGGAAAATTATTAAAACTATAATTATAATCAATTAACATAACAATTTTGAAGGAAAAAACATTTATAAACCAGTAAGATACTAAATTGTTTAAGCTAATTCGGAAATCAAAAGAAATTTAAACATTAAATTCTTCACATAGGATGTAGAAACACTAAAACAATAATTCAATTAAAATTTAAAAGAAAACAAACAGTGAATTAAAAAAAAGGTGTATTGTATATATTTAAATGTGTATAGATAATTGAAAGATTGTATCATTGTAAAATATTATCGTCATCTAAATATCGTGATTTTTAAGGAAAATGAAGCTCTTTATATATTAATTCTAAGTTTTTACGCTTTCTACTAATTGTAAAAAACTAATTTACTCAAAATATAAACATTTTAATTTTGAATCATGTAATTTTGGCATTTTGCAAAGAAATTACAAAAAATCTATTTTACTTTTCAGTTTTTTTTTAATTTGATAATATCTATTTTGCTTTTTATAAAAAAAGATCTAATGGATTTTAAACTAAATTTGATGTATTCTCATTTTGCAAGATTGATGCAAAAAATACTTAATTTACTTTTTGTTTTTTACTTCTAAAAAATGATTTTCACCCTAATTTAACAATATCCATTTTGTTTTTAATAAAAAAGATCTAATGGATTTTAAACTAAATTTGATGTTATTCTCGTCATTGTGCAAAATCAATGGAAGTATCTAAATATACTAATTTTTGTCAATTTGAAAGTCAATGGTTGATTGACTTTACCTCTACTTTCTGAAAAAACTCTTCCTATCTTTTTTTTTTCTTATGTTTATTATGGTCTAATCTATTTACTTTAGAAAAGATCTTATTTAATTTCTTTTTTTTCCTTTTTTCCTTTATTTTTAATGGAAAAAGATGAAATTCATAAAAAAACTCACATTTACTCCTAAACTTTCTAATAATTTTTTTTATTATAGCACGAATTGGCAAACGAATTTCGCTAATGCTTTAGTAGGCTAAAATTAACTTTAGGAAATCCTATCCTTGCTAAAGATAACATATATTGTCAAATTCTCGATGTTTTGGTTTTCGTTGCTAATAGAATTATCATTGGTTGGTAAATGTAATATTTGTTGACTTTTGGCCTTATCATTGATCGTTGATGATCTCCGTATGTGATAAACGGATGTTGTAAACTTCTAATTGGCCTCCCGGATTGTCTTATGCGACATTGTGGAAATTCTTCACGCTTTAGCAATTTTTATTGTAAGTTGGTCTTTTAAAAGAAAATAGCTTCTTAATTCGAATAATTCCCAAAATTTGTTGCCTCATTGTAGATACTTTGAGGTTCTTGTTCAAATTTTCTAATCATTTTAGCATTATTTGTTTAATATCTAAAAATTTATAAATCTTTTTTTATTACAATTAATGCTTGCGTTTATCGTTCTAATTTCACTCTCTACTTCTACAATTTTTTTGAGATACACTTACATATTCAGAGTATTTTTGATGAATTTTTTATATTTATTAAAATTGTAACCCCTCGTGTATTTAAACATTGTCTTAATTATCATTTGTTTAATTCCTAATTTTATTAGTTCTTTCATTATTGGAATTTATCAATTATTTTTTACGAGTAATGCTTCTTAACATTTTTTTACCTTTTATTTTTATCCATCATTTTTCTGTTCTTTACCATTATTTAAGCTAAAAGGTTGTACTTACAACATTCCGATTATAATTCAACTATAAAGACATGTTATAATTTGTTAATTAAAAAAAATTCAGTTATTGGTTTTACTAATTTTATTTCTAAATTAGTTATTAATCTGGATTAAACAAAGAAAAAGTCTTTAGAAAGTAATAATTTGACATTTTTTTATGTTTAACACACTTACTACTGACTTGGCCTCTCATAGTCGGAGTTTTGAAAGAGACATTAGTTTTTTAGATCTAGATCTAGTTTTTAGGATAGGATTTTTTGGAGAATAGTTGGATAAAAAATTATAAAATATTTGTATAGGACTCTTGGAATTGAACGATAGAGATTAGTTTTGCAGGTTTTAGGGTATTGAGAATTGATGTGAATCCTGAATCTTGCAGCAACAGTAGAGAGTCTTATAAATCTCCGTGATTATATTGAGAGTTTAGAAAGCAGACAAAGGCATGTGAGATTAGGCAGCTGAGGATTACAATCGAAGACGAAAATAGGACAAAACTAGACGGCAGCCGGGTAGCAGGTGCGACAAGCTGCTACGACAACGAGCAGCGATTGAAGACGAGTGTTAACAACAACGACGGAACAAAAATGAGCAAGACACATAGATGACATTGACCAGGCATCGGCGACAGCGGTTCCGGGAATACCGACACATCAAGACACAGCAGCTACCGAAGCTTCACGGCGACTAGTGGAACAACAAAAAAACTGCGGAATTAGCAGCGGCAACAGAATGCTCAGCATCGTGCAATTATGGGACTTTGGAGCTTCAATCTTCTTTTGGCGACGGTCGAGGGGAAGTCAAATCACTTTTCAACTTTGCAAATGACATAGTTAAGGTTGTGGATTTGTAAGGTGAAAATATGATCTCTTTTTAAAACAATAATGTCATTAGAATTTAAGTTAAGCAAGTCTAGTTTTATGAATCTTAATCAATTCTTTGTATGTGGATGTATTAGCGCGGATACAGTCTCTCCAAATTTATTAATTAGTGGTATATGCATGAATTTAAATCTAGCTAAGGCTGCGGCTTGTACATTTGTTTTTTATTATTTCATTATAACCAGCGTCAAATCGAATGACTATTTGGTATGTGAGCTAATCTAGTTTAAGTGTCAACATCTATGTCAAATGGGATTTGCGAAACACATTAGAATTATCTAGAAATTCCATCCAATTTTACAGTCGGGTAGAGTTGCTGGGCACGTAAGGGAAGGAGTGACGATAGGAGTGATAATCCTCAATTTCAAATTTTGGCATTCCTATAGAAGCTTATTTAATAACACCATAGGTTTAGAATTCTGAGAGTCCTTGTTGAATGTCTAAAACATTATGTAGTGAGTAAGAAAACGTGAAGTAATGTTCGTAATTAGTTTAAATTAGTTAAATCACCGGAAGAATAGATGATGTCTTATCTTTGGGATGTTTGAAGCTTGCTTGAGAGTGACAAAGTTTATTACAACAGTGTAACGAACATGTTGACGCGCTCAACACTGTCAGCATATGACAATATGAATAGACGCGTATGTACAAGCTGTTTATTATGAAATTTATTAAGGAGTCTGAGCGGAAAGTTAAGTTGTTATCAGACAAGTGAGAGAAGTTGCGGAGCAAGTATTTTAAAGTAAAGAAGTTGCGCAATCAAACGGGTGTACGTATACAAGACAATGATGTCAAGTTTATTTGGACCGATCAGATTGACAAAATTTTGAATCTTACATCAAAAACCAACAGCGTTCCAGGAGGAATGAACCAAAGGGTACATGTGTACGACACCAAAATTTATAACGGTCCGAAGAATGTTGACGAAGAGAACGATGGAGACGGTGAGTCATCTTGGACGTAATTACCACGGCGCACTGATCCTGCAGCAACTAGTGTAGCTGACCATGTGAGCTATGGAATCACTCCCCGAACACGCTCAACGAATTTAGTCGGATGTTGCGGGAAATGTACTAATATTGTACAAGCTAAACGGGTTACTGTTGATAGAAGCTGAATGAATGTATTAGATAGACTTGCAAATTTTAATATTAAAATAGAACGGTTGAAGATTAAAGTAGCGTTGACAATGCATAAAAGCAATTTAATTTAACGCTAAGAGTACAGAAAATAAGTCATTTAATCAACGCAGAGAATATCAATTTGGCAAGATTTTTTCTTAAAAATGTGAGTTAGAAGTAGAGAAATTCAGTTATCATTCTTTCAGTTCACAAGAGGCCGAGAAAGTTGATAGGTAGAGATTCAGATGTTGCCTAAGCATTAGTTACAAAATGTACTTATATTTGATTTTATTGTAAACTTCACAACTAAGTAACAAATGTTGAAATGATAGTTCTTAATGATATTAAACATTGTTATAATTCGAATTTAAGAAATTTTATAAACTTTATCTACAAGACCCAATCTTGTAACCTCACAAGTCCCAATCTAGTTTTTGTAAAGAGTTTCTTAGGTTATACTTTTTTACTCATTATTTTTGTAGATGCATACAAATAATATACGTAAATTTATTTTTAAATTTATTTTTAGAATTTTGCTACAAATGTTTGTCTGATTTAGCAATAGGATAGAAATTGCGCAATGTTTAATCATGTTTTTTTTTTTAATATGTAACTTGAGCTAATGATTTAATATTTACATATGATATAGTAATTCTTTTTAATTATATATTTTCAAAATATTAAGCTCTAGAGAAATTTGATTGTTGTTAAATTTAATTATTAATCTCTATTTGTAAGAAATTTTTTCATGTGTATGAGTACTTTGATCAATTGTCCGTATGAGTACTTTGATCAACGTTTCATGCAGTCAGCCAAGAGGTAGGATAAATGTTCCTCAGGCTATAAATGTTTTCTTAATTAAGAATGAATGTGGTAAAAAACCTAAACATATGAGTGAAAAACAATGGATAAATGGTCAAAATAGCCGTGTGCAAGAAAATGATAGCACGAAATCTCACGAGAATTTGACCTAAAATGTTACCACAAATGTCTCAATGCTAGATGAACTTACTTCACGTAACAAATACTTAAAAGTAGGCTTAAATTGATGAGAGAAGCAAATGGGTGTGGTGAATTTGCAACCTCATCAAAAATAACAATACAAAATCACATTGTATTTGACCTAAAAATTGTTCAAAAAATGCCTTAAACACACAATTCGCTATTTACGCACTTGGCTATATAATCATGCACTTGGTCCCCGAGCGCATGATTTTATTTGTCTAACTTTTATTTTTAAAAAACCAACGATTATTGTCTTTCTTCAATCCATTACATTGTAAACAAATAATTATTTTAATAAATTTTTATTCTCAACTTTATCTTTTCTTTTATCTTTTTCTTTTTTATCTTGATTTCTTTCTCATCTTCTTTCTTGTCTTCTTTCTTGTCTTCTTTTTGTCTTTCTTCTTGTCTTCCTTTTTGTCTTCGTTGTCTTTTTTTTCTTCTACTTTTTCTTCAGTTGTGGCTGCTGAACCCTAAACAATGGGAGCAAACCAAAAAAAAATTAAAAAAAATTATTTTTATTTTTTATTTTTTATTTTTTATTTTTTATTTTTTTTTCGTTTTTCGGGTTGGCCGTGGGGTGCTGCTGAACCCTGAATGGCAGCCGCCAAATTTTTTATTTTTATTTTTATTTTTATTTTTTTTCCCTTTTTCTTGGCCGTGGAGTGCTCCGGATCCCTGAATGGCAGCTGCCCAAAAAAAAAAAAAAAAAAAAAAAAAAAACTTTTTTTTTTGACTTTTTTGACTTTTTTAAAAATTACTATTTTAAGTCGCTGGGGTGCGCGGCCGCACACCCAAAGACTCTTCTTCCTCTTCTTCCTCTTCTTCTCCTTGCCTTCTCCTCATATATATATAGGGGAGAGGTGAGGGGAGGGAGAGGGAGTTGAAGAATGAATGGGAGAGACCCTCTCCTCTCCCCTATATATATGAGGAGAGGGGAGGGATGGAGAGGGAGGGATTGAGAGGGAGGGATTGAGAGGGAGGGAGGGATGAAGAGGGAGGGATGGAAAGAGAGGGATGGAGAGGGAGGGATGGAGATGGAGGGATGGAGAAGGAGGGATGGAGAAGGAGGGATGGAGAGGGAGGGATGGAGAGGGAGGGATGGAGATAAAATGAGGGAGATGAGAAGGTTTATGGGTGTGCGGCCGCGCATCCAAGCGGCTAAAAATAGTAATTTTTAGAAAAAAGTCAAAAAAGTCAATTTTTTTTTTGGAACCTGTCATTCAGGGTTCAGCAGCACCCCACGGCGAAGAAAAAGGGATTTTTTTTATTTTATTTTTTAAAATTTTAAAATTAATTAATTAATTTTTTTTTTGGCGGCTGCCATTCAGGGTTCAGTAACACCCCACGGCCAACCCGAAAAACGAGAAAAAAAAAAAAAAAAAAAAAAAAAAAAAAAAAAAAAAAACTTTTTTGTTTTTGGTTTGCTCCCATTGTTTAGGGTTCAGCAGCCACAACTGAAGAAAAAGTAGAAGAAAAAAAAGACAACGAAGACAAAAAGGAAGACAAGAAGAAAGACAAAAAGAAGACAAGAAGAAAGACAAGAGGGAGACAAGAAAGAAGACAAGAAAGAAATTAAGATAAAAAATAAAAGATAAAAGAAAAGATAAAGATGAGAATAAAAATTTATTAAAATAACTATTTGTTTCCAATGTGGGGGATTGAAGAAAGACAACATTGATGTTTTTTAGAGAACTATTTAACCAACCTTTTTAAAAGTCAAATATGCTTATGAAATGAGCGCACTTGGCCAAGTGCATAAATAGCGAATTGCGTGTTCTTAGTTACACACGAAATTGTTCACGAGTACTAAATACTTAGAGGTAGGCTTAAATTGATGAGAAAAATAAGTAGGTGAGGTGAAATTGCACCCTCAACCAAAATGGCAGCACAAAATGACTCTGACAATTCATTTAAAAATTACCACAAAGGCCTTAATTTCTCCCCAAATTGCCCGTAGGTTCTAAGTATATGAAAATGGGTTTAAATTGAAATAAATAATTAAATAGACTCTTGAATGTGCTTTTTAGTATGACGAAGATAACTATTTTCTTTATTTTTAACCTCAATCTCACACACTTTATAATTTTATTTAGATTTCAAAAAATTAATTAACATAGTGTATTTTAGAAAAATGTATTAGAAAATGAACGGTATGAATCCCAATGTGTCGAATACTATATCAATGTTTTTTTAAGATTCTCTGAATTGATTCGAACATGAACATCATAAAATACAAAATATATTACGTTCCAAAAACTATCTTCACAATCAGTTTTAATTTTCTATAGCATGATTATTAAACTTATTTTTATCATGTCATTCAGTATTTGATAATTTTCAAACTATCAAAATTAAATTTTTTTATTACCTTGAATCAAAATTATAAAACTTTAGTTTTACATAACTACTTATTATATGTATATCTTATTTTCAATGTACCATAAAAAAATCACCAATATTAAATAAAGGATTTTATTATTATGTTGACTTCTAAAAGGACAATGTCTTTTTATATGTAAGTTAAAAGCTAAAGGTAAATGTGAATTTCATGTGAAAACGTCTTGGATATCATATGAATACAAAAATCACCTTTTTTCAAAGTATATATAAATAGATAGTTGATGAAATTTTTTATAGAGTGTACTTTATATTTATTTTTGTTTAAAATTAAATTGGGCTTTTGTTCATTGTTTAAAATAAATAAATTTTATCAAAATAGAAAGGATAAATATATATATATATATGTAAATATCAAAAAATTCATGTCAAATCCTTGAATATATGTCCATTGATGGCTTCGTACTTTACGGTTTTAAAAATAAATCATGAATAATAAAAACCTCCCCTTTAACCCTTAACTGCCCGAGCGTCCAATTTTTGGACTATGAACAGTGTCCTATAGAAAGTAAGGTGACCTCAATTTTAACTTGTAAGGAATTCGTTCAAAATTTGACCTTTTTAGATCTATTTTTCAATACTAAACTATTAAAAGGATAGTTTCATGCAACTTCGATGAACACACCAAATTTCAATTTAAAAAAAAAAAAAAAAAAAACATGTTTTTAATAAGTTAGTTTGTGTATTATTTATCGTGGTACATAATGACTGATTGAAAAATATTGGTGATGATTTTTTAAAGTTTTGTTATACAAATATTTAGGAAACATTGACGTGCACATCCTACTTTTAGGAAAAAATTGCATTACCTATAAAAAAATTTACACTACAAAGAATTGAATATCAAGGGGTCACCAATCAAGAACTTTTTAAAATCTAATTAGGTTTTGGCAAACTAATTGCACCATAGTACTCAATTGTTACGGACACGGAAATACACACAATAAATCTAAACAAGAAGTTCAGAGAGAACATGCAAGAACTAGATTGATCAGATGAGTACACAAACAACACCAAGAGAGGTGAGCTAGAGCTCTAAGAAATGCGTTGTCGAGACTGAAGAACCCTTCAGCCTCGACTCCTATATATACTACTAGATAGGAAGCTTCTCGAGCTACTTCTGTGAACTAGGACGCTTCTCAAACAACTTCCACTAACCATGAAGCTTCTCGAGCAGCTTCTTAGAATCTATTAGAATATACTAAGAATATTCTAAGAATCTTCAAGGAATCTTCTAGAAGTTTCTAATGTATGTCCGTGACATCACCTCTCCTTCTAGCTTCGAGGTCTCCGAGAAGCAATGTTGTCGCCGGTCAATACCATCGTAAAAAAATGAAGATTTGTCGCATGACGTCTGCAATGAACTCCCATTGTTGTTCACGAGGTAGGTGGTTCATTGGTCCTTGAAGCCAACGGTAGTGGCCTACGCCTTCCACTTCTGACCAAGCATGAACTTCCGTGTCTTCATTGTGAAATTGTCCTGCAAACACGCCTTCTGGTAGACCATTGAAAGCAGGCTCTACCTCGAATACAATCACCAGCGATCAGTTGCTTGGTATCCTTCGTCGTCGTCGTGGTACATGCGGTTCTTCATCTCGGGGTCGCCTTCGTGGGTTCGTTGGTTGAGATGACACGACTGGTATACTATCTATCTCTTGACTATCCATGACTGCAGACCAAACTATGACTACTTGAATAAAACTCTATTCTATCTTAGAGAAAATAACAACATCAACTATGAGTTTTAGGTAGTGTCCTCCCCTCCTTTTATACTCTTGTCTAAAGAAACTTGAGAAAAAAGCTATCATCGAGATGGCTTCGGTTTATCAGGATATCGTTGATGAAATTCCTGTACTTTTTGCGGCGCATTTGTAAGATTTTCGGCTGGCTCCCACGTTCGCTCATTAATATCGTAGCCGTACCAATGAACAAGATACTCCAACTTGCCCCACCTTCGTCGTGAATCTAGCACCTTTTCGACCTCGTATTCCTCGTGGTTCTTAATTTCAATGCTAGGTGGCGGACTTTGCACTCTTCCAGGGAAAAATGATTCTCGATAAGGCTCCAATAAAGAGACATGAAAGACTGGATGTACCTTCATAACGGCTGGTAACTCCAGACGGTAAGCCACGGGATTGATTTGCTTCTGGACGACAAATGGTCCTAATCTGCGGTAGTTCAGCTTATCACACGGTCGTTTAGTCTTGATATTCCGTCGGAGAAGCCATACTTTATCTCCAATCTTGAAAGTAGGTGCCTCATTCCGGAATTTATCTGCGGTCCTCTTGTAAGATTCTTGGGCGGTCCGTAATTGAAGTTTCAACGTAGCTTGAAGTTCCGACAGCTGCTTCGCAAAGCCTTCTGCTGCCGGGTTGTTATTTGCTACTGGATTTAACAAATCGAGCTTTGGATGGTATCCATAATTGGCAAAAAACGGTGTTTGTTGAGTCGACGCATGAAGGGTGTTGTTGTAAGCAAACTCGGCAAACGGTAGATACTTGGTCCAATCGTCTTGCTGGTAGTTGATGGTGCAACGTAGATACTGCTCCAAGACTTGATTCACCCGTTCTGTCTGACCGTCGGTTTGAGGATGAAAAGCCGAAGAAAGCTTGATATCCACCTTCAATATCATAAAAAGAGATCTCCAGAACTTGGAAACAAACTGAGTTCCTCGATCCGATACAATATCATCTGGCAAACCATGATAACGATATACATTATCAAGAAAGAATCTTGCTGTGTCCTCACTTGACGATGTCTTCTTGCAAGGAATAAAGTGCGCCATCTTTGTGAGCCGATCCACCACAACAAAGATGCTGTCGAACGAGTTTGAAGGCGGCAGGTCCGTAATGAAGTCCATGGAAACTGAAGACCATGGTCGATGCGGAATAGGCAATGGCTGTAGAAGTCCATAGGGGCGATGCCTAGGGTTCTTGGACCTTGAACAAATATCACTAGAGAGGACAAACTCCTTCACATCCTTCCACATTTGGGGCCACCAAAAGTCTCGCGAAATAAGCTCCAATGTCTTGTTGTATCCAAAATGACCTGCTGCTGGAAAGTCGTGGCGAGATTGGAGAACTCGAAGTCGTGTTGGTCCCTTTGGAATATACAGTCGCTCTTCAAAATACAAAAGATCTCCCTTTACCTTGAACTTGTCATTATCGACACACTTCTTGATCTCAAGAGCTACAAAATCTTCAATTGTCGCAGTACGTACCTGGTTGAGGAAGTCCGCATCAATTGGTACGACAGCAGTGCAAATTCTAAAATGCTCCGATTTCAATAATGTAGCGCATTGTTGATCAAACGCTGCTTCTCCAGCTTTAGGCGCCATATACAATCTCCTCGATAATGCATCGGATAGTCCTTGTTGCTTTCCAGGCCGATAGGTGATAACAAAGTCAAATCGCGACAACGACATATTCCACCGAGCTTGACGTCGATTCAGGACTCGAGCCGACATGAAGTACTCTAAATTCTTGTGATCCGTATATACGGTCACCGGATGCGCAGCGCCTTCGAGAAAGTGTCGCCACTCTTGGAAAGAATCCACTATAGCAAGGAGTTCCTTATCGTGGATTTCGTAGTTGATTTCAGCGGCAGAGAACTTCCGAGAATAAAACGCAACTGGATGGAGCTTACTGTCTTCGCCCATCTGTGAAAGTACGGCTCCCAAAGCAAAATCCGAAGCATCAGTTTCCAAATAGAAGGCCTTTGCAAAGTCAGGGTGTACCAAGATTGGAGCCGTAGTAAACGTCGTCTTAAGATCTTGGAATGCCTTTTCTGCTTGAGGTCCCCATTCGAGCTTGTCCTTACAAGTCAACCGAGTGAGTGGAGCAGCGACTCGAGAATAATTCTTGATGAAGATCCGATAGAAGTTAGCAAAGCCAAGAAAACATTGTACGTCTCTAACTGTCTTCGGAACCTCCCAGGATACAATTGCTTCCACCTTCTTGGGGTCCATCTTCAAGCCATCCGTAGTTGCAACGAACCCTAGAAATTCCATCTCCGTTTGGTGGAATAGACATTTTTCCAACTTCGCGTAGAATCCTCGTTCTCGTAGTTTCTCAAGAACCAAACGAACATGCTTCTTGTGTTCTTCTTCGTTCTTCGAAAATATCAGAATGTCATCCAGATAGATGACAACAAAGTCGTCAAGGTGCTCCCGAAAAATGTCATTCATCATATGTTGGAAAACAGCCGGAGCATTGGTAAGGCCAAAAGGCATGACGTTATATTCAAAATGGCCATACCTTGTACGGAAAGCTGTCTTCCACTCGTCTCCTTCCTTGATTCGTACGAGGTTGTAAGCTCCCCTAAGATCAATTTTCGTAAAGATCTTTGCACGTCCGAGCTGCTCCAAGAGACCATAAATCAAAGGTAACGGATAACGGTTTTTCTTAGTTATCTTATTGAGGCCTCGATAGTCCACGCACATTCGCAGAGAGCCATCCTTCTTTTTCACGAACAAAATCGGTGCCCCAGCTGACGACTTTGAGTGACGAATAAAATTCTTGGCTAGATTTTCGTCAATATACTTCCGCAATTCTGCCAACTCTATTTGCGATAAGTTGTAGATTGGGCCAAAAGGTGGTTGCATTCCTTCATGAAGATCTATAGCACAGTCGTAGGGTCGATGTTCTGGTAGCATGTCAGCATTTTTCTTTTCAAATACATCTTTGAATCCTTCATACTGCTTTGGAATAACGAAAGTTGGAGTCGCATTTTTACGAGTCGGAGTAGCAAAGATGACAAAAGGTGTATTTTGCTTGGCTTCCTTCATAAAAGCCCTTGCACCTATAAACAAAGGTTTGTTTCTAGACATTGTCTTGGCAGATTCCACCTTCAAGGAGTTTGTTGGAAATGTTACTTTTCGCAACTTCCAATCTATTAATGGATTATATCTATCAAGCCAAGATAGTCCCAAAATGACAGGACATGAAGGGGTCTTGATAACATTAAACACAATGTTGCTCTCATGGTTTTCAAGACGTATCTTCAACGGTTTAGTTTCATGGATAACATTGCCCGAAGACAATGGTCGTCCGTCTATGACCTCTACATGGGCAGGCTTTGGTTTCTTCACAAGAGGAATATTGTGAAGCTTGGTAAACTCTTCATCTATGAAGCAAGCAGATGCACCCGAGTCTAATAAAGCATTAACTTGAAGTTCTTGAATACCAAAATGTAACGGTACCATAAAACAATCTGAAGGTTGAGCTGAGAGGAAGGGACCTGGATTATTTTTGGATGTTGAGATGTCCAGCCGCATAGTCCCTATTGTGGCTGGGCGTCCTCGTTTTCCTGTATGCTTGTACTCCTCAGTCTTGTTGTTTGAGTCTTCTGTTTCTTCGAACAATTTGTAGCTTTATGGCCCGCCTCTCCACAATATAAGCACAAGTTTTGTTCAAACCGTCGCTTCTTTTCTTCAGCTGTGAGGGGCTTGAAACGTACCGCATTAATTTGCATAGGTTCAGGACCTGTGGAGTGATTTTCTGGACCTTTTGAAAATGCAGCAAATGCTCCCTCATTTCTCCAACCTGATCGTCTTTCTTGTCGTAATTCAAAAAGGCGGTTGTCACAAATAATTGCCTGAGATATAAGTTCTTCTAAAGTATCCACTTTAGGCATAGTGATCAACAAGTTTTTGACATCATCTCTCAGTCCATATCGAAATCGTGTCATAAACGCCTTATCGTTCCAATCAAGATCACATGTAAGTTGTTGGAATTCTGCAGCATAGATTGCAGCAGAACGTGATCCTTGTCGCAAATTTTGTATCTTTCTTTCAGCTACTCCTTCTAGATCGCTATCTCCAAATGTAGCAGTAAATCTTTCCATGAAAGCCTCTAGGTTATAGAGTATTGGAGAATCCTTCTCCAATAGCGGAGCAAACCAAGAGCGAGCATTTCCTGATAAAAGAGTACCTATGAAAGCAACTTGAGTAAATCCATCTGGATAACGAGAAGGATATAGGCGTAGATAAAGCCGTACTTGTTGCACAAAACCTTGGAAATTGGTTCTTGTTCCATCAAACTTGTCTGGCATACTTGCTTTTGGTTCTTTTGTACTAGGCCTTGAATTGTCTATTAGGGTCGTGGGTGATACATGTCTTGCTTCTCTTAATCGAACAAGCTCTTGTTGTAGGCCGTGAATTTCTCGTCTAGCTTCTTCAGTCATTGGATCAATTTGAGGCTCTTTACTTGGATTGCGAAGAAATGCGATCTCCTCCCGCACACTATTCATAAGAGCTTGAAGATCTGCAAGAGTTGCCACTCTATTCTCTATTTGTGGCGATGCACTATCCATGGCCTGATTTATTTCCATATTAAGGAGATAAATCGATTGAATTTTAGAAAAGAAAAAGTTGTTAAATCTTTGGAGAAGATGGTAACACTATCTAATACTAAAACTGATTTGGAGAAAAGAGAAAATAAAACACTAAAAAAATCTCAGTTTTAGAGGAGGGTAATCCGCAACCTCTAAGAACGCTTTCAAGAAGAGGGGTAATCCACGCTCTATCAAGAAGGCAAGATTCTGAAATCGATGTTAATAGTCCTTTCTATTAGCTTTGCTAAAAAGAAGGAATTAATACCAATCCAAGGGAGACTAATCTGCAACCCTTAGAACGCTTAAGTATCTTTAAAGGAAGGAGTAGTCCACTCTCTGCCTTTGAAAAACTAAGCTCTGATATTGAAATTGAGAAAATATCAGTTTAGAGGAAAGTAATCCGCAACCTCTAAAGCGCTAGAATACCTTCAAGAAGAGGGGTGATCCGCTCTCAAGCAAGAAGGATCCAGCTCTGATATTAAGATGAAATCAGTCTCGATAAACTGTTACGGACGCGAAAATACACACAATAAATCTAAACAAGAAGTTCAGAGAGAACATGCAAGAACTAGATTGATCAGATGAGTACACAAACAACACCAAGAGAGGTGAGCTAGAGCTCTAAGAAATGCGTTGTCGAGACTGAAGAACCCTTCAGCCTCGACTCCTATATATACTACTAGATAGGAAGCTTCTCGAGCTACTTCTGTGAACTAGGACGCTTCTCAAACAACTTCCACTAACCAGGAAGCTTCTCGAGCAGCTTCTTAGAATCTATTAGAATATACTAAGAATATTCTAAAAATCTTCCAGAACCTTCTAAAAGAATCTTTAAAGAATATTCTATAGAATCTTCAAGGAATCTTCTAGAAGTTTCTAATGTATGTCCGTGACATCAATGATATAAAAGTAGTCATAATATAAAGGTCAATTAGAAAAATATAATTGCAATTTAATAATATCTATTTAACAAAATATGAGAACACAACCCTCTGACATTGAATTCTCTATAGTCTAAAAATTTCCTAGGTAATGCAATTTTTTCCCTAAAAGTAAAATGCGCACATCAATGATTCCTATATGTTTGCACAAAAAAAAAAATTTAATCATCACCAATATTTTTCAATCAACTATTATGTACCACAATGAAAAATACACAAAATAATAGAGTTATCCTTAAAGTCCATCAAATTTTGAAAAAGATACCGTGAATTTTTCTTTATTATACTCTTATTTCTTCACTTCAAATAGTTAGAAGGTGTGGAGGATCTTGGTGGTTTATCATAATTAGGTGTGTAAGACCACCAAGCTCTTACACACTTCTTACACACCTAATAATGATAAACCACTAAGATCTTACACACCTTTTAACTATTTGGAGTGAAGAAATAAGAGTATAAAAAAGAAAATTCACGGTATCTTCTTCAAAATTTGATGGACTTTAAGGATAACTCTAGTTTAGAAAAAATAGAATATTTATTTTTTGAAATTGAAAGTTGACGCATTGATCAATATTGCATAAAACTATCATTTTAATAAGTTAGTATTGAAAAATAGGTCTACAAAGGTCAAATTTTGAAAAAAAAATCTTACAAGCTAAAATGGGCGTTACTTTACTTTGTACAAGGCACTGTACAAAATTCATTCTTGTTTTCCCATCTGTCTTACATTTTTTGTAGTGTGGATTTTTTGCTATGGATTTAATGGGAAGTTAGCTTCATGCAAGTGAGAACCAATTAAAAAGGGATGATAGGTGCAGTTTTATCCATCATTTCATATTGCAATGGTTCATTCAAATTTTTGAAGAGCTTAGTTTAAAAGCTTTCAAACGTACTTTTGAAAAAATCAACTCATTTTTTTAAGCAAACAAAAAATCTCTGAAAATCACTACACTTGCAGTATTACATTTCAATCTAAACTTTCAAATTTTATACAAAATATTGGTAGGTGCAATAGTAGATCTATCCGTATAGATAGAATCTAAAACTCAAATGTGCAACTTCTATTTGTACAGTACATCAAGTTCAAAATATATATTTTAATTGCATTTCGTAATGCATCTTTACATAATTGCCAAATTTAGAGAGGTATATAGACATTTACACGTTAATTTTTTCACTTTCATTTCTTAACTAATTGTAAAGATAAATTTTATCTACCTTAAGTGTAATTTTATATATTAATTTTGAATTTTTATCTTGTCTATCTGTTAAAATTTGTAAATATTTAAAATATCTTCCAATTGTATTAGAAATTTTGTTACACCTCGATAATTTTAATGACTATCTGTAAAAAAATATAAACCCTACAATGTGATGTTTTAAGTATGTAGATTGTAGTGCTAGTCAAAACACTACAAAGTGGAGAGAATCTTTAGGGTTAAAGTTGGTTTTAACTCTAACTTCTCTTTTAAAAATTATAAAAACTATCAAACTAGAAAACTCATGTCAAATTCTTGAACATATGTCAAAATCCTTTGAAATCTAAAATAAAATTCAAAAATTAGAAAACCTCTCTTTTAAAGTTGTTTCCAAGTCCAAGTAGATATGTTATGAATGGTTTTGTCCCAATGGCCCTTTGTCCGGTGGGCACTGGCTCATTTGCAATACAAACAGACACTTCATTCACGCCGGCCCTCACATTAGGACCGGAGTTTCTATCTATCTATTTGTTATGAATGTGAATTGTCAAAAATAGAAATCATCAACCAAAGAACCTCATTCTTCTCAAATGTTTGAACATATGTTCTTTTAAGGACTATAGTTTTTAAATAAAATTCAAAACTTGGAAAAATCTCATCTTCAAAGTTGTCTCTAACTTTAAGTATTTATTCTGAAATAGAACTGTTGAAAAATAAAATAAGCAGGTACTGTAGAACAATCTCGGTGTTTTATTTTTATGTATCATTACATTACTATTAAAAATAAAAACTACTTATAACTTTATTTTTATTTTTTACATTAAAGAAAATGACTAAAAGCAAACCCAAATTCTATGTGAAACCGATTTAGCGATCATAGCAAAAAATACCTTCCTCAATGTATAAGTAAATAAAAGTAAAAGACTAAAAGTGAAATGATAAAGTGAAAAATATACATATTGATTTAATTCATAGAAAGGTAAAAAATAAACATGAATTTTGGACACATTAACACACCAAAAAAGCCGCCTTCCCCCAATGTATAAGTAGAAAATAATATAAAAAATATATATTGTAAAAGGTAGAACCCACAAATACTCTACCTTGGATCAGATTTATTAGGCCCAATATCAAGTTAATTAATTTTAGGTTTATTTTTTATTCAATAAATTTATTTCACATTTCATTTTTTGCGATATCTAATATTTCCTTGTGACTTTTATTCCTAAGCTATTGAGCTATTTATTGTTCAAAATCTTGAACGTTGATATAGTTATTAAAAAGTTATAGTTATTAGAAATTAAGAAGTTTTCATATATATATATATATATATATATATATATATATATATATATATATATATATATATGTATATATATATATGTGTGTGTATATATATATATATGATAATTATTTGAATAAGTACAAATTTTCAAAGTGAAAGTCATAGGTTTACCTAAAACTGATCACATGCTCTAATGTACAAATGATGTACATCTTCCCTTTGAAAATTTAGAAATTAGGCAAGAATTTAGGGTGGTTGGTTTCGGTTTTAGGTGCCTCAACCTTAACCCGTAAACGTCAAGGTAAGCCCCATGGGCTTATTTAAAAGAGAATAATCAAGAAAAAAGTTGATTTTCTCAACCAAATCAAGCGAGACTTGGTGCGTTGGAAAGCTACTGAAAAAGCGATCTAGATTTCAATTTTTCGCCTCATTTGAGAGATTGTGGAATCGTTGATAAGCAATCAAGGTTATCAAATTGAACAAGTTTTAAGGTTGGGGCAGCTGAAGTTCAGGAGTGCCGCAACGCTAGCCAGCAGTGCACTCCAGAGCCATTTTTGCATTTTTATTTTTTATTTATTTTTTCCCAAAAATTTAGATGCCTTCCGGGCTTGCCCTCTTGACGTTTAAGGGTTAATCTTCATCCATTCGACATCGTCAGTCAGCGGATGATAACATGGATGAATATCATCCATGCACGTGACCCTGCCGGCCTCTTCTCTACCGCAGAGCAAGTGCAAAGCTTAATTCTCTAACTTTCTCCAATCGGCTCCGCTTGCAGATCTGCCGGTTCCTTCTCCCAACGGTGAGCTTCATTCCTCTTTTTTTTTTTGTTTCATACGATTCCTGCATTGCCAGTAGTTTTTTTCGCTATCGAAATCGCTTCAGAATGATGTGAGCGCCAGAGGTTGAGGCGGAAAGCCGAGGGAGCCTGAGCTTGGTTCTCTGATTAGGGTTTATCGATCTTTGTATTCATCGAGATCGATCTATTGGACTTTCAATTTTTCAGGTCAATGGCGTCCGTGGTAGCAATGCCTGAGGTGGCGAAGAAGAGCAGCAGCAATGCGGGGGGGAGGGACAAGTTTATGGAGGTATACGCGCAGCTGAAGAAGGAGCTTCTGTCCGATTCGGATCTCGTTACTTACACCGATGAATCCCGGGCTTGGGTTGAGGAGGTTGGTGAACTTTTGATCTGTTGTACTCCCTCCGTCCCAAAGTTATTGTCCAACTTGTTTGCTTGGTATTTCTTTGAGCCAATTTCATTGATCATATTGTAAGAAACATGATTAAAAAAGGTTCCAAATTATGTCACTAGAATGAGTGAAGAACATTGCATGTGTTCATTGCAACCTAAATAAAATCAGCCACAAGGAAGTATTTTTTTGACCTACTTAAAAAAGCACTTTCAAACATGACAATAAATTTGGGACGGAGGGAGTATGTTTCTGTTGGATTTCTCAATCTGGTAATTCGTCATGTTTTGATTAAGTTGCTGATATAGCTTGTGTGTTGATTGTATTGTTGTACAGATGCTGGACTACACTGTTCCTGGAGGTGTGGCCTCTTATTCCCCGTATTTGAATTGAGTGTTCCCGTGGTTTTTAGCTCGTGGCTGTAGTATGCAGTAATTTTTTTTTTTCTGGAGACAGTTTAGCATTTTTGCTACTTTTCCATGGCTTGAAGAGCAATCCAGGCTCCTTAGATGCTCTTTTCATATTATTATGTAGGGTAATACACTTGTGCAACCTAGGTGCTACTTAGGCAATACCTGGATGATGCCTAGGTTTAAAGAGGCTACACATCCTTCCTTTTTTTAAATATCCTTTGTATCAACTAGCTAGACCAAATTTATGTAGCAATCTGGCTAAAATTAGCAACAAAAAATCACTGGTATTGTGAATAACCAAGGATTCATGGTTTTGAAATGACCATGTTGCGAAAAATCAATAATTCAGATGTCACCAGAATCAGTGAAGAGAATTGTATGTGTCGGGCAAAAGAAAGTCTCCGTATGGCCTAATGCTAAAACTATGAGATCTAATTTGGGCCTCTTGGTCTATTACGGTAAGAGAAACTTTGTGGATGCTGGTCATTCAATACATCTGAAGTATTGGAGGTTGTTTACAAGTTCGTTGGATTGACTTTTGTGCAGGCAAATTGAACAGGGGTCTGTCAGTCGTCGACAGTTTGAAGCTTTTGAAGAAGGAGGCACTTTCTGAGACGGATACATTCAATGCGTGTGCCCTTGGATGGTGCATCGAGTGGGTATGATCACCTCTCATATGAAGGAAATGGCACATATAAATTTTCTTCGAAATAGCAAAAGGTTTATCTTGACGAGTTTGGCCAATTACCTTGGTTCTCATTGTAGTCTTTCCGTGCATACTGGATACAGTTACAAGGCTATTTTCTGGTTCTGGATGACATCATGGACAGCTCAGTCACCCGTCGAGGGCAACCCTGCTGGTACCGAGTTCCAAAGGTGATAAGCTACTTTGGAAGTTAATGAAACAATCACGAGATTTTTAGGTGCATGATATAAAGGACTTGTCTCATTTTCAAGGTAGACATCTTCTTGTACGGGCATATTCCATTTTTGATTTGGAGATTTGGCTGTTATGTTGACAGCTGAAGGTTGTCCTCTTCTGCAGGTTGGTCACATTGCGATTAATGATGGAATTATATTGAGAACTCATATTTCTCGTATTCTGAAGACACATTTCCGACGGTCGCCTATCTACGTGGAACTTCTCGACTTATTCAATGATGTGAGTTCCGTTTGCTACTTTATTGCTGTCTAGACTTTGCTCCTTTTCATTTCTGAATTGGTTCTCAACTTCTGTTACAAAGTGGCATACCATATCTGGAATTCAGAGTTTCTATTATACTGAAGAAGGATCGAACACTGCAGGTTGAATTTCAGACAGCGTCTGGACAGATGTTGGACCTGATCACCACCCCAGCAGGAGAGGTGGATTTATCCAAATATGTGTTGCCCACGTAAGTTGCTCAATGTTTGGTGATCTGATTATCTCTTTCTTTATGTGCCTGGAGTGAGTGGATGAAAGATTGACACTTGTCTTAGATGGGCACTTGCCTTTACAGTGAATAGACTTCCTTATTGACTACACTTTCTGTTCATGGGTGACAGCTATTTGCGAATTGTGAAGTACAAAACTGCTTACTACTCGTTTTATCTCCCGGTAAGATTACTCTGCAGGAAGCATTTAATTTTATTTATTTTTTGGTTTTTGCAGTCGTTGATCATACTTGCTCAAAAGGTGCTTTAAACATAGTTCTTTCAAATGGAGATGAAGTTGCCTACTTTGCAGATTGTATAGCCGAAAGACATTATTGATTGTAGTAAAAGCATGGTTGATGCTATGTTTTCTACACCTTCACAAAAATGATATCTACTCGTATTGGTGTTTACTAGTACTTCTTGCTTAAATCAGTCATTCTGATGTTGAATACGCCATATGGTGGTTTTGTATAATGTTGCAGGTGGCATGCGCTTTGCTCTTGGCAGGGGAGACAAGTGTGGCCAAGTTTGAGGCAGCTAAGGAAGTCCTTGTTCAGATGGGCACGTACTTCCAAGTTCAGGTATGTCCTGCTAGTTTCGTGTTCTTAAATTTTCAGCTTTGTGTATGGATGTCTGGAATGCCTCTGAAACTGCATTTTTTTTGGTGCGTTGCAGGATGATTTTCTGGACTGTTACGGTGCGCCTGAAGTGATTGGAAAGGTACGCAATTGCCTCAAATCCTGGCCTGGAATAGAAGGCTGTTATTTCTGAAGACATCTGATACTTGATCCCCTCTTGAGATTCTCCACTGACCTCTCTTTATTGGTGGTTTTTGTACGAACAGTCTTATATTGTATTAGTGGTCTTGTATGCTAATGTGAGTAAACGCTTGATGCAACTTAACTAGGCACGCTTTTTCGGATTTGAATTGTAATGGTAGTGTCTTCCTCACGAGCTCTCTTTCTAAGTCTGTTTAGATATTCTGAATGGCTGTAGATTGGAACCGACATTGAAGACACGAAGTGCTCCTGGCTGATAGTCCAAGCCTTGAAGCGTGCCAATGAATCTCAGAAACAGACATTGAAGGTCAGTGTGTTTTCACTGAGTATTCTATGCTGGTCCCTAGGATGAGTTCAGTAAGATATCATTGCTCCTGCGGTTTTCCAGTGGATTAACTTGCACATTTCAAAAGGGGCAATGAGGTTACGGATACTTCTGAGATGGCTTTCCATTCTACTCGGATAATTATATTTTCATTTTCGATGCGCAACTTTCAGATTTGCGAAGCAGAAAATGGGGCAGGAGAGATACATATAATATTTCTTTATGAATAGAACTGAAGATGAGAGTTTTCTTTGCTTTTCCGTAGTCACTTCGTACTTGAGCTATTATTGGACTCTCGTGTCTGAACAGCTATGGTTATGAGTTTTGTGTTTCAGGATAATTATGGAAAGGCAGACCCATCCTGTGTCGCTGAGGTCAAGCGTTTGTACAACGAGCTTGAACTCCAGGTGGGTTAAAAAAATTGTGACTTTATTTGAAGTCACAGAACTTTATCCCATTTTCTTTTCAATACCAAACCTCGTAACGGTGGAGAGTGTCCTGCAAGTGATGCAATTTCTTATAAGTTATTAGTTACAGCCGTTGCAAGTTAACATGTACAGTGAAGCTGATTGAGACGTGTCGATCTGCAGAAAGCATTTGAGGATTATGAACGAGACAGCTATCAGAACCTTATTGCTACTATCGACAGTCAAGATGACCAAGCCCTGCAAGTAAGCATTCTTTTTAACCTGTAGAGTTTCATTTTCCAGTATATTCTAACGTCTATCAACTTGGAAGGTTCAGGCTAGTTAAATTGTTCAGTATGACTTACCGGAGATTTATTTTTTATATTTATAAACTTCACCCGTGCTGATACAGGTGGTCTTGAAGTCATTTTTGGGCAAAATCTACAAACGCCAAAAGTAGAGCGGATGGCTTACTTCTAAACATAGCAGCCAGTCGAATTCAGACTGGGACCCAAAATCATTGCCTTTTGAGACTGCTACCAGCTTGTTGCGATTATTGTGCTGCACTATTGCCCCAGTAGGGATTTATTTTTTATTTTTTTATATTTTGACACAAGGGGTGCAGGGATTTGATTCCAACGAGCCTTTTGTCCAACTTATACTTGGAAGCGCTGACTAGGCCAGCCTTAGCAGATATTAACGAAAACTAATCAATAAGTGTTTTTTGACATATCTGGTCAATATTTGTTTTTCTGCCATCCTGCTTTCACCAAAATTACTTTCATGTGTAATCCATTGGCTTACTAGTTTGGCCTGTGGTGGACAGCAGCTTGGAAGTTGTCAGAACAGCTCCTGTGCCTAGGACCATAAGGATTGAATTTATATTATGATGTGATGGTTTTTTATTTTTTTTAGGAGTAAAATAGGAATTTAGGCCTCAAGTCACTTCAATGGACATACAGGGAAGATTCGGATTGTGTATCCATTTGTAAAACATGTATGCAAAATCATACGGAGTAACATTCAGTAGCTTTCATGCCCACTGCCTATCCCTCATCACCCTGAGTCTCCACCTGTCCATTAGGCAACTGATGAAGTACTCTAAATAGTATATTTAGTGTGAGATACACTAATTTACATAAACATGTTGTAAGTTTTTACTGTTGACCAATTTTTTTACCCTCTATTGGTCAAGATGGGGATCTTTCAATAGTATTGGAATCAATGTCTTTGGTAAATTTTTTTGTCGAGAGTAAAAATCTATAACATTTTCAAATCTTATAATTATCTCACACTAAATACACTATTTAGTGTAGTGTTGAGTGTGAGATATTACACACCATCTACCGTAGTTTACAAGTTGATTCGGCAGAAAATAATTCTAAAAATAGAAGCCTAAAATTTTGGGAAATTATTGGCATCTTTTGCCGAATATTATATAATATATAATTCAAAATTGCCGAAAAGTGAGAATTTTATACTTTTCACTGGGTTTTAACATAGTAGTGTGACTTGTGTGAATTTCAATGGAGAGAAGGTGATCATTTTGTAATCAAGCCCACTTACATTAGTCCACAAAGAATATGGGTTAACCCCTAAGTGCCCAATCAACCATATTATGCTTGATTTTTGGTCAAGCGTCCAAAAAATCAAGTGTTTTGGCTTTATTGTAGTCAATGTTTTCATTAGATGTTTAAGTTAAGTTATGATACATCTTTTCACCGTTTGGATTGGAAAATAGACTTCACTTAAAGTTTTTCCACCGTTGAGAAATTTGAAATTTGAGTGTCCAAAATACAAAGGGCTTTCTAAAAATGCTCCAATCATAGGTCTCTTTTATTTTCTTCACTTTCATATTTTTACTACTTGTACATGTAACTTTTATCTACCTTAAATACAATTTTTGATATTAAATTTGACAAAAATATATTTATTTCGAATTTTTATCTTGTTTACATAATAAAATTTGTAAATATTCAAAATATCTTCCAATCATGTTGAAATTTTTCTCATACCTTCATAGTGCTAATGACTATCCATGAAAAATTATAAATCATCCAATGTGATATTTTAAGTATGCAAATTGTAATGATTTGACTTTTACAGAATAGGTGAGGACATTTAGGGGTTAAGTAGCAAGACTCTAGGTGAGGCTTTTGAAATGTGTTGTACACAGATTTTGGGAGTCCAATTGAGCATAGAAGATGAAGTTTAATATAATTGTGTCCAACTAACAAAAGCTGAAAAATCAAGTCTTCTTCCACCTCCAACAAGTTTTGTGTCAAAATAAGTTTTTATGCAAAAGATATGGACAAAACAGCACAACATTGTAAAGGTCAATGTATCAAAATGCGTTCCTAATAGTTTTTCAAAGCTCATTTGTGCATAGAAGATCAACTTTTTTGGAATTGTTTTGGTCTAAGAAAAGTTTAGAAATCAAGTAATCTTTCACCTCCAGCAAATTTTATGTCATTTGAAGACTTTATGCAAAAGTTATGCGTGTTATAAAAATAAAGACTAACTAGGTGCTTCACCTAAAAGTTCACATATCCCATATGCATTGTTGGATACAACTCCACTCCACTTGTATAAAGCACAGAGCATTCTTTATCAACACTCAAATCTTGCATGTCAACCAATGTACAAGCCGAAATCTTAAGAAATTCAAGGAGAAAATTGCCGAAATTAACAATATACTATTTTTAGGTGCTGAACCTACTTTTTGAACATTAATTAATTATTAGGTAGCAAGATGCCGAACCTGCTAGTAAACTACGGTAGTGTATTTCCAAGGCAAAGACAGTGCATGCTACTGAATGTTATGATAGGCAGAGGTGGTGACAGTAACTATTATTTAACCCCTAATTATTCAATTGTCTAAAAAGTGCAAGATGTACAAACACGGTTTTCTCATCCGTCATTGATTTTTTGCTGTGTGGATTTTTACTATATATTTTATGGAAAGTTAGTTTCATGCATGTGTAACTTGATTAGAAAGGAGACAGTTTATGAAAATTTTATGCCTCATTTTATGTTGTAGTGATTCACCCAAAATTTTGAAGATTTCAATGTAAAATTCTCTTGAAATAGTCAACTCAAAAAATTATGCAGCCAAAGAATCTCCAAAAATCACTACACCGAAGGTGGTTCATCAGGAACTTTAAGGCATGTAAACATGATGCCATGATGGTGCATTGAAATGCAATTAAGATAATTTGGTGCCTACCACTATACCAACGTAGTATGGATAAAATGACACTAAAATGACTTGAATTTGGCCTTTGGTGTCACTATGGCACCAAAATAGTGTGGCCCAACTTTTATGATGTTACCCCATTCCCAACTAAATAAGAAATACAGATGAGACATTGATATTATTTAGTATTATTATTTTTTGGAGTTAGGCAAGAAGAAATAGATTTCAACACAAGTTAAAACATAATTTTTGGATGAAGAATGAATTAGTTATAAATTTTCAAAGTAGAAGCATGACACATCCCATTCACATAGGTAGAGCTGTTTTTGTCTACAAAAGATTTGTATTGCACACACTAAAGATGCTTAAACCGACAACAACGAATCCATAACCACACTTATATACACTAAAACTAATAACAGAGAATCCATTTTCACATGTAACTCATGCTAAAACCAACATTGCAACATTAATTGTGGAAAATGCCCCTAATTGTTGGTTTAAGGCGCCAATTGGTAATGGGGTAACCACCTTAGAGTATTACATTTCAAACAATCACAACAAAATTCATTTACAAATTGTCATAAATGACAATACCACTAGGAAAAATACTATACAAACACAAAACGTACTAACTCATATTTATAAAGATACCAAGGGAGACACCTCATCACCATTCCAACCACTAGATTAAAATGGCTATGGCAACAATAAATCAAAGCTATTTACATGGTCTAGTGCCTTGCATTCAATCATTTGAAACAGTAGTATAGCTCTATCAAAAATATAAATAAAGACCCACTAAAAGCATCACAACAATGTTCCGGCTAGTATCTTTGATTCTCTCACAACATTCAACATCTCCTACTCATACTTTTCTTCACTAGTAATATGTTCCACAAAAATTACACAATTTTACTCCCCATTTGCGAAAGACAATTTTTTGGGATCACTCGGTACCTCCCTCCAATACACATGTAAAGGAATTAGTTATGCCCACCTAGATAATGTTAGTTATGCCCACCTAGATAATGAAGAGATGGCCCAACAAGCATTACATTGGGCAAGATTAGCAGCTAGAAAATGACCCAAACACCATCACAATACTAGTTATACTAAACATCAATTGGTACCAAATATTTTCACCGCATACTAGACCTTTCTTAGACACACATGTTATTGCCCATTTTGCCGCAGATACTATTGCATACAAAGAACCAACAATTCCTTAAGACTTAAAAAAACCACAAATAGAGCCACTAGCAATACACAATTTTTGAGTTCACCACCAAAACCACAACATTGGCACAATCAACCAAATAGACACAATTAAAAAAATAATAATAAATACATAAATAACACAATACCACATATGAAAGGCCCCATCCATGCTTCCTAATACACCTGTAAAAAAAAACAACAAATGGAATAAATTACCTTACCCACTCCATATCAACCCATCAACCACATTCACACCACCATTAATAAACTACAAAATAAAAAATACTGGATCAATCCTTCTACATAAAAGACAAATTGAAAATAACGAATCAATACCAATAGAATAAAATTAAATAAATAAAGATTTTTTTTATAAAAAAACAACACACATAAAAGAGGGGTAGTGGTAAAAACCACTTTTTATTTTTTACAGTTAGCTCGGTGTAATCACTTGTCTCAAGAAATTGAAAATGGGTTGGTTGGTTGGTACAACTTTCCTCCCTATGATAACTCACCAATAACACCAAATCATGTGTATCACATTACTGCTCAAACAGACCCTATGGGAATCAAACTCGGACCATATAGTTGTAATACATTGCTCCTTACCAATCAATTGCATAACTCATGACTTGATGATCTTACAACAAACCAAAATTCGACTTACACTTAAAAAATTACCCAACCAATAGTTAATAGTTACTATTACTTGTTATTGGTTACTAAAGTGTCTATTTTCGGCTGGAGAGAGTAATTTTATTTCAATGACTCTTTGTCCGGTGGGCATTGGGTTATTACTATTACGAATAAACGCTTTATTCGCGCCGGCCTTGAAAGAGGGCCAAAGTTTCTATCTATCTACAAATCGTCAATATCTTAATATTTGTAATCAAATTAAAAAATATTTGAATTTTGAATTCCTATTTTTGTACAAAACTATTGGTGACAACAATCATAGATCTAATTGTATGGATAGAATAAAAAATTCATAATGTACAACTTTTATTTACGTATCAAGTTAAAAATATCCCTCTAAGTTACATTTTATAAGACATCTTTAAAATTCTCTAAATTTGGGGAGGGTTGAGGATGTTTAGGGGTTAAAGACTTTGCATACTAAAGGTTTGACTTCGAAAAGACCAAGGCTGATTTTTCAAAATCGGTCAGCTTAGTGTGAAATGAGTTTTGATCATGAATTTTTGAGATTTGTTATGGTGATTCTGCTCTTTGTAACAAAGATGGGATGGTAATTTGCAAATGAAGGTGATGTATAAATCGAAATACAATCATGCAAAGGTGATAAACCTAACTGTGGGCAGCTCTTGAAATCTTACAGACAATGTGCTTTGCATTTAAATTTTTGCACACAATCAGCTAACACCTCCATATACACAACTGCTAAATTCATTTTACCAAATCTAAGACTGATTTTTTCATTTTGGGCCGAGTAATGCATCAACATTCTTGATGGTATGATCCCATTGCAATGGGCCGCGACCGCAATTAACTGCCCCACCATGGATTTCAATATCAACTGCAAAGTTCCGTCTGTCCTTGCATGAACACATACAAGCGTGAAGACTTTCATGCTCCTGCGCGACCCAAAGAAACTTATAATTATAATTCAAGGGAGGGAAATAAGGAAAAAGTTCTACCTCGGAAACCCAAACCAACAGTGAGTCATAATTCTCTTCACAATCAACGTGCCACACATTCAACAAGGAGTACATTGAGCTAAAGAATTCAATCCAGAGTTACATATATACCAGTCTCAAAGGCAGTGGCAAGAACGACAACAATGTTTTGTCAGCAACTATTAATGCTCCATCCGAAATTAAAGCCTTGAATTATCAGTCACCGCCCTCGCACAAAAGACTTGTACGAATTCGAAATGGAGCATAAAAAGTTGCTGATAAAACATTGTTGTCGTTCGTTCTCACGACTGCCTTTCAAAATTCCAAAACTCATAATTATATATAACTCCAGATTGAATTCTTTAGCTTTACCTTGTTTGTTAACAGAATCATCTCTCACTGTTGGCTAGGGTTTCCAACGTAAACTTTTCCCTGATTTCCCTCTGTTTAATTACAATAGGTTTCTCCAGACTTTCAACGGCCGGGATCATGTAAGATGCTGCTTGACTTGATCTCCTTGAACAAAGCTGTGCACGAGGCTCCTTGGAAGGATTCCAAATCTTTCGATCTAAACCCTAAACCGCATCAATGAGTTGCACCTGCATCATGCGATTGATGTCCTGAATCTCTCAATTCATATGTCAGATTCATCCACTAGTAGCAGACCTATCGCTTTTCATTCCCCACTTTATGCAAACAGGAAACAATGACGGAATATTGTGCCTAGATTTTTGTCTTCTCGTGACCAAAACCACTCACCAGCATCGACACAACCCATGTGCCTGGCGCGGTTTCATTCCTTTTTCAATTATAGTAAGTGAAAAACGACACATTTCCTACTAGTGAACTGCTCATTCAAAGAGTCATAGAAATCCGATGTCCAAGTAAATCATTTGATAAGCTTATCCCGCACATCAGAGGATCATATCAAGCTAATATTCCATGTGCCAAAGTTAGAGTCTGCGTAAAATCTGTAAATTAAATTGATGAGGAACGTGCAGCGAGGACTTTGATCTGAAGTGAAATTTGAATAAAAATGGATGCAAAGGTTGATTGATTGATTGTCTTTCTGAATGAGAATCAAAGATTTCACAGCGTGATTCAAGATATCAAATCACTAGTAGGAAATGTGTCGTTTTTCATTTACTATAAATGAAAAAAGGAATGAAATCACGCTAGGCACATGGGTTGCGTCGACGCTTGTGAGTGGTTTTGGTCACAAGAAGACAAAAATCTAGGCACAATATTCCGTCACTGTTCACTGTTTGCACAAAGTGGGGAATGAAAAAGATAGATCTGCTACCAGTGTATGAATTTGGCATATGAATCGATAGATTCAGGACTTCAATCGCATGACGAAGATGCAACTAGTGAATTGTACCTTGAATGTGCACATGAAGATAGAGACCACGGACATACAACAACGTCCTCGATCTCCTCCATACTTGAAGCTGTAAGTTCTTTCATCCATCGCTCAAGGATCATATGCAAGTTAGGGTTGCGTCGTCCCAACCACTAGTAGAAATCTTGTCTTATGTGACAAGTCTTTAATGACTCAATGTCGGGAATGACAAGTCCGTAATGACACAAAGTCCCACTTTGTGTCATTACGGACATGTCATTCCCGACATTGAGTCATTAAAGACTTGTCACATAAGACAAGATTTCTACTAGTGAACACCTGAAATAACGGCAAAGTGTGTTGTAAGTACAATTGGCGAGAGGATCCAAGATCGATTGCAGATCAAATTGTGTGAAGAGAACTAATAATTCACATGGCAGGGGTTAAAGTTGATTCATTCATCGAATAAAAGGTCTATCGAAAGATTGACATGATTCCAAAAACATTCATGGACACCACCAAAATCTGCACAGAAGTTTCAAATGGTACCACAAAGTAAAAGATAAACATGATTGTCCTTTGAAAATTATCAATTGATTAAAAAAACATCCACCAAATACAATTGTGAGATGCGACTCTAAGCAAGTTAGAACCTCTCACAACTCTTAAACGTTATTCCTAAGACCTCTTTGAGAATCTCTAAATTAACCTTAGTAATTTACTACATGCAAGTCTCTCAAATCCCCACAACAACCTTCATTTTGTTGAAAGTGAAGAGTACCTTCATCTCTATGATGTCGTGTAAGATGATATCAATCATCTTAAATGATGAGGTTACATGAAGGGTCAAATTGATAATAGATAGAAAGAAGTAGGTAGAACTTTATTTAGAAGTAAACGGTGTTAGAGGTGAACGGTGACCATCGTTTATGTACTATAGCGATAGCCCCTCTATGTGAATAGCGTGAACAGTTTAAAGTTTCACGGATGTGCATAGAGTGGTTGTCTTTCTGTAATTTTCTACATGGTACCAGAGTAATAGGAGATGATATTTACTAGTCAATTAGTGCAACTAAATAGCAATAAGAAATTTTCTAAGATGGCAGATAATTAGCAAGATGGTTTTAGTAAAAAGAGGCCAACAAGCTTTAGCAAATTCCTTAAAGCTCCCAGCACTTTAATCGAAACACTTCAATTAAAACTCATAAGCACTAATGTTAAAAGACGCATTTTATCAAAAGAATGAACCACAAAACAATTAAAACGATTTATGATTAGTTTCAACTTGTTCGCGAATTAAGACTATTAGTGCCGCTCATTTGACACCATTCAACAAAGAATAGTTGTTCCTTCACAATTCTACAACATTGAGTTCAAGACGTAACACAAACTTACGTAGAAAACAAACCCATTTCAGCTTAAAATCACACAACACACACAAAGAGAAGAAATCCAAAAAACGTACCGATTTCAAGAGCAAGAAGGAAGCGGTAGATGCAAAACGCCAGTTAAGTAATCTAACAACGAACTAAACCCGAACTAGGTGCAACCGGCGATCAAAACTTGTGGACGAGCCGCCATGGCCAAAATCTAAGCATACACCCTAATGCTCAACTGTAGAAGGGCCGCCATCGCCAAAACCCTTAACCCAAACTAGGTGCAACACGCGATCAAAACTCGTGGAGTAAATGCCATCGCCAAAATCTAAGCACACACCCCAATTCTCAATTGTAGAAAGGCCGCCGTCGCCAAAACCTTTAACCCTAAACCTAGAGAGTAACGAATGGAATCTCAATCTGTCTGTTCATCTATCCGTAATAAGTCTTAAGTGTTTTTATGACAAAACAATCATGCCGAATTTTGGCAACTCCATCTTTGAAGTCTTTTTAAGCCAAAGTTCCGAACTCCTATTGTATTTTGTTTTTTTTTGTTTTTTTTCCTCCTCTTGTTTTTTTTTTTTTTTTCTTTCTTTTTATCATTTTTTTCTGTTTTCCTTTTTTATCCCTCTCTGCTTTTTCTTTCTTTACTATCTTTTAGTTTTGTTTTGGGGAACATGGGGAACAACTATGTGTGGTTAGGTACAATATAGATTGGCAAGGTTGCCACCGGTCTGTTATGCAATATGAATGTTAACCCTTAATCTTTTGAAGTGCAAATGATGCACTGACTTCACAGATTTATTATAAAGTTCATCAAAAATGGAATTGATTTACAAAGAAAAGTTGTAAATCTCAATGTGTAGATCACACCTATATGGTTGGACTTATCATTTTTTTATTAGTATTTTTTAATTAAATTCTCAAGATTTTCTTTTGAAATTTAATTGAAAATCTCAAGTTAATAATTATTAATTAACATTTTTTGTAATAATTTTAGAAAAATATGCACTATGAGATGGTTTAATTTCTATTATTTCATTCTACTTATTTTGGAAAATCATTTTTAAGATCTCACTTTTTGAACTCAGAACGAAACTTGACATAAACCACCACTTTTGTGTTTTTTAAAAATCACAATATATTATTTTGAAGGTCCATACCGTACAAATGGTATGTTGATTAGCACAAAAACCAAGAGAAATTTGGATGGATGAAAAACATCACTATATGCGCAATGAAGGAAGTCAATGCATCGGAAATCATCTAGTGCCCATTATGTGAACACAAGCGCATCAAAGGGTTAAAAGACATTCTAAGCTCCACGGGCTTAATTTTCTTTTGGAAGAATCGTGCCATGACAAAAATAAAAATAAATCAGTCCTCTAAAAGGCCGTTAATCCCTAAGCTCCCAAGAGACCATTTTTTGGTCCCTGCCCGTTTTTAACGGGCTGCCCAAAACCGGAAAATAAGTTTTTGAAAAAATATTTAAAAAAAAAAATACTTCATAAAGTATACTTTCCAACCCAATTTGAATTATGTCAAACGAGTTAAACTCCACCCGGGAGAATTTTTCAAAGTGAATCACTTCAACATTGTCTTAGTGTTACAAAATTTGTTATTTGGGGAAAGTAATGATGTTCCCTCCATCATTTCTTTTGCTCTTTTGAAGTTTACAATAAATAAACCAAATTTAACCAATCATGCCAAATTAAAAACTCTAAAAGTGAAAATTAGAATTTATGCAAATTTTCAAAGGTTAATGCTTTTGAATTCATTAACCCTTGGACGCCCCTGCGTCCAGAATCTGGATGATGGATGATTTCAGGATGCGCCCTTTCACCACACACGGGGATGTTTTTCATCCATTCAATTTTTTAAAATTCTTGTGCTAGTTGATTACCATTTGTACGGTACGGATCTTCAAGATAAGATATTGAGAGTTTTTGAAAAATAGTAAAAGTGATTTATGTCAAGTTTCATTCTTAGTTCAAAAAGTGAGACCTTAAACATGATTTTCCATAATAAAAAGAATCAAATAGTGAAAACCATACCACCTTGTAGTGTATGTTATTCCAATTTCATTACAATATTTAAAAAAAATTTAATGTTAATTTTGGATTTTTAATTGAATTTCAAGAGAAAACCTTGCAAAATTAATTTAAAAATATTAATAAAAAATATTATGAATCCAACCGTATAGATGTTATCTTCACATTGACATCTATAACTTTGCTTTGTACATCAACTCCATTTTAGTTTTTTATCAAACATTTTATAACGAATCTTTAAAAATAGTGTTGAATCGGGACCTTCAAGGGTTAAAAGAAGATCGAAAGTTATTTTTGGAAGTTTGACCGTACGGATAGTTTGTAGAGATGATGCCCTACATTTCCTCTAGTGAACAAAACTTCATTGAACATATGGAAGGCACATATTATAACACATCTATGTTTTGTCCAATACCCCTCGGGCTTTTAGGGGTTAAAGCTTGGTGGTCTCTAAACTCATTATTCTAGAACGGGATGGATATCCTAGCCAGGTGAACCTCTTTCGCTTACTCATTCATAGCGTCTTAGGGCCGCTTCACACTATGGCCAAAGGTCGAGAGGCCGTCGGTTTCCACCAATCAAATTGCAAGAAACCATGGTTTCGGCCTCTCGACCCTTCACACTAGAGGCCAAAGTCCAAAGGCCGTGGACCTTCAAAATGCTTACATGGCAACACTTTTTGACCAAGGTGACGGCCTCTCGAGAGGAAGTTTGGGTCCTACATTTTGCAAGACCCGTCACCATGGTCGAGAGGCCGTCGATTTCTTTTCATAAAAAATGAAAACTATATTTTATGCCTATTTTCAGTAGATTTCTTTGGACTCTCAACAAAGTTTGGACTCTCAATCCCACGGCCTCTCGACTTGGACGGCCATAGTGTGAAGCAGCCCTTAGGGTTTATAATTTTACAGGTTTTTTGTGCTTTGAAGATCAGCTTTTCATAGTTGAGGTGATCCGGAGAAAATATTCCTCACGGATGGCGCCAGCAAATTACGGTGTAGCATAAATCCTCAATGCTCTCATTCACATGATGAAAAGAAATTATAGGTAAGTTTGAGCTTTTTCAATCATTTCTGCTTTGAATCACCTTGTGGGAGTTCAACGTACGCTAGTTCTCTTCATAACTTTTTCCGTCGGATGAGTTTAAATAAATTCAAAAGTTTCCTGCGGCGGATGACTCTGTAACTATTAATTTTAGGGTTGTTGCCAACATCGTTACAGTATACGTCCTGAATTTTCCTAGTCTCAAATGGCATGGTGCAGGTTCTGGTTCTCATCCCACAATAAAATCCCTTGTACTCTGCAATCCAACTTGTAGGAGGCCGACATTGGTGCCTTACTACTTGATTGAGGAAGATAATTGGGGAATGAAATTGTCATTTTAAATTTCTCTTGTACTCGTAACGTTGTTCTCCATCTAAGGCCGAGGGGAGTAACTATCAAGAATTTAAATAACTAAGAGAGAACAAAAATAGGGTGTCTTTTATTCATTTGAGATGAAAATTATAAACTTATAGAATTAATATAGGGTGTTATAAAACCAACGGGAAAACCAAATTTGGAATATTTTAAGAATATTCATGAAATATACATATATATATATATATATATATGTACAGTGTATATATATATATATATATATGTATATATATATATATGTATATATATATATATGTATATATATATGTATATATATATGAAATATACCCTAAATATACTATAAATAGTAAAATATTTCAATTATTTCATAGCCCCCATTAAATACCCTTTGTTTGCTCATATGCACCCAAAATTTACACTAAGTGACTTCCCCGAGATCTAAATTTATGAAGATTTGTGGAGTTTCAGAGTTGAGTATGGGTTCTAATGGAGGGTTTAAGTACTAGGAGATTGCTATTTTAGGTCGATGCTGATGAATCAAACATTTGCAGGTTTCAATGCGACCAGTTCGAAAGCGAATATTCAACACTGTGGGGAGAATTGCTTCTTCGTCAAATTTCAGTAATAGGTTGTCCGTCAAGGTCGCAATGGAAGTTGACATTTCAAAAGGTTAGTTGTGCATTTCATCCTTTTTCTTTTCTGCGGTTTTTCTCTACTTTGGTATATTTTGACCTAATTGCATTTGCTCATTATATGAGCATATTGTTCCCCAGGCCGACTGCATCTTGATGCATCTTGAAACTTTGGCATCTGTAAGTCATGTTTCACTCCTTCACTCTTCTGATTTCTTTAGTGTAGACTTGTTCTAAACTTTGCTTGATTCTCTGCACAATCATATTTTAAAATTGGTGGATACATGCTAAAAGAATGCTTCTCCTGTTCGACGTGATGTTGCGGCTTCATGTTCTTGTTAGCAGTTTGAGTGAGTCCTATGTGAAGTTTCTTTTGTTCAAATTTATTTTTGGTTTCGATCAACACATGCAATGTTCTTTTAATGATTGTGGTGAGAAAATTTGGTCCCATCTTATTTATATATTTTTCATAATGTGAATGATTGAATTTGTCATTTTAAAACCATGAATTCTTAGTCCTTTAGGTTAATCGAGATTGAAATTACTTGAGTGTGATTAAGGTGAGTGACTTAAATTGTTGGTTTAGGAGATGATTGTTTAATGCTTGCATAAATATATAGTAGGGGCAGTAAAGATACGATTATCCAACTATAGAGTCCCAAAATTGTGTAGTTGCAACATTTTGAAATGTCATATCTTCCTCCAAATAATCCAAATCAAAGAATTGTAAAGTGCAATGGATAGTTCATTAAGATTACTTTTTAGAAATATCAAGTATTTATTATGTTGTTGTAAATAATATAATAAGAGTTCTTTTTATAAAACAACAACTACCACCTAGTGCTACCACTGCAAGTACTAATTACAGCCTTCATGCCGTTAGGCGTACTCGCTATGAGGGTGTGAAGAATCTCCATGTACACATCATTCCACTCTTTCAATGACTTGGACTATTCTTTCTTGTTTCTTGGCCTAGATTGTTTTTGAGCAACATCATTAGTATCAAACACTACAACCATCCTTCTCTTTGGTGCACAAATTTTGAAAAATTGGTAGCTTCACCCCACACTTGACCTCACAATGGTAAGAGAGGGAATGTGTGATCCTTTTTGTAGTATTTTCAACCGAAATGCAGGTTGTGTCATGGCTTGGTAAGTACCGATATGAGTAGCTAAACCTTTCATATTGTCAACAACACTCATCAGATATTTTCAACAGGTTGTGGAGAGGTGGCAATGTCTCATGGCTCAAGTGACAAGTTGGTGGATTCTAATTAAGGTTGAGGGTTGTAATTAGTTATAAATGCACTGCCATTAGGATCTTACCAACCTCATGAGTTTAGTGTGGAAAAACGAGAGTGCATGGGGCCACCAACATTGTAAAAGAAAAAATATGATGAGTGGTTGTAACGAAAAACTAAGATGAGTTGTTTGATATTAAAAAAAAGTAGAATCAATGGCATATCCATTGCACTTTACGGTTCTTGCTTTGGTTTATTTTTGAAGAAGATATGGCATTTCAAAGTTGCTGTAACTACATAATTTTGGGACTCTACAACAGGGTATATATCTTTATTGCCCCTATTGTACTGAACAATACAACAATCTACTAGAAAGTTGTTGCTTCCAAGTGCATCTGTTAAGTACAACCAATATCTACAAGGCGAGGTAATTTTTGGACATGATTGTTGTTTCAATACATAACATTATTTAGCACTCCACTATTCACCCTTGGAAATCGGCATTGCAAGCCATAGTTGTTGTAGGATTTGTCAAGCTTTTAGAGAATCAAAGTCAACATTGCTTGGCAGCTCAACAATTTTTTTGTTTTTAAATAGTTTCTACATGTTCCACATTATCAATTCCCTGTTCAAATGTTAATTCTCTGCACACAAGCAAAAGGGTGTGTAGCGGTGTGCAACGGTACTAGCTAAAGAATGTTATGCACACCTTTGAATTGTTTTTGAATTTATCAACTTCTTCTAGTTCCACTATTGTATATTCCACATGCATTTCAACCATTGGCAAATTCATTTTCTTCTGCTATAGATTACTGCAGCCGGTAAGAAGTTACTAAAGTGGAAAAGGGACAAAAAGCAATGTTTGTAGATGTAAGGTAGGAGCACCCAATTTTGACAGTGTACCCAATGCCGATAATTTCTTGACATGGTAGTCATTCTAGAACGTAAATCTAGTTAGACCATAGATAGCTTATTATTTTGGTCAACAAACAATATGGGCTCTATGATGTGCTTAGATTTGCGTTCTCAAATGACAACCTCGCGTAGAAATTATTGGTATTGGATACACTGTCGGAATTGAGTGCTCCTACCTTAAATGCATGAGGTAAATGCCAAATGTAATTTGGTCAAACGCTCTTTTCTATGAATTTTTATTTGTGACAGATTCTCAAATTTCAAACTTTATGACCTTAAATGTATTCCATACTTGTACAAGTTTAAATTTGGGGACATCAGACAAGCTTTTCTTTTTGTCGCAGCACCAGCAATGTTTGTTAGCCATTAGAGTTAACCAAAAAGTCAGCTCAAAGAGGAAAGTTTTAGCAAATTCCTCTTGAACTCCAATTGAACTCATTTTGAAATATAAATAGACCAAAAACTAGTTCAAGGTGAGTTGGGAGACAATCTAAAGCAAGCCACTGTCATTATTCTCCACACCTCGCAATGACTTCCACACCTCCTACCAAAGCTCCAAGCCCATCGCCCACAAGGGGACAAGTTATAACACGACACTATTCAACCCAAACATAGCTCAGGGGAGCTCAAAAGAGCGCTTGAAAGAAGGTTGAAAAGGCATGTTCCATGGCCTTCTTTTCTGTTAACTCTATTGTCAAGTGATACAAGAATGGTTTCTTACATTTTACATAGATGAGTAAAGGATTATCACCGCAGCAAATCATAGTAGTTTCTCTTTTCATGATTTCTACTTTCCAATGTATTATAATATATCATTTGTCACTGGTAGTGCAGAGGACAACAAAGCCATAGTGTAAGAGCATGCCCAGCAGCACGTGTTTTGGAGGGACCAACGTCAAGATTTGGTGTAATCATCTCCACTTGCTTCGAAGTTTGGCCCAGCAACTACCCGCTAACGCTAAAATATAGTTTCTGGAGCCATAGTTTGGAGTTTCCCTGCCATCTACAGAAGGTTTGGCGTAAACAAATTTCTCACACCATGCAAGCATCTTTGCTCAATCAACAATTAAATAACGAGCTTGAGGACTATTCACTGGCCAGTGCTTCAAGGTCATCAAGTAACTTTCATAAAACCTTCTTTTTATAAGTAGCCTTGGTGTTCGCACAAGGAGTGTTGCTGGGCTACTTCTTGCTTATTATTCCTCTAAATTAAAAATGGCCTTCAAGTTAATACTTGATGGACATATTTGGTCTGGAGCTGGTGGGCATGCTCTAAACTGTCATTATTGGCTGGTGTTTAACATTTTGGTATTTTGACATTTTGACATTTTGACTTTCAAAATGTCAAACAACAATGGGGGAACATTATCAATAATAAGTGCACATGTTTTACGGGACAATGACTGCAGGGTCTCTGAAACTACATCATCAGGTACCATAATTCATTTTGGACTTGTTTCCCAGTACATGCCGGCCTTTCTTTTCAGGTGAGAAATTAAATGACACCTAAACTACACCTACTGTACGTACTTGCTGGTCACATTGGAGGGCCATATTCCAAATTCTACAGTGAGTCGACTCGTCCTAATCATACACATTTAGTTTGTCCTTGTGACCGACGTTGTGATCGTATTTCTTATTGCGGGGCTTTGCATCATGCGCAATGGAGGTTACTGTTCAAATTGGACAATGGGGCCGGGGTTAGAATCCGCACTGTATGATGAAGTTGGTGGCTGTTGGCTACATTCAATCACCTGCTTCATCATATGCGTACATGCATCTGAAAACTTTCTGTTTCTCAGACAGAAGGTTCTTTAGCAGTTGGGAGATCACACCCCTCTCGATCTGTGGATTTATAGTAGTTTTTTTTACAAAGAATCCAGAAATCATCAAGTTCTACAATATTCTTTTATAAAAAAATCTAAACAGTGTCAAGGGAGCATGGACTATCCTTGGCGTGAAGCAACCACCTCAACCTTAGTCAGCGAAGGTAGGGAATATATGGCTCATTAGTAAAAAGGCTTATGGGAATTATTATTTTCAGCCTTAAAGGCTACTCCCACTATGCTTTTGTTGAACACCGAAGGCTACTTACCTTGTGGAAGTATGACGAATGGGCTATAGTGGTGGATTTTATTAAGAGCAAAACATTAGGGGAAAAATGGGGTCCCAAAGGGGCCCTGTAAGCTTGACCGGGTTAGGTGAACCGGCTGCCCAGGCACCATTTTCTATGTAAATCCATTGGTGCAGTCGCTGCCCGCTGACAACGTCGGAAGCCGCAGTGTTGGCAGTGCTGGCAGTGTCGGCAGTGTTGGCAGCGTCGATTGGCGCGACCCACGGAACTACACTGCTGGCAGCCACGGTAGCACCATTGGTGCCCTCTTGTAAAGTGCACGGTTTGGCCTAAATTTTTTAGCACGTGACAATGGCCAGGGCCCCTTTGTGACTACAGATTTCCCCTAATGCATGCACCAAAGGCTGCTTACCTTGTGGAAGTATGACGAATGGACTATAGTTGTGGTTTTTATTAAGAACAAAACAGGCAAAGGTTATACGTCGTATGTTGAAACTTACTTTGAATCTTCACTCGTGTACAATATATAACCCGCTTGGGCTCAAGAGGAGGCGGTTTAGGGTTTTTAAGGACAGATGTCAAGCTAAAAAAGGTAATTGGGTGTCAATGATGTCACTAGGGCTAAAGCAAATCCAGCCAACCTAGCAATCAGGCCACGCATCATGCAACGGTGGAAAGCATCTATGGATTATTCCATTTATTTTTATTTTATTCCTTTGTTGTGATTAGCCACATGAAAACAAATGTAGCCACTGACTTTAGTTGAGCTTAACTAATATGAGAGAATCTTGTATCCCGGAATCCTGTATGCTATTCCTTAACAAAATATGGCCAGATGATTGGAAGGTAAAGATGTACCATAAGGGCTAAAGAATCTTATGAGCTAGTCAGCTAGTGTCATAATCGAGGATTTTTTTTTTGGTTTTTGGAGAAGTGCTCAAGTGGCAATAGAAAATATACATAACATTGTTAACCCCTAAAAGACAACAAATATGTTTCTCTCCAAACACTCCAAAGTATCCCTTCTCATAAAAAGACAAATAGTTTTTGATCTAAAACCTTTTTGACTGATTTAACTGTAGGATATTTCAACCAACTTGAGTTTATTACAACCTAAAAAAATTCAATCGTTCAAGGTTCTTCAATAGTAAGATTATAAGCTTTAAAGTTGGTTGCATTTTTTTTGGGCTTGTTGCCCAAGTTTGAAGCTTTCTAAAAATGCCCAAAATGCAAAGTTTAGTCTCAGATTTGGTCAAATGGATTTGGCGGTTTGTGTATATGGGGCGTTAGCTCATTGTGTACAAAAATTCAGATGCATAGCTCATTGTATGAAATTTTTTAGGAGTTGCCCGCAATTAAGTTTTTCACGTTTACATGATTGTATCTTTTGATCTATACATCATCCAAGTACGCAAATTACCATCCCATCTTCGGTACAAAGAGTAGAATCACCACAAAAAATCTCAATAATTGAGGATCAATACTCATTCCATACTGAGGTGACCGAACTTGGAGAATTAGCCTTGGTCCTTTAGGGGTCAAGCCCTAGACTTTGTTTCCAAGATTCTTTTGGATGTTTTCTGATGCTCTTGGATGCTCTTTGTTTTCACATCTTAAGTTTGTCTTACTTGCTTGACTTTAACTAAATACCCTCTCATATAATGGCAAGTGTCATCTTTTTCACTCTAGTTCCTTAGAACGTTATAATTGTATCAGTATAAAAAAATCAATGCAGTGCACTACCCTATTGTTTAAGAATGTAATAAATGGTGTAGCTAAATGTTTTCACATTCATCAATATTTGGGATATAACTATATTTTCATCCACATATTTGGATTACTTTCATTAAAATTTGGCAATTTCATCCAATTTATTTTCAAAAATTGGAACAATCTAACGTCTTCATCTTTATTTTTTTCTTCAATTTGTTAACCTTTTAACGTCCGGATTCAACACTGTTTTCAAAGATTTGTTATAAAATGGTTGATGAAAAACGAAAATGGAGTTGATGTACAAAACAAAGTTGCAAATGTCAATGTGTAGATAACATCCGTACGGTTGGATTCATCATATTTATTATTAATATTTTAAAAGTAATTTTGCAAGGTTTTCTCTTGAAATTCAATTAAAAATCCAAAATTAACACAATTTTTTTTTTAAATATTGTAATGAAATTAGAATGACATGCACTACAAGATCGTATGGTTTCCATTATTTGATTCTACTTACTACGAAAAATCATATTTAAGGTCTTTCTTTTTGAACTAAGATTGAAACTTGACATTAATCACTTTTGTAATTTTTCAAAAATTCACATTATCTTATTTGGAAGATCCATACCGTACAAATGGTATTCAACTAGCACAAGAATGAAAAAAAAAATTGGATGAAAAACATCCGGTACCTACAGAAATCGAGCTGCTCAAATTCATCCGACGTCCAGATTCTGGATACCGGTGCGCTAAAGGGTTAAGGCATGATGCACGCCTATTATTTTTTGGTGCTTTCTGGCATTTTAATGCCAAAAGAAAAAATCACTGGTCATAACTGGAAGTCCAATGAACGGGGAGAACGGGAAGCTAGTGTAAGATGAGCCGGTTGATTTTCTAAAAAACCGATTGGAATTTAGAAGGAGCGGCTAAAAACCAGGTGAAAAAGCTAAAAAAATTCTATTTTATATATTAAATAGAGAAAATAACCGGGCTCCACACTTGAAAAACTGGTTCAATCTTGGAATGAAAGGAAAGTAACCGGTAAAGCTCAAAAAACTTCCCGGACTGTGACTGGAACCCAACTTGTAATTCATAATCTAATTTACTCCATTTTATAAGAGTACAAGTACCTGACCTCAGATGCCTGTGAAATGTGAACTCTCGTACAGTTCAGGACCATTGTGGCCACAGGATACTGTAGATATTTTTGTTAGAACTGTATCCAGTGATTTTCTTTGGATTGTTATACAGGATGTATTGTTCAAAATGAACCATTGAAACGTACCAAAAAGAATAATGCCAAACTCACTGGAAAAGGGTATAATGGAAGGGTAACATTGCTACATTTTAGATGAATGTACATGTTTCTGGATGAATAAATCGTATTTCATCCATATTTTACATGTTACATCCATATTTTACATGTTACATCCATATTAGGATGTAAAAATAAGTTCATAAAATTGAAAGAGGAATCTCTTTAGGTTCTTTAGACTAAGAACCACAAAGAAATTAAAGAGCAAAGAAGGAGAGATGCTTCTCCACTTTTGGACTTCCAGGCAAAGTCTTTTAGAAACTTTGCAATCTCTACAAGCTCCTCAATTGATTCTCCTATTGCCATGTGATTACTCTTTTTGCACAAGCAACTTTCACTTGTTTAAAATTCAAAACCGATAAAAGAATCAGTAAATGATTTCTTTCGCTTTTCGATTGTGTGAACCAAGCCTAAGGGCCTCCTTCCATGTTCCATCGGTGGGGCAAAGATAACACTAGAAGACAAGAGTGAACAAGAATCCTCACACTGGAAGCTCAAAAAATGGACAAAACTCTTTGCTGATATTGGTATGGCATTTATTGGTTGGTTTTCAAAAAATCTAATTTTATGCTTTAGAGTGTACCTGAAATCACACTGTTGAGAGGCACAAGAAAGTGCTTTGGAGATTCCGGCATCGGTGAATGCGGGGCAATAAGGACCCACCCACCGATACCCTAAGTAGTTTCGCGATATTTGTGCTTTCCTTAAAAATTATTGGAAAATAAAATAAAATCACTGACTACATCATCCAACTTAGAGAGTCAAGGTGCGTGCAACTACATTGTGATTGATGGTACGGTAGTACTGTGCCATCAGCTTAGTTTTTATTGTTATCTTGCTCAATCATATTTGACTAAGAGAGCATCATGTACCAAACTCATAACTTGGTCCCGAACTTCAAGGAAAAAAGAGGCTGCAAGAATATGAAGAATCCAGAACTTTCAATTGAAGTCCGTGACTCAGCGTTTCAAAGGAACTTTGCATTTATTCGGACTGTCCCAAACTCCTAATGATTCTTTTATTGCACACCTCACAGTGAGCCAGGAACGCTCAAATTTTATATCACAGGTTTTGAACTCAGCTGCTTCTTTAACCCCTAAGTGACAGATCAACCATTTTATGGTCTCTGCCCTTTTTTTACGGGCTGCCCAAAATAGATAAAACATGTTTATAGAAAATAAAAAAATATTTTCAAATAGGGAATCAAGTCTACTTTCCAACCCAATTTGAATCATGTCAATCCGAGTTAAACTCCACCCGGGAGAAATTTTCAAAGACAAACACTTCTACATTTGTCTAGTGTTAGAAAACTTACTATTTGGGGAAAGTAATGATGTTCTCTCCATTTAAAAATTTGCAATTTTTAATTTTAGAATAGAATGTCTAGTTTTAACGAATCATAAAAAAATTCAAATTCTAAAAATAAAATTTGTAATTTTGATAAATATATGAAGTTAAATGCTTCTAAATTCATTATAAGAAAATAAAAAGCTAGTTTTTGAAATTTGATTGTATGGATAATTACTAAACATCAAGCTCCTCATTTTCTCTTTTGGACTAAACTTCAAAGTTGAAGAAGTATTTTTTTATAACACATTTATGTTTTGCCCTTACCCCCTCCGTCGTTTAGGGGTTAAAGAAGCCCTTGAAGTACATACATCTCCCATGTAAGGTTGACATACCTAAAAGCATTCAAGATTGCACCCTATCATTGACCCCAATTTCACCTTAGGATTGACTCAATTCCAATTCACCGAAGCCCGGGACTCTAGGGAAAAAATTGATCCAGATCGATAGAAAGCAAACAGAGATTTTGCAGGACCAACTAGTCATGTGCATGTTATCCTAATTTGATTTGTATATACAACAATATGTGATGTAAGTTAGGAAATTATCCTTGATTTGAACAAATTTCAAATGTGGATTGAAATTTTCCAAATTCAACCGGCTACATGTAACTAGCTGCTGATTTAGCCCAAGGTGTGCACCCCACTTCAAGTGAACACTAAATGCAAATAATTGTGACACATTTGGTATGTCCTCCAAGATGTTCGAATTGCTTACATGGATGGTAATAGGTACTTCAAGCTTATGAACAGTCAATGGAAAGATCAAAAACATGCCCCACACAGTTGATTTGAGTGCTTGGCAACTGCAGGAGTACACATCTGAGAATTTGATAATTATTTGTTGCACTCTGACTCTATTTTACGAGTTCAAAGTTCAGTACATCGTCACGTACATCCCAACAAATCAAATCATATGGGAGGGGTGTCAGAGTGTCCACGTGGCATAAAAATAGTTACACACTTTGAATTTTATCCAAAAGCACAGCAATAGGGGAGTTTTTTGAGGGATGCCAGTAATTTTCTTCCATGATGCCAAACTCCAATGTTGTGGCACAGTCACAATGGTCTATATCTAGAGGGACCTCTCCATTGCATGCATGGGGCAATGCTACAGAGCAAAAAAACCTGATGGTCAGCATTCATTCAAACATGTTTTTTATATGGTTAGGTACTAACTTCAGGTAGTTTGCTTTTGTTTATGCCCAGAAATATAACAAATCTTAAAATTTAGACTAGTTATTCCATATTAATTCGCACTTCAAAAGTTGGGTTCTAAGTTTTCTTTCTAACTTGGCTTTGTAGGAAGTTGTGGTGTTGTGATTCCGAATCTCGTCTTCCCTATGTTTTTTTATGCAAATGTCAAACATCGCAATTTGAACTCTGCAATTTGCAAGTTTGTCAGAGCATCCTCAATGGTCACACAGTAAATAGCCACTACAATGGCAATGGGAGGGTCTCGTGACGAGCTCTTGACGGAGATGCTAATTCATGCATGCGCCCCAATGCCAGCCGTCATCATTATTTAAAAAAAATCATTGCCCACGTTGGGGCGCAAGTGTGAATAGGTGGCATTGGTTGGGTCGCAAGTTGACTCTTGATTGTGAATAAGAGGTTGGAGTATAACAATTGTTGGAATTAAAAAGCGATCGGAATATAAATTGTTTGGTTAATTGTTATAAAAAAAAGTTGACTACCGAAAGAGAAGCATAGTAGAATCACCATATGCAACAAGCAAGGGGTTACAAATAGAGAGGCCGTAGAAAACAAGGGTGGAATGCCACCAGCATTGGCTCAAAGAAAACGATTCCCACCTTCAAAGTAGCGTTGGTGTACAAGTTAACCATTTTCATTCAGGATGCTCTTACCAATTGAAACTAGTAGGTAAAACACATGCAATTCTACAATACTTTTAGTCCCTTGTAGTATTTTCAAGTCTCATTTGAGAATCATTTGCCTCTTATTGCATAGTACAGTTAAGTCTTGCAATCTGACACTTCTAGTTAATTAAAACCCGTTCTCCAATTCGCTTCCAGATGTGAAACTAAATTCGTCCTGTTCTTTGGTTTCCTCATCGAAACTAGGCAATTGGTTGCCATTCTCGTCGTACAAAATGAGTCCTGAAAATGAAAGAGGAGAACATCGCTCTCCTCGTAGAATTGCCCTTTGCCACACTGCTGGCTCACTGCTTTCCTCCTCTAATCCGGCAGGCCGAACCTTCCTAAGCGAATCCACCACCCCATCCACCTGCCGCATGCATATTATTACCGTCATATACTGTATTCTTTTAAATGGCATGTTTCATAATTTTACGTACATTAATAGCACCCTAATCACAACATTCATGTGTCCAAAGTTCTAAACATAAAAATAAAGCAGGACTTCCAAGTGCACAAAGTTGTGAGAATTAGCTAAGCGATATTTAATTGGGACTTTCCACCATATTTGAACTCTTTGAAATCTACAAGTGGCATAAATTACAAAGAGTCTTGACATGGTGGAAAGTTCTAAATAACTAAACAAATATCGCGTTTAGTACATTCAAGTGCCCACAGTTTTAAACATTAGAACTTTAAGTGCCTAGGAGCTCTAAAAACAAGAATATTTTCAACTGTTTCCAAAGAAAGCTCTTAAAGAAATTGAACTTTCAGGAGCTCAAAAAGCTCCAAAAACTACAAGTAACTTTCATGTGCCCAAACTTAAGGTTCAATCTCAGCGTTTGAACTTCAAGTCTGACTTTCTGAAAGGACCCAAAGCTCTAAAAATCCCAGACTTTCTGAAAGTGCTGAAAGCTATGAAAACTACAACTTTCAACTGCCGAATTCATTCATTAAAGCTCTCAAGATTAGGACCTTTTCAGCGCCCCAGAGCTCAAAAAAATAATTAGGAGGTCCAGAAAATTCTAAGTGTCTGGAGCTCTAAAATTGAAGACTTCCAAGTCTCTAAATCTCTGAAATCTTTCATGTGCCCAAGGTTCTAAAATCTGAAAACCCTCAAACTTTTTCAAGTGTCCAAAGCTCTAAAAATCCAAACTTCCACGTGCTTAATTAAGGCTCTGCAAACTACATCCTTTCATCTGCTCTCGAAATGAGGACATTCAAATGCCCGGAACTCTTAAATTTAGGATTTTCAAGTGCTCCGAAAACTAGACCATTAATCAACTCAGACTTCCCAGTATCCAAAGCTCTAAAAACCAGCCAGGATTTCCAAGCGCCAGAAGTTCTGAAAACTAAGACTAACTGTGTACGTATATCAAAAGTTTCAGTTAACGCCATATTCATTAAATTGACCAATCCCTGTTATTTTTTAGTGTACCAAGTTACAGACTACACTAGAAAATAACAGGGATTGGTCAATTTAACCAATATGGCGTTAGTTGTTCAAAGTTCTAAAATTGCGTTATTAATTAAACGTCACACATTTCCGAAATACAATGAAAAGTTGACGTGCTGTGACGTTTTAAGGGAACTTAACTTGTAAACTCTACGTTATACAAGCCATTGATCAGGATTGGTGAGGTTCTGGTGAGGTACCTGTTTGCAAGAGACCACTCGGAACGAGGAGTTGCGGAAACTGGAGGACGGGTCGCGGAACGAGGAAATCCGGAACGAGGAGCTGAGCTTGTTGATGGCGGAGCTGGCGCCGGCGCCCAGCTTCAAGCCCAGTACTGTAGGCGTGAGGAGTCCCGAATTATTGTTGCTGTTGCTCCCGCTGGAGAACCGGAAACTCAAGGGCCCCGAGTGCAGATCCTGCTTCTTGAACTCCTCCGGGGGCGCAATGGCCAACTCGGGCCCCGAAGAGAATTCCTCACGGCGCGCGTTCAGAACGTGAGCGTGGCTGCTGCTGCTGCTGCTGCTGTGAGCGGCGCACAGAGCCAACAGCATCGTCACGCACACTGTGAACACGACCACCGTGGACAGCAACGCTACCAGACTCCTCAGCTGCACGGTCTCTGCAGCCAAGTTGCTGCTCGCATTCATCACCGTGACGACGCTCCACCTCGCCATTATATCGATCCAGCTCCTCTGCAGTTGGATTATTGCACACACAGTCGTTTCTGACACAACATCTTTACTGTATCAATAAGGGTCCGTCGAACACTCCCAGACTCCTTGACAACATTCTAAATGGTTCAAATCGCATATTTCAGAGCGCTGAAATCAACGTTCAAACCAGGAAATCTGAGGTTTCAGAAACTGCGCCGATTTTACTGAATACGAGGTTCGATCAGTGCGGTTTCAACCCATTAATTGCGGTGAGGTATGATTCAATGACACTAGACTGATGATTGAAGAGTACTCGAAGGATGACACAAAACGTTGAGTACAACTGACAGGAGATTGAACGACTCACAAACGGCGTCGTCGAACACTCCCAGACTATTGACAACATTCTAAATTATGGTTGAAATGGCACGTTTCAGAGCTCCGAAATTGACGTTCCAACTGCTCTAGAAAACTAGGACACCTGAAACTGCGCCAATATGAGGTTCAGTGGTTTCTACCCATTGATTGCGCTGAGGGTATGATTCAATGGGACTGATGAAGAGGAAACTAGAGCGCCAGGACACAAAGAAAACATTGAGCACAACAGACACAGGAGATCATCACACTCACAAATGGCGTCGTCGATGATGTTGTGAGCAAACCGGCAGTCTAGTCGTCGTCCAGTACTCGAAGTCTCGCCTCTGACATGACAATATATGATGATCTGCTGCAGTGAGATTCTTCAGAGAACTACACTACGACACCTGCAAGTTTACTCGGGCTCTCATTGCTCCTGGCCGGAAGCAATTATTGCTACTAGTTACTGACAGTAGATGATCAATCTAAGGATCGACGTTGATCGTGAGACGTGCAAGCTAATTTATCACACAGGTGCTTGCTCGCTGCTACAGAAAAAACAATCCAACGAAAGGGCTCGCAAGTAGCTCTACAAATTAAGCGAGGGACGGACCCCAGATGTTGTCATCCAGCCAGTGCCGACATGCATGGTACGTAATCAGCATTGAAGCCCGAGGGTCCACGCAGCCGCAATCACTCACTCAATCTCCGACCCTTTTTTCCCCATAAGGCCATATTCATTATATATTGAGACTTTTCGCAGTCTCATTGTTATCTTCATTTTTATCTTCGACTCGAAGATGAATCATTTTATCTGTTTACTAGTATTTTTATCCATACTACATGTGTCCCGCCTTCAACCGCATTGAATAATGAATCACAATATGACATACACCTGACCGTAGTAAAACATGCAGTGAGGCCTATCATTCGATCTCCCTCTCAAAGCTGAGGCTCCATGCATGCAAGCACTGACACCATTTTTTCCCATTCATGATCGACAAATCATAAAATGACATTCACCCAGTTGTAGTAAAACATTCAGGCCTGTAAGTCGATCTCAAAACTCTGTGGCTCCGAGCAAGGCTCCGTTCAAGCAGGCCATCGCCGACCATACGTCGCTAGCACTTGCAGTCTGTGTGGATATGATGATTCGACAACCGAGAATAATTCACTGACGCGATTCTCTCTCCGGCATCGATTCACTCACTCATTGACTTTTTCGTTCAATCTCTGGTTTCTGAAACATAGTAAAACAAAAAGACAAGCATGTGAAAAGAGAAAAGAGAAAAAGATTTTAAAAACAGATAAAATAAGGAACATAATGTGACAATTACATGAAGGGCCTCTTTACACTAAATGCAAGAAGCCATGAGGAGAGAAATTTCAGTCAATGGGAGGCCTAGAAACCGAGAAGACCAATTTCACGTTGGTTGAAATTTCTCTCCTCACGGCTTCTCGCCTCTAGTGTAAAGAGGCCCAAAGATGAAGAGTCTTAGAATGTGGTGTTTTTATAGGTTCTAAGGTAGTCACACTAGAAGAAAAGAGGGACTTGTACACTGAGCATGTTCACTTAGATGTGAGCAAATTCACTCAAATGTGGCCAAATTCACTCAAAATTTCACTTTAGGGTGAGTGTACAAGTCCCTCTTTTCTTCTAGTATCAGTGGTACGTAATAGTGACACTTTATCTTGAAAGTTTTCAGTGTGATAGAAATAGTCACATAGAAATACATTTTCAAATGAAGACCATTCCATTTATGTCACAGTTAGGTGCTTCTACATTAATGTTCTCATACATTCTAATGAGTACATGAGAATATAATTATACTTATTAACAAAAACGTTCTAATACACAATGATACATTCTACATCTGAAATTTAGGTCCCAATTGTCTTTTTGTGCATTCAATGCTTAAGCTATGGCTCAGAAAGCGAACGCCAATTCAATATGCTAAACATTGTTGTATTTGTGCATACTAAATAAAAAAGATGCAATTAACGTTGAACACCGAAGCCGTCAAGTGATCAATATGATTTTGTATTGGTGTTGGAACAACAATTTTGTTGAATATGCATAAATGCAACAATGTTAAGTGTATTGAATCAACCTTGAACTTCAAAATCAATGTATTAGTAATGATTTTTGCACAAAAACCATGGAGTCAAGCTTAAATTTGAGATGTAATGATTGGAGTCTAACAATGTGTTGTGTTAAAATGTTCTGATACACATGTGGGTGGAGCAACTTGGAGTGACATTAGGATATCATTTTCATGTGTTGGAATGACATTTTCAATGTCTTTTGAAGACGTAATAACGACATAGAAATGTCATTGTACACGAGTACTAAAAGGAATAGTGTCAGAGAATGGTACTAACGTGATGCCAATACGGGCCTTTGATACCATGATTTGACACTATTCCATGGTGCCCAACTGCCCAAAGATCACCCTTACCACTGTAATAGTACGATTTATAATAATGTCGTTTTCAGCACCTGCTTTTGGTAAGTTTAAACCTGCCTGTACGTGTGTGCCCAGGGGTGAATGTTTTGGTCTGTTTTGTGTGCGGAGAACTGTGCGTGATTTGCAATCAGCATTGTGCAATGTGCACAACCTGAGCAATGTTGTTTACATGGGCCCTTCTGGAAGTTGGATTCCTAACCCTAAATGTCGGTGGCAGTGAAAAGAGAGGCACTTTTGTTCCCACCAGTAGCAATAAGGCAGAGGATCCCAGAACCCGGGATTTTTCTTGAATTTTTTTATTTTTATTTTTATTTGAAACAAGAGTATGCAACGACGAAACCCCCATTGAATTAACCCCTAAACGTATCAGGGTGTCCCTGGAATTGACAATTTGAGAAAAAACATTATAAACTACGATTTAGAAGAATATTCAGGAATTGATATACAAATGAAAGTTCTAGATCTTGAATTTTAGATTCAATCCGTACGGTTTGATTCACTAATACAATCACCAATATTTAATTATAAAATTTGAAAGTTAAAATTAAAAATTCCTTCTAAATTCGATTACAAACTAAATTTCAATATTTTTTGAGTAAAATTTGTTGGAATGAGTTTGAAATGAGATACTCTTAAATGTGATGATACTTTGAAATTTTTGTGTTTCTTAAATTTATGACCTCATTTTTCTCGATTCCACTTTGAACTAGAGTCAATGCAATTTTGGCTTGGTCAACGACTAGACATACTTCTACATTTGTAATTTTAGAAAAATATGTACTCTAGTATGACTAAATCCAGCCATTAGATAGGACAACAACTTGGTGAAGAATCTCCAAAAATTTGGATGAGTTTCATCCAAGCATTGATGAGAACGTGAGAAGGCTTTGAATTCATTCGTGATCCAGTTTCTGGACTCTGGGACGTTTAGGGGTTAAGGAAGGTCGCATACACCAAAAACTAGAGGAGACATGTGTTCCCAGCTTTATTTATTTTTTCATGCAATTTTTCATTTTTCAAACGAGAGGCACCAGTGTAGCACTTTCATAATTGAAATGAAGTTGTCACAATTGCATGAAAATTTGCTCAAATGGATGAAAATGTGTCAACATGAATGAATTTCTTTATGATAAAGAATTGAGTTTTTGGGTCTTTCTAAAAAATAATTTTGGACTATATCTATATTTTGCAAGCTAAAAAAAGGTTGCCCAGAAGTGTACCTCTAATTGACATTAATATTATTATTAAAAAAAAAAAAATTCTTGTTTGTTTATTGACAAATGAAAAAGGATTCCACTACACTTTAGTATGTATTATTTGGACACCGTATGAATAAACTATGAATTTCTCTAAATTTGTTGAGTGTTGTGTTTTTATTTTTATTTTTTTTGGCTGTTTGTTCACTTTATTTTTGTTGATTTCGACAAAAAAACTTAATAAATTTATTTATTTATTTGGCATTGTTTTGGGGAATTATTTTCTGCCGACCCTGCCTTCTACGTTACATATATGGTTGAAAGGTCTCGAAAATACCTTTCCAACAATATATTGCACGCCCCAAAATTCAAATAATTGAGGCCGCCAATTGCAGAAAAACGATTGTTGCAGTCGTTTAGGGACTGAAGTGGAATGAGACCATCAAACAAACCGTAGCTGAATTCAGCTGTAGTTTATTTTTACTAAGTTTTCTTACAGTGATGGCTTGAAAATGGATTGGGTCAAAAAAATCAATTGTAGAGGTGGGAAGCCAAGGAGACAAGCTTATACCATGTTCCAACTATACTAAAGTACCTATTGAGGAGGGGTTAAGAAAGCACATGCCACCTCATTGTTTACATTTAGCGCATGAGAGAAAGAGGAATTTAAGAAAGGACAAGAGAGTAAAGAGGGGGCAACTCGTAGGGAACACTAGGGAGACAAATAGAAGTTCATTGTTCTTCACAATGGCCAAGTGCAGCCGTTGGTTAAGAGGAGAATGGGGCGAGCTAACTAAAAACATACCTTTAACTCCTCCTTTATCCCTAAGTACCCACAACCCTCTCGAGATCTGGAGAATTGCAAAGACGCATTATAAAATGCAACTAGAAGGGATAATTTGAACTTTGTGTATGAATAAGAGTTGTACATTGCAAATTTTCGGTTCTATCCATATGGTTAGATCTAGAATTGCTATTACCAATGTTTTGTATAAGATTTGAAACTCAAAATCCAAAATTCTTTTTTAATTCAATTACAAATAAGAAGTTGACAATCTATACATGAAATTTTTTGTAAGTGGTTGAAATGAAATATTCCAAGTGTAGTGGATTTTGGAGATTTTTTGGTTGCTTAATTTTATGAGTTGACTTTTTCAAGAACATTTTTGAGTTATTTTGAACTAAGATCTTAAAAACTTGTAGTGAATCATTACAACATGAAATGAGGTATAAAAATTTCACAAATCATCCCCTTTCTATTTGGTTCAGACATGCATAAAGCTAACTTCCTATAAAACTATAGTAAAAAATCCACGTTGCAAAAAAGTGCATAATGGATGAAATATGTGGTTGAAATTCGTACATCGTCCAAAAAATGGACGTCTAGGCAGTTCAAGGTTAACTATTTAAGTGCGTCCAGACCCTAAGAAATTGGCAATGTACTTCAAATGTTGTTCAAATGGTGTGCATTCACAAAATGAATACCTTCATTCTAGGTAAAAATTCAAGTTGAACGGTCTTTAACCTCTAAACGTCCCTGCGTCCAAAAACTGGATTACGAACATATTTGGAGCCTTGCAACTTTCTCATACAACCTCAGATGATTTTCATCCAAGTCACCTTTGAAAGCTTTTTAAATTCTCTACCAACTACAATAAATCTTTTGTGATGGGGAGCTTTTAATAATATTGGAGAGGCCTCCAACTACAAGTATGTCAAATTTGTTGGATAGATTTTATGCTTGCAAATTAGGAGTTAAGCAAGCTACGGCAATTTTGGTCCTTTACAACTTGTCCCCTATGGCTTCGTAATATTCTTTAGACAATGTTAGTACTCACTCTTTTCATCCTGGACTTGTCAAGGAAGGAGTCAGAACTTAAAATTTTAATAATGAGAGCTTCTTGACTAGTGTATTACACTGAGTGACTTCACTGCTCAAAAATTGTTACGAATTCAAAGCAAGCCATCCAACGTGACTTTGGTTGATCAAAGCAACATTTATCCTAAGATTTCCGATCCTTGTTTTGATTCGGATTCTTTGACAATTTCCAAAGGTGTCTAGAAGGCAGACTAAAAAATGTCAATGTTGGATGGTCTAAAAACAATTGTTTTGAACCATTTAATTCATAAGGGACCAATTGTAAACTAAGGACCAAAATCCTACTAGTGTAATGACAAGAATTGCATAGATCAATAAATTATATTGATCTAAAACAACATTTTTTTTACAAATTTGTCAACGGAATTATCACATCTTCTACGCTACGTCAAGGAGATGGAAAAAATTCCCTCAGATACAAATTTTTAAAGGGTTACGATCCATTGTAAACACTATCCAAACGTCCTATTAAAGATTCCAAAGTGTACTTCTTGTTTGTAGAAATTTGCAAGGACAATAACCAATATTGTATGTACCAAAAGTTGGTCACCCCATAGCTCTTGACCAATGAGAGCCTTCAATTGCTTTAGGTTTTCAAAGTTTCCAGGTAAGGGGCCCCCACAGTTAACTAGCGACCAAATAGTGAAATAGTGCAGTACTCTGACTATATTTCAGCTGCAGTTTGTAGAATTCTAGGTGACCATTCCGTCCCAAATAAGGGGAATGACTTCAGTTGTTGGTCACGAAAAACTCCCCAGCGGTTAGGTCACCAGCCCACATTTGACGAGAATATTTACAAAGAAATGAATGTACTCATATTATTTTTCAACCTTTTAACGTCCCAATTCAACACTGTTTTCAAAGGTTCGTTATAAAATGTTAGATGAAAAATGAAAAAGGAGTTGATGTACAAAGCTAAGTTGTAAATGTCAATGTGAAGATCACATCCGTACAGTTGGATTCATCATGTAATTTTATTAATATTTTTTTAATTAATTTTACAAGGTTTACTCTTGAAATTCAATCTCAAATCTCAAATTCACACACACACACAAATATATATATATATATATATATATATATATATATATATATATATATATATATATATATATATATTAATGAAATTGGAATTACATGCACTACAAGATGGTATGGTTTCCATTATTTGATTTGAAGATTCATATTGTACAAAACTACAAATGATAGTCAACTAGCACAAGAATTAAGAGAAATTTGGATGGATGAAAAATTGTACATGATGTGGTGTAGAGAAAGGTTGCAATCTGATTGTTGTCTATTATGTGGACGCAGGCGCGTCAAAGGGTTAAATGATGTACTGATTTTTCATACATTTATATGAGTCAGTCACTATGACCACTGTACCTCACTTTTTGGTTTGGCAAAAAATAATTCAAAATGTCAAAACATTTCATTTCAGCACTCCAATTGCCGAATCAAAAAGTGAGGTATGACTGTGATTCTACCACACACCAAATTAACCCTTAAACGTCAACCCCCGCCCCAGGGGCTGGGTTTCTACAGAATCTTCTCTGTAGCTCTTCCTGTACTCAACTTTTCACTTATTTTTTGATATCATTCTAATCACCTTCCTACGATGCATTCACAAAGTGTAATTTTACAATTCAAATCACAATTTGTATGAGTGATTTCTGCTTTGAAATGATTGTGGTAGGTAGATCCGGGGGTTGCACATAACCTTGTAGGAGGTTGCAAGCTCATCATTGATTGGTTCATTCATGATGCCCAAGTACAAAAGATGCCGTAATCCAATTTCGGGCTGCCCGGCCAGTCTCCAAATTGTCGTTTAAGGGTTAACAATAGGAGTGGTTGTGAAGTTGAGATAGACTCACTAGAAGAAATGTGGGACTACAACTACAAGTATACGACTCAAATTAGTTCATAATGACAAATAACATTCATTATGGACTAGTTTTTGCATTATTTGAGTCGTATACTTGGAGTTATATACTTGTAGTCGTAAAATCCTACATTTCTTCTAGTGACTTAGGAATGATATTGAAGGCCAATGTTATTTTTACACCTTTGTCATCATGGCTAGAGCTAGAGGAACAACGCACGCTCCCTTAATGAAACACTTTGAAATAAAATTTAAACTATCTAAAACCTCTATTAAGAATGCATTTGAAGAAATAAACATCATTGTTATTTTTATGCTAGTTCAATTATACTATATAAAAGAAATTTAATAGAAAATAACCAACCGCTACCATTAGACCCAATTTGAAAAGTACAAACAAAAACTAGTAGTTAAAGACCACTATCTTATTCATGATTAGCTCAATGTACAAGAGACGCAATTGATTAGTTGGTACAACTTTCCCGCCTATGATAACTCACTAGCAACACCGAATCATGTATTTCACATTATTTCTCAAAAGGATCCAATGGGAATCAAACCAGAACTACCTAATTATAACACAAAGCCCTTCACCAATCAAGCATAGAACCTATGATTTGGCGATCATTACGATGTAAAATTATCAATTTATAACCATATAATTATTCATCTACTTGATTTTGGTTGCTTTTGTTTTTAGTCGTTGGTTACAATCAGTGTATTCTCATAAGAGGCGAATATCAGTAGTCTTGCACCAATGGCATTTTGTTCAGTGAACACTAGTTCATTGTCAAGAGGAACATACACTTTATTCACGCTGGCCTCAAAGGAGGACCGGAGTTTCTATCTATTTTTCACATTGTTATAAAGCCAACAATAGTCATTTTTCTATTTGAAATCATTTGGTCATAAGCTTGGTTGTTATGTATGTTTAAAAAGGCCTCAAACAATTAAGAAATATCATGTGTCACTTTTTATAAGAATTTTTTGAATTTTCTTTCATAGGTTTGGAAATTCAGCTATGAATTGGACAATTTATAATTAGCAGTTGATTCTCTTAGTTCATTCCTATAAAACGTATAATTCACCAGTGATTGCGTGATTGCTCTTCACTTTTTTTCTCAAACTTCAGTAAATCACAAATTCATTTCACCATTTTGGCTGATGATTGTGTTTTCTATTTAATTAATTAATAACAATAATAATTAATAATAATAATAATAAAATATGAGTCAATCTTGTGCAAAGGATTCCTATGCACTCAGACACATTTTATTGGATGTCATATAAGTTATAGAATTTTGAAATTTTGGTTGTAGATTCTTCAAAAGTAATTGATTTTGTGACTTTTCAATTGTTTTCAATTATTATTTGTGACCTACTGTACTCACGAGAATGAGGAAGCCACCTTTTACAAGAGGGTACATATACATACTACAAATTTATGTGGCAGTGGCCCTATGGCATGCCGCCATGGGGCAATTTTGCAATGCAGTCTACTCCATGGCCACCTTTATACCGGTATTACAGACATACGGCACTGTTGCAATATACTGTACTCTTTGGCCATCTTTATACCAGTATGGCTGTATGTGGTTGTTTCATGCATGCTCAAAATGTGGAAGCTTCATATGTTATATAATGGGGTCAACTACTACATGATGCGGAATTGGGGGTGCATATTGCGGGGTGCACGTGTACATGGTGCGGAATTGGGGGTGCGTATTACAGGGTGTAGGTGTAGATGCAGTATATTCTCAAAATATTTTATGTTGACAACAAATTTATTTCCTAAATTCCAAATTTTAAACTCTAAATTTCAAATTCTAAACCCTAAACCTCAAATTCTAAACCCCATATCCCCAATTCTAAACTTTATATCCCAAATTCTACACCCTAAATCCCAAACCCAAAATCTTAAACTAAATCCCTAACCCTAAATTGTCACGTGAGCAATGTTAACAGGGCAAAATATTCCGCACCCACAACCCAGTAGCTGGCCCCTATAATGGCAGTCATTCTTTAACCCCTAAGCGTCTAAAGAGCCCAATATGACCATGTGCATCATTAAAATTTGCAACAATGGCATTTTCTCATTTGACCTGGGTTTTCTAAACCGTTTTAACCCCTAAAGGACCACAACTACGTTTCTCTCCAAACACTCCAAAGTATCCCTTCTCATAAAAAGACAAATAGTTTATGATCTAAAACCTTTTTGACTGATTCAACAGTAGGATATTACAACTAACTTGAACTTATTACAACCTACAAATTTTCAACCGTTCAAAATTCTTTAACGGCAAGATTATAAACTTCAAAGTTGGTTGCACTTTTTTTTTGGCTCGTTGCCCGAGTTTGAAACGTTCTGAAAATTCCAAAGATGCAAAGTTCAGTCTCAAATTTGATAAAAATGAATTTGGTAGTTGTGTATATGGGAGTGTTAGCTCATTGTGTGCAAAAATTCAAATGCATAGCTCATTGTATGAAAATTTGAAGAGTTGCCCGCAATTAGGTTTTTCACCTTTGTATGATTGTATTTCTTGATCTATGCATCACCTACATGCACAAATTACCATTTGATCTTCATTACAAAGAGTAGAATCACCACAAAAAATCTCAAAAATTGAGAAGCAATATTCATTCGACATTGGGCTGACCGAACTTGGAAAATTAGCCTTGGTCTTTTAAGGGTTAAAACTCTTATTCTATACTACAAGATCAATATTGTCAATTGTGTCAAACTAAAATCATTTCACACAAATAGATGATTTGCACCAAGGTCCGATTTTCCAAATACTACAGAAAATACACAGTGAATGCTTAGGGGTTAGCCCTTGAGCGTCCCATGGGGATGGTATATATGTTGTCGTATGATTGAGATTTACTACCAACAAGAAACTCTAAATTGGGATCTTAATAGCTCATTAGAACCGCATTGATGTAAATTTCAACTTCTCTTCTGCACCCAAACTCATTAAAGGTGGGGATCCGTTCTAAATACAACCAAAATACACCGTATTCTACTAGTCGCCACGGCACGTTCAAACGTTTAGGGGTTAAGTTATGACAAATCCAAGTATAGTTTTAAATAGGTAGATAGATAGATAGAAACTCCAACCCTATTTCAAGGCCGGCGTGAATAAAGTGTCCGTTCGTAATGCCAATAACCCGGTGCCCACAATACAGTTTTACTAAGTATGTGAGCTAGTGTTAATTTTTTCTGAGGGGTTTTTGCTGGCCTATCATTGACAGAATACCAAAATTCTAAAACTTAGATAATGTAACAAATACAGTTCAGCTACATATATACTCATTACTCCTCCCTCTGTTTTTTTTGGTACAAAACTACAATGAGCTACATGCAACTTCCCACACAAGGTTGGCAGTTACGATAACTTCATGCATGCAGAATTTGACATGAAAGAGGTGACTCAAGTGTTCCCACTTTTGAGCTTCATGGTCATGATACCGAACACACATAATGTTCTTTACAGGCCAGAATTTAGGGTCATATGTACTATGCAGTATTTTCTTGTGTTTGGAAGTTTGTTATCTTGTTTTATTTTTTTGAATTGTGTTTAGTTTTGTTCATGTTCTATCGGCGTATGTATTCCAATCTTGATCAATGTATCAACTCATTTCATTTTTTAACCCCTCAAGGCCCAAGGGGATTCTGTACTATTTGAAGAAACCGAACTTTGACTGCAATTATCTCTTGTACAGTGGGGTGACACCGAAATTGTCCCCTTGTGCAATTCCAGGGAAAGTGCCCACACTGCTGCCAACTTTGACACCCTCCCGAGTGCTGGAAATTTGTTATTTATACATGAAAGTTTAGACACAAAATCATTGTTATGTTGACAACATGTGTACCAAATTTCAAAGCTAGAAGATTGATACAAAAAAAGATATTCAAGATTTACTAACAATGGGTAGATATAAGAAATGTTTCACAACTGCCAACTTTGACACCCTCCCAAGGATTGAAGAATTTTTTTTTTCACATGGGATTTTTGGAGTAGGAATATCTTTATGTTTTTTACACATGTGAAAAAATTCAAGTCCAAAAGACCCACAAAAAAAATGATATTCCAAATCTACCAACAAGTGTAGTTGTGAGAAACAAAATCGCTTCACAACTTCTAACTTTGACAACCTCCCTAGGGCTGAGAATCTGTTATTTCAATATGAAATTTTTGTCACATGATTTTTATGATGTTAATCACATGTATGAAATTTTTCAAGGCCAAAAGATACACAAAAAAATAGTTATTCTATATCTACCAACGTAGTTGTGAAGCGACTTTGTTTCTCACAACTACATTTGTTGATAGATTTGGAATATCATTCTTTTTGTGGGTCTTTTGGACTTGAATTTTTTCACATGTGTAAAAGACATAAAGATGTTCCTACTCCAAAAATTCCATGTGAAAAAAAAAATTTCTTCAATCCTTGGGAGGGTGTCAAAGTTGGCAGTTGTGAAACATTCTTACAACTACCCCTTGTTAGTAAATCTTGAATATCTTTTTTTGTATCAATCTTCTAGCTTTGAAATTTGGTACACATGTTGTCAACATAACAATGATTTTGTGTCTAAAATTTCATGTATAAATAACAAATCTCCAGCGCTCGGGAGGGTGTCAAAGTTGGCAGCAGTGTGGGCACTTTCCCTGGATTTGCACAAGGGGACAATTTCGGTGTCACCCCATTGTACGACAAATCTAAGTGAGAATATGATTTGTACTTCAAAATTTCTCACATCAATATTAACATTGCAATGTATTTTTTCTATATATATCTTATGTAATTTTTGAACAAAATGAGTTTAAAAAATGACCTGATGAACAAGTCAGAGGACACAATATGTCCCCTTGGGCCTTGAGGGGTTAAACGAATAAATTTTTGTCCCAAATCATATATGGATAAGTCCCTCTTTCTTATAAAATTCACAATAATTACGTGTGAGTCTCTTCTTGACATCAAAGATTGCAACGGAGAGGTCTTGACATAGGTTAGTGCTGAACGTTTTCACTTTCATTTTTGAAAATTTACCCAAATTCTATTGAACTTTGAAGTCACAACCTCCACAATCTCAATATTGAGTGTGTATTATGTAATTTAAAAACATACTATGATCTTCAAATTCAACAGCCAGATCTTACTAAGGTTTAATCAACAATTGTTGAATTAAGTTATGCTTGCATTTATATGGCTAAATACTATTAAAAATATCCCTATTTAAAAAAAAAGAATTTTAGGAAGAAAATCACCAAAAGAATTGTGGTTAAAGAATGCTCCATATTAATGTAATTGAATATTTGAATGTATTCAAAGTTTTAGAAAAATCCTTGTATTAAGCAAAATATACATTAGATTGAGTATAAATTGGTTATGTAGTTAGAAGATTAAGTTATTAATTGTATAGGTTTAAAACTTAAATTTAAATATGTTATAATTTAAATTTCTTTATTTTAACATTCATATGGGTTAATTTTATTAGTGATTCCTTTGTGATTAGTGGTGTTGACAATAATTGCACATGTTTGTATAATTATTGTGCATTTAAAATCATTGACTAATTAATGTAGGGATATATATATATATATATATATATATATATATATATATATATATATATATATATATAGTGACGAGCAAAACTGAGTATTGATTTGAAACTTTTCCATTCAAACAACCATATCATGAGCATCAATGGGCAAAGTCCAAAAGTGAATTTGCAAAAGTTGTAGTGTGCGACATATAACACATTACTACCGAAGTTTGAAGAGAAACTCAATTGTGATTTGAAAGAAAATGAATTTCAAAATTAGCCATGTCTAGAACTCGGTTTTGTGCGCTACAAGTTGGAAGTACTTTAAATTTTGTGAATTTTTTCTTATAGCTTCAATAAAACTTTTTGTGCCTTGGCATGTTGGTATACATCGTTTTAGACTGTTGTACGCAAAAATTGAAGGAAGTTGACATTTATAGAATTTAAAATATCGATAATTTGACAAACATGCAAATGATGTTGGTTTTCACGATATTTGAATTTTTTTTGGATTTGAGAGTTTGGGACTGCATTGGCCATTGTATAGAGAGCATAGGTTGCAATATGACCATTGTTACATCTTAATGCCTTTACATTTGAAATAGTTGTTGAATAGGCCAATGCGTTCAATTTATATACTGGAGCTATACGATGTAGTTTTTTGGTTTAGGATTTTTGTACGAAAACTAGAGTTTATGACGCACATAATCAATCCTACAAATCAAAATTAAAAAACATATTATTTTCCATATCATCAAAAAATTCAAAACTGCCAGAAATTACACTGACTTTCATAAAATTGACAATATTTTGATGATACTGAACACAAAAAAAAAAGTTTTTCAATTGGTTAATTGAGTATGTGCATCATGAACCCTAGACTTCGTACAAAAAAGTCAAACCAAGAAACTGCATCATACAACTCTAATATATAAATTGAACACTTTGCCTATTCAACAACTATTTCGAATGTAAAGGTCATAAGATGTAACAATGGTCATATTGCAACCTATGCTCTCTATACAATAGCCAATGCAGTCCCAAACTCTCAAATCCAAAAAAAAATTCAAATATCGTGAAAACCAACATCATTTGCATGTTTGTCAAATTATCGATATTTTAAATTCTATAAATGTCAACTTCCTTCAATTTTTGCGTACAACAGTCTAAAACGATGTATACCAACATGCCAAGGCACAAAAAGTTTTATTGAAGCTATAAGAAAAAATTCACAAAATTTAAAGTACTTCCAACTTGTAGCGCACAAAACCAAGTTCTAGACATGGCTAATTTTGAAATTCATTTTCTTTCAAATCACAATTGAGTTTCTCTTCAAACTTCGGTAGTAATGTGTTATATGTCGCACACTACAACTTTTGCAAATTCACTTTTGGACTTTGCCCATTGATGCTCATGATATGGTTGTTTGAATGGAAAAGTTTCAAATCAATACTCAGTTTTGTTTGTAAGTGTATATATCATGAAATAATTCAATTCAATTCCAAATTTTTAATTGAATAAGTTAACTTTCATTTTTTTATGTTTCGTGAGAAAAATTGTCAGAAATCAACATTTGTGGGCATTGTAGTACAAAATAAATAATATTTTGAATCCTTCAAATTAATCATTCCAAATAACACATATGTAAATGTACTTCATATCAAAAATTGGTTAACTTAAAAATTTCATAGTCAATTCTAGTTGCTTTAAATTATTATAGTTATTATTATTAAAAAGTGTAAAAAATATTTTTTAATAAGGAAAATTCTTTACAAATTTGGCAGAACCATCATGTCTATGCGATATTTCTTGTGTTTGGAGGTTTTTAATATCTTGTTTCATTTTTATTGATTGTATTCTCTTGTTCATGTTTCATTATTGTATGCTTTTGGATCTTAATCAATGTATTGACTCCTTTCATGTTTAACCTAGAAATGTTTGTCCTCAACTGTACATGAATAAGTCACTCTTACTTTTAAAATTCATAATAATTATGTGTGAGTCCAATCTTGACATGAAAGATTGCAATGGAGAGGTGGTGACATAGATCATTGTTGAACATTTTCACTTTCATTTTAGAAAATTTAACCCAAATTCTATTTATTTTTAAAGTCACGCACCTTCCTAAATCTCATTTTGAAGAGTGCATTATACGGTTTAAAATGTATTTTGGTCTTCCAATCTAACGGTCCAATGTTACCAACGTTTAACCAACACTTGTTTGATTAAGCTATGCTTTCATTGTATGCTTTTATATTATTAGATAATATCCCTAATTGTAGACAGAGAGATTTACAAAAAAAACCACCATAATAACTGTGGTTCTTTCAAAACTACCCTAACATAATCGAGTAGTTCAAGAAGTCCTTCTTTTGAAACGGGATCAAATGAACATCTTTTCACGTGATCCAATTTTCAACAAGTTGTACAACTCGCAGTTGGTGGTTGTCCCTTCAGTAGCCGTGTCCAAAACTTTGGTTCCTTCCATTTTCGTAGGTCCCCATAATAATTAACTTGTTGAAAGTTGACAGTGCCGATGCTTATAACCATGCTTATAAAGACAATTGAGTTAACCAAAAAGAAGCGCATCTAATCTCCTTTTTTGCTCTACTTCTAACCTTTCTATTCAACGTTTGAAAAAAGTATAGTTATAGTTTACCTATAATATGCCAAAATTGAATGTACATTACATTTAAAAAAAAATGTAATGCAAATTTTAAGGGGGGTGGATATGTTCCTACCCCTCCTTTTAAAATTAAAAGAAATGTAGTGAAAATTTTAAAGGGAGGTGGATATGTTCCCACCCCCCTTCTCCTTTTTAATCCCTAAAGGGCCACAACTATGTTCCTCTTCAAACACTCCAAAATACCCCTTCTCATAAAAAGAAAAATAGTTTTTGATCTATGACCTTTTTGACCAATCCAACCGTAGAATGATTATTTCTCTCGGACAAAACCCAGGGAAATAAAAGAAGTGGGGGTTCTTCTAAAAGGGAAGATCAGAATCGTCTATCAATTGTGCAACTAAGGTCACTTTGTTAGATAGGAATCAGATTTTAATAGAGAGTGTTAAGGTATTGTAGTTCATTTTGGAAATGGTTCTCTATAAGTTTGCCAACTGCAGTCTATCTTTATGATTAATGCAAAACTCCCAATGCACCATCATCTCAACTTTCTAAAAACACTCTTTAATATATATGTTTCGGGTGGTCCATAGTCTTCTTTCATTTATATCCATAGTCCCTAAATTAATCTAATTCGTGTCCATAGTCTTTCTATCAACTACTAAGTATTACAAATCCTCTCTTTTGTTAACCCCTCAAAACGACTATGGTCTTTGATTCATTTTAATTTCCTTTATAATTCCAACAGAAATTCAAATGGTGTAATCAGTATTCTATATGTATGCACGTTCCTTCTTAACCATTTATACATTGTTCTAAATGATGGAAAGGTATAATGAAACTTATCAATATCTTATGTATTCGCAACCTTCATGCTCAGCCTCCATTCAGGTACTGACTGTAGTCATTATATGTGTATTAAACATATAAATTGGGTCCATTGTCTTCTAAAACTACAGTCTTACATTACTTTGCATTGACGTCACTACATGTCCATAGTCAAACTATATACAAAGTTTAAAGTCCAGCATCCATTCCTTCAATTAAGTTCAGAGTTCTTCTGTACTATTTCTGTATCTTCACAATCAGACTATAGTCTTTCTTCAACTCAATTTCCATAGTCACTCAATCTCACAGACTATGGTCCAATATCGATTATCTCTTCCTCTATTATTTCACTCACAACTTCATACAACTACTCTATCATAGAGAAACCAATTGCTACTTCATGTCAAGACTATGGTTTGTTACTTCTCTATACTTACAGAATTACACAATCACAACACAATGCCTAATCACAAGGACTTTATACAACTGTGTAATCACTGCATTTCTCATACAATTCCTCAATCACTGAGTACATTTAGAATTACTTAAGCAAAACAAGTTTCATACAATTACGAGACCGCAGACTATGGTCAAGGGTTCAAAAACTCTCACAACTAATGGCAAGAAAACAACAAGAAGATCAACAACTAATAGTCCTCAAAATGCCTCTCAAAATCCCAATCAGAACTGAAAAGTCACTCTCAATCACGGTCAACTTAGATACCGTACCTTCCAAGCAGCTTCGTCATGTTTCAAACGAATATTTAATATTTTTCAAAAAGTCATGTTCATTTGTCATTTTTATAGATTAGTTGAATTCATTTTCTTGAAAAAACATAATATTGTGTTTTCGTCATTCATCCAAAAGGGCCTTGCAAGTTAGCATCACAGTGTAGGTCACTTCACTTGAAAGATCTTAGTAATTGAGAGTTGTAAAGTCTTGTGCTTTATACAAAATTCAGGACACTAGTGCCAACAATGAATGTGGGATATGTAGAATTCTCACTTCTTGTTCTCTTAATCACCGGTTAAACTCCTTTACAAGAATGTGAATAACTTGAGAAAAAATACATCAAATCACAAAATTCTTTTTGGAAGTGAAAGATTACTTGAAAATGCAACTATTATTAGTTGAACAATTCTCAAAATAAGATAGTCTACTATGCACAATTGAGCCTCGAAAGTCTGATCACAACACATGTTCTTCTCATTCAACTCATGCACGTTCTTCACACCCTTACTGAATTTTGTTCATAAATCATGCATAAAAACTTCAAATCACAAAATTCTTTTTGGAGGTGATAGACAACTTGTTCTTCTCACTTTTCTTAGTTGAAAACATTTCAAAATAAGATCATTTGGTATGCTCAATTGTGCATCAAAATCTACTGAAAATATGGTGTGGTGAGAATTCACATGAGCTTGCAAGTTCTCATCCCATATCATTTGGGAGTGACTTGGAATGAACTTGATTACAAGATCAGCTCTTTCTTCCCCATCAATTCACATTTTCCTCTCAAAGTAATGATAAAATATGTGAAAATGGTAATATTTCAACATTTCGACTATTTCAAAAAACAATAAATATGATATTCGGCAAAATCTACTTATAATTTCCAAAAAAATTCTTCTAGGTTTTTTTGAATTATTTAAAGACGAAGCTGCTTGGAAGGTACGGTATCAACAACCATAGTCTTGATCGTAGTCTTTCACACTGTCCATGGTCATTAACCGCTCTAACTACTTATAAACATAATATTCACACAACAATTGCTTTTCTAACTAACTTTTACACACTATTCACACTAGACTATAGTCCTACAACTAAAAACAAAAAAAACATACTACAGATATTTCAAGCAACTTGAACTTATTACCACCTACTAATTTTCAACCATTTAGGGCACTTCAATAGTAAGCCATATAAACTTCAAAAATGGTTGCACCTTTTTTTTAGCTTGCAACCCATATTTGAAACTTTCTGAAAATGTAAAAAATGTAAAGTTTAGGGTCAAATTTGGTAAAATGAATTTGGCAATTGTGTGCATGAGGGTGTTAGCTCATTGTGTGCAAAAATTTAGATGCATAGCTCATTGTATGAAAATTTTCTGGAGTTGCCCGCAGTTAGGTTTTCCACCTTTGCATGATTGTATCTTTTGATTTATACATCACCTATGTACGCCAATTACTATCCCATCTTTGTTATAAAGAGTAGAATCATCACAAAAAAATCTCAAGAACTGAGGATCAATATTCATTCCACAGTGTGACCGAACTTGAAAAATCAGCCTTGGTCTTTGAGGGGTTAATAAAAAAAAATGCAGGACACATACCACTAAAAAACAGTATATATGGCTATGTGCACTTTTAATGCAACAAGTGTACATATAGGCGTCCATGTGCATGCACCATTGTGTTGTATTGTAGATTATACTACATTATGATTTCTATGATATTTTGATATATGACTTTCTTTCATTTGATTTTTATAATTTAGGTAGTAAAAATACTTTGATATTAAGATAAATGAGCATAAATTATTTTATTCTTTTGATTATGTTAATTTACAACTTGTAAATTATACAATCCTATGAATTCATAGACTTCAATCTTATGCTTAAATTCTTGTGTGATTACTTGATTGCATCTTAAAAACGAAATTCAAAAATTCATGAATCATTTATTTAATTATAGTTTATAAAATGAAGTAACTTTAAAATTTTAATTAATATCAATTATAAAAATTAAATCAAAACTATCGTTGTAGTTAACCCTTAAACGTCAAAGCAAGCCCCACGGGCTTGGTATAAAGGAATAATTAAAGAAAAAAGTAGATTTTCTCAAACAAATCAAGCGAGACTTGTTGCGTTGGAAAGCTACTAAAAAAGCGATCTAGATTCCAAATTTTCGCCTCATTTGAGAGATTGTGGAATCGGTGGTAAGCAAGCAAAGTTACCAATTTGAACAAGTTTTGAGGTTGGGGCAGCTGAAGTTCAGCAGTGCCGTAGTGCTACAGTGCTAGCCTGCAGTGCACTGCTCAGCCATTTTTGCAAAACAAAAAAAAATTGCAAAAAAAATTAGATTCTTTCCGGGCTGCCCCGTCCAGGCCCTCTTGACATTCAAGGGTTAAGTATTTAAAATTCAATTGATTTTGAAGAATGTCATGCTTACTACTGTGGCTTTGTGCCCTTAGCTAAGATGATTTTCGTGTTCCACATGTCCCTTTGTGCTTCCCGTGTTCCCTGTGCTTTTTCTTTTGCATTTTAAAGATAATTTTATTCATGATTAATTCAATTCTTGATGAAAAAATCACTAAAAAAATCCATAACTCTCACATCGTATGTCCACAACCAATGAAACAATTTTGATGCATTCCTAGATAGATAGATAGAAACACCAACCCAATGAAATGGGCCAGTGTGAATAAAGTGTCCGTTCGTAAAGTCAATGACTTGATGCCCAACGGACAAAGGGACATTGGAACAATACTACTCTCCCTTTCGAGGATGGACACTATAGTAACCAAAATAAAGTAACGGTAACAGTAACAAGGAGAGAAGTGAAGTAATGATGGTTGGGTGTAAGTTTGTATAAAGGTGAGTTTAGTGTTAAGTTTTATCGCCAAGTCATGAGTTCTTGGTTGGTTGGTGGAGGGCGTTGTATCACAATTATGTGGTCCGGGTTCGAAACGAGTTGGGCTCCTTGAGCAGTGGTGTGATACACATGACTTGGTGCTGCTAATGAGTTGTCATGGCATGAAAGTTGTACCAACCAACCGGCCCGTCCTATCCCCTGAGACAAGCTGAGCTAGTTATTTGAAAAGAGTGGCTAGCAGTGGTTTTCACCACTACCCCCCCCTCATTTAATGTACTACGTCTGTTGGTATTGATTGATTATTTTCTATACGTCTTTTATGTAAAAGGATAGATCCGGCGATGGTATTTATTGCTTTGAATATGTTTTATGGAGGTTTCACAGATGTTGAATTTTGTTTCAAGTTGTTTCATTGAGGGGATGTGTGTGGTTCCTCTAGCTCTAGCTGTAATGACTATGATGGGATCTACTTTCCAACCTTGTTGTATAATATTGTTAATTAGAGGTTGGTATTTTTTTTTAAATCTGCCAATTGTTTCTGGTGAAAATCTGTCGTTTGTGTATGTGAATTCTATAAATTGTATGGTTAGGTTATCATCGGGGTTTAGAGGCGGTGGGCTTTGATATGGGAGGCCTTTAATGCATAATATATCTGGTTTGAATCTGGCATACATTGACATCTTTGTTGATTACAAGTATATGGTAATAACCATGGAGGAACTGTGTTTTCTTGTGGATTATTGTTGAATGTGCCCGCATTCATGAGAGTGTAGCATCTTGATTTATTTCAGGATAGTATTAATTTTCTTAATTCCCATACCGCTTTATTGTGTCTTTTGGTTCTTAGTGCGTGTATATGGTGTTGTTTGCATAGTAAAAGTACATGTAGCCATGTATCTGCATCTTGTGAATTACAGATGGGACATGTTTTTGAGGGGAATCTTTGTATGCCGAAAATTAATTGTTTTCTAGCATTACCCATGTATTGACCGGTTCTAAATTTTAGTATGCTTGTTTTTTGTGCGTCTGTTATTTCTGGATTTTTCCAAAAGTCATTGGACATTTCGTTGTCTATGATGGAGTTTGTTGTCCATTTGCTAATGTTGGAAAAGTCTTCTGCCAGTATTTCGAGGTTAGTTTCTCGGTCATGTTTCTTTATGTATTCTTCCAAACATCTAACTGGTCCTTTGTCTGGTCGTTTGATACAACCGAGCCATGTGTCTTTTTGGAAGTAGTACGGTGTGGTATGTGCAAATTCATATGAACTTGCTACTTTTTGATAGCCTCTTTTCATGGTTCCTTCTATTGCGAGTTGATCTGCGTGTTCATTCCCGGTAATTTTAGCGTGTGCTTTAACTTTGTATATTGTGGTTGGTTGTGTTCGTTTTTTTAGCATTTTTACCATATCTTCTAATATGATTTTATCGGCGTGGTTGTTTTGTTCGGTTGGGTGTTTTAGTTGTGTGTTTAGAACATGTATACAATTGAGACAATCAGTAAAAATGTGTGCAGGTTCATTTATGTATTTAGAGGTGATTATTGAGAGTGTTTGATGTATGGCCATAAGTTCTGCTCTAAAGCATGTTTGTAGTCCAGGCAGTCTTTTTGATATTTGTACATCTGGTTTAGATGAGTTGTAGATTCCATATCCAGCTTTTTCTTTTTTCCAATGGCCATCATCAGCTTCTTCAGGTGGTAAAAAGGATCCATTTGTGTAATAGCTATATTGTGGTGGAAGTTTTAGTGTAGTGTCTATTTCGAAATTTGGAAGGGGATCTACCCACATGTTTTGTAAATTGTTGTAATGTGGGTATATTAGTTTGTTCCATTTTGTGCTTTTGTTAACTTTTGTGTCTAATGGTGTTGGTGGTGCTGTTTGTGTATGGTATTGCGAAATTTGTAGATTTTCAATTGCTGTGTTTATGGTGTATATTTGGTTTATTGTGCCAATGTTATTGTTTTGATGGTGAATGCACCATATGTGTATTGCAAGTGGTTCGTTTCGGGTTTTGCTGGGTACTAATGGAATTGTTGGTTCGTCATATGTGATGGTGTCTGCGGCAAAATGTATAATGGCGTGCGTATCCGGGAAGGGTCCGTTGTACTGTGATAGGTTTTGATACCAGTTGGTGTCCGGGATTGCTAAAATGGTGACAGTTTCTGGGTCTTATTTTGCTGCTAGTCTAGCCCAATGTATTGCTTGTTGTGTTGTTTCGGCGTCATTTGGGTGAGCATATCCAATACCTTTCCATTTGTATTGAAAGGCTGTTCCTAGTGAGCCAAAAATCCTGTCTCTAGTGAATGTTGAGAAGAATTGGGTAGATTTCATGGAACATGTAATTGGTGAGGAAAAATATGAGTGTGTTATATTAAATGTTGTTATTAATGTGTCTAGAATGTTGGATGGAATGGTATGGTGTGGTGTTTTTATTGTATTCTTTTTGTGGTTTTTGTGTTCGTATCTTTGATATAACCAGACTAATTCCGTTTTAAATGATTGTATAGCTGGTATTAGTCTGTGGATGTTGTATTTGTTATTGTTATATTGTTGCCATAACCATTTTATTTTTGTAGTTGGAATGGTGGTGATATATTTACCGGTGTCATTATATATGTGGGTTTTATCATTTTGTGTTTGAATGGTGCACTTGTTTGTGTATATGTCTCTTTCTGGGTTGCATTCAATTGTGGATGTTTTAATGTATGGGATTATTGTTGGGGGTGGGATGTGTCTTGTGTCTCTATTTTGTTCGGGTGTGAATTGTGTATTTATAATATTTTGGTAGTGTTTGTTTTTAAGTTCTGTATAGTATTTTGTAAGGAGGTTTATGTGATGGTCTATAACTGTTGGTAGATTTAGTGGGAATAGTTCGCGTTGTTGTAACCATTTATTGTATGTTATGTGGTTTGAGTCTATCCATTGACATAGATAGGTGTTGTATTTTTTTGGTATTTTATATTTATCTTTTGTTGTAATTGTTTTGTGGTTTAATATTGTATGAATGGGGAATCTTATAGGATCGTTTTTTTATGTTTTGTGGTGGGGCTGGTTGTAGTGGAGGTTGAGGGATTTGTACAGGATTTATTGGTGTTCTAGGTATTATTATGTGGTTATATATTTTGTATTTTTCTTTTAGCGTACGGGGTGGTAAGTGTATTTGACATGGATTTAGGCAATCTAGGGTACATTTTGGTTCACAGAAGAGTTGTTCTGCTATGTTTAGTGCACTTTTGTCTAGTTTAGTTGGATTTTGATAGTATATTTTAAATTCTTCTGGTGACATTAGTTTTGTGTCGTTGGGGAGGATGATTTGATTAATATTGTAAATTTTGTGTGCCATTAATTTATATAATAATTTGATGGAGAGTTTTGGGTCTAATTGTGGTAGGTCATTTATGACTGCAGTTCGCCATTCTCGTTCTAGTTCAGTCATGTCGAGTTGAAAATTCTCTTCTGTGCTTTTAAGGTGTATACCAACTTCTATTTTCAGAAGGAATAATATTCATGTTGTAGGTGATGTAATGCAGTCTTGACGTTTAATTCTTGGGATGGAATCGGCACCTCCGGCTTTGACAAGTATGTGTTGTACAAGTCCTTTATATATTATTCCTAGTCTTCCTTTGTCGTTAAGTGCATTACGAAGTTGTTCCCCAATGCATCTAAGGTAGGCATTTTTTAGAGAGAAGGCTTCAAGTCCAAATAAATCATGAGGAAGTTGAGTTACTATGTTTGCGGTGCTTTTAGGTAGTCCGCATATTGTTTTTTGGATTGCAATAATTTTCTTATCAAGTTTTTTAATGGTTGGTAGTGAGTATGGGATTGCGAAGAAGCTCTAGGCTATGCCTGCTCTGATTACCGTGTCCACCATACTGATTCTTTGTTTGATGGTGGTAGGGCATTTTGATAATTGTTTTCATTGGTTTATTATTTTAGTTGTGGTGATATGTGTTTGGAGTTTCCATTTTAGTGATGGAACTAATTGTATGCCTAAGTATACATACCGTTCATTTTGATGGAGTACTGGTAATGTTTGGTTTCTGTAATTGATTTTTTGGTTTGTGATGTGGGTTTTAAATTTGTTTGGTGGCATTTTGGATTTATTTGGGCAACTGGTAACGGCGCATTTTGTCTCAGGGGGTTCACTGGCGAAATTTTTAGAAACAACGTGTGATAAAAAATAGGGTCCAATATATTCATTGTAGATAAATTTTGTAAAAAGTGTACATGTAAAATAGGGGATTTTTAAAAAGTGAAACATGTTTACATGTAAAATACCATCACATATAATATTCTCACGCTTTTTACATGTAAAATACCATCACCTTATAATATTTTTTGCAAGGTAAATAACCCCCCAAATAAATAGGTCATTATCGCACGTGTATGCAAAATATACAAGGGAGTGCTCCCCCCGAGCATTTTGTGACTCCCAAGTCCATGCCCGCCCATTCACAGAATTTGTTGATTTTGTTTAGTTGTATTTGTAGAGATTTTGTATAGTTTGATATAGTTGCTAAATCGTCCGCGTATGCTGCAGAGATAATTTGTATTTTTGATGTACCAAATTTGTAGCCATTTTCCCCTCTTTGTAGCCATCTCAAGAGTGGTTGTAGAAAAATTATGAAAAAATATGGGCTAAGTGTATCTCCTTGTATGGTTCCTCTTTGAATCGGTATTGGTTTTGTTTTGCCAAAGTGTTCACCGGTAAAAATGGTGTTTGAATGGGAGTAGATGTTGCCAACTAGCATAATTGCATCTTCTGGGTATCCAAGGTCTTTCATTATAGTTAGGAGTCTTGGATGGTCTAGTGAGCCGAATGCGTTTTTGAAATCTATATAAAGTAGATATATGTCTTGGTTTGTAAATTTTGCATCTTCTAGTGCTGCTATGAGGAGTTGTAATTGTCTTGTTGTACTTCTTTCTGCTGTGAATCCTTCTTGATTATCGTGTAGGATTTGGTATTTTTCACCGTATGCTGATAGTATGTATGTTAGCGTATTGGTGAAGAGTTCGTATATTGTGTTTGCAAGTGCTATTGGTCTGTGGTTTGGCAGTTGTGTTGGATTTCCTTTTTTATAAAGTAGTATGGTTAAACTAATTTTCCATGAGGCTAGGATTTGTTTTTGTTTGTAGCAATGAGTGAAAAATAAAAAGAGTAGTTTTTGGAAGTTTTCGGGCATGCTTTTTAGTATTGAGTTGGGAATTTTGTCTGGACCTGGTGTTTTGTTGTTGGATAGGTTTTTAAGACACATTTCATATGTTTCCTTATCAAAGTGTTTATGGAGTGGTGTTTGTAGATGTCCTCTTTTTTCTATTACAAAACCATCGAGGTCGTGCCATAGGTATTGTCTAACTTCGCAAGTACAATGTACTGCATGTTCGGGTTGGTAGTAACATGTTGGTACTGTAGGTCTATTGCTAATTGATTGTTGTATGTGGATATCATTTGCTATGTCTTCTGGGTTGGTCAGAATGTTGTTGTTTCTGTCCATAATGCAATCTAGTGGTGGTGTTTCTTGATTTTTGAAGACTTTCTTGTTTATTTTCTTTGGACTTTTGTCGTATAGTTGTCTGTATTTTTGAATTGACTTTTTTATACAACTTTGGGTGTATTTTGTGGTGATTTTACGAGCTTGCGTTTCTGCCGTTTTGGCTATTTCTACTAATGATTGGATCCATTCTATTTGGTCATGTTCTTGGGTTGGGAGTGGTGGGATGTTTACATTTGTATGGGTATTTAATTTTTCAATTATTGGATGTGTTTGCCAGTTTTGTGTATTTTTTGTTATGTAAATTGTTTTTCTAATTAGATGGTAGGTGGATAGGTGTTTTTTCCATGATTTTTGTAGTTTTCTTGGTAAGAAGCCTCCTTGTTGAGAGGTGCGATTTGTTAGTGTGGGGAGTGGTGGTGCACTGCATGTTTCTTGAATTTTGTCTGATATTTTTTGTATCAAGTGATCTAGTTTTGAACATGATGTTTCCCATTGGACGTCCGTTAGTTGATCATTTGATAGTATTGTGACGAGTTCATTTATTTGTAGAGCATTTTCTTCAAAATATTCTATTTTTAATTTTTCCATATTTTCTTGTGGTATGGGGTTTAGAATTCTTGTTCTTTTATTTGTTATTGGAATGGGTCTTGCTAATAAGGCGTTCGTGGTATGTGTAGTGATACTGGTGAGTGGTCAGAGTTAAGGTTGTGGTCGTTGTTTGTGGTTGATGTGTATAAAGTATTATCTAGTGTTTTAATATAGTATCTGTCTATTAGGCTGGTTTGATTATAGTTTTGACCCCCTTGTCTGGAATATGGGCAGTTTGTTGGAATATATTCTAATTGGAGGTTATTTGTAAAAGTTCTCCATTCTATATCTTCCATTTGTGGTGGGGTTGTGTCAGTATTATTTTTACGTCCAATAAGTGCTATGTCTCTATTAAAATCTCCACACAGTATGTATGTGGTATTTGGATGTGCATTGATTTGTTGTGTTATGTTTTGTTGGATCACTGGTATATATTGTGTATCTTCTACATGCGACGGTATATACATGTGAATAATTAGCCAAGTTTGTAGTGGATTATTGTCTAGTTTTATTATTTGTAAATAAGGTGATATTTCCTTGGGAGTTGGGATTTTTGTGATGTTGCCGGGATACGCGTATTTTTGGTGTATTAGTGTGAGGAGACCTCCTCTTGCGGGTAGGTATGGCATTCGTTGTTGCATGCATCTTGTTAGGGCGTGTGTGTTGTTAAAAATCAATTTGTATTTTGGAAATAAATTTTGTATGTATTTGGTAGATTTTGTAGCAGTTATTTTAGTTTCTTGTATTGTGATGATAGCGGGTGCATCTGGTGTGTTGATTAATTCCTGTGGGTTTGGAAGGGCCGTGTTTAGTGAAGAGGCATTCCATGTAATAAATCTCGTATTATGGTTTGTTGTACGAATTTCTTGTGGTTGTACTATAGGTATGTCTGGGAGTGGTGGGGGGTGAGTGTATTCTTGTAGTGGTTCATATATTTTTAATGTTTCTTCTAACAAATTGATGGGGAGGAATGGGAATTCATCGATCATGGTTTGAAGGATTATTGGACCATTATGTTGATGAATAAAAGCATAGATTTCTTTATGAATTGTATTTGGTGGGTTTATTATATTTTGATTATTGTTTGTAAATTCTGTATATGGATGTGTAGTTAATATGTGTCTTTCTGGTGGGTTTTGGAGTAAGGATATTCTTTCTAGCAGTAATGTTGTCCAATCGGGGTTGGGAATTTGTATTAAAAGTTGATCACATGTTTCTTTTGATGGACTTATTGTAACTATAAGTGCGTATAGAATTCTTGGTGATGGATGATGTTGATTTTGGTGGATATAACTTGATATGTGTGGATAGTCGTTACTGGCTTCCGCATGTTTTGGATGGATTATATTTAGGATAGGTGCAAATTGCTTTGCTAAATGCTGGTATTCTGTTTGTAGTTTAATCGTGCTTGGTATAAAGTATGTTTTGGATCTTCATTTATGTGTAGATGGATGAGTTTTTAGTAAGTTGGGCATGGGCCCGGGGTTGGATTCGATGTCCCTACATAGTATCAATAATTGGTGTAAAAAGTTTCTCTTTAGGGGGGTTTTTTGGGCTATTTTTTCTTTTTTCCTTTTTCTTTGTCTATTTTGGACGAGGCCGGTAGGCCGAGTCCATTGTTGTTGATGGTGTTTTTTTTGGACGAGGCCGTTAGGCCGAGTCCATTTATTTTGTTTGGATTTATTTTTGTTGGATTTTATATTTCTTCTTTTTGTTTTATGTGTTATGTATTTTGTATGTTGATTGTTTTTATTTATTTTGTCTTGGTTGTTTGATTTGTTATTGTTTTTGGTATTGATTTTGGATTTGGTATTTGTATTGGTATTGGTATTTGTATGGGTATTTGTATTGGTGTTTGTGTTGGTATTTGTGTTGATATTTGTATAGGTATTTGTATTGGTATTTGTACACAAAAGTATTGTATAAATGTATATGTATTTTTTGGTATTAGTATATACCTTTTTATATATGGTGTATAGTATTACAGTATATGTATACCAAAAAGGTATGTATATGTATTTTGTATTTCTATACTATATATTACTAAATAGTATGCCGTAGAAGTACTGTATAAATATTGAATAGTATATAGTATAAAATAGGAAGTAGGAAATAATACTATAAAGTATAAAAAATACTATGTATTCTACTCTTTGGACTTTTTTCAATCTACATTTTTTGAATACTCTATGGTGGGGCGAGAAGCACTACCCTTGATGTCTCCAAGTCGTTGGATTGCTAGCATGATGTTCTTGTGAACGGCATCAATCTTCGCTTGTAATTCATCGTGCTTGGCGTCGTTGATGATCCTTTCTTCATTCATCTTCTTCTCCATAGACACCTCCAAATCCATCCTCATTTTCTTGTTCTCCTCCCTCATGGTCTTGTTGTTGTCTTCTAATATTGTTTTCATGTCTTCCTTCAAAATTTTCTTCACATCTTCTTTGGTGGAAGAAGGGGTTGCCGTTACCAATGTGGTAACGGTATTTACCAATGCCGCATTAATATCATTGAAACCCCACTTCTCCACATACTCTTTGGTAGGGGGTTCAATGCCATCAAGACTCCTACGATGCGGTGCAAACAAAACATAGTGACCACCAATCACAAAGGTTTTGTTCACAAAAGACCTATAAACGATAGGGTTCGTGCATTGTACGTTTGCACTACTGTTGTGCAAAGTACCCACTTCCCTATGAAACCACACGGAGGCAACATTTTTGCTCTCCATGGTTTTGATGATCGCCTCGGTGGTGTCGACCACCAACATCAAAATGGGAAGGTAAGAAAGTATGAGGGACAATGCATCTTTCTTAGCCTTGGCCTCGGGAGAGATACGTGGTGTGTTAAACACCTTTTTTTGTGGCATAATCACCTCGTGATTAGCGGCCACATGATGCAATCTAATCTTATCGACTAGGTTAGGTGTGGGTGCAAGAATGAACACATGACATTCATGCGTTTTCTTTTGGACATCCATGACTTCAAAGTCATGTTTCTTGAGGAAGCTATTCCTCAAGATGTCGTGGAAGAGGAAGCTAGCGATGGTGTCTAAGAGGTTATCACTTTTAATTTTAACCGTTAGACTATCATTTCCAGCGATGTTATGAAAACTCTTACAAACCTTGTTCAAATTTTTTTTTGTGCAAGAATGGTTAGAGTATCCTTCAATAGTGTCATAATAGAGGACAAAAAGGCGGAGCCCTTGAAGCAACTTAAAGCCGACAATTTCAGGGTTTTGGAGGTGGAGTTTGACAACTCCACTCCAAACCCCCCTTTGCCCCCCTCTCTTGATGCTATAACAAAGCACCGCCATGGGATCTATGATCCCATGGCGAAGAGGAATGTTCATGTCATGAAGCCTATTAGTAATCATGGTCTTGGCTTCATCATGAAGAATTGGGGTTTCTAAATTCATTTCAAAATGAATTTGAATGTGAAAGTCAAGAGCTAGACCGGTATTGGGGTTAACCGGGATGTTAAATGGCAATTGAGTGACGTTAAAATGTTGCCCCACAATTCCATCTTCCCTTTTTTTAGGGTAGAGGATTTGTGGGACTCGTGGGTTTGCCACGATTGCCTCACGAGCTTCTATGGCTTCTTCCCTCATCATGCCCCTAGTGACCATGTCTTCTAGGGTCTCATCCATAAAAATTATGTCCTCGTTATTCTCTTTACTTAGCCTTTCCATACGGCTAAACCCAAGCCAAAAATTTGGGTTTCGTGGCTCGAGCACCACGTTCTTGTTCTTCATGTTAGATGGGTTTACCTCTGTTGGGGACCCCTTACTGTCGTTGTCCTTGCTGCTGTGTCGTTGTTCTGCTGTCATCGATCCTTCTTGCTGTTGCTCGTTCATCATTGTCTGCTCCTTGTCTCCCGTCGTTGCGCCGCTCCCAAGCTCGCTCTCGCTGCCTTCTTCGTATTCGTTGCCGTCGTCGCTTTCTCCTTTTTCGCTGTCGTCGTCGCTGTCGTTGCCTTCTCTGTCATCTTTTGTTTCCTTCGTTGCGCTCCTCTGCCCTTGCTTTTTGGTCGCCGCCTTCTTGTTTCCTTCGCTGTTGGGTTTGCCTTGTCGCCGATTGGCCTCTCCGGTTGTTGTCGCTGCGACGGCCGGTGCTCTATTCCGTTGGCTGCTGGTGCGGGTGTTGTTGGCTTCGCGGGTGACTCCTACGCTGCTCCCGCCTGTGGTGGTGTCTTTTGATGAGCCTGGATTGCTCGCGGTCTGGGTGTGGTCGCCGGTATTGCTTATATCTTGCCTGCAGCCGTTCTTACCTTTGTCGACGTTGGTGCCTTCTCCCGAAATGTTGGCGTTTTGGTCTCGGCAGTCGATGTTGGTCGACTCCCTTCGGCTCGAGCTTTTGCTACGGTCTCTTCTTTTCCCCGTGGTTTGTTTGTTAGCGCTCCTTCCCCGTTCTTCATTGTTTGGCGTCTTTTGCTTGTTAGCGCTGCCATCGCGGTCGATGTTGGGGCCGCTCTTGAGTTGGTCGTCGGGCTTCGTTTTGTCGCTGGAGTTGCTTGGGGCGCGTTCTCTGCCGTTAGCGTTGGATGTTTGCCCATGCGCAGCTCCTCCCGAGAACTCCTTTCGACTGTGTTCCCTTCTACATGCTTCTTCGCTTTGGGTAAGCGGGTTCTTTTCACTGTCTCCTTCATTGTCGTTGGTGGTCATGATTGTATCCTCCTCGTTGGCAATGGTCTGCTCGGCATTTTCGGTGTTGTTTTTGCTCTTTTTTTTGGCGTCTCTGGCTGCTTTCTCAGCAAGCAGCCTCTTCAAATTGGCGGACGGGGAGTCCACGTCCATGAATGTGGTTTGTCTATCGTCCGTGGAGCTAAACCACGCTGACAGCCGCGTTTCCATAGCGTTCACTGTGAGCAATGTGCAATGAAAAACAATAGAGGTGCAAGCAGTAGAGTAGAAATAAATGGGATTATGGTAGAGTTTACCTTTGGGGCTCTGTTGGCTGTTGTCGACAATACTGAAATTGTGGTTGAAGTGGGCGTGGGAAGGAGCAATGCTAAGCAGAAAATCACTGAAAAGGGGGCAAAGCAATGGGTTAAGGTGAGGAATCTTACCTGTGCGGTGGCCTTGGTGTTGCTTTGTGTTTTTTGTAGGTGGGGCTAGGCTTTTGCTAATGCATCAAGCATATGGTTTGTTGCTGAGTCTGCTCCAGGTTGTCCAGGCATTGTTGTAGCTTTGGTAGGTACGACGCTGGTTTTGCCGTTTGGTGTTTGAGAATCTGTTGCTGTTAGGGAGGTCACGGCAGGTCTCTAGATCGATTGAATCTGCTCTATGGTGGGACACAGAGGACTTCTGGCTATCCAGATACACATTAGAAGTAATGTGAGTTTCTAGGCTAGCGGAACAAGAAACGCTGTTGGAATTGAAAGTAATCGAGGTTTGGCAAAAATAATGCAAGTGATTTGGATGAGGAAACTTACTTGGATGTCGAAGGTGACGCTGCTTCAGGTTGTTTGATCTGATGGTTAGGGGCGAGGGTTGCCTCGCTACTGGATCGATGCGGCCTTGAACAGAATGAATCTCTGCAGGCTGGCTGGTTTTACTCGACGTCGAGTTAGGCGTTTGGTGTCGATCTACTCCTACAGATTGGATCGAATGCAGGTGCTCGTACACAGCTTGGTGTTGTGTTGGAAATGAGGCTTCAGTGCGGATTTGTAGACTCAACTACACCCGCGCTGCCGATTCTCCTCTGCTTGAATTTGCGCAGGATCTGGTCTTGAAACTGCTGGATCTGCTCTTGAAAGTGCGCTCCTGGACTTCAAAGCGCCTTGGGCTGTGCTTATCTAGATCACCAGGGAACTTACTGACCGCTGCCAAATTGATCTTCGGCTGCTGCTGCTCTTGAGATATTGGCACTCTCTCTGGTCTTGTGCTGCCAATATCGAGGCGGATCTGTACTCCTGTTTGCTGCTACGATGAGGGGTACGAAGATGCTAGCGCTACCTTGAATGCTACTGGGTAAATGAACGAAAGAGGAGATCTGAGTGGGTGTTGAGTAAACTGCGAACTAATCTGGTGGATTGACGAGGGGTCAGAAATGTTGCCTGAGTCAATGAAGAGCGAAGGTGCAGGAACTAAGGATAAGTGCGTACTACTGGGGTTAAATGCAAATCGGTTAACAAAAAGATGAGATATGTAAAGCCTAGATCTGAAACTGTGAGTGTGCCTCAGCCCTTTCAACGATGCAAGGGCGGAGTCCAACACAATACAGCATACACTAGTATGCTTCCACAGCTCGCTTCTAACCGGTCAGATCTAAGTCAATATGCACACGCAGTATCAGATCTGGATCTACTCACCAACATCAGCTTGTGTAATCGGTTTGCAAACAACCACAACAAAGGGAGCTCAGATCCACCCTCATTGCTCACAATCGCAGTCTTACAGCTTCATTTCACATGCAACCATCCACCCTGCAACACACTAGCAGCATTCTATCGCTCTCTCTCCCAGCTCTTACCGTGTCTTTCCAGCTGGTCGTCAATGCATTCCTACTTGCCAAGAGCCTTTTGACGATGTCAAAAATGACATAAATTTTTTCCATATTTCATTTTTCAAAATTTAATTCAATTTGTAAAGACAAAAGTCATTAAAAAAAATCCATAATTCTCACTTTGTACGTCCAAATGCGATGAACCCAACTCTATGAACTCCTTTTTGTGGAGAACTTTCCGACTGTACCAAGAACGAAACCAATGGATGTCCAATATGGATGATCTTAATGTAACATACAAACAAAACAAAAAATACAATCTCCCTTAATATATAGATTTATATCACTTTATTGAATATTGGTTTTTACACTTTGAACTTGTTGTTCACACACTTTCCAATACCACATTCCAAAAATTTTGTGAAGAATATATGCAAATGAGTAGACATTTCATAATCTATCATATATTTTAAGGTGGTGAAAACACGAACATTTCGCATAAAAGTTCTACCGCTAAAACAATTGTGCCAAGGTTACAATGCATGGGGCCCATCTAGTCTATTATCTATATAATATACGAGAAGGATGTTTTGTTGTTTGGGAGTAGAGCCACCACAATATATACATGGAATAAGCGATTATTTAATGAACTTTTGGATTGGAATGTGTGAGGTTATTCCAAAGGTTAATTGTCTTCTTAATAAATGATTTCAAAGTGATTTTGAAAGATTATTTTGAAAATTTATCTTGAAGGTTATTTGAAAATTTAAGGGGTTAAATATAAGCTCTCCAATTACAATAGTTTGGTAGCACCTTGGGCACCTTAATGCTCGATAATTAATTAAAAGATGGAAAATAATGTTGAGAAAAAATTTAAAAAGGATTTCCCATTGACATTTGGATGCTTTCAAATTTAATTTAGAAAAATTGGATACGTCATAGTGTAAATGTTATAAAATATAACGGATAACCATAAAACTTTCATTCATTACTAGCAGCTAATGACTATAATGATTTGATATTCACGTAATTGAAAGCAATTGTTTTATAGTAACTCCTGGTTGTGTGGTTTAGAGACATTTTTCAAAATAGGAACTTTCTATAAATTTCCATGATTTCAACATTTCCAAATTTAATTATTGTTTATTTGGACATGTATGAGCTGGAATATCCTAAAAAATTGGACATGAGTTTTAGCAATTAATTTTTGCCCAAGGTGTTACCAACCTATGGTAATTAACCACTAAAGGATTGGGACTTTTTTCAATGAAAAAAAAATCATTGCTTTCAATGTGCCACAAGTATAAATTGAAGTGACATGTGAAAATCTCAATTGTAAAATCTTGTAGTAGATTTGTTGTAGAAGATGTGAATCAAGCTTGGACCCATTTAAAGCTTCATGGATTGGAAGACTGTTTGTTTTAATATCAAAAATTGGTTCTAAAATTTGACTCTTGGCACTTTGATGTTGAAATGCTATTTCTAAACCCTTTTCAATAAAATATATTTCAACTACAAAGTTGTTTAATCCTTAACCCCTAAAGGACCATGCTCATTCCTAAAATTTTATCACTTTCTCGTGATGCTTTCGAAAAGGCAATTGTATCTCTTGATTGGTATTCATGTAGAAAACTTCACCGTTGAAGTTCAAAAAGTACTTAGTCATGAGATTGTACATCAATTTTCAAAACAATCTACCGTATATATTACATGATTATAAGGTTTGATCATAGGTTGATTTTTGAAAATTTTGAACAAAACCAACAAGTCATTCATTGCAAACTTTCTCATAAATTTAAAAACCATGATTAGGGTTTGAAAGTTTAGGAACATACAAAGATGTACTATATCTAGGTGCCCACAAAAAATGGTGTTCTAAAACTAAATACAACAACAATGATTGATTCTCAAAGATTTATGTTTGGTTGAAGTGACTTGTTGGTGACTCGTTGAACCGGTGTTTGTGATCGTTATTAATTTTTACATTGCAATTTTTTTTAAAGAATTCAAATATATATTTGGAATATTCTAGAATATTCCAAAATAACATAAAATATGTAGAAAATATTCCAATTATTTTGAAAAGATTCCATTTTAAATATATTTAAACATTTTCCGTAATTATTTTATAGTGTTAATGATGCAGTAATGGCAAATATTTTACATATTGTACACTTTATTTTTCTACAAATGTGCCGTCCAAGTGTGAAAACGCCTTTCAAGTCATCAACCGCCCTAACTACTATGTCCCAAGTTCACCTACGTTGACGTTTTAGTTTTTTCCCGATGAACCAATCAATGTAATTGCAAATCTTGAAAGATTTTTGTGTTCTTGGAACAAACATTTTCAATTCTCTAGTTAACATTGAGTCAAAATTATGAAATCCAAACAAGTTATCAAAGTAATGAAATTATTCGTAGACACAATGTGTTCCCTTGGTCCTTTAGGGGTTAAAGAACTGGGACTATTTTGCTCAAAAAACACTACAAAGCTGCCATTTCTAATTCCCAAGGTACAATTTCAATTACAAAAGACAATTATTTCACAATCCAACTATAGTTCTTGAAATTCCTCATGTTCACTAAAATCTCAATATATTTGACCCAAAATTGACATCATGGGAACCTAACCAATTTTGTAAATGTCCTAATTTAGACATTTGGTCCTTTGGAGGTTAACATCATCTTAAGAAAACATTGATATCAAAAAAACTCATGAAAAAACTTTGATATGTTCAAAAATGGCTTTGCAATGTCAAAAAACTGGTTTAAATTTTACAAAGTAAAAAGTGTCCAAAACCAAACCTCCTTGAAGATAGATAGAAACACCGACTCTATTGCAAGGTCGGCGTGAATAAAGTGTCCGTTCGTAATGACAATGACCCGGTGCCCACCGGACAAAGAGACATTGGTACCTCCTTGTACTAAAACGCTTGCCAATTCTTCAAGACACCTTGGATTGAAGCAAGATTTTTACTACAAAAACTAAACTTCATTTGGAATTCAACCCAAAAATGCAGACACTAAATGAAGGTGAAACAACTATTGAAGGTTAGATTAGAATGCCAAAGCCTCACACAAACACTTCGAATGCATAGGAAAGAGATGATCTTTACTCATGGGCTGCCCCTCTTAAGCAGCACACCCAAGGGAGTCCCCTTGGCAAACCATATGGGACATCAGCCCATACTCCACTCCTAGTACACTAGGATCAGCCCATATCACTTGGGAGACCCAATTCTCATTACTTCTAACTAGTACCACTTCTCTAGTTGCAAGTCTAGCTCATTCGCATCATCTACTCTAGCTAATGCGCATGGCTATGAGCAACTTCAGCCCACGCAATCATCCTACTTCAACACTCCCACTTTGCGAATAGCCAATGCCTTCGAGTCCAAATGCCACCACTAGTCTTTGATGTCGATCTCTCGCAAGAGCCTTTGTCAGCACGTCCGCCACCATGTGCTCCGTTGGACAATACTTCAACTCTATCACCTTCATCTCTAACTTCTCTCGAATGAAGTGATATTGCACATCAATGTGCTTTGTACGTGAGTGATGCGTTGGATTCTTCGCCAATGACATACTCCCTTGGTTGTCACACATGATTGTTGTAGCCTCCTCTTGAGTGCATCTCACATCCGCCATTAGTTGCCTCAACCAAATGGCCTCCTTCGTACCGTGGCTCGTCGCCATGTACTCCGCCTCAACCGTTGACGTGGCCGTGGTTTGTTGGCGCTTGCTATTCCATGAAACGGCCCCCGATCCAACTTTGAACATGTACCCCGTGGTCGATCTACGATCATTGGTATCACCCGCATAATCCGCATCACAATACCCACTCAACACAATGTTGTCACCTCCAAGACACAACCTCACATCACTTGTGCCTTTCAAGTACCGCATGATCCTCTTGACCGCAACCCAATGACTTGAACCCGGTCTTGCCATGTGTTGACTCACAACGCTGATTGGATACGCAAGGTTCGGCCTTGTTGCAATCATAGCATACATCAATGACCCTACAGCTTGCTTGTATGGCACATCCACCATAGATTGAGCCTCTAATGCATACTCCTCATCGGTGAGTTTCACGAGTTTGGAATTCCCATCCAATGGAGTGCCAACCGGTTTGCAATCCTCCATGCCAAAGCGTTTGAGCACATCCATAACATACTTGCTTTGATTCATTGTTATGGTGCGTGTTGCTCTATCTCGCACAAACTCAACTCCTAAACAAAAGTGCAACTCACCCAAATCACTCATCTCGTACTCGTTCTCAAGCATTGCCTTCAATGCCTTCAAAGAGCTCATACAACTTGCAAGGATGATCAAATCATCCACATATATGATCACGATGACCACATGTTGCCCCTTTTGCATGAAATACAAGCTGTGATCAGCGATGCTCCTTGTGAACCCGATATGAACAAGAAACGTGTCAATCTTTTAATACCATGCGCGTGGAGATTGCTTCAACCCATACAATGACTTGTTCAACTTGCAAACAAGGTTCTCATTACCTCGTTGCACAAATCCTTCGGGTTGTACCATGTAGATGTCCTCCTCCAACTCGCCATTCAAGAACGCCGTCTTCACATCCATTTGATGCATTTCCAAATCCATGGCAGCCCCGATGGCCAAAATGCATCGAATAGTGGTGAATTTCGCCACGGTGCAAAGGTCTCATGAAAATCAACACCTTCGATTTGTGAAAAGCCCTTTGCCACCAATCTTGCCTTATAACGAACCACATCACCCGTTGCATCTCTCTTTGCACGAAATACCCACTTACAACCGATAGCGTTGCGATTCTTGGGGAGGGGAGTCAATTCCCAAGTGCCATTGTCCATCAACGATTTGTACTCCTCTTGCATGGCTTGCTCCCACTTGTTTGCATCATCACAACTCAACGCTTCACGAATCGTCAATGGAGCATCTAAAAGTGCAACGTTTGCATGCTCCTCCTCACCTTGAGGGAGAATATGATTCTTCCACCACTCGCCAAGTGGTCTACGATTTCTCTCTGGATAACGACGATCGCTCGAGGATGCATTGTCTTCAACCGCCGTTGCTTGTGCCTTTTTCTCGCCATTCTTCGTCTTCAAAGGTCGCTCCTCAATATGTTCCTCATCACCACCATCTTCGTCATCTTCGTCTTCATCAACAATATCAATAACTGGAGATTTGGAAGATTGGTCCACAATCGCTGGTTTATCGCCACTTCTCCCACTTGGACCATCGTCCAAATTGTCTTCAACCTTGGAATTCTCGCAAAATGTCACATCACGAGCTCGAATGATCTTCTTGGTCTCGAGCGACATGAGCCTGTACGCCTTGGTACCTTCACAATATCCAAGAAACACACATTTTGTTGCCTTGGCCTCAAGTTTGGTTCTTTGAGAATCGGGTACCTTTGCAAATGCGATGCATCCAAATGTGCGCATGTGCTCCACGCGGGGTGGCCTCCCACTCCACGCTTGCTCTGGTGTCATGTTTTGAACCGCACTCGTCGGGCATCGGTTGCGTGTGTACACCGCAGTCACCACCGCTTCCGCCCAAAGGTCCAAACCCAAATTTTGTGCATGCAACATACTCCTTGCCATTTCCACAATTGTTCGATTTGTACGCTCTGCAACTCTGTTTTGTTGTGGTGTATATGGCGTTGTGGTTTGTCTAGCAATGCCTTCTTTCTTCAATAACTCTCCAAATTGGTTGGACAAGAACTCGCCGCCATTATCCGATCGAAACACCTTGATCTTGTGCTCGGATTGCTTCTCAACCAACGCCTTGAACTCTTTGAACTTCTCAAAACACTCGCTCTTTGCTTTGATCGGATACAACCATATCTTCCTCGAAAAATCATCAATGAACGTCACAAAATACTTGCAACCCCCCATAGACGTGGTCTTCATTGGACCACACACGTCGGAATGCACAATCTCAAGAACCTTGGTTGCACGAGTTGCCCCATCAACTGGAAACGGTGAGCGTTGTTGCTTGCCTTCAATACAACCCTCACATGTGAATGAACTAGGCGCGACGTGTGATTGTGCAAGATCCATGCCACTTACCATTCCACGCAGTGCTTTCACACTCTTGACATTCAAATGCCCGAGACGACGATGCCACAACGCCAACTTGTCTTCGTTTGAACTCGATTGCACCAACGTTGCCGATTCCGCCGCGTGCATCTTGGAAAACTTGATTTGGTACAAGCCGTTGACTTCGTGTGTAATGGCCACCTCCTCACGACTTGGGGACAACACAAAACACCCTTGGTCGCTAAATTCCACTCGCAAATGCTTCATCACCAAATGTCGCACCGATAAAAGATTTGCCTTCAACTTGGGAACGTGGAGGACATCATGGATGGTAATTGTCTTCACACGACCCTTCACCTCGGTGTCTACGACGATGGATCCTTTACCCACTGCTTGAAGAACCGTATCATCACCCAAAATGACATTCTTTGGAGATATGACGTGATATGATTGGAAACAACTCCTAATGGGCGCCATGTGACTCGAGGCTCCCGAATCAACAATCCAATCGATCACACTACCATTGCATGACACGTGACTTGCCATCATTGCATACTCGTCCCCGTCATCACTACAAGAAGAGACGCTAGTCATAAATGCGTACTCATCACCTACATCGTTGACCTTTGTATTGTTGGCACTTTCCTCTCTCTTGCGTTTGTAGCAAAATTTTGCCAAGTGGCCCTTCTTACCGCAATAGTAGCATACCTTGTCTGTAGAGCTCCCACTCGCACCGCTCTTGGATTGCTTCGCCATAAGCGCCACGCTATCGCCACGAGTCTCGTTCTCTTTGCGCCGCGAGAGTTCATGCAACAACCGTGATGTCACATAATCAAGAGTGAGCTCGCTAATGGGCCTACTCTCCATAGCAACGATAAGATACTCGTACGACGGCGGCAAACTCTCGAGGAGCGTCATAACGATATCACCGTCGGTAATGTTGACGTCTGCGCCGTTGAGCTGATCCGCAAGAGCCTTGACTTTGTTGATGTGCGCCAACATGTCGTCGTTTTCTTCCATCTTGATGGTGAAAAACTTGCGCCTCAAAAACAAGATATTGACCAAGCTCTTTGCCTCATGAATATTGCAAAGCTTGGCCCATGCCTCGGCGGGAGTCTTGCACAACCGAATATGAGAAAGCTGGGAATCAGAAAGATTAAGAGCCAAAATTGCAAAGGCCTTTTTCTCTCGCCGAGTGTACGCAGTTCGTACCCTAGCCTCGGCGTCGGACGAAGGCGGTTCCTCACTACCCTCAACTATCTCCCACAATTCTTTTTCGGCCATGACCATTTCCATCTTGAATTTCCACAAGTGGAAGTTGACGCCATTGAACTTGTCTACAACCTTAGCACCTTCACCCTCAAATGTAGCCATATCCTTGATTGAAGGACGTACGCTCACAAAATTCAGCCCCTAGAAAGCTAAGAAAAATTGTTTTTATGATTTTTGACAATTTTGTGATTTGTGAAGCAAATTGCACACGTATGTGCTTCTAACGCCTCCAAACTAATTCCAAACACTAAATCAGCACCTTTGTGCTACACATCAACCTCACAACACTCAATCGTGATGGTTCTTAGTGAATTTGCACAAGATCATACCACAACACCCTAACTAGGAGAATTGCGCACTCGTTGGCTCAAATCCACTCAAATCAGCACCCTTGAGCTTCACAACATGTAATGCACCCTATGCACACCCTTGTGCCTTCCAAGGACTCTAAATCAATGCAAATTCAGCCCCTTCAAGTCCTAATTGCATTGAAATTCATCAAATCAGCCCCGTTGTGCATTCACTAACCCAAACTCTAATTTTGAGCACTCCAAGGGCATAACTCACATTCCAAACCCTTGTGCAAGAATTGCAATACCAAAATCAGATTGTAGACTCACCCCAAGAGCCTCAAAGCATAAAAGTGCCTTGCAACAACACAAGTGCACAAATTGAGCACAAATTGAGCCAATAAGCTCCAATAAGCTCCAATAAGCTCCAATAAGCTCCAATAAGCTCCAATAAGCTCCAATATACTCCAACAAGCACCAATAAGCTCCAAAGCTCCAATTCAGCCCTTGTAGACGTGTATAAACTCCAAAAGTGCTCCAAAGTGCTCCAAAAGCTCCAAATCAACAAATGATAGCTCCAAAGTGCGAATTCAGCCCTCCAACACGTAGATCAAAGGTAGGAAGATTGTAATACCTCCCAATGTCGAAATCAGCCCACCAAAGCTCGAATTCAGCCCTCCAAAGTTCCAAATTAGCGCTCCAATACTCCAAAATCAGCGCTCCAACGCACGACCTCCACACAATGAGCAATCTAATCTTTGACTCACGCAAAACACATGAGTGGGCCCATAACCTATTGAAGGTTAGATTAGAATGCCAAAGCCTCACACAAACACTTCGAATGCATAGGAAAGAGATGATCTTTACTCATGGGCTGCCCCTCTTAAGTAGCACACCCAAGGGAGTCCCCTTGGCAAACCATATGGGACATCAGCCCATACTCCACTCCTAGTACACTAGGATCAGCCCATATCACTTGGGAGACCCAATTCTCATTACTTCTAACTAGTACCACTTCTCTAGTTGCAAGTCTAGCTCATTCGCATCATCTACTCTAGCTAATGCGCATGGCTATGAGCAACTTCAGCCCACGCAATCATCCTACTTCAACAACAACTCCTTGAAGTTTCAATCATCCAATGTTAAAAAAATCCACATTTGACGCGCTAAGGAATAAAAAAGAAATTGATGTATTCAATTGGTATAAGGTGGTTATCCCATTTCCAACTGGCGCCTTAAACCAACAGCTAGGGGCATTTTTCACAATCAATGTTGCAAAGATGTTGATTGTAGCATGAGTTACTGTTGGTAATGGGTTCTCTCTTGTTGGTTTTAGTATATGTAAATGTGGTCATGGATTCGTTGTTGCTGGTTTAAACATCTTTAGTGTGTGCAATACTAATCTTCTTTAGACAGAAACAACTCTACCTATGTGATGTGAATGGCATGTGTCATGCTTCAACTTTGAAAATTTATAACTAATTCATTCTTCATTCAAATTTTTTTATTTCAACTTGTGTTGAAATCTAACTCTAAAAAAATTAATAATACTAAATAATATCAATGTCTCATATCCGTATTTCTTATTCAGTTGGGGTAACACACCTTATGATATACCAGCCTCACCAGTGGCCTCGCTCTCAGTTTTGTTTGTAAGCGATTCTAATTCTCATCCATCACTTGGATGACTTCCAGTAGATGAAAACCCCAGACCTAATATTCCCTTAATTCAGAGACTGAAGCTCAACCATTGGATCGATCATCGGACGGCCCGAATTCTCTCTTCTTCCCAATATGAACGCTGCTGCTCGGCTACCCAAAACATTCTTTCGCAGCGTCACCTCCGGCTGTGGCGGCCCTCCGGTACCCCTCGGAGCTCGCTCTCCTCTCGCTCTGGATCCATTAATTGCTTTGAGGCAGACTCGATTGATCTGTCGAACGTCGGGGTTTAGAGAATCGGGCGTCTTAGGGTTTGTTGTGATGTTGGGAGGGTTATAGGAAGGAGAAGATTGCTAGTTTATTTGTGAGGAGATTTCCCGAAGCGTTTGCTTTAGGTTTGTGATTTCAATGTTCGTCGTGGAGAGGACGGTGATGATTTTAATTAAGGTCTCGTTCGCCTGAGTACTATGTGCTGAGAATCTTAACACTGATGTCCTCTCTTCAGTATAATTTTCTTTTTAAGTTGAAAGACCGTGGACGATGACGATACAACGTAAGGTCTCGTTCGGCATATCGGCTCACAAGCCATGCTGACCATTCTAAAAAGATCACCACCCATAATCTGATGTCCTAGATATGCTTGTATGTGTTTAGGATTAGGGTTGAGAAGACGATGACGATACAACGTAAGGTCTCGTTCGGCATATCGGCTCACAAGCCATGCTGACCATTCTAAAAGATCACCACTCATAATCTGATGTCCTGGAAATGCTTTTAGTGTGTTTAGGGTTAGGGTTGAGAAGACGATGACGATACAATGTAAGGTCTCGTTCGGCATATCGGCTCACTAGCCATGCTGACCATTCTGAAAAGATCACCACCCATAATCTGATGTCTTATATTTTATCAAAAAATTAGATTAGTGCTGCGGAGGTGGAGACGATGACGACACAATGAAAGGTCTCGTTCGGCATATCGGCTCACAAGCCATGCTGACCATTCTGAAAAGATCACCACCCATAATCTGATGTCTCCCCTCCGTTGAAGATTGATTTCGTATCCTCTGTTGACTATCTGTTTTACTCACTGTTTTCAAGTTAATGGTAACTGAATTGCTCTGTTTTAAACCGAGTGAGACCATGTATAAAAGGGGAAACCCTAATATGACATCATTCCATTCCTCTTTGAAACGTTGGAATGAGGTTATTGGGAGCTCTCCTTGTGTGACATTACTGATTTCTGGTTAGCAGAGAACACTGGGTTTAAATCAATATTTTGAGTATTCACCTTACTGGTTTAAGGAGGCCTGTCTTACAGTACATTGAGTCAAGGACTGAGATATTTCCGTCAGCTCATCCTGCAATCAGAGACTAGTGAACTTTTGGATCTGTACACTTAACTTGCTATGGATGCAAGACTACTGTACACTTCAGCAAAACTTCATTGGCAGAAATATGCTCACTATGGAAGAAAATGTACGTTGTATTTACGATTGAAAACGATGAAATTACAGGATTTAAAAGAATTTATGGATAAATCATGGAATTGCGAAGAATTTTCGAAGAGGAAGTCTCTTGAATCATTTAACTTAACTACTTAACCCTTAAACGCCAGCAGAGCCATTTTGTGGCTTTTGGATGACTGAAAAGGCTTGTTTCTCAACAGAAAAAGAGGTTTTTCATCCATTTCTGTCTGTGCACCTCCTTGCTACTCTTCTACACAGCACATGCATGGGAGATATCCACCATGGGACTTAATTTGGAGCCTTCATTGGAAAATAAGTGGTAGAAACGGATCTCCATGTCATGTATTTTGAATCATTTGACCTTTTCTACAAAAATTCAATTTAAACCATGAAGATGGCGTTTGTTGTATATGAGCTTAACTAAGAAAATGAAGTTTATCAAGTCCACTTTTGACTCCATCTTGAATTTTTGGAAAATTACTAATATTAAGTATTTTATAGCAATTGCAAGTTCAACACTTATTATCATAGAGGTACCTTTTACTAATTTTAGAGACACGGATGATTTTCATCCACCATTATGTACTTCAATGTAAGTCAGACCTATGGAAAAAAAATTGGAATTTTTGAGTATATTTTCTAATTTATATGAATTTTCTTAAGGATTTCCTTAAAAAAATCATAGTAATTTCAGTTTTTTTGGAAAAAAACGGAAAAAATTACTGCACATAGAAAATGTAAGGTTTCATTTAGGAAAAATATTTCAAAAATAATATCAGTCAATTTGAGTGAAAAATAGAGAAAACAGAACAGTCCCTATGACCATTCTGAATCCATGGCCATAGGCCCGGCGTTTAAGGGTTAACTCTTAACCCTTTAACCCTTTAGCGCGCCGGCGTCCAGATTCTGGACGCTGGATGAATTTCAGCAGCTCGATTTTTGTAGGTACCGGATGTTTTTCATCCATTTTTTATTTTTTTCATTCTTGTGCTAGTTGAATACCATTTGTACGGTATGGATCTTCCAAATAAGATAATGTGAATTTTTGAATATTTACAAAAGTGATTAATGTCAAGTTTCAATCTTAGTTCAAAAAGAAAGACCTTAAATATGATTTTCCATAGTAAGTAGAATCAAATAATGGAAACCATACCATCTCGTAGTGCATGTCATTCTAATTTCATTACAATATTTAAAAAAAAAATTGTGTTAATTTTGGATTTTTAATTGAATTTCAAGAGAAAACCTTGCAAAATTACTTTAAAAATATTAATAATAAATATGATGAATCCAACCGTACGGATGTTATCTACACATTGACATTTACAACTTTGTTTTGTACATCAACTCCATTTCCGTTTTTCATCAACCATTTTATAACAAATCTTTGAAAACAGTGTTGAATCGGGACCTTAAAGGGTTAAGGTCCCAATTTAAGGTCCCAATTCAACATTGTTTTCAAAGATTCATTATAAAATAGTTGATGAGAAACGGAAATAGAGTTGATGTACAAAGCAAAGTTGTAAATGTCAATGTGAAGATAACATCTGTACCAGTGATCTCAAAACTGGCTAAAATTAGCTGGATTTCTACCCCAAAATGGGTCTGCTAAACATAGAAAGAAAGAAAATGATTTTTTTTTTGAAATGTAGCGAGAATGCTCATCATGTTATAAATATGTAGCAACTTCATGAGGTGATATCCGTGGATATCATCATGGTATCACCTTAATATATCAAGGGTATTACCGGATATTATAGAGGTATTGTGAGTATTGTATGCACTGGGTAGCAAAAGTAGATACCATTTATGTGGGAGGTCGCATAATGTTCTAAATATCATAAAGTGGTTTTGAGATCACTGATTCGTACGGTTCGATTCATCGTATTTATTATTAATATTTTTTAATTAATTTTGCAAGGTTTTCTCTTGAAATTCAATTAAAAATCCAAAATCAACACAAAAAAATCAAAAAATATTGTAATGAAATTGGCATAACATGCACTACAAGATGATATGGTTTCCATTATTTGATTCTACATATTATGGAAAATCATGTTTATAGTCTCACTTTTTGAACTAAGATTAAAACTCGACATAAACCACTTTTGTAATTTTTCAAAAATTCACATTATCTTATTTTGAGGATCCATACCGTACAAATGGTAGTCAACTAGCACGAGAACTAAGAATTTTTTGGATGGATGAAAAATATCATCGTATGTGGTGAAAGGACAAGTCGCAGATCATCCATCGTTCAGGATCTGGACGCCAAAGCGTCTAAGGGTTAAAGGTCTAGAGAGCCCTTTTTGACCAGTGTTATACATCAATATTTCATTGTGTTTAGCATGGTTTCTCACCTCCTATGGGTTGAAGATTTGAAGTGAAGTTAAAATTTATGTCGACATGATTTTAATGAGGTATCTCAATTAAATTTTCCCAAGGCTAATATGGGTTGAGATTTCCCAACATACAAACATATACACATTACACATTACAATCTATACATCAAGGAAAGTTGTTTTGTTTGTTATGTTGAAATCTCCCTAACAGCAAGGGCAACCCCCCCCCCCACCCCCGCAAAGTCGCATTCTTGGTATTGTCGGAAAGCTCTTGACGAGGACGGGTGCACAGAAGTTATGCATTTTTAATCAAATTTTGTCACCATAATTTGAATTAAATTGTAGATAAATGATTCTAAAAAGAAAAAGCACGGGGAACATCTGGGCCAAGGGCACAAGGCCACATTAATGCCAATGAAAGAACGACCATAGACACACATTACTGTACTCAGAGAACTAATCAGAGAACTATTCAAGATGTGTTGCTACTCTTCCAGTTTTGATTAGTCCTTGTCTTCTTTTCCTCAATTAACAAAAGGCATCAAGACACTTTTGCACGAAAACAACCCACCTGCAACAGTATGCTAATTTTTTTTGCTTTAAGTGAAAACCTAACTACCATGGACAGTGAGCAGAGCTTAATCAACACACAATAAGTGCTTGCAATTGCACTTTCTACGTGATCATACACCACCGTCACTAAAACTCTTAATCACTCCTACTACCTTCAGTTTAAGTGTCAAATCCTAAGCTCAATCATTGCAACAAATTATACATATCATCAATCCCTCAAAACTCGTCTCGTCGAAACATGGATTGGAAAAAGAGAAGAGTGATCATCCAGACCTCCTCACTATCACCATCACCCTAATGAACATACCCATTTCAAAACTCACTCTGTACAGTTGGGTACATTATGCTTACAATTTTTTTTTTTAGTAATCATTGAAAGTAGGTAGATCCTATATCAAGTGGCTGCATTGATGCTTTGAAGATTGCAAATATGGTAAGAAAAAATTCCTACCAATAGAGGACTGGAGTAGGAATGTCCCTTTCAATTTGTAGGTCCATGGGTGCCATATCAAGCATATTACAATTTAGAGAAGGGACTCTGTTTTTATGAGGAAGGAGTCAAAAAAATTTGTAAGCAACTTGTACCCGACTGTACTCTCAAGAAATGTGATTATAAAGAGTTCTAGAACACGCTCTGTTGTCACAAAACTTCATATAATCACTGAGCACCTAGGGTGTGACATTAAAGAGTTGTGGGATGCAACAAGTAAATGCAGTGCCATTGCACTTGATTAATGAACATACACCAACACTAAAACTCATAACCACTCCTACTACACGGTATCTTCAGTTTACCGAAATCCTACCCTCGATCATTGTAACAACTACATAACATCAATCCCTCAAAATTCATGTCATCGAAACATGGATTGGTAAAAAGAGAAGATTGGTCATCATTTACACTCAGACCTCCTCACCACCACCATCACATAAATGAACATACCCAATTCTAAACACCTTCTTCACTAACTTCTTCAACATTCTTTTTCTTTTCATACAACGCTCTGTCTAGAAGTCGATGGGGATGGGGTCGTGGCCGGCGGGTGGGGCGGGCGAGATGAAGACGCCGTCGTAGAGGAGCGCGGCGAGCGCGGCGCCGAGGAAAGGGCCGAGCCAGTACACCCAGTGGTTGGTGAAGTCCCCGGCCACGAGCGCGGGGCCGAACGAGCGCCCGGGGTTCATGGACGCGCCGCTGAAGGGCGCGCCCACGAAGATCTGCGCCAGCACCGTGAAGCCGATGGCCAGCGGCGCGATCACGCCCACCGTGCCCTTCGACTTCGGGTCCACGGCCGTCGCGAACACCACGAACATCAGCGTGAACGTCAGAATGGCCTCCATCACCACCGCGCCCGTCGTCGTCATGCCCGCGCCGATCGCGTGGCGCGCCACGTCCTCGCCCGTCGTCACCGTCTTCAACACCCACGCACCTGCATTGTGCTCCATCAATCACAGATTTTACCGATCATCAACACAATTAATGTGCCCTGTAATCTGACTGATCGACAACTGAACTGGTTCTTGCGTTACAGAAATAACTGTCCTCGATTTCAAGATTATTGCAGTGTAACTAAGGCCCACTTTATGCACAAGCTGGGGCTGGATGGAAGGTCGGCCCATTTCAATCCAGTCCAAGTTTGGAGTTTGAGCCAAGGAAAACCTTGTCCCCATTTCATCAATCTGGTTGAAGATTTGGTGCCAAAATCATGCCACATAGGACGCCACATAAGAAAAATTGCTTGTTCCGGCCCAGCCCTAGTATAAACCATATTTGAAAGAATCAAATGATCTTATTGGTTGAAATTTGAAGAGTTCAAGCTGGCCCTCAATCCAGCCTCAAGTATAAAGTGGGTTTAATTCAGAAACGCCATATTGGTTATTTTGGCCAATACCTGTTATTTTCTACTGTAACTAGTAACCTGTGTAGCTTGTAAAAACAACATTCAGGAACCGTAATGTTTGTCGAGCTACTCCTCTAACTTTGCAAACAAACGTAACAATTACAGTAGTGCAATTACCATGTTCGTAGCTAACAAAAAGCTCACTCTTGAAATTGCAGTTCTTACAGGAACACAGAGAAAATAGAGTTCTGCCTCCACTCAAGTCAACTTCCAGGACAACTAATGTATGTGCAGTAATCAAATCATCAAAGCGTCGCAAGAATGATTAAACGAAACCTACACAGCCATCTGAACGAAGGGGTATACTGCTGGAATCAAATATTAATAAGTGCTACGTTTGTTGGCAACTTAGCCCTGCGAGCTAGCTAGTAACGCAAGGAACGTCACAACTTGTTATTTACACAACATTTATAGGAACCGTAATTTTCGTCTAGCTACTACCCTAAATTTGCTCGCAATCAGTGTATGATCCTAGTAGTGCAATTGCCATGTTCTTAGATAACAAAAAGTCCAATCTAGAAATGAGCAACGTCAAGCAGTTCGATTCTTACAGGAACACAGAGAAAATCGAGTTCTGCCTCCATTCGACTAATGTGCAGTAATCAAATATTCATCAAGAATTATCAAACAAAATCTAGCTACACAGGGATCGATCAGACACAGTTTAAAATTCTGAACGTACCTGCAGCGGCGCCGAGGAGCTGCGCAACCCAGTAGAGCACGAGGCGCACGACGGTGATCTTGCCGGCGAGCGCCAGGCCCAGGGACACGGCGGGATTGACGTGGCCGCCGCTGATGTTGGCCGTCATGGCCACCAGAATGGCCAGGGCCATGCCGTGCGCGATGGCGATGAGCAGCAGCCCGCCGGCTTCCAGGTCGCCGGCGGGGTGGATCTTCTGGTACGACATCACGGCGCCCACGCCGATGAACACGAACAGAAACAGCGCGATGAACTCCGCCAGCGCGCCCTTCAGCGCGTCCGCGCTCGCGGCCTCGTCCGACTCCCCGAACGCCAACTTCGCCATCGCTCCTGCAATCTCACTTGCAAATTCTGAAGGAATGTACGTGAGCTTTCCAAGAGTGACTGAGGGGCTCTAAATGATCTGGAGTCTGGGATTCAGTGCTCATGGTTTTATACAACCTGATCGAGTCTGTGCTTCAGTGGCATGAATCAGGGGAAAGAATTTCATTTTCTAATTTTATATTTCATTTTTAAAATGCCCATGTGATTGGTAAATTTCATTGTCATAGTGTCCGCACTGCAGAACTTTTTGGTACTGTACCTTTAAGTTTGATTTGCAGTGACTGCACTCAGAACTCTTTAACGTCACTCTTTGGCAAGTAATCACTAACTTACTGTCAGTAGTATCTGAAAGGGAATACTTGGATGCCAGAGCATGGTTGACACTACACAGGTTCTACGAGTTTAGTAAACTATCTTCATTAAGGTAGGAGGCTCTAAGGGCTGTGAATTTATGAGGCCACAGGGAGAACTAAGTGTGATTTTTCACTGAAAGACAAATCCAAGCAAAGACCAGCATACTTTGAATCAAAAAAATTGGATGTTCCTAAAATTAGTTAAAATTTTCTGAAGTTAACCCTTAAAGGTCAGTAGGGGACCATATACGATCACATATCTTACTTTTAACATACACAAAATGTACTAAAATTTAGCAAGACATACACCTTTGGATTGAATATCCTTCAACTAACATCTTTCATTTCGAGGTCCTTTCAATACCTCATCCTTATCATGCTCAAATACGACACCATACAGGTAGAATACATGCCCATTTTGCAACTTTTAAAGCATGTAGTAGGTGCAATAATGATCTAAATTAAAATTGTCATGTGTCATTGGATCGGGCTCAACACAAGTACAAACTTTCGTTATTAGAGTATACATCAATTCTTACACCTTGTATGTCAAATACACAAAAAACACCATGTTGCAACCAAACTGTGGCTTCTCAGACCTTTAAGGGTTAAAATGACGTGGGTTCTAAAGTGGTACCGTTCACCATGGGTACATCCAAAATTTCAAAAATGTTTGTCCTTGGTAGAGTGCGGATTTAGAACTGTGACGGGTTTAGAGCCCTCTACCTTACTTATACAATCCTAAATATGTTACTTTTACATGCATAGAATGGCGTATAATCACGTGGATTTTAGGCCCCTGAGCTGTGATATTAAAGAGGTATGGGTGTACTTATAAGAAGGTCCGCAAGGGAGCTTTTGCATGATTCATGCTTCTTGCAAAAGATTGAATTTGTACCCTGCACCATCTGGTATGGCGACCGCTTTGTATTAGAGTAAGGTCGATTTTCCATTGACAGCTGATTGATTTTATATTGCCCTTGAATACCGGTAATTCTTTCATGACCTACTGTATACTGTACCCACTGTACTCCAAGAGCAGGTCCACAAAAAAAAACTTCTAAAAACAGAATTTATTAAAAAATATTAAAAATATGGCAAAAAAAAGAGAATCTTGAAAAATATTCATATAATAATGCATTTGTTAAATAAAATCTTTTAAAAATTAAATTATTTGACAGGCATGTGTTGAACTTGCTATGTGGGTACACTACTACTTGTCCTCCTAAATGTTTTTGATGTCCTATAAAAAGTTGAAGCTTGAAATGGACATTGTATAAGAGCCACTTCCCATAGGAGCTCTTGCAGAAAATAAATTGTAATTGATTTAGTGTTCAATCTCCTCTCATTTTCCTTTAATAAAAGTGACAGCATGTCCGTGAAAAACAACGGCCTTGAAAAAAAGTGTCAAACTCGTTCAATTGCTTTAGCACCCGTTCTCCAATTCAAAGCAAAAACTATAATTAGTTTCTTTTCTTTGGAGACAGCAAGCACAAGTCTCTCATGGTTAACGAAGATTGACATTGAGGAATGAATGAGGACTTACAAGTTAATCCCTAAACGTCCAATCGTACAGAAATTTCAAATTTTATATAAAAATGTTGGTGACCGCAATCATAGATCTAAATGTATGGATAGAATCAAAAATTCATAATGTACAACTTTTATTCATATATCAAGTTCAAAAATTTCCTTTAAGTTACATTTTGAAATTTTCTAAATCTGGAAAGGGTGAGGACATTTAGGGATTAACTCACTTGATATAAGGTACACCAACCTATTTCCATTATGTTTTCAATTCAACCCTCATGTTTTGAACTATACATTGAACTATACATTCCAATTCAAAAATGTTTATTGTTGGTACATAATTGGAAACTTGGTAGAAGTAAGTTGGTGTACGTTATCATGTAAAGGTCCAGAGATCCCTTTCTAACGAGTAATATACACCAATATTCCATTGAATTTGGCATGGTTTCATACCTCCTACATGTTTGAGATAATAGAGAAATTCGTAAAGTCCTGAAATCTCAGGCTTCCGGTATTGGGTCAGTAAAGATTCTGGCTCATAAGACAATAAAAGTAGGAGTGTTGGGCTCCAAAAATAAAAACCGATGAGTTATATTTCCGGTAAGTAAAGTAGGGTGAGTGAGTTTGCTCTCGGGTCAAGGCGCGCCACCGAGTATGGCGCCGGGGCCCGCCCATTAATGCACCACAAGGACCAACAATAGAGGCCGGCAAGGTTTGAACCGTGGACCTCGTGGCCCCCAAGTGCCTAGTGGACTACCAATGTTAGCCCGGCACACCTCTTATGAGCTTGTGTGAGTGACTATTCGGATAACTGAAACATACATGATGCGGGACTCAACTGTGGATCATTGGTCCTCTTACTTTGCGAATTTCTCTAATGAATGAAGTTAAAATTCACATTGGTGTGATTTGAATGAGTTGTTGGGATGTCGATTTGGAACTTTCTATTTACAGCAAATGTCAATTTTACGCCAACGTATCTACTATCCCTATTAGCCCTTTACGGGTTATACTGATCACTTCAGATACAAGGCTGCCACCCAATTACGCAACTCTGACAACTGAAGACAAACTGAAAACTGTCAGTAACAGAAAAAATAAAATTTTGTGCCGACCCTTGCCAACCCTGCCCTTGGCTGCCTTTGCCGCCCCTCTACGTGTCTTTTGTACCCTTCTGCCGCCCCTCTCTCTGCATTGTTCACAATTTGCTTGAAAAGCATCCAACAGTATCTCATGTTATGATAAAAAAAATCCTCTCATTAGCAGTGATCTCAAAACTGGCTAAAATTAGCTGGACTTCTACCCAAAAAAATGGGGCTGCTAAACATACAAAGAAAGAAAATGAATTTTTTTTTGAAATGTAGCAAGAATGCTCATCATGGCATAAATATGTAGCAACTTCATGAGGTGATATTTGCGGATATCATCATGGTATCACCTTAATATATCAAGGGTATTGCCAGATATTATAGAGGTATCTTGAGTATTGAATTCATTGGGTAGCAAAAGTAGATACCATTTATGTGGGAGGCCGCATAATATTCTAAATGTCATAAAGTGGTTCTGAGATCAATGCTCATTACCATTACCATAGTCGGAATGAAAAATAATATTTTATCAAAAGAGAAGCCCAAATCTTTAGGAAATGATTTTCTAAAAAACTTTTGAGTTTGAATGTTGAAAATGAGAATCTTGAAGAATATACACAAAATCTAGCATTTGTTGAAAAGTAATTTTCCACAAATAGTAATTATTTTGACCTTGACAGCTAGGTATGATAACCTCTAATGGACAATAAGTTTTCTTTAGATTTTTTGAGGATTTGAGATCATATAGTTGATTTTGAATGAGTCTCTTTGAAATTATCATCTAAAATGCTAACTTTGTGAAAATATAATTTTTTTTATTTGCATTGATGATGGACCCAAACAATTTGGGGCTCGGAGATCTTATTTTTTACAAAGATGAGTCAAAGTTCAATGACTATGTCGGGTAGGTTAAAAAATAAATTGTTGCACTTTTACTCCTATAATCACGTGATCTATAAAGGATATTCAATGTGAATTTTTTCACAATTTTTTTGTAGTAGTTTAGTACAATTTTGTTCAATTGGTTTTCAGAAGGTTCTTTGGCCCCTCTTTAGAACACCTTATCAGTTATCACCGTTCCCGAATCATTGTAGTAAATACCCGAATCATGGCCATTATTCTCAAATCAATGTAACAAATACCTGAATCATGTCAAATTCACATCATATTTAGATAAAGATTGAGTGGTGAGACATTGTATTTAATGTTAAAGCTTCTACAATACTACTGTTGAAAAGGATGGATTCCACTAAGTGCTGAAGAACCTAATGTTCAATTATTGTTATATTATTAAATTTTCCATTTTGTTTAATAAACTGGACGGAAAGGACAATTTTGGACACTTTTGTGAATAACATGCTCATTTTGGGAGTTAAATATGCAGATTTAGCATTGACCCAAAGTTGACCACAAATTCCATACTGATTTTGCATAAAATCTCTCCACTAAGGTTGGATAACCCATTACCACCACGACACCTAAACCCACCAACTTCTACACCCCTCTTTCACTTTAGGGTGGAAATGTAAGCTTTCATTACATGACTTATGCATGAATGGCTCAAAAGTTAAGTCATGTACCAACAACTTACATTTCCTCCCTAAAATGAAGGAATGGTGTAGAAGTTGGCGGATTTAGGTGTGGTGGTGGTAATGGGTTATCCAACCTTAACTTAAATCCATCTATCTAAACTTGTCATAAGTGTGATTTGCAAGAGAAAAAAGAATCCTGTATTCCTGCAGGTGGGTTTATGCTTTTGATACCGTACTGGCGTACTCTGATAAAAAAAAATCACTCGGTGCTGAATGGACTGTCCAGCTGAAGCACGAAACGTGTCGAACAAGGGTAGGTGCTAAACTGGAATACCTGGCCGACAACTTGTCATCCAATGTATTGCCTCCACGTGTACCAATGCAGATGCTAGTACAGTAAGGTAGAGGAAACTTTTAACACCACTAAGTTTGGATGACCTATAACCACCAACTTAAGCTTGTCGACCTATTTATAGTGCTTCTATATGTGGTAAGATTTTTTTTGCGAATTCAAAATAGAATTTCATGAATATTGTAATTGTGGCAACCATTTATTTTTTCATATTGAAATTGTTACAAATTTTCAAAGTAGAAAGTAAGTCGTGATCCATTCCTTGACATATAAAACTCCTTACTTTTGTGCTAATGATCACTTGTGAAAGTACCCATCATTGTGAGCACAAGAGATTAAAAATCAAAAGCTGTGAAAATTGAAAACTACTCTACTGATAACCAAAAGTCGAGTTGGCTGCAACCTAAAACTACTACGACCAGCTAGAGATATGTTCACAACGTTTACGTATCAGATACTGCCACTTACATAACTTGGCATGTTGAAGATATGTTCACGACGTCGATCCATATTGGCAGCTTAACTTGCCAAAATCCGCTCCTTCCCTTCCCCAATTATAAACTGACTTCCCAAAAATTACAGAAATGGGGTGGGCAGCTGGCGGTTTTGGGACACATAAAACAACCGGTTCCTAGGTTGGTGGTGGTAATAGATTATCCAACCATACACATAAAACCACAAATTTCTACACCCTTCTTTCATTCAGGTAGAAAATGTAGGCTTTTATTACATGATTTATGCATTATTCGCTCAAAAGTTAACCCTTTAACGTCCCATTTCAACATTGTTTTCAAAGATTTGTTATAAAATGTTTGATGAAAACCAAAAATGGAGTTGATGTACAAAGCAAAGTTGCAAATGTTAATGTAAAGATGACATTTGTACGGTTGGATTTATCGTATATATTTTAAATATTTTTTGATTAGTTTTGCAAGGTTTTCTTTTGAAATTCAATTAAAAACCATGAATTAATGGAATTTTTAAAGAATATTGTAAAAAAATTGGAATACATTGCATTAAGAGATGGTATGGTTTCGATTATTTGATTCTAATTATTTTCTAAAATCATCTTTAAGGTCCCACTTTTTGAACTAAGAATGAAACTTGACATAAACTACTTGTGTCGTTTTTCCAAAAATCATAATACCCTACGACGTGGTCGGTTTCAACATTAATTAATTACTTCTTGTCCCAAAGTGCCACATATCATCTTGTGATTGGTTAAGGGTGACGTGGACCGCTCAAAATTTGATGTGGAAATTCAATTTTGACACCTGGTTGTTTGTATTTAATCCTCATACACGGTAACCTATTTTGAAGATCCAAACCATACAAATGATAGTCCACTTGAACAAGAATCATGAGAAATTTTGGTGGATGAAATTTTTTCAATTCGGATGTACAATTTGAAGAGTTTGAATTTGTTTGCCGTCCAATATGTGGACGCAGGCGCCTCAAAAGGTTAATTCATGTACTGACAACTTTCATCTCCTCCCTAAAATGAAGGAACGGTGTAAAAATTGGTAGTTTTAGATTTGTGTTGGTTTAACCCTTAAAGACCTACCCGACCCTATAAGGTTGATGGATGATTTCTTTCATCCATATTTCCTTCTTTATGAACCTTTTCATTATGAAACATATTTTTAGAGATACTTCAACAAGTTGTTGTCCTATACAAGGGTTGGATTTGGTGTTATTAAAGTACATAGTTCTTTAAAATTACAAACTTGCAATTATATGAAATTTTGACCAAATCAAAATTGCGTTGACTTTAGTTCAAAAGTAGCCATGCAAAAATGAGGTCATAAATTTAAGGAACACAAAAATTTCAAAAAATCACCAAGTTAAGAGTATCTCGTTTCAAATCCGTTTCAACACTTTTTACTCAAAAATCATTAATATTTTTTTTGTAATCAAATTTAGAAGAGAATTTAATTTTAACTTTCGAATTTTATAATAAATTATTGGTGATAACATTGGTGAATCTAACCATATGGATGGAATTTAAAATTCAAAATGTGCAACCCTCATTTGTATAGCAATTTCAAAATGCTCCTTCAAACAATACTTTATAATGGATTTTTTCAAATTATCAATTCTAAGGACACCTTATGACCTTTAGAGGTTAATTCCTAAGCGTCCCTAGTTTTTTGGTGCTTAAAATCATCATTCTTTTTTATGTGTTATAGATCTAAATGTGAGTGAGGTATAGGGATCTGAACCGTACAATCTTGTAATGTACATGTTGTAGATCATATGGATCATATTTGGAGTCATTTGATCATATAAACTGTAAAATTATTGTTTAAGTGTTAAAAAAGGATGTTGGTATTTTCCTAGCAATACAATTAGAGGTGAAATTCATTTTCAAAATTACGCAAATGAAAAACCTTTCAACTATAAAGTAGTTCAAAATCATCATATAAACACATTGGTACTACAAAAAACTCTTGAAAAAAATTTAATGTGCCCTAAAATGGCATTGCAATGTCAAAAAGTAGACTTGTGCACTAAAATGACTCCCAAACATTCAAAACAACATAAATTGACATGAAAATTTTACCATGATAACTAGACTTTAAGGGAAATCGAACCCAATAATTTTTGTTAAAAACGAACATGGGATGAAGGTGATACAAGCCCTCAAAGACTGTCCAAAAACAACCCCTACTTTCAAATGATCATAAAAAATTCAATACATCATATAGTCAAACTTTTAACCCTTTAACGTCCTAATTCAATACTAATTTTGAGATGCATTATAAAATGTTTGATGAATAAAAAAAATAGAATTGATGTACACAACAAAGTGTAAATGTCAATGTGAAGATCATATTTATATGGTTGGAATTTATCCCAAATTAACAAAAAATACAATAGAAATGAATTGTTGTAATGAATTTGGAATAACATGCACTACGAGTTGGTATGATTTCCATTATTTGATTCTACCTTTTTTGAAAAGTCATGTTTAAGGTCTCACTTTTTGAACCAAAAATGAAACTTGACATAAACCAATTTTGTTATTTAAGAAAAAAAAATCACAATATGTTATTTTGAAGATCCATACTATACAATGATAGTCAACTAGTACAAGAACCAAGAGAAATTTGGATGGATGAAAAATTGTACAGGATGTAGTCAAGAGAAAGGTTGCAATTCGTTCGTTGTCCATTATATAAACAGAGGCATGTCAAAGGGTTAACTTATTATTTCAGAGTGTCTACATTTCAAACTCTTAGTTTATTACCTTCACTTTGCCTCCATTGTTGAAGATGTGTACTTTTAACTTAGACATGGTTGTCAATTGATATGAAGAAGGTTTCTAATGCATAGATTGCATGTGCATTGATGAGAACATGAGAAGGGTTTGAATCTGTTAGTCGTTCACTTTCTGGACGCCTAACGCTTAGGGTTTAACCCCTAAATATTCCAGCGTCCAGAAACAAGATTACAAACAAATTTGAAGCCCTGTAACTTTCTCATAAAACCTCGGATGATTTCATCCAAGTCATCTTTGAAAGCCTATTAACCCTTTGACGCGCCTGCGTCCAATATATGGACGACGAATAGATTGCAACCTTTCCCATCATTACATCCTGTACAATTTTTCATCCATCCAAATTTCTCTTAGTTCTTGTGCTAGTTGACTATGATTTGTACGGTATGGATCTTCAAAATAACATATTGTGATTTTTCAAAAAACAACACAATTAGTTTATGTCAAGTTTCATTCTTAGTTCAAAAAGTAAGACCTTAAACATGATTTTTTTAAATAAGTAGAATCAAATAATGGAAACCATACCATCTTGTAATGCACGTTATTCCAATTTCCTTACCAATTTCTTTTACATAAATGTGTTAAATTTGGATTTTAAAATGAATTTCAAGAGAAAACCTTGCAAAATTCATTAATAAGTATTAATAAATAATATGATGAATCCAACCGTACAGATGCAATCTTCACATTGACATTTACAACTTTGATTTGTATATCAACTCCATTTTTGTTATTCATCAATCATTTTATAACGAATCTTTGAAAACAGTGTTGAATCAGGACCTTAAAGGGTTAAATTCTCTACCAATTACAATAAATCTCTTGTAATGGAGAGTTGTTGATAATATTGGAGAGGCATCCAACTACAAATATGTCTAATTTGTTGGATAGATTTTATGCTTGCAATGGTCTTCTCATGTATACCTTATGTACATCTGAGCCATGTTAATATCTACTTTTGAGGCTAGAATCTACTTCTGTTCAATGGGTTGGTACGTTTAGGAGTTAAGGAAAAGAAGACTAGGACTGATCAATAACTGGAAGAGTAGCAACACATCTTGATTAGTACTCTGAGTACAGTAATGTGTGTCCATGAACATTCTTTCACTGATACTAGTGTGCCTTTGTGTTGTTGGCCAAGATATTTCCTGTGTTTTCGATGCTTGTTTTTTTTAGAATTATTTATTCATAATTTAATTCAAATTATGGTGACGGAATTCAATTAAAAATGCAAGATAAAAAGTTTTATAACACTAGGACAATGTTAAGGTGTTTGTCTTTGAAAAATTCTCCTCCGTGGAGTTTAACTTGAATTGACATGATTCAAGTTGGGTTAGAAAGTAGACTTGATTTCCTATTTGAAAATATCTTTTAGTTTTTATAAAAACATGTTATTTATCTTGAGCAACACGTAAAAAAAGGGCAGCGGTCATAAAATGGTCGTTTGGTCACATAGGGGTTAAACAACAATACGTAAAAACTTGATAGAATAAACAATTTAAATGAAACAAATTCCAATAGGTATTTAGGAGTCTTATGATCTTTGTGATTTTAGCCAATTATTCCATAATCCAAAGATAAATAAACAATTTTGTATATTTTTTGAAATATTGAAGTTCATTAATTAGATGTTGAATATATAATTGTATATGATGAATTTTAGGGATCCATTTATATAAATTTGATCTAAAATTCATAATGTATAATCTATTTTTCTAAGTCTATATATAATATATACTTTATCATGCATTTTTTTCACACATTTACGAACTTGATACTTTTGCAAATTGTTCCAACACTAACACTATCCAACATTCTATATTTTCCTAAATTTTTGTGAACACATTTTTAGTGATTCAATGACATATTCTTATATGAAATTTTATTCTAAATAGGTGAATTCCAAAAAACATTAAATTTTGACACTCCTTACTCATTTTGCAATACTTTCTATATTTGGAAAGACTACTTTTGCGTCTCCTCGGCACTTAAGGGTTTAGGGTAATATTTTTATTTATATAATTATGAAAAAATCAGTGTAAATTGGTTTAACAATAAATTATATAAGAAAAATACCAAAAAATATAATGTATTACTCTTGTAACAATATACATTATATTTTTCTAGTATTTTTCTTATATAATTTATTGTTAAACCAATTTACACTAATTTTTTCATAATTATATAAATAAAAATGAATTTTATAAAATTTTCAAAGTTTATTTTGGTAAAAATCATAGTAATTACAAAACGCTTATAATAGTATGATTTTTTAAAATGATAGTGATGAACAACATGGTGTAGGTGGCATGCTTTTTGAGCTTACATAAAAAGATATTCGATAGAAAAACATATTCTCTAGCGCATATTGGAATTTTAGGGTTTTGAGCTTTGAAGTGTTGTAAAAAAATGCAATTTTAACAATTATGAAGAATGCTAAAGTGGACTTCAAAGTAGAAGTTAGTCCATACACTTTCTTAGTTATGACCATTTTCATTTGAAATTATGAACTAGGTGAAAATTAGCGTTTGGCTGAAAAATGACCAAAGATGTCTCCATTTGGTTCCTTGCACGCTTAGGGGTTAAAGGCACCGGACCAAAGGCGGAGCCCAAGAATGGGTGCCTGATAATCAAAGGACCGTTGACACAATGAACTTTCTCTTCCATAATGTAGTTTAAAAATACAGCAAAATAAAGTAACTATATTTAAAGGAAGCATTTACGTTAAAGCGTGTATATCTATTGTAGTGTGACATTTCAATAGAAAAATGTCACACAACAGTAAATACACACGCTTTAAAGTAAAAGCTCCTTTTAAGGTATAATTACTTTATTTAGTATTATACAGGAACGGTGCATTCTATAGGAGCAATGCAATTCTCTTTAGGGAGAGTTCGAATTTAATAAAGTTATTTGTAAAGTCCCTCAAAACCCTTCTTTTTGACATGTAATTTGGAAAAGACATGATTGAATGGCATGATTTCACTGTAGACCCAGAATAGAACATTGGATAGATTCAAATTTTTATTCATAAAAATTTGGAGGGAGGGAGAAGAATTGGGTAGTGGGGACCGTGAGGAGGAGTGGTGTTAGATTGATGACGACCAGCTCTGGTACCAGCTCTGGTCCATGAAAAAAGGAGGACAAAAGACCGGATGTCTTTACAAATAACTCTAATACATAGAACTTTTTAAGAATGTGTTATGCATGTAAGCAGCTCCTATCTACAGAACAACCCAATTTGGCAAACCCCAAGTCAACTAGAAAAAACTTCATGTGTCAGTTTCTGTAATTTTAAGTTTTTTTTATAATTATAAATGTGTTTTTGGGAGTTTATTCATACAATTCATCATAGCATAATAGAGCAATGGAAGCCAACACCTTTTTGCAATGGGATCACAATTTAGTTACATCGCTACATTACTTTAAAAAATGAATCTAAATGAAGATTCTTTTTTGATTCAATTTTCAAAAGGGTGCTCCATTGCACTGCTCTGTTATGCTATGATATGCTTTTACTGATTTTTTCATAAAATTCTCCCAATTAATTTTTTTTGCACCGGTACCCTAATTCCCACATTCACCTCGAAGTGTCCATACTACAATTACACGGTCAAACCTCAACAAATCGTCACATTTTAAAGCATATTATATTTTTATGGTATTTCTCTCATATAAGTTATTGTTAAATGGATATACCTAGATTCTTTCATTATCATGTAAAAAAGTGAACTTAATAAGGCTTTTCATAGCTTTTTTCTTGTAATAATCATAGTAATTACAAAATGCTTAAAAAATATTTAATATTTTAGAGAAAATGTAAATAATAGTTATGGATAATTAACAATGCGTAGGTGGCATGCTTTTTGAATTTACATAAAAGGGAATTTGATAGAAAACTTCTTCTACAATGTGTATTGGAATTTTAGGGTTTTGAGCTTTAAATTGTTGTAAAATACGCAATTTTAACAAATTTTAAGAATGGTAGATTTGACTAAAAAGAAGAAGATTGCTCCACGCTTTCTTAATTGGGACCATTTTCATTTAAATTAGGAACTAGGTGAAAACCAACGTTTTACTAAAAATACAACCAAATATGGCCCCACGAGGCTCCTTCAACGCTTAGGGGTTCAAAAGTTTATAAGCTTGCTCACCTTCTTGTTATATTCCTCGTTCTTGATTGACAAAGTTGAAATACTGAGTGGAGATTCTAATTGATAAGCACATTTAACCTAAATTATTTTTCATAGGGTATCAGAAAAACCATAGGCTAATAAAAATACTTGTCTACATTGACATCAATTAACCCATAAAGTACAAGCAGTTTTTTTTTCCCTCATTTTTGAAGGTCATTTTCACAACTTACCATTCATTTTTTGAGAAATTTCTTTTCACTTATTATACCATAACACCATAGCAGGTTCGCCACCTGGCGAACGAATATTTATTTTTTTGAAAAATAAGGTTCGCCTCTCAAAAACTGAATTTCTCAATTTTCGTTTTTTAGCAAAAAAAATCAGTAAAAATGACCTTAAATAGCTTAGAAATAACAAAATATTTCAAAAACTAATTTATTCTATTTTCGTTTTTCTGTCTTCAGAATTTTCTATTTTTTACGTTTTTTTTTTTAGAATTATTTTAGGACGAACCTGCTATGGTACTACGGTAGTATACACCAAAATGAAGCAAAACATGAAATTCATTACCTAAATTGATCAAAATAGCAAATTTTTCATCGTTCCATAGTAGGTCATTAAAAATTGCTCCTTAGAACATTTTTGGGGATGATGGGATGAACTTCAAAGTAGAAATTTAAAAGACCAAAACAAAAGTATTCATTTGATACACTTTGACCAAAAATAACTTGATTTGGCAAAATCTCTTAGAATTATGCATGTTCAAAGTTTAGTTGACTTTAGGATATGCAATTTTTTTGGTGTGTATATCTTACTTAATATTAATTATTTTAAAAAACAAAGAACTCCAATAGATGGGTTGGGAAATTTGGAGCACCATGAACTTTTTTCCTTTGCTAAAATCATCATTCTGGAAATCAAATGGCAATTTCTAGACCTACTGGAGGACCCTTGGTCCTTCAAGACATGACCGTCAGTTTTACCATGTGTTGTCTAACCTTCAAAGGCAAAGGTAGCAAGATGTACCCTTGATGTGCCCCTTTTAAAGATAAACTCTATAAAATTGACCAATAGTGAATAACCATTGTCCATTAATCGATTTCCATTAACCCTTTAGTGTCCAGGATACTGTAGCAGCTGGGAGCATTGGATTTCAGTAGACTTTTCCACTATAATTGATATTACTAATAATAGAATGTATTAAATTAGAAAGTAGCCGTACAATTCTATTCTCAACTCGAGAGCACACATTTTATTAAAATTTGAGAATCATCCAATGGTGGGATTGGAAGATTATAGTATGTATTTGAACCGTATAATGCACATTCAAAGTTTGTTCTTAAAAGCAAAGGGAATTGTCAGTAGCTCCCAAACATCTTGCCTCGGGGAAGTCAATTACTGTAAATTTTGGGTACATGTGAGCTTGCATAGGGTATTTAATAGAGGGCTATGAAATAAATGGAATATTCTATAATTTATAGTACATTTAGGGTATATTCTAAGAATATTCTAAGAATATTCTCCAATTGGATTTAAAACACCCTATATTACTTCTATAAATTTATAATTTTTATCTCAAATGAATAAAAGACACCCTATATTTGTTCTCTCATAATTATCTAAATTCTTGACAGTGACTTCCCCGGGCATCCTGCACAAACACACAACACTTGTTACAAAGCTCAAAATTAATTGTCCTCGCAATCCATTCTTGATGTCCTCTTCACGTAGTTCAGTCTAATCTAACCTCAAACTCAGTAACTCACCAAGTACTACCAAAAAAATCTATAATATTTCTCTTGGGATTTTGAACATCCCTAAAGGAAACTCCATCTGTACTGTTTTTTAACAAACCACAATGCCTCTAAAATTCTTGAATCCAGATGAAAACAACCAAGTCAGAACCACAAAACCCTAGCATCCTAGCAGTAGTGTTCTTAACGTACAAAGCTAAATAAACTAAAAAGACAAGAAAAAGTGTTGCACTAGGTTACGAAGCTCATTCTTCCTCTTGGTACGAAGCTCATGCACTTTGATACTGGCTGCAACAACACAATTTGCACAGAATCAAACTCTAAAACTAATAGAACCACAACATGCCGCAAAAAGTTTCGGACCATTTGAGATGAAGGAAATAACAACAATGTTGGAAACAAAGGTGAAGGAGAGGTTAAGGATTGCGTACCCATTGCGGGTGAGCTTGAGGCGCAACCACGGTGTTGCTACTAGTTAAACATCCTTAAAAGAAACTCCATCTCTACGGCTTTGTAGCAAACCACAATGCCTCTCAAACAATAAAGTTCAATTCACAATAATTTAAAAAACCACTAGCAAAACATTGTTACCTTTTCAAACCAATAACTAATTAGGCGGCTCAATAACACAAGATTGAATGAAGTCACAACATTGTAAAAGCTTCTCAAGACCCTTCCTCTCAAAACCCCATGTGTACACGACTTCAAAGGACAAACCCCAACAAACTATCCCGCTAAGAATCCCAAGCACATTGTCCAATGAAAATGAGGTGGTCCAAAATGCAAATCTTTGGCGCTTGGAAAGGGAGTGGCTCTCGATGAGCAAAAACCCTATGGCTCTCAATGGTCACTCTGCTCCCCACGATTATATCCCAACCAACCTACCCTAATTCCTACTTAGAAACTCATTCCCACATTGCCTATCTGCACCAAAAAGTTCACATGTGGCTTCACCCCATTGACCAACGTAGTCGCTCATAATTGTTTTAGATGATTGTACCTCCTACCATTTTCTTTTTGTTTAGAAGTTCCTCAAGGCTTTTTAACATAAAAGAACAAGCCTTCTTAACAAAAAATCTGATTTTGCAAACTTTGGCATTACCAATTAAGGAAGTAGATCTGAGCTTTAAAAGCATATTAACAAGGTTTATGAAAGCAACTTTGAGATTATTCTCACGTCCACTTCTTGTTTCTCATAGTGGTAACGTGTTGGTGCGGATATATTACAATGTACGCCTTTCCTTATTATAGTTTTCTATTCAATCAAACAAACAAGTGAGTTAATAAATTGTATTTGTTGGGGATTTTTTTCTTACTTTTGATGGATGATTGGGCCATTCTATATCGGATACGTGTTGGTGAGACAAGTCTTCCATCTTGTTCCGTTGTCCCTTTTCAACATTGTTTGCTCCATTATCCCTTCATGTATTATGGTCGTTGTTAGTCCGTTGTTTCTTCCAAAACTCTTGTGCTAATTGGTCCTTGTCACTGATCCACCTAGCATCTCCTTGTTGGTGTCACATAGTGGTGTCTTGGGTTATCTTGCAACGCTTGGTGGCAACATTGTGTTAGTAAAAATGAGCAGATCGGTTTGCTTACAATCTTGTGTTATCAACACCGTAGTTTTCATTAAAAGTTGATCACATTCTTCTAAATACATTAGATTCCTTAAAATAATACATATCATGGTGCACAGGTACACCGCAATTTCATTCAAATTGCATGGAAAAGATGGCATTTATGTAATTTTAAGCTATAATTTCTTCCTATATTCATACAAGTTCCACATGAATTAATCAATCCGGTCTGAGGCCACATGTCAAAGTGGTGAAGGGTTACCTCAACCTGCTCCCATTTCTTTGCAGGATTCACATACAACCTCTGATTGTAAAATTCCAAAACGTAGAGCTCTAGTCGCGCATTGTAAACTGAATTCAAAAGATCAAATCAGTTCAATGTTTGCATTCTCTGGTACGGTAGAGTAGCAAATTGCAAACCACTAGTCACAAACAACGGAGGACAAGAAGCAACAAAAAGGGGCAAACCATAGAGGGTAAGCAGCAAACCACAAAGGATAAGCGACAAACTACGGAGGACAAGTGGCAAGTTACCACAGAGGGCAAGCGGCAAACCACGGAGGACAAGAAGCGTCAAACTATAGAGGGTAAGCGGCAAACCACGGAGGGCAAGCGGCAAAACCTAGAGAACAAGCGGCAAACCCTAGAGAACAAGCGGCAAACCACTAAGAGCAAACCACGGAGGACAAGAAGCGGCAAACTACATAGGGTAAGCAGCGAACCACGGAGGGCAAGCCGCAAACCCTAAAGAACAAGCAGCAAACCACTATGAACAAACAAACAAACCAATGAGGACAAGAAAACGCAAACTACAGAGGGTAAGCGGCAAACCACGGAGGGCAAGCCGCAAACCCTAGAGAACAAGCGGCAACCCACTAAGAGCAAACCACGGAGGATATGAAGCGGCAAACTACACATGATAAGCGACAAACCACGGAGGGCAAGTGACAAATCACGGAGGGCAAGCGGCAAACCTTAGATAACAAGCGGCAAACTACTAAGAGCAAACCACATAGTGAAAAGGCCGACGTAGAGCAAGCACAAAGAGAATGAAGCAAGCAAAAGCCACTCTTATATACTAATGGTAGTAAAAGCCACGAGATTGTCCTGCCATACATCTAGCCTCGCTCATTCATTCGGCTTCTCCTAGGATTCTCCAGCCTCCGCCATCCATCTCATCATTACTTCCAATGCACAGAGGAATAAGAATCCCATGTTCTTTTTTGTTTTCTTTTTATTACCTTATGTTATTTTCTTATCTTTGGGTTTCTTTTGTTTTAATCTATTTTCTTTTCTTTTCTTTAAATTTTGTTTCATCTCTTTTTGTTTTTTATTTAAAGTTTTCAAGTTTTCTCACATACGCGGAGTGTGTGACTTCAAAATTAAATAGAATTTGGGTTAAATTTTCAAAAATGAAAGTAAAGAAGTTCAGCTATGCCCTATATCAACACCTCTTCGTTGCAATCTTTCATATCAAGAATAGACTCACACACAATTATTTTGAATTTCATAAGTGAAAGTGACTTATCCATATACAGTTTAGGACAAAATTTTATACGTTGAAAATTGACAAGAGTGGGTACATTAGTCAAGATTGGATTACACACACTAATGGAAGATGAAGAAAAGAACACAATCCAAAAAATAAAACAAGATAACAAACTTCCAAACACAAGAATTACTACATAATACATGTGTTGTATGTGTAAGTATTTACTGGATTTCAAGTATTTGCAGTATTTTTGCGTTCTGTTGATAGGTATTTTGATAGTTGTTCAATTCCGAATTGAAAATTTCTTTTTTTGGAAGGTGTGTAATGTATATGGGCAAATCTGAACTTTAAAACTAAAGTTCCAATTCTTCACGGATTCTTTGCTATTTGCATTTTGAACATTGCAGTGACCATAATGTGGTCAGCTGGGCACTAAAGGGTTAAATAGTACTCCCTTCGTTCCAAAGTTATTATCATGTTTGAAAGTCATGTTTGAAAGTGCTTTTTTAAGTAGGTCAAAAAAATACTTCCTTATGGCTAATTCTATTTACGTTGCAATGAACACATGCAATGTTTTTCAATCATTCTAGAGACATAATTTGGAACCTTTTTTAATCATGTTTCTTACAATATGAACTACTTAAATAAACACTTTCAAACATGACTTTCAAACATGACAATAACTTTGGGACTGAGGGAGTAACCACTAAATACTTATAGTTTTATTTATTTTGTGTTATATAGTATTTATATATCTTCACATTTGGATTGGAGTACGATTGCCACATATCAATGAGTCTATTACACTGCAAGGCATATATATAAGACTAGAGATCCAACAACATAGTACTATTATCTTATAGAGTTTAGTATATACATTTATCCTTGAGTGTCTATACTACCGTAAGTTGATAGCAGTTTTGGCACTCTTGGAAAATGACCTCAACTTCTTGGCTTGCCACGTCACTTCTTTTAATCATCAAAACCAATAAAAACAAAGCTATACATGACAAATTATTGGAATTTTGTATTAGTTTGTGCCGGATGAATTCTTATCCGCCTACAATATAGTTACTCGGTCAAACCTCATTAAGTTCTCACATTTTAAAATATATTATATTTTCTAGTATACTTCTTATACAAATTATTGTTCACTTTCAAAGGACCATGTTTATTCCTAAATTTTTATCACTTTCTTGTGATGCTTTCAAAAAGGTTGTTGTATCTCTTAATTGGTGTTCGTGTAAAAAATTCACCGTTGAGGTTCAAAGAGAACTTGGTCGTCATCTGGAACGTATATCAATTTTCAAAACAATCTACCGTATATATTACATGATTATAAGGTTTGATCATAAGTTGTTTTCCAAAAATTTTGAGAAAAATCAAGAGGTCATTGACTGCAATCATTCTCATAAATTCTAAAACAATGATTAGCGTTTAAAATTTCAAGAGCATACAAAGATGCAATGTATCTAGGTGCTCACAAAAAATAGTGTTCTAAAACTAAATACACTACAATAATGATTGATTCTCACTGAAGATTTATGTTTAGGTGAAGTGACTTGTTGGTAACTTGTTGAGCCGATGTTTGTGATTGTTATTAATTGTTACATTGCATAAAATGTGTAAAGATTTCTAATTTATTTTTAGAATGTTCCAAAATATTCCAAAATAATATAAAATATGTAAACAAGATTCAAAATATTTTGAAAATTTTATATTTTAGATATATTTAAGCATATTTTGTTATTATTATATAGAATTAATGATTCAATAATGGCAAATGTTGTACATATTGTACACTTTTTTTTTACAAATGTAATGTCGTAGTGTGAAAACGCCCTCTAAGTCATCAACCTCCCTAAATACCATGTCCTAAGTTAACTTGCGTTGACGTTTTAGTCTTTTCCTAATCTCAGGAAGGTCCCTTCCAAATATTACGTAACAACGTGCGAACAAAGATAAGGTCCAAACAAATCTTTGAAGATAATTTTTATAAATGATTTACATTAAAATAGGATGCTCGTAATTCATTACAAGAATAAAAATGAGAATATTAGTAATTATAGTAAAATTTATTTTTAAATTTTAGGGTACTTTTAAATACCCTTTGTTCGCACATGATACTGAAAAGATACAAAGAGTGAGGTCCCCAAGTTCTTGATGAATCAATCAAGGTAATTGCAAATCTTGAAGATTTTTGTGTTCTTGTGACGGACATGAATAGCTCTCTAGTTCACATTGAGTCAAAATTATGGAATCCAAACAAGTTATTAAGGTAATGGTATTATTCTTTGACACAATGTGTCCATCTGGACCTTTAGGGGTTAAACCAATTTTCTTTGATGCTTTCATAATTATGTAAATAAAAATGAATTTTAGAAAAAAATTCAAAGTTCTTTGCTTGTAGAAATCATAGTAATTACAAAAATGCTTAAAATAGTATGGTTTAAGGAAAAATGTAAATAATAGTGATTAATAACAAAGAGTAGGTGGCACGCTTCTTCAGCTTGCACAAAAAGAAATTCGATAGGATTTTATTTTTTGCAATGTATATTGGAATTTTAGGGTTTTGACCTATGTAGTGTTGTAAAATACACAATTTTAACAATTTTGAAGAATTGTAAATTGGACTAGAAAGTAGAAGACACCTCCCCGCCTTCCGCCCTGCACCCCATCCCCCAACACACACACAGTCACCACACACACAATTTCTTAGTTTTGACTATTTTCATTTGAAATTAGAAACAAGCTGCATAAGGCTCTTTAGCTCTTCTCTGGAACACCTCATAATCTAACCATTATTCCCAAACTACTATAGCAGATCTCCAAATCATGGCATGTCCACATCATCTTTAGCTAAAATACTTGGGTGGTGAAACACGTACTGTTGAAATGTCTACAATGCTATTATTGAAAATGGTGAATTCCACTAATTGCTATATATAGGACCTTATGAAGTGAAAACTAATGTTTGGTTGAAAAGAACAACCAAGTATGACTCCTCAAGGTTTTAAAAGAAATATTATCCTTGATCAACTAGTATGGCAAGCACTCCATAACTGAACATTTAGTAGCGTTGATGCCCACTGCCTTTGATTCATGCACTTGACTCATCACCACCTTGACAGAGCCTTCATCTAATATCCACTTGGCTACTCATAAAGTACTGTTGGGTCTGTGTGGTATTCCACACTGACAATGTATTCTAGAACCAAGGTAGGATAGTGCATGCTACTGAATGTTATCAGTCATAGATTAATTGAGAGTGCATAACATTCTTCATCCTTAAGTTTGTTGGACCGCAACCTTTACATTATAGCAACAATTTAGAGAAATTGGTAATAAAATAATTAAACCCTCCAAGTAACCCTCATTGCTTGGCGGAACTAAAGTTAGAGAAAAAATTGTGCGATTCCTCCCATCCCCAGATAGATAAATGCTTCAGTGTGGGGGCTGAAAAAAGTTCATGTATGTGAGACTACGAGTCAACTTTGGACAAACTTACGGATTGAGTACAAAATAATTGGATTATAATTTACTGAAACACAGCACACACACCAGTGATCTCAGAACCAATTTACGACATTTAGAACATTACGCGACCTACATAAATGGTATCTACTTTTGCTACCCAATGCATACAATACTCACGATACCTCTATAATATCCGGCAATACCTTTGATATATTAAGGTGATACTATGATGATGTTGCTACATATTTATATCATGATGAGCATTCTCGCTACATTTCAATTTTTTTTTCATTTTCTTTCTTTGTATGTTTAGCAGCCCCATTCTTTTGGGTTAGAAATCCAGCTAATTTTAGCCAGTTTTGAGATCACTGACACAGACTGAGTAAGCTACAAGATTTCGATTGCACTAATTTGGATTGCTTTAGTTGCTGGACGTACAGGATCCTTCCACCGGCTTCAATTGTCTCAGAGGGTTTTAAGCTTATTAGGTTCAGACATGCACCTTGGTGTTGTGAAGCCAGGCAACTGACAACTAAAGCGAGTGGATGATTTTCATCCATAGAAATTGGATGAAACTGGTAGATTCTGGACGGGACGGTCTGGAAAGGTCTATGGATCCAATCGAATAATCTGGACCAGTGTCTGGACTGCGCTGCCAAATGGACTAGGATCACTCTCAGTCCCATTGAATAATGTCAAGCTACACTCTCAGTCCCATTGAATGTCAAGCTAGTATAAAGAGACGTTTGCACACTGACTTTTGCCCATAATTCCTTCCCTCAGTCTTGCTTTTGTTCTTCCTTCCTGCTGCTCTCTCATTGCTCTTAATTAGCAGTGCTGTGTATGGGAGATGCATTGATGCAATCAATTGCCTTCAGTTGGGTGCTTTAATTGAGTTGTTGTATGTACATCAGAAGTTGGAGAGCCTTCAGTTGGATGCTTAATTTTTTGTTGAGAAGTTAGTGTTGATCATCAGAATTTCAATTGCTCTATATAGTTACATAATCTGTTAGTCGGAATGGAGGTCCTGAATTACCCAGATTCTACACAAATGGAGAAGGTCCTAAATTCCCCAGATGGTGCCGGGCTTGTGGATCATGGAGTTGCCCAGAGTGGCAAGAAGCCAGCTGCACTAGACTTGCGATGCCTCCTCGCATCTTTAGTTGAATTTGCCAATGCCAACATTACATGTCAAGCACAACATCCATTTGTTGCGGAGCCCGAGGAGGTTCCAAGAACTACTTCCATCGCAAATGTATCAACAAATTGGAGATCTAGTGAATCATGTCGAGGATCCACACAAAATCATGCGTCAAAGTATTGTATTCCACAGTTAAGACAAAAGCCATAAATTGTGAGGACTGCCAGGGCATGGTGAACACATTGATTTCTCAAAGTCCAAACCGATTGACTACCATTGAATTGTATGTATGTATGTAGGATACAATGTACATGATATCGTACATGGAATTACAGTATGTACGATATGTTTCAATTGTGTAAATACGTAATTTTTTACAAATATATTTATGTGTGTATCATGAAGGCATTCAGTGCATTATGCGTTGCATTTTTCTTTCTGCACAATCAAACCTTTGAAATACACTCAGAGCTTATGCATGAAAATCAGTGTTTGTACTCCATATTTTCACTTTGAATGATATATTTTGCCACTGTATAATTGTTGTGTTATTTTTATTTTTGATTTCCAACGATGAGTTTTGAGGCCATTTGTAAGTCATAAAGTTCTCAGCTTTTTTAGGTTGAATAATTTGGATTACTAGTAATATTTTCTATAGAATAAAATTGAATGAAAATTTATATCATAGTAAAGCACACATCACGGTTTCTTAATACAAGACATTATAGTATGAATTGAATTGAACCATTTCATGATTTGGAAATTAACTATGTAAAGTTATAACCTCAAACCTTAACCCCTAACTGCCCAACCATGCATATTTTGCTTGATGTATAGATTTCATTCGGAATTTCTCATCCGTCATGCACTTTTTGTAGTGTGATTTTTTTATTGAATTTTTTTATGGGAAGTTAGCTTCATAATTATATGTGTGATCCGATCAAAAAGGAAACAATTTTTGAAATCGTGTTGCAGTGTTTCACCCAAAATTTTGAAGATTTTAGTCTAAAAGTGTTCCTGAAAAAATAAACTTATAAAATCAAGCATCCGAAAAATCTCCAAAAATCACTACCCTAGAGTACTATATTATAAGCCATCACAACAAATTTCATCCCCATATTGTCAATATCTTATTTGTAATCAAATTACAAAATAATTTTTAATTTTATGTTTCAAAATTTATAGAAAAATATTAGTGATAGCAATCAAAGATCCAACTGTATAGATTGAATCTAAATTTCAAAGTGTATAACTGTTATTCACACATCAAGTTTCAAATATTCATGTTAGTTGCATTTTATAATGCATCTTTGCAAAACTGCCCAAGTTGGACATAGGTGAGGATGTTTAGGGATTAAATTGCAATAGTATTCATTTTTAGGAGTAAGTTTTGGAATTTCTAAATAGAATAGGACTTTGGGATTGGAGCAAAATATTCATGATTTATTGTAACTTTTGGCTAAATGCAACAATAGAAAGTTTGTGTATTCAGTGTATTATGTGCGTAAAATCTTACACCAACTAAAGATTCCTATAGGTTGCAACATGTAAAAGATAATAGTGTGCTATTCTTCCAAAAGGCCATATTCGTTGTATTAAGAAGTTTCAAAGCTTTTGAGATGGAAAGCTTTTGAGCCAGTTATTCAAAAATTCATTATCAAAATCACCAAATATAATTTTCAAATAGGGATTCTATAATGAAATTCTCAAAGCTGATGTTCTTACCTATTTATATGAAAATACTACAGATATAAAACCGGACATAAAACGATTCATCTTTGAGTCAAAGATAAAGATAAAAATGAGACTGCGAAAAGTCTCAATATAATGAATATGGCCTTCCAAGCAATTTGTGTGCTATTTGAATGTTGAGTGACAATTGACATTTAAATAGCACATGAGCATTGTGGTATTGCCTTCAAATAGCACATTGCTCATAGCGCACAAAAAATGCTTGGAGTTATAAAATGGCTTTTTAACCCCAAACGCATGAGGGTCTCCCTGGAATTGACAATTTGAGAAAAATCCTCGTAAAATACTATTTAGAAGAACATTCTGGAATTGATATACAATTGAAAGTTCTAGATTTTGAATTTTAGATTCCATCTATATGGTTCGATTCACCAATACTACCACCAATGTTTTATCATAAAATTTGAAAGTGAATTTCAAAACTTCCTTCTAAATTTGATTACAAAAAAAAATTGAATATCTTTTGAGTAAAAGTTATTGGAGTGAATTTGAAATGAGATACTCTTAAACGTGGTGATTCTTTGAAATTTTTGATGTTCCTTAAATCTAAGACCTCATTTTTGCAATGCCACTTTTCAACTAGAGTCAATGCAATTTTGGCTTGGTCAACAACTTGACATACTTCTACATTTGTAATTTTAGAAAAATATGTACTCAAGTATCACTAAATCCAACCATTAGATAGGCTAGCAACTTAGTAAAGTATCTCCAAAAAATTGGATGACTTTCATCCAAACATAAAACATTGATGAGAACATAGGGTGAGCTTGAATTTGTTAATCGTTCAGAAACTGGACGCTATGACATTTAGGGGTTAAGGTCTTTGAAATCCTCTCAATATATATTACAAGTTATTTTATTTTATTTTATGTTTTTTTTTTGAAAAATTGCATAAAATATTGTGAAGGTTGAAATTTGAACATGTTTCTATTGCCTTGCTCTTGAGGAAGAAAATTTTGACCTTCAATATCTTTGCTTGTTCTTTCACTAAATGAGCCAAATAAACATTCTATTTTCAAGTAAATCTTTTGAAGATTTCAATTATATTAAGAATATTCAAAATTTTGTGGTATTACAAAATAAAATTATAATGAAAAAATAAATAAAAAATAAATAGGATGAAGCCTTTTTTCTTTTGCTCTTGCAAACCCTACTCTTTCTGCTGATTTGTTTTACATTCGGGTTGCATTCTACGTCGCATCCCAATAACTTTCAGACACTTTCCCTTGGTCAAACCGGAATCCCTTGCCCACGTGGATGTCATGAGTGATGTCCTCATAAACGGGCACGTTTCTATCAACATCTTCGCATTTTTTTGGCTAACATGCTCACGTTTTGGCACGATCATCCCAACTTTGCCCAATAAACGCGTTGACATCCTTATGTTCTTCGAGACATCCTTTGCTAGCACAAAAACATCACAAAAACACGTCTGCATTTTCACAAAACATCTCCAAAAACAGAGGTTTCTTATAGTGACGGTTAACCAAATAAAAGCAAGACTTTGTTTATCTTCTTTGAACCTCTCGGGGGGTTCATTGGCGAAAATTTTAGAAACAACGTGCGATAAAAAATAGGGTCCAATATATTCATTGTAGATAAATTTTGTAAAAAATGTACATGTAAAACAGGGGATTTTTAAAAAGTGAAACATGTTTACATGTAAAATACCATCACATATAATATTCTCAGGCTTTTTACATGTAAAATACCATCACCTTATAATATTTTTTGCAAGGTAAATAACCCCCCAAATAAATAGGTCATTATCGCACGTGTATGCAAAATATACAAGGGAGTGCTCCCCCCGAGTTGAACCTTTAAAGGTTAATTTGATTCCAACAATAAACTTAACCCGGGACCTAACGAGTGGACCGTGCACAAAAAGAATGTTGCATGCGTCTCCAAATCATTGACATGAAGACCTTTTTCATACGTGCTTTGGAAACATGGTTCAATACACTTATCCGAAAGCAACTCAAATCTAATTTTAACTGAGAATTTGTATAAATTATAATTTTCACTATTAGAGTTTAAAATTTAGCATGATTGGTTACAGTTGATTTATCTATTGTAAACTTCAAAAACGCAAAAGAAATGATGAACGGAACATCATTACTTTCTCCAAATAAATTTTGTTCTACATTTGATGAATCTAATCATATCCAATAATATCCAATAACTAATATCTTATAACTAATATAGAGTGTGATCTTATAACTAATATAGAGATCCAATATCTACAATAGCATATAGAAATAGTATAGGGTCTTATAACTAATATAGAGTGTGATTTATTCAACCCAAGTAGAAAAAAGTAGAAATAGTATAGGGTCTGGAATATTCAAATTTTAGACCTGATGTAGACAAATGGGTGAGGTGGCGCTGAAAAGGCACTGAGATGGCGCTGAGTTGGCGTTCAGGGTTTGCTAAAAAAAAAATTAGGGTTTAGGGCCGTTGGGCCAATCTTCGTGCGTTTAGGGTTCCTTCGCCATTTCCGCAGTGGACGAGCTTTTGCTTAAGTTTTGCTGTTGTTGCTACTCACGGGTTTGGCGAGCGTCGTTCACCACCGTCTTCCTTCGCGCTTATCTTGCTGCTGTTGCTGTGGACGGGTTTACTGTGGACGGATATTAATACATTTGAGTCACTTTCATTAGCCTGATTGTCACATGCTTTGGGTCGCATGTGCATGCAGTAGCTGCATTACTCGAACTGAAGAGGGGGTTTTCGAACGGGGACATTGCGCTTGATAACTGGCACGAGAGCAGCCAGAGCCCATGCTTCTGGCGAGGCGTAACGTGTGATAATATCACTTTTTTGGTCACCACCTTGTAAGCCTAACTACACTCTTTTGATCAGGTTAGCAGTTGGGTCCTCAAGCACTACTGTAGTGGCAGCAATTCAAGCTAGCTAATATTGGCATATATGCGGACTGTCCTTCTAGACAAGTCTCCATTTTTTATTTCTTACATCTTCTTGTGAACCTCCTCTTACTGTGCTGTACTTCGGCCCAGTAGAACTTCCGTGTCAGCTCTTGACATTCAAATAGAAAATATTATAAAGAATATTCTTCAATCCATTCAGCGTCTTACTTCCAGTAGGTCAATCAACCGGCCTGTATATGATTCCAAAAACTTACTAACGTGTCGATGATCTGAGATTTCCGCTGTTCCTTAGCTGGCTATCTAGCTACATTTTCCCTTTCAGGACCTTAGGGCTTACATTTAATTTGCTAAATTTTCTGGGCTTTTATCGACTGTGTGTTACTTGCGTTACTCAAGAAACAGTCTGAACTCATTTGGCACATATAAATCGGTTAGAAATGAATAATCACAGCACTCTGTTCTTGACTCCTTGCAAAAACCTCTCAGTTCTTTCTCTTGCAGGGGAAATATCTCCGGCGGTTGGAAATTTACACAGCCTCCAGCATTTGTGAGTAATCCTATGTCTATTTTCCTAGTGCAAGTGCTCAGATTGTTCTGTTTTTCCTGGCCATTGTCGTGCAAATTGATTCTGTTACGTCGTCTGGGAAATTACTAATCTCACACAAGGGTTTCATGTCCGTACATGAGCCCTAGCTTAGCTTCGATGCTGAATTGCTGAAATCTTACCCTTCGCGAACAAATTTCAAGATTCCGAGCAAAATGATATTGGTGCAGGGACATGAGTGAGAATAATATTTCTGGACAGATACCAGCGGAGCTTAGCAAGTGCATAAGCTTGGTTTACCTGTAAGTCGTTTGGATATTGAACTCCATATATGCATATCTGCCCCTGTCCAATTTTATATTCCATCAGATTATGACCATATTCGTTAAACTGAGACGCAATAGACAATTTGAGACTTTAGCCCTATTATTTGAGACCGAGCTATGCTAACAAATCAAAAATTTATGAACACATCAACCTTTATAAAACGAAGGTTTGTTAGTGTATTAACATTTTGAAGTCTCAATTCACCGAAAATTTCAACATCAAACAGTCAAAGATAATATGAGACTACAGATTGCCTCAGACTTTTAACGAATATGGCCTCAATTATAGAATTATACGATTCAGAACTTCAGAAAATTCATGTTGTGCACAGCCACAGCAGATTGATGATCCGAGAGGGATCTCTGCAAGGAAGATCCACGATCATTTATTTGTTTCAATTGGTGGATTTCATAGAGCCAAACTGTAATGCTCAAGAACCAAAAAGCTTTGAAAGCTAGGGGCTGGCTTACATTGCACATTTATGACGGACCGGTAAACGTGTAATCCCTGCAGTTCTCCTTTGTATTGAATGTGGCCATTTCCGTGTCATATATGTGCGCTGTAATGAGCTTCCAGAGCTTTCATTGGTGTGCTAATATCGATTCTTACAGGAATTTTTCATGGAACAATCTGACGGGGAAATTCCGTACCTCATGTCACAGCTTCAGAAACTGGAGTTCCTGTAAGTCGCTGCAATATTGGCACTTGCAATTTCTTGAACAAAATTTAATTTTAATACTGAATTGTAATCTACATGTCTAATATTTGTTTACACAAAATCTCGACAAGCCAAGGCATTTTCGGTGATGTGCAATGTTATCAGTATCGAGTGGTGGTGTGCAGGTCCCTGGGAAACAATCATCTCACAGGCCCAATTCCATCAACATTTTCGAGTCTCATAAACCTGAGACATTTGTAAGCGTTTCAATGATTATTTACTCTTTCCTGAGTTTTATATATATAGACACACACACGCACATATTTGCGCCACAACTCTATATATGTTACTCTTACTCGGTACAAGCCTCTTTAACATCCTCAAGTATAAGATGTTTTAATTGCAGATTTAGTTGATGCCATGGACACACCCTAAACATTACAGCTACTGTCTATACCCTAAACCCTTCCTACTCTAAACTTCCATTTGTAAGGAAGTCGATTTTGGTAATTGTGTTGTTTAATACAGTTTTATTCCTCGTTTGTAAGCACTTGCGTTGCTACTCTGGTTTTTTCATGTCTATCTTGTTTTTTGTTTCTAATCACTTGCTTTCCATCTTAAAAATAAAAAATTGAAGTAATATAGCATATGATATATAGATGGAAATCAAAATTACAATTAATATATGCCCCCACTTTAATGACCCAAAGTAGAAAATTATGTAATCATAGGATGCCAAAAAATAGAGCAAAGGAAAATAATAGCCCCCATTTAAATGCCCCATGATCGCACCTATATCCTTATTTTTTCAAGGAGTGCACCCCCCGAGAAAATATTGGTGAATGTGATTATAGATCCATTCATATGGATAGAATCTAAATTTATAATGTAAAACTTTTATTTATACATCAAGTTCAAAACATCCTTCATAGTTGCATTTTATAATGCATTTTTGCAATTCTTCAAATTTGAAAAGGGTTTTAGGCATTTAGGGGTGAAGTCCATTGTGCATTTAAAGACTCCAAAAACAAATCTTGAAATAATTATATATTACATTTTTAGCTTGTTTTATATCAACTTTTCAAATTTAATTTCTTTAATGTCACTAAAACATACATAAATAATTATTGAAGATAGATTTTTTAGTTTTATTTGTAACTCTCATAGTAAGACTTTGTTGAATATCATATCCTTTCTTTTATTTGCAAAAAACAAAATTCCAGTAAAAAAAATTAATATATGTGTGTGTGTATAAATATGTACATACAATTATATCATAGGATTTGATACTAAAAGCTATGCCTAGAGAAGGGAGTTTTGGATTTATGGACAAAGAGAAAGAATGAAAAAAAAAAAAAGTGAATAAAAACAATGTAACATAGGAAAAATAATCATAAGAACGTGACATGTGAGTTTGAATAAAAACTCTTATAATACAAACATTTATGCCATAAGTATGGGATAAATTTATAAACAGATGTAAAGATGTATAATAAAAGTTTGTGCGTTTATTTAAATGAATGTGAAAATTCCAGAGTGATGACCGTAGGTAGGAGCTGGTTTAGAAAAATGGTATTGACGACTATAAGTTTCACTTATGGCTTTCCAATGGTTGTAAGGTTTGTAAGTGAGTTGACGAGTCGCTAATCGGCAGTTTACATGTTTAGGGCAAGGTTTTTTATGATGTAACCTTTCTATGCTGTAACCTTACCTTTCACATCCTTGGATGGTCTTCCTTTGACTTTTTCATTCCGCCCTGAAAGATCATTTGTAAAGTAACTAGCCTTTCACATCTTATTCAATTTCATGACTTTTTACTTCGTGACTGGTAGTGCGAATAGAAGCGGAGCCCTAGTTGATTTTTTAAATGCATCTTGACAATTACTTAGTAACTGAGTTGATGACTATTTGTTGACAAAACATAACTCTAGGGCTTCGCTTCTCTCTGCAACATCATTGACAAAGTGAAGGCCATGAAATTAAATAAAACATGAAAGGTTACATAATGGTCTTTGAAGGCAGAATGGAACGTTATGGGAAGACCCCGAGGAAGACCATCCAAGGATGTGGAAGGCAAGGTTTCATCGTAGAAAACTGTACTCTTAACATGTTGCCGCCTTGTTGACTACAAACCCTACAGTTGTTGAAAAGTCACAAATGAAACCTCTAGTTGTCAATACCTTTTTTTTAAACCAATGGTCGTCACTAAAATACATTTATACAATTTGAATATAGAATGTTTCATATTGTCAAGAGATGTATGTTTCATATTTGAATTGATATAATTTTGAATTAGTAGATGTCTCTTGACTATGAATAAATTGTGAAGAGACTCATGTAGATATTTTGGTTATTTGACCAATGAAAAAAAAACAGCTTCTATACTTGTATACTTTTCACTCTTTTCAAACAAATCTAATGAAAAAGTGAAAAGACTACATACTTCTACTCGTAAAAACAACACAAAAAAATTAATTAAAATTTTGAATCAACTCTTACAATCCAAATAAACATGTGCAAGCCACTCATGATTAGAACCCATTTCAATGTGACTAGAATCCATTTCAATGCATATTGAAATAGCCTTTTTTGATTTCTTTTTTAAGCTAATTACCTATAGTATCAAAAAGAAGAATTATGATTGTAAGATTGGAGTTAATTCTTTAATATTTTGAGTACAAGAAGCTTATTATGGAATAGAGGAGTATTGGTTACTAAATTTAAATTTGTGTTCATAACATTCAATAGCATGCAATGTCCTTGCTTTGGTTCTATAGTAGACAATGTGGAGTATTCGACACCCAATAGTACTTCGTCTGTAGCTAGGTGGAAGCTCTAGGTGGAAGCTCAAGGTGATGAGTAGAGTGCATGAAAGAAAGATAGTGTACTGAACATGAAGGCTACTGAATATTATGTCATAGAGTTTGCCTCTAAAAGTATCACAAAAAAATTTAAAATTGTTGTGAATTCAAATTTGTTGTGAATTCAAAATTGTTGAGCTGTAAATAGAATAAATTACAATCATTAAATTAAAATTTTCTTCAAAGATAAATTTTCTAATGAAAAAAAACTTGTACTAGCCATAGTAACTAAAATATTTGGTGTAACACTTTTAGGTACTAGTCCTTCAGTTGTTCAATATTCATCAGGTCCTCGACAGCCACGGCAACGAAGTTCATCCATCCATGAAAGACGGAACTACAACGAAGTTCATCCACCCTGGCTTGTGGTCCCAAGCTTGTGGCTATGGCGGTCCAGAGCCACAGACCGAGCATGGCGATTGCAGCGAAAGATTTCCGCCACACTCGCCAATCCAATTTCAATTGAACACCACCGTCATTGCCTGCCGGCCGTCAATTAATCTTTAGCCAACTTCACTTTTTTCCAGTAAATTATTCGGAAGAATCATTTCTCGACAGCCGGATCGCCCTTCTCCACACGCAGCCACGTGACATAACAATCTTTTCAATACCTCACTCACTCACTCACTGTTCAGTTCCGGCCCGAAAGAAGATCATTCTCCGCATTCGAGCTTGCAGGACATTAGGAATTTTTTATATTATTTTATTTTGATTTTCTTGGCAATGGCGGAGTCGTGTTACTGAATGGTCAGTAGCGGTTGGATTTGAGAGTTTTGAATTCGCGGTGGTTTGGTGTTGGCCATGGCGGCGTCGATGAGCAATCCTAGCGGCAGCTTGAGTTGCGTTGTCGCGGACGGTGGACATCTAGGGTTTAGTAGTAGTGCTCGAGCGCGGAGTTTGGTGAAAGTGCGTGCGTGGAGCTCCAAGGGCAGCTTCAGTGGCGGACAGGTCGTGCCGCTGCTTAAGCAAGGTACGAGATCGACTCTAAATTTTTTCTTTGCCGAGGTTAAGTTAGTGTGTTATGAGACGCAACAATTAACTCTCGGATTCTCAAGAAAGGTGTAACAATGAATTATCTGTGATGTCTCATGGAATTATTATATCCCCGGCCACAGTCCACACACTAGATTGTGGATATGTCTCGGAGGCTGCACTCGTAACACCGAAAATTACTACAAAATCAATCTCTACGTACATTTTTTTTTGGAAAAAGAAGTTGAATATATACACAAATGTATTACTAAAGAATGGCGTCCAGTCTGTATACTAGAGAATGTTTAATTGAACAGTTATATGCTCAGAACAGGCCAGACAATGTTTATTTTTGTTGATGAAACCATTGAACAGTTGGCACCTATTGACAAAGGAATATAGGTAAAACTACAACTTGCATCCTCTTAGATAGGCCATGTATACGTACAGAGTTAAGGAAATTATTATCCTAATCTTAAATCCTAATTACAATTCATACGAGCAACAATGAGTGCACCGGGGATATGCTCCACCATTTGGTCTCTGTATTAGGTCTTGGTCATGGCGATGGTATTATTGATGAGCAGCGAGGGTCAAACTTCAGTCAATTTAGATGTTAAGCGGACGTTCGTCAGCTCTTGTGAACATTTGGACAGAGACTTAGACTGGGAATATCCTGATCAGCAGGTGCAGAAAGACAAGGTCGAACGAGGAGGGGAATTACGACGCAGGCGGTTTTGCGAACAAGTTCGAAAGAGGACACTCTTATCAATGTTGAAATTGAGAGGGGTTCTGAAAGTCCATTCGAATCCAAGTGGTTGTTGGATGAATTTGAGCCTCGTTCCAATGAACTTGACAGCGATGCAAGAGAATCTAGCGGCGACAAATATATAGCCGAAGAGCTTGTGGTAGAGAAAGTGCTTGCGGAGATTACTGCTGTAACGGGGAATATCATAGAGGATGCTGTGACAGAGACAGCGGGGCTGTTAATCGACGGGAAGAGTTCACTAGGCACGAAAGGGGGTGATAGAAATGAATTCCAGGTGATTGCAAACATTCTTTGAGCAATGGAGGTTCGTTTGTAAATTCGTAATTCTTGTTGGTCAATCTTTGTGGTCATTCATGGTGACGTTTTTGTCATATTTCTTTAGATATTTGGCAGTTCGTAACCTAGTCGTCAGGTTTTTGTACTCAGCGTAGTTTCATGCAAGGCTTCCTGTTCACATATTTCTGTGTGTCTCAGTTGCCAGGTCTCCAACATGGCTCTGCAGATACCAATGATGCGATTTTGGAGGAAGCGGTAGCTGAGGCAGCCAAAGTTCTACATGCCAAGGGGAGCACATTAGGGCAAAAATTAGCGTACAATGAAGACGAGGCGGAGATTCAGGATGCAATGATGGAGACTGTGATGGCTCTGCGGGGTCGACAGTCTTCGTTTGTGAGGAACGCGCCTTCTAATGCACAAAAACGCAGACAGTTTTGGGATAAATTTCATAGCTCAGGATTCGCAAAAGCCTTGAAGAAGGATGGAATGGCGATCAAGTCGTGGCTCCAAGCTGTTAAACCGCAAAAGAAATCTCCGAAGGCAGGCGCGAGTAACATATTAGCCAACGACATTGATTTTGTGAAGAAAAATTCTACACTTGTTGGCCCATCCTTGAGTAAGAAAGTTGGAGAAATAGTAGCCCTGAGGATCATAGAAGACGAGACTGCTGTTCCGGCAGCCCCAGCGTTTTGGCCGAAACCTTACTATCCTGGTATGTCATGATCGCATGCACGTCTGTGGTTTGTATGGTTGTTATTATTTACTTCGGTGATTGGAAATATATTGGATTTATTTCGTGTTCACTCAACGTCTCAAACTTTGTGCAGAGTTACGCGGTAGGAATCTTTTGGCTGCTGATTTGAAGGTATTGGAGAGTTATGCGAGCTATATACAGGGTGTTTTTCAAAGCTTCCAAGTACCTCTACAAAAGGACTATGACCCTGATCAAGTTGCAGCCTACTTTCATCGTCGTCCGCACATTCTCGTGTTCCGTTTTCTTGAGGTACATGCATGTACTATGTTGCATATTAAAATATGGTGGGCAATCAGTTGCAGGCTTTTTTTGAATTGGATTTCACCGCTGCAATGTGCGAGTTTTTCATGATGCTTTTACTTTATGTGCGCCCACGGAAGGTTTTATAATAAAAGCCTCTGCAGGGCTTCCCTTGGGGATGAACTATGGAATTGATGAATTGTCCTCTTGTAAGGTTGGTGTTGCATTTAGTACGGTGGCACTGGAACGGAGCCTAAGAATGGCAACTTTGAAGAAAAACAAACTGGGTGAAATCTCGGAGGAAGATGATCTTCAAGTCACTTTAAAGACAGCTGCGTCTTTGAAGCAAGCGTTGCTTGGACTTGGCACTACTTTCATCAAAGGTTTTCTTCTTTATGCTTTTCCCTTTTCAGATGTGAGGTCATTTGCATTTGGTCCATTTATTTAACTCTCTACTTTCATGGCTAAGAATTGTCTAAATTCTGACTCAGAGCTACTACTCTTTCCGCACGGTTCATATACGGAGAAGTTTCTATGGACATGATTTCAATTGTTTGTCTTGTCTTATTAAACATGGATAAAATTGTTTTGAAACAGCATTTCTTTTATATACTCTTAAGTTCATGAATTGTTACTATTCTAGTGATTATATTAATGCGTAAATAAATTTTCTGGATTGGGTGAGCCATATTTACGGCCAAGGTCCTATGTATAAATTTTGGTACATGTTATTTGGAGTTAAGCTCTTACATCATGGTTGGTACTTGAATGCAGTTGCGCAGTCGCTCTCTGCGAGGCCTGACTTGATTGGGACAGAAACCGCAAAAGTAATTTTATATTCGGACTTCTTCTCAAAGAATTTTGTTTTAATTTTATTTCACATGGAGTGTTGACCGTACAATGGATTGACAGTAGTCAGAGAAAATTCGAATATTTTACCCTCAAATAGCGATGGGTTCTTTCTGATTTATTTACAGGACGATCACTCTCATTAACACTCACACAATGCACACCTCTTGTTGTGTAGGTACTTTCTGAGCTTCAAGACCGTTTGCCACCATTCCCCAAAGAGGAAGCTGTAGCAATAATTGAAGAGGAGTTAGGGTGTCGGGTATCGGAGGCGTTCTCCTTTTTGTCGGAAGAACCAATTGCCGCAGCTTCATTTGGCCAGGTATGGACTCCTATGAAGAAGTATATGTGCTCCATCCTATCTGTCCGTATCGGCATATCAATCTGCCGCAATTTCCATTATAAAATTTTCAGGTAGTAATATGTGTCGTTTATTAAGATATGCCGAAGTCAGGTCAAGTTACTGTATCCTGGATCCTTCTTGGTAATCTGAGTACTGTAAACGTATCAAAGGTTTGTAGATGTGCCCTCGTCCACAACTAAAGAATGTCGTAAAATATATACGGCTATCTTATTTTTTTTTGAATTATCTCTGGTACAGGTGTATCGAGGATGCACTAAATCTGGAGAAGAAGTGGCAGTAAAGGTTCAGCGACCCGATCTTTTATTTCAAGTTGCACGAGACGTCTACATCCTTCGAATTGGGGTACTAGCTCGAAACTTTTGGTTGAATATTCACATGTCCTCCAATAATATCTCCGTTTATTGAAATTTCTAAGTTTCCTATTCCGTTTTCAAGGAGTATCGTGTGCGAGATGTTTGTCTCAGGTGCCGTAACAGCCCTGTATTACCTTTCCGAAAGACAAGATATGTAAGACTGCATTAAGAGTCAAGTTAGTTAACCAAGGACAGGCTATCTTACGACCCCCTTTTTGGGTCATTGCACGAGTAACTGAATGAAACGTGACAATGTTATGGCTCTTTGCTATCATTGTGGGAAGAGTTGGATTACTCCGTACTCTCTTAACTGAGACATGTATGATTATTATGGTACTGGTGTCAACATGCTTAAATATAGCACTGTCTAGGTTTCCATATTGACTGTTCCTATGTTTAGCTTTATAACTGTCCCAACCTATTAATAATGGATGCTTTAATGATTGTGCAGATGACGATACTGAAGAAAGTTGCTAAATTGAGCAACAACTACGCGCTCATAGCAGACGAGATCGGGCAAGGTTTGTATGGGGAGCTCGACTACAGGCTTGAAGCTGCAAATGCTGCAGAGTTTGCTCTGGCCCACAAGCACGTCCCATGGTTATACGTTCCGAAGACATTGTCGCACATGACGGGACGGAAGCTCTTAGTTATGGAGTGGTTAAACGGCGACCGTCCATTTGACTTGCAGCGTGCAGCCAAAGGACTGCCTAGTGAGGATGGTACTCTTCCCAGCCGGGAAGTGCAGCAGGAAGCAAGCCGGCGTCTTCTGAACATGGTTTGCACTCTTCCCCCTCGGGACCTAATGTTAGAATGACTTTACTAGCTAGGCTTGTACTACATGCACTCAATCGCATATATCGAATGGTTAGCAGTATGTACTGCCTCGCTCGAGATCTACCCTTAGTTTTTATGCAAGATCTGGGATGGTGTAGTTCTCTGATGCTATATTGAGGGAGTGCTTGATTGGTGTCCTTAGGTGAACAAAGGGACAGAAGCGGCATTGATCCAGCTGCTTGAGACAGGGGTAATGCACGCTGATCCTCACCCAGGAAACATTCTGTTAGGTCGGGATGGGCAGTTGCAGTTCATCGACTTCGGTCTTATTTGCCACATGGACAAAAAGCACCAAGGCGCAATGCTTGCTGCCATCGCTCATTTGGTTAATGGAGACTGGCAGAGTTTGACGGAGGATTTAGCTGACATGGATGTGGTGAAGCCAACAACAGATCGTTTCGCAGTTCGATTGGTACGTCCCAGCTAGCTGCTGAGGTTTCTCTTTCCGATATTCATCATTTACCTCAGTCTATATATGAGACATCATTCATTAAATTTTTTGTAGATCTAACGACGTTTTTTGGCTAACAATTGAGGTGGGGGTTTTCGTTTGTGATTGAACAATTTCAGGCATTGGAACGAGCATTTGGAGAGGGTCCAGATGCGATCATCAAGAATGGCGTGCCGGACCCAAACTTCAGCTTCAACAAAATCGTGAAAAAGTTCTTCAAAATCGCATACAAGTTCCGATTCCGGCTCCCTCCCTATTACACCCTGGTGCTGCGGTCACTGGCTTCGTTGGAAGGGTTTGGTTTAGCAGTCGATCCGGACTTCAAAACGTTTGGATCTGCGTACCCATATGCGGTGAGGCGTTTACTGTTGGACTACAGTCCCACCACCCAGCGCGTATTGAGGTCTCTTCTCTTGACAGAGAAGCGTGCAGTCAAGTGGGACCGCATTTCGACGCTCCTAGAAATCTCCCAGAAATCCTCTGCGCATCGTGCAGCGTTGGAGATGGTGACTGTCCCCGCAGAAGAAGACGATGATGACTCTAGAGCTGCTGAAGTTGCAGATGCGGCGCGGGTAGGCTCAAATGATCCTGAGGCTCTTGAACCAAACATCAGCAACATCGCCGGGTTATTATTTTCAAGACAAGGCGTCGGGATTCGCCGTGTGATTTACGAAGCAGATGCCCGGGATTTGGCTCGTATGCTCATCTCTGCTCGTGCTGCCAGGTATCGACGAGTCGTTGCAGAGCGTCTGGGAGAGGCCTTATTCAACACACTGAAAAGGAAATACTCGAGACAGGGTGAGACTCAGACAAGGTCGTCAACACCTGATCGTTTTGCGAAGGACAGACGTTTGCAATTGATCTTGAAATCCATGGTGGGACGATTGCGGTCCCAGCCCATCTTGTTAGCCCAAGCTGGTTGGGCTTCCGTTTCCATTGCAGTGTGGGCTATGGCTCTTGCCTTTCACAACTTCGCCATTCATCTCAGCGACGAGTTCCTTGCCCAATCCCAGCGTGATGCAGGTGCCCAACGAACAGCAGCCCCTAGAGTGGCTGTTGCAATGGGATCATGATCAATTTATCACATGTGAACAAAGCTGATGGATTGCCAGCCAGCCAGGGTAGAGTCCTGTGATACTCGTGTAGCATACAGTGTATATTATTATTATTATTTAGTAGAATCATTTAGTACCAGGTTTCATTGCCTGGCTCAAAGACACTCATTTTTCATGTAATGATACTAATATGATTTCAAGCCCCCTGCCAGCTTCTTACAGGATCAACTTCACTTAACCCTTCAGTGCCCAGAGTGGTTTCAGAGAAACCACACTATTTTGGGTGATGTTTTCTTAAAACTCCCGCTGTCGAAATTAGGGATACCATTAATAGTATCCAACCGTATGACTGTAAGCGTAGCTTAATGAAACATGTGTCGGTTAAATCTTGGAAAGATCGGACCGATGGATTGGAAGATTATAGTATGTCTTTGAACCGTATAATGAACACTCAAAAATGAGATTTTGGGGGTGTGCGACTTCAAGGTTAAAATAGAATTTGGGTTAAATTTTCAATAATGAAAGTGAGATGTTCAGCAATGACTTGTGCCAACATCTTTCCGTTGCAATCTTTCATGTCAAGAATGGACTCATACATAATTATTGTGAATTTTATAAGTGAGAGTGACTTATCCATGTACGGTTTAGGACAAAGTTTATACGTTCAAATAAAAAAGGAGTTCGTACATTGATCCAAATCAGACTACATACACTAATGGAATATGAACAAGAGAACACAATCCAAAAAAAAAATTACAACAGAGAAAACTTCCAAATACAAGAAATACCACATAGTACGTTTGTTGTATTTGTAAGTGTTTGTAGTATTTTGGTGTTTTGTACATAGGTCTTTGAATAGCTAAAAAAGTCGGATTCCAAAGTTTTATTTGCATCATCTGTAGAAACAAAAGTTACACATCTAAACTTCAAACACTGGTTTGAAACGATTCACAGATTTTCTAGCATTTCATTTTCTAGTGATTTAGTGACCACTTAGTGGTTACTTGGGCACTAAAGGGTTAGCTTATTGATGGGTGCAATTGAAGGGAGTTGCCGATAACTTATTACTTGCTACAGTCCTAGACCAGTTTATATATATTACCGGTAGAGATTTTGATTTTTCTATTTATTTGACCAATCGACCATTTTCTGGTTGCAAGTGACTGCCTAAGGTCGAGAAATAACATTTTTCAAGTTTTGATATTTTGTCAAAATATAGGGTAGAGATCATTTACAAGAGTTATATTTTACATTTCATTTGCAATAACCTTACTAACCCTTTGATGTGCTTGCGTTCGTATAATGAACGAACACATTGCAACCTTTCTCTTGACTACATCCTGTGCATTTTTTCATCCATCCAAATTTCTCTTAGTTCTTGTGCTAGTTGAATATCATTTATACGGTATTGATCTTCAAAAATAAAATACTGTGATTTTAAAAAAAAACAACACAAGCGGTTTATGTCAAGTTTCATTCTTAGTTCAAAAAGCGAGACCTTGAACATGATTTTCCAAAATAATTAAAATCAAATAATGGAAACCATACCATCTTGTAGTGCATGTTATTTGTAATTTTTTATGTTTTAATTCTGAATTTTGAATTGAATTTAAAAAAAAAACCTTGCGGAATTAATTAGAAAATATTAATAGAAAAATATGATGAATCCAACCATACAAATGTGATCTTCACATTGACATTTACAAGTTTTCTTTGTACAGTGGGGTGACACCGAAATTGTCCCCTTGTGCAATTCCAGGGAAAGTGCCCACACTGCTGCCAACTTTGACACCCTCCCGAGCGCTAGAAATTTGTTATTTATACATGAAATTTTAAACACAAAATTGTTGTTATGTTGACAACATGTGTACCAAATTTCAAAGATATGAGATTTATAAAAATAAAGATATTCAAGATTTACTAACAAGGGGTAGCTGTAAGAAATGTTTCACAGCTGCCAACTTTGACACCCTCCCAAGGATTGAAGAAAAAAAATTTCGCATGGAATTTTGGGAGTAGGAACATCTTTATGCTTTTTACACATGTGAAAAAATTAAAGTCCAAAAGACCCACAAAAAAAATGATATTCCAAATCTACCAACATGTGTAGTTGTGAGAAACAAAGTTGCTTCACAACTTCCAACTTTGACAGCCTCCCTAGGGCTGAGAATTTGTTATTTCAATATGAAATTTTTGTCATGTGATCTTTATGATGTTGATCACATGTATGAAAATTTTCAAGGCCAAAAGATACACACAAAATAGTTATTCTATATCTACCAACGTAGTTGTGAAGCAACTTTGTTTCTCACAACTACACATGTTGGTAGATTTGGAAAATCATTTTTTTTGTGGGTCTTTTGGACTTTAATTTTTTCACATATGTAAAAAACATAAAGATGTTCCTACTCCCAAAATTCCATGCGAAATTTTTTTTCTTCAATCCTTGGGAGGGTGTCAAAGTTGGCAGCTGTGAAACATTTCTTACAGCTACCCCTTGTTAGTAAATCTTGAATATCTTTATTTGTATCAATCTTATATCTTTGAAATTTGGTACACATGTTGTCAACATAACAACAATTTTGTGTTTAAAATTTCATGTATAAATAACAATTTTCCAGCGCTCGGGAGGGTGTCAAAGTTGGCAGCAATGTGGGCACTTTCCCTGGAATTGCACAAGGGGACAATTTCGGTGTCACCCCACTGTACAGGTAGTTGTTGGATTTTGTATTGCATCGACATGTAATGATCAATATACCAAGCTGCCTTGATCATGAGACCATCATAACATTCCGTAGCCTTCATACCCACTACCTTTTCCTTCATGCATTTTGCTCATCACCTTGAGCCTCCACCTGTCTACTTAGCTATTGATGAAGCATTGTTGGGTGTGGAGTATTCCACAATATCTACCAAGGCAGAAACAATGCATGTTAAGTTATTCAATGTTATGATCATCATAGTTGGTCTTGTCAAGATCGAAAAAAAAAATTTACAAAACGAGAAGTCCAAATCTTCATGCAATTATTTTTCAGAATGATTCTATTCTTTATGATGAATAATATTGAAGAATATCCACATAAATTTGACATTTGTAAAAAAGCAATTTTCCAATTTTTTAAATTATTCGGCACAGAGAGTATAGCCTGTGGAATTTAAGGCACGGATTTTACTTTACATATTTATTTTCCAGATACACATAGGATCTTGTATTCCATTGACTGGCTTCAGTTTTTTCCAAGAACAATAGTTTGACACCCTTACACCATGGAAAATCTCACGTAACATTTTAAAATATTAGGGTTCCAAACCCCTATTGCTTGGATCTAATTTTACAGATATAAGAACTTGTCTTGGAACTATTATGAGAGAGAATAATGGACATTGTATGAGAGACTTTAGTAAGAATCAAATAAGGAAAGCTTATTTAACCCTTAAATGACCAATCGACCATTTTCTGGCCGTGACCCAAACAGTAATGATTGTCTACAATCAAAAAATGATTTTTTTCAAGTTCTGATTTTATGGCGTAATTGGAGATAGAGATCATGTTCTAGTGGTGTTGGATGCATTTCATTTGCAAGATTGACATTCACTAAGGAATTTTTCAAAGCCCAAAACCTCAGAGTGCAGTGTGTATTGTGAAGATGGGCAAACCAGTACGAATGTGGCACCTAAGGCCTTGGAAGAAACCGCCCACTCGGTAGGGCTGTACATGACGGAGAAAATATTGTTGGCGATCAAGTTGGGTCCATTTTTCATTACCCATTCCAAAAACTGTAGCCAATAGCCATACTGTGAGATGCAACCCATCATACACCATCCCGTAGTTTTTTCACTTCCCAATGAACGTTTCTCTCACTTCCTAAGGAACCGCCATCACTATGAATAACATATGGGGGACCAGACCATGTTACAGCACTTACACACCTTCAGCTGAACTCTATTAAGTTAGTAATCAGACAATGGCTCTTGAAGCTCACAAACCTCACATGGCCAATTTTTTATTTTTTATTTTAAAAAAAAAATTGCCTCCATTCTCCAGCAATTCATAATACCTCTTCAATGCCAACCCATGGCAGAATATAAGATTTCAACAGCGGCGGCTAAAGTATTTGTACCATCCATAGGAATGCAATTTGAACAACCAAGAGGATGGGCACACATATAGATGACAAACTACAACCAAAGCTCCACCATCCTGACTATTTGATTTCTATTCTAAATCAAGCCTCCACTTCAATGATAAGGTTGGATAACCGATTACCACCACCTCCCCCAATTACAGCCTGTAGACTTTTCTTGGGGCCACCAGAGTTGAGACTTAAAACCACTAATTTCACTATTCAGGTAGACCAATGGCATGCCAAGCATTGCAAAGAAATAGTTGGTGGTTTTGGGTATCATGGTGAGTGAAAGTTAATACCACATGGTGTGGACATAGGGAAATCTAGAGGTTTGATTTGGGTCAAAGGTTACTTTCCACTTTGGAATTTTGCATAAAATTGACAAATGCAAATTAAATGTTGCAATTTTTTGCAATCCTCATCAAAACCTATTTCGAATGTGGTCATATCTTTTTTTCGAATTTAGCACTGCCAAAAATAGGCCAGATTGCTTAAGTTGGTGGTAATAGGTTATCCAACCTTAATGCGCTGCAAAATAAATCAATCCCACGACTTGAGACTAAACAACACAACAGTGTCTCTCCATGGGCAACAGTCTTTCACAATAAAGAGCACCCCCAATGCAATAGCCAAACTACTCTATTCATCCCATTTATTATTCAGATGTATCGATATGTTATTAATTTTCAAAATTCAAAATTTAGTATCTTTCAAAAATTATTGACTCTATGACTCTTTAAAAAAGTAACTCGGTCCTTTGTGTCTGTTGGGGGAAGTGCTATCAACTTGGTTGTGAGAACTAAGATGGTGCATGCTACCCTTGATGCCCTCTTTTAACTCTTCAATTACTATACACTTAGTCAATTCATGATTTATAGTTTTTTCAAAAAAATAAAAATAAATTAAACTAATTTTTGTATATATGTTATAAACCATTTCATAAACTAATTCTTTTTTATATAGTAGCTACTGTAGGAACTAGTACGTTGCAAGATTGAAGGTACTTCTTCTATAAGAAGGGGCCGGACCAAAAAGGCCAGTTTCCTTTTACTCTTAACCCCTAAATGCCTGAGAGATCAAAAAATGGCTTATGAATGAAGTTGAGTGTTCACTTTTAATTGATGCGTGGATGATTTCCATCTAATTCTTTTTGTGAACGGCTTTTACTTGGTGATGCCACCTCTACAAGTTAAATTCAAATCATCCAAGCTATTTTTAGATTTTACATGGGGTCCCAACTACAAAAAGGGTCGTAAAAATGGTTCACCGTGTAGTGTATTTTGAATTTTTTTGCTTGTTTTACTTGAACTAAATTTAGGCTATGAAAATGAGTTCCATTGCATTTGAGCTTAACTAACAAAATGAAGCTTGCCAAGTTTAGTTTTCACTCCACTTTGAATTTTTGGAAAAATTTAAACACTGAGTGTTTTATTGTAGTTACAAGTTTGGTAGGTATCACTATGGTATAGCAAAATTTCTAAATTTAGATACACGGATGATTTTCATCAACAAAACTTTTCTTCATTATAATTTACACCTTTGGAAGAAAATTCGGAATTTTCTAATACATTTTGTAATTAATATGAATTTTCTTTACAATCACTTCAAAAAGCGATAGTAATTTTAAATTTTCACCAAAATTTATGAAAAATTCATGATTTGTAGTAGACATGTGGCTTCATCTACTAAAAATATAAAGTTGCAATCTTTTATTATTTTTAGTTGCAAAATTGAGTGTGGCAGATAAAGCATGATTCCATGGTGACATAGGCCCAACCTTTAGGGGTTAAAGAAAGGTAAAAAGCAATGAAAGCTCATAGAGAAACCTTAGGGCATTGGCTTCTTCAAAGAATGACTGCCGCTTCTCTAATCCCAACCATTCTTATATCAAATGTTTCTACTTTGATTCTGTTAAATATTTTGTTATTCTGGCATATTCATGTGGGAATTGAAGAAATTCTGACAGATTATGTTCACCATGAAATAACACGAAATTGGATCTTGAACATCTGTGGTTGAAGGAATCAATTTGGATTGAATGCTCGCTCTGTGAGTTTTGCACTCATGGCCCATTCACACCAAGCCCCTGCCGCACTTGCATTTGCGTTCCCAAATGGAGGAAGGTAAAACCCAAAAACAAAAAAATATTGAAAGCTTTGTGTTTTCTTGCTGCAACTACTATGCAACTGCAATTCACTACCGCAAGTTGAGCCATGTTCCTTTTTTGCATTGCGTTCCTTCTTGTCATGCGTTCGAGTAATTTCTCATTTCATATTTCATATTTCTTGTTTCCCAACAGATTCCCTCAAGGTTACCTGACGCACACATGGATGCTGAATCACTGCTATATGTGAATGGGCCTTCACAGTGAGAGTTTGCATTGTGCACTGACTCAGTGATATTATTCCTGTATCTTGTCAATTTTTCTTGTACACATCTATTTTGTAGTAGTTATTCAAGATGAGGTCGTCCTTATTCGGAGGTGTTCGATCTCTTCTGAGAGGTGCTCTGGAAGTCCCACATATATGACCCGTGTTTGTGTTGAAGGATATTGGCGATTTGCTTGTGAAGGCAAATGAGAGTACACGGCAGCAATGCATGTGGTAGCAGCGGCAGCTGCGAAGGCGGGTGAACATTCATTATGCTGGTTATTACATACTCTTGCTCTTTTTTGCCTCGTTACATTAACGCCCCCGCCCATTGATCATCATCACCTCACTCTACTTCGAATGGGACACATGTAGTATTGGGAACCTCACCTCGGCAAATGTACCCGCTGGCTATATTCTACACAAGATAATACACGGGAGGTTCCCGATACAACATCCTAGCCACTTCGAATCCCTTCAAAAAAAATTCCGTTTTCAAATTTCGAAACCCTCACTGCATTCATTCAATTCATTCCTCCAGTCGGTCAGTGCAGTCCGTTTTCATTCTCTCAGTTTTGTTGATGCTGCCGCCATCTTCTTCATCTCGCCCTGTGCGAGTGATTGGGGTTTTTGTCCACACTCGGAGTGGGCTCATCAATTTAGCCCCTGTGCGAGTCAATTGGGCTCATCAATTTAGCTTCAACAGATCGACGCTTAGTTGGTAATTAAGTTTTGGCCAGGGTTTTAGGATTGCTGGAGAGGGGGGATGTTCTTCATCTCGCCATGTGTGGATGATGGATGTTTTTTTCAACACTTGAGCTCATGTCTGCAGCCTGGACTGATAATTACATATTCTTGATTTGTTTTTTGAGGTCTTTTTTAATGTTACAGAAGCGGCTCTGTCTCTTCATGTGGCTGAGGTTCAAATCCGTGGGTAGAAAATACTCTAATAAGTTGAATCTGGAATGCGGAATGTTTTGCAATGAATGGGAGTGACGAGGTCATTTAATACATTTTCTCTTATGCCTCAGTCATGTTGTCTTTGATGGTTCTAAAGGTCTTCATACATGATGAAGTTTAGATGGATTAGCATATTGATTCTAAATCTACCCCAAGTTGAATCATAATTTTTGAAGTTATATTCAACAAATTATGCATTTTGGAAGCTATATTCAACAAATTATGAATTTTGGAAGCTATATTCAATAAGCTATGAATTTTCAAAGTCAAAAGTTTAGATTGCTATGTGTGATAGTAGACTTGGGCTGAAATTGACAATGAATATGCCTTGAAGGATTAGAAAGGGACTTAAAATAAATATAGTTCTCACAAATGAGGTGAGTCCAAGTAGTGCTTCAAAGTCAAAACTATTTTACTGATTGTTGATTTTGACTATTTTAGCATGTGTGCTTGCATTTAGAGGTTCAATTTGTTCCAGAGAACCCCATGGACTATGACTTTCATGTCGACGGTTATGCGTAGCATCGCGTAGCCCTAGTATAATTTGCCCCGAGCTTACAGGATCAACTTCACTTAACTTATTGATGGGTGCAACTGAAGGGAGTTGCTAATAACTTATTACTTGCTACAGTCCTAGACCACTTTATATATATATATATATATATATATATATATATATATATATATATATATATATATATATATATATATATATAAATATAAATATAATATTAAATGCAGAGTGTCATGGCCCTGTGTCACAAAATTTGTCACGTTTTCATCCAAGTCTTCCATTCATCAATTATCATCCAACATCCCATCATATATGAAATTGAAGTCCATGTTTCTTGATTGTGTTTATTTAGTTTTGTGTTGCATTGCAACACGAGATTCGCTATTGTGTATATATATAATCGGTAGAGAGTTTGATTTTCTATTTAATCGACCAATCGACCATTTTTTGGTTGCAACCCAAACAACACTGACTACCCATGGTCAAGAAATGACATTTTTCAAGTTTTGATATTTTGTCAAAATTTAGAGTAGAGATCATGTTCAAGTGTTATTTGTTACATTTCATTTGCAATAACCTTACTAACCCTTCGATGCACTTGCATTCATATAATGAAAGAACAAATTGCAACCTTTCTCTTAACTACATCCTGTACATTTTTCATCCATCTAGATTTCTCTTGCTTCTTGTACTAGTTGACTATCATTTATACGGTATTGATCATCAAAAATAAGATATTGTAATTTTTTGAAAAAACAACATAATTTGTTCATGTCAAGTTTCATTCTTAGTTCAAAAAGTGAGGCTTTTAACACGATTTTCCAAAATAAGTAAAGTCAAATAATGGAAACTATACCATCTCATAGTGCATGTTATTCCAATTTCATTACTATATATTTTTAGTTTATTTGTTTTAATTCTGAATTTTGAATTGAATTTCAAGAAAAACCTTGAAGAATTAATTAGAAAATATTAATAAAAATTATGATGATTGAATCCAACCATAAAAATGTGATCTTCACATTGACATTTACTGGTTTTCTTTGGACATCAACTCCATTTCTGTTTTCATCAAACATTTTATAACAAATCTTTGAAAACAATGTTGAATTGGGACGTTAAAGGGTTAAACTTCCTTGCCCTGAATATCAATAGTAATAATCACATTCCTTTTAACCCTTTAACCAAGAAAGAACATGGCTTTTCTGATTCCTACATTTTGAAATCTAGATTTAATTTTTAATGATTTTTTGTAAAAAAATGGATTTTTTATTTTTATTTTTTTTATTTTTTATTTTTATTTTTTTTTGTTATTTTTATTTTTATTTTTATTTTTTTGCGTGTGGTAGTTTGGCTAAGTTAACGGCCTTTCGAAGTATTGGTATTTTTTGTTATGGCACTGTTCTTCCAAAAGAAAATTAAGCCCATGGAGCTTAGTATGTCTTTTAACCCTTTGATGCGCTTGCATTCACATAATGGGCACTAAATGATTTCCGATGCGTTGACTTCTTTCATTGTGCATATAGTGATGTTTTTCATTCATCCAAATTTCTCTTGGTTCTTGTGCTTATCAACATACCATTTGTACGGTATGGATCTTCAAAATAGTATATTTTGATTTTAAAAAAAACACAAAAGTAGTGGTTTATGTCAAGTTTCATTCTTAGTTCAAAAAGTGAGATTTTAAAAATGATTTTTCAAAATGAGTAGAATGAAATAATAGAAATTATACCATCTCATAGTGCATATTGTTCCAAACTTATTACAAAAAAATTTAATTAATAATTGTTAACTTGAGATTTTCAATTAAATTTCAAAAGAAAATCTTGAGAATTTAATTAAAAAATACTAATAAAAATTTGATAAGTCCAACCGTATAGGTGTGATCTACACATTGAAATTCACAACTTTTTTTAGTCTGTAAATCAAATCCATTTTTGATGAACTTTATAATAAATCTGTGAAGTCGGTGCATCATCTCCACATCAAAGGGTTAAAGGATAACATTCATATTGCATCACATACCGCTGGCATTTTTGCCATGTTGTACCTAACCACACATAGTTGTTCTCCATGTTCCTCAAAACATAACTAAAAAATAGTGAAGTAAGAAAAAGAGGAGGAAAAAAAACAAAAAACAAAACAAAAAAACACTAGGGGTTGGAAGCTTTGGCGCAAAAAGACTCCAAAGATGGGGTTGCCAAAATTTGGCATGATTGTTTTGTCATCAAAAACACTTGACAGTAATTACAAATGGATGAACGAAAAGATTGGGATTCCATTCGATACTCTTTAGGTTTAGGGTTAAGGGTTTTGGCGGCAGCGGCCCTTTTAGAGTTGAGTATTAAGGTGTGTGCTTAGATTTTGGCGATGGCAGCTATTCCACAAGTTTTAATTGCGGGTTGCACCTTGTTCGGGTTAAACTGATGTTGTGGGATTCCATTCGACACTCTCTAGGTTTAGGATCAAGGGTTTTGGCGACGGCCGCCCTTCCATAGTTAAATATTAGGGTGTGTGCTTAGATTTTGGCAATGGCGGCTACTCCATAAGTTTTGGTTGGCGATCAGGCGGCTACTCTACAAGCTTTGGTTGGCGAATCAGGCGGCTACTCCACAAGTTTTGGCGGGCGATTAGGCGGCTACTCCACAAGTTTTGGTTGGCGATTAGGCGGATACTCCACAACTTTTGGTTGGCGATCAGGCGGCTGCTCCACAAGTTTTGATTGGCGATTAAGCGGCTACTCTACAAGTTTTGATTGGCGATCAAGCGGCTACTCCACAAGTTTTGGTTGGCGATCAAGCGACTGCTCCACAACTTTTGGTTGGCGATGACGGTTACTCCACAAGTTTTGGTTGGCGATGGCGGCTACTCGATAAGTTTTGGTTGGCGACGGCGGCTACTACACAAGTTTTGATCTCCGGTTGCACCTATTTCAGGTTAAACTGATGTTGTTAGATTACTTGAGGGGCATTTTGCAACCCTTCTTTCTTGCTTTTGAAACCGGTACGTTCTTTGAATTTCTTCTTTGTGTGTGATGTGTGATTTTAAGTTGATAATGGGTTTGTTTTCTACATAATTTTGTGTTTACGCCTTGAACTCAATGTTGTAGAATTCTGAAGGAACAACCATTCTTTGTTGAATGGTGTCAAATGAGTGGCATTCAACAGTCTTAATTGTACTGCGAATGGACAAGTTGAAACTAATCATAAATCGTTTTGATTGTTTCGTGGTTCATTCTTTTAATTAAATGCGTCTTTTAACATAGGTGCTAATGGGTTTTAATTGGAGTGTTTCTATTAGAGTGTTGGTAGTTTTAAAGAATTTGTTGGAAGAATGGATTTACTATTTTTTGGATGCGACTTACTTGAAACCCTAGCAATCCTAGCTTCGGTTTACGACTTTGCATCTTCAAGTGTATCGATTGAGTTTTTCTAACCAATCAAGAGGTGTGAAAAGTCTCAATCATGTGCCCTGCTCTAACAAGAGCATTGGCAATGTGGATGACCATTGACTTTGTAACATCCTAGAGATTTTCTTTCTCAAAAATGACTCTTATTTTGATCTTTCAAGCAATGTAGCAGTAGATGCTCCCTCAACCTTGTTGGCCTCTTCTACTAAAACCATCTTACTAATTATCTACCATCTTAGAAAAAATCTTATTGCTATTTAATTGAACTACACAAAATAGTATATTTAGTGTGAGGTGATGAATAATGTGCTTACCCCTACTACTTGTGTAACACTAATTGTCAATTTGTGGGTAATTAGTTGTGGCGGTTATCATCCAATTTTATTCATTGTCAGTTATCATCCAATTTTATTCATTCCATTTCTAAAATTTCAGTTTTTCCATCTAAACTTTCATCTCAAGTTTCATTCCTTACTCACACTAAATATCCATATCTCAAAAGATCACAATGTCAAAACGTTACTATTCTTCATAAATAGTGTGAGAATTCACATTTAGTGTTCTTACAAAAGTAGGTTTTTTGATATTTAGAGTGATGTTTGCAATTACAGTGCCTCACACTAAATATACTATTTAGTGTAGTTGACTAGTAAGTATCATCTCCTATTACTCTGATTCCATTGTAGAAAATTACAGAAAGACCGTGAAACTTTAAACTATTCACGCTTGTTCACGTAGAGGGGTTACAATAACCTATTGCTATGGTGCATAAATGATAGTCACCGTTCACCTCTAACACTATTAACTTCTAAATAAAGTTCTATCTACTTCTTTCTATCTATTATTAGTTTGACTCTTCACATAACCTCATCATTTAAGATGATATCATCTTAAGTGACATAATCATTTAAGATTAGAGATGAAGTTACTCTTCACTTTCAACAGAATGAAAGTTGTTGTGTGGATTTGGGAGACTTGCATGTAGTAGATCACTAAGGTTAATTTAGAAATTCTCAAAGTTGTCTTCGGAATAACGTTTAAGAGTTGTGAGAGGTTCTAACTTGCTTACAGTCGTATCTCACAATTGTATTAGTTGGAATGTTTTTTTATCAATTGATAATTTTACAAGGACAATTATGTTTATCTTTTACTTTGTGGTACCATTTGAATGCTATATTCGTTATATTGAGACTTTTCTCAATCTCATTTTTATCCGCAACTTAAAGATAAACCGTTTTATCTCTTAACTATATATATTTTTTAAATAGGTAATAACACCAACTTTCAGAACTTCATTATAGAATCACTATTTGAGCATTATTGTTATTTCTTCTTTCAATTACTATTTTTAAAATCAATTTTGGAATAACCAACATAATGTCTCAAAACGTACGAAAAGTCTCAATATAACGAATATGGCCTTTTTGAAGCTTTTTGTGGTACCATTAGATTTCGGTGGTGTCCATGAATGTTTTTGGAATCATGTCAGTCTTTCGATAGACCTTTGAATTTATTAGTTCTCGTCACACATTATGATCAATCATCATCATATTTGTTTAATTGGGAGTTTCCGCCATATTGGGACCCTTTGAAATCTACAACTGGCATAGATTCAGTGAGAAATTATATTCCAATTGTAGAGTTCAAAGAGTCCCAATATGCTAGAAACTTCCAATTAATCGAATATGATGATAATCGATCTTGAATCATTCCTCGAGTTTGGTATTTTCTGCGTCAATTGTACTTACGACACACTTCGCTGTTATTTCAGGTGTTGGGACAAGGCAACCCTAACTTGCATATGATCCTTCACCGATGGATGAAAGAACTTACAGCTTCAAGTATGGAGGAGATCGAGGACGTTGCTGTATGTCCGTGGTCTCTATATATCTTCATGTGCACATTCAAGGTACGATTTGATATCTTGAATCACGGTGTGAAATCTTTGATTCTCATTCAGAAAGGCAATCAATCAATCAACCTTTGCATCCATTTTCACTTTAGATCGAAGTCCTGGCTGTAAGTTACGTTCCTCATCAAATTAATTTACATATTTTACTTGGACTCTAACTTTGGCACATGGAATATTAGCTGGATATGATCCTCTGATGTGGGGATGAAGTCTTACTTGTATTCATCGATTGAAATTTGGAAATAGGTGGTAGGCAAATAGCTTTGAATCCATTTATCTTTACTGCTGTTGGTCACCTAGAGACTGGGTGTTGTTTATCAAATGATTTATAGATTTACTTAGACGTCGGATTTCTATGACTCTTTTGAATGAGCATATGAATCTGGCATATGAATTGACAGATTCAGAACTTCAATCGCATGATGCAGGTGATCACCATTGAATGATGCGGTTTAGGGTTTAGATCGAAAGATTTGGAATCCTTCAAGGAGCCTCGTTCTCCTCTGTTAAGACAAGATGAATGTCATCCATTCACTCTCCGGTTCCATCCATAGCTTAGTCAGCATACCTACCCGTTAGATAGGGATAAGGTAGATGGATGATAAATCCAGTGACACCCTAAATCCTAACCAATGTAACGATTGTCCTCACCCCTGAATATAATCTCAGTGAAACAAAGCTCCGGCTCATTCTTTGATGCTTATACTTTGTGTTTATGCTTGTCTTTCAACACGTTATCAGCACGACGCTCTAAGCAGCTGAGCTAATTAGGCTTGTTAATTAGAGCCTCGTGCTGATAATGTGTTGAAAGACAAGCATAAACACAAAGTATGAGTATCAAAGAATGAGCCGGAGCTCTGTTCCACTAAGATTATATTCAGGGGTGAGGACAACTGTTACACTGGTTAGGATTTAGGGTGTCACTGGATTTATCATCCATCTACCTTATCCCTATCTAACGGGTAGGTATGCTGACTAAGCTATGGATTGAACCAGAGAGTGAATGGATGACATTCATCTTGTCTTAACAGAGGAGATCGAGACAAGCAACATCTTACCTAATCCCGGCCGTTGAAATTAGGTCCGGAGAAACCTATTGTAATTAAACAAAGGGAAATCAGGGAAAAGTTCTATGTTGGAAACCCTAGCCAACAGTGAGACATGATTCTGTCAACAAACAAGGTAAAGCTAAAGAATTCAATCTGAAGTTATATAAAATTACGAGTTTTGGAATTTTGAAAGGCAGTCATGAGAACGACCAACAATATTTTATCAGCAACTATTCATGCTCCATTTAAAATCATACAAGACAGTCTTTGTGCGAGGGCGGTGACTCATAATTCAAGGCTTCAATTTCGGATGGAGCATTAATAGTTGCTGACAAAACATTGTCGTCCTTCTCACGACTGCCTTTGAGACTGGTATATATGTAACTCTGGATAGAATTCTTTAGCTCAATAGAGTTATCCTTAAAGTCACCGTGTGTTTGAATAAGATGCCGTGAATTTTGCTATAATGTATTGTTATTTGTGCACCCCAAATAGTTAAAAGGTAGGGAAAAGCTTGGTGGTCTATCATTGTTAGGTGTGTAAGAGCTTGGTGGTCTCTAAACTCAAGGGAAACTAGTTTAGCCGTCTTTCTTGACAGCTAAACTAGTTTTCCATGAGTTTGAAAACCACCAAGCTCTTACACACCTAATAATGATAGACCACCAAGCTTTTCCCTACCTTTTAACTATTTGGGGTGCACAAATAACAATACATTATAGCAAAATTCACGGCATCTTATTCAAACACACGATGACTTTAAGGATAACTCTAATGTGCTCCTTGAATGTTGTGTGGCACCTTGTTTGTGAACAGAATTATGACTCACTGTTGGCTTGGGTTTCCAAGGTAGAACTTTTTCCTCATTTCCCTCCGTTGAATTATAATTTTAAGTTTCTTTGGGTCGCGCAGGAGCATGAAAGTCTTCACACTTGTATACGTTCACACTAGTACGAAATGTGTTGTTTTTCACTTGCTATATATGAAAAAGGAACGTAACCGCGCCATGCACATGGGTTGTGGGGTCCGGGTCTGATATGGGTTCCAAAAAGGACTGTCTCACTAAAACACTGTCACTTTATAATTCACTTAACCCCTAAAGGACCGGAGTGTTTTTCCTCCAAAAACACTCCAATGCTGCCATTTTTACTCCCCCATGCAAAAAATCCAAAAGAATGTTATTTTTTACCTTCTAACCGTAAGATCTTGTCCTAAACTATTTGAAGAACATACACAACAAATTTCGTTGATTTTGACCGCACAGATTGCAAGATAATTGCGTTTGATGGAAAAAAACTCCCCAAAAAAACACATGCCCGAAAATTTCAGATGCGTTTGACCACAGCTACATCAAAAAAACCTCACTACCGAAACTTGTCGCACTTCACTTTCATATTCTATATGATGTTACTTAGTTGTGTACCAATTTTCGTTGCGTTTGGAGATGTTTAGGATGTTGAATAACACCTTGCACTTGTTGGGGGTTTAAAAGTTCAGAAAAGACTATATGTTTTTGGAATTGCAAGATTTTCAACTTTCTTTATTTAAAATACAAATCCGAGCGGTGAAACACAAGTACATTCCACCCTCTACAAAATGGTAAAAAAAAATTTGAAAAAAAATAAATCTCCAAGTTTTAGAAGACATGTAGCACATTTTCTAAGAATTTTGGGGGTTAGGGGGGAAATAAAGGGTGGAGGAAGGGAATTGAAGTGCCAACCCATTCCAATGTTCATGACCCCACTAACTCTCAAGGTACACTGCCACGTGGCAGTCCCTCATTGGACATTTTTTATTTTTTATTTTTTATTTTAAAAAATGATTTTATTTTAAAAAAATTTAAATAATATTTTTAATTATGAAATTGAACTTTCATTTTTAATTGAATAATTTAAAATAATAACTTTAAATTTTTTTTAATTTTTTTTAATTTTTTAATTTTTAATTTTTAATTTTTAAAAAATATTATTTTTAATTATTTTTATGAGTTTGGGAAACGGGGTGGTCTTCTGCCCCCCACAGTCCACCCCATTTTCCACACACCGCCCATCTTGTTGGCCCCCCCCTAAAATTCAACTATTTCTCTACTGCCCCACTGCCCTGTCTCCCGAAAAAAACACATTTCCCCTCATAACTTTCACATACGGTGTCGGAATTCAAAAAAAAAAGAATCCCCATTTTCGTGGCACATTGGGGAATCTACTATTAAATTTCCTTCAAATTTCGATTAAAAATGTGTTCACCGGAACCTACCCGATTCTCTAAATGTCCTAGTTAGGACACTTGGTCCTTTAGGGGTTAATGTGTACTAGAAATTACACATTTTCAATTCACATGAATTTAATGATAGATTCATGAGAAAGTTGTAATACTCCATCCAAAATAGTATTGAGCAAGAAAAATTGAACGATTTATACATTCCGGATTGTTCCTTTTGTCTCTAATCCGGAACTATCTTAATTCCGGATTTGAGACAAAAGGAACAATCTGGAATATCAATTTATAGTGAAGTAGTTCATAAACAAGAAATTTAGCTAAAACAACGTTTGAGTCATATCTATGTTTAATTTTAACTCTTAATTTGATATTTTACTATATTTCCTTATTTATGAGAACTTTCAAAAATCAAATATTTTTACACAATCTAAAAAGACTATGATTTCATAATATCTTTGTCTTAAAACTATATGATATGCTTAAATATAAACTTAATAAAGTGCATGATTATTTGTTTTAGTAAAAAACCTTAAATACATAGTCTTTTCGCTACTATAATGTGAGCAGGTGCTAGATATGATAAATTAGGAAAAATTTCAATTTTTGAATTTAACCTACATAGCACATGATTATTGTGTACCAACATGCCATCTATAATACGATGTAATTTTTGTAATTTTCCAATAATTTTTTCATTACCAAAAGGACATTCTTCTAAAGTCCGGACAGTCCGGGAAGGGGTACCGTGATCAGACCCGGACCCTGTGTCGATGCTGGTGAGTAGTTTTGGTCACAAGAAGACAGAAATCTAAGCACAATGCTCCCTCACTGTTCACTGTTTCCACAAAGTGGGGAATGAAAAACGACAGTTCTACTACTAGTGTCATGCAACACTAGTAGCAAAACTGTCGTTTTTCATTCCTCAGTTTGTGAAAACAGTGACACTAGTAGTAGAACTGTCATTTTTCATTCCCCACTTTGTGGAAACAGTGAACAATGACGGCATATTGTGCGTAGATTTCTGTCTTCTTGTGACCAAAAGCACTCACTAGCATCGTCGCAACCCATGTGCTTGGCGCGGGTTTCATTCCTTTTTCATTTATAGTAAGTGAAAAACGACACATTTCCTACTAGTGCAAGGACAGACGTAACTTTGCAGTCTTTGATATTGAAATCCATGGTGGGGCAGTTAATTGCGGTCGCGGCCCATTGCAATGGGATCATACCAACAAGAAGGTTGATGCATTACTAGTCATTCAAGTTGACATGCATGTGTTCTAGTCTTGCATTTCTAGTTTACAAGACCGGCAAGAGCATCTTCTGAATTGCACTCTGAAGGTCATCCGAAAAGTTAGACCTCATCTTGTAGTTCCCCCACCAACATCATTGAATTAGACTCTTGAAAATAGTAAGTGAGCTACTCACGCATGGATTGTGCAATTATGATCTGCAATTAAGAAGAGGAGATACACTAGTAAGAGTGATTTTGAGGGCCCTAGTTTTTAGTGGATTATCTAGTTTCACGGGCCAAATAAATTGTTCACCAACCCAATCTCATTCATTTTTCCATAGCTAGAGCGGTATCCAGAGCGCTAGTGGAGATGCTCTAATAGTTGAAACTCTATCCAAAAGGGCCTGCTACAGTAAATATGTAATGATGCCACATGGTAGAAGAACTAATGAAGGACCTTGAATTTTGGGCAAAGATGCTTTGCATGGTATCAGCTTGCTGGTTCATTCAGCCTCTACGTGGATCGCACAAATCACTGGTCATTCCATATACAAAGGTAGATGAAACTAAAAGGCAAGTGAGCCTTCTTGAAGGGTACTGATGTTATGGAGCTCCTCAAACCAATGCACCATCACCTTCACTTATTTGTCAAACCTTTAAATTTGCTTGATTTGGGCATAACTCGTTTCATGAAACTCTTAGTTAACACTATTCTCAAAAGTTGCCACGCCAATACTACCCCTAAACGACCAATGATTCATAGTCTTAAAATGACAAATCCAGTACATCATATTTTTTTAAATGCGATTCAGATGAGAGAAAGTTTTATATCACTGGAATCAATGAGAAACAAAGAACATTGCATGTGTTGATAAAAAAGAAAGACATTTGAACAAAAGGAATACATCATTTTTTTTTTAAGTGCAATTCAGATGGAACTAAATTTTTTATCACTGTAATCAATGAAGAACACTGCATGTGTTGATAAAAAAGAAAGACATTTGAACAAAAGGAAGTCCACAGAATACCGACTCAAAATCACACACTATATATTCAAGCTTCTTGGTGCAACAAGACACAGGACGTTGAAGCCATCATGTTACAAGACAAATTCAAATCCAACCAAGAAATTCAGAGAAGCAGTCCCTCATTCGATCTCAGTCAGGAATGGATCCATTCTAGTTCTTCCAAAAAATGAAACAATCCGTGGCTTCCACTGAACTGTAAACATCATTCTCTCTGGCCAAAAAATAACTAAGGCTATGAAGCACTAATTCCCGTTAATTCCTGTCTACACTAATGTATGTACATAATGTACAAACAAGCCTTCATTGCATCTCATAATCTGGAGTCAATGAAATACTCTCCAAGCTCGCAATCCAGAGAGCTCCTGAAGCTGGACAATCTCTGCATAAGATGGAAAAAATCTCTGCATAAGATGAAACAATCTCTGCACAAGATGAAACCAACTACTGCTCCGAAGAATGGGAGAGTGCAGACACAAGAATGAGGTGTCTACAAGCCCTGTGAAAAATCGTAAAGGAATGGCATTGATCATCATCTCGGGAGTGGAGGATCAAGCTGTTTGCCTTCGTCTTCGGGATAGAATCGACCAGCGCAGAACTTATCTCGTGCAAGTGCAACGAGCCAGAAAACGAAATGGCACACGACGAATGCAACGAGACCAAGAATGGTGACCGCAATGCTGCGCGTGTTCCGCATCGTCAGAGCGTCAGGATACGCGGGAGGATGGTCCGTGTACACCCAGGCGATCTGGGACGCCACCCACAGAATGGGGTAGATGATGGTGAGCAGGACGTGACGCGGCCGGATGGGCAGGCGGGAGAAGAAGAGCTCGATGAGCAAGCAGCCGTTTCCCAGCGCGTGGCCCGTGACGCAGTCCAGCCCGCAGACTCCCTGCATCTCGAACGACCAGTACAGAATGGTGATCATGGTCTCCAGGACGACCGTGAGCTCGAAGAGGAAGATTTGAATCGCGGCCAGCCATCGCCAGCCGCGGTTGAGCGTTTGGTCGCGGCTGTGGTAGCAGACGCTGTGGATGGAATTCAGGGACGCGACGATGTAGTACACTGCGACTGCGACTAAACCCCAGTTCGTGAGGTACACGGGCGGTATGATCCGGGAGTCCCAGGAGTCGATCCAGCCGTAGATCACCCCCACGCCCGTGAAGTAAAACGCCAGCACCACGCGGTACACCAGCAGGAGTTTGCTTCCCCAGGACTTGTACGCGGGCGCGGACGAGGATTCCACCGTTCGCAGCTTCAACACTACCAGCGGCTCCGAGGCTTCGCGCCGGAAGAAGAACCGAAAACACGCCCCTCCGGTTGTTGTTGGGTACTCGTCTTCTTCAGACACCGGCGCTGCCACCTTCTTCGTCGCCATCGATTCCCGTTCAGTTTTCCCTACAAAACCAATCGCTTCCAACGATCAATTGGAGCAATTGAGCTGCAAATTGACAGTGACAACGGCAACGGCACTGAGGTGCAATCATAAAAGCTGCACGTACGAATGCCATGACAGCAAAAAGATGGCGCCGCTGCCTTGGCAAGTGATGATGCTGGCGGTTTGATTTCGCGACAAATGGCAAATCACAGTAACTTCTTACTTTACAATGACGATGGACTGATCGAGTGAGCCACGCAGGAGCTTTTGCAGCGAAAAATTAGGCGGGGTGAGATTAAGGTTGAGATCTTCACAAAATGTGCCTGCCTACTACAGTGACAGAAGGAGCTGGGGAAATTGTTGAAGTGAGATATTGTGTCAGATCCACACTCACAATTGCGATACTCTCACTAAAACAGTTGCCTTCAGGTATGTTCGCACCTGGCCTTTAGAGGTGGTCTTACAAGGGGGTCTTACATCCTTAAAAAAGTGTGTGTTCCCACCTACATTCTTTAGTAATTACCAATCCTACATGGATGTACACATGGCACACTTTTAAGAATGGGTATTAGTTAACATTTAGGAGGACAAAAAATATTTGAGCAATAGTAGGCAATTGTTAAGGGAGCACCAAAATAAGAAATATTCCCTAGTTTTGAACACTAAAGAATGGTCTTAGCTAATGTGGCACTTGAGGGGCCATTATGTAATCCCCCTACTATTGCTAACACTTTTCCAAACCTCATTGATGACACCTTTCCTACAAAGAAGGTATTTTTCCCAAAATTGTGGGGGTGTTAAATTTTTATCCACGGTCTTTGCAAAGGCCAAGTGCGAACGGGCCTTTCCAATGGCAAAATTGCACATGATTTTGTCACCATTCTAAGGGACCATGGCCTCGTTGCAAAAAATTAAATTTCTGGAGTTTGTCTGTGTAACTTAGTCTCTAGTAATGGGACAATATAGTGTGGGTTGATAGCAATTCCGACACAAATCAATTCAAAATTTCATAAATTTACCACATGTTGCTTTCTGATTGGTTGCAACATCCAAGGCCCATTTTATACTTGGGGCTGGATTGAAGGCCGGCATGAACTCTTCAAATTTCAACCAATTTCAACCAATTTTAACCAATAGGATTGTTCGATTCTTTCAAATTTAGCCGGGCCAAAAGGAGCAATTTGTTTTACGTGGCGTCCTATGTGGCATGATTTTGGCGCCAGATCTTTGGGCCGGTTTGATGAAATCGGGACAAGGTTTGCCATGGTCTGAACTCCAAATTTGAGCCGGATTGAATCAGGCAGGCTTTCCATCCGGCCCCAGCCTGTGTATAAAGTGGGCCTAAAAGAGTCGACATAGTAGGCTGAAAACCTGACGTCGTTTTCTAAGAATGTTAGAACTGTTGCTAATGTGTACACATGTGATGCCCATTCCCGAAAGAGGAGAGTAGTTTTGTTCCAATTCGGGTCCTTTGTCCGGTGGACAGTGAGTCATTGACATTACAAATGGATGGTTTATTCACGCCAGCCTTATAAGGGCTGGTGTTTCTATCTATCTGCACATGTGATTGGAAACTTCGCACATGGCATGTTTTGAACTCATGTACTATATATTGCTTACCAACATCAAATAAAAAGTACCATGAACGATATCAACGTCATCGCCATTCATCATGCCATGTCCATCCTACTCTACAAAAGACGCATAGAAAACAACCAAACCCTACCATCCAATAATGATCCTCCATAGCTTTAAAAAGACACATTCCCAACCAATATACTCTCTACATATTTCTATCCCACCACATAACATATCGTTGGTTACCATAGTGTCTAACCTTGAGAGAGGCGAGTAATCCTAACCCCAGATTCTTTATCCTGTGGGCACTGAACCTACGGTAGGATGAACACACTTCATTCACGCCGGTCCCACCAGTGCTCTTAGAACCACTTTATGACATTTAGCACAGGGTGCTACCTCCCACATAAATGGTAGATACTTTTGCTACCTTGTGAATGTACTACTCACGATACCTCTATAATATCCGACAATACCCTTGATATATTAAGGTGATACCATAATGATACCCTTGCTACATATTTATAACATGATGAGCATTCTCACTACATTTCAAAAAAAAAATCATTTTCTTTCTTTGTATGTTTAGCAGCTTCATTTTTTTGGTAGAAATTCAGCTAATATTAGCCAGTTTTGAGATCACTGGGTCCCACAATAGACCGGAGTTCTTTATTTATATATATATATATATATATATATATATATATATATATATATATATATATATATATATATATATATATATATATATTGATTACCAAAGGGTGATATAAGAGAGTTCTGAGTGTGGTAGATTTTAGGGTGTATGAGAGCGCGACAGGTGGCACGAGCACTGAGGCCCACCTTATCCATTTGATTTCAGAGCTCCGATCATCTTCTTCCTTCTGGATTGATCGGGGCCTTCACAACCTCTTCCATTTCCATTTCCATTTCCATCGCTAAAGCTTACAAGCCTTCGAATTCTCTTGTTTTTGGCTCGGGGTAAGTGTTGGAATTGGGCATCAGAAATGGCGTCGTTGATGGCATGCCAGGCTTCTTCACTCGTCACTCTTGGCAGGAGCACCGTCGCGGGTGCCGCGGGGTCTTCGAGGAGGACCACCGTTCTTGCTTCACCTCCCTCCGCCTTCTTTGCTCCAGGTAAATACTCTCTAACACCCTCCGTGGTCTAAATTAGGGTTTAAGGATCTCGGAACTAGGCGCTAGCGTTTCGTACCATGTGACAAGGAGCGATGTAGCAAAATCCTTTGGTCAAAGTGCAGATATCATTTGTCAGAGGTGAAAAGGAGTAAGGAAACAGACCTGCGCTAGGGTTTAGTACCACGTGGCCTCTTCTAATGAGCAGCAATGTACCAAGATACGTGCTACGAAACCCTTGTGTCAATGTGCAACTGAACGACAAGCATGACCGACAGGCTCATCTGTTAGAGGTGAAAAGGATTTCTCACAGGAAACGAAACAAGCGCTAGCTAGGGTTTAGTAATCTGTGACCTAACATGGAAGGAGCGATGTATACATGCTTGGAAACTTAACTCAGAACGGTGAGAATGACCGATGTTGTTTGTAGTTCGTTGTGTTTCAAATTCTTCGTAGCCACACAAAGATGGTTAGCTACTGACGGGCCATGGATGATGATGAGAAGTATGCTTGACATTCTCCTCGGGGACAAGCCAGAGGTAGCATGAATGTTATGTTAGGGTTTGAAATTCCACCGGTATTGAAAGTGGAACCGAACGCAGCTTTTTCTTTCGAATGAATTGGCAGTAGTCATGTTGAAATGCAGAAAGAGATGTGAGTGAGTGGTATGGTTTGGTTTTTTGCGCAGAGGTGCATGGCTCATGTTTCAGCGAAGGAAGGAGCGCCTTGAACGTGACGCACGTTGCCTCTGTCATACAGAGAAAGCCTGCTGCGAGGTTCGTGGTCCGGGGGCTATTCGGTCTCGGGGTGCCGGAGCTTGCTGTAATTGCAGGAGTAGCTGCTCTTCTCTTTGGCCCTAAGCAACTTCCGCAACTCGGAAAGCAACTGGGGCAGTCCGTGAAGAGCTTCCAGCAGGTAGCACTCTCATTCACTGCGATGTCTTCTTTTTTGTATTCACTACAGTCCACCCTCTAAAAGTGGTATCACATCAATATTAACACTCTGCATCAGGAATTTAGGACCTCACTGATTTTTTTTGACGACATCTGATATTTCATGGGTTCGTACATTTTTTGCACGGATTCCACATAAATTTTGCGCTAATTCTGCATTGAATCCACAATCCACATGGCTTCTACATTCACTCTTTTCGGTACCTAACGAAGTGCAGAATCCGTGCGTGAATAGCGCAAAATCTGTGCGAAAAATGTACGAACCCATGGAACATCAGATGTTGCACGGAAATCGCTTAAAATCCGTGGGTTCCTAAATTCCTGATGACTCATAAAATATTAACACAGAAACACTTATAAAGTTAACCCCTCAAGGACAAAGAAGCCCAAATTGGGCCTCATGTTTTTTACAGCAGTTTTGAGTAGATCCTGCGTGCCTTTCTTTTTGATTGAATTTGTTTGTTTTTTGACCGATACATGCAATGTTCTTCACTGATTCTAGTGATACAAAACTTGGTCCCATTTGAGTTATCAAGTCACTACTTGTTGGTGTGGGTGGATTTAGCACTGTCAACGCACAATTAGTTTACTTGTCAAAATTGGGGAGTTAAGTTAACCACTGAAAATGAGTGTAAATAGCAGGACTAAGGGGGCAGTGCCGGCATTTGGTTACTAATTCCAGTCACTTAGTTGGTGCGGGTAGGGCCTAATTTTGTTGTTGTGAAGCGTTTGACGAAGTGGTGGGTGTTTCAGGCTGCCAAGGAATTTGAGACCGAGGTGAGAGGAGATGCCGAAGAGGCGAAACCAAATGTTGAGGTTGCGGATGAGAAAGAGAAAACTGAGACTATAACCCCAACTCCGGTTGCCACTCCTTCAGGGACTGAGAACAAGTAAAATTCTCCACCGATTGCTCCACGAGTTCTTCTGTACCATACTAGAAAAAATGTAGGTTGCAATGTTTTTGTGAGAGCACTGTTGCACGCACTGTAGGTTCGTTTAGTGAAGAGATTTCTTCTGATTGAGAGGAGTATCATTGTAACTGTATATTATTGCAAACAATAGAAAGGGGTACGAGCTTGACAGATCAGTCTGCTGATTCTGATTGACCTTTGTTTTGATTCATGACCTAAAATTGTGCACCGACGATTTTATTTCTGATCTGATGCCGACAATGTCTGTTTCGGATTGACACTCACTGACTGGGTTATGGTACAATATGTGAAGTGGCTCTTACATTATTTCATGTGGAGTGATTGGCGCATGTGAACTACCATGAAGAATTGGAACCTTTGGTAGGTAGAACCAAAATTGACCCTGTTCATTTTGGGCGCAATTTCTAGGTGCATGTATTTTTAATGAAATTTTAACAAATAAGGTAGACGGTGGCAAAACCGCACAGATAAGGGTTTCGTCTATATCCCGAAGTGAGAAAATTGTGAACAAAATTTAGAATTACTTGCAAGAATCAGTGAGGCAGTTTGCAAGTTGTTGCGATTCAGAACCAGAAGTCCTGAATTATTGAGAAATTGTCAAAGAGAAGGGTGCAAGATTCCCCACAAACACGCCCTAATTGTGCTATGCCCAGGTGATGCTAAGATGAAAACCGTGCACCCAGTGTCTAATGTTGATACACAAACTTGAACAATGCTGGGCGGGTTTGGGTATCACTGTGCACAGTTTTTTTGCTTGGACCACGGGCACGGGTTTAGCACACGCACAGATTAAGCACCGTCTACCTTATACATGCATTGCTCAAATCCCAACTAAAGTTTTTGAGCAAAACATGTCATGTCGCTTCATTCACACCATTCTCTTGTATACATTGATTAGGGTTTTGGAAGGAAAATGGACCTGCTATTTGCAAACAACGGGTGTCAAAAACATAATACCTCCACCAAATTTAGAACATACACTGGATACATAGAAAAGCTAATTGCTCATGGTTCAGGAAATTTACTATTGATTTATCTTCTAACCCTTCTTTGAACTCTTTTTCAAAAGCACATTTAATACTCCTTCACCTTGTGATTTTCTAAGTCATAGTTGCATGCAATATAAGGTAAGGGGTACAGTTGCCATCAGTTTAACCCTTTAGCGCGTTGGCGTCCAGAATCTGGACACCGGATGAATTTTAGCAGCTCGATTTCCGTAGGTACCGGATGTTTTTCATCCTTTTTTCTTTTTTTCATTCTTGTGCTAGTTGAATACCATTTGTACGGTATGGATCTTCCTAATAAGAGAATGTGAATTTTTGAAATATTACAAAAGTAATTAATGTCAAGTTTCAATCTTAGTTCAAAAAGAAAGACCTTAAATATGATTTTCCATAGTAAGTAGAATCAAATAATGGAAACCATACCATCTCGTAGTGCATGTCATTCTAATTTCATTACAATATTTTTAAATTTTTTTGTGTTAATTTTGGATTTTTAATTGAATTTCAAGAGAAAACCTTGCAAAATTACTTTAAAAATATTAATAATAAATATGATGAATCCAACCGTACAGATGTTATCTACACATTGACATTTATAACTTTGTTTTGTACATCAACTCCATTTTCGTTTATCATCAACCATTTTATAACAAATCTTTGAAAACAATGTTGAATCGGGACGTTAAAGGGTTAAGCATTTCAACCTACATTGAGTGCTGATTTTCAATGATAAAAAACTACAGCACATAAAACTTTGGGTTTATTAGAGTTATCCTTAACCCCTAAATGACGGAGGGAGTAAGGGCAAAACATAAATGTGTTATAAAAAAAAAAATTCTTCAACTTTGATGAAGTTTGGTCCGAAAGAGAAAATGAGGAGCTTGATGTTTTGTAATTTTCCATACGGTCAAATATCAAAAAATAGCTTTTTATCATCTCATAATGAATTTAGAAGCATTTAACTTCAAATATTTATCACAATCACAATTTTATTTTTAGAATTTGAAATTTTGTATAATTTGTTAAAACTAGACATTCTATTCTAAAATCAAAAATTGCAAATTTTTCAATGGAGAGAACATCATTACTTTCCCCAAATACTAAGTTTTCTAACACTAGACAATGTAGAAGTGTTTTTCTTTGAAAATTTCTCCCAGGTGGAGTTTAACTCGGATTGACATGATTCAAATTGGGTTGGAAAGTAGACTTGGTTACCTATTTAAAAATATTTTTTATTTTCTATAAAAATGTTTTTTCTATTTCTGGCAGCCCATAAAAAAAAGGCAGAGACCATAAAATGGTTGATCCGTCACTTAGGAGTTAAAGTCACCTTGTGTTTGAATAAGATACCGTGAATTTTGCTTTAATATACTCTTATTTGTTCACTCCAAATAGTTAAAAAGATTGGAGAAGCTTGGTGGTCTATCATTATTAGTTGTGTAAAAGCTTGGTGGTCTCTAAACTCAAGGAAAACTAGTTTAGCCGTCAAGAAAGACGGCTAAACTAGTTTTCCATGAGTTTGAAAACCACCAAGCTCTTACACACCTAATAATGAGAGACCACTAAGCTCTTCCCTACCTTTTAACTATTTGGGGTGAACAAATAAGAGTACATTAATGCAAAATTCACGGTATCTTATTCAAAGTGACTTTAACCCTTAAAGGTCCAGATTGGCCATTCCGGCCAATGTACACGACCGTATTTCATTGTATTTGGAATGGTTCTACACCTCCTATGAGTATTGTATCAAAAGTAAAATTAAAATACATGTCTACATGGTCTTAAAAGCTATTGGGATCTCATTTTGGAACTTTCTACTCATAACAAATGTTAAATATACGGCAACCTATCTACTATTCCCTAAATCCTTCAAGGGTTAAGGATAACTCTAATAGAGTTAACCAAGCTCAATTTTTAATTAATTTTTTCACAATGTATGATTTTGTCATAAATTTTCAAACTTAATATGCATAGACCACTATTGATGTTAGTAGGTGTACTAATGACTGTCTTTTGTTTCTAGTCCAATCAGATTGCTAACTTGGTATTCATAATCAATGCTTGTGATAACTAGATTGGGAACTCTTGAAGTTGAAACATGTGCTTTTATAGGTGACTACAATTGACACCTAACAATTTTTGGTGCTTCTACCTTAATCACATTGAGTTAACTTCCCCTAGATTTGGGATTTGGTCCCGCCCTTGCAAGCAAAAAAAAATGTCAAAAATTGTTTATTAAAGAAGTCACAAACACAACCTAAAATGGAATCAATATGTAAAAATGGATTGACACAGTTCGGGGTGTCAAACCTCTTTGCAAAATAATACATTGTTTGATGACAAGAAAATCAGTTCACAGAAAGCAACCAATTAGAGTGGAGATTATCAAAATGAGGTTAGAGACCACCTCCTTATGAGGCCATGGATTACTACAAGTCATGGGGTTAGCTCTTCGATGCCGCAACTTTTTAGAATGTAATAACATTGTAAAAATGGGAAATTGCACCCACTAAGTACTCACTTTGTTCTTTTTTCCGCTTCAATTATTGTTATGCTTAACCCCAATGCTTAATCTTGACTACTCACAACCACCAATCGCAACCTTCCAACAGATGAGGGCAAGAATCCAAGAGGAGATGATTGCTCAAGGGATTATTAAGCATTTTAGGTTTGATCACACCCTCCTACTAATGTATATCTTTGCACCAAAAAAACATCCTCTATGAGGCTCTCAAGAATGAATAGCAATCCCAAAGTTTCACTTTCTTGACAAGACAGCCGGCTATGAATTTATTGCATTGACATTCCAAATTTCATTGAAATCACTTATCGATCCAGGGCTAACCTCATGACGAGTAAAAAACGGTGAAACATTCAAGCAACCCTGGCATTAGAAAACGTGCCAATGTGGTATCTCCTCAACTGAGTATGGAAATCCAGTTTTACTCGTTCAACATAGCCTGTGCGCTTTTCTATGAATTCAACAGCATGACCTTCCAACAGACCCCTGCATTTTCAAGCTATTCAAAATCTTACAACATATGTACACGTGCAGGAGAACTGTCTGACTTTCCAGAAACGTGTCAAACAATTTCTGCACGTGTCCACCCATATGTTCGTGATAGCCTTATCTGCACAACATTCCAAACCCCAAACAGTCAAAAAAAACTACATCACATAAAATGACGTCGTTCCTGTGAACATAACTCACTCGCAAATCTCATGTTGCAATGCAACACAAAACTACGTCGTTCCTGTGAACATAACTCACTCGCAAATCTCATGTTGCAATGCAACACAAAACTAAATAAACATGATCAAGAAACATGGACTCCATTGCAAAGAATGTTGATCGAAAGAAATTGAAACTTTTGAGTATAGATGAAAATAATCTCACAAAATAGGCAAATGAATAAAAATGGATGAAAATGATATATGATGAGATACTGGATGATAAGTGATGGATGGAAGACTTGGATGAAAACGTGACGGATTTCGTGACACAGGGGTCGTGACACTCTGCATTTAAGATAATAGATGTGAAAACCCTAAACCCTAAACTGCTTGCATATTACTGATATCTCTATTCAGAACAATTCAGAACAGCATCAAATGGGTAGCATTCTGGAGTACTGTAGGTTAATAGCTAGTTCGCCACAAATTGATTCAAGTTTTGGAAATTATTTTTTCAAGAAATGTATGGTGAAACGAGGAATCTTAGGGATATTCGTAGTGTGGAAATGAAAAACATTTTAAAATAATAATTACTAGTGTGGCCCTGTTAGTGTTCCCTGTTCAGCGCTTTTACATTTTATTTTCTTTTTAGAATTAACAAGAACCCCAAAATTTGTGACGAAATTCGATACCAGATCCATAACTTTCACACCGTAGGTACAAAAGCTATGAAACAACTTTGGTGCACCCCTTCTCGTAAAGAACTTTCTGAACGCAGTTGGCGGGCATACGGTCTAGGAGATCTCAACGTAACATACAAAACGAACTAACTAAATGGATAGATTTGGCACATTCGTGTTATTGACCTATGATAGTAGTGGCATGGCACTTTCAAGAACAATGCCAAGTAAGAGTGATTTAAAACAGTCATGCCAAATGAGTGAAATTAAAGCTCTCATGTGAAGATAATAGTTCATTAGCTTTAGGAACTCACACGTCTTATTCAAATAGTTGCAAAAAAAGGCACCGAGGATTCCTTTTTCATGTGTCAGGGATTCCTTTTTTGTGCTTGCTCAACAAGAATGTTACGGTAACAGCACACCATAGATTTTTACCTGGGCAAATGCATAGATGGCCCGCACTACTCTTGCGTAATCTGTCCCAATGGACCTGATGACAATATCTGCTAGAAAAGTACCCCACAACCTGCATGAAATAACACACTGACAGTATCAGTTTGCTGAACAGGTCCAATATCAGGAGATTGGTCAAATTAGTTCAAGCACAGCTACAGTCTACCCTCCATAATATGACACTCCAAAATATGACAATATTAATGTTTTAAGCAATACGCACGTGACAAGTCATTTCTGTGGCCAATCCATGTCCTGCCACCTTGAAGGTAGGGCTTCCCAAACATGTCATATTAGAGAGGGACAACTTATAAGAATGGACACGTACAAAGGTCCAAGGACCATCATAGTGCTCCGTAGAGTCATGTATCGAGCTGCTGCTCCTGCAAGTGTCTGCGGAACAATCCAAAAGATGTAAGTTTGTGCAATTTCTAGAATAGAAAACCGATATGGTGCATGCATTCAAAACAACACAAAGATTGTTCATCTATATAGGCACTTCACATTAACCCCAAAAGCAACCGAGAAGCCCAAATTGGGCTATCAACTAGTAGATTCAAAAGTAAAGTTGCTATTTTTACATGAACATTTCGGGGTTAAGAATTTCATGAGTATATGAGATTGTAGCTGACCTGTCTAGCTGCCAGCATGGCCACTTGACTTTCCAATTTAGCAGCCACAACTTGACCACCCTGTGCTTCATCAAATTTGTTCGATGTCAAGCTTTGTGCAAGACGTAATAAAGCTACTCTGGTAGATGACATTACGGACTCGCATATTGATGCACAGCATCTAACTATTGATTGTGCACTTGCATATACATACAGGTCAAAAGCAAGGGACTCATGAATTAGGACCGCTTCACACTATGGCCGTCCAAGTCGAGAGGCCGTGGGATTGAGAGTCCAAAGAAATCTACTGAAAATAGGCAATAAAATATAGTCTTCATTTTTTATGAAAAGAAATCGACGGCCTCTCGACCATAGTTTGGGTTTCCATTCCCGTCCAACCCAAACTTCCTCTCGAGAGGCCATCACTTTGGTCAAAAAGTGTTACCATGTAAGCATTTTGGAGGTTCACGGCCTTTGGACTTTGGCCTCTAGTGTGAAGGGTCGAGAGGCCGAACCCATGGTTTCATGCAATTTGATTGGTGGAAATCGACGGCCTCTCGACCTTCGGCCATAGTGTGAAGCGGCCCTAAGGCTTCACTGGACCAGAAACTCTTCATAGTCTGATCCTAATATTGAATGACAGTTACTATAAACTCAAACAAGAAACCCTTTCACTATTCCCCCCTGGAAGTATTGCAAACATGGACAGTTCACACACTAACCAAAGAACCATTTGAAATAACATCAGACATTGAAATTGCTCTCTCAGAACATACCTTCACTAAAGCCTCCTTAGCAAGCTGGTAACGCGCAGTTTCCACGAGAACTTTACCCGACAATTTCTTCGTTATCTGCACAAGTATTAATACATTTCCAAACAAATCGAATCACTAACGTGTTTGAAGGTGGAATACACGGGTAATTGAAAAAACAGAACTTAGCAGGATACAAATGTAGAAGGATACATAATGTAAAGAAAAGAAGCTTACAAATCTTTGAAGGGTGGACATAGTAACTGCACTGCTACCCTGTGATAGAAAGAAGACAAGCAAATATTAGAATAGGATGACAATGAATAAAGTCAATTTCCATAAGCTTGACACCATGATAGTAATGAAGATATAGCAAACACTAAATGAACCATTGATGACATTTTGCCAGCAAGAATAATTTTAACCCTTAAAGGTCCTTGGGGATAGCTTATACGTTGCCGTATATTTGACATTTGTTGTACGTAGAAAGTTCCAAATTGAGATCTCAATAGCTTTTAAGACCATGTAGACATGAATTTGAACTTCACTTTTGATATGAAACTCATAGGAGGTGTAGAACCATTCCAAATAGAATGAAATACGGCCGTATAATACTGGTTGGAATGGGCAATCTGGACTTTTAAGGGTTAATATAAGCAATTGCATCCAGCTGAAATGCCAATGTAGCTCATGCCTTGAGGATGGTTGTAAGCAACTCCTCACTTCCGAGACGAATGGCTGATGAAATGTTATCACGAAAACGACTGCCCTTAGCTCTTTCAATAGCTTCCAAGTATGGCACTCTTCGCTTCGATTGCGGCCGCTTCCTTTTAGGTTGACTGCCATATTCACATCAACAGTGGTCAGTTGAACAGAGCCCGGTGAGAACAAACTCCCAAGAGGAAAACAGACCAAATTGGTATTGCTCACCAAATGCTGCTCAATTGCAAATATCACCAAGTACCTGGAATAGTCCTGAAGCAAATGCAGAAAGATTTCAGCCTCCATGTCCTCCGTGGACAGCTTGACAGAACAGGGAACATGAAGCTTTGAACGTACCCTCAAAAGAACATCACGATACGTTGGTCTCCGCCCACTGCCATTCCCACAATCCCCTTCTCAAATCATCAAACAAATAGAATAACTTTTGAGCAAAACAATCTCTAGCTTAACCCCTAATTTAGGACCAAGGATTCATGGTTTTAAAATGACAAATACAATCAATCATATTGTGAAAATTTACTTCAGGTGGAACCAGATTTTATATCACAGAAATTAGTGAAGAGCATTGCATGTGTTGGTCAACAAACATATAAATTTGAACAAAAGAAAGTTCACACGTGACCTACTCAAATTGCTCTAAAACATACAAGGCCCAATTTAGGCTTCTTGGTCCTTAAACCCCTAACTACCTAGGCGTCCAATTTTTGGACAATGTACAGATTTCATCCACATTTTCTCATTTGTCATGCACATTTTGTAGTGTGGATTTTTTACTATAGATTTTATGGGAAGTTAGCTTCATGTATGTGTGAACCGATTAGAAAGGGGATGATTTGTAAAAAAATTATGCCTCATTTCATGTTGCAGTGATTCACCAAAAAAATTTAAGATCTTAGTTCAAAACGAATCAAAAGTGCTCTTGAAAAAGTCAACTCGTAAAATTAAGCAACCAAAGAATCTAAAAAAAATCACTACACTTAGAGTATTACATTTCAACCCATCACAACAAATTGTCAATATCTTATTTATAATCAAATTACAAAAGGATTTTGAATTGAAGGTTTCAAATTTTATACAAAAATCTTGGTGATTGCAATCATAGATCTAACCGTATGGATAGAATCTAAAATTCATAATGTACAACTTTTATTCATACATCAAGTTCAAATATCTCTATCAGTTGCATTTTATAATGCATCTTTGCAATTCTCCAAATATGGAGAGGGCTGTAGGCATTTAGGGATTAACCCTTAAAGGTCTGAGAGTGCCGCAGCGGCCACGTACATCAGCCTATACATCTGTGTATTTGAGCACAATTGTATTCATATGCTGAAACAACATTCAAATGAATGCAATAATTGACAAATTATCTATCCAATGGTATATGTGTTGACATGTTTGGGTACATAGTACAGTATGAAATACACCACATACGGTGACCGTATATACGGTTCCCAAGGGACGTTTAGGGGTTAAGGGTTAAGTTTTGAGCAAAATAACGTCCCATGTAAAAGAACAAGAATATAAAGTTAAGATCAACTTTTCTTCTACACAATGAAACCCAGATCAGCTGAACATACATGCTGAAGAAGATGTTCATGAGCAATAATACAAATAGCTCGTTGCACAAGCATTGAAAAAAGACATAAAATCTTATTACCTAAGAGTGGCTTTAGCATCGGCGGCGAGAAACATGAATCTTGATTCTAGCCTCTCCATGAGAGCGTCTCGACCTCCATACTCCTGTTCATGCATTGCCTCCGCAATCGTGCCTCTGTTGGAGCCATCTCCAGGGGCAACTGATTTGAGCAGGGGACTCAGAGGGCTGCAAATCAAAAAAATATCAGAAACCTTAAATAATATGTCAATAGAGTTAACCGAAAAGAGTGCCTCAAAGTGGAAACTCACCTCATACTCACCTTCCAACTCATTTTCAGTTCAAAAAGACAACAAAACTAGTCTATGGTGAGTTGGAGACTAATCTAAAGTAAGGCCCTGCGGTGTGGAACTTGAGGGCTATCCAATGCTAGAGGAGAGTTCCCACGCGCTCCCCCAAGCCAAGAGCCCCGACCATGGGGACCCGACCATGGGGACTATTCATGAACAATGATTGTCAGGAAATATAAATATAGAGAGGAAACTCCTCTTCAACTCTTCTTTTGTTTTCGGTTAACTCAAATAGCTAAAACAAATGCCCAAAACTTTCTTTAGCCGCATTGCCAATTATGTTAACAAAAAGGACTGCATCGTCACTTTCACAATTTGTTAAAAAGAAAGAAGGTGACCTTTGGCCATAAAGTATGCTGGAAAGCTCGGAAAGCTCAGCATCACTTGCCAACTCCAGCACCGAATGCAACTCGGGGTCAAAGGCAGCTGCTTCACACAACAAGCAAGCCCTTGTGTCAAAAGAGGATCTAACAAAAGTAATAGGAAAGCTCACAGCAACAACGGCACTTGACCTTTAAGAAAATTACAAAATATATATAGTTTTTCTCTATCTCTAACCAAGAATCCCAAAGTGGGCCTCAATTTTTTCAGCAGATTCGAGTAGGCATACGTAGACTTTTTTGTTCGAAATTTACCAAACACATGCAATGTTCTTCACTGATTCTGATAATATAAATTTTGGTCCCATAAGAATTATATTTTTCACAATATGATCGATTGCATTTGCCATTTCAAAACAATGAATCCTTGGTCCTTTTAAGGGTTAAAAAATCATCCACTATCATTGAACAAAAGTCAGTCATACCTGTGATTGTTCTTAACGCATTTCTTCCTTGAACAGACGTAATTCTCGGGTAATGCGTTTCCAATCTCAACTGCGTCCCAAGTACAAACCCCTTTTTCAAGGAGCTCTTCGCACTCGAGCTACAAACCTGCATCATATGCATCAATATTAAAACCTAAAAAACAAAAAACAAAACACTATTCCTATTCACACGGTCACTTATAACCCCTAAAGTTCCAAGCATTCATCATTTTAAAGTGATCACATTTTTCAGATGGGACCAAATTTTATATCACTGGAATCAGTGAAGAATATTACATGTATTGGACCAAAATGAATGAAACTGAACAAAAGGAACCTCACATCAGACCTACCAAGCGACACAATTTCGGCTTCTTGGTCTTTTAGGGGTTAATGTATCATGACAACAAGGAATTCGTAGTTGAACTCCATTGATCAAAATGAGACAATATTGCATGTGTTAGTCAAAAAAAAAAAAAAAAAAAAAGAAAGTAGTCCTACTGCTGTATAAAAACACGAAGACTAATTCTTGTATTACCAAAACTCATACACTCTCCAGTGCCATGAAAATGTCACCGACTTCATACTCCAAGAATTCAAACCTACCAAAACATTAAGCAGAATCTGAGGCTCTTGGTCCACCGAGGACATTTGAAAAACACGATTCGCCGCAACCAAAAGTGAAAACCTACAAGAAGTCCTCTATTGATGGAATTTGTCCGTTTGTTTCGAAAAAAAATGAAAAAAAAAACAAGAGAACGGGGATTCAAGGAGGGAGCTGAAGGTGTGTGTACCAGGGGGTTGAGGGGACGAGGGTGGCGATGAGCAGGCAGGGCGGAACGAGCCGGGGCGACCCCGCGGCAACAGAGCTCCATAGCTGGATCTCTTCTTCTTCTGCAGCAACAAACGCGAGGTGCGCGGGGTGCGAGACGGGGCTTTCTTTGCCTTCGTTGTTTCCGAGGCGGAGCTTGCGGTATCTAGGAACGGAGTACATTTGGGGGTGCTGTTGGGAGTTAGGGTATTGGGAGAGAGAAAATATAAATTTATTCATACTTTTTTTTAATTATTATTTATACATTTATATGTGTACCGTAGTAGGAAGGCAGGGTCGGCAGAAAATAATTCCCCAAAAAAATGCCGAAAAAATAAATAAATTTATCAAGTATTTTGTCAAAATCAACAAAAATGAAGTCAACAAAAATTGTAGACAAAAAACAAAGGAAAACGTGTAGCCGCTAGTAAAATTTAATGTTAATTATTAATAGCCGAATTTTTAATAATTATTTTTGAAAGTGCCGACCCCTACTTTTCAAACTTTAATTAATTATTCGACACGAAAGTGCCGACCCTGCCTTCCTACTACGGTAACTTGAAAAATATATATATACGAATTCTTGTCAAGCCCAATTTATTTTGCTTCATCTGCATGAGATCTACATTTCTCCTCATCCAAGGTCTTTTAGTCCTCACTCTAAATCCCCCCTAGATACCGTAACACCATAGCAAGTTTGCCACCTGGCAAACGAATTTTATTTTTATTTTTGAAAAAATTAAGGTTCGCCTCTCAAAAACTGAATTTCTCAATTTTCGTTATTTAGCAAAAAATTAGTAAAAATGACTTTAAATAGCTTAGAAATAACAAAATATTGCAAAAACTAATTTACTCTATTTTCGTTTTTCTGTCTTCAGAATTTTCTGATTTTTACGTTTTTTTATTTTTAGAATTATTTTTGGACGAATCTGTTATGGTCCTACGGTAGATAGAAACTCTGGTCCTCTTTCAAAGACCGGCGTGAATAAAGTGTCCGTTCGTAATGTCAATGACTCAGTTCCGACTGGACAGAGGGTCATTGGAACAAAACTATTCTTCCCTCTTGGGAATGGACACTATAGTAACAGTTACACAATAAAAGTAATAATGCATTGATGGTTGGGTATTTGTTTTAATATAAAGTAGGTTTTGAGTTTAGTAATATCGCCATGAGTTCTTTGGTTGCTCGGTGAAGGGCGATGTATCACATTTATGTGGTCTCCCCCTTGACGTTAATGCAAGAGGACAAAATTTGTTCCCTATTTTGTGCATGTAGGGGAGACACCTTAAAAAAATAACCCCCTTGTTCAAGGGTTTTAACCCCTAACCGCCCAACCATGCATATTTTGCATGATGTACAGGTTTGAACTCCAATTTCTCATCCATCATGCACTTTTTGCAGTGTGGATTTTTACTGAAACTTTTATGGGAAGTTAGCTTCGTGCATGTGTGATCCGATTAGAAAGGGGATGATTTGTGAAATTTTTATGCCTCATTTCATGTTGTAGTGTTTCACTCAAAATTTTGAAAATTTTAGTCTAAAAGTGCTCTTGACAAAGTCAAATACTAAAATCAAGCAATCAAAAAATCTCCAAAATTCACTAAACTAAGAGTAATACATTTCAACCCATCCCAAAAAGTTTCATTATTAAATTGTCAATAAATTTATTTGTAAAGTCCCTTAAAACTTGAGTTTTGACCTGTAATTTAGAAAGGACAGGATCGACATGATCTCATTATAGACCCAGAATAAAACACTGGATAGATTGAAATTTTTATTCATAAAAATTTGGAGGGAGGGAGAAGAATTGGGTAGTGGGGTGGGACCATGCGGAGGAGTGGTGTCAGATTCATGATGACCAGCTCTGGTCCATGAAAAAAGGAGGACAAAAGACCGGATGCCTTTACAAATGACTCTAATATCTTATTTGTATTCTTATCACAAAAGAGCTCAAAATTTGAAGTTTGAAAATTTATTCACAAATATTGGTGATAGCAATCGCAAATCTAACCGTATGGATAGAATCTAAAATTCATAATATACAACTTTTATTCATTCATCAACTTGAAAATATTCCTCTTAGTTGTATTTTATAATGGATCTTTGAAAAACTGCCAAATCTGAAAAGGGTGAGAACGTTTAGGGGTTAAATTCCCAAAGAGTTCCTTAGACTACTTCAAGCCAGTAGGCTCCAAATTTGCAAAAACAAATTGCCAAAAAAAGATACTAGGATGCCCAAGATGGAAATTTTAGAAAATGGGGCTCATGGGTTGCATTAACGTCATAGAGGGATTTGGAGTTAGGGGTTTTTTTAGAGGTTTAGCAACTAAGTTGGAGATGTTTTTGGGATTTTGAGATGTTTATAGAATGAAAAACTTAGGAATAATATTACTTGAAAAGACACTTGGACCACTACATTGCATTGGATTTGCACATCTCAATTTGGTTTTGTTGAGATATGAAAAATACTTAACTTTGGTCCTTCAGTTACTAATCACAGGAGGGTTTTTGGCTTATTGAATCATGTTTTAAATATATTTCAACTTTGGCGTAAAGCTCTTGGTCAAGTAGATTCCGTAGATAAATAACTCGCTTTACATTGAAAAGCTCAAAGAGTGTTTTTTATTTGGCACGAAGAATGAACATGCAAGTGAAAGGTGAACAATAAATAGTATATTTTGTTTAGGTAACATCATTTTTTTAATACATGCGAGAAGGTTATACACTATGAACCTACGGGTACAAAACTTTCATCAAATCATGCCATTGTGTTTGGTAAATGACTTGGTAAGATTTTACACTAGCGCATGTTTTTGAAATTCTTGTGTTTATCATAGTTCTAGGACATGTTCAACACATGCTTGTTGGATAACCATTTTGATTAAAAAGGCATTATGTTGACATACAAAATGTTCCTATTGATTTTAATTTTTTGTACAAAACTCAAGTATCTTTCACAATAAAAATAGATGAAATCTACAATATTTGAATGAAAGTGCCTTATATCGTAAGCTGATAGCAGTTTCAACACATATTAATTCAAAATTTTAAGAATCTGCCTCATATTGTTTTTTGGATTGGTTGTGACATCTAAAAAAGTCGACGTGACAAGTCAATAAGCCATTGACGCCATTTTCCAAGACTCATTAGAAAAACTTCAAAGCAAGAAAGGGATGCAAGTAGGTACAGCAGCTGCATGCAAAATAACTATTAAAATCAAAATTTAAAAAACTCAAATTTTGGCCACGTCACATTTGACATTCATTATTATTAGTTTTTTTGCATGCATGCAATTGTTGCACCAAGTCGCAGCCTTTTCTTGCCTAATATTTTTTCCAGTGACTCGAATTGCTATTAACCCCTAAATGACCAAACCACCATTTTATGGTCGATGCCTTTTTTTAAGGGTTGCTCGGAATGATTTATTTTATTTTTTAAGAAAAAAATTATATTTTCAAATAGGAAATCAAGTCTACTTTCCAACCCAATTTGAATCATGTCAATCCGAGTTAAACTCCATCAAGAAGAAATTTTCAAAGACAAACACCTCAACATTGTCCTAGTGTTACAAAAATTACTATTTCGGGAAAGTAATGATGTTCCCTCTTTCAAAAGTTTTTCTTTTCTGAACTTTAGAATAGAATGTCTAGTTTCAACCAATCATATCAAAGTTCAAATTCTAAAGATAAAATTTGTAATTTTGGTGAATATTCAACAATAAATGCTTCTAAATTTGTTTAATGAGTATCTAAAACATTTTTTGAAAGTTTGACCGTACGGATAATTACCAAACATCGTGCTTCTCATTTTCTCTTTTGGACCAAACTTCATCAAAGTTGTAGAAGCAACATTTTATAACACATTTAGGTTTTGCCCTTACCCCCTCTGTCATTTAGGGATTAACTTACAATAATAAACATTTTATAGAAGAACATACCTCTCTATATACATGATATTAAATGCATAGTGTCACGGCCCCTATGTCACGAAATTCGTCGCGTTTTCATCCAAGTCTTCCATCTATCAAATTATCATTCAGTATCTCATCATATACTATTTTCATCCATTTTCATTCATTTTCTTGTTTTATGGACTATATTTATTTACACTCAAAAAATTCATTTTCTTTCAATCAACATCCTTTGCAATAGAGTCCATGTTTCTTAATCATGCTTATTTAGTTTTATGTTGCATTGCAACAAAAAAATTGTGTTATATATATATATATATATATATATATATATATATATATAATGCACAGTGTCACGGTAGATGTCACGAAATTGGTCATGTTTTCATCCACCGTTTCATCCTCAATGTTTCATCCACTACACTTTATTTAGTGCACTTTGTCCACCATAATCTGTTGTTTTGCAATAGGCTATTTGCTAGTATATATAAATATATATATATATATATATATATACACACACATATAATTTATATTTATATATTTATTTGATTATATCCATTTTTCCCCTACCTAGCTATGTTAACCTTTAAAAGTCCAAAGAGCCCTTTCTAACCAATATTATACATCAATATTTCATTGTATTTGGCATGGTTCCAAACCACTTATGGATTTAAGATCAAAAATGAAGTTAAAGTTCACATTGACATGATTTTAATGAGCTATTGTGGTCTAAAATTGAAACTTTCTATTTACAACAAATGTCAAATATTCGCCACCGCATCTACTATCCCCATTAGCCCTTTAACCCCTAAGTGCCCAAGGGTTTTCTTGAAATGCTAGATGTGTCATAATGTCCATCTTACTCAACTTTTATGAGCTTCAATTTTTTTGACATGTGTAGAACACAACAGTAAGACAACATCCATACGGTTAAATTTTGGAAAAATGCTATGAATTATTTAATAATCAATTTATAAGAATTTTTTTTGAAAATTCATAAAAACTACATGTTTAGTCATTTTGACTTGGAATCAAGTATGATAGGTCAAAAACATTGGTTTTATATGGTGGTTACCTTGTTCATGTTAGAACTAATCTTATTTGGTAGAAAACTTAAAGATTCCATTATGGGCAGATTTTCAAAATTGTGACTATTTGAGATGCTGTCACTTGGAGGGCATTAGAGGAAAATTGGTAAAAGTTTTTTCAAAATTTCTTTTTTGAAAAGATGCTCAGTTTCAATATCTACAAGTGAAAAAAAATTACGCTCAAAAATTATTATTTTCGCAAAAGTTATGGGCGTTTAAAGTGGGCTGAACTTTTTTTAAACTCTGAAATTTTGAGCGACCATGTATGGTCGCTTAGGCAGTTAGGGGTTAAGGGTTAAAAAGTGCATGTTGCTCTATCAACGGAAAAACAAAGAAAAGTGGCCGCCACACCGGCATGTGAAAAGGACCAGTATGTTTTTCCTTCATCTTTCATCAACAGCTAACTGAACACCATCTTTTTGTGTTCACATTCATTGTCCAATGCAGCATGCCTTTCAAAGCCTCGCCAAGCATGACTGGATTGTGACAGGGCCAGCTCCTCTCATCAATCAGCTCCCCTTGATATCATACATTCATCGGTTGTCCAAATAGGCAAAAATAAAATTATAAGAAGAGAAGCCCAAATCATTAGGAAATTTTTTATTTTGAAGAAATAAAAATCTATGGCAAAAAAAAAAAAAAACCTTGATGAATAACCCTAAATTTTCATATTTTTGGAAAGGATTTTTCAAAAAAATAATGATTTAGAATGAGATGTCAACCTTGACGATTGGGTACAATATGTCTAGTTCAGGAGGACAATTTCTTAGTTTCTTCTTTATAAAATTTTGTGAAATATAAATCTTTTTATTAGAGTTATCTTTTAATTTCATCTCTACTTTCTTGTTAAATCTTTCCTTTGACTTCCTACTAGTGAAGTTATTTGATATTTAATGGAATACATCCTGCTCTTTTAAATGAATTGAACCCCTACATATTCAATTTTATAATCAATTCAAACATTTAAGGTATAGAACAATTGATAGGAAGGTTGGAAGTTGATAATGAGTTCATACAACGAGTGGGGTAAGAAAATATTAGAATAGGGTAGAACACCTAATTTTGTCTCTGCACTATAGACTTGCTCTAAAACCGTCCAACAAAGTGCTTTTGAAATCATTCCCTTTCTAAACTCCCATTGGTTAAATTTAAATTTTGTAGGGATTGGTTTTCAAACAACTATGCAAGACCATTTAAATGGTTTAATAACTTCCACTTTGAAAATTTATAACAAATATCAAAGAAAAATACTTTCTTTTTGTAAATTCATCATTTGTTTATAGTTTCTAATACCAATATTAACCCCTAAACGCCCAACCATGCATATTTTGCATGATGTACGGATTTGAACTCCGTTTTCTCATCCATCATGCACCTTTTGCAGCATGAATTTTTTATTGAAACTTTTATGGGAAGTTAGTTTCGTGCGTGTGTGATCCGATTAGAAAGGGGATGATTTGTGAAATTTTCATGCCTCTTTTCATGTTGTAGTGTTCCACCCCAAATTTGGAAGATTTTAGTCTAAAAGTGCTCTTGAAAAAGTCAACTACTAAAAAAAGAAACAAAAAATCTCCAAAAACCACTACACTTAGAGTATTACATTTCAACCCATCCCAAAAATTCTCAATATTAGATTGTCAATATCTTATTCGTAATCATATTACGAAAGAGCTCTAAATTTTAAGTTTGAAAATTTATACACAAAAATTGGTGATAGCAATCGCAAATCTAACGGTATGGATAGAATCCAAAATTCATAATGTATAACTTTTATTCATTCATCAAGTTGAAAATATCCCTCTCAATTGCATTTTATAATGCATTTTGAAAAACAGCCAAATCTGAAAAGGGTGAGAACGTTTAGGGATTAAGCATTCTACTTTGGAAATTGTATTTTTCACAAGTTTCTATCTGAAGGTACGTTTTCATTTGGTTTTCATTTAGTGTTATGATTGGTGTTAATAAAGGTGTTAGGAACGAACTTTTATACACCTTTGGACTAGATTCACTTTACAAATACCACTCCTAAGAGCATCCGCACCTTTCTCCCTCAATTCACCCCATTCAAAATTTGGTGCCACAAGCTAATGTCTTCACACCTTTAAACCTCTATATGGTCAGTGAACCAATCACAATCACTATACATGGGTAATCATTATTGTTCATCAATCTATGATACCAAATCCTTCCTAAAATTAACATGTAAAGGTCCTTTAGGGATAGTAGATACATTGACGTATATTTAGGCATTTGTTGTAACGTGTGTCCATTGTATGGATACATGCACGTCAGAGAGTTAATCCCTAAATGCCCACAATTCTCTCCAAATTGGACGATTTTGCAAAGATGCATTATGAAATGCACCTAAAAGGGATATTTGAACTTGATGTATGTATAAAAGTTGTAGATTATGAATTTTAGATTTTGCCCATGCGGTAAGATCTATGATTGCTATCACCAATATTTTTGTATAAATTTGAAACTTTTAATTCATAATTATTTTTTAATTTTATTTCAAACAAGATGTTGACAAATTTTCAAATGAATTTTTTTGTGATGTGTTGAAATATAATACTCTAAGTGCTATAATTTTTGAAGATTTTTTGGTTGTTTAATTCTATAAGTTGACTTTTTTAAAAGCACTTTTGAAATATTTTAAACTAATATTTTAGAAATTTTTGGTGAATCAATGCAACATGAAATGAGGCATAAAATAATCACAAATCATCTCTTTTCTTGTAGGAACTCACATGCACGAAGCTAACATCCCATAAAATCTATAGTAAAGAATCCACATCACAGAAAAAAGTGCATGACAGATGAGAAAATTTTGATGAATTTAGTACATTGTTCAAAAAATGAACGCTTGGGTAGTTAGGAGTTAACCCTTTACTGTAGCGCGCAAGCGTTCATATATTGGACGACGAACAAATTAAAATTGTTTGTATTCCAATCAAAGTGGACATTTGTCATCTGCAATTTTTTTTTTAAGGTTCTTGTATAAGTCGACTATCCTTTGTACAATGTGGATCTTCAAAATAGGTTATTACGATTTTGGGAAAAATATCACAATTGGTTTATGTCAAGTTTCATTCTTAGTTCAAAAAGTATTACCTTAAACATGATTTTCCAAAATAATTAGAATCAAATATTGGAAACCACACCATCGCATAGTGCATGTTATTCCAATTTCATTCCAATTTTTTCAAATTTTTTGTGTTAATTCGGGATATTTAATTGAATTTCAAAAGAAAATCTTGCAAAATTGTTTTTAAATTATTAATGAAGAATATGATACATCCAACTGTACAAATGTGATCCTCACATTGGCGTTTACAAATTTTCTATGTACATCAACTTCATTTTCGGTTTCCATCAAACATTTTATAACACTTCTTTGAAAACAATGTTGAATTGGGACGTTACAGGGTTAACCCTTAGATGCCTGAAGCCCTCTCCAAATTCAGCAGTTTTGCAAAGATGCATTATAAAATGCAACTAAGAGGGATATTTTGAACTGGATTTATGAGTAAAAGTTGTGCAACATGAATTTTAAATTCTATCCATAAGGTTAGATCTATAATTGGTATCACTAATATTTTTGTATAAATTTTTGAATCCAAAATTCAAAATTCTATTGCAATTTGATTACGAATAAGATATTGACAATTTGTGAATAAAATTTGTTGTGATTAGTTGAAATGTAATACTCAAAGTGTAGTGATTTTTGGAGATTTTTTGGTTGCTTAATTTTACAAGTTGACTTTTTCAACAACATGTTTAGACTAAAATCTTAGAATTTTTGGGTAAATCACTACAAACATGAAATGAGGCATAAAAATTTCACAAATCATCCCCTTTCTAATCAGAACTCACATGCATGAAGCTAACGTCCCATAAAATCTATAGTGAAGAATCCCCACTACAAAAAATGCATGACAGATGAGAAAATTTGGATGAAATCTATACATCGTTCAAAAATGAACACTTGGGCAGTTAGGGGTTAAGGGTTAATTATAGATGAACGTATTGCTCAAATATTTATATAATGTGCTCATATTCAGACGCTCTGTCACCCTTCTTGGACATGCATGGTGAATTTCATCCACTTTTCAAAGAATCTCAATACCAAATGGGAACATACCTTTAGGTGGCTTCACTCTCTTGAAGAGCCAGGACGGCTGTAATTCAGCGATGTCAGATGTCCCATATGACATGCAAGTCCACTTAGGACAAACTATGTTGCGTTTCCCGTCATCCAATAAAAGTCCGTGAAACCTAAGTTGCTTCTTGTTTTGCTTGGCACTGCAAATTGCCACTTGTTGCATTCTTATCGCAAAAGTACTTCTTACAACAAATCAGCAACTACGATTATCGACTTATGTTCTGGAATGTGTGCAGCGATCTTGTGGCTGCGAACAAACGGAGCCGGGTCACTAAGGGCATCCTCAGTGAAGACCTCTATAATTATTGACACTTCAATGTAAAGTTTCATCCATCATAACATTCAATAGTCTTCAAGAAGGTTGTTTGTTACTTTCATTCACCTTTATATATGAAGTGACAAGTGATCTGTAATCAAATAAACAATTACAGGACGCTATTAAATTGTGAATCAGTGAGTGTTTTCAATTACTGTTCATCATGGTTAGTTGCTCTCGCTTAATGCCACTTGCCCCCATGGCTACTCATGTGATGTGGAATATCCCACATCATTTCATTTGGGGAATGAAATGACGTGGGATATTCCACATCATTCTATTGGGGAGAAGGCATCAGTCACACAAGCTATTGAAATGTTATGTCTCTATATGCACGGTACATAGTTAATGGACCATTCACGTGTATCATTTATTTAGAATATATAACAAATTTTCATCACATGTGCAATCAAATACAAGACTCTACCTAAATTTAGTCTTAGAAATTGGTTTGGAGAATCAATACACTCTCCAAATGTGGCTAAGTCTTACCCTCTACACTAATTTAGGATGCTTTTCATCCATTTTACTATGTGTCAAATGGTTTGCAATGCTAATTGAGGATGTCCTAAAGTGTTAGCTCATTTTTCCAGTTAGGGCATATAGACCTCTACATTTACAGTTTCACCCATACTTCAATTTCAAGTGATCTCGTCACACTCTCTATATGTGCATGAAAAATACTTAGCCCCTAAAAACCCAAGGAGTATTGGACAAGACATAGATGTGTTATAATATTTGCCTTCCATTATTTGATGAAGTTTGGTTCAATAGAAATTTTTTAGGGCATCATCTCTACAAGTCATCTATAGTAAAACTTCCAAAAAGAAACTTCAGATATTTTAAAAAAAATAGAATTTGGACGCAGTAACCTTTGAAATATAGTATAAATTATAATTTTCACTTTTAGAGTTCAAAATTTAGCATAATTAGCTAAATTTGGTTCATCTATTGTAAACTTCAAAAAAGAAAAAGAAATGATGGAAGGAACATCATTACTTTCTCCAAATAGCAAATTTTATAACACTAAAACAATGTTGACGTGATTCACTTTGAAAAATTCTCACTAGTGGAGTTTAACTCAAAATGACGTCATTCAAATTGCATTAGAATGTAGACTTGATACAATATTTTAAAATATTTTTGATTTTTTCAAAGACTGGTTTTTGTTTTAGGCAACCAATTAAAACTGAATGTAGGACAAGATTCTAGCACATATGCAATCAACATGATAATTTACCCAAATCTAATTTTAGCATTAGAGGAAAAATGAGGCCTCTAATCCTCTAATCCTCATTTTTCCAGTCATGGTGTTCATGAATATGTCCAACCACTTGTTTGAGTTCACAAATAGTGCTACTATGGCATTTCCACCATGAAAAAACAAAATAAGAAATCACTAGTAAAATCCCTTCGGGGCCCGCCGTATTGGGATCTATTGAAGGTTTTTTTTCATTTTTTTCTTTGTTGATTTTTTTTCCACAATACACGCGTGACCTGTCAGGATTTTCTTATAACTTTAATTTTTTTTTTTTTAGTTTATTCACTTTACTTTATTTTTCAAAATTATTTTAAATGCCTGCTCCACTACAACAAGTGGCAAGTTTTCTACTTGGGGCCTTCTAAAACCCCATTTTTCCTCTAATGAAGATGATTTGGAGAACTTAACACACTCTCTAAATGTGGCGTATATATGCTATTTTAGGATAATTTCATTCATTTTATTGAATGCCATATGGTTTATATGACTGGATTAAGGATGTTTTTCATCCATTTAACAACTTTCAAATGGTATGATGTTTTGTAGGGCTAGATTGGAGATACAATATATCGATTTTTTTACTGAGTGTCAAATGATTTGCAAAGTTAGATTAACCCCTAAATGACGGAGGGGGTAAGGGAAAAACATAAATGTGTTATAAAAAATTACTTCTTCAACTTTGATGAAGTTTGGTCCAAAAGAGAAAATGAGGAGCTTGATATTTATAAGAATCACAAATTTTATTTTTTAAATTTGAAATTTTGTATGATTTGTTAAAACTAGACATTCTATTCTAAATCAAAAATTGCAAATTTTTCAACGGAGAGAACATCATTACTTTCCCCAAATAGTAAGTTTTTTAACACTAGACAATGTAGAAGTGTTTTTCTCTGAAAATTTCTCCCGGTGGAGTTTAACTCGGATTGACATGATTCAAATTGGGTTGGAAAGTAGACTTGATTATCTATTTAAAAATATTTTTTATTTTCTATAAAAATGTTTTTTCTATTTCGGGCAGCCCATAAAAAAAGGGCAGAGACCATAAAATGGTTGAACCGTCACTTAGGGGTTAAGGATGCTTTTCATCCATTTTACTAATTGTCATATAGTTTGTAGGGATGTGCTCTGAAGGAGGAACCCCACAGTGAGAGACCTCCACCTTCTTTGTAGGGAGAGAATAAACCAACTTTACATCGTGCTTTGGATTAGAAGACGGATGCTACAGTGATAGGATGGGCTTGGCACTTTCTCAAACCAAAGCCGCTATTTTCACGAACCCGATCTCACTTTTATTAGAAGATAATGAGAAGAGATTGAACTACAAACCGATTGTCTATTTAATGCAAGAGTGGGGCCATATCTCCAATGAAAACGTTTTGTGCAAATTTTAGCCAAAAAAAATTTGATGCTAATTTTCAGTCATTTTTGAGGGAATCAGCCACTACATTTTAGCCAAATGACTTCTCCCAATATGGTGAAATTAGCCAATTTTATACTACATGTAGTAATTTGCTACAAATTTATTAATGAATCTAAAAATATTTTGCCAAAAGTGGCTATCAAGTCTTCACATATATCTCAATTTTGCTAAAGAGGCGGAAATCCCTCACCTTCATTGATGGGGAGTGGCTCGAAGACGAGTGCTTAGAGCATCTGCACCCATGCACTCCCAGAGTCTAACACACGCAATAATTAGATGAAATATGCCGAGGGCCCTTCAAAAATGCCTCTTGACCTAAATCCTAGGGTGTTAACAAATGGTTCTTCAAATCTAAGTTTAGTTTACTATATCTCATTGACATTTTACTTGTGATTGGTCCATTGACTATTTGATGTGCACTTTTGGTGCTTGAGAGGTGTTCAAGGATGGGGGAGTGTAAATCCAAGGGCTCTTCAAATGTAGATGAATAATTTCAACAAGTTAGCTCTAGCGTGCATGGATGTGAATACTCTTAGATCTTTGGGCACACGAAAGTCGTAGTTTTTAAAGCTTTTTGAGCACTTGAAAAGTTCAATTTCTTTAAAAGCTTTTGAAACAATTAAAAATATTCTTGCTTTCAGAGCTCTAGGCACTTGACGTTCTAACGGTAAGAAATGTGAGCACTTCAATGTCCTTAACCCTTAAACGTCAAGGTAAGCCCCATGGGCTTAGTAAAAAGGAATAATTGGAGAAAAAAGTTTAATTTCTCAACCAAATCAAGCGAGACTTGTTGCGTTGGAAAGCTACTGAAAAAGCGATCTAGATTCCAAATTTTCGCCTCATTTGAGAGATTGTGGAATCGTTGGTAAGCAATCAAAGTTATCAAATTGAACAAGTTTTGAGGTTGGGGCAGCTGAAGTTCAGCAGTCCCGTAGTGCTACAATGCTAGCCAGCAGTGCACTGCAGAGCCGTTTTTGCCCAAAAAAAATATTTATTTATTTAATTTTTTTTTTTCGTCTCCAAAAATTTAGATTCCTTCTGGGCTGCCCCGACCAGGCCTTCTTGACGTTTAAGGGTTAATGCGATATTTGTTGGCTCTAACTATAGGGGATACAAAACACTGTAGGAAATATACTTTGTCCATGATTCCACTGATCGTCCTTCACCTGTTCTATTATGGTGAGAGCTCCTCGTAGCGTAGCTGATTGTTTAATTGGGATTTTTTTTTCAGATTCTTCAAGTTCAAGTTCATCTATCAACAATTTTAGCAAGTCAAGTTTTAGCGTGCATGTGTGCAAATGCTTTAAGGTAAAAACACCTAATTATGACACTTTATCTTGAAATCTGTGTCCTAAAACCACCACCTCCCCCAATTACGACATGTAGACTTTTCTTGGGGTCACCACAGTTGAGACCGAAAACCACCAATTTCACTATTCAAATAGACCAATGGCACGCCAAGCATTGCGAAGAAATAGTTGGTAGTTTTGGGTATCATCATGAGTGAAAGTTAGTACCACATGGTGTGAACATTAGGAAACCTAGAGGTTTGATCTGAGTCAAAGGTTACTTTCCACTTTGGATTTTTGTATAAAATTGACAAATGGGAATTAGATATTGCAAATTTTTACAGTCCTTATCAAAACCTATTTCAAATTCGGTCATTTTTTTTTTGAAATTTAGCACTGTCAAAAATAGGCCAGATTGCTGAAGTTGGTGGTTTTAGGACAATCAACCTTATAACTCATGTAGAAAAGTGTTCTGAAATGTACACCATTCCTAAAATCTGTCATGAGTGTCACAATTAAGGTCGAGGCACCTATAACCGATAACTTAAGCTACTTACACTATTTCAGGACCAACCATTAATAGGGTGATATTTTTCCCGGGTTGGAAGTTAGTTTTCGCGGAGAATGCAAATTTTTCCATGAATTATTTCCCAATATTGAAATTTGTACAATTTTTCAAAGTGAAAAGTACTTCAGGACCCAAAACCGATAATATGCTCTAATGTACAAATGAGGTACATCTTTTCTTTCAAACTCTAGAACTTAGGCCAGATCGGTTTTGGGTACCTGGTCGGTTTTAGGTGCCTCCACCTTAGGTGCTTCTACGTTAACCCTTTAGTGCCTAGCAAGCCAGATTATGGTCACTGCAACGTCGGAAATGCAAATAACAGAGAATCCGTGAAGAATTGGAACTTCAGTTCTGAAGTTCAGATTTGCGCACATACATTACGCACCTTCCAGAAAAAGAAATTTTCAATTTGGAATTGTACAACTATCAAAATACCTATCAACAGAACTCCAAAATACTGCAAATACTTGAAAATATAGTAAATACTGCAAATACTTGAAAATATAGTAAATACTTACAAATACAACATATGTATTGTGTAGTATTTCTTGTGTTTGGAAGTTTGTTATCTTGTTTTATTTTTTTGGATTGTGTTCTCTTCTTCATCTTCCATTAGTGTGTGTAATCCGATCTTGACTAATGTACCCACTCCTGTCAATTTTCAACGTATAAAATTTTGTCCTAAACCGTACATGGAGAAGTCACTTTCACTTATAAATCTCACAATAATTATGTGTGAGTCTATTTTTGATATGAAAGATTGCAACGGAGAGGTGTTGACATAGGGCATAGCTGAACGTCTTTGCTTTTATTTTTGAAAATTTACCTCAAATTCTATTTAACTTTGAAGTCACACACCCCCCAAAATCTCGTTTTTGAGCGTGCATTATACAATTCAAATACATACTATAATCTTCCGATCCCACCATCGGATGATTCTCAAATTTTAATAAAATGTGTGCTCTCGAGTTGAGAATAGAATTGTACGGTTACTTTCTAATTTAACCCATTCTATTTTTGGTAGTCTCAACCACAGTGGAAAAACCCACTGAAATCCAGAGCTGTTTGCTACAGTACCCTAGGCACTAAAGGGTGAACAAGAGCCATTGAACAGTGAGCGCTGCTCCTGCAAAGGGGAAGTGCAAATGGAGCTTGATAGTGGCTAACAGTAATCATACAACATTAGATAAACCTCCCTTTCCGCCCACCACGCGTCCACGCTCCAGCCACCCAGCCTACTCTAGCCTATACTAACTTACCTGTGCTGACGCGCTTGCGGGACCGACCCTCTGCCTGTCGTCACCGGCGCCCCGGCTCAGTTACCTCGACACCGGAATCCACACCAACGCCGGAGTCAACTCCTCCCCTCATCACTGTCACATTCAACGCACAAGAAGTAAAGTTAGTAGGCAGCCACAGGGAGGCACTCACTCACAGCCAAACTAAACCACCCCTGGAACTTAACTTACGCAACGGTAGGTAGGTGAGCGCCCATCGATCATCGATCAGCCTTCTCCGATCGATCGATCGAACTTTTCCCCAGTGGCAGGCGTCGACGACGTTGACTCGCTACAGTCGAATGATCATCGGTCTTGCTTGCCACCCGGACAATCGCGCTGCTAATAAAAGCCCCCTCCTTATCTGGCCCCACGAATCGGTCACCCGTTCCGTTCCCCCTTTTATAAGACTTGCCTCCTTCTAACTTATTTTATATCATTTCTGACCAACGGGATCATCCCGAAGTCCATGTAAGAGCTACACTAGCGAAGGTTTAGTGGGGTCGCGAATTGTGAAGGTTTAGTAGGGTCGGAGTACTGTTAAGTTGTAGCGACGGATTCATTCCGTGGCACGCCAGCAGCTGAGCAATCATTGTCTAGAGAGTAGATTGCACGGCGATTTCGTGAGTGGCGCTTTCGATAATCTAGACGTGATTGCGAATCCACAGAGCGTGCAGTGTGTGAATCTCTTTTACGCGAGAGCTTTTGACTAGTGCGAGACTAGAAAATAAATTCTAGAGCCAGTTCTAGTGGAGTGTGAGTTTCATTGTGTGGGATTTTTACGATGAGGTCGGGTTTGCTGGTGGTGGTGATTCTTTGTGTAGTTAGCAGTGCAGTGGGATGTCCCATAAGGGGGATGTTCGGGGGTCGGCGCTCGTTGCTGCAGACGCCGTCGGTCGGTCCGGGGCTGCAATTCGGATTCTACGCGACGTCGTGTCCGAACGTGACGCAGATTGTGGCGGACCGGGTGAACTTCGCAGTGCTGCAGGACATTCAGACGCCCGGGAAGCTGCTGCGCCTGTTTTTCCACGACTGCGTCGCGGCGGGGTGCGACGCGTCGATCCTGCTGAACTCCACGGCGACATTGCAAGCGGAGAAAGACGCGCCCATCAGCGCCACGCTCGCCAAGTTCGACGTCATCGATGACATCAAAGCGCACGTCGAGGCTGCCTGTCCCGGGATCGTCTCGTGCGCGGACATTCTCGCCCTCGCCGCTGTCAACTCCGTCCGCTTGGTAACGCCCATAGCCACGTCTAGATTGTTCTAGATTGTCCATGGCGCGCACGGCTCTGTCTTTCCGCAGAACGTTTCTAGATTTTCCAAACTCCGTTTCTAGATTGTCTGTGGCGCGGTTCTTTCTGTCATCAGAATGTTTCTAGGTTGTCCAAACTCCGTTTCTAGATTTTCCATTATGAATCTAGTTCAGGAGTTTTGAGTTGGCGATCAATGTAGAGTGGATTTTGGGATTTTGCAGACAGGAGGACCGAGCTTTGATATCGATTTGGGGCGTCGAGATGGCGTCGTTTCGTATTTGGCCGCGGCGACTGCCAGCGTGCCGCTGTCGACAATGAAAGTGGATGCTCTGTTGGCGTCCCTGGCGCTTGCTGGATTAAACCAGACCGATCTCGTCGTCCTCTCAGGTCCGTGTTCTGAATTGCTAAACCTTCTCTAATATATCACTCTGGGGGTTTAGTCCAGGCTAAGCATTTCATTGATTTGGTGTATTTTAGAGCACCAAAATTGTGCTCAGAGCTTTCAAAACGAAGACTAGTGTAGATCTGATGAGCGTCTAGAAAAGTGCCTATTTTGCCATTTTGATAGTAAAATGGCTCCATTTGTAGTACCAAAACCGATTGCAGCCATGGAATCTCTGATTCTCATAGAGTAGTTCAGATCCTTTGGGACACGAGTAGAATTGGGGATGAGAATGTCGTCAGGAGGATCATTTGCTGAGTGAGGCGAGGTCCCCGATTCTACATTCTAACCGATCCGTTTTAATCCGCTTTGTAGTGTACAGTAGTAAAGCTCAATTTGATTTTTACCCTAAATTTATATGGTATCTTCAATCCTCTCAAAGTAGATTATTATGAGCAATTGCACTAGTGAGGTTGGTATCTCTATTTCTAAACCTCCTAATAGCAACTCAAATTAAAATCGTTCTCAGCAAGAGGAGTTTGGTTGCTATTCAAAAACAAAATATTAACCTCAAGCACTACGGTTAGCAAAAGGTCTCTCGAAGTCAAACTGGAACCTCGAATTTTAGATGATTTAAACGATTTTAGCTTTGACATTTATAACCTCAAGATGAGCGTGGACAATACTCCTAGTGTAAGAGCAAGCCCATTGGCAAAATTGATACCTCGATTTCCAAATCTTGTGTACCAAGCAAGTCCTAAATTTAGAAGAGTCTAGTTGATATTCGAAAGCAAAGTATTGGCCAAAATCTCTTTCAGAGTCAACTCAGGGACTCAATTTTTTCCAAGAAAATTTGAGGAAAAGCAACCATCGGTGGAAATGTTTGACCTAATTGATTGTGTGGAGTGGTTCATGCAGGGGCTCACACTATTGGGGAGATTCACTGCACTAACTTTGCGGACCGCTACAACCTGGCGGCCAACAGCCCGTTCCCAGACGCGGAGTTTGGACAGGAGTTGTACAACTTCTGCACGCGGAATGGCGCAGCGCCGGACTTTGCCACGCTGAACTTGAAGACGTTCATGGACTTGCAGTCGCCTAACATGTTCGACACCTCGTACTACGTGAACCTCATCATCGGCCGTGGCGTCATGACCTCGGATCAAGACCTCTACAATGACCCGCGCACGCAACCCATGGTCACCAACTTTGCGGCCAACCGCACTGCCTTCTTCGACAGCTTCATTGCATCCATGTTGAAGATGGGACGCCAAGGCGTGCTGTCTGGCACTAATGGCGTCATCCGAAACCAATGTTGGGTAAGTTCAGCCTTCTTGTTTAAACACTAATCAAAAGCTTGTTGAATGTGACATGTCTTTAACAACTAAATTTCATTGTGACTTATCTATAATGACTCAAAATCACAATTTCAGTCACTACGGACAAGTCACAATGGTCTTTAGTCATTAATGATAAGTCACATTTGACAAGATTTCTTCATACGGGTGAAGTTCTCATGCTTCATGCTTCTTCGTACTGAAGATCTCATTTTAATGTTTCTTCATACTGTTCTCGTTGCAATGTCCAGTACATTGTTTAATGGTGATGTGGTTTGAAATTTGATGTAGCACCAAAAGTTGTTGACACCTATTTAGGGAGCATATGATACTGGTAGCCTCATGATCAACCAGAAAGTACATATCTTGATGGTCTTGATTGTGTAGATTACCTTGATATGGTATCATAATATTTGATAGTGCTAGTTTTGCTTTGAGTGTTCTCTAGGACTTCCATAAATTTCCTACTCATTTTAAGTCTTGAGATCAACCAAACAATACAGATATTATGTAAAATGTCTTGAAATTGGAAGACATATGGCTTTGTTTTTTCTTCTGAAATTACACCATATCACCCTTCTGTATTGACAGAGCTTAGCAACCCTCCTTTAAGGATAAATCAATTATGGTCTGAAGCCTCTCAGCTCTTGAGCATTACCTAGTCCAATCTTGTACAAAATGTACTGGTAACTTTGTGAAAGTTACTAAACCAGGTACTAAACCAGATACTAAACTAGATACTAAACCAAGTACTAAATCAGGTACTGAACTAGTATGGGGACAGTAGATACGTTGGAGCATATTTAACATTTGTTGAAAATAGAAAGTTCCAAATTGAGACCCCAATAGCTCATTAACATTATGTTGCAGTGAATTTTAACTTCACTTTTTTAATGAAACTTATAGAAGGTGTGAAACTATGTCAAGTACAATGAAATACTGATGTATAATAATAGTCAGAAAGAGTTCTCTGGACCTTTTTAAAAGGTTACACCAGGTGCTAAACCATGATGTGTGTTTTGTTGCAGTTGACGCCGGCGTAACATGGAGCCTGCCACTTTCTTGTACAAAATGTGCTCATAAGTGTGCGAGGACAGCAACCAGGAGGAACCATCGAAGAAGGTGGGTTCTGACCGGGTTCTGTCTCCAGCTCTACAATTTTGTTAACCCTCATTTAATTGGGGTGGAGAGAATTCACCCCACCGCCCTATAGCAAATTACCGCAAGTGTAAGTAAATGCCTTTAAATTTTATTTTTTTGCTATACATGTTCACAGAGAAATTTAGTAGGGAGTCTGGAAAGCTTTAAATTAGAATAAGGTCGGTCAGAGCACCAGTTGCACACACACCATAGAAATTATAGGGAGTTCAGTTATAATAATAATAACAATATTGCTTCGTTTCGAACTGAATGTCGGTGTTGGACAGCTGTAATTATACATGACGACCAGACAGAAATAATCCATTTGAGTACTTGCAATTGCATGCTCAGTCTTGGTTGCCTTTTACCTGTTCCAATGCTATTATGGATTCATATCTTTCTTCAATGATTGTCACCGGCTGTAAATTTACAGACTACAACTGTTTTCTGAAGCAGACCTGTTTTCTTTTTGTTCATTTTAGGGGTCCTCGGTTTTGGTCTTTGCTTTCTTCTGTCATAAAAAAATGGGCTTCTGAATTGGCATTTATAATTAAGCTGTCACAGATTCAGTGATGAACTGGCTATGAACCATCGGCCAGGCTTTCATGCCAAAAACCTCACAAATGAATAGGTCAAATGTTGTCATGTGACATAGAATGATAGTGTGGCCTGTGCATGCTGTCCTGTTTGCCAGGTCTATTATGTCTCTGAGCGAAACTTATTGCTTTCGCTCTAGTACACCCGGCTTGGCGCAACTGTAAAGATTGTTGAAAATATCGCGGTTGTGACTAGTTGGAATTTGGTACTTTAACCCTTTAACGTCCCGATTCAACACTGTTTTCAAAGATTTGTTATAAAATGGTTGATGAAAAACGGAAATGGAGTTGATGTACAAAACAAAGTTGTAAATGTCAATGTGTAGATAACATCTGTACGGTTGGATTCATCATATTTATTATTAATATTTTTAAAGTAATTTTGCATGGTTTTCTCTTGAAATTCAATTAAAAATCCAAAATTAACACAAAAAAATTAAAAAATATTGTAATGAAATTAGAATGACATGCACTACGAGATGGTATGGTTTCCATTATTTGATTCTACTTACTATGGAAAATCATATTTAAGGTCTTTCTTTTTGAACTAAGATTGAAACTTGACATCAATCACTTTTGTAATTTTTCAAAAATTCACATTATCTTATTTGGAAGATCCATACCGTACAAATGGTATTCAACTAGCACAAGAATGAAAAAAAAAAAAAAAAGATGAAAAACATCCGGTACCTAAAGAAATTGAGCTGCTAAAATTCATCCGGCGTCCAGATTCTGGACGCCGGCGCGCTAAAGGGTTAAAATGGTCCCCTTGAAATTTGAATCGTCCCTTGTTACTCAATTATTTAAAAAAAAGAAGTTATTTTGAACTATTTTAGAAAAAAAGGGACTAGTTTAAAAAGTATCATATTCCTACTATGTCGCAGTTAGTGGAGTTCATCCTTTCCAAAGTTTTTTAGTAGTTAGTGGGATTCACCCTTTTCAACAATAGCATTGTAGAGGCTTCAACAGTGTCTTTGAGTGCCCAAATTTAGCTAAAGATGATGTGGACTTGTGATGATGATTGGAGGATCAGTGGCCAGATTTTGAGGTGTTGCAAAGAAGAACTAAAGAACCTTTTGGATAAACATACCTATTACCAACCATATACCGATTTTGCCTTCATGTATTAGTAGTGTACATTTGTCCATTTGTTGCCTAGAACACACCACCTGTACATGAGTGTGCAATTCGAATATATTTGGCTCTCAGAAGAGACATTGCAGAGCACCCATTTTCTTGGACTAAAATCAATTGTGGCACATATTCCATTCATGTTTCCACTTAAATGCATTCTCGTCCTTCATCCATGCTATTTCGTAGCATAATTGCTTGTTTCAAAGTGTCTTGCTTGAGGCCTTTTGTAAGACCACTTCATGTGACATTACTTCATCAACACATCAAAGATGTGTATCTTGCATCACATGTTGTCAATTGTTTTCCATTGCTTGCTTGCAAGGGATGTAGCTTGCATATAGTCTTCGTGTGCAAATTGTTGTTTCTTTTACTTTACTCACGGTGTAAATATTAATAGAAAAATAGCTAATTAGTATTTCACAAATCAATTTAATTAATGCTCTTAAATAGTGCATTAAGAACACTATCTTATATTAGTTCTAAAATTATGTTAATTTGTGAGGTGTACAAAATACAAAAAAATTGTGCACTAATTCTATACAACTTGGTTTACACTAGAAGAAATATAGGTTTATAAAAGACCCCCAAGTCCTTTGGAAAGTTGCAAAAGGAGGGGTAGAAAAATAAAACTAAAACTAAAACATGAGTTGTGGTGGGCAGGCTTGGGGGTCATATCTCTCTTTTTTTTTTCTTTTTTTTTTGTTTGCATGATATCAATGTCATAGCATAGATTATGAATTCCAACATGGTAGCTCATGGTCACTATGAGCTAAAAAGTGGGCATTCTAAGGGCCTTTTGCAAGCTCATATTTCCTCTAATGCACTATTTTTATACTATCTCAAGTATTGTGATTATCATCCAACTTTTATCCAAATTATTTACACAAATCATTCAAAAATCAATCATTAAAGTATTCAAATTTGTTCAAAATTCATTGAAACTAGTGTAAGGAGGTCTTGTACTAACTAAACTTACACTAATTGAATAAATTTGTGTAGCTAGCTATGAGTGTGGTATGTTTTTTTAAATTTTACATAATCTATGTTGGTACCAATACGGAATGCATTATAGTAGTTTAAATAGGTATCTAAAAGGAACACTTAATAATAGTATCAATTCAAAAATGGTATGAATGATTCAAAAACTCAAAACTTGATACCAATGAAATCAATGTGCACAACCTTTGTAGAACATTAGAATTTGGTTAAAACAATCAATTTGCCAATCTACTCATTTTGTATTTTACAATGTAAAGGCAATTAGTGAGAAATTTGATAAAAAATATTGAGTAAACAATAAGTATTTTTTGCATGAGCTATTGTAATAATATAATTGCAAAAGCATTACAAAATGTTCTGCAACTTGAAATGAAAAACGCTCCTTTCAATTCAAAAAAAAGTGTAAATCCAAAATATCTAAATATAAATATATAAACATATATATGAATATATGTATGTATATGTGTATATATATATATATATATATATGTATATCATGTTCACTTATGTCTATGTGGTCATGTATCACAAACAACTAAACATAGTTATACCGGTAATCAAAACTATTTCAATCTCTATAATGATTGTAGCAACTATATGGAAGTGCAAGTTAGAGTAAAAAGATTATGCAATTTTGAACAAAAGTGTCTAACCAATCTATATTGCATAATACAAATACAACTAAAAGTATTCCTGACTTAAATTTTTTTATTAGAAGGGATCATTGTACTAAAAATCAAATTAATTTAAAACGTAAATCAATTTACTAAAATTTCATACTAGTTTATTCCAAACTTAGCCTTGCTAAAAGGCTTGAATCTTCCCAATGAATCTTGCTAACTTTTCTTGTTGGAGATTTTAAATCTATCGATGGACTTGTTTCAAATTTTGTAATAACAAGACGTTATTTTGAACGTTTTCCATAAGCTGCAACATTTTTTTTTGAAATTCCTCTTCAGCCGTATGTTTTGCTTGCAATAGTTTCACAATAGCTCCAAGTTGCACTCCAAGTCCTCCTATTGCTACACCTAATAGGTTTGCAGTGGCTAAGCTTTGACTCTCCAATGGTTGATTATTAGTTCCGCTAAAATGAGGTCCATCTATGTTCTTGTGAAGTTGTTCACATGTTTCGGTGGATTGTGAAGGATTAGGATGCATACCTAAAATCAGTTGCAATTGTTCTTCCAAACTTCCCATATGTAGCAAATCTTGTGGGAGGTTATTGCTATCCATTGGTGCATGATGGTAAACTTCTGAGCTACCACCATTTTTGTTTTGGCTAAAGTGGTTATCTTTTGGTTGAAGTAAAGGTAAGTGAGAGTTTATAGAATGCAATAAATGCTTCTGTTGATTGAGTGGGAGGACAATTGGTTTTGAGCTTTGGGATTGGAAATTCAAATGACTTCCAATTGGTTGTTGATGATTTGACAAAGAATTATTATTGTTTTCATTGGTGTCCATCTTTGGACATAAATTAAACCTCTTGAATTGAATTGGTGGCTTAGTTTGAGTCACATTATCTTTTGGATGAATCTTCATTGGAGTGCTACTAAATTGTTCCACGGCATTGTCGGGTGGAGGAATCACTGTAATTGATTCAAAGGTAGTTGTTTCAGTTATCAAAGGTAAATTTTGTGAAGGTAGTGGTTGCATACCCTTCATGAATGTTGTGTGAGTACTATTGTATGGAACTGTTCTATTATTTTTCCTGAATTCTGCTGCTCGTCTTTTTCTAAGCTCCCGAGCTTGGAGCTTAAATCCATCTAAAGCTCCTTGAGAAGACAATGGTGGTTGCTCACTCATTGTAGAGTAATTGTTTTTAGGCTTCTTCTGAGACTGCATGGACTCTTCTTGTTGCTTCCATTGTTCTTCTTCATTCGTTGTTGTGGTGTGAGACAATATCCTTGGAGTCAAATGTGGAGAAGGAACTACAAGTTGTGGTAATGGAGCGGTTTGTCTATTAGCACTACACATTATGAATGTTATTTTTTTCATTTAAAGTGAAAAAATGATAGTATATTTTTGGATATGAACTATAAGGCTTCAAATTTTTAAATAATATAGCATTTACAATTATACAAAAACATTGCTACATCAACATTTTGTTTCATGTAGTATCATGTATGATTGATCATCATCAAATCATTAGAAGGCATGAAATTATGATTTACATGAATTTTCACAACATACAAATTACAAACTTTTTTTTGATACCTATTGGTCTCTATGTTTGGCTTGGCATGTATCACCTCTTTGTTATCGATACATGTGATAAATGTATTCATAGACTCTGACTTATCTATTTTCTCATATTGGTGAGAATTTTTTTTCAAGAAATCAAACATTTCTTTATCAATTCCATCACCTAATGGCAGTTGGGGCCATTTATCGCGGTACTCTAACCTCTCAGCTCTTGTCAAATCCCAATAATTTTTATTTTTCCCTTCCTCCATATTGAATGAAAAAATTTGGACTTCATATTGTTCGAGTCTATACCATCTCTTATTGCAACTCTTGTAACTTCGATAAAATCCTTTATCTCGTAACCTCTTGGCTATTTTGCTCCAATGTTCACTTGCTGTACAGCTCTCAAGTTTCTCCTCTTCTTTCAGTGCAATGTGTTCTTCTACCAAAACTTTGGTTTCTTGTAAACTCCACTCTCTTGCCATTTAGTTACCTACACATGCATACATTATTATTGAACTTTCTTTCTCTATGAATAGTTGTGATAAACTTAAAAAATAAAATTATGTGTTGCAGTAGTAGAAATGAAAACCTATTTAAAAAAATTATATGTTGATTTCAAAATGATGTGAATTTGAAAAACAAACAAATCTGACCTAATTCATTTGTGAGCTGATTTGTGTCGTATACAAGTTACTAATTCAATTATTTCAATATATGTTATTATTACAAAACATTTTTTACAAAACCTATTCCAATACATGTTTGTCTTAATCTGATGTAATATATACAAAGATACTTATCCAACTTATTATTTAATAATGCAAGAAGATCTTGTTGCTATATTTGAATTTTGATCAAGAATTGTTTTTGCAATTTTTGACGTTTGTGAGGACTCACTTGAATTAGAGCTGGTATTGTTACCCCTTAACAGTACATTCAAAACTTGAGCATTAGTTTGGCAACTCTCAATTGACCTTCAAAAGCATTAATCAAAAACATTCAAGGAAAGTTTTAAATATTCCATGCTAATAGTTGTTACATAATAGGCACTTGATACAACTTAGAAAATCAAATTATGAAGCACAAAACTAGTGAAAGGAATTTTTTATGTTTTAAATTTGCAACTACTTATAACCATAGAAAATTATGTAATATTATTACTACATTGAATGTATGTTTTTGAAGAGGTTAAACTCCAAGACATACCGAGCACTACTACTCTTTAAAAATCCAAGAGGGTTTCTCTTCTTCTACCTCAAGATATAAATATTTTTGAGGTTTGTGAAAGTATAAGAATTTTGAGTTGATAAAGGCTTGAAGCCTGAGAAAAAAAAGGGCCGGGTAGATGAAGATTTTAGTGCCAAACTTGCCTCTTCAAAAACCATAAGGCGCGACTCTTGATTATTGACTGTTATTTATTTAGTGAATACGTCTTTTCATCTAGTACTTCCAAACGTTCCTATCTATGCTTTCATCATTTTTGATTTCAAAACTTGTTATAAATTGTGTACACTTTCATGAATAAATTTGGTTATCATTATTATATATTTTTTTAAATTTATTACAAATTTATAATTTGTAACTTTTATTTGATATTAAATAAAAAAATGTATTCTACAAATATCATACATGAATATATTTCAATTAATGTAATTAAATTTCATAATTTTAATTTTAATTTTTCATATCATTTTAAAGTCTTTTCTAAACATGTGAATAATTTATTAAGTATAATGGTAAAGGATTTAGTAGAATGTTACAAACTTACAATGACATCCACATTGGATTCAGTTTCATGATACAATAAATTTTCTTAAAATTTTCAAATAAATAAATAAATAAATATATATATATATATATATATATATATATTCACACACACACACATATGTATATATTGCAATCAATATCAACCTTAAAGAAGTACATTTTTAATTGACAATTATAGCTTTTCAACGGTTGTAGGGTTTGTAAGTGAATCGGCAAGTTGCAACTCGACCGTTTAGAATTCTAGGGAAAGATTTTCTATGATGTAACCTAGCCTTTCGCATCCTTGAATGGTCTTTCCATGACTAGTCCCATTCTACCCTCAAAAATCATTATGTGCAATAATCTAGCCTTGCACTTCTCATTCAAATTCATTGCTTTTCACTTCGTCACTCGTGGTGCAGAGAGAAGTGGAGCCCTAGTATAAATTTGCAATAGAATAATTTATTGTTTTATCTCAATCCATTGTGATTAAAAATCATTTATTTATTATCACTTAGAATTATTAGTGTGTAATACAATGACAAACAATACAGAGTATTGAATTGAAACTTTTCCATTCAAACAACTATACTATAAGCATCAATTGGCAAAGTTCAAAAGTGGATATGTGAAAGTTGTAGTATGCGACATATAATACATTACTATGGAAGTTTGAAAGAAAAACTCAATTATGATTTGAAAGAAAATGAATTTCAAAATTAGCCATGTCTAAAACTCGGTTTTGTGCGTTATAATTCAAAACTACTTTTTATTTTTTCAAGTTTTTCTTGGAGCTTCAAAAACGTTTTGTATCTTTGCATATTGGTATACATCGTTTTAGATTGTTGTATACAAAATTGAAGGAAGTTGACATTTATAGAATTTAAAATATTCACAATTTGACAAATATGAAAATGATGTTGATTTTCACGATATTTGAATATTTTCTTGGAATTGAAAGCATGGGACTGCATTGGCCTTTGTAAAGACTAAATGGGTTGCAACATGAACCATTGTTAAATCTTAATGCCCTTGCATTTGAAATATTTGTTGAATAGGAGAATGTGTTCAATTTATATATTAGATCTATATAATGTAGTTTTTTGGTCTAGTTTTTTTGTACAAAGACTAGAGTTCTTATCGCCCATAATTAATCCAACATAATTGATGACCTACATTGTCACAATGAGAAAAACTTGTTGATGTGAACAATTGAGGTGACAAATTATATGTTTTAATTCATTTTGGTGTTAAATATAATATAGAATAAAAAGGCCTCTAAAGAATGAAAGAAAAATATCAACATTAGTTGTGCCTATAGTCGTACCCACGAGTACAAGAATAATGCTTACACCAAAGACCGTATTTGTACTAGTATTGATGACCGATTCATAAGAGATAGTCATTTTGCCAATTGTAATAGTTTTATTGCCAACTGCACCAGTTTAATGGCCGACTGCACTAGTTGTAGGAGCAATTCTTATCGATTTTGTAGTTAAAATTTTAAAAAACAAATTTAACTTAATTTCCTAACTAGTTGTAGTCGATTAGTCATATAACAACCGGTCATAGACTCCCAATGATCTTCTAGTGTCATTTCAAATTCAATTGGACCATTATTAGAAAAGTTCAAATCAATTCCAATTCAATCTTATATGGGTGGAACACAAGGGATTGAATTAAAACATCAAGAAACTATTTTCAACCCAAAATGGTCTAACACATGGCTACACTTAAAGAGTTGTTTCAATTTTTGAGAAAAGAATCTCAACCATGGTCTCCATCTTGAGAAAAAATTGGATTGTGGTGTCCTTTGCTTAGTTGAAAGTTTACACTCTTGCATGCAATGGTGCATCCTCCACCATTCAACTAAACTCAATTCCATTCCAAATTCAATTCAACTCGAGATTCAACCTTTTGTAGCTCCCCTTGTATGTAGCTACCCTAGTTTTACATTTACAAACACTACCAAATCTGATTTATACTCTAATTTTTATCACCTGGTAAGAATGTACCCTTAGGCCCTCTTTACATTAAGATTTGATCGTTGACCCGACCTAAAATTTACAAATTTCAACTATAATTGCTCTAATTTAGTAAATTAGGTTCAACAACTTTCTACTTGGGTTTGATTGAAACAACTCTTCATTCTAAGTGGCAGTCTATAAAGCTTAATATTTGGCGCCAAAACTATTGACAAATCCAAAGAAATTGGGTCAAAGTATTTTTAGCCCAATTCAACAACTTAGGACCAAAGGCTTCAAACATAGCCTTGGGCCGAAACACCTCAACTAATATACCAAAACCTCAAATACATTAGGGGTGTAATACCACTTCCAAGAAGTTTGATTTTTGAAGATTGAAGACCTAAAGAGAGAATTGTAGAACCAATCATGGCCATTCTTTATGAAGAAGGTGTGACTCCCCTTAAAGACCGTGTGAAGTATGAGGATGGCCATGACAACTTCTCAATCTCCACAGTGTCTCAATCTTCCCATCCATTCTTCACTTCCAAAGAAAAAGAATAAAACTTCTCAACCTTCATAGAATGGGTCCTTCTTAATTCAAGGAGAGAAGTGCGACATACGTATTCTTTGAACTGATTGAAAATGGAAAAAAGAGATATAACACCTCCTATTATCACTACTATGCGTCTCATACATCTCTACTATTTGTACAATCATTGGTCCAATTATTTGTCATTTGGATTTGGGCCAACTCCCGGGTCAACAATTGGATCGGGCCCTAATGTAAAGTGGGCCTTAGAGGATTTGCACCCTTCTTCCTTCAATTCACCCCACTGCAGTGTAATCACATCTAAGATTTGGTGTTAGAAGATGTCGTCTCCATACCCGTTAACCGCCATAATCACCCTCTATATAGTGCATGAGCCAATCACAACTTTTATACATGGATAATCATTATTGCCCATCAATTTAGGGTACTGATTCCTTCTTTGAATTAGCTAGAGGGATTATAGAAGCATCACTATATCTTCCTCATATTGTGTATTACTCTCACTAAGCCTGAATCTTCAGCATTAAATGCAAGTATAAAACCCCTGCAATAATTCCTTCTTTTAAGAGGAGGTTGCTTTATACAACACAATGTGCTTCCAAAAGACTTTACAATATCAACCTTATATTTAATTAGATCAAAAGACTTTGGACCTTTATACCAACAAAGCCGGCCTAACATACAAACATAGAGCTTGTGCAAATAATCTTGGATCTTGCTTTGACCTACACCCTCGTCATATTTTTTTTGACCACCCCATCTTGGGTCTGTAAAGCATCTCCAGTTGCTCGCTTAATTTTAGCCTATCAAACCACATTTAAGATAGAAGAGTAGCGAACTTGTAAAAATTCCCTGGGACCAACCCAACCTTCTCCTATCGCCTGCTTGTTTCTGACCGCTACATCTTGGGTCTTGTTCACACTTCAATCACAAACCTCGTGGCCAATCGATCCAATTAGGGTCAATCACATCTCTCATAGCGAGCTGTAGGGACCTCTCAACTTGGCCTCTATAATCTTCATTTTTTTAGGCAACTTTGGATCGCTCTTATTTTATATACATAAGGTAGATGTATCCAAAACCAAGAATGGACCTAGAACCGTCATGTAGGCTCTTCCATGTACCGTGACAAACTAGATTGTTGTGTGTGCTTCAACAATGCCACATGGCTACTCACCAATGGATTTGATAATTTCTATGTCATTGATTTACATGCAACCTATGTAAGGGTTTTGGGTCAAAAACTACTTTTAACTTTAAAAAATCACAAATAAATCTTTTTTGGGTAAATTGTTTTTGAAAATCCCACATGCATGATTTATCTAGTTCTAGAAAAGGGCTCAAATATGGATTGTCTAATTCTCGACAAGACAATGTTTACTTACTATGCAAAGAACATTGTATGTGTTGAACACTCTCGGGTGGGTCACTTACTCCATTTTACAAACAACGTGCGGCAAAAAATAGCATGGGTTTTATTCATCATAGGTAAAATTTATAAGAATTTATAAAAAAATTACAAATAATATAGAATGCAATGAAAGAGTACAGACCATTATAAATAATTTACGTACACCACAATTTTGGTCCATTATGATCTTAGTACATGTAATTTAGGGAATTGCGAATGGGATCCAAGGTATTAAACTGAATACAATCTATTTTGGGGGGAAATAGCTGGAGCACAGTTGGTAGGAAAGGGCCGTCAGCTGTGCGGTGGACGAAAAGTAGGTTTAGAAGTAGACGAAAGCTTAGTTTTGTCCACTTGAATTAAAATCATGTTACTTTTAGATTATATTTAAGCCTTTACAAGGAAGATAGCATACAAAAAATTGCACTGGACACCGTTTTATAAAAAATGATAGAGTCCATAATATAGGCCATTTTTCCCATTAAGTAATCATAAGGGTCCTTTTATTTTCAGCTAGGAGGTAAATAGCCCCCCAAAAAACACCCCCTCGCCGCACGTGGTACCCAAAATATATGAAGAGTGACCCACCCGAGTGAACACTGTATGTGGAACATAATGGAGCACATCGGAGGATCCTCCGTAGGCGGAAAGTATGCGGTGATCTATCGGAGGATCCTCTGTTGACCAAAATCCTTCTATATCCTCCGTTGGAAATTTTTGCTGATTTCTGGAGTTTGTGAATTCTGTAGTAGGATCATTCCAGAAATAGATAAATCATGCATCCACTCATCTTCATGTTCCTTATTTTCCAATTGGGAAATTTCGTCTTCTATTTTACAACCTCCACACATACCTTTAACTCCCAAATGCCCTCACCCGTCTCTAGATTCGGCACTTTTGTCATAACATACAATCTAGAGGGATATTTTGCACTTGCTGTATAAACAAAAGTTGTACATTGTAAATTCTAAATTCTATCCATATAGTTAGATCTAGGATTGCATCACCAATATTTTTGTATAAAATTTGAAACTTGAAATTCAAAATTCTTTTGTAATTTGATTACGAATAAGATATCTACAATTTGTACATGAAATTTGTTGTGATTGGTTGTAATGTAATACTTTAACGTAGGAAAACCAAAAACGGTTAATGCCGTCAAGGCGTGCACTAGAGTTGCAGTAAAACAGGGAGGTGGTAGACCGAAAATGGAGAATTTTTGCATGACCAGGATTACTAAAAATTTATTTACGAATTTTTTTTGAATTTTTAGTAGCCTTGTGTGCGGTTTTCTGTGATATTAGTTAACCGTTTTAGGTGTTTTCTTGTGTAGAAAAGGAAGAGTCTAGTATACAAGAAGGAGTTTTGACAAACTTCCCACTTTGAGAAATTGTAGATAATTATTTACGGGGAATAAAAATACAAAACAACTTGCATTCTTCATCATTTCTTCTTCTTCATCTCAAAAAAATTTCACATAATTTCTAACTCCATTCCTTCTGGTCAAATCACCTTATTTCACCGTTTTTGGTTTTCCTACCTTAAGTGCAGTGATTTTTGGAGATTTTTTGGTTACTTAATTTTATGAGTTGATTTTTTTTTAAGAGCACTTTTACACTGAAATCGTCAAAATCTTGGAAGAATCACTACAACATGAAACGAGGCATGAAATTTTCACAAATCATCCCCTTTCTAATGGGATCACGCATGCACGAAGCTAACTTCCCATAACATATATAATTGAAAAATCAAGTTGCAAAAAGTTAATGATGGATGAGAAAAGTTTGATTTTGTACATCATCCACTTTTTGGACGGTTGGACGTGTAGGGATTAGGGGTTGTCACACCTCCTCGGAGAATGGAGAATGGAAAATGGAAAATGCGAGGGAGAATGAGGAAATAGAGGAGCCAATAGGATAACTTCTCCATGGAGAAAATGTGACACCCCTTTTGTGGTTTGTCGAGATTGAGAATGAAGAATAGAGGTTATTAGTTGGTTACTCATCCTCCAAGCATGGGCCATTCTCCATTCTCCATTCTCCATTCTTCACCAGTGGAGGAGAAGAATCGAATTCTCCAATCTTCAGAGAATAGGCCCTCCACCATTCAAGGAGAGCGTGCCACGTCCCCATTCTCTGAAGATTGAGGATGAGAAGAAAGAGGTGTGACACCCCTATTGAAACCTCAAGCTATCCATTTTCTCTCAAGTTATCGGTTTTGGGTACATCTACCTTATTTCATCGACTCAAATCATCCCCTTTCTAATCGGATCACACATGCATGAAGCTAACTTCCCAATACATATATAGTAAAAAATCACGTTGCAAAAAGTTAATGATGGATGAGAAAAGTGTGTTTGATTTTGTACTTTTGGATGGTTGGACGTTTAGGGATTGAAACCTCAAATTATCGATTTTCTCTCAAGTTATCGGTTTTTGGGTACATCTACCTTATTTCATCCACTTATTTCATCCTTTTGTACATCATCCACTTTCTGGACGGTTGGACGTTAAAGGTCGAGGCACCTAAAACCGATAACTTAAGCTACCTACACTATTTCTGGACCAGCCATTAATAGGGTGATATTTTTCCCGGGTTGGAAGTTAGTTTTCGCGGAGAATGCAAATTTTTCCATGAATTATTTCCCAATATTGAAATTTGTACAATTTTTCAAAGTGAAAAGTACTTCAGGACCCAAAATTGATAATATGCTCTAATGTACAAATGAGGTACATCTTTTCTTTCAAAATCTAGAAATTAGGCCAGATCGGTTTTGGGTACCTGGTCGGTTTTAGGTGCCTCGACCTTAGGAATTGAAACCTCAAGTACCTCAAGGCCTTATCGATTCTCTCTCAAGTTACATCTACCTTATTTCATCCACACATTTCATCCAGTTATTCATCCAGTTATTCATCCAGTTATTCATCCAGTTATTCATCCAGTTATTCATCCAGTTTTCATGCTCTCGCAGCCACAAAGGCCTTCACTCACTTATCCCTCTTCTCTCCCGCTCGTCTGCCTTCACTCACTCACTCATTCTCCAGCTATGGCGACCCTGTCGCAGCTCCACCTCGCACGAGCTGCAACGGCATTCACCAAATTCCCCCTCCCTAATGGCGTTCCCATCCACGCCACCGGAATTCCCAACCTCCGCATCACCAAGAAGCGCAATGTCGTCGTCGCAGCGGAAATCCAAGAATCACAGGTCACGCCCGTGGAATCGACGTCGAAGCCGGGGGCGTGGTGGGCCGCTGCTGCTGCTGCCGGGAGCAGTTTAACCGCGGCGTTCCCCGCGCACGCGGTGATCCCGGACGAGATCGAGGAGATGATGCGATTCTCGCCCGAGGCGTGGACGAACATCTACATCACCACGGGCGTCTGGCTGCTGCTCTACTTCCTCGTCATCCCGCTCGTCATTTACAACTACCTCCGCTTGCGCTGGTACAAGCGTAGCTTCGTTGAGACGTACTTCCAGTTCATGCTCGTCTTCGTCTTCTTCCCTGGCATGTTGCTGCTTGCGCCTTTCATCAATTTCCGTCGCTTGCCCAAAGATGGCGCCGAGGAGCCGTGGCAGTGAGTGAGTGCCATTCCATTGTAGTTTTATCACATTCATTGTATAATAGGGTTGCAACTCTTGCACAATCATTTAGGGTTTGGAAGTGCTGTATATTACTGGATTGCAATTAGGTCAGACTTCCAGAATTTGTCGAATTCTCCAGGAATCAATTAGGGTTTTACATGACATGTTTTACTCGTGTGTGTGTGTTCTTGTTGCTTCTTCTTATCTTTTGGGTGAAGCCTGAATTGATGATGAGGTTTTTTCATTGACTTGGTGTTTTTGTTTGATCAGTGAGTACGAATTTCTCTTTGGTATATCGCATTGGTAATACAATCTATTATACAAATACAGCTCGGTTTGTCTCACTCGACTGTTCCGCGTTGGAATTCGTCGAGGAGACAACCCAAGCTCAGAAACAAGTGGCTTCAATGTGCTCAACGGCACGGGTCCCACTAGTACTTTAACCCTTGAAGGACAAGGCTGATTTTCCAAGTTTGGTTAGCTCGGTATGGAATGAGTATCGATCCTCAATTATTGAGATTTTTTGTGGTGATTCTACTCTTTGTAACGAAGATGGGAATGTAATTTGCGTACTTAGATGATATATAGATCAAAAGATACAATCATGCAAAGGTGAAAAACCTAATTGCGGGCAACTCCTGAAAATTTTCATACAATGAGCTATGCATCTAAATTTTTGTACACAATGAGCTAACGCCCCCATATACACAACTGCCAGATTCATTTTTACCAAATCTAAGACTAAACTTTGCATTTTGGGCATTTTCTGAAAGTTTCAAACTTGGGTCACAAATCAAAAAAAAATTCAACCAACTTTGAAGCTATAATCTTACTATTGAAGAACCTTGAACGGTTGAATTTTTTTAGGTTGTAATAAACTGAAGCTGGTTGAAATATCCTACGGTTGGATTGGTCAAAAAGGTTTTAAATCAAAAACTGTTTGTCTGTTTCCGAGACGGGATACTTTGGAGTGTTTGGAGAGAAACATAGTTGTGGTCCTTTAGGGGTTAACATGCGGTAAAGTGTAACAAGCCTTGGCATTCTTAACAGTGTGCTTTTTGGCTCGGGAAATGAAAAAGTATTTATGATTCTCCTAGTTATGGAAAAGGGGGACTTTGTGAACTACTCTATTATGTTATGTCTCTGTTTGTTTGTTGTCATCCACCAAAAAAGCTTTGAACCTTTACAATTTTGTATATAGTGTCTAAATATGGCACGCGCAATTGCATTAGAATCTCCCTATTAATGCTAAAAAGGTTTCTTTTAAAATTGACCAATTTAATAGTAAGAACTATACTCACTTATTAAAATGTCCTAATTAGGTGCAGTTACCTTAATCAAACATTTCATTGAAGGGACAAACAAGGGATATTTATACTTATTGGAGGTGATTATACAATAGGGTCCAATAAAGTTCCACTTTTTCTTTGTTGTTCACAACACTATGACTAAACTGATTGACACTGCAACCTTCAATCTTTTATATACTCCGTATACCGGTATATTTGAAAGAGGAAAAAATACATTGAATCTCGGGCACTGCAACCTTCAATCTTTTATATATATATTTGAAAGAGGAAAAAATACATTGAATCTCGGGAACAAACCTTGGTAAAGATTTTTTGAATTTTCAACAACTAAAACCAAACAACTAAAATGCCAATTAGGCAAAAGAACCCATCTTAAGGTGAGCCAGCTTAACCCCTAAATGTCCCAGTGTCCAGAAACTAGATCACAAACAAATTCAAAGCCTTGCATCTTTATCATACAACCTCAAATAACTTTCATCCAAATCACCTTTGTGAGCCTATTAAATTCTCTACCAATTACAATAATTTTCTTGTGATGTGGAGTTGTTTATAATGTTGAAGAGGCCTCCAACTGCAAGTATGTCAAATTTGTTGGGTAGATTTAATGCTTGCTATGGTACTGTCATGTACAGTGGGGTACCAATCAAAATGTCGTTTCGAATTCGCAGTGAGAAAAATTTCAGTATTGCCAACTTTGAAAGCCTCTTGAGAGCTCAAAACTTGGTATTTTATCACGAAATTTTTACCAAAGAATAATCTTTAAGTTCATTATATGTATGCCAAATTTCAAGGCCAAAATATTCACCGAAAAAAAGTTATTCAAAATCTACCAACATTGGTAAATTTCCACAGCTGCCGACTTTAACAGCCTCCCAAAGATTGAATTATTTTTTTCTTGCCATGAAATTCTCGGAACAAAAACCTCTTTATGTAAGTAACATATGTTAAAAATTTCAAGGCCAAAAATTTAATACAAAAAAAGATATTAACAATCTACCAACATGTGTAGTTGTGGGAAACAATGGGGGAAACTACACACATTGGTAGATTGTAAATATTTTTTTTCGTATAAATTTTTTGACCTTGAAATTTGGCATGAATGTTTTTTATCATAAAGAGCATGTTGTGCCAAAAATTTCATGGTAAATAGACAATTTCTCAACCGTTGGGAGGGTGTCAAAGTTGGTAGCTAAGTTTCCCCCATTGTTTCCCACAACTACACATGTTGGTAGATTGATAATATCTTTTTTTGTATTAATCTTTTGGCCTTGAAATTTTTATCATATGTTACTAACATAAAGAGGTTTTTGTTCCAAGAATTTCATGGCAAAACAAAAATAATTCAATCTTTGGGAGGCTGTTAAAGTTGGCAGCTGTGCTCGCAGCTGTGGAAATTTACCAATGTTGGTAGATTTTGAATAACTTTTTTTTGGTGAATCTTTTGGCCTTGAAATTTGGCATACATATAATGAACTTAAAGATTGTTCTTTGGTAAAAATTTCGTGGTAAAATACCAATTTTTGAGCTCTTGCAAGGCTTTCAAAGTTGGCAATACTGAAAGTTTTTTCACTGCGAATTCGAAAATGACATTTTGATTGGTACCCCACTATACATTTGAGCTGTGCTAACATCTATTTTTGAGGCTAGCATATACTTGTGTTCAAAGAGTCAATATGTTTAGGAATTAAAGCTCATCTTTAACCCTTTAACGTCCTGATTCAACACTGTTTCCAAAGATTTGTTATAAAATGGTTGATGAAAAACGAAAATGGAGTTGATGTACAAAACAAAGTTGTAAATGTCAATGTGTAGATAACATCCGTACGGTTGGATTCATCATATTTATTATTAATATTTTAAAAGTAATTTTGCAAGGTTTTCTCTTGAAATTCAATTAAAAATCCAAAATTAACACAAAAAAAATTAAAAATATTGTAATGAAATTAGAATGACATGCACTACGAGATGGTATGGTTTCCATTATTTGATTCTACTTACTATGGAAAATCATATTTAAGGTCTTTCTTTTTGAACTAAGATTGAAACTTGACATTAATCACTTTTGTAAATATTCAAAAATTCACATTATCTTATTTGGAAAATCCATACCGTACAAATGGTATTCAACTAGCACAAGAATGAAAAATAAATAAAAATGGATGAAAAACATCCGGTACCTACAGAAATCGAGCTGCTGAAATTCATCCGGCGTCCAGAATCTGGACGCCGGCGCGCTAAAGGGTTAAACATTCTCCAAAGAAGCACTCTATAATAACTTCTTGCCCTTCAACATGATAATGCGGCTAGATTTTCAAATTTTAGAAACATCTATTTATGTATGCATGATTCTATCCAATTTTTTTCTTTGTTTGGCTACATTTGAGGGTGTGTGTCGCTCTACCAACAGAAAAAAAAAAAAAAAAGGCTACTATGTTAGTTGTGCATCACATGTCAGCGAATAATAATTATAAAAAGAGAAACTCAAATAATTTTTTAAATCTCAGAGAATATCCACAGAATTTGGCATTTGTTGAAAAGCATTTGGGAAAAAAAAAACATAATTGTGCCGACGCTTACGGCCGGGTATGGTATTGTGAAGAACATAAACACAATTCTGTTCAATGGACACATAAGAAATTTGTTACTTTATTGGACCGTACTTCACAGTACCGACACAAACGTGTATAGTAAATTGTATTGTTGCTCAATGGCGTTGACTTAAATGAACAAAATGAGAAGCGTTGAAATGTAGGCAGAAACTACTTGTATTGATTTTTTTTTATCATGGACTGATTCTAACCATCTCACTGGCACCCAAACAAGCTTTGACTACAGTGGAAGCACCTACACGAGTTCCAAAAATATTTCAGCCATACTGGCCTCCTATGCCCTTGCATGATACAGGTATACACACAGTCTTCCCTCTTGCATATTCTACCACCACCCGCCCTCAGTGAAAGAATCAATTTACCTCTACCTCAAGTTCTACCACCTCCGTCTCGATCATGGCAAAGCACCATTCATTTTGCATCTCTGAAAACCACCCTCGCTGACGCGAACTTCAAAATCCAGGTGGTGCCAATTGCAATGAGCCTGCTCCACCTGCAATAGCCTCTCAATAGGAAAAAGCAATGTTTCTGTGCTCGTGGCGATATCAACGATCAAGGGAGCAACAGACTGGGGCTAAACAAGTAGCCATTATGGTAAGGCTGGGAGCCTTGGGCACTGGGAATGCACACTGGCAGCCATAGCCACGACTTCTTACTCACGTTGTACGCGAGGAACCGGGTGGCCCATTTCACAAACAAAACCACATCCTCCTTGCCCACCGTCTCGCGGGGAGGACTCTTGGCGTGGCTACTCCGCATGGCTTCCAACAGAATGTCCACCACATTCCACCGCCGCGTCTCGCGGTCGAGCTCCCAGATGCCGATGTTGTTGCCCTTGTCATGCTGGTTGTGGCGGTAGGCTCCCACCAGAAACAAGCGGCCGGGGCGCGCAACCAGGCTCGGGCCGCTGATCTCCGCGGGCAAGGAGAGTTTCACCCTCGTCCAGCCCTCGCTGATCACGTTGAAAGCGTGGAGTTGATACGGCCGAGCCGTCAAGCAGTAGAGAATCTCCTCACACACCACGGACGAGAGCACTGCACGAATTGAATGGCCCACGAGCATCCCAAACCGGCTCGCCAGGAAGGACGCGAAGAAATCCAAGGGATCCAGTTCTGTTTCGTACGATTTCCAGAGCTGGGACACTGAATCAAAGATGTAGGCCACTAACAGCTTCACTTCGCCACTCGTTACGGTTTCTGCTCTCCGAACCTCCCCCACCACAATGAGCTTGTACGTACTAGCAAATCTTTCCACCACCAGCCCTGCCACGCTGAGTAAGCTCAACGCCGGATCCATGTGCGGCGGAAGCTCAACGTCTCGCCAAAACCTGCAGCAGTGAACACAAAATTTAGCCAAATTGCAAATTTCACAACATTGTTCAAAATAGTGTACAGCTTGCATTCTTTCTATTGTAGCACTGAAAACACCAACAACAAATAGAAACACTCATGAAGCAAGAAGTTTGCTGAACTCAACATCATCCATTTGTTTTCTTCTGTGAAAACGTTGAGTTTAGCAACATATGAAATCAAACTTGTTGCCTCACGACTCATCGTGGTTCTACAGTTGCAGAACTCTCTGATAGTGTTTTCAAGTTCCCTTCATGCTACAGTCGAAGAGTTCCATGTTTTCAAGTTCCCTACATGCTGTTAAGTTATGAAAAGAGCAAGTAGCTAAGATTGAAGGATTTGCTAGAAAGAAATGTCAAACTGGCGTTCAAAATGCCGTAGTGATGTTGAGACCATCAAAGAATAGAAACACTCATGAGCCAAGAAGTTTGCTGAACTCAACATTCGCGTCGAAGTGCATTGTCCATTTGCTTTCTTCCATGAAAACTTCGAGTTCAGCAACATATCGAAGGCAAACGACTCATCGTGGTTCTACAGTTGCAGAACTCTCTGATAGTGTTCTCAAGTTCCCCTAATGCTACAGTAAAAATGTCTTGCGAATTTCACAACATTGCTCAAATAGTGTTAAGCTTGCATACTTTCTATTGTAGCTCTGAAAAACACCATCAAAGAATTGAAACATTTACGAGACAAGATGTTCGCTGAACTCGACATTCCCACGGAAGTGCATTGTTTATTTTCTTACATCGAGTTCAGCAATATGTTCCCTTAATGCTACAGTAGAAAACGGTCCTATTAAGTTATATTAAGGTGCTGCGAATATTCTACCAAAGCTGGCGATCAAAAGGCTGGTGAGAAAACGTGAGAAGATCATCACTGACCTGGAGACGGGGTTGCAGATGACGAGCTTGGAGGGCATGGCGCCGCGGTTCCAGCCGGCGCCGAGGCAGATCAAGCCATCGGCCGCAGCGAGAGGCGAGCGATTGGTGAGCTCGAAGGGGAGAAACCCTAAAGGCAGGGTGTGCCATTTGGAGAGGTGCACGTCGTACGCGAAGCAAACGGTGCCGGTCTTCTGGTTCCCGAACGTGAGGAACCACTCCGTCCGCGGTCGCTCACACTCGGCCTCGCAGAGACGAATGAAGCTCCCCGTGCGCAGCTTGATCCTCCACTTCTTGCACACCGTCTGCAACCGGATCAGCGTCGGCAACGGCAAGCGCGCAATCACGCGGTCCAGCACATCGTCCGGCAGCAACGACCAAATCTCCCCCTTCAGCGCCACGGGGGGATCCGCCTTCGCCTCGTGCCCCTTGATCCCCAGCCGCGTAATCCACATCCCTGCCATTGCAGCAGCAAACTCTCCCCCAAACCCTAATGAATCCTCATCTCATTCAAAAACAACAACCGCCTCGGGATCTCCGCCCAAATTTAAGTTTGAAACTGTGTAACTTTTGCATACGAGAACGAGAAAACGCGAGGTTGGGTGCGTTGGAATCGTCTTTCCATCGCGGACAAAACGTGAAAATGGCGATTGTGGGAGCAATACTGGATCAAAAACAGAGAGACAAAGTGCAGAATGGAATGAATGCTTTGAGAGGTCAGTTTCAGTTTGATTGATTTCAGGGAAGGGGGGGGGGGCGGTGATTGTGTGAGGTGGGTGGGGTCCTAATTCCTAAAAGCTTTTTTGTTTCCTTTTCTGTGATGGGATTTGAAACCCCTTTTCAGTTGCAGTAGTAAGGTAGTGTGGGGGTGGGCGTTCTGCCCATGTTGTTGTTGTTTCTAAAGTGGGGAACCACTTTTCAGTTCTGTTTGAGTGATTTCTATTATTAGAATATCATATTTGTTCCTATTTGGGGTTTATCATATATTTGTTCCTTTTTTGGGTTTTGCAGTTTGTGGCTCTTGTTTCTCAGAGGATTTTCAGTGCTGTCATTTCGAGTTTTGTTTTTTTTTTCTTTCCATGCAACTCACTGGATGGTTGGGTACCCAACATGTGGTGAAACAGTTCATTGGAAGAGTGACATGCACCCATGTGGCCATGTCATTTAGATGGGCTGTTCATTTAGCAGGGAGAGGTCTTTTGGGCTGTGGATTATGATTTGAAGATCTGATGGTTGCAGGGAGCTGCTATCATAAGGAATTTAGGACCTCACTGACTTTTAAAGATTTTTGTGCGATATTCAATATTTCATGGGTGCATGCATTTTTTGCACGGATTCTACAAGAATTTTGTGCTAATTCTGCACTGAATTTGCACGGATTTTACATTCACTCTTTTTGTTATCTAATAATGTGCAGAATTCGTACAAAAATGTACAAACTTATGAAACACCGGATGTCGCATGGAAATCGTTTAAAATCCGTAAGGTCCTAAATTCGTAGTGATGAGATTCACTTTCTTGGGAAAATAAAATAAAATAAAATAGTCTATTGTCTTGTTTTTCATTCATAAATCGTGTTTTTGTTGAATTCTTGTGGTCTCGTTCAATACTTGCATTTCCAAGCATGAAATTGTTTTTGAGACTTTAGGAATGTCATTGAGAACTCCTGAGCTTCATGAAATTGAACATAGTTAAATATAGTTACAAATCGTTTGTGGTCATTTGAGGGGCTAGGTGTTGATGGCTAGCTCCTTTAACCTTTAACCTCTAAAGAACCAACGTTGATTTTCCAAATTTGGTTAGCTCAATGTGGAATGAGCATTGATCCTCAATTTTTGAGATTGTTGGTGGTGAGTCTACTCTTTGTAACAAAGATGAGATGGTAATTTGTGTACGTAAGTGATGTATATATCAAAAAATACAATCATTCAAAGGTGAAAAACCTAACTGCGGGCGGCTCCTGAAATCTTTTATACAATGGGCTATGCATGTGAATTTTTGCACACAATGAGCTAACACTCCCATATACATAACTGCCAAATTCATGTTACCAAATCTGAGACTAAATTTTGCATTTTGGGCATTTCAAGAAAGTCTGAAACTCAAGGAGCAAACCAAAAAATAAGTGCTACTGACTTTGAAGCTTATAATCTTACTATTGAACCCTAAACGGTTGAAAATTTGTAGGTTTTAATAAATTCAAGTTGGTTGAAATATTCTATGGTTCGTTGGAAACAACCATTTATTATTTATACACAGGTTGGCCAAATGCACTCATTTAATAAGCAAATTTCACTTTCAAAAATTTGGCTAAAACGTTCTCATAAACAAACAATTTTTTCTTTCTACAATCACTTATATTGTAATCAAAAAATTCATTTATTTTTGTTTTATCTTTATCTTTATCTTATCTTTTATTTTTTATCATATCTTTTTTTTCTTTCTTGTCTTCCTTCTTGTTTTTTTCTCTTGTTTTCCTTTTTGTCTTTCTTCTTGTCTTTTGCTTTTCTTCTATTTTTCCTTCATTCTTTTATTTCCATTTTTTGCTCTTCTTGAGCAACCATGGATTCAACACTCACACCAACATGTTTTTTTTCTTCTTCCTTCTTTGTTAGGTTTTAGCTTGCCATTCTATAAAAATTATATATATATATATATATATATATATGTATGTATATATATACATTTTTTTTGGTTCTCAGCCATTGAGTGCGGGTTGCGCACCCTATCCTTTCTCGCTCCTTCTCTCTCCTTTTCTCTCTCCTTCCCTCTCCTCTTCTTATATAAAAAGAAAAATAAAGGAAAAAGGAAAATAAAATAAACAATAATAATAATAATATATAATATAATAATAAAGAAATAATCATTTAGGGTGGGTAAAATCGCCAACAGTACCCTAAACAGTGGTAAAAATATATATAAATAGTTTATTATTCTCATTCTTTGGATGCGCGGCCACGCACTCTACTCTTTTATTCTCTCTTCCCTCTCCTCCTTTTCCTCTCCTCATATATATAGGGGAGGAGGAAGAGTCTACTCACTTATATATAGAAGAGGGGAGGGAGAAGAAATGTAGAGGGAATGGAAAGAGGAGGGAGAGGAGAGGAATAGGGTGATGGGCCGCACGCGGAATGATCCAAAATAGACAATTCTTGCTTCTTCTTCATTTCTTTTTTTTTTCCGTCATTGTTTAGAGTACAGTTGGTGGCTGTATACACTATGTAGGATTTTCTTTTTCTTTTTCTTTTGTTTCTTCTATTTTATATAAGAAGAAGAGAGGATGAGGGAGAGGGAAGGGATAGGGTGCACGATTGTGCACCGAATGGCCGAGAATAGAAAATTTTAATTTTTTTAGGGTTGTGTCTATTTGTATTTTTACTTTATTTTTTGAGTAGAGCTCAACAACATGAACGGCAAGCTCATCCTTAATAAAGAAGGAAACGAACATAAAACATTATGTAGGTGTGCGATGCGCGGTTGTACAAGAAGAGCCATTATTAGAAAGAAAAGAATGAAGGAAAAATAGAAGAAAAAGAAAAGAGATGAAGGAAGACAAGAAAGAAAACAAGATAAAAAACAAAGATAAATAGGAACTAAAAGTAAGGTTAAAAAATAAATAAATGAACTGTTTGTTTACAATGAAAGGGATTGTAGAAAGACAAAAATAGTTGTTTTTTAGAGAATTTTTTAAACAATTTTTTTAATGCGCCCGGGGGCCAAGTGCATGATTATATGGTAAAGTGTGTAAATAGCAAATTGTGTCTTTGGATTTGTCAAAATGGTTTTAGATCAAAAACTATTTGTTGTTTTATAAGAAGGGATACTTTGGAATGTATGGAGATAAACATAGTTGTGGTCCTTTAACCCCTAAGCGTCTCGGCGTCCATATTTTGAACGTTTTTGAGGGACAGTCAACTTCAAAGAGCTGTAACTTTTGCAAAAAGTGTCTAGTTATGCTTAAATTTTGAGAAAACTCCCCGCATGATGTATGGAATGTATGGTAAAAATTTCAGATTAATCCAAATTGAATTAAATTTTTGGTGATCGTTTGAAAGTAGATATTGTTTTTTTGAACAATTTATGTGAATTTTGATGGCAGCAACTTTGAGGGCTTGTATCTCCTTCATCCCAAGTCTATTTTCAATAAAATTTGTTGGGTTGAATTTCCCTTGAAGTCTAGTTATCAAGGAAAGAATTTCAGGTCAATCCGTGCTGTTGTGAATGTTTGGGAGTCATTTTAGTGCACGGGTCTAGTTTGAACACTTTCTACTTTTTGGGTCAAATGGATCACTTTCGGGCTACTTTTTGACATTGCAAGACCATTTTAGGGCACATTAAATTTTTTCATGAGGCTATTTTGGTACCTATGTGTTTATATGATGATTTTGAACTACTTTATAGTTGATAGTTTTTTCATTTGAGTAATTTTGAGAATGAATTTCACCTCTGACTGTGTTGCTAGGAAGATTTTATTATCCTTTTTTAGCACTAAATCACTATGATCTTGCAATCTATATGGCCAAATGACCCCAAAATTGATCCACATGATCTACAACATGTATGTCACAAGATTGTACGGTTGAGAATTCTTTACTTCATCTACATTTAGAGGTATAACACATCAAAAGCGATGATTATTTTAAGCTCAAAAAAACTAGGGACCTTTAAGGGTTAAGGGTTAAACATTCTATCCTAATTCTTAAAAGAAAGGAGTATTTTTAAATTTTAAACCTCAAAATATAGAAGTAATTTACATTTAAAAAATGCAAATGCATACTGTTCTTGTCATGGATGATGCGAGATGATGGGATGATGTCTAAAAAAGAAAATTCATAAAAATATTACTTCAGAATTAATAATTCATGGTCAAAGTGGTTTGAAAAGTGAGAAAACTAAACTTGCAAGGCTTGAAATGTCGTTTAAGGATTAATTGTCACTTATCACCAAAGGGATCCCGTTTGAATCCCGATGGTGCTACCATTCAAACTTTAATTCAAAAGTAAATTCCATTTTTAGATATTATGAAATTTGGCTAAGTATGAGGGAAAAAAACTATCTTGGACGAGGATGTGAATTTTATTATGATTTTTGGAGCTACCCATGAAACATTCCACACCCTCTCTTTAACCATTAGATTGGACGAACAAAGATAGTACCTTCGGTGGAAGGTACAATCATCTGAACACTTATTCTTTTCCAAAATTTAGTTTACTAAATGAAACATTTGATCGAGATTTTTTTTCAACATATTAAAAAAATCTCAAAAAAAACTCAAAATTTTTGAATTTCTTCCTGGAAATATATGTTGATCCTGTTTTGCGCCTATCATGGTGATGTAATTTATAGGTTTTTCATTTAAGTGGCTATTTAACCTGTGCAAAAGGGTAATTACTCACTAGAGAGGAAGGTAGAATCAATATTAAGGTGTTGAAAAAGTTTACTTTTGAGAGTGTATATAGTTCAACAATTGAAATTGAATTTTCTAAACTTTGGAATTGTTTGTTTGAAAATTGATTAAAGTCTCAATTTCTCTTGGTTTTTTAGGTTGTAATTACCGAGGCTTTCAAAAAAATGTGTATTGACTCTCTCAAAGTTCAAACAAACAACTCCAATTTTTTTTGGTTATTTACAAAATTTCTTTTTGTACGTGTTTGTAAAATCACATTTTTGGATTAGGTGAACGATGTTTGAAGTATCGATAGTAGAGTTAGTGCAATAGTCAAGCCACACAGAGGTGGGATTATTTTTGAATAATCTTGCTTCAAACATCGGTTACCAAACACAACCATTGTTTTAAGAGTGTTCAGTTCATTGATATTCTTCTTGTAAATAAATGAATTTTTGTATTCTTTCTGTAGATAGAAGAATGTCTTTAAGGCAATAGCACCCAAAACCAATAGTATACTCAATTCTAATAGAATCAAGGCTCAGTAGTCATCCTAGAACGTAAATCTAGGTAGACTATAGATAGCTTATCATTTTGATCAACATACAATAAGGGCTCTATGACATGCCTAAATTTGGGTTATAAAATGATTGCATGGTCTAAATATTATGGGATTGGGTATAGTACTATTTTAAGGTGTTCCTACCTTATATCTATGGAAATAAATAAATCAAGGTTTTTATATTTGCAGAATCAAAGCATAGAAATAGTTATGTGAGCAAACTTTAATAGCAATTGTGTATTTTCTTTTTTGAAACTTACAATCAACTTTAGATTTGAACCTGTGACTAAGAGTAACAAGCGTGGCATTTTTTGTCAATGGCAAAAGTCATGTTTCCTCATCAAATCAAACGGTTACATGAATTGGACTGCCAACCCTAGGGCTACAAAGCAAATCCAATAGGCAATAGCAACAAGACAAATACTCAAGAGATTGTACATGAAAGTCACATTTCCATAATGTTTTTTTTAGAGGTCCACATCACTTCAAATTAATCACAAGATGAAATGTGGCACATCTTTTGACACCCAATATCTATATGATGAACAAATTAAAATGCTTGTCTTATTCACATGCACTTACATTTCATCTATCCAAATTTCTCTTGATTTTGTGCTAGTTTGCTACAACTTGTATGGTATAGATCTTCAACTTAGACTAACATTTTTTCTAAATGACATAATAAATTGATGTCAAGGTGGTCTCTTGATCCACAAAAAGTAGCCTTGAAGATTATTTTCTAAGTTAGGTGGATATCATTATAATTTTTTTACCATCTTAACCTTGAGGGGTGAACTTAGTGTGTTTGCTTCACATCATGTGCGTTCATGACTCCTTTCAAAATACCCACGTGTACAATATTTTAGGGATTAAGATTTTGGAGGGTGAACCCAATATTTTTACATTGCGTCATGTGAATGCACAAAAAAATTCTATGCATGGACACAGCCTTGAAAGGAGGCTCTCTTAGTCGTAGTCTCAAAAGTATAAAACAGATTATATAAGCAAGCATCCATTGGTCTTCTTTTGCCATTAACTACAACATTACTCCGACATCTCCATCTCTATTCTTTAAAACAAAGCTTGCATAGTGCAAGCTATTTGCAAGGCTTAAAAGCTCAAGACAGAAGATTGACCATTGCACTAGGTGAAGTCACTTCAAAAACGCCAATTTAAACAGTTATTATATGTACATTATGTAGTCTCTCTCATCTTGCGTGTGTATGTTTTTATTTCAATTTGTGGTTCGGCATTAAATAATGATGGTGTGTCATAACATAACATTTTTGCGTATACACTAAATAAATTTTGTACCTGCAAATTGTAGATGGAATTAGACAATACTATGTAGAAGCTAGTAAAAACATTAATTTTATAAATGCTTGCTATATGAAAGGCTTGACTAAATAGCCAATATGTCAAAAAAAAAAAAACAATTTGTACTACTATAGTCAGAGCTCATTAATGAAAGTGTCCATTTTTATTTTTATTTTCTAAAAATATGATACCATTAGGAGAGGCATGAGGCCTTAAAAGAACCCTTCCCTTTGGTTTTCTGCTAATCGGTAGTAAACCAACAACAACCAATCACAAAAAAATAAATAATGATAAAAAATAAAATATATATATTTTTTTTTTAAATTAAAAAAAATCGTAGTTTGATGTAGCAAACAATTTTCCACCTCAAATTGCAATTTTTTTATTATCTTTATTATCTTTATTGTTTTATTATTTTATCATTCCCTATACAATACATTGATAATGTTATCATTTGTACAATGTGTACAACTATGAGAGTCGAGGAAAAATTTATGTAGTGAATATTACATGCACAATACCCATACGCAAATATGAAACAACCACATTTATGGATTTCTACTCCGAACTACTCATAGGTTCATCATTTGAGGTTGTGGCATCAGGTCTGGATCCACCACTCTCTTTTGAAGTACTGGAAATTGACCCCTCCTCCGATGGAAGAGTCTTGCTCTTGGTAACTGAAAGTTTTTGTGCACACTTAGCCTCTTTAGGGCTGTCTTTAGTGGTTGGCAATTTACCTTTTAACTCAGTTTGATTCACTGTTTCCTCTAGCGCAGCAAATCTATTACGTTTTCTATAAAATAGCTCTTCATCTGTAGCATCTTGCTTAAACGCTTCGTACTACTTGCACAAAATCCCAACCCATAACTGAATCAACCTCTACTACACGATAAATGAAGAGTGACATTCCCAATCACCCTAGCCTAAAACCAAGTCAACATGAGCAAATCGTCAAAACTGAACTACAAGTTGCCACACTCCAGCCCCTAACCAATTCATGTTAACACATTCCCAACACCCTAGCAATTTGAACACAAACAAACACTCTATAATTGATTCGCCACCGATGAACTAAGCAAATACAAAGCATTGGGGCATAAAGTGAAAAATACTCCACTTGCATGAAGTAAAAAGATGAAAAAAGGGTTTTACTCACATATCTAGCACCAATTCCCTTCACACCTTGAGGACTACATCTGTGACTGCAGCTAACCTCTGCCATGCGCGCATTTGCAGCAACTTTGCACAATTCAGACTTTCTCCTCTTTCCTTCATTATTTGTAGATTTGTAAATCTTCAACCACGACTCCTTTGAGCATTGACTAGGTCCTGGAGCAACCTTCCAATTCTTGTAGGTTTCAAATAACTTTTTGAGCCTACATCATCTATCCCATAAATTACCTTCAATTGTTGCTAGAACCGTCTTTGGTTCCCAATGTCCCGGGTAAATTTTTTAGAGCAATAAAGTAAAATGAGCCTTCAACTCGAGACATTGACCGTTCCAATTTTTGTGCCATAGGAATTCCTTTGAAGCGTGGTCAAACGCGTACAACTTCATATGCTCTCCAAATTCACCAGTGGGAGCAACTAATGTATTGACTTCAAAAGGCGGAATTTCAGCTAGTTGCCCCCAACTTGCCTTCGTTTTCAACTGTCCACATCGTTTGGTAGACTGCGGCTGATTCCCAAGAAAAGAAGACAACTTTCAAGAACCTCATGAGGAATCAACACGTGGCCGAGTACGCCTATACTTTTGGTGAGGCTTCTCCACAGTGACGAGATTCGTCGCTACAGGTGGCAGGCCAACCGGTGGTTTTGGTCAAATAGACTTTGAAGCCTCCAGCCTTAATTGAACCAGTGTTGAAGTCTCTTCCATTGTCTTCTTCTTCTCCACAGCCATGTGCTTCTCCACTGCCTTCTCCTTCTCCACAACCTTGTGCTTCTCAATCGTCTAGTGCTTCTTCCCACCCTTGTGTTTCTCCCCACTATTGTGTCCCTCTACAACCTTATTCTTGTCCACACCCTTTTCCTTTTCCACACCTTTGTCCTTCTGTACACCTGCTCTAAACTCCTCGGTTGCCTTCTTTTACAGATGCTTTTATTTCCAATCACCTTCTTCAAATGGCTGCAATTTCTTGCCAAGGGCCTCGTCCCTCAACCTCTTCTTTCTGAACTCTTCAATTATCTCTATTCCACGTGCATGTCTCCGTTCAAAGAAAAAGTTAACCTATCTCGAACTGCTTAAGCCTTCTTCTCAAGTTCTGATTTTTGTAAAGGCGGAATGACGTGCATAGATTTTGTGTTCACCAAGTAGTGACTAGCGGTACTTGCAAGGCTTCTACAGAAATTTCTTCCATTCGTGGGGGCATTACCCTGATCTCCGGTGAAAGCTTCTACTTGGGGATGAGAGAAGAGGAATGCCTCTTTTTCATGTTGGGGTAAAAAGGATATGAGAAATCTGATGTCATTAGGTGCAATGGGAGGGATTGTTTGTACTACGGCTAGATTGGATCTAGCAAGTTTAGGGTCAACTTGAGGTTTAGACACTACAGGGTCTAGAACTACAGGTTTTGGCACTGCAAGGTTGAAATATAACCATATTTAGTATCAGAATAAAACCATTTATATTTTACACTTATCCTAGGACTATGTATATATGCACGATCATTTAATCCCTCAATTACTACATCCAATGTATATTGAAAAGAATTTGTGTTCTGCACTTTTCAAGACTATCACAAACGCAAAAGGCACCAAGTCACATTCGGTGGAACAAAGGTTAGAGACGAAGGGCTTGGACATAATGGAGCATTTGCACGCGGAACAAACTGATGAATGGCAAAAATAACACTATGTACACTTCAGCACTTGCACTATGGGTATTGACTAAAACCAATTTTGACCTTGACATTGGTGTGCTCAAAGATATAAAAACCCCACGAGGTTATGGGTCTTCATGGAAATATAAATTTTTAGATAATAAAATATCAGGAGTGAAGACCCACGACTACCACAACCTCCCGTTGGATTTATTGCCTATTGCAATTGAAGGGACCTTGACTTTGGAACTTTGGCAGATCATCTATTGTCTAGGGGCACTTTTTTGTTGGTTGAACAATAAGGAAATATTGAAATTGGAGGTGCAAGGCATTTTGTTGTAGCAAAACTGAAATCAATCCTCTCTAATTGCACACCATATTGGAAGTTGTGCGATTCGATGTGTAGCAGAGTGGAATGAATCCTCTCTAATTGCACACCCTATTGGAAGTTGTGCAATGGAGGAGGAGGCAACATAGTTGATGTGTTTAATGGAACAACACTTGCCACCTAGTCTTTTTGACATTTAGCCACATCAAATAGTGCGTTTGCCTAGAGAGGTGGCCTTAGCAGGCCTTATTCATTACCAATTGATGTACTATTTGGAACGGTACATGAAAATCATGAAAGAATGGGTGAGACAACAAACACGACTAGAGGGCGTTATGGCAGAGGGGTATGGTTTTTTTGAAGCAATGTACTATGTTACCGAGTACACTACCAGACTATCTCTAAGTGCACCGCAGTTATGGAGTTTGAAAGAGGATCCTAAAATTTCAAGCTCTTTATCACCCTAAAATTTCAAGCTCTTTGTCACCCAAAAATCACAAGCTGCAAAAATTAGACAAAGATCCCTTGGGAGAAGTTTTTTTACACTAAACCCAACTTTTTGTACTTCGAAAAAATTCAAGTTTGGCACACTAGAGATTTACGTATGAAGGCCAAGATTCTCCCAACTTGCCTCCATTTGATGAGTGGATCCTTTCTCGAATTAGGCCCTTATCAATATGGGTATTCAAGTGTCACATAGAGAGTATCATCTGGCATTGGGTCTCTATCGGAAAATGAAGTTCTTTTCACACATGTAGGTAGAAGGCAAATTCCTCAGAATACAGGTATGAGAAGGATCGAGCAAAGTAACACAAGACTCAGGTATTTTTTTAATTTTAATTTTAATTTCCATATCTTACTATTAAGGTTTTTTATTTTCTTAAAACTAGTGAAATGTGGAGAATAATTTCCACACAAAGAGAAGGTTGTACAAACAATGGTGGGTTGTATCAAAGGAATACCAAATCATGTATACTGAGTTGGGTCTACGACTTTTTTTTTTGTTAAAAAAATTTAATTGATATTTATTTTAATTTTTTTCATTCAATTTTTCTTGTTTATATATATATATATATATATATATATATATATATATATATATATATATATATATATATATATATATATATATATTTTTATTTTTTTTATTTTTTTATTTTTTTATTTTTATATCAGTTGAATTTCATGTGTCACATGCATTACTTTTGCCCAATAACAACAAGCCTAGAAGATGGTGTAGTGGACAATTACTTGGTCCAAGACATAGAAACTGATTGTAATTACAGCAAAGGCATGACATAGTGTAATTATGGCAAAGGCATGAGGGATTGAAGTTGACAATGGAAAGTCCAATTTGAGGTAGGTTGTAGTTAACCTTTTATGTGTTGATGGAATGAAGCCAATGGTGGAAAATTATTTATAGTAAGCCCGAAATCACCAGCAATTGTTGAATCCTTATCATGCATAAGTTAATCCTTACCACAATGGATTACAACAAAGTATATATTGTCAAACCGATTCTTCTTGAATTTTTCACAATAATTTAAATAATAATTAATTTTATGAAATTCTTGTACAAATTATAGTAACTACCAACATGCGTAAGATAGTATATTTTGTTAGGATAAATGTAAATGACACCTTGAACAAAAAGGCATAGGTGGCATGTTTGTTGAGCTTGTATAAAAATAAAGTTCATTTGGCATGCTTGGTTTTTTTTTTGTAGTCTCTATTGCAATTTTAGGTTTTTGAGCTTTGAAGAGTTATAATAAAAGAAATTTTGACAACATTAAAGAATAGTAAGTTGTACTAGAGAGTAAAAGATAGCTCCTACATTTCTAAGGTGGGTCTATATTCATTGTAAATTAAAAAAACTATAAGGATAAGCCCTTTTCATCAAAAAAGGACCCAAATTAGTCATATTAGGCTCTCGATTCTCTTACAAGTTCACTAGTGTTGCATGTGTTACAACGGAAAAATCATTGAAATCCATTGTTGTAGCTGCAGTAACGAATCCCAAGCCACGGCTGCTCCATTAGGAATAGAAATATCTAGTATGTGCAAAATGCTTGGTATTTTGATTTAGAGCAATCATGCACAAGACAAAGATTTTTTTAACGCCATTTCGGTGCTACACTTTGCAAGCTGCTCAACTGCAGGAATGCTGGGAATGACCTCCTTCAAAATGAGCGTTATCTTGTGCACTCGTCCCTCGGAAACAGGTTTAGGATTTGGTTGCCGTTTGAGTCCCGGTGATTCAACCACTTTGTGGCTAAACCAGCCGCTATCTTAGTCTATTCATGTTAATACTCCTATTTCAACGTACCCTAAGTTCAGGGTCAAATTTGTACATAATTAAACAATCATCAAAGTATGTCCAACTTTTGCTAAACTTGTAGACCAACATTCAAAAAATATGAATTAAAATTATGTCCAAATTGTATGAGATAGCTTCAAACCCCAAAGTAAAGATCCAACTATGAATTTCATGCATGATGTACATAAACACACTCCATTTTATCATTGGTCATGCACTTTTTGTAGTATTTCGGATTTTTAACCATAGAATTTATGGGAAATTATTGTCACAGATGTGTGCACTCATGAGAAAGGGGATGTCGAAATCTTTTTCCTATAAAATTACATGAGAATGACAAATTTTAATCCTACTTTTTCTACAATATATTGGTGACAAAAACCATAAATCTAACCATAGGCATTGAATCTATAATTCATTATGTTCAACTTTTATTAATACATTATATTCAAAATATCCCTCCTAGTTGCATTTTATAATGCTACATCTGTGCATTTTAATTAAACAACCCTAAACCATTTCCTTTAATTATTATTAATATTAATAATATTCTTATTCTTATTTTTGTCATTCACTTTAACGTAGATGGTTGCACCAAGTATTAGCGCCCATTACTACGGCAACCATACCGAAGGTGAAGAACCTAGTAGACCAAAATATTTCGGAAGGATTCAAAATATAGACTAAGTTCACTTTACCTCTTTCTTTGTGACTTTATTAAAGGCGTTGTGGTATGATAGCAAATCTAGCTGAAGATCTGCTCCAAACTTGGTAATTGATGAGTGTAGTTTTCCTAAAGTCAAAACCAAAACACACCTTCCATCACATCTAGTAACACACGAGCTTTTTGTGTACCCAAACAAATGTGACCAAGTGTTCTTTATTGAGGATAGAATTAACCCATGCTGGAGTTTAGTGGAAAAAACGGATTCACGGTCAAAACCAATTTTTTACAAAGGGATCCCAGTTCCAGCGAGGACTAGAGACTCTGTAGCTAATGACGAAGACTTTGAGCACCCTAGACCTAATGTGAACAAGGCAAGCATTAAATTTGTTTACCAAAATGAGGCTTTGAGTGTAGAATTTGTGAATGAGGAAGTCGGGAATTAGCGGATGAAATAGAAGATGGCGAGGAAGATGAAGAGGAAGAATATAGCCTGGACTTGGATGTAAACTATGAGCCAACACTAGCAGCTGAAGCATTCCAACATCCAAGAAGAACATTTTAACGGTACATAGGAGTTCATTTAGTTGCAGAAAAATCTGTATCTGGATTTGAGAGTGAGGAATACATTGAAGATGAAGATACACTAGAAGAGCTCGTTGAGAGTGATTGACGTAAACTAGATCCTACAGCTTAGTGGATTACATACTTTTAATTGTGTTTCATTGAATTGAATTGGTGTAAAAAAAACATAAAAAATAAAAAGAGTGGATTTGAACCTATTTGAATTCTAAACAAGTGGCTTTGTGTCTATGGGGCTTGTCGTGCCCGTGAGGTCTTGCCATGGTAACAAGGATAATCATGAACCTAGAGGCGTGTCAATCCACTCAAAAGAATACCCTGCATGAAAATTTCTTGGCTAGCAATGACATGTCAACATCGTCATCAAAAAGTGGGACCAAAGCCAAATCTTTGTAGTTCTAAACATAGGTTCGGCAGCCTGGAGCTTCAGCAACTACCCTTGCAAACTCCGTGTTCCATAGCCTAAAACCGAAACGTTACTCGTGGAACGAAAAGCCCTCATCCGCCCCCAAGTTGTTCAAGCAATGCTCAGTGCAGGCCCTAGGCCCGGACGTTGCTTTCAAATGTTGAAGGAGAGCCCTTAATCTAGTAGTGAACTTCACCTTGAAAACAATCTCCTCCATATAGAGGACGATGCTAAATAATCTTATTTAGATACCATTCATGGCCAATGAATAACTTCGATCCAATCAAATTTCATGGCCCATGCCAAAGCCCCATGGGTCTTGATATAGTGCCAATAGTCATGGCGACACCCGTATTGCCCATCGAGAGGCTATGGCTATGGTTGATCAACCTAGGAGCACATGCTTGAGTGTTAGGAGGTGCATTGGCAAAAACAAGTTACTTTGGAGATCCAAGATGCAACTCCAAGCATTGTAGAGTCCCAACATCTCCTTCAAGCTGTCAACGCTTGTATTTTGTCATCCTTTTCATGGTGGTGTAGGGTGATCCATTACAAGTTGGTGAAGTGCTCCAATGAACCTAAAACCTTCACTAAGCGGTTCAAGTGATAAAAGCGTTGAATCTTCTTTTAGCGGACTTTGACATGGGCAACAAGAAAAAGTACCTTGGTGCGAGTGATTTGAATTAGCTCATCAATTTGGATTATCAACTTGTCGAATGAATGTGGTACTAGAATCATGTATCATTTTACAATAGTTGGTAACAAATTACATCTTCTTTTAGTGTGGATTTTAGATAGTTTATGAATATTTCCATACAAACTAAAATATTAAGATGTTCTGAATAATTTCCACTTTGAAAGATTTATGGTTTGAATGTGATCAAGCCAAGGATCAACTCAATTGATAGAATTGTACTAGTAAGATCATAATGTTGATGGAATCCATTGTATATATGTATGTATGTATGTATTTAGAATTGATATTATATTGAATTGATTTTCACTACTCATGTATAAATCAAAAATAATATCAAATTCATGAATGCATGAGCAATGGAAATCATTGTATGTATGCATTTATAAAAAATTATACTAAATTAATTTTTTTTTGAAAATCTATATTAGATTAATTTATAAAAATTAAAAAAAATGATGGGGTTAGATTTTGGCTTTTTGGTTCTTTAAACATTAATTATATTATACGGGCAAGAATCATTACATTGGTAAGTTTATAGTGGCGGCTTATGCCACTCTTTGAGCTCTTCTTTACTCTTTGTATATATAAATTGCGGATTTTATTGTCTTGTTTGCACAAAGAACATCTAGAATACATATATCATTGGGATGAATTACTCTAAATCCAAGGTGGCATCAAAGCGTAATATGTTACTTTATGTCACTTTATTTTGGTTTGGAATTTAGTCGTCTTTTACGGATTTTTTAATAGAATACATAGGGGTCCGAGCTTTCATAATTATAACTACTTGATCTCTTAGTCTAATACATTGGACTTATTTGTAAAGTCCAACAAAACATTTCTCCGAGAGGAAAGACAAACCAAAATGGTTTTTTAGTTTGAAAGGCGGCAAAAACAAGTTTTGGCTTCTTTTTTTCAACCAATTGTAATACTTTGCGGTGTTAGGGAGATTCAAACCATGGACCACACTAATGTTAAAAAAGCTCCCCCATACACCACTCAATTTCCCAAGAGGGAATCTAATTGTGCTCTACGCCAACCCTCATGTTCACCCAAAGTGAGTGTTTCGTGGTTTGTGACTGAACAATACAGAAAATACTATTTTGAGGTTGTGCACTCCTGCCAACAGATATGATACCTTCCTTTTCCTTTACAAATAAGTCTATTGCATAGAATTTAGCTTGATTGATTTATATCCGAGTTGCGCAGCTATAGTCCTTGCAATACCATGTATGTTGTCTTAACGTTGAAATTTTATTTCATTAAACCTCACATGTTTTTTTTAATGTTTCTCTTGGAAGGATGATGTGTGAATCGATTTTTTCTATAAATTTCATCACCAATACTTTTTGTTCAATTTCTACATAAAATAGTGAAAAATTAACAAAATATTTAGTGTTATTGGGATTTGTTTTGTTTTTGGAAAGAAAAATTTGATATGATTGACGAAAATCGCATATGAATGCAATGTTGATTGTTCATCATAAAGAATGACTATTCAAAAAGGTCAAAGAAGCATTTTGAAAGGACAAATTCTAAGGTGGAAATCCTCATATTACATAAAGGCGTCATTAGCATTAAAACGCATCGGAAGTTGAGTTTTTTTACTACTATAAAAATTAATTCAAAAGTACAAAGCATAAAATGTTGTTTCTTGGCTTTATTGATGTTATAAAATATAATTAATTTAGTCAAGAAGTTTACATTTAAAAGTAATATAGTCTGATACGAGGTGTGTTCAAAGGATGAAAAATAAAGTTATTGCTTGAATTTTTTTAACGCCCATTTTTATTACTATGAGCACTTTAAGAATAAATTTTAAATAAAGAAAAATCATTATACCCCACCCCTCCTCCCCCCCCCCCCCCCCCCCCCCCCGGCCGTGGGGTCTCACTCTTGGATAGGACAAAGTAGGACAATTGCTTTAAAGTTAACCGGTTGAATTCCTTTACAAAAATGTGCATAACTCAAGCATAAAAACCCCAAATCATAAAATTCTTTTTGGAGGTCAAAGATTGCTTGATTGAGAAACTTTTCTTTGTTGATTAGTACTCAAAATAAGTTAGTCTACTATGCACAATTGAGCCTTGAAAGTCTAATCATAAGACATTTTCTTATCATTCAACTCATGCACATTCTTCACTACCTTACTGAAATTTGTACATATCTCATTTATAAAACTTCAAATTGAAAAATTCTTTTTGAGGATGTAGGATGACTTGGCCTTCTAGATTTTCTTAGTTCAAAATATTTCAAAATAAGATTGTTTCTTGTGCTCAATTCTGCACCAAATTCTACTGAAAAATATAATGTAGCGAGAATTCACATGGGCTTGCAAGATCTTCTTATATATCATTTGAGAGTGACTTAGAATGAATTTGATCACAAGACCAATTCTTTCTTCCTCCAAAAATCACACTTGATTACCCAAATGATAAAGATTTGAAAATATGGTAATTGTTCAAGATTTTGGCAATTTCAAAAAATAATATATGTGAAATTTGGCAAAAACTACTTACAATGTCCAAGAGAAATTGGCATGCTCTATTTATGTGTATTTCATTCAACACTACACTGGTATATAGATTTTATCACATAAATAAAACTACGATAATGTGGAGATTCAAATATGTAGAAATAAAATGATAACTCTTATTGTAATTATTATGTATATTCTTCACTTTACTACATAATTTCATTAATTTTCATTTCAAATTAGATTATCTTATTTATTATATAGAATTTACAATCAATTTATCATTATTGAAAATATTATTTTCCAATAATGCTAAATGATTTGATTTTTTATTCTTGTTTTTAGGATACCCTAAAACCCAAAAAAACCAAAGTTAAATATATGTATGATGTTGGACTTATAGAGAAAAAATATATTAATGAAATTGGAATATCATGCACCACAAGATGGTACGGCTTCCATTATTTGATTCCACTCATTATGGAAAATCATGTTTAAGGTCTCACTTTTTGAACTAAGAATGAAACTTGACATAAACCACTTTTGCTATTTTTCAAAATTTCACATTATCTTATTTTGAAGATCCATACCATACGAATCGTAGTCAACTAGCACAAGAATCAAGAGAATTTTGGATGGATGAAAAATCATCACCGTATGTGGTGAAGGGACGCGTCAAAAATCATTCAACGTTCAAAATATGGACGTTGGCATATCAAAGGGTTAAAGTTGGTAAGAAATAATTATACATTGTTAAGCCCAAATATTTTGGGATTTAAAAGAAAATGTTTTCTCTGGTGAAAAAGAGAATCTAAAAGAATATTCACATAATCTTATAGAATATTTGTATCATTTGGGCAAAAAACTTAATTATTCAGCATGAATTGCTGACCCTAATGGTTGGCTACGGTATTTTGGTTTGTAATTGAAAATTTGATATGAAATCAAGTGTATGTGGAGTGCACCTAAAACCAACATTGTATGTAATTGTGAGAAATTTTAGACCATGCAATCATTCTAAAACGCAAATCTATGCACATCATAAAGCCCTTATTGTATGTTAACTAAAATGATAAGCTATTTATTCTCTACCTGGACTTACGTTCAAGAATGATTGTTGTACTTAGATTATGTCTCGATTAGATACAATGTTGATTTTAGATGCTCCTACCTTATATGACTATAAATATAAAAGAAACTTTAAAAGATTAATTTGGAGACATAGAGTTATCCAAAAATAGAATTGGTCCGTGAGCGGAGTTCAAATGGAGTTCCCTTCCTATAATTACACTTTATAATAAACATTGTTAATGAACAATTACATGGTCGAGGCTCTTGGCTTGGAGGAATGTGTGGAAACTCTCCTCTGGCATTGAGGTCACGAGTTCCACACCCCATAGTGCTGTGAGGGCCTTTCAACTCACAATAGACTAATTTTGCAATCTTTTTGAATTCAAAACGAGTCCAAGGTGAGTTTAACCCTTTGATGTGTCTGCGTCTACAATGAACAAATAATGAATGATGAACAAATTTCAACCTTTCTTTTGACTAAATCCTACACAATTCTTCATCCATCCAAAATTATCTTTGTTCTTGTGCTAGTTGACTATCATTTGTATAGAATGAATCTTCAAAATAAGATATTGTGATTTTTTTGAAAAACACAGAATTGGTTTATGTCAAGTTTCATTCTTAGTTCAAAAAGCGATACTTTTTACATGATTTTCCAAAATAAATAGAATTAAATAATGGAAACCATACCATCTTGTAGTGCATGTTATTCCAATTTCATTACAATTTAAAAAAAATCTTGTGTTAATTTGGGATTTTTAATTGAATTTCAAGAGAAAATCTTGCAAAACTAATTAAAATTATTAATGATAAAAAATGATAAAATCCAACCATAGAAATGTAATCTTCACATTGACATTTACAACTTAGCTTTCTACATCAACTCTATTTTTGATTTTCATCAAACATTTAATAACAAATATTGTTTAATCCGGATGTTAACCCCTAAACATCCTAGCGTCCAAAAACTGGATCATGAACGAATTCAAAGCCTTGTAACTTTCTCATACAATCTTGGATAACTTTCATCCAAGTCACCTTTGTGAGCATATTAAATTCTCTACCAATTAGAGTAAATCTCTTGTGATGAGGAAATGTTGATAATATTGGAGAGGCCTCCAAATGCAATTATGTCAAATTTGTTGGGTAGATTTCATGCATGCAATGGTCCTCTCATGAGTCATGTTAATATCTATTGTTTCTCATGAGTCATGTTAATATCTATTGTTGAGGCTAGCAACTACTTGTGTTCAAAGAATCAGTACGTTTAGGGGTTAAAATATTAAGGTTTCTTTCCACTTTGAGACACTCTATTCCAAAGTTTTAACATGATATCCCTTTTGTCACCCAAAACTTTTACAGGGTACCTCCTTCAATTTCAAAAAGGATGTCAGATTTATGACCAAGTGTCTTGGTTACAGGAATTTATGAGGCTCAAATGGCAAGTTGTGGATCCACATCCAAGTCGGCGTCCAATGGGGGCAAGGGCAAAGATTGCTGCATGTGCCACCCAGAGAGCTCTGTCAATCCTGAAAATTGAAAAGAATAAAGTAAAAAATTGAAAAAAAAAAAGAGAAATGAAAAGGGATGTGGCTGCCTCCCCATCAATAGAATGCTGTGCTTTTTGTCAGAAAACCAAAAAGGCAAAAAGAAAGGAAAAAAGCATTTCACCCTCGAATCATTTTATTTTTCACCAGTTGCTTTTCTGAAAGCGGTTTCTTTTTCGCAAAAGAACTATTGTACATCGTGGTCGTTGAATGTTTTGAGAAATCACGGTTGTTTGAAAGTTCAAAAATGATTCACAAATCCAAACAGATGAAAAAATTGCTCACATGAGATAAAAGTTACGAAGTTCCAAATGTTTGATTTTAGAATGCAAAAAATCAAGCCTAATAAAAATAATCCATTTTGTAAGAAACCGACTAACAAGAGTCCCTCAGGGGCCAACGGAAGTTTGAGGCGCTCACAGACCCTTCAATTCTCAAATCTTGACCTTATAACAGAAAAGATTGTGCAACAGGTAGTACAGGATACACTGATTTCTCTGGATAGTATTACAAGTTGAGAGACTTTACACGGCAAATACACCGACATAATAAACAGCGTAATACCAGTAAACTATCAAAGTTTCTTCTCGTTTCTACACTAAACGGGAACCAGTATTTGTACTGCAGTGGTACATGAAGTCCCAGTTTCATGCTCTCTTCAGCCTGCAATTTAAAAAAATCTAGGACGCCGAATCCTTCGTAGTTCATGGAGTATGCAAGTAGATTCTTACTTGAGAATTGCATCAGCAGTCTCAATCAAAGTATTGCTGATAGACTCCTGAAGGAAAGTGATGGAGCTCACAGTTGACTTCGCTAGCCAGCTTAGGCCTACTTTAGCTTTGTGCTCGTTTGTTGGAAGCCGATACAAATATGCAAGCTTCCTCGCTGCAATTTATCCACAGAAAATTATTAGTCAATGTAAGGTCGAGTATACTAGAACTGATCCCGTCTTCTACACTGATCCTTGTTACTCATCTATTCATGCACTTCGTTGGACTTATTAGCATGTCTATGGTCGACAACCTCCCACTTTGAAATCGCACAAAAAATTCATAAGAAATTGATCTCAACTGATTTGGCTCTTGTACCCAAAGATCTCCAAAAAATCACTCTTACATATGTTAAAACGCTTAAATAGTATCCTCTACCATATCTTGCATCCACTTCATTGTTCTCTCTCATGCCGAATACTAAAATCAACTGTAGCATGCATAATCTTTCGAACAAAAACAGAATTCAGAGAGTGATGTACCTGTATGGCCCAAAATTCCATCGAGAGTGATACCGTCGATGAAACTCACAGAAACTGCTCCATCGTTTGTTCCCAGAGTCATCATCTCCCCTAGATGTTGGTATCTGTGCGTTGTGTACGAAGACACTGGTAAATTTGAACTGACATATGCAAGGAAACGTGCAACGAAAACTGTCCAATCCAAGCGACTACGGTATGTGATAGAAGAGTATAACGTACAATACATATTGACAGACAAACCTGAAGGGTAAAAGTGGGCGATTGTTGATGGCTGCCCACAAGTTCCAGCCAGCATAGTCAGCTTGCTGGAATGCAACCTGCATGAACAGAAGAGTTGGATTACTATAACATTGAAACTGCTAACGCTTTCACATAAGAAATAATTCACAAAACATTCTAGAAAGGAGCTGCGAACACCTTGGAAAATTTAAAGAAGAATCAGGCTATCCAAGGTGCTCTGATTCTCTTCCTTTGACACACATCTTGAGTTCAAGAATGAAAGCATCAATGCTCAGCCAACTGTTCTAGGCAAGTGTAGTTAACACTGGTTAACATTGCTCTAGAATGTTATTAGTCTCTGTTCAACGTAACGCAGACCATGCTAAGGTTCAGAAGAACCACATACTGAGAGACCAATTTAATAGAAACGCAAAGTAAATACCTGCGCAGTGCTGGGAAGATTTCTTCCAGAAGCGTCTCTGGTGCCAGCCGAGTCTCCAAGAGCAAAGATACGAGGATGGCCTTTGACTCGGAGCATCTCGTCTGTATCAGCTTGCCCACGGCCATTCACAGGAAACGATTGGTACCCGTATTGTGTTTCTGACGGCGGTATTGAGACTTTCGTTCCGGCAGTCCAAAGTACGAGGTCTACCTCCATGGTCTGGCCTGCAGCAGTTCGCCGGCTTGGACGTTGCGAGGGTCGTTGAAGCTCCAAACGAACACGGTTGGACGAACTCCCTTCAGCTGGACTCATGTTTGCAACAGAGTATCCCAACGCTAACTCCACGTCTCTGGATGAGAGAACCTGCATATTGATTTCGACACAACATTAGAGGTTATCAAACATCAATTATTTCTTCACCAAGGTTAGGATTATGTGTTTTAGGAGGAAAAAGCAAGAGTTGTGATTGGTGGTTGTAATAATCTTGCTTATCTCTACTATCCTAACCTTGGACAAGATCACAACATAATCCATGAGTTGATTATGATGTCCAACCAAGCTCCAACCAAGGTTCTAGAATATCTATGCGATCTACAAGGAAAAGGTGTCAAACCACTCAGAATAATCTGGGGTACTTTTTTGAAACCAAATTGTATTTTCACCAGCAGACAATTATTCTACTACCACTAATTGAAGAACTCAAAATTAGTTTAGAAAAAAAACAGTGATTCACTCACAAAAGAGATTAGAGAATGCTTTTAAACACTTCATATTATTGCCGGTAATTGGCTAAAGAGATGTGAATACTTGAGTTGCAGACACATTCCTCATTACACTCTTTTTTCTATTTAGTGTCTATCAAGATTTAATGTAACACCAAAATAGTGTAAAATAGAGTAAATGAACTGTTTTTGTTAGATTGTGAACCTTGAGACCACCATCAAGAAGCTTTTCAATGAATGATCACTCAAGCAAAGTGGCTAGTCAACAAGTGACCAACATGACATCCAAAGCTGAGTAATGGAATTCCTGCTTCAATATGTACATTAATTCATGATATTGTTATATTGTACCATACAGTAAATAGAATGAAGAGTGTAGTGATTGTAGCAGTATTACCTTGGAGGCTGCTTCCCTGTTGCCGGCTGGCGCTGAAGCTACAATATCAGATGCCATATCCACCACTTTGATGCGGCCCTTTTTGCCAAGCCTTTCAGCTAGGGTAGCAGCGAGCTCAATTCCGCAGTACCCCGATCCCACAACGACTATCTCAATAGGTGCGAATTCTGATGCGTCTTTTTCAAGAGCCACTAACCGTCTCTCCACCTCCTGATAGATGCAAAAAAATCACCATCTCAGATAATATGCCTAGCCAACCGAATTTTGACACACCAGTGAGAGCCTAGAAAGAGGTTATAAGGCGGCCAAAAACATCTCATAAATGAAGTAGTAAGGTAGCCGGATAGCCTGACTCACCAATGCATCTTCCAAACTATTGAAAGGAATAGCCAATTCAGAGGCACCTGGAACAATGTTCATACGAGGCTCCGAACCCAGCGCTAACACCAGCCTGGCCCCTCCCGACCGACGCCAGGTTAAGTTCATTTTTTACAAATTTCCACCTGAATCCAGTGAGTAACCCCAATATTATAGCTACTACAAAACCAGGCAAGAGGATTCTTCAGTTAGTCTATCATTTTCAGAAACGTGAGGTCTATTCGTTTGCAACCAAGGTATACGAGTTCTAAAATATACCAGTCGTAATCCACTTGCGTTCCACTGCTGAGGTAAACAGATCCACCGACATCTCGACTTGTAGTAGCCAAAGCAGGCGTACCATTCACTGCATCGAATGGTTGAATAGATCTTACAGTGTCTTGACAGAATTGTATGCTACTATTCGCAAGCAAGTCCTTAAATGAGGGAGCAACTTCCCAAGACTCAACCTCTGCACAAGCAGAAAGAACGGCCAACAGGTGAGAAAGGCATATAAAAAGAACATCTAGAACACATTTACACGATAACCCTAAGGACGAAGGATTCATGGTTTTAAAATGACAAATTCAATCAATTATATTGTGAAAAATATAATTCAGTTGGGACCCAATTGTATATCACCGGAATTAGAAAAGAACAATACATGTGTGGATTATAAAAAATCAAGTAAATTTGAACAAAAGAAGTCCAGATAGGACCTTCTTAAAACTGCTAAAAAAACATGAAGCCTTCTTCGTCCTTTAGGGGATAATGCGTCATATCACAATAGGACGCATGCGCTGCCCAAAGTGCAAAACATCATCTGGAAAGATCCAAAAGAAAATAGTTCATGGGTACGTCTGACCTTTGGAAAGAAGTTCATACAGTAGAGGCTTGAAGACAAATCGGTCAGACTGGTCGACCAAAACAATCTGCCATCGAATCAAAGTGTCAAGGAAGTCATTCTCTGTGTAAAAAACCAGCTCAGACAAATCGTGCTGCAACTGAAATGGTTAACCCCGAAAGGGCCGAATTAGGCCACATGTTTTTTTAGCAGTTTTGAGTAGGTCCTATTCGAACTTCTTTTTGCTCAAATTTATTTGTTTTTTTACCCAACATATGCAATGCTCTTCACTGATTCTGGTGATATAAAGTTTGGTCTCGTCTGAATTATGCTTTTCACAATATGATCGATTAAATTTGTCATTTTAAATCCATAAATCCCTTGGTCCTGTACGGGTTAACAACATTAAAGCCCCTAACTTATGCGCATATGTTAAGTGTGTACAACAGACACAATCCATATGATCACTATTCAACACACTTATCATTAGATAAGAAATAAAATACCAAACACAAACACATGCGAACACAGTGGTCAATAAGTTAATACCTGTGGTTTCTTATCAGGCGGCCAGACTAGGGACTCAAGACGCAGTGCAGTGTAGAGCCCACCGAAACCTCCGCCAAGTACGCATATCCTGGGCCTCTGTAAACAACAGTAAAAATTTTACCCCTGAAAGACCTACGGTTTTAAAATGACAAATGCAATCGATCATATTGTGAAAAATGTAATTCAGATGAGACCAAACTTTCTATCACCGGAATCACTGAACAACATTGCATATGTTGGTCCAAAAATAAATAAATTTGAACAAAAGGAAGTCTACATAAGACCTACTCAAAACTGCTAAAATAAACATGAGGCTGAATTCGGGCTTCTTGGTCCTTTAGGGGTTAACCAACAGCATCCTGGTAAGCATCCAGTCATTTGTGTGGTCAGACCCCAAGGTAAGGATTCTAAGCTGGATGCTCACAGAATGTATCAGGTTCACCATATGTTCCAAGTTTCAGTCTCCAACCTAAAAACTCAGCATTGCTCATTATCAACATAAATTATCATCTCGGATGCCATCTAGATTTGTTTCTAGACAAGACTTTCCATGTTAACTCAAGAATCCTTACCTTGGGGTCTGACCACACAAATGACTTGAGTCCAGCGCCACCATCTTCAAGCACAGCACCACTGCCTCCACGCCCTCCCTCAGCATAAGCCGCCCTGACCGAAGACATGGAAGCGGCTTGAAGTGCTACTAATGGTTGACAGAACTTGAGAGACGAAAGAAAAAGGCTTCTGAAGCCTCGCTTCTGTGACATCTCCACTTGGCCTGTACTCGCAACAACCCTCGAGATACATGCTCCCTGTTTTTCACATCCTCCTGCTTGCAAAAAAAGGTGAATTCGTTACAAAAGACAACGTTTGAATTAACCCCTAAAGGATCAAGGGTTCATGATTTTAAGATGATAAATTCAATTGATCATATTGTGAAAAATAAAATTCAGATGGGACCAAATTTAATATCACTAGAACTAATGATAATCATTGATTGTGTTAGTAAAAAAAAAAACAAATAAATTCGAACAAGAGGAAATCCAAACAGGACGTACTCAAAACTGTTAAAACGAACATGGTGACCATTCTGGTCACCGTGGACGCTTAGACCTACATAGATAGGCTACAAGTGAGGCCAATCCTTGGTGAAGCTCAATTATGCCACAGTCAACTTATCAGCTAAATAACACGTTATCAAACCTTAAATCTGGTCTTCAGCGATTGAATACTCAAAGAGAAGAGTGCTAGCAGAAAGCTCACTCGATAAGTAAAGAATTTGCACCTCATACAGGTTAGACAACCACTTCGAAACTAGACAATCTGAACGGGCAATGTGATATCATAATGAATCACTAAAACGTGCCGAAAGTTCATTAAGTTATTCATTTTCAAATACTACTCGCGACTTTGCCAGTAGAAGAACCATTTTTCACCATATTCAATAAAATCTGAACTGCCACAACAAGAATTCTAACTGATATTCAAATACAGTAAGATAAGGTTCGTTCATAACTCAATTTCTAAGGTTATTTCGCTTAGACACATTTTCTCGCCGCAATTGAAGTAGCAAGAACCTTCTTTCAAAGCTAACCAATGATTACCTTGCGCAAACATAAATTCATCGCGTCAACAGTTCTAATTGAAACAGCACTCAAGAAATTAAGAATTCTCCTCACGTTATAAAAGCATCCAAATAAGCATTTGAGCAATGGCACCTGTTACTAGATTGCGCACTTGAAAAGGATTCAGAGCAAATAACCTATGAATTCTATGTATTCTATTTTCCGAATCTGAACTAACACAGTTACATGATTTCTAACTACAGTAAGATAAGGTTCGTCCATATCTCAATTTCTAGGGTTACAAGGGGAATTTCGCTCCGACACATTTTTGAAGTAAGTAGAACTTTCTTTTCAACGATTACCTTGCGCGAACATAACTTCATCGCGTCATGAAGAATTGAAACAGCGCTCAAGAAATTAAGAATTCTCCTCACATTACGGTAAAAGCTTCCAAATAAGCATTTGAGCGATGGCTACTAGATTGCGCAATTGAAAAAGGATTCCGAGCAAAATAACCTTTGAATTCTATGTATTCTATTTTTCGGACCGTAAGAGTTGCAATTAGTTTAATCCCTTCAAGCTCCGAGCATGGGATCAAATTTTCAGCAAACTTGAAAACAGTACCTCGAAGCAGATGACGAGAAGAAGCGACGGGAGTGAGCACCAGAGTGAGCGCCATGGCCGATTCTCCTCCGCAACCGACCTAATGTGAGCAAGATCACTCTCGGCAATTCATTCAGTTTGTATGGAAATCGCAACGGCGATGGAATGGAGACGGGTGGGTCAGTGAAGGCCACTCACACGGCGGTAAACGGCGGCAAACGACGGCAAATGGCGGCAAGCGGCGTTTAGCAACAGAGGCTTGTAAAAAATGAAAGGCTTTTTACCTGATTTTTTTAACCCCTAACAACGTCTGAAAATGTTTTTGCGGCAAGTAGCGTACAGGATATATTTCTTGTATTTGGAATGAATACTTACTTTTAATGGGTTTGAATTCAACAAAGAAGTTGAAGTTTAGATCAATGCGGTTCTAGTGAGTCATTAAGATCTCAATTTAGAATTCTTGTTGATAGCAAATGCCAATTTTACAGAAACGTATCTACTATCCCCATGGGACGTTTAAGGGTTAACCCATAAACATCAATAAGATCTTTGGAGAGGCAACCTGAATGGTGTAAACAAAATTTGAAGCCCTTGGGGAATCCATAAATATAAAATACAATATAAATAAAAAGCCAAACAACCAACCGCCGTAGCACAGGTAGCATAGGCAATGTTTGGTCCGAAGTAACGCTGCGTAGCGCTCCAAGCTGGCAGGTATTTTATTTTATTTTTAAATTCAAAATTTCTTGAGGTTCAAAGCCAGACATTTGCTATTCAATAGTTTCTTTTCTTCTCCCGATTCCTTTACATGATTGTGGATTCTTCCACATTTGTCTAATCCTAGTGCAACTTAAGAATCTAACGTCACTTTTTCGTTACCTTTTCATAGGAGCAATCCATTTTATTTTTGGTAATATAGATGAACATTAACTGAAGGACTTGGTAGGAAGTGTCTAATTTGAATTTACTTTTATATATTGCAAGATTATAAGATCCGCCAACTACAACAAGATCAGTCAATTACAGAAGCTTCATAAGAGTTACCCGGGCATGAAATTTGAATGCCCAGACATGAAATTTGGCTTTTAGTCATGGTTAATCCTTAACCCCTAAGAGCTCAAACGACCATTTTCTGGTCGATGCCCGAATTTAACGGGTTGCCTGGAATAAAAATATATATAAAAATTGAAGAAAAAATTGAAAAAAAAATACTACATCAAGTCTACTTTCCAACCCAATTTGAATTATGGAAATCGGAGTTAAACTCCACCCGGGAGAAATTTTCAAAGTAGATCACCTCAACATTGTCTTAGTGTTATGAAATTTGCTATTTTGGGAAAGTAATGATGATTCCTCCATCATTTCTTTTGCTTTTCTGAAGTTTACAATAGATAGTCCAACTTTAACCAATCATACTAAAATTTGAACTCTAAAATTGAAAATTATAATTTAGACAAATTTTCATAAATTAATGCGTTTAAATTCATTAAAAAAATGATTTAAAGTTATTTTTGGAAGTTTGACCGTACGGATCATTTGTAGAAATGATACTCTACATTTTGTCTATTGAACCAAACTTCATCAAACATCTGGAAGGCACATATTCTAACACATCTATGTTTTGTCCAATACCCCTCGGGCATTTAGGGGTTAACCCTTTGACGCACCAGCGTCCATATTCTGGACGTTGGATGATTTCTATCATGTCCCTTCGACATAGTTTGTGATGTTTTTCATCCATCCAAAACTCTCTTGATTCTTGTGCTAGTTGACTACCATTTGTACGGTATGGATTATCAAAATAAGATAATGTGAATTTTTGAAAAATTACAAAAGTGGTTTATGTCAAGTTTCAATCTTAGTTCAAAAAGTGAGACCTTAAACATGATTTTTCATAATAAGTAGAATCAAATAATGGAAACTATAGCATCTTGTAGTGCATGTTATTCCAATTTCATTACAATAATTTTAATTTTTTTTGGTTAATTTTGGATTTTTAATTGAATTTCAAGAGAAAACCTTGCAAAATGAATTAAAAAATATTAATAACAAACATGATGAATCCAACCGTACAGATGTAATCTTCACATTGACATTTACAACTTTGCTTTGTACATCAACTCCATTTTCGTTATTCATCAACCATTTTATATCGAATCTTTGAAAACAGTGTTGAATCGGGACCTTAAAGGGTTAAACGACAATGCAAGCCCCACGGGCTTGGTTATATTTTGGGAGAATCTTGCTCATAACTTCTACTCCATTGCACCAAATGGGGTTTTTAAAATGCCAAACCGAGCACCTTAGGGAGATCTATACTTCTTTAGAATATAGCCAAAGTAAATTAAAAACAAAATCATGCTTAAAATGGAATTAAAAAGAGATTTTGGGTGTGGTATCAGGAAAGCATATGTCGTTTAAGGGTTAACTAGAGTCATTGATTTTCATATATTTGCACAAATCTAAAATCATAAAATCTTTAGTGAACAATTCTTGATATTCACAACTTCCAGGTAATAGTAAACTTCAATAAAAACATAATTAACACGCAATTCGCTATTTATGCACTTGGCCAAGTGCGCTCCTTTCATAAGCATATTTGACTTTAAAAAAAGTTGGTTAAATAGTTCTCTAAAAAACATCAATGTTGTCTTTCTTCAATCCCTTACATTGTAAACAAATCATTATTTTAATTATTTTTTATTCTTATCTTTATCTTTTCTTTTTTATCTTGATTTCTTTCTTGTCTTCTTTCTTGTCTTCTTTCTTGTCTCCCTCTTGTCTTTCTTCTTGTCTTATTTTTGTCTTTCTTCTTGTCTTCCTTTTTGTCTTCCTTGTCTTTTTCTTCTTCTACTTTTTCTTAAGTTGGGGGTGCTGAACCCTAAACAATGGAAGCAAGTGTAGAGAAAGTCCTCAAACAATATGGGTTAAGAAGTAGTAAGACTAGGCGAGGCTTTTGATATGTACCTTACATAGAGTTTTGGAGTCCAATTGAATATAGAAGATAATTTTTTTTGGAATTGTATCCAACAAACAAAAGTTGGGAAATCGAGCCTTCTTCCATCTCTAACAAGTTTTGTATCAAGATAGGTCTTTATGCAAAAGATATGGACAAAATAGCGCAACCGTGTGAAGTTCAAGAAATCAAAATGCGTTCCTAATAGTTTTTCAGAGCTCATTTATGTATAGAAGATCCACTTTTTGGATTTTTGTTTAATTAAGAAAAAATTTGGAATCAATTAATCTTTCATCTCCAAAAGTTTTATGTCATTTGATTTGAAGACTTTATGCAAAAACTATGCATGATACAAAAATGAAGACTAATGAGGTATTTCACCTCAAAGTTGTATATCCCACATGCAACACGGAATTAGCTATTTACGCACTTGGCCATATAATCATGCACTTCGCACCGGACACTCTAAAAATTCAAATCCAAAAATATTACCAAACAAATTGGGCAATTTATTTTCTCAACAAGTTCTTTCCAATAAGGATAAATTGCAAAATTATATACATTTTTGATAAGGAATTTTCTCTTAAAAAATGCATTTTTTAAATTTTATGTCAAATTTTTGTCCTATCACAACAAAAATATCTTGTGATATTGATTCTGCACATACTCTGTGAGAGGTATCAAAGTGGGAATTGTGAATCCCTCGTTTGTGTACGCATTTTACACAATCATTCAAGCACATTGTATGGATTTAGATATGGGATACAAACATACACATAAAATTTAAATATTCTTTCTATTACATAAAAATCGTGTACTCATACACGTTTTATACTAATAGTACATAATTTTTTCCTAGTACCTTGACATCTACTATAGAAAAACATATATTGTATAACATATACAATTCTATTCTAGTAAGCATCTACCTCGTTTTGCATCTTCTCATCATCCATGCTTTCTACTTGTAATGCAATATATTCAAGTATGTGTGACTTTGCTTCATTGGGAATAGTAATTTAGTTCTCAGTTCGAACTCCTTGAATAGAAATGAATTTCACCTTTAAATGCCCACTTCTTGTTTTTGCTGGTACATCTCTCCACGAAAATATAGCAGCTTCTTTGTCCACCCAGCCATGTCTCTCACCAGACGGCTTCCAAGATGCTTCTATGCAATTCTTGTATCGTTGTGGCTCAGAACTTGCTTCATCCGTCATACCTCGCCTCAGAATAGGCCAGTACCATATCACTTTCACTTTCATTGCCCATTTGCCTTGTCCAAATTCTACCACCTTCCCCACATAGAATGGTACTCCAGCCCTTACTACATTCCACTCCACTGTTAACGCCATGAACTGTCCAATCTCCAAATCCCTCTCTGGATTGAAAACTGGAAAAAGATCATTTGTTGTCTCCAAGGTAGCTGTAGATGTTGCTTGGCCCACAACCTCGGCCCTTGTTCTTCTAGGTGTTCTTGTTACCGATGCAATAGATGGTCTGCCCTTTCGAGGTTCGAAATACCCTCGAGGTTCTGGGTTCGGCATTGTTGCCATAATCGAGTCCACTACAGCATTCGTATTACTTGTTGTATTGGAATCAACGTCATTTGTTGTTGTTTCCACCGTGACATCGTCTTCTGTTGCATTCACATTTGCTTTGTAAGGCCAAAACGGTAGTTTTGCATACTCACTTCTATCTTGCAGAGGAAAATTCTTCAAATACTTAATCAGCCACCGCGCTTCCTCGATTGCTTGTAAGTTCTCTTCCACGTGCTGTATTCTTTCCACACACTTCTCCTTGTATACAATGAATTATCCCAAAGCTTTTAACTCCCTATCGTCCGCACCAAACAATTCTGCAAGATTTGGCTTCTCTTCTTTTGTAGGTAGTGACCGCAAACACAAATGCCCCTCCGTAGGACCCCATACATCCTTGCTGTAATGTTTGGATTGCACTTGAGGTACACCATTCTCTGTGTAAAATCTCATTTGATGCGGAAATGTTATCCCCGTCAATGTATCACCTCCCGTCAACAAATGCGGCGTAATGAATGCCTTTCAATCCCTAACATTCTCCAAATGTCGAGCACTCACGAATGACTTTGTGTACGACGTTCCCTTTTCCACCAACTGCAACAGTTGCTTCAAAGAATCAATGTTTGACCTCTTCAATGTATGAGATATAATGCTGAACCGCTCATCGATGTCCTCGTGAGTATGTCCTTCTATAAGAAAACATAGTTGCACTTCTTGGAAGTAGCCCATTCCAACAACGGTAGATGTTGTGTTGTCCGCTTGGATTCGCAACGTAGGAGGCAGCGCACTCTTCCTTCGTCTCACATCATCTATCACATACATCACTGTTGTAATGACTTGGTTGCTATCATGTTTGTGGTATGAGTCTATCCACACGTCCGCGTACAATCTAATTCCATGTATAAGGACTCCGCACAAGTGAGTCTTCACAAACCGCGACTCAATGTTATTCACCGTTTGCCTCATCTTTGGAATCATGGTCGTGTTCTGGTCCATGCCGTCAACTATTAAGCACATATAGATGTCAAGGCTTATTACAGCGGACTTTTTGAATAACCAGTAATCACGCCATTTTTCCATCTGGTGGCGGATGTGGATGAGAAAAAAATTCTTAATTTGTATCTTTGCCACCGTGTTCTTCGTTGCTTCCATCCCACACTTGTAGTCCCAACAATGAAAGCACTTTGAAAACCTTGAAAACGGTGGAATTTGCACGTGCAGAAACTCCACCCTCCATAGCTTTCGAAAAGAACTTATCAATAATGGTTCACCATCATGTATTTGCTTCACTTACTCATTCACATAATTGAATACGTCCACTTTCGTTGTCTTCATTGGCAGCAACACTAGTGCCAATACTGAGTTATCACTCTTCCGTCGTACTTGATGATGTGGTTGTGTGCACCCCCCTTCATCCACAAATGTAGAAAAACTTTCGCGGGCTGCAGACAGTTTTGCACTTTCTCTAAGTTTGCAAACGTTTCCATGGACAGCTTGGATTCTTCCATACACGCGTTGAGACTGTTTCAATTGTTTGAAACGTCTTTGTCAGTAACCCAACGCTGCAGCATAACATCCATTACAAACCGGCACGACATCCAACTTTGTATCATATTTGTTTCGTCTTTGTCCTTCCGTTTTCGTGTAAAAAGTGTTTAGCATCTGAAGAATCCAAGTTGCTCTCACTTCATACTTTTGCGCCCATACCATGTACCGTTATTCCAAAATGTACTTCTCATCTATATCCCTCAAACAATTGCGTTTGCAGCCCCCTCTTTGCTTTGCAGATCTAACACTTGCAAGTGTCATTTACTCCATTCGTGACTCGCCCTTCTCACGTGGCTTAGGAACTCTGCTCTTCCGATTCTCCATAGAATACGTCCTGCTCGGTCTCTCTGGAGCTAAACCTTCTACATGTGGTAGATTCCGTACGCTAGATTGTGATCCTTAACCCCTAAAGGCCCTTAAAAGCCAAAATGGCTTTTTGTTGTTTCGGGCAGCTTAGATCGAAGGTCTAAATTAAGAATTTTAGACTATAATTTGGCGTGGGCGTGGTCATACATACAAAGTGTGTGGAGTAAAAATTACAAAGTCAAATTCGGATTTTATAATTTTTTTATTGAAATTTTTGGTTTCAAGCCCAACTGGGACAAAAAAAACTTTTTATTATAATCATTTTTTCAAATTTTTTTTGGAGACATGCTCTTCACCACATTTAGGCTTAGAATTTGAAGTGACCCATGTTGATTATATTCTTGGCTTGACAAGGGCAGCCTCCAAAATAAAGAACAACAACCTCCAAGGTTTTTTGTAATTTCACATCCATTTCTTTCGAAATTTGTCAAAATTTGAGATTTTGAAATTTTTTTAAAATAATTTCGCCTAAAATTTATAAAATCATAGAGGTACCTAATCACCGTTCATTTTTTCCAAAAATCAAATACAATTAATGTGATGCATGTTTCACCAAATTTCCATTTTTATACCTACTTCCGGAAATTAATTTGGATAAAGGTTTGAAACGCGTAATGAGTCTTTAAATTTTGCATGAACATACCCAACTTAGTTATCTACATGGAAAAAAATATGAGAAAAATGTTTGGAGTAACAATCTTCAAGTCCCCCTTTGCACTATGGAGACAATGCCTCCCAAGCAATGCCCCGAAAAACTTTTGCACAAACTTTGGATGTTATGATCTTGCAAATGATAAACATCGAACGGTCAATTTTTGAAACAGTAGCTATGAATAGGCTTAGGTACAAGATCTTACGGTTGGAATTCTAAAAGAAGTAAAAAAACTTGGTTCACATCCCTGGGAGTACATAGAGGTAGAAAATCGCAGTTTTGAGGTTTCAAGCTCCCAAAAACACAAGGAAATTTAGGGGTTAAGTCATTGGAGATGACTCCTCTGGAATGTCACACTGAACTGGCGTGGCAGAATACATATCTGTACGATTGGAATCTCCATCATGCTCATGAAAATAGTATTGGGCCAATGCCGCTGTAGAGAACGAGAAATTTTGTCCTTTACTAAATGAAGGTGTAGGTTGTTGGTTGCTTTGGAAATCCCGCAAAAGTGACCTCTGCCAACGTATAACTACGTTCAAACATTGTCCAAGGCATTCCCCAATTACTTCTCCAGTCCAAAACATTTTGTCTACAACATCTGAGACACGTACAGCAACTTCAGATGGAAACAATTTCACTTGATTTAATTCCATCCCATGTTTGAAAGAACTATCAACCACTCCGAATCCCACAACGCTTCCTCCAGTCGATAGTAGTTGTATTGTCTCATTCATTTGTTATGTCTCCATTTGTGTACTGTGTGTTCGCAACTCTTGAAACAAACTTGTGCGAACTGGACGCCTATTTGGTTGCTCCCCTACAGTAGGTCTTGGTTTCTCCACACCTCTTTCAACTTCGTAAAATGCAACAAGGCACTCGAATCCATTGTCATCCAAATCTTTCTGTTCACCACAATTCCAATCGGACCTCACTATATCAAACTTTTGTAACACCTTATAGATAAAGTTATTATTAACTACCATCTATACATAAAATAATTTTGTTATTTTTTATTCTTTTTTGGTTTGAAATGGTGATAACTGTTAATACAAGTATCTCCAGAATTGACTTTAGACCCCATGCAATCCTAGCAATGTCCTTCGGAGCCCAAATGCTAATTTACCTCACTTACAAACCCAAATGGTCTCTTATTTGTTCTAAAAAACCATGTGGAGCCTCTGAGGACGGGCCCATCTATTATGCTTTCCTAGTGGTGCCTTCACGGGCCAAAATGCAACAACATCCCACTTGGAAGCCCTAAACGGGGCCCTCAAATGTTCTAGGAGCCTCCATGGGACCCCTAGGTTAATCCCTACTGTCATGCGCTCTTAGTAGTGCCCCCCTCCGGGTCTCTAAAGCAAAATCAGCTCACTAAACGGCTCTAAATGTGGCCCCCAAGTGTTTTATGAGCCCCTAGGCGGGCCTTGGGGTGTTCCAGTAGCGACATGCGCTTCCAACGTTACCTTTATAACCCAAATACAAAAGCAACTCACTCTGAGGCCCCAAATGGTCTTTTCAAGTGCTCTAGAAGCTCTTTTAGGACCCCCGGGGTTGACCGCAAAGTCCATGCGGTCTTTGAAGCCAAACTGCCGCTCAAGTGCCTAAATAAAGTTCATGTCCTATTCAATGAATGGATTTGGTATTATTAAAGTACTTAGTTTTTTTAAATTACAGATAAAGAAATACATTAATTTTAAATTTGCGTAGATTTATGTTCAAAAGCGGCGTTACATAAACGAAGCCATACATTTAATGAGAAAAATAATTTCACAAAATCACACTGTTTAGAGAATCTCAATTCAACCTATTTCAACAACTTCTGCTCAAAAATTTGTTAACATGTTGATACAAATCAAATTTTTATAAATTCAGAATTATCACTTTTAAAATTATAACACCATATCGGACATGGCACTAGTAAACCTCACAATATAGATAAAATATTGAATTCAAAATCTACAACCCTCATTTAAATATGAATTCTAAAATATTTTTCTATATAGAACTTTACGATGACTTTCCTCACATTGTTAGATTTGGAGACACCTTTGTGTGATTAGGAGCTAAAAATAAGCCGAATGAGGGCCCCAATTAGAATTCCAATTGTTCCTAGGGTTCATATAGGACCATTGTCAAAATACACTTGCAGTTTGCAATAGTTCAGACCGCTGATGCTTATAACATGTATTAACCCCTAAATGTTCTCACCTTTTTCATATTTGGTAGTTTTTCAAAGATGCATTATAAAATGCAACTAAAAGGGATATTTTCAAGTTGATGATTGAATAAAAGTTGTACATTATGCATTTTAGATTCTATCCATACGGTTAGATCTGTGATTGCTATCACCAATATTTGTGTATTGAATTTCAAACTTAAAATTTAACACTCTTTTGTAATATGATCACGAACAAGATATTGACAATTTAATAATGAATTTTGTTGTGATGAGTTGAAATGTAATACTCTAAGTGTAGTTATTTTTGCAGATTTTTTGGTTGCTTAATTTTAGTACTTAACTTTTTCCAGAGCACTTTTAGACTAAAATCTGCAAAATTTTGGGTGAAACACTACAACATGAAATGAGGCATAAAATTTTCACAAATCATCCCCTTTCTAATCGGATCAGACATGCACGAAGCTAACTTTCTATAAAAGTTTCAATAAAAAATCCACACTGCAAAAAGTGCATAATGGATGAGAAAATGAACTTTAAATCCGTACATCATGCAAAATATGCATGGTTGGGCGGTTAGGGGTTAAATGATAATTCAATGGTTTAAGTGTAAAGTATTACCGAAAAGTCTTGAATTTGTTGTTGACAACTCCTAAAACCCCGTTGATCAGTACTCCACTAGTGTTGAATAAATCCTCCCAGATACATACCTTTCACAAATCAAAAGGAAATGGAATAGACTGTTAATTCAATAACTACGATCATTTTATCTATAGATTTTATAAGATGAAAGCTTCATGCAAATTTGAATCGATGAGAAATAGAATCATTTCTAAAATTATTACACTTCATTTCATATGCTAGTCATTCATCAAAAACTTCTATGATCTTAACCCCTAAACGTCACAATGTCAGTTTCTAGACAACTAACAGATTCAAATGCACCCTACATTTTCAACAATGCTTGAATGAAAGTCATCCAATTTTTAGATGGTACTTCACCAAAGTGTTGACCTATCTAATAGTTGGATTTAGTAATACTTGATTACATATTTTTCTAGAATTACAAATGTAAAAGTATGTCAAGTAGTTGACCAAGCCAAAATTGCATTGATTGTAGTTCAAAAGTGGCTTTGCAAAAATGAGGTCATAGCCATTTGAAAACCAAAAAAAATTCAAAGTGTCACTAGGTTTAAAAGTATTGTATATCAAATCATTCCAACCAATTCAACTCAAAACATATTAAAATTTTGTTTGTAATCCAATTTAGAAGTAATTTGTAATTTAAACTTCTAAATTCTATAATTATACATTGGTGATAGTATTAGTAAATCAAACCATACAAATAGAATCTAAAATTCAAAATCTAGAACTTTCATTTGCATATCAATTCCAAAATTTTCTTCTAAATATTACTTCATTATGATTTTTCTTAGATTGTCAATTCTAAGGACACCTTGGTACATTTAAGGGTTAACATCACAAAAGATAATTGAAGAACAATGGCTTACATAGTTGTTTATTTGGTTTTGTATGATATACGATGCAGTAGAAGTAGAGAGAAGCGTATTCTGGTCAATTAAGACATTCTTCACGCCATTGGCTACAGCAATTATGATGATGATCTGCAACAAAGCTGAATTGATCACTACACACATGCTTCTAAATTTACCAACACATGACCCTTAATAACCATTCTTCAATTTTAATATGTTTCAAATCCTTAAGCCTAATATCTCCAACAAATAGATAATTCACCTGAATAGTATTAGTCCACCAGCAACGACCATCACTCCAGACACAGCAATGTACGAACCTGCATGGACTCAGACATAATTTGTTAGTTAGTCTCAGTAATTACACAATTATCTTTAAAGGACCAAGAAGCCCAAAGTGGTCAACAAATATAGATGTATTTATGTATACTCCCTCTATTAGTTTATCACCAGACATGCAATGTTCTACAGTAATATCCGTGATATGAAATTTGATCACATCTTAAGTATTGATTTTTCACATATTGATTGATTGAATTCATCATTCTATAACCACAATCCTTAGAATTAATTAGGAAAAAAATTACGGGTTAATTAATGACATATTGGCAAGAAAACAATTTACATTAATAAAAATTGATTCTCTATTCAAAAAATTCAAAAAAGAACAAACTAACAAAAGTCCAAAAGTTTTAAACAAAATAATAATTATGAGAAAAAGAGAAGAAATAGTAAGAACCAATTCAACACCAGTACGAAAAAATGATAACAATGATAATAACAATTAATTTTGTAAAGAACACAATTCAATAATAAAAAGGTAAAAATCCATTACGAAAAAAAAAAGTGATCAAGTAACCAAACAACAGTAACAAATTAAAAGAAAAATTAAAAAATAGTTTAAAAGCACTAAATAGGGTAAAAGTGTAAAAACGAGAAAAAAATAGTAAAAAATAGTAAACACGTAAAAAACCAGTAAAAATGGTACATAACCATAAAACAGTAAAAACATAATTAAAAACAACAAAAAAACAACTAAAATACAGTAAAAACAGTAAAACGGTAAAAAAAAACAGTAAAAACAGCTTAAACCCAGTAAAAACAGATTAAAAACAGTTAATAAAATTTAAAATCAGTTAAAACAGCTAAAAAACAGTAAAAACATTTCAAAAAACAAAAAAAACAGTAAAAAAATAAAAATAAAAACAGTAAAAACAAATTCAAAATTTTAAAAATAAAAACTACACAAACTCATAAATAGTTGTTATTAAAAAAATTTAAAAATTTAAAAAATTTAAAAGAATAAAAAATAAAATAAAGCAAGCAAGCTAGCCAAGCCTGTTAGCCGGCTCACAAGCATCTTCATTGTGATGTGAGAAATGAAGTCCCTCTATATATATAGGCAAGAAAATTTTGTTAAAGTAAATTTTAGGAAAATCATCATTGTTTCTAAACTAATTATTCTTCTTGTTTAATTTTGATTGTGATAGGATTTCTGAAGGGAAATTCATTTGCACGCTGCGGAGTCTCGAAGCTTCGAACAACAAATCTTCGACGTCCAGGTAAACATTTCTTTCAAGACTTTGTTTTCCTACCCCGGGGCGCACCTCTAGGACCCCATGGGCCTAGGGGTGGACCCTGGGGGCCCCACGTGGACTCCTAGCCCACTTGGGGGCCCGGTTTGGGGCCCCCAAGTGGGCTGAATTTATTTTCCCACCCCGGGGCGCATCCGTAGGACCTCGTGGGCCTAGGGGTGGACCCCGGGGGCCCATCGATGACCAACTCTAAGTTAAAAAGGCAAAAGTCATTCGTTGATTTATGGACCTAGAATATAATGATTATGGATTTGTAATCAAATTTTTTTATTATAAATTGAACTAAATTATGAATAAGTGAATTTAAAAGTAATAGAATTAAGAAACGTATGTCTAAATCACGGAGAACATTATATGAACATCACATTGCTACATTTGTTTTTTCTCATAAATCCAATAAAAAGAATTACAATGAACTTTAATCAGTGAATGAAATCAGCAACAAAGAACTTTTTATTTAACCCCTAAATGCCGAGAGCCCACTTTAAATTGGGCAATTTTGCAAATATGCATTATAAAATGCAACCTAGAGGAATGTTTTGAACTTGATATATGAATAAAAGATGTACATTATGGATTTTAGATTCTATCATTACGGTTAGATATATGATTGCTTTTACAAATAATTTTGTATAAAATTTGAAATGTGAAATGTGAAATTATTTTGTAATTCAATTACGAATAAGATATTCACAATCTACGGATGAAATTCATTAGGATTGATTGAAATGTAATACTCTAAGTGTAGTGATTTTTGGAGATTTTTTGGATGCTTAATTTCATGATTTAACTTATTTTATAGCACTTTTACACTGTAATCTTCAAAAAAAATTGTGAATCACTACACGATGAAATAAGGCATAAAAAAATCACAAATCATCCCCTTTCTTATGGAATCACATGTGCATGAAGCTAACTTCCCATAGAATCTAGAGTATAAAGTCCACACTGCAAAAAGTTCATGACACATGAGAAATTTCGGATGAAATCTGTACATTGTCCAAAAAACGGACGCTTAGGCAGTTAGGAGTTAAGATGAATTTTTCTTACAAATATAAATTAAGTACAATTTTTTAGATAATTTAATTTTTTTTTAATAGGCTTTAAAAAGTTTGAAATGCAACTTTCACGAACAATGTTCAATGTTATAATTTAGTAAACTATGATTATTAATTCTTATAATTTATAATTTGATTTTTAAAGGTTTTAGGGTATTATAAAAACAAGAATATAAAATATTATATCATTGAGCATTATTGGAAAATAATATATCAATAATGATAAATTTATTGTTAATTCTATATAATAAACGAGATACTCTACATTGAAGTGAAAATAATTAAAGTTATGTAGTAAAGTCAAGACTATAGAAAATAATTGCATTATGAATTGTCAATTTATTTCTACAAAGATGCATGTGTAGAATTTCGACCTAGACATATAAATAAAAACCTAGGCTTTGTAAAAATCATCAATTTGACAATTTGAATCTTCATTTCATCATAGTTTTACATATGTGATCAAATCTATATGCCGGTGTTGTCGTGTTGAATGAAATACACATAAATAGAACATGCCAATATTTTTGGAAATTGTAAGTAGTTTTGCTAAATTTCACAAAGATTAATTTTCAAAATTGCTAAAATGCTGAAAAATTACTATTGTTTCACATCTTAATACCATTTGAGTAATCGAGTGTAAGGTATGAAGGAAGAATTAATTGGTCCTGTGATCAAATTCATTCTAAGTCACTCCCAAATGCCGGATATGGGGTAAAACTTCCAAGCCCATGTGAAGTCTTACTACATCATAGTTTTCAGTAGATTTCGGTGCACAATTAAGCATAGGAAATGATCTTATTTTGACATACTTTGAACTAAAAAAAATTAGAAAGCCAACACGTCTTCCACCTACAAAAAGAATTTCGTGGTTTGGTTTTTTTTTTAATGAGATATGGACAAATTTTAGTAAAGTAGTGAAGAATATGCATGACTTGAATGAGGAATGATCGTGTTGTGATCATACTTTTGAGGCTTAACTGTGCTCAGTAGACAAACTTATTTTGGATACCCATCAACAATTTTTTTTTTCACAATCAAGCTGTCTTTAACCTCTAAAAAGAAGTATTTGATTTGGAGTTTCTATGCTTGAGTTATGAACATTTCTGTAAAGGAGTTGAATCGGTTAACTAAATAGGAATTGTCCTACTTTGTTCTATTTAAGAGTGAAATGACACGGCGGGGGCTCCACGGGAACTCATAGACCACTTGGGGACCCGGTTTAGGGCCTTAATGTAAATTGATTTTTTATTCTCACCCTAAGGCTTTGGAGCACACCACTATGATGGCATTGACCTAGGGGTTGGCGCGAGGGTCCTTATATATAGGGACTCTTTGCTGATTTAAAGTTTATGTGTGGGGGTCTTTTATAGAGTCGCCGAGTGAATTGAAAATAAATTTTATCAAATGGCGGGGTTGTTGTGTGGAGAATAATATTTTTGAAATTGAATTGTATCATGCTGTGGCAAATTTTTTTTAATATCAAATTTTTGTTTATTAATATGTTACGCTTTATATGCAGGCTATTGGACTCATTGCCATGGCGCCTAATGTGGTGTCCGAGTATAGGGACCATGGTTGGTGGGTCACGAGCGAGGATCCATTGAGGCCCATGCTCTGGATGACTGAGTTTCTGGTATTGCCGGGTAGATTTTGGTCAGCACTTGGTAGGGTGATTGGTGTGGTGCTATCTATTACTTCATCTCCGAATGGATTCTTTTTCCTTCAGGTGGAGAGCGATGGGTCGCCTCCGATGAAGTACAGAGTGCAGAGGGAGTTGATTATGGCACCAGTCCCTTAAAACCTACTTGATTGTGTTCCTGCGATGAAGATGGTGCGTTCCCTGCAAAGGGAGTGGGAGGTCCTTCCAGGGGAGTTGAGTATGGCACGTGAGGCTTCAGTGACGAAGTGCATGCCGTTGGGTCCTGAGGACATGCTTCGTGCGAGGCAGCGGTTTCTAGAGCATCAGGCGTATGACTTGGTGAGGGAATGTGCTCCACTGGAAGCTGCTGTGGAGCAACCTCCGTCTGTTCCAGAGGTTACTGACCTCTTGTATAGGGTGCTTGCGGCTACGGTCACGGTGGATTGGATGTCAGTGGAAAAGCGCAGGACAGTTCGGCCTACAAAGGAAGCACCGTTGGATGATTTGGTTCCGGAGCCCTATCATGTACCTTCGTCAGCTGCTCCACAGAGGAAAAGGAGGAGGCTACAGCGAGTGTCCAGGGCGGTGACACCACCATTGCAGAGAGTTGCAGAGGACGAAGCTGATGGTATCGATGATACTTCATCTGAGGAAGAGGTTGTGGAGGATGCACGTGGATGCAAGAGGCGGAGGAAGAGGTTGGTGTTCCCGAAGGAGGATGAGTTGTGGGCGGGTTACATTTGGGGAGCAGATGCGATATTTAATGTCAAAGTACAGAACATCCGTGTAGTAGAGAACCCTGAGACGAACCACCGCGTGTTGACTAGATCGAGGGTGATGGACATGTATCGACGGTTGAGGGGGAGGGACAAAGACTTGATTAGTCCATTGACTTTGAGGCCCATCAGATACATTGTGGAGGGTACGGGGCTGCACGGTGAGAGTCGGAGGAGGGAGGTGCCGTTCTCGGAGGATAGTGCGGTTCGGGAGTTTGAGGCTGCGAATTTGCACTATGCGGAGGCGGTGCCTGGAGGTGGAGTTCTTGGGTCCAGGGCAAATTGGTTGGAGGAAAACATCATTTGGGAGCCAATGGATGGGCAACATATTGTTCAAGCTTGCTTGGAGGCCAAGATCGAGTATGATGGGGGATTACTATCAGAGGAGGAGTATAAGGAGGTGTTTGCAGTACGGAGGGCCAAGTTTGTGGTGTACAACAATCCGCGTTTGTACATCGATGCTTCAGTGAGGATCAATGCCAAGGAGTTCGAGAGACAGTTCTACAACACGTTGCTGGAAGACCTTATGAAGCTCCGAGCTATTGTCACGGACATACATTAGAAACTTCTAGAAGATTCCTTGAAGATTCTATAGAATATTTTTTAAAGATTCTTTTAGAAGGTTCTGGAAGATTCTTAGAATATTCTTAGTATATTCTAATAGATTCTAAGAAGCTGCTCGAGAAGCTTCCTGGTTAGTGGAAGTTGTTTGAGAAGCGTCCTAGTTCACAGAAGTAGCTCGAGAAGCTTCCTATCCAGTAGTATATATAGGAGTCGAGGCTGAAGGGTTCTTCAGTCTCGACAACGCATTTCTTAGAGCTCTAGCTCACCTCTCTTGGTGTTGTTTGTGTACTCATCTGATCAATCTAGTTCTTGCATGTTCTCTCTGAACTTCTTGTTTAGATTTATTGTGTGTATTTCCGTGTCCGTAACAGTTTGTCGAGACTGATTTCATCTTAATATCAGAGCTGGATCCTTCTTGCTTGAGAGCGGATCACCCCTCTTCTTGAAGGTATTCTAGCGCTTTAGAGGTTGCGGATTACTTTCCTCTAAACTGATATTTTCTCAATTTCAATATCAGAGCTTAGTTTTTCAAAGGCAGTACTCCTTCCTTTAAAGATACTTAAGCGTTCTAAGGGTTGCAGATTAGTCTCCCTTGGATTGGTATTAATTCCTTCTTTTTAGCAAAGCTAATAGAAAGGACTATTAACATCGATTTCAGAATCTTGCCTTCTTGATAGAGCGTGGATTACCCCTCTTCTTGAAAGCGTTCTTAGAGGTTGCGGATTACCCTCCTCTAAAGCTAAGATTTTTTAGTGTTTTATTTTCTCTTTTCTCCAAATTAGTTTTAGTAATAGATAGTGTTATCATCTTCTCCAAAGATTTAACAACTTTTTCTTTTCTAAATTTCAATCGATTTATCTCCTTAATATGGAAATAAATCAGGCCATGGATAGTGCATCGCCACAAATAGAGAATAGAGTGGCAACTCTTGCAGATCTTCAAGCTCTTATGAATAGTGTGCGGGAGGAGATCGCATTTCTTCGCAATCCAAGTAAAGAGCCTCAAATTGATCCAATGACTGAAGAAGCTAGACGAGAAATTCACGGCCTACAACAAGAGCTTGTTCGATTAAGAGAAGCAAGACATGTATCACCCACGACCCTAATAGACAATTCAAGGCCTAGTACAAAAGAACCAAAAGCAAGTATGCCAGACAAGTTTGATGGAACAAGAACCAATTTCCGAGGTTTTGTGCAACAAGTACGGCTTTATCTACGCCTATATCCTTCTCGTTATCCAGATGGATTTACTCAAGTTGCTTTCATAGGTACTCTTTTATCAGGAAATGCTCGCTCTTGGTTTGCTCCGCTATTGGAGAAGGATTCTCCAATACTCTATAACCTAGAGGCTTTCATGGAAAGATTTACTGCTGCATTTGGAGATAGCGATCGAGAAGGAGTAGCTGAAAGAAAGATACAAAATTTGCGACAAGGATCACGTTCTGCTGCAATCTATGCTGCAGAATTCCAACAACTTACATGTGATCTTGATTGGAACGATAAGGCGTTTATGACACGATTTCGATATGGACTGAGAGATGATGTCAAAAACTTGTTGATCACTATGCCTAAAGTGGATACTTTAGAAGAACTTATATCTCAGGCAATTATTTGTGACAACCGCCTTTTTGAATTACGACAAGAAAGACGATCAGGTTGGAGAAATGAGGGAGCATTTGCTGCATTTTCAAAAGGTCCAGAAAATCACTCCACAGGTCCTGAACCTATGCAAATTGATGCGGTACGTTTCAAGCCCCTCACAGCTGAAGAAAAGAAGCGACGGTTTGAACAAAACTTGTGCTTATATTGTGGAGAGGCGGGCCATAAAGCTACAAATTGTTCGAAGAAACAGAAGACTCAAACAACAAGACTGAGGAGTACAAGCATACAAGAAAACGAGGACGCCCAGCCACAATAGGGACTGTGCGGCTGGACATCTCAACATCCAAAAATAATCCAGGTCCCTTCCTCTCAGCTCAACCTTCAGATTGTTTTATGGTACCTTTACATTTTGGTATTCAAGAACTTCAAGTTAATGCTTTATTAGACTCGGGTGCATCTGCTTGCTTCATAGATGAAGAGTTTACCAAGCTTCACAATATTCCTCTTGTGAAGAAACCAAAGCCTGTCCATGTAGAGGTCATAGACGGACGACCATTGTCTTCGGGCAATGTTATCCATGAAACTAAACCGTTGAAGATACGTCTTGAAAACCATGAGAGCAACATTGTGTTTAATGTTATCAAGACCCCTTCATGTCCTGTCATTTTGGGACTATCTTGGCTTGATAGATATAATCCATTAATAGATTGGAAGTTGCGAAAAGTAACATTTTCAACAAACTCCTTGAAGGTGGAATCTGCCAAGACAATGTCTAGAAACAAACCTTTGTTTATAGGTGCAAGGGCTTTTATGAAGGAAGCCAAGCAAAATACACCTTTTGTCATCTTTGCTACTCCGACTCGTAAAAATGCGACTCCAACTTTCGTTATTCCAAAGCAGTATGAAGGATTCAAAGATGTCTTTGAAAAGAAAAATGCTGACATGCTACCAGAACATCGACCCTACGACTGTGCTATAGATCTTCATGAAGGAATGCAACCACCTTTTGGCCCAATCTACAACTTGTCGCAAATAGAGTTGGTAGAATTGCGGAAGTATATTGACGAAAATCTAGCCAAGAATTTTATTCGTCACTCAAAGTCGTCAGCTGGGGCACCGATTTTGTTCGTGAAAAAAAAGGATGGCTCTCTGCGAATGTGCGTGGACTATCGAGGCCTCAATAAGATAACTAAGAAAAACCGTTATCCGTTACCTTTGATTTCTGGTCTCTTGGAGCAGCTCGGACGTGCAAAGATCTTTACGAAAATTGATCTTAGGGGAGCTTACAACCTCGTACGAATCAAGGAAGGAGACGAGTGGAAGACAGCTTTCCGTACAAGGTATGGCCATTTTGAATATAACGTCATGCCTTTTGGCCTTACCAATGCTCCGGCTGTTTTCCAACATATGATGAATGACATTTTTCGGGAGCACCTTGACGACTTTGTTGTCATCTATCTGGATGACATTCTGATATTTTCGAAGAACGAAGAAGAACACAAGAAGCATGGTCGTTTGGTTCTTGAGAAACTACGAGAACGAGGACTCTACGCGAAGTTGGAAAAGTGTCTATTCCACCAAACGGAGATGGAATTTCTAGGGTTCGTTGCAACTACGGATGGCTTGAAGATGGACCCCAAGAAGGTGGAAGCAATTGTATCCTGGGAGGTTCCGAAGACAGTTAGAGACGTACAATGTTTTCTTGGCTTTGCTAACTTCTATCGGATCTTCATCAAGAATTATTCTCGAGTCGCTGCTCCACTCACTCGGTTGACTTGTAAGGACAAGCTCGAATGGGGACCTCAAGCAGAAAAGGCATTCCAAGATCTTAAGACGACGTTTACTACGGCTCCAATCTTGGTACACCCTGACTTTGCAAAGGCCTTTTATTTGGAAACTGATGCTTCGGATTTTGCTTTGGGAGCCGTACTTTCACAGATGGGCGAAGACAGTAAGCTCCATCCAGTTGCGTTTTATACTCGGAAGTTCTCTGCCGCTGAAATCAACTACGAAATCCACGATAAGGAACTCCTTGCTATAGTGGATTCTTTCCAAGAGTGGCGACACTTTCTCGAAGGCGCTGCGCATCCGGTGACCGTATATACGGATCACAAGAATTTAGAGTACTTCATGTCGGCTCGAGTCCTGAATCGACGTCAAGCTCGGTGGAATATGTCGTTGTCGCGATTTGACTTTGTTATCACCTATCGGCCTGGAAAGCAACAAGGACTATCCGATGCATTATCGAGGAGATTGTATATGGCGCCTAAAGCTGGAGAAGCAGCGTTTGATCAACAATGCGCTACATTGTTGAAATCGGAGCATTTTAGAATTTGCACTGCTGTCGTACCAATTGATGCGGACTTCCTCAACCAGGTACGTACTGCGACAATTGAAGATTTTGTAGCTCTTGAGATCAAGAAGTGTGCCGATAATGACAAGTTCAAGGTAAAGGGAGATCTTTTGTATTTTGAAGAGCGACTGTATATTCCAAAGGGACCAACACGACTTCGAGTTCTCCAATCTCGCCACGACTTTCCAGCAGCATGTCATTTTGGATACAACAAGACATTGGAGCTTATTTCGCGAGACTTTTGGTGGCCCCAAATGTAGAAGGATGTGAAGGAGTTTGTCCTCTCTTGTGATATTTGTTCAAGGTCCAAGAACCCTAGGCATCGCCCCTATGGACTTCTACAGCCATTGCCTATTCCGCATCGACCATGGTCTTCAGTTTCCATGGACTTCATTACGGACCTGCCGTCTTCAAACTCGTTCGACAACATCTTTGTTGTGGTGGATCGGCTCACAAAGATGGCGCACTTTATTCCTTGCAAGAAGACATCGTCAAGTGAGGACACAGCAAGATTCTTTCTTGATAATGTATATCGTTATCATGGTTTGCCAGATGATATTGTATCGGATCGAGGAACTCAGTTTGTTTCCAAGTTCTGGAGATCTCTTTTTGAGATATTGAAGGTGGATATCAAGCTTTATTCTGCTTTTCATCCTCAAACCGACGGTCAGACAGAACGGGTGAATCAAGTCTTGGAGCAGTATCTACGTTGCACCATCAACTACCAGCAAGACGATTGGACCAAGTATCTACCCTTTGCCGAGTTTGCTTACAACAACACCCTTCATGCGTCGACTCAACAAACACCGTGTTTTGCCAATTATGGATACCATCCAAAGCTCGATTTGTTAAATCCAGTAGCAAATAACAACCCGGCAGCAGAAGGCTTTGCGAAGCAGCTGTCGGAACTTCAAGCTACGTTGAAACTTCAATTACGGACCGCCCAAGAATCTTACAAGAGGACCGCAGATAAATTCCAGAATGAAGCACCTACTTTCAAGATTGGAGATAAAGTATGGCTTCTCCGACGGAATATCAAGACTAAACAACCGTGTGATAAGCTGGACTACCGCAGATTAGGACCATTTGTCGTCCAGAAGCAAATCAATCCCGTGGCTTACCGTCTGGAGTTACCAGCCGTTATGAAGGTACATCCAGTCTTTCATGTCTCTTTATTGGAGCCTTATCGAGAATCATTTTTCCCTGGAAGAGTGCAAAGTCCGCCACCTAGCATTGAAATTAAGAACCACGAGGAATACGAGGTCGAAAAGGTGCTAGATTCACGACGAAGGTGGGGCAAGTTGGAGTATCTTGTTCATTGGTACGGCTACGATATTAATGAGCGAACGTAGGAGCCAGCCGAAAATCTTACAAATGCGCCGCAAAAAGTACAGGAATTTCATCAACGATATCCTGATAAACCGAAGCCATCTCGATGATAGCTTTTTTCTCAAGTTTCTTTAGACAAGAGTATAAAAGGAGGGGAGGACACTACCTAAAACTCATAGTTGATGTTGTTATTTTCTCTAAGATAGAATAGAGTTTTATTCAAGTAGTCATAGTTTGGTCTGCAGTCATGGATAGTCAAGAGATAGATAGTATACCAGTCGTGTCATCTCAACCAACGAACCCACGAAGGCGACCCCGAGATGAAGAACCGCCTGTACCACGACGACGACGAAGGATACCAAGCAACTGATCGCTGGTGATTGTATTCGAGGTAGAGCCTGCTTTCAATGGTCTACCAGAAGGCGTGTTTGCAGGACAATTTCACAATGAAGACACAGAAGTTCATGCTTGGTCAGAAGTGGAAGGCGTAGGCCACTACCGTTGGCTTCAAGGACCAATGAACCACCTACCTCGTGAACAACAATTGGAGTTCATTGCAGACGTCATGCGACAAATCTTCATTTTTTTACGATGGTATTGACCGGCGACAACATTGCTTCTCGGAGACCTCGAAGCTAGAAGGAGAGGTGATGTCACGGACATACATTAGAAACTTTTAGAAGATTCCTTGAAGATTCTATAGAATATTCTTTAAAGATTCTTTTAGAAGGTTCTGGAAGATTCTTAGAATATTCTTAGTATATTCTAATAGATTCTAAGAAGCTGCTCGAGAAGCTTCCTGGTTAGTGGAAGTTGTTTGAGAAGCGTCCTAGTTCACAGAAGTAGCTCGAGAAGCTTCCTATCCAGTAGTATATATAGGAGTCGAGGCTGAAGGGTTCTTCAGTCTCGACAACGCATTTCTTAGAGCTCTAGCTCACCTCTCTTGGTGTTGTTTGTGTACTCATCTGATCAATCTAGTTCTTGCATGTTCTCTCTGAACTTCTTGTTTAGATTTATTGTGTGTATTTCCGTGTTCGTAACAGCTATTTGGATTGTGTGTGGAAGACCGGATCAGTATGTGCGAGACGACGATGAGCAGCGGGGTCATGCATTGATGATGGCTGCGAGTGCACTTCATCTCACTACAAGCATGAAGGACAACAAAGTGGGTTTGGCAATATTGGCGAAGGAGATAGTAGACCACACCCGTCATGCATGGCACCGAGACGATGAGTGCTATGATGCCATACTGCAGGTGTGTTCGGATTATGAGAGCGGGTTCTTGTGGTTCAACAAGGAGGATGAGAAGAAATGGACGGATTATGCGTCCAAACAAAATTTGGATGTCTCTGTGGACGTGCGATTGGGGCGGAAGAGGATGGAGAAGAACTGGCTCTGACCATTGTCAAGGATTCCAGCTCGACATTATCTCCGGGTGGCGAAGGACTTGGCGGCACAGCCAGTGCAAGGAGGGAGTCGGGCTCCGCAAAAGTACTACTTCAATGGCAACAACAGCCCAAATCCACCAAAAGAGACGTTAGCGTGGGTGGCTGATCGGATGCAACGCAAAGAGGCGGTACGAAATGCGTTGCAGTGGTTGATATTGAAGGACCGACAACGCCCTGTACCAACGATGGAGGAGTTCTTTGCCATTCCAGTGGAACGATATGGAGGGGATCATGGGGTGGTCTTTCAGGAGTTTGGGGAGAATATTGAGACGGATATGAAGAAAGCTTGGGCTACTCCTTTAGTCCGTACGGTGGGAACGTTGGAGAAATTGGATCCAGTGATACCTCCATTGATTAGACAGCAATACACGAATATAGCGAGTGGTGGTCGTGGATATCGAGGGCATGGACTAGAGGTTGGAGATCTCGGAGCAGCTCGATGGGACTGGCAGTTTCGTGTACCGATCAGGAGGGGAGGTCAGGCTTTGAGCATGCTTCCGGTACGAGGTCGAGTGGGTTTTTTTTACGGAGGAGCACCTGCAGCTTGGGGAACCATGCTTATGGATTATTGATTGCAGACGGGGATCATCACACATGGAGGACAAGGCTTGGGTAGGTGATGATTATGCACATGTGATGGAGCGGTTGCAGAGGTGGATGACGGGTATTTACAAGTGGAACGTCATTTTCTTATTGCCACCCAGAGTGCACTTTGAGGAGCGGCTGCGCAATACTCTGGACGTTCGTGAGGAGAGCTAGTGTTTTGGAGGAGTGTGGGTGTTTCAGTCAGGTACGATCAGCGGATATGAGCATGATCTCAGGCATGAGGGGAGAGTGGAACGAGTAGTACAGGCTATTAGAGGTGTGGCAGTTATGCTAGCACATGCCCGGGGGGGGCAGAGCATCGCAGAATGTTCGGAAGGGCACATGAGAGCTTCCTACTGTGTTTACGGACTCGTGGAATGAGGATAGAGCACCATGTACAGCAGATCCTTTGGAGAAGTCGCCGACAGAGTTACAGAGGCTTGTGCAGATGTATTTGCCGGAGAAATGGGGTCTCGTGGTTTTTGGCATCACCACAGCTGTACCAGACATACTGCAGGGCGATTTTGTGGGTAGCCAAATCATTGTTTTTGACAGCTCGAGCACACGTACTACATTCTTGGGGAATGCGTGTGCAGAGACGTATAGGTGTGACATGGATTGGCCATCTGCTACTCAGCCTTGGGCTACTGCAGGCCCTTCTATTGTCAGGCCTACACGTGGGAGCACATGATTGATGGACGGTACAGATAGTGAGGCATGTGAGGATTTTGAGGAGGAGCCGTCTGCTATAGGTCACAGTGCAGATAGTGTACGACATGTAGAGGTGTCGTTAGGCTCTAGGGATACACCAGACAGAGAGAGGACTCACGAGGACACAACCCGAAGCGTGCGACAGGATGATAGTATCACAGGGTTGAGTCCTAGGCATGAGGTTGTTGCACCACTGAGTCCCAAGACAGTTGTTGGTGTAGAGAGTTCTGCACATATGGTATGCTCTTCAGAGAGGCATGCCGCCACTAGAGCTTCTGGTGCACGAGGAGATGCACTACAGTTCATGGATGTGGATGAGACTATGGAGGAGGGATGGACTATGGAGACGGGAGACATGAGCATCCGTGCAGAAGAAGTTGCAGAGATACTTGCAAATTCTTTGGGGCACGAGGTGACATTTCCAGGATCATCAGGAGGTGTACCTATATCTCCTCTTTGTCCATCACCAGCGGCCTCAGTACAGGATTCATTAGTCTCGTGTGACATGGAGGTGTTGCCATGATCAGGGTTGGATGCCGGTAGATCTAAGGTGTTGCCAACACCAGCAGTTGTTGTAGATATTGATTTCACTCCACGTCCGTTTCATTGGGCCCTACCGAACCGAGGTATGACACTTGCAGCAGACGGATTTTACTATGACGTTGATGGAGTCAGATACGAGCGTCGCGGGATTGAGGGACACTATACGTATGAGCAGGCGACGTCCATCATGGAAGAAGCGTCGCCTGTGCACTTGGTATCATCTCCGATGATCAACGCCATGGTAGCTCAAGCTTTGGAGTATACAGATCCCGATACCCCTTCAGATGTTCGTGTGAGATTGGAGGAGCAGCATATAGCTAGTGAGGAGGGTCGGTACGACGGAGTACAGTCATCTGAGAGGATTCCGGAGACCCAGTTCCCATTCGAGTAGTAGTTTTCCCATTCAAGACAGTGTGGATTAGTACTATTGGTTGCACTTGAGATGGCCAACTTGTACTTCTCTATTATATGTATTTATTATATATATATATATATATATGCATATCTATATATAGATGTGTACTTTATGTGGATATGCGGAGTAATGATGTCATTGTATGAAAACGCATTGCAAATTGTATGTGATTGTAATACATAGGAAATGAGGAAAGTATTGCTAAAAGATAGTAAAATGTTGAATATTTATTGCACGTTTGAAGGGGTTTTATGAAAAACACTTTGCAAATTTTAAAAAATGTATGAAATTCACATATTTGGTATTGAAAATCCGTAAAACATTTGATTTAGTGCAATCAGCAGTGTAGTTTTTTTATTGAAAACAAAAATCACACGTTTTTAAAAAAAAAAATTGAATTTTGAATTTTTGGGCACAATGAGCCCCCGAAATGACCGCACTTGGCCAAGTGCGTAATTAGTGAATTGCGTGTTATGCATTGTTGATACAACTCCACTCCACTCGTTTAAAATACAGAGCATTTTGGATTCCCTACCCACCTCTTTTTTGTCAACCAATGAAATAAAGTTGGACTTGACAATAAGCCGAATTAAAAAAGAAACTAAATAGAAAAGGCCAATATTCTTAGTATTCTATTTTTAGGTGAAAAACCTTCATTTTAAAACTTTAATTAATTATTCGGCAAGAAGGTGTCGAAGGTGCTACGAACATACGATGTTGCACAACTATTTTAAATCTTATACATGTATTTCAACATGTTTTGCAAGTGTTTTGCAAATGTTGTGTATGTATTTTTTGTACAAGTTTTGTACATGTTTTGCAAGTGGTTTACACATGTTTGCAAATTAAATATTTTGCTCATGTCTTGCAAATATAAACTTCTTTGTTTGTCTCTTGCTCAAAGGCTTCTTTTACATTTCTCTTTAATGCAATTACCACTTGAGTTAAAATCAAACAAAGTGAGATAAAAATTTGAAACCAACTTGCACAAAAAGATTTTTTATAATACATTGAGACAGAAATGGAATTTTGTAAGAGCTTCTCCATTAACACACTATGAAGGCTATGACACACGGGCAAACGGATGAAAAACATGTATTTTTGGCTTTCTTTTGAGTGTACTTAGAAAAGGCACAAGCAAAATGAAAAATATAAAGAGAGCCCTAAGGCTTTCAACTCCTCATGTCAACCAACAATTTTTTTGGTGGCTATATATCACCAATTTGCTATTTGAAAAACGGGCTTGTTATGTTGCTATTAGAAAAATTGGGTAAAAAAATTAAGCATACCGCCATAATCTTCTCTTATCATTGGTATATATAGTCAACTATTCTATAGAAAGCTAATGTATGTAGTTGTCAATAGTAAAAAATTGTAGATCCCTAAAAAATGCTTTCTAATTTTTCAAGTTAAAATTTCAAATTGCCAAGGTGACTCCTTTGAAAAAAGGAATTTTTTTTTGCAACTTTCAACCAAGTATAAAAAAATCTTTGTTTGAATAATGATGTCACTCCACCTTTTTATTTTTCATTCCTTATGTGATTATTCGTGAGATTCGTGTGAAGGCCATGTGTGGGTGGGGTGGGGTTACAACCTCCAAGCCCACTCAATTGGATGTATAGCCAAGGTCGGTTGCCCAAGTACTGGTGGAGAACTCCAAGAGCATATCTACTAGGGCCTCTAACACATTTAAATTTTCCTTTTCTAAAAATGAAATTTAAAAGTTAAATTAATATAATTATAATTAGCTCAACTTGTGGTGTACTCTTTTACTAAATTTTCCCTTTTTAGACTAAATGTGAAGAGCCCTCTCGAAGAGACCTCATCATGAACTTCAAGGCATATGAACATGGTGCATGATGATGCATTGAAATGCAATTAAGATAATTTGGTGCCAACCACCATACCAACCTAGTATGGATAAAATGACACTAAAATGACTTGTATGCGCTCTTTGGTGTCAATATGACATCAAAATAGTCTGGCCCAACTATTCTGATGCTCTCAAAGTTCTTTTAATGGGGTGTATCTTCGTCATCCAATGTCCAAATCAAGACTTTTTTGGGTTTACTGTATTTAATCCCTAAACGTCCCATGGGGATAGTAAATACGTGGCCGTATAAATGGCATTTGCTGTCAACAAGAAGCTCTAAATTGGGATCTCAATAGCTCACTAGAACGACATTGATGTAAATTTCAGCTTTTGTGTTGAACTCAAACCTATAAAAGGTCTCGATCCATTCCAAATACTAGAAAAATACACCGCATTCTACTCGCCGCAAAGGCACTTTCAGACGTTTAGGGGTTAATTCTTAATATAACTTTAAAAACAGATTGCTAGCATAAGATAATTTTAATGTGGCGCGCCATTTTAGAGGCCCCGGTGGAGATGCTCTAAGGCGAAGAACGTTATACTATCTGAGCCACAAAACCGTGACATTAAAGAGGTATGGATGTGAACGGAATGTTATGGATGATAAACATCCATCACCCTCCGTCTCCTCTCACTGTGTGGTGTCTAGCGCACTTGTCACGCCCATCACTCACAGGAGGCCACAAACGCAAACACAAAAAATTCCACGCAAATTCCCCAACAATCCACGATAGTAGTACTACAACCCCATCACTCACAAAATCACATGGCCAACGCGCAACAGAATCACTCACTCAATCCGCACAACAACAACAACCGAAAGTAATCACTTCAATCGCATGTTTTCGCAACAACAATAATTCTCTAGAGCTCCTCAGTTATGGCAGCTATGGCGGCCTACTCCGTTGCAGCAGGAGCTTGCTGGAGCTCCTCACGCATTGCGTGCTTCCTACGCCCCAACCAGCTCGTGACCCAAGTTCTTCGCCCTTGCAACAGGAGGATCACCACTGGGTACGTGCTCAGTTTTCTTTAGGGTTCCGGGAACTTAACACTCACATTGGTCCGTTTTTCTTATTTCTTTCTTGTCAGTGCAGACGGCAGGTGAAGTGTGCGTACAGTAACAGCCCTGACTTTAGCTCCTCTCCTATTGACGTCGTCGCCGAAGTCAAGTCTCAGAAGGTCAGATTATTGCATTCTTTTTTATACCTCTTTTGACAATGTGGTCTTTTCTGGAATTTGGCTGTTGTAATTGTGGCAACACTGCAAGTCGTAGTAGTTTGTATATTTAGTTAAGTTTTACTAAGTGTGGAAAACAATGCAGGTCTTATTAGTTTATAGTTTTAGTTGAATTGTGGCAACAACAAACACAAATTGATGGCTTGATATGGGTACCCCCTCCAAAAATAGTGTGATTTTTGAGAAATATCATTTTTGTAAGAAAAAAACATTGAAAATTACAAAAATTAGAGGATGTTATAGGCACCATGGTAGCAACTATATACATGGTGTTAAAGATGGAATTCCTAACATACATAAAATGAATATAACATTAGTCTCACACTGTGAGACGCGTAAAAGTGGTACCCATATCAGACCATTCCTATGATAAAGATTAGTTTATAGATGGAGGTAGATGTTTTGTCACTTTGGTGATTGTGATGCTCAAAAATAGTTGGATGTGAGCACAGGTTGGGTAATAGTCGTAGCTGTGGTTATGATACATGTGATATATTAGTTTATAGATTTATGTTGTTTTGTTTTGTACCAATTGTGGTGTTCTTGGTACCATTGGAAATGGGCGGTGTTTTGAATTGGGTTACCTTTTGGAGCTGCATGCAGATTTTGGTGTTGGGTGGAAATGGTTTTGTTGGAACAGCGATTTGCAAACGTGCTGTGGCGCAGGGCATCTCGGTGGTGAGTCTCAGTCGATCTGGACGCCCATCGATCCTGGAGTCATGGGTGGACCAGGTCACATGGATATCAGGCAAGTGTATATCACTTCAATTTGAGCAATTCATCAATCATCTTGCATTCATCTAAATAAAACTTATGACATTATTCACACTCCTATTGTTAAATTAAGAAAGATAATGTTCTCAAAAATGTAAACAATGTTTATTATGTGACTTGCCACCCAACCATAGAAGTGAGATCTTGTTCAATAGACAATTGTATCTCCTTCACCCACCAAGCCACACTTTTAGTCCTAGTACCGTCTATCTACATACTTAGAATATGTACAGACTAACTAGACTGTCACTAACTAACTTGGAGTCATAGACTCTTGGTCTATCAGTTCCCTCATAAGTAACTTAATTACCATATGAGTAACTTAGGCATAGACCCTTGGTCTATCAGTTCCCTCATGAGTAACTTAATTACCACAAGAGTAACTTAATTCCAACACCTATACTTCAATGACAAGCTTATATTCAATGATAGTGTGAGGATATTCCAGAATGTTCATATTAAAGTGTGAGGTACTTTGAAATGTCTTGAATAGGGATTTATTGAGCACAATAGGCAAGTGTATTGGTGCATGCTTATGAAAATTCTTGGATAGTTTTTGTCTTGACCTGATGACGATTGTAGGTATGAAATTACTTACCCCAGGCTTGTCAAGGAAGAGAGTAAATAACAACTTGGGGTTGGAACAGGTGACGTGTTTGTTACCGAGTGGGACTCGCTTCTTGATGGAGTGCAAGCAGTGATCTCCACCTTGGGAATGATTGGACCCAATGATCAGATGGAGAGGATCAACGCTGATGCCAATATCATAGCCGTAAATGCTGCAAAGAAGGCTGGTGAGTAATTGCAAAAGTTGGTTTCATAAAAACAAAAAAATCTACCATTTCATGAACTCTATTTGACTTCTTGGTGACATTACACAATACTGTATCTCATTGTCTAAGAATGTCATCTAGTGAGTACTTGCAAGGGTTAGTTCTATTTAAAAATTTGTTGCCATTTCATCAAGCTCTTCTGTGTTTGACTTCAATGTTCAATTCTTGGTGACATTACACAATACTGTATCTAATTGTCTGAGAATGTCGTCTAGTGAGTACTTGCAAGGGTTAGTTCCATTTAAAAATTTGTTGCCATTTCATCAAGCTCTTCTGTGTTTGACTTCAAGGTTCAATTCTTGGTGACATTACACAATACTGTATCTAATTGTCTAAGAATGTCGTCTAGTGAGTACTTGCAAGGGTTAGTTCCATTTAAAATTTTGTTGCCATTTCATCAAGCTCTTCTGTGTTTAACTTCAATGTTCAATTCTTGGTGGCATTACACAATACTGTTAGCCTCTGTTCGGAATGTGATGTTCTTCCAGGTGTTCCAAAGTTCATCTACATCTCGGTACACGACTACAACTTGCCAGAGTTCGCTTTGAACAACGGCTACTTTGCAGGAAAGCGAAAAGCAGAAGCTGAGATTCTGTCAGCTTTCCCCAACACCGGTGTGTTGCATTAGTCCCCTTCCTTTGTCCACCTTTCTGCAATTTTTTGCACGACCTTGTTTTAAGTGACTTCATTTTCATCAAGTGTCCACCAATTTTTTGAAAATCGTAATACAGTTGTGCTGCAACTTTCTTTTCATATGATAGAAACACCCAATTCCATCTCTGTTCTAAAACCATCTCATAAAGTGCTTTCAAACCGTCTCCAAACTTAATTGTCATTAGAGTTATCCGTAAAGTCCCTCAAAAGTGGGTAAGTGGACCATAGTTAATAGTGACAGTAATCTTCAAAAAAGAACGTGTGTCGGGCACTAAAACAAAAACTGTGGATGCAAACTTTGGAAGCACCGAAATCGGTGCTAAAAAACTTCTCACCCAAGTTTCTATTATTCACCTTCACACATGAAGAAGGTGATTGCTAGCCCCTTTTCTGGCAATAGATTCTCGCTATATATACCTAGACCGTCCCCACTCACCAATTCTTTTGATTTCCTAGAACTTCTCTCAATAGTTTTCGTTTCTCCAAATTTTAGTAAAACTAAGGTCCACTCAACACTTTAGTTTACGTTACGGATAACTCTATTGATTGAGTTTGAGATTGATTTTCTAGACAACTTCCACTTCAAAAATTCATAGCAATCCACAAACTCTATTTGTTTTTCTTGGAAAATCACCATTTTCAATTGCCAATTCTACAAAAATATTCTACCTTGGAAAGAGTGTCCCTAACTATGTTGAATTGCTTATTTTGATGGTCTTGGCTCCAATGTAGGTTGTGAATGCTATAATTGATCTGTGTGTGCAGGAACTATTCTACGGCCGGGGTTCATTTACGGGAAGAGAAGGTTCAATGGAATTGACATTCCATTAGACATTCTCGGAGAGCCATTGGAAAAGGCTCTGGCAGCCGCAGCGTCCTTTACCGGGCCATTGCAGAAATTGCCTGCATCCGACCTGGTGCTCGCTCCTCCAGTGAATGTGGACGACGTGGCATTAGCAGCTGTAAGGGCCTTGCAAGATGACTTTTATTTTGGCATTTTTACTATAGAGCAGATTAAGGAGATGGCTAAAGCTTGACAAACAAGTAGTTATTTCCCCCTTTCAGAAAAAAATCAATCTTAGAATAGTAAAGTAGTAGAATAGAGAGCACAGAGGTTGAAGAAATTGCTTTTGTGTGTGAACATTCATGATTTGTGTTGAGCATTCTCTCCTGAAATGGTGAAGATGACAACAATTTTCCATTCGTTTGGTGGGTGTCACAGTCGGTGTCACTAAGGTAACTATACCTTAAAAGCGTTCACCTTATCAACTGAGCCTATTTACACACATAAAACAGAAAATATTTTCAGTGGGTCTTATATTTACACACATAAAACAGAAAATATTTTCAGTGGGTCTTATAGCAAGTTCAAGAGGATTCCAACGCACTTTAGCATGCATTATTTGGACACCGTATGAATAAGTTATGAATTTTCAAAGTACTGACTATAGGTTGACCTTGAAGCGACCCTAAACTTTGATGTTTAGCTTGTGCACATTCTCATCAACAGTAGGGTGTCAGAATCTACTTATTGTGGAAGATTGAGCTATGCACGCTTTGAGGAAATGGTCGCTTTTAGATATAAGGTAGACGACCTGTTTCCGATCACCTTAAGCAATTCAGCACACTTCCGGTGGAGTAACAAATAGGCAAATAATTTTGTAGTGTAGGGAAATAGATTTGAAGAAGGTCACATATTTTTGAACAAATTTTGGGGCAATATTGAATTTACTACAAATTTTCAAAGTGAAGATTCTCTCCAACCCGTTCTCGCAACATAGGCTGACCTATTTCCAAGAACTGCAAAACTAGATTTGGAGAACACATGATATCATACTAACTCGGTAACAAGTTTCCATTCTTGGTGCCAATCATTCCATATTAAGAAGAAACATGTTTCCATCACCGTTTACAAATGAATTCGAAAATAATGCAGGCTAGTTCACGGAAATAGGTCGTCCTATATTGCTTGATTGGGGGCCTGATCGGAAACAGGTCGTCTACCTTAGTTAAGGTATAGACACCCATAACCGATAACGCACCCATCACAGATAAGTAGATTTCCTGGGTGCTGCGCATTGGAAAACTAGAAGCCGGTATTTATATCTAGGATATTCAGGATGCGTCCTCCAATAGAACGCGTTTGTGACTGTTACGGAATTAAATAGTCTTATGTTTGTTCACTACTCTTGTTGTTGTCGGTCATGGGTGAAGCTATATGTTGATTATGGGCTGTGACCAACTTTCGAACAATAAAATTTGTAGTAATTCTAATTTTACTTAATTAATTTTGAAAAAAAGCTCATTCTCCATGAACCTTATTTTCCTACGCACAAAAAATAACTCCTTCTTGATAACCCAAGATATGCTAAGCTGAAATGCTTAAGTTATCGGTTATAGGTATCTGTACCTTACCTTGCAAGGGCTGCCGTCTTCAAGAATGCTGAATCTTGAAACTGAATGAACTAGATTTTTTGGTAGAGTGGAAAAGCAAAATTGATGCAGACATTGTACAGGTGCTCTTTAGTGTGAAAATATCGGTTGAAAGCAATGGGCGTAACTTAAAGATGGTGCAATTTGCTTGTGTCATCATTCATCAAATAGACTACCGTACCCACATAGCAGCCTCGTACACTCCGCGAAAAATAATTAATTAAACAGTAAAAGAGAAAGAAAGAAAGAAAAAGTGCATACCGTAGCTTCCTAGCAGCTTGAACAGCTTTCTGCCTAATAATTAATTGAAGTGGAAAAAATAGTTAGGCAACAAGAAAAATAATATATTATAATTAGGCAGTACCATGTATATATAACCAATGGCCTTTTAATTTATTTTTTTAAAAAGAAGGAAAAACTAGATCAGAAATTTAGTCACCCTTTTAATTATTTATTTTTTATGAAAGCTACAATAGTCTATTTTGAACCTAATTGTAATTTTCATATTATTAAATAAACAAGTTATTTTTTTTACACATCAGACCTAAATTTCATGTTTCTAAGATTGAACAAGAGTCTCTCAAATGGTGGGAATTTGGAAATAAGTCTATTATGCTTAGCTACCAGGGTCGGCATTTCATGTTGAATAATTTTTTTGGTCAAAACAAATGTAAATTTATGTGAATATTCTTCAAGATTTTTTTTTTCACTATGTAAAATAGATTTTTTTTGTGAATATTCTTAAGATTTTCCTAAGAATTTGGGCTTCTCTTCTTATAATTATCTTTTATCGATCCTGATGGCTGGATATAGTAGTGACTCAATTGACGTATGGGAGATTAGGTCTCAGTACCATTTCATATTTGTTGCATTAACAGAATTGATGTAGAAGCATCATTCCTTTAATTGAAGTTTTTCGTGTAGAGAAGGGATTGTAAAATAAAAAATCCAAACTAAGGTAACTCAAAAATGTTAATTATGAAAAAGACTTGCTAGCACTAGTTAATAAATTCAATCATAGTCACTTAAATTTGTTAACTAAACCCAATTTTTTTAAGTTACACTAAATCATTCTACTTTGACACAATGAAAAGATATCTCTAATTGTTTTTAGATTCATCATTAACAGTCACAAATGTTAAGGTGGAAATGCCCTAACTTATAACAACCCACTCTTCCATTCTAGTCACGCAATTAAATGCTTTCAATAATTCCTACTCACAAAACCTAAAACCACCCACTTGTGATTCAATCGGGGCTTCATATAATCAACAAAATTGAGACTTTTAGGATGCAATACGTGATACTTTTGTGTTAAGAGAAAACAACCACAGATCTATATGCCTCAAGTAGGATAAACTATCTTTTCACTTTCAAAGTTAATATGTATTAAAAAAATTATAATATTTTCATGAATTTTATTTGTCTATCACCCAAAAATAGTCCTATATCAATTTTTAAATTTTCTCTAAGCTCAAACTACTTCTTCTTTTAGATTTTTTTTTTTTTTTGGAAATGATCAATGTAGTAGAGTTATCTGTAAAGTCGAAGCTAGGTAGCCTGTCTTTTGACCAAAGTTTCTTTTTTATAAATAACTTTCATTGTCTATTGATATTCGTCGAACCAAAACTCGTTTTTACTGCTTTTCAAGCTAAAAATCCAGTTCTACCTTGTCTTTCCTATAGTGGAATTTTTTTTCCTCGACTTTACGGATAACTCTATTTCAATTGAAAAAAAGAACCATCACAAACACATTCACGGCTTTGACTAGCATACAAGTATACAAGCATATCCTGTACCATTTGTGCCAAAGGAAGAAAAAGCAACAAATTGGTAGCTTAGATTCTCACCCTTTTGTAGTTTTTCAGGAGCCTCAATAAAAAGGACTTGGGTGATGTAACTCTACCCTCACCGACCACGTCAGCATCCACCTGATTGGCTGCTCGGGCGCCCCGTCATCTTCCTCCCGGCAATCCAAAACGCCGGCTCCCCTGACTCTCGCTCTGTTTTCCCCCCGGAACAATTTCTCCAACGAATTCCGCTTCACGAATTCCTCACATTCCTTCCTTCCTTCTCGGGATCCGTCCAAAGGTGCCGAGTTCGTGGTTTTTTTTCTGAGCTTTTTTGGTGTTTTTTCGAGAACAAACGGCAACAGGAATGGTTATTAGGTTGTAGTTGTTGCTGTGTTGGTGATATGGCAACAATGGCGCATTTCGCAAGCTCTTCTTCTGTGCAATCTAACATGGTCGCCAGAAGCAGCTCCGGATTTGTATCGCCGTGCGCTTCTTCGTCGGTTCAGGTGCTCTCGTTCCGTGCCAATGCTGCTGTTATCCAGCCTTTTAGGGTTCCGTGTCGCTCCCGACGCCACGAGCCTGCTGCAACCTCCGTGACTTCTTTCGTCCGTGCCGTTTTGGCGAATGATGCTCTGGTTGCACGCGACGACACTGATGAGGTGCGTAAACCCTAGTCTCTGAATCTGCTTTTGGCTTTACACACAAAAATTTAAAGCATTTGTAAGCGTTCGTAAGCACTTGTAAGAATACGATGAAAAATTAAACCTGTTCTTTGTTGAATCTGCTCTTGGCTTTACACACAGGAATTCGTACGAATTCGAAGGATATGCGGACAAATTAAGCCTGTTCTTTGTTGAATCTGCTTTTGGCTTTACACAAAAAAAATTTAAAGCATTTGTAAGCGTTTCTAAGCACTTGTAAGAACACGATGACAAATTCAACCTGTTCTTTGTTGAATCTGCTCTTGGCTTTACACACAGGAATTCGTAAGAATCTGAAGAATATGCGGGCAAATTAAGCCTGTTCTTTGTTGAATCTGCTTATGGATTTACACACAAGAATTTGCTGAGAAAGTAAACCTGTTCCTTGCTGAATGTGCTTATGGATTTACACACAAGAATTCGTTAAAATTGGAAGCATTTGTAAGAATATGCGGAAAAATAAAATCTGTTCCCTGTTGAATTTGCTTATGGCTTTACAGTCAAGAATTTGTTGAGAAAGTAAGCCTGTTCGGACGCAGAATGGAATCAGGAATAGTGTGTCGGTGATTTTGCTAGCTGGTGGCAAGGGCACTCGCATGGGCGTAAGCTTCCTTTAGACACTCTTTTGTTAATTGCATTCGTTATCCATGTATTGTGTTGTATTTCATAAGCTGGGAAAAAAACATTGAATCACTGGGGTTTAACTGTCTATGGTATGGTGTTCATATGCATTTTGCAGGCCAATATGCCTAAACAGTATCTACCTCTTCTTGGTCGGCCAATTGCACTTCATAGGTATTATTTCTGTTCTTGGCTTTCGATGAGAGAGGATCGTTACTAAATTGTCACATAGCTACTGTAGCGTTTCTTTTTTTATTTGAGGCTCGCTTTAATTTGTATTTATTTAATTTTGTGCATATTTTTGGCCATGGGAAAGCATTGTTCCATCCATTGTTGGTATCAGAGTGTTGGTTACGAGTGGATCTATATGTCATTTGCCAAGTTCTTATCTTGAGGCGTTTGTTACTGCAGCTTTCAGACGTTTGCTCGTATGGTGGAAGTTCTGGAGATAGTGGTGGTGTGCGATCCTTCGTACAGGGATGTTTTTGAAGGTGTGTTGCATGACCGGAATTGGAGTTTTATGGTGTGTGTCTTTTTCTTGTTGTTACTGTGCATTAATTAGGTCATGTATGTGCTGTGGGTATTTCCCAGGGTTGATGTCATTGCATGCATTTTAGCCGTGCATTTTCTGACCTTACTAGTTCCGCTGCAGAAGCTGCAAAGGATATTGCCGTACCTGTGAAGTTTGCCATCCCAGGGAAGGAAAGACAGGACTCTGTACGAAGTGGTTTAAATGTACGAACTCTCCCAATCATGTTGATTTTTAGACAGTGGAGCCCTTGATTGTTTGAGGATACCTTTCCTTGAAAGAAATCATTTGTCTTCTATTTTCCCAGTCTGCAGCAGGAGGTCCGAAACCAACATGAGAAGCTCTGCACGTGTATCTTCTAAAAAATGGGTTCTTCTCATCTTTTGTGCAGGAGATTGAGACTTCTGCAAAGCTTGTGTGTGTTCACGACTCAGCTCGGCCTCTTGTACTGGCTGAAGACATCCGCAAGGTCTTCACTGCACTTTATTTACAATGTCTTTCAAGCATCTTCTCCTGATGCCATTTTCTTCATTAGTATATACAGAGATTCTGCAGCACTTAGAGCTGGTTTACATGATCGTGTGCCCAAGCAGATGAGTAGCAAATATTTTCTTAAAACAGCTCTATATCAGGCTGGAGGGTGCGAGAGGGGGCCTGCCAGTCTGCCACGGCTGCGGGCAGCTTGTTTGTAGGAGGAGCCCATGGAAACAGGCTCTTAATATTGATTCCAACGTATTAATGGACATTCACAAGTTAGATTTACGCTGAAAATCTTGGCTGCAGGTTCTGAAAGATGCTGCAATTCATGGTGCCGCAGTTCTTGGAGTTCATGTTAAGGCCACCATCAAAGAGGTCATTTCATTTTTCTTCTCTTTCAAATTAATTTTTTTGTTTACATGGAGGATTGTCCTTCGTCGCCGAATCTGACCCTGCCATCTTGGATGTCACTCTTTAACAGGCAGCACTGGATGGTTTCGTAACGAAAACTCTCGACAGAAAATATTTGTGGGAGATGCAGACTCCTCAGGTACTGTTTGTAGTATTTATACGGCTTACCTCTGTCAATTAAGAGACATTCATAACGACACCTTCATCCAAAGTTACAGTCCGAATTTGCATTCCTACTTGTGCACAACAGTGAACTTACAATGTTTTGAACGTGGATGCCAGGTAATTGAACCAGAGCTACTGAGAAAAGGCTTCGAGCTAGTAGAAAGGTACGAACAACGTGAGAAAGTCCTTGAGAGAACTGAGGAAGGATCACATTTTCATCATTATTTAGTTTGGTTTGCAACGCTAGTGTATGGGCCTGATTCTTTGGTTGTCCGCCTGCAGGGAACGTCTGGAGGTCACCGATGATGTGTCTATAGTGGAGCACTTGAAGCACCTTGTTTTCATCACGGAAGGCTCTTACACAAATCTCAAGGTGTGTTTACCAATCTTTCTTTTATAATGTATCTGACCAAGCCACACTAGCTTTGATCTGGGACTCCCGGTAGCACCTGCACTGTCGTGAACTAAAGGAATCATGGGACTGTAAGGCTCGTCACCACTTGTTCAATGACTTTAGGTTGCTGTAGTTTGTGGTTTAAGAACCGCATACTTAGGTGATCTTATGGTGATGGCATATTAATCGACTTTAATTTGGCTTTTAAGCAGGTGACCACCCCTGATGACCTACTAGTTGCTGAAAGGATACTGTTGCTGAAAAACCCGCCGCAAGGTGCCGTGGCATATTAATCTGATTTTGAAGCTGGAAAAACATCATGGTTGTGGAGGTTATCGAGCAATTTTCAGGCACTAGACGTGAGGTAGTCGGGTCTCTCGGTGATTCAATGGTGGCTTGAGCATTCATTATTTATGAGCTTTAATCTGTCAAGCAGGATCTGTTCGTTCACTGCATATATATTAGTTATTATGTTTAGTCAAACCTGGCCAGGGCATATATTTTTCATCTCCGTAATCATCAATTCTTGTATCCATACTCCTGTCAGTTGGCTTAACCCCTAAACGTACGGGTCCTCATAAATAGATATTAGCATGACTCAGATGTACAATAGGTGTACATGAGAGGACCATTGCATGCATGAAATCTACCCAAATAAATTTGACATACTTGCATTTGGAGGCCTCTCCGATATTATCAACATCTCCCCATCACAAGAGATTTACTCTAATTGGTAGAGAATTTAATAGGCTTGCAAAAAGTGAATTGGATGAAAGTCATCCAAGATTGTATGAGGAAGTTACAAGGCTTTGAATCCATTCGTGATCTAGTTTTTGGACGTTGGGACATTTAGGGGTTAAGGGCTAGCATGCCATTATGGTAGGAACACCTATACTCGAGCGCCCCCCTAAAAGCAATCCCTATAAATGCATGCATTCACAAGCAATGCCTCACCTAGTACTGTGCACATAAGATTCTATTTCTAAAACAAATCCAACACAAGGCACTCATTGATTGGCACAAGCCACCAAAAGGTGAGTTGTCCTTGTGCACACTTTTAGGAGGGGTCTATGCACATAAATAGGTGTCTAGACATACAAAACTTTGAAAATTCATAATATATTCATATAGAATGAGAAAATTTTAATTTCACTTGGGTTCACCTTTTTTTTAGATTGCTAATACGGTATAAAAAAACGAGCATCTAAATCCCATTGGAAATAGGCAAAATTCCTTAAATGCACGAAAATAGGTGTTCCTACCATACATTATTAAGCCCTAGACTTTTTATCCCTTCTAAAGTTTCCAAGATTCTCACTGACAATCTTGGATGCTCTTGGATCATGCTCTTTTCTTCACATCTAAACCCCTAAATGAAATGACACAAGGGTCATTCCTTCAAAAGTGTTTCAACACGATTAAAATTTGAAACTTTATACAATGCGAAGTCCCCCTCCGTACATACAAAGTTCTTCTTTGGTGCAATTCATTTATTTCTTGTTATAAGAGAAATATATATAAAAATGACAAATAAAAATGTAAATAAGCATACAAAAAATAAAAAATAAACATGATGCAAACTATAAATATGAACGTAAATTAATAAACATGTCTGTATTTGTATATTTGTGTATGTCCATATATTTGATTTACATGTACAGTGGGGTAACACCAAGATTGGCACCTTGTGCAATTCCAGAGATAGTGCCCACACTGCTGCCAATTTTGACACCCTCCCGAGCGCTGGAAAATTGTTATTTACACATGAAATTGTAGACACAAAATCATTGTTATGTTGACAACATGTGTACCAAATTTCAAAACTAGAAGATTGATAAAAAAAAAGAAGATATTCAAGATTTACTAACAAGGGGTAGTTGTAAGAAATGTTTCACAACTGCCAACTTTGATACCCTCCCAAGGATTGAAGAATTTTTTCACACGAAATTATTGGAGTAGGAATATCTTTATGTTGTTTACACATGTGAAAAAACTCAAGTCCAAAAGACCCACAAAAAGAATGATATTCCAAATCTACCAACAGATGTAGTTGCATGTGAGAAACAAAGGGGAGAATTGTTTCACAACTTCCAACTTTGACAGCCTCCCAAGGGTTGAGAATATGTTATTTCAATATGAAAATTTTGTCACATGATCTTTATGATGTTGATCACATGTATGAAAATTTTCAAGACAAAAAGATACACACAAAAGTAGTTATTTAGAGTTGGAAGTTATGAAACGATTCTCCCCTTTGTTTCTCACAACTACATCTATTGGTAGATTTGGAATATCATTTTTTTTGTGGGTCTTTTAGATTTGAATTTTTTCACATGTGTAAACAACATAAAGATATTCCTACTCCAAAAATTTCATAGGAAATTTTTTTTCTTCAATCCTTGGGTGGTTGTCAAAGTTGGCAATTGTGAAACATCTCTTACAGCTACCCCTTGTTAGTAAATCTTGAATATCTTTTTTTGTATCAATCTTCTGGTTTTGAATTTTGGTACACATGTTGTCAACATAACAATGATTTTGTGTCTACAATTTCATGTATAAATAACAATTTTCCAGCGCTCGGGAGGGTGTCAAGGTTGGCAGCAGTGTGGGCACTATCCCTGGAATTGCACAAGGTGCCAATTTCAGTGTCACTCCACTGTACAGTCAGGTAGGAATTGCTTACGAATTTTGGTTGACAGGCAGTGTGTTGAAAAAACTGCCAAACTTGGGAATGCAAGAACTTGCTCAAAAATGAATGGATTTTGGAAAATTCAAATTGCATTGGAATCACACTAAAGTCTACTTTATCACCAATACAAATACACATATGTAATTCAAAATCATACAATTGTTATGATGTTTTCTGTATGCTACCTACCATTTAGTGCTGCTACCATTTGTGAAAATTACAACTTGTATTTAATGGTACATATTAGAAATGAACCTTCACAATTGCTTAAGAGATACTCGATTCCACACCGCTTGAACTACTTGTACGGTTTCTTACTTAAATGCAAAAAATCTTTGACTATCTCTCAAAGGTTCACTACATCACAAACTTGGCAAGTCATGTTTTTGCAATGTTTTACGTATGTTGTTGAGATGAACAGGGGTGATTATGTTTGACGTATGTTTATTGTACAAAAAAACGCACGATCAACATATTACAAACATGAAAAAACACATCATGATAATATTTACATGTTTGTAATATGTCCTCCATACATTTCTTCTACAATAAACATATGTAATCATATGCCAAACGTAATCACCCCTGTTCATCTCAACAACATACGTAAAACATTGCAAAAACATTACTTCCTCAGTTTGTGATGTATAAAATGATAGATAGTGTATAAAAGAAATCTAAATTTTTGTATGACTTGAGATTATTCTTTTTTCACTTATCATGAAGTTGAAGCACACTTCATTGCGCTTCCAATGCAATTTGCGGTTTCAAAATCGGTTCATTTTTGAGCATGCTAGAGCTTCCTAAAGATTGTTGAACTTTCTAGTGAAAAGTGATTGAAAAATCCGTAAGCAATTCCTATAAAGGAAAAAATGAAATGATACAAATCATCCCACAAGTATGACCTCAAGCATCTCAGAAACAACTTCAAACACTCATTTCATTTTTTCTTGCTAAAACGGACACTGTAACTGAAGCAAACGGTGAGAGCACTCAATGGTAGATAGTGTATGCATTATTTTTGACTTGTTGTATAATTTTCACTAATTCATGTGTAAATTTGTAATGGTGTTGTAGTACACGCCGATGAGATTCCGACGCACTTCGTGGTTTCCAAATCGGATCATTTTTGAGTACACACGGAGTGTTCAAAGTTTCCAAAAAAAATTCCCTGCAGTGGGAATTCGTAAGCAATCCCTACCTGACTGTACAGTACAGTGGGGTGACACCGAAATTGGCACCTTGTGCAATCCCAGGGATAGTGCCCACACTGCTGCCAACTTTGACATCTTCCCAAGGGCTGGAAAATTGTTATTTTCACATGAAATTTTAGAAAGAAAATCATTATTATGTTGAAAACATGTGTACCAAATTTCAAAGCGAGAAGATTGATATAAAAAAAGATATTCAAGATTTACTAACAAGGGGTAGCTGTAAGAGATGTTTCACAATTGCCAACTTTGACACCCACCCAAGGATTGAAGAATTTTTTTTTCCTATGGAATTTTTGGAGTAGGAATATCTTTATGTTTTTTACACATGTGAAAAAATTGAAGTCCAAAAGACCCACAAAAAGAATGATATTCCAAATCTACCAACAGGTGTAGTTGTGAGAAACAAAGACGAAAATCATCTCACAACTTTGACTACCTCCCTAGAGTTGAGTATTTGTTATTTCAACGTGAAAGTTTTTGCACGTGTTATCAACTAAAAAGTGATTTTGTGCCAAAAATTCCATTATAAAATAACAAATTCCCAACCCCAGAGAGGCAGTCAAAGTTGTGAGACAATTTTCCTTTTTGATTCTCGCAACTACACTTGTTGGTAGATTTGGAATATCATTCTTTTTGTGGGTCTTTTGGACTTCAATTTTTTCACATGTGTAAAAAACATAAAGATATTCCTCCTCCCAAAATTCCATACGAAAAAAAATTTCTTCAATCCTTGGGTGGGTGTCAAAGTTGGCAATTGTGAAACATCTCTTACAGCTACCCCTTGTTAGTAAATCTTGAATATCTTTTTTTGTATCAATCTTCTGGTTTTGAAATTTGGTACACATGTTGTCAACATAACAATGATTTTGTGTCTACAATTTCATGTATAAATAACAATTTTCCAGCGCTCGGGAGGGTGTCAAAGTTGGCAGCAGTGTGGGCACTATCCCTGGAATTGCACAAGGTGCCAATTTCGGTGTCACCCCATTGTACAATAGGGTGACATTCAAATTGGCCGTTTAGTAGTTCCAGGGATAGTGTCCTACACTGCTGCCAACTTTGACACCCTCCCCAAAGCTGAGAAATTGTTATTTTACCATGAAAATTTGGGAACATCATCATCATTATGTTGAAAACATGCACACCAAATTTCAAGTCCAGGAGACTTATACAAAAAAACTTATGCAAGATCTACCAACATGGGATAGCAGCTAGTGTCACAGCTGCCAACTTTGACACCCTCCCAAGAATTGAGGAAATTTTTTTTGCCCATGAAATTTTTGGAGCAAAAACATTTTTATGTTGTTTGCATGTGTGGAAAATTTCAAGTGCAAAAGACCCATACAAAAAATAATATTCCAAATCTACCAACATGTGTAGTTTTGAGAAACAAAGGGGTGAACCATTTTACTACTTCCAACTTTGACGCCCTCCTTAGGACTGCGTTTTTGTTGATACATAATGAAATTTTTGGCACAAGATCATCTCTACGCTGGTAACATGTGGGATAAATTTCAAAGCCAAAAGACATACATAAAAAAAGTTATTCCATATCTATCAACATGTTTCTCAAAACTACACATGTTGGTAGATTTGGAATATTATTTTTTGTATGGGTCTTTTGGACTTGAAATTTTCCACACATGCAAATAACATAAAAATGTTTTTGCTCCAAAAATTTCATGGGCAAAAAAAATTTCCTCAATTCTTGGGAGGGTGTCAAAGTTGGCAGCTGTGACACTAGCTGCTATCCCATGTTGGTAGATCTTGCATAAGTTTTTTTGTATAAGTCTCCTGGACTTGAAATTTGGTGTGCATGTTTTCAACATAACGATGATGCTGTCCCCAAATTTTCATGGTAAAATAACAATTTCTCAGCTTTGGGGAGGGTGTCAAAGTTGGCAGCAGTGTAGGACACTATCCCTGGAACTACTAAACGGCTAATTTGAATATCACCCTATTGTACATATAGATCATGTATATATTGGATTAAGTAACTCTAATTTCCTATTTAGATCACTAAATGGGATTTCATGTTCTAAAGAGTACTTATTAGGTGATGGCTTTTCTGATAACAACCAAGTGTAAAACACATTCATTGAAATCAGCAAAGCACACAAAAACTATTAGTGCGCTTCTTGCAAATAACACAAAGTCTACACAAATGACATTCATTGAACAATGAATTTGTGGAACATCATTCACTAAAAGAGAGATCCATAACTTTTGACCCTCCCAATTTATAGTCAACATCTTGCACATTGACATAATGGATTGAAAATGTGTGAAACTCTCTTTGCTCCGTCCTTTTGCTTTTGATATTGTTTTGTGGATTCACATATTGACAATTGTAGTGTCAATTAGGAAACGGAACAAATGGTGCCACCATTTGTGATAATAAATGTACCGTAAACTAAAACATCATTTAAAGGTGAAGGCAAATCCATTAGAAAACTGAATATGTGAAAGCAAACTCCCGCCAAATGAAAATCAAGCTCTCAAATCTAAACAGTTTGAATCTTTAAACCTCTCGGGCGTCAATATTTGGATGACAATATGGTGATTTAATTTAAGCCTGTGTTATATTAACCCCTAAACGTTGCACAGTCCAGAAATTGGATCACGAATGAATTCAAAGCCTTCTCACGTTCTCATCAATGCTTGGATGAAACTCATCCAATTTTTTGGAGATTCTTCACCAAGTTGTTATCCTATCTAATGGCTGGATTTAGTCATACTAGAGTACATATTTTTCTAAAATTACAAATTTAGAAGTATGTCAAGTTGTTGACTAAGCCAAAATTGCATTGACTCTAGTTCAAAGTGGAATCGTGAAAAATGAGGTCATAAATTTAAGAAACACAAAAATTTCAAAGTATCACCACGTTTAAGAATGTCTCATTTCAAACTCATTCCAACAAATTTTACTCAAAAAATATTGAAATTTAGTTTGTAATCGAATTTAGAAGGAATTTTTAATTTTAACTTTCAAATTTTATAATTAAATATTGGTGATTGTGTTAGTGAATCAAACCGTACGGATGGAATCTAAAATTCAAGATCTAGAACTTTCATTTGTACATCAATTCCAAAATATTCTTCTAAATGGTAGTTTATGATGTTTTTTCTCAAATTGTTAATTCCTGGGACACCCTGGTACATTTAGGGGTTAAGGGCAGCGCACCAAAAACCGTGCAGGCCCAAAAACCGCACCCTATGTTTCAGGCGCCAGTGCGTACATTTCAGGAAATTTTCATGTACCCCTATCAAACATTTTAGACTGTGCGGTTTAGGGCACTCCTAGGTCTCCAACTTCAAAAGTTCATAAATAAATCGATAAAAGCCAGAAAAATTGATTCAAATTGAACCAGCCTCCCACGAGCTTTGCACATTTTTCTGAATTTTTCATTTTTCTGAATTCTGGTGATAACTTGCTGAACCTGAAATTTGGAAGGAAATTGGTACACCTACCTTAATAGTTATAGAGACTGAGTTTTATTGGATGCTCTTGGCAGAAGTATAGTTATGAGATTTTGGAGTACTATTTATGAGGGTTTAATTAGTGGGCGCCCATATCATTCTTGAGTGATGATACTTAATGACTCATAGACAACCGTTTCAATTCAGTTGCCCTTGGAATCATCTTAAATTCTGTACATCATTATTTTACTTCCTTGAAGTTAGGCGGGGTGGAGAGTGACCATCATGCATTTGAATTGAAGCTATTATTAGGGCCTGGCTAGCCATGCCCATCAGTGAACTTCATACATTAAAATATCTCTTGGTTCTTATGTTCGTTTAAATATCATTTGTATGGTATGGGTTTTCAAAATAAGATATTGTGATTTTTCAAAATAACAAAAATGGTTTATGTCAAGTTTCATTCTTGGTTCAAAAAGTGAGATTATGAGTGAGATCTTAAAAATGATTTTCCAAAATCATTAGAATCAATAATACCATCTCATAGTGCATATTATTCCAAACTCATTACAACAAGTTTTAATTAATATTTGTTAACTTGGGATTTTAAAATGAATTTCAAAAGATGTTTTTTGAAAATTTGATTAAAAGCTATTAATTAAAAATATGATAAATCCAACGGTACAAAAGTGATCTATATATTGAGGTTTACAATTTTTCTTTGTGAATCAACTTCATTTTTTGGATTTCATATGTCCTCTAAATAAGGAAATTTAAAACTTTTAAAGTTAAAATTGTGAATAAAGTTTGGTGATCATTTCTTGGTACTTTGTGAGCCATCAATATACCCATTATTCAATGAAAGCAAATCCAAGCAAGTGAACTGCAATAGTGATTTTATTGTACGGAAGAATTGATTATCTTGACGAGGTTGAATGGTGAGGGCGAATCCATAAAAAAACTAAATGCATGAAAGCTCCCGCCAAACTAAAGTCCGTCATGTAGGCATATTTAACCCCTAAATGACTGATCAATCATTTTTTGGTCGCAACCCAAACAACATTGACTGCATTGCCTGCCCATGGGCGGGAAATGACATTTTTTGAGTTTTGATTTTTTGTCAAAATTGGGATAAGAGATCATATTTAGTGTTGTTTGATACATTTCATTCGCGATATTGAGGCTCACTAAGGATTGTTTCAAAGACAAACACCTCAACATTATCCTAGTGTTATAGAACTCTCTATTTTGGGAAAGAAATGATGTTTTCTCATTTGAATTTTTTTCTTTTCTAATTTCATAATAGGAGGTTTAGTTTTAACCAATTGTACCAAATTTAAAATTCTAAAAATAAAAATCATAATTTTGGTTTATATTAAATGATAAATGCTTTTAAATTCATTAAATGAGTGTCTAAAACAATTTTTGAAAGTTTGACCGTACAGATAATTACTCAACATCATGCTTCTCATTTGCTACAAAAGTAACATTTTATAACACGTTTAGGTTTTGCCCTACCCTCTATCATTTAGGGGTTAATAGTTGAGAATTTTATTGAATGCTCAGTGTAATTACGAGATCTTGGAGTACTAATTTTGTTCATTCATCTGGCAATGAGAATTAATGAGGGTTTCCTTGTTTGATTCTTACTAAATCCCCCCATACAATACCAAACGTTCTCTCTCAACATAGTTCCAAGACAAGTTGTATTTGTAAAATTTAATCCAAGCAATAGGGGTTTGGAACCCTCAATGTTATAAAATGTTATGTGGGATTTTCCATGGTGTAGGGGTTTCAAACTATTTCACTTGGAAAAAAATCAAACCAATCAATGGAATACAACATCCTATGTGTATCTAGAAAATAAACATATAAAGTAAAATCAGTGCCGTAAATTCCACAGCCAAAGGCATGCTGGCACATCAGCACTTCTGTGGAGAATAGTTGAAAAAAAATTGAAAAGTGATTTTTGACAAATGTCAAATTTATGTGGATATTCTTGAATATTCTTCACCATACAAAATAGAATCATTTTGAAAAATAATTGCCTAAAGATTTGGACTTCTCTTCTTGAAATTATTTTTTGTCGATCTTGACAAGACCAACTATGTTGATCATAACATTCAGTAACATGCATTGTTTGTGCCTTGGCTATTTACAATAGATGTTGTGGAATACTTCACACCCAACAATGCTTCATCAGTACCTAAGTGGACAGGTGGAGGCTCAAGGTGATGAACATAATGCATGAAGGAAAAGGCAGTGGGCATGAAGGCTACGGAATGTTATGATGGTCTCATGATCAAGGCAACTTGGTATATTGATCATTACATGTCGACACAATACAAATCCGACGACTTCTTGTATAGTGGTTTTTTCTCCCAAAATTTATAGGCAGTGAAATGATGAAACTCCTTTTTTGAAATGATGAAGCATCTTACATTCATAATTCGGATGAAACATGTGGAATATGGATGAAATAGGATTTATTCATCCAAATGTGTACATTCATCCAAATGTAGCGATGTTGGCATCATTATTTTCATTAGTCCATTTTTTTGCACGATACATATACTTTGTATCGCAATTTTGTGATAAACTGCTCAAAGAAAAAACACTCTATATGTCATACAAAATGGTATGATCATCATACAACGACACTCCATAATATGACAATATAATTATTGTTTCAAGCAACACACATAACAAATCATTTCTGTGACTAAGGGCCGCTTTACACTATGGACCAAGAGCCATGACCATGGAATTTTAAAATCTGTGATTGGCCCAAAAAGAGCTCTTGGTCCTATTTGGCTTTACACTACCTTGAAAAAAGGAGAATGACCACTAACTTTGAGGTCTCCAAAAACTACTAAAATCTGCCATTTGGATAATGTGCCATGGTCCAACGGGTTTTCCGTTGAGTCGAGGCAAAATGCTTGACTCAACGGAAATCAAGGGAGCCGTAAGGCTGAAAATCAGCCATTGGCTGAATTTTTTTTTTAATATATTTTTTAAATTTATATTAAAAATATCAGCCCAAAGTTGTCCCAGTCCAAATCTACTTTACACTACAAGAGTGACCAAGCCACTCAAAAATCCATTTTTGATTTTTCATGGTCACTGCTCTTGGCCAAGAGCCATGACCATGAAAAATGTTTTAATTTTCTTGGTCATGGCTCTTGGTCCATAGTGTAAAGCGACCCTAATCCATGCTTGCCACCTTGAAGATAGGGCTTCCCAAACAAATCATTATAACGACGGACATGCACATGTACTGAAAAAGTGCATGAAAGTTCTTCTCGTCATTAAATTGAATGACTCTCATGAGTGACAGGGCTTTTCTTCTCTTTTCAAATTTGGGATATCGCCTGTCTGACAGTATATTTTTTCTTTAGGAAGTTCACGTGGCAAAAATCATTTTTTCAACATCTAGCAAACAACTACGTTAACTCCAAAGCATACAGGAAATCAATAAGGGGCGGTTTACACTATGGACCAAGAGCCATGACCAAGAAAATTAAATCATTTTCATGATCATGGCTCTTGGTCAAGAGCCGTGACCATGAAAATTAAATCATTTTCATGATCATGGCTCTTGGTCAAGAGCCGTGACCATGAAAAATCAAAAATGCAATTTTAAATGACTTGGTCACTCTTTGTAGTGTAAAGTGGATTTAGACCGGGACAAGTTTAAGCTCATCATTCTCTCTTTTATCCTCCCCTTTTTCCTCCTCTCTCTTTAAATAATTGAACACTAGCCAATCAATGATTTTTGAGCCCCATGGTCTCCTAGATTATAGTTGAGTCAAGGCATTTGCTTCGACTCAACTATAATCAAGGAGACCATGAAAACATTATCCATTTGGGAAATTTTAGCATTTTTGGGGACCTCAAAGTTAGTGGTCATTCTCCTTTTTTCAAGGTAGTGTAAAGCCAAATGGGACCAAGAGCTCTTTTTGGGCCAATCACAAATTTTAGAATTCCATGGTCATAGCTCTTGGTCCCTAGTGTAAACCGCCCCTAAAGTTGTGCGATCTGAACCCGCAAGCTGATATTATGCAAAGCATCTTTGCCCAAAATTCAAGGTCTTTCATTAGTACTTCTACCATGTGGCATCATTATTTATTTGGTGTAGCAGGCCCTTTTGGATAGAGTTTCAGCTATTAGAGCATTTCCACTAGCACTCTGGATACCGCTCTAGCTATGGAAAAATGAATGAGACTAGGTTGGTGAACAATTTATTTGGCCCGTGAAACTAGATAATCCACTAAAAACTAGGGCCCTCAAAATCACTCTTACTAGTGTATCTCCTCTTCTTAATTGCAGATCATAATTGCACAATCCATGCGTGAGTAGCTCACTTACTATTTTCAAAAGTCTAATTTAGTGATGGTGGTGGAAGAACTACAAGATGAGGTCTAACTTTTTGGATGACCTTCAGAGTGCAATTCAGAAGATGCTCTTGCCGGTCTTATAAACCAGAAATGCAAGACTAGAACACATGCATGTCAACCTGAATGACTAGTAATGCATCAACCTTCTTATTGGCATGATCCCAATCAATTGCAATGGGCCGCGACCGCAATTAACTGCCTCACCATGGATTTCAATATCAAAGACTCCAAAGTTACGTCTGTCCTTGCACTAGTAGGAAATGTGTCGTTTTTCACTTACTATAAATGAAAAATGAATGAAACCGCGCCAAACACATGGGTTGCGTCAATGATGGTGAGTGGTTTTGGTCACAAGAAGACAGAAATCTAGGCACAATATTCCGTCACTGTTCACTGTTTCCACAAAGTGGGGAATGAAAAACAACGATTCTACTACTAGTGTCACACTAAAATTAGACTAGTGTCACACTTCTAGTGTCGCACTAGTAGCAGAACTGTCGTTTTTCATTCCCCACTTTGTGGAAACAATGAACAGTGACGAAATATTGTGCCTAGATTTATGCCATCTTGTGACCAAAACCACTCACCAGCATTGATGTAATCCATGTGCCTAGCGCGGTTCATTCCTTTTTCATTTATAGTAAGTGAAAAACGACACATTTCGTACTAGTGAACGTATACAAGTGTGAAGACTTTCATCATAACATTCAGTATCCTTACAGGCTGCTGCCCTCTCCTGGATGGAATGATGTGGAATATCCCACATCATTTCATCCTCCCAATGAAATGATGTGGAATATTCCACATCAAATCAGTAGCTATGGAGGCACTGGCATTAAACAAGAGCAATCAACCATGGTGAGCAGTAATCAAAAGCACTCACTCAATCACAACTCAACAGTGTTTTGCAATTGTTTATTTGATTGATTCACAACTCAATAGTGTTTTGTTATTGTTTATTTTGATTCCATCACAATTCTACAGTGATTTGTAATTGTATATTTGATTAATTTACAACTCAATATTGTTTTGTAATTGTTTATTTTGATTCCATAACAATTCAATAGTGTTTTGTAATTGTTTATTTGATTCAATAGTTCATTCAATTACAAACCACTCGTCCCTTCATATATGAAGGTGGATGAAACTAAAAGGCACCCTCATAACATTGAGTAGCCTTCAAAGAGGGTGCCTTTTAGTTTCATCCACCTTCATATATGAAGGAACCAGTGGTTTGTAATTGAATGAACTATTGAATCAAATAAACAATTACAAAACACTATTGAATTGTTATGGAATCAAAATAAACAATTACAAAACATTATTGAGTTGTAAATTAATCAAATATACAATTACAAATCACTGTAGAATTGTGATGGAATCAAAATAAACAATAACAAAACACTATTGAGTTGTGAATCAATCAAATAAACAATTGCAAAACACTGTTGAGTTGTGATTGAGTGAGTGCTTTTGATTACTGCTCACCATGGTTGATTGCTCTTGCTTAATGCTAGTGCCTCTATAGCTAGTGATTTGATGTGGAATATTCCACATCATTTCATTGGGAGGATGAAATGATGTGGGATATTCCACATCATTCCATCTAGGTGTTGAAGTAGGATGATTGCGTGGGCTGATGTTGCTCATAGCCATGCGCATTAGGTAGAGTAGATGATGCGAATGAGCTAGACTTGCAACTAGAGAAGTGGTACTAGTTAGAAGTAATGAGAATTGGGTCTCCCAAGTGATATGGGCTGATCCTAGTGTACTAGGAGTGGAGTATGGGCTGATGTCCCATATGGTTTGCCAAGGGGACTCCCTTGGGTGTGCTACTTAAGAGGGGCAGCCCATGAGTAAAGATCATCTCTTTCCTATGCATTCCAAGTGTTTGTGTGAGGCTTTGGCATTCTAATCTAACCTTCAATAGGTTATGGGCCCACTCATGTGTTTTGCGTGAGTCAAAGATTAGATTGCTCATTGTGTGGAGGTCGTGCGTTGGAGCGCTGATTTTGGAGTATTGGAGCGCTGATTTGGAGCTTTGGAGGGCTGAATTCGAGCTTTGGTGGGCTGATTTCGACATTGGGAGGTATTACAATCTTCCTACCTTTGATCTACGTGTTGGAGGGCTGAATTCGCACTTTGGAGCTTTTGGAGCACTTTGGAGCACTTTTGGAGTTTATACACGTCTACAAGGGCTGAATTGGAGCTTTGGAGCTTATTGGTGCTTGTTGGAGTATATTGGAGCTGATTGGAGCTGATTGGAGCTTATTGGAGCTTATTGGCTCAATTTGTGCTCAATTTGTGCACTTGTGTTGTTGCAAGGCACTTTTATGCTTTGAGGCTCTTGGGGTGAGTCTACAATCTGATTTTGGTATTACAATTCTTGCACAAGGGTTTGGAATGTGAGTTATGCCCTTGGAGTGCTCAAAATTAGAGTTTGGGTTAGTGAATGCACAACGGGGCTGATTTGATGAATTTCAATGCAATTAGGACTTGAAGGGGCTGAATTTGCATTGATTGAGAGTCCTTGGAAGGCACAAGGGTGTGCGTAGGGTGCATTACATGTTGTGAAGCACAAGGGTGCTGATTTGAGTGGATTTGAGCCAACGAGTGCGCAATTCTCCTAGTTAGGGTGTTGTGGTATGATCTTGTGCAAATTCACTAAGAACCATCACGATTGAGTGTTGTGTGGTTGATGTGTAGCACAAAGGTGCTGATTTAGTGTTTGGAATTAGTTTGGAGGCATTAGAAGCACATACGTGTGCAATTTGCTTCACAAATCACAAAATTGTCAAGAAATCATAAAAACAATTTTTCTTAGCTTTCTAGGGGCTGAATTTTGTGAGCGTACGTCCTTCAATCAAGGATATGGCTACATTTGAGGGTGAAGGTGCTAAGGTTGTAGACAAGTTCGATGGCGTCAACTTCCACTTGTGGAAATTCAAGATGGAAATGGTCATGGCCGAAAAAGAATTGTGGGAGATAGTTGAGGGTAGTGAGAAACCGCCTTCGTCCGACGCCGAGGCTAGGGTACGAACTGCGTACACTCGGCGAGAGAAAAAGGCCTTTGCGATTTTGGCTCTTAATCTTTCTGATTCCCAGCTTTCTCATATTCGGTCGTGCAAGACTCCCGCCGAGGCATGGGCCAAGCTTTGCAATATTTATGAGGCAAAGAGCTTGGTCAATATCTTGTTTTTGAGGCGCAAGTTTTTCACCATCAAGATGGAAGAAAACGACGACATGTTGGCGCACATCAACAAAGTCAAGGCTCTTGCGGATCAGCTCAACGGCGCAGATGTCAACATTACCGACGGTGATATCGTTATGACGCTCCTCGAGAGTTTGCCGCCGTCGTACGAGTATCTTATCGTTGCTATGGAGAGTAGGCCCATTAGCGAGCTCACTCTTGATTATGTGACATCACGGTTGTTGCATGAACTCTCGCGGCGCAAAGAGAACGAGACTCGTGGCGATAGCGCGGCGCTTATGGCGAAGCAATCCAAGAGCGGTGCGAGTGGGAGCTCTACAGACAAGGTATGCTACTATTGCGGTAAGAAGAGCCACTTGGCAAAAATTTGCTACAAACGCAAGAGAGAGGAAAGTGCCAACAATACAAAGGTCAACGATGCAGGTGATGAGTACGCATTTATGACTAGCGTCTCTTCTTGTAGTGATGACGGGGACGAGTATGCAATGATGGCAAGTGACGTGTCATGCAATGGTAGTGTGATCGATTGGATTGTTGATTCGGGAGCCTCGAGTCACATGGCGCCCATTAGGACTTGTTTCCAATCATATCACGTCATATCTCCAAAGAATGTCATTTTGGGTGATGATACGGTTCTTCAAGCCGTGGGTAAAGGATCCATCGTCGTAGACACCGAGGTGAAGGGTCGTGTGAAGACAATTACCATCCATGATGTCCTCCACGTTCCCAAGTTGAAGGCAAATCTTTTATCGGTGCGACATTTGGTGATGAAGCATTTGCGAGTGGAATTTAGCGACCAAGGGTGTTTTGTGTTGTCTCCAAGTCGTGAGGAGGTGGCCATTATACACGAAGTCAACGGCTTGTACCAAATCAAGTTTTCCAAGATGCACGCGGCGGAATCCGCAACGTTGGTGCAATCGAGTTCAAACGAAGACAAGTTGGCGTTGTGGCATCGTCGTCTCGGGCATTTGAATGTCAAGAGTGTGAAAGCACTGCGTGGAATGGTAAGTGGCATGGATCTTGCACAATCACACGTCGCGCCTAATTCATTCACATGTGAGGGTTGTATTGAAGGCAAGCAACAACGCTCACCGTTTCCAGTTGATGGGGCAACTCGTGCAACCAAGGTTCTTGAGATTGTGCATTCCGACGTGTGTGGTCCAATGAAGACCACGTCTATGGGGGGTTGCAAGTATTTTGTAACGTTCATTGATGATTTTTCGAGGAAGATATGGTTGTATCCGATCAAAGCAAAGAGCGAGTGTTTTGAGAAGTTCAAAGAGTTCAAGACGTTGGTTGAGAAGCAATCCGAGCACAAGATCAAGGTGTTTCGATCGGATAATGGCGGCGAGTTCATGTCCAACCAATTTGGAGAGTTATTGAAGAAAGAAGGCATTGCTAGACAAACCACAACGCCATATACACCACAACAAAACGGAGTTGCAGAGCGTGCAAATCGAACAATTGTGGAAATGGCAAGGAGTATGTTGCATGCACAAAATTTGGGTTTGGACCTTTGGGCGGAAGCGGTGGTGACTGCGGTGTACACACGCAACCGATGCCCGACGAGTGCGGTTCAAAACATGACACCAGAGCAAGCGTGGAGTGGGAGGCCACCCCGCGTGGAGCACATGCGCACATTTGGATGCATCGCATTTGCAAAGGTACCCGATTCTCAAAGAACCAAACTTGAGGCCAAGGCAACAAAATGTGTGTTTCTTGGATATTGTGAAGGTACCAAGGCGTACAGGCTCATGTCGCTCGAGACCAAGAAGATCATTCGAGCTCGTGATGTGACATTTTGCGAGAATTCCAAGGTTGAAGACAATTTGGACGATGGTCCAAGTGGGAGAAGTGGCGATAAACCGGCCATTGTGGACCAATCTTCCAAATCTCCCGTTATTGATGTTGTTGATGAAGACGAAGATGACGAAGATGGAGGTCGTGACGAACATATTGAGGAGCCACCTTTGAAGACAAAGAATGGCGAGAAGAAGGCACAAGCAACGGCGGTTGAAGACAATGCATCCTCGAGCGATCGTCGTTATCCAGAGAGAAATCGTAGACCACTTGGCGAGTGGTGGAAGAATCATATTCTCCCTCAAGGTGAGGAGGAGCATGCAAACGTTGCACTTTTAGATGCTCCATTGACGATTCGTGAAGCGTTGAGTTGTGATGATGCAAACAAGTGGGAGCAAGCCATGCAAGAGGAGTACAATTCGTTGATGGACAATGGCACTTGGGAATTGACTCCGCTCCCCAAGAATCGCCATGCTATCGGTTGTAAGTGGGTATTTCGTGCAAAGAGAGATGCAACGGGTGATGTGGTTCGTTATAAGGCAAGATTGGTGGCAAAGGGCTTTTCACAAATCGAAGGTGTTGATTTTCATGAGACCTTTGCACCGGTGGCGAAATTCACCACTATTCGATGCATTTTGGCCATCGGGGCTGCCATGGATTTGGAAATGCATCAAATGGATGTGAAGACGGCGTTCTTGAACGGCGAGTTGGACGAGGACATCTACATGGTGCAACCCGAAGGATTTGTGCAACGAAGTAATGAGAACCTTGTTTGCAAGTTGAACAAGTCATTGTATGGGTTGAAGCAATCTCCACGCTCATGGTATCAAAAGATTGACACGTTTCTTGTTCATATCGGGTTCACAAGGAGCATCGCTGATCACAGCTTGTATTTCATGCAAAAGGGGCAACATGTGGTCATCGTGATCATATATGTGGATGATTTGATCATCCTTGCAAGTTGTATGAGCTCTTTGAAGGCATTGAAGGCAATGCTTGAGAACGAGTACGAGATGAGTGATCTGGGTGAGTTGCACTTTTGTTTAGGAGTTGAGTTTGTGCGAGATAGAGCAACACGCACCATAACAATGAATCAAAGCAAGTATGTTATGGATGTTCTCAAACGCTTTGGCATGGAGGATTGCAAACCGGTTGGCACTCCATTGGATGTGAATTCCAAACTCGTGAAACTCACCGATGAGGAGTATGCATTAGAGGCTCAATCTATGGTGGATGTGCCATACAAGCAAGCTGTAGGGTCATTAATGTATGCTATGATTGCAACAAGGCCGGACCTTGCGTATCCAATCAGCGTTGTGAGTCAACACATGGCAAGACCGGGTTCAAGTCATTGGGTTGCGGTCAAGAGGATCATGCGGTACTTGAAAGGCACAAGTGATGTGAGGTTGTGTCTTGGAGGTGACAACATTGTGTTGAGTGGGTATTGTGATGCGGATTATGCGGGTGATACCAATGATCGTAGATCGACCACGGGGTACATGTTCAAAGTTGGATCGGGGGCCGTTTCATGGAATAGCAAGCGCCAACAAACCACGGCCACGTCAACGGTTGAGGCGGAGTACATGGCGACGAGCCACGGTACGAAGGAGGCCATTTGGTTGAGGCAACTAATGGCGGATGTGAGATGCACTCAAGAGGAGGCTACAACAATCATGTGTGACAACCAAGGGAGTATGTCATTGGCGAAGAATCCAACGCATCACTCACGTACAAAGCACATTGATGTGCAATATCACTTCATTCGAGAGAAGTTAGAGATGAAGGTGATAGAGTTGAAGTATTGTCCAACGGAGCACATGGTGGCGGACGTGCTGACAAAGGCTCTTGCGAGAGATCGACATCAAAGACTAGTGGCGGCATTTGGGCTCGAAGGCTTTGGCTATTCGCAAAGTGGGAGTGTTGAAGTAGGATGATTGCGTGGGCTGATGTTGCTCATAGCCATGCGCATTAGGTAGAGTAGATGATGCGAATGAGCTAGACTTGCAACTAGAGAAGTGGTACTAGTTAGAAGTAATGAGAATTGGGTCTCCCAAGTGATATGGGCTGATCCTAGTGTACTAGGAGTGGAGTATGGGCTGATGTCCCATATGGTTTGCCAAGGGGACTCCCTTGGGTGTGCTACTTAAGAGGGGCAGTCCATGAGTAAAGATCATCTCTTTCCTATGCATTCCAAGTGTTTGTGTGAGGCTTTGGCATTCTAATCTAACCTTCAATACTAGGAGAGGGCAGCAGCTTGTTAGGCTACTGAATGTTATGCTTTTGGAAGGCTAATGAATGTTATGATGCTCCTGCGCGACCCAAAGAAACTTAAAATTATAATTCAACAGAGGGAAATAAGGAAAAAGTCCTACCCTGGAAACCCAAGCCAACAGTGAGTCATAGTTCTGTTCACAAACAAGGTGCCACACAACATTCAAGGAGTACATTGAGCTAAAGAATTCAATCCAGAGTTACATATATACCAGTCTCCAAGGCAGTCGTGAGAACAACGACAATATAATGCTTTGTCAGCAACTACTAATGCTCCATCCGAAATTAAAGCCTTGAATTATGAGTCACCGCCCTCGCACAAAGACTGTCTTGTATGATTTTAAATGGAGCATGAATAGTTGCTGATAAAACATTGTTGTCGTTCTCACGATTGCCTTTCAAAATTCCAAAACTCGTAATTATAAATAACTCCAGATTGAATTCCTTAGCTTTACCTTGTTTGTTAACAGAATCATGTCTTACTGTTGGCTAGGGTTTCCAACGTAGAACTTTTCCCTGATTTCCCTCTGTTTAATTACAATAGGTTTCTCCGGACTTAATTTCAACGGCCGGGATCAGGTAAGATGCTGCTTGTCTCGATCTCCTTGAACGAGGCTCCTTGAAGGATTCCAAATCTTTCAATCTAAACCCTAAACGACATCATTCAATGGGGATCACCTGCATCATGCGATTGAAGTCCTGAATCTGTCAATTCATATGCCAGATTCATGTGCTCATTCAAAGAGTCATAGAAATCTGATGTTCAAGTACGTAGATCTATAAATCATTTGATAAGCAACACCCATTCGATCTCAAGATGACCAACAGCAGTGAAGATAAATGGATTCAAAACTATTTGCCTACCACCTCTTTCCAAATTACAATCAATGAATACAAGTAAGACTTCATCCCGTACATCAGAGGATCATATCAAGCTAATATTTCATGTGCCAAAGTTAGAGTCCAAGTAAAATCTGTAAATGAATTTGATGAGGAACGTACAGCACCAGGGTCTCATATGCGATTCCCTACAGTGTGATTTTCCTGCGAGTCTCACTTTTCCCACTGAGTCTTAAAGTTGCTTATCCACCAGTTTAATGTTGAATCACCTGCTTGTGAAAGGAAAGTTTAACAAGTGTCAACTCTTGAGGCTCGGTGGAAAAAGTGAAACTAAAAGGGAAACGAACACAAAGAAACCATTATGAGCTCCCTGTGCAGCCGGAACTTCGATCTGAAGTGAAATCTAAATAAAATGGATGCAGAGGTTGATTGATTGATTGTCTTTCTAAATGAGAATCAAAGATTTCACACCGTGATTCAAGATATCAAATCGTACCTTGAATGTGCACATGAAGATATATAGAGACCAAGCACATACTGCAACTGAGTCCTTGATCTCCTCCATACTTAAAGCTGTAAGTTCTTTCATCCATCGCTAAAGGATCATATGCAAGTTAGGGTTGCATCGATCCCAACACCTGAAATAACGGCGAAGTGTGTCGTAAGTACAATTGACGCACAAAACACCAAACTCGAGGATTGATTGAAAATCAATTAATCATACTATGTGAAGAGAACTAATAAAAGGCCTATCGAAAGACTAACATGATTCCAAAAACATTCATGAACACTACTGAAATCTGCACAGAAGCTTCAAATGGTACCACAGAGTAAAAGATAAACATGATTGTCCTCTGAAAAGTATCAATTGATAAAAAAAAAAACCAACAATTGTAAGCAAGTTAGAACCTCTTACAACTCTTAAACGTTATCCCTAAGACCTTTTTGAGAATCTCTAAATTAATCTTAGTGATCTACTACATTTAAGTCTCTCGAATCCACACAACAACCTTCATTTCGTTGAAAATGAAGAGTAACTTCATCTCTAGTCTTAAATGATTATGTCATTTAAGATGATATCATCTTAAATGATGAGGTTATGTGAAGAGTCAAATTAATAATAGATAGAAAGAAGTAGATAGTATTTTTAGAAAGTAAACAATGTTAGAAGTGAATGGTGACCATCATTTAAGTACCATAGCAATAGGTTATCGTAGCCCTTCTACGTGAACAAGCGTGAATAGTTTAACGTTTCACGGATGTGCATAGTGTCATTATCTTTCCGTGATTTTTTACAATGGTATCAGAGTAATAGGAGATGATAGTTACTAGTCAACTAGTTCAACTAAATAGCAATAAGATTTATTCTAAGATGGTTTTAGTAGAAGAGGCCAATAGGCTTGAGGGAGCATCTACTGCTACATTACTAGAAGATTAAAATAAGAGTCATTTTTGAGAAAAAAGGCTCTAGGATGTTATAGAGTCAATGGTCATCCACATTGCCGATGCTCTTGTTGGAGCAAGGCACATGAATGAGACTTCTCACACCTTTTGATTGGTTAGAAAAAACACAATTGGTACACTTGAAGATGCAAAGTCGTAAACCAAAGCTAGGGTTACTAGGGTTTCAAGTCAAGTCGTATTGAAGAAATGGTAAATTCATCTTTTCAACAAATTCCTTAAAGCTACGAGCACTCTAATAGAAACGTTCCAATTGAAACTAATAAGAACCGATGTTAAAAGATGCATGTGCTTAAAAGAATGAACCACAAAACAATCAAAACGACTTATGATTAGTTTCAACTTGCCCATTTGCGGTACAATTAAGACTGTTGAATGCCGCTCATTTGACACCATTCAACAAAGAATGGTTGTTCCTTCACAATTCTACAACATTGAGTACAAGACGTAAGCACAAACTTATGTAGAAAACAAACCCATTTTCAACTTAAAATCACACAACACGCACAAAGAGAAGAAATTCAAAAAAAGTACCGATTTCAAGAGCGGAAGGTACGGGCAAAACGCCCGTCAAGTAATCTAACAACACCAGTTTAACCCAAACTAGGTGCAACTGGCGATCAAAACTTGTGGAGTAGCCGCCATCGCCAAAATCTAAGCACACACTCTAATACTCAATTGTGGAGGGGCCGGCAGTCGCCGAAACCCTTAACCCTAAACCTGTACAAATGTTCTTTCATCCGTTGCTCGAAGGATCATATGCAAGTTAGCGTTGCGTCGTTCCAGCACCTGAAACAACGGCGAAGTGTGTCGTTATTACAATTGACGCAATAAAACACCAGACTCGAGGATTGATTCAAGATCATATTGTGTGAAGAGAACTAATAAAAGGTCTATTGAAAGACTGACATGATTCCAAAAACATTCATAGACACCACCGAAGCTTCAAATGGTATCATAGAGTAAAAGATAAACATGATTGTCCTCTGAAAATTGTCAATTGATAAAAAAACATCCAGCAAATACAACTACAACTGTGAGATTCAATAAGCAACGGTTAGAACCTCTCACAACTCTTAAATGTTATTTCTAAAACCTCTTTGAGAATCTCTAAATTAACTTTAGTGATCTAATGCATGCAAGTCTCTCAAATCCACACAACAACCTCCATTTTGTTGAAAGCGAAGAGTAACTTCATCTCTCTAGTAACAAGTCTTGAATGATTATGTCGTTTAATTAAATGATATCATCTTAAAGAGTGAAGTTACATGAAGAGTCAAATTAACAATTGATAGGAAGAAGTAGGTAGAACTTTATTTAGAATTAAACACAGTGTTAGTAAGAGGTGAACGGTGACCATCATTTATGTACCATAGCAATAGGCTATCGTAGCCCCTCTACGTGAACTAGCGTGAATAGTTTAAAGTCTCACGGATGTGCGTAGTATCATTATCTTTCTGTAATTTTTTACAATGGTATCAAAGTAATAGGAGATGATAGTTACTAGTCAACTAGTTCAACTAAACAGCATTAAGATTTTTTCTATCTACCGCAGATGGTAGATAATTAGCAAGATGGTTTTAGTAGAAGAGGCCAACAAGCTCGAGGGAGCATCTATTGCTACATCGCTTGGAGGATCAAAATAAGAGTCATTTTTTAGAAAGAAAAGCTCTAGGATGTTACAGAGTCAATGGTCATCCACATTGCCAATGCTCTTGTTGGAGCAGGGCACATGAATGAGACTTCTCACACCTTTTGATTGGTTAGAAAAACACAATTGGTACACTTGAAGATGCAAAGTCGTAAACCGAAACTAGGGTTGCTAGGGTTTCAAGTCAGTCGCATTCAAGAAATGGTAAATCTATCCTTCCAACCGATTCCTTAAAGCTACCAGCACTTAAATAGAAACACTCCAATTAAAACCTATAAGCACCGATGTTAAAAGACACATTTAATTAAAAGAATGAACCACAAAACAATCAAAACGACTTATGATTAGTTTCAACTTACCCATTTGCGGTACAATTAAGACTGTTGAATGCCACTCATTTGACACCATTCAACAAATAATAGTTGTTCCTTCACAGTTCTACAACATTGAGTTCAAGACGTAAATACAAAATTTTGTAGAAAACAAACTTATTTTCAACTTAAAATCACACAACACACACAAAGAAGAAATTCAAAAACGGTACCGATTTCAAGAGCAAGAAGGAAGCGGCAATGCAAAACGCTCGTCAAGTAATCTAACATCAGTTTAACCCGAACTAGGTGCAACTGGCGACCAAAACTTGTGGAGTAGCCGCCATCGCCAACCAAAACTTGTGGAGTAGCCGCCATCACCAACCAAAACTTGTGGAGTAGCCGCCATCGCCAATCAAAACTTGTGGAGTAACCGCCATCGCCAACGAAAACTTGCGGAATAGACGTCATCGCCAAAATCTAAGCACACACTAATAGTCAATTGTCGAGGGGCCGCCATCACCAAAACCCTTAACCCTAAATCTAGAGAGTATCGAATGGAATCCAATCTGTCCGTTCATCCATCCATTCGTAAACTACTCTCAAGTGTTTTTGATGACAAAACAATCATGCCGAATTTTGACAACTCCATCTTTGGCAACTCTATCTTTAGAATCTTTTTGCGCCAAAGCTCCCAACCCCTACTATATTTTGTTTTTTTTTGTTTTTTTCCCTCCTCTTGTTTTTTTCTTTTTTTTCTTTCTCTTTATCATTTTTTTTCTATTTTCTTTTTTAATCCCTCTCTGCTCTTTTTCTTACTTGACTATTTTTTTGTTTTGTTTTGGGGAACATGGGGAACAACTATGTGTGGTTAGGTACAATATGGACTGGAAAAAATGCCGGCGGTATGTGATGCAATATGATTGTTAACCCTTAACCCTTCGAAGTGCAGATGATGGACCAACTTCACAGATTTATTATAAAGTTCATCAAAAATGGAATTGATTTACAAAGAAAAGTTGTAAATCTCAATGTGTAGAGCACATCTGTACGGTTGGACTTATCATTTTTTTATTAGTATTTTTTAATTAAATTCTCAAGATTTTCTTTTGAAACTTAATTGAAAATCTCAAGTTAACAATTATTAATAAAAAAAATAGTAATAAGTTTGGAATAACATGCACTATGAGATGGTATAATTTCTATTATTTCATTCTACTTATTTTGAAAAATCATTTTTCTAAATCCCACTTTTTGAACTAAGAATGAAACTTGACATAAACCACCACTTTTGAATGTTTTTTAAAATCACAATATACTATTTTGAAGATCCATACCGTACAAATGGTATGTTGATTAGCACAAGAACCAAGAGAAATTTGGATGGATGAAAAACATCACTATATGCACAATGAAGGAAGTCAACGCATTGGAAATCGTCTAGTGCTCATTATGTGAACATAAGCGCATCAAAGGGTTAAAAGACAAATAAGCTCCACGAGCTTAATTTTCTTTTGGAAGAATCATGCCATGACAAAAAAAAATCAATCCTCTAAAGGCCGTTAACTCAACCAAACTACCACGCAATAATAATAATAATATAATAGTATTATTCAAAAAATAATAAATAATAAAAATATATTTTTTACAAAAAATACTAAAAAATAAAATCTAACGTGGCACAATTTTGGCCATGTCAAACTGTGTTTTTAATTGGTATAAAATTTTATTTATTATTTTATTATTTTATTATTTTTGCATGGTAGTTTGGCTAAATTAACGACGTTTTAGCCTAATTTTTTTTGTAATGTCATAGCTTCTACTCCTATGTCCCAATAAAAGCTTCTTGTAGGGGAAAATTTGAAGAATTAACTCCTATGTTAACAATTCAACAACCATCAAGTCAATATTCATCTCCGACTTCAAAAGTCATGTGGATTCCCTCATTTCTATTTACTACTCCAATCAAAGCCAACAATAGTTACTTTGATAAACTAAGGCTCATGGATACATCATCACATTTTTTCCTCGGGGGGTGCACTGTACTAAACATGTATGAGTATACGTGAGTGCACAAAAGGGGTATTAATTTGAACACTACCGTATTACGTATACATACAATAAACACTTTTAGAATTGAAAATATTCATGTATACTTACACTAAACATATATTTAAAAGGGAATACATCTGTATACAAAGGTATTTAGACATATAACCTCTCGTATATAAGGGGGTTTTTAGAAGGGATCATGAATGCACGTGATTCTCAAACATAATGTAGAGTGCACCCCACGAGATTTTTTCCAGACGATTTAAGCGAATGTTTCTATCCCTTTGAGAATGCAAGTCATATTTTGTGCATCCTTATAATAAATGCTCAAAACGAATCAATTTAAATGGATTAATTTCCAACTAGTGATATGAGTTTATTACACAACTTCTTATATTACTCATGCACATTATCCATTTGAAAAAGAAGTTTTTAGTAAAATTAAACATTGAATAGAATAAAATGATATATTTAATTGAATTGAATGATTGAAAACAACCAAAGCAAAAATCCCTCATCCGTCTACAAACCACTACTTTGAATCATCCAAAAATACTTTGTTATCTCAATCCAAGCTGCCAAACACTCTAAACTCCACTACTAGTCCTTGCATTCTCCAATCCCGCGATAACTGACTTTCGAAAAACCAGCCTTTTAAAATTACGCACTGGCCAATACATGGGTAATGCAAAAAAACAACTATTCTTTGGCATAAACCAGTTTCCCTCCAACACATGCACCCTCTGTAACTCCCTTGATGCAAATACATGGCTTCATATCCTCTTCAAATGTACTCACCACCATCTCCATGCGATAAGAATTAAACGACATAACAAAGCACTATGGGAATTTAAAGAATTCATATTATCATCCCAAAAATAATGAATGCAGGAACCTTCCAAAATCACCCACAAGAAAATACAGTTCCTACATGGCTGCTCCCTTGCACATATGGCCCACAAAGATGCCACTGCAACGCTAGATTCAAACTAAACATACTATGCGTCAAAGGACTTCCCCGAGGACTTCTATACCAAAATCCCCCTCCACTGAACCTAGACAACACTCTCACTACCCAATTCATTGAATTTACATACTGCAATAACACATTCTCTGAAGATGCCATCAATAAAAAAATCCAAAAATACCTACCACTTATAAACAACATAACTAATCTCGGTTGGCAAGTAGATCCCCTCATAGTAATCACAGTCGGCGCTCGAGGTACAACACACATACCTTCAATAAAACTTCTAAAACACAAACTGAACTAAAAAAACCCGAATCTTCTATCAAATACACATTTACAAAAATAAACACCATTGCTATACATTATGTGGCATTCATAATACTACATAAAAGAAAACTTGAAAACAACCAACCTATACCATCAAACTTTGACCCTCAACAAAAGAGGGGGTAATTGGTTATAGACCACCAATTTGTTAACACAGCTTAAGCACTTGTCTCAGATATGTAGGATAAGGGCCAGTTGGTTTGTACAATCTTTCCTGCCTAGCATAAACTCACCAACAGCACCAAGCCATGAGATATCACACCATTGCTCCAATAGGTCCAACTGGAATTCGACCCAAACCATATAGATGTCATACATATGCCTCACCAAACCAACCATGGCACTCATGACTTGGCGACCACCGATCACCCCCAACCCATTCTTATACTCAACCATCCAACCCAATTAATGCTACAATTGACTAGTAATGCCATGGTCCCATTATTAGTCACCAAAGCGTCTATCCTCAAAAGAGGGGAGTAGTTTTGTACCAATGGCCTCTAGTCCAGTGGGCCCTAAGTCATTGTCATTATGAAATTATATTGTTTACCCAATTGTTTGTCTTGTTGACGCACCAAATATTGCATTTTCATTTCCATTTCATTTCAATTTCTATTTTCATTTCCATTCTCATTTCCATTCTCATTTCATTTTCTTTTCATTTACAAATTCATTTCATTTACAAATCCATTTCATTTGCATTTTCATTTCATTTTCCTTTTCATTTTTTTTATTTCATTTTCCTTTTCATTTCTTTTTATTTCATTTTCATTTTCAATTTATTTCTGATTTAAAACCATGAATCCTTGATCCTTCGAAGCCTCAAGAAGCCAAAATCAGGTGCAAAAAAATCCAAACAACTTTCATTTTGTTTGTAAAATACTTTTGATCAGGATGAATTTGGAGAGAGTAGAGGAATGGTTCTCCCGGCACGAAGCCTTGGAGAACTAGAATGGATCCATTCATGACTGAGAATGAGTGACTGCTTCTCTCAAATTCTGGTTGGATTTGAATTTGTCTTGTTGAATCAATGTGGAGTATGAAATTGAATATATCTTTGCATCATCATACACTATTATTGATTTATGGTTAATATTTTAATAGTCTTTTTAATATTTTAATAGTCTTTTTACAACAAGTTTGAAAAAATGCTACATTTATTTGACAAAACATTAATGAATAATATGTAGTTTCTATAACTTCAGTGGATTTTGTTTTAGATAAAAAGATTTAATGCATGATAACTAAAAATTATTTATTTTCAGATCAAACTTTTAAAAAAATACAATTAAGATAAGATTATGAATTTAGTTGCTCCAAAATTCTATTAACATAAAGGCCACACAAGATGTCATCTTTTATGCCTTTTATAAATAAAATAAACATTATGTATTTTGAATTTATTTTGAAATTATTGTTTTATCTTTACTACAAAATAGAAAATAAAACATATATATATATATATATATCATAGAAGAAAAAAATCACAATTTAAAAATAGAAGTTTTGTATGATTATAGAAAAGCCTTGTATATAATTTTAAATGGTGATTTGGTGACATTCAAGCATTGTATAGCCTATATTCTATATCCTAAAATCATCTACAATTAGATTCATTCGTTGAATCATACATGTCAAGAATGCTCTCATGTCATATGTACAATACTCAATCTAGTAATGCCACAAGATTTGGTTTAATATCGTAGCAATATTTTAAAATTTATAAATTGTAAGCTAGAAGTCTATATGCTAAATCTATACGCATTTTGACAAGTGAACTCTAAAATTCCGAGGTGGCAGTTCCACGTTATACTTCAAGTATGAATTGGCACGAAGCGAAAACTCGTCGCTGCTTTTGAAAGCGTCCAAAAGCAGGTGGGTTTGGTACATATTTCGGAAAATGTACCCCATGCGCAAGTGCAACGTCCCCGCATTATGTATTAATTATGTTACAGACACCATACATGTAGGGAAAATTGTAAACAACACCTGACTACAACGCATGATACATGAAAATGTCACTAAAAGGGGTTTTACTTGGACCATTTCCTCAAATGGGTAATATGTACAACAACAGCTATAGTCCATGTCTGCAGTAGCGTCATCTATATCGATTTGCAGGCAATTCTATGAAGCCCAAAGTCACAAGTTCTCAATCAACTATATCTTCAATCCATTCAAGAACTAATCATGCACAGCTTCTTTATAGTTTAGTATTACATTAGATAATAATTTGTCATTCTTGCTCAATTAACACCAAACATAAATACAAAAAAATAGAAAATCTACAATAAAAAAGAGCACTCTCGGTAAAAAAGAAAGGCCACATATAGAATAGGAACGGTATTAAATACAAATAAAAACGACAACAAAAAATGCAAACACCAAACTCTTTTTTGTCTTACTAACACTCAACACCTTATCACAACAATGAATATTTGATATATCAAATTATCCTAAACCCTCAAATATCACATAAAATAAACCCCATTTGTATTCACATATAACATACAACAAAGCATAGCATGTGCATTAAAGATTATCCTAATTAAAAGATAAAATGAACAATTTCTAAAGTTTACATTGGTTTGTGATTAAGTTTACAATATTTTGGTACAAAATTTCAAATAAAATTTGAAAAAACATGAGGATAAAGACATAATCCAATAACTGTTCACAAAATTTGCAATGTAAAAAATGTTAAAAAATTAAATTTGACTTGTAGTAACCTAAAACATGAGCACAGTTCAAAGTGTTTTCTGCATGTTGAGATCGTCCTACAATCAAAACAAATTGCTTCATGATGGTAAGCATTTTGCATATATTAGATATGCTTCAAATCGTGTCAAATGTTGATAAAATAGTTGACACTATCTGCCAAACTAAATCTTTTAGAGATAGTTTAATGGAACAAAAGCCTTGGAACTAATATGATTGTCATTTCAAGGAGTTGAACAATTCTACAAACACCAAAGCAGTGCATGTCTTCTTTAAAGAAAGTTAAACATGTGTTGAAGGTTTCATAAATTGGACGTCCTCAATGTTGAAACTCTTCTTCAGTTTACATAAGTGTATGTTTAAATCCTAGTAATACCATTGCATTACTTGCATCATATAGCAGCTTTCAGCATTCACTTTTGCTATACATTCTCAGCATCAAAATTAATGTTCAAGCTAAAAATTTAGGAAAAATTCCCATTGCTAATCTTGTAGCAATAGAATTTTTTTTTATACTCCTCTATCAATAGGAATAGAATACAGGCTATGTTGTTCTTAGAAAGAAATGGCATGAGTTTGTTTATGTCAAAATTCCTTTGATACTCTTCTATCAATGGGAATAGAATACACTTAATTTGTTTTGTTCTTGGAAACAAAACAAATCAAATTGCAATTGCAATTAGGTCTCAAAATATGACAATGAGTTGTCAGTTTGAATTAGGAGAAAGTGTTTAAAAGGTAAGCATGGAACTTGCAATCAATCTCAGAGGAAGTTTAGAGCGGGTATGTACGGAAGCAGTCAAAAATTTGAGGGGCTACAATGATTTTGACATCAAACTGCGGGAGACATATAGAGAGTTGGAAGATGAGAAGGTACGTTATTTTGCTGATATTTTATGTATGGACCCTGAAAGCATATCCTAATCTCATCAATTGAGTTTGCAACTTAAATTTGAATTTAAGTGATCGTCTCTAAAGCAACTATATCTTTTTTAAGACTACTGATAATGTGATGTTTGGCTAAGTACATCCACGCATTCCATTCAATTATTTTCATTTGTGTTATCAAACAGATGGCAAGAGAGGGAGCCGAAAAAAGGATTTGAATGCTGGAATTGGTGGTGAAAGCAGTATTTAAAGATCTCAAACTAGAAAATTTGCGTCTGCAAGATGCCCGAGAACAAAATTTGCTTAGGTAAGTGCTAATTGATAACTCCTTTTGAGCTTTATTTATACCTGTGTATTATTATTTTACTCTTCAACTTTAGAAGATTTTCATTTATAAATCCGCAATTATATCTATTTAGATCTTCACTACCAAGTCTGCAAAGGTAGCAAGAATATTCAACTCAAGTTTTTAAATATTCAATTTGGGTTTGTCACAAAATGTTTGAGAATGATATTTATTTAAAAAAAATATTATTCAACTATTTCCTTTCCTTCAAGTACTTCTTGAATTCCAAATCCTTATTGCATCGAACAAAATACCAAATTATGAAGGCTCCGAGTACTAATAAGTTGCAAGCATCGTATCTTTGCACAAATAGAAGTGCGTATTCTAAAAGTGAATGCTATAAGTGCCCCTTAGATAACACCCTGAATAATTATCAAATCACTTTTATTTAGACTGCTATGTTGGCACAAAAGTCTTTCACATTTTTCAAATGTATCATCTAGTAATAAAAACCATGGTTAGTTTTGCAATTACTTTGCTTAATGTTCTCTAATTGATGTTCATTGAAATCATATAACTCAAATATCGTTTCTTTAGTACCATTAAAAATATTTCACTTGTAAATGCTTAGAATTGACATCTACAAGCAAATATTCTCTTGCATTGTAATTTTCAACAATATAGTGTCACAATGTCGATTAAAATATATAAATCTTGATTGTAAAGAATTTTCAATTTATTTGACATAAAAAAACTTCCCAAAATATATCAAGCACATTGTCGTCTCCTAAGCACCCCTTCATTCATGCATCAATTTGTTTTTCAATTATCAAAGACTCTCGGGGAGTGCACTTAAAGTTAGGATTAGGAATACACGTGAGTGCGTTTTAATAGCATACCCCGTGCAATACTTGGCCATAATTAGTTTTTAAATCACGATTTTTTAGGTACTGAATCATTACGTATATATCTATCATTTGGTATAAATTTCAGACCCAAAAGTTTTTTAAATCTTATTAAAAAATGATAGAAGTTTACACTAAAATGTGTTTTTTTGCTTCAAAAATAAATTTAAAAATATTTACAAGTGATTATTTGAAATTTATACAACAAGAACTTTAGATTGTGTTCAACAACTTCATATTTTTTTTTACAATTTTCAGATGATTTTTTAGTACATACATAGGGGGGTCAAAAGTACGCACTCACGTGATTCCTAGTCTTAACTTTAAGTGCACTCCCCGAGCAAAGACTTGACATTAAAATCTTCAAAACAAGTTTTCACATTCTTTCAATTCTTGAACGTTGTAAGTAATTGAAAAGAAGTTATAAATTTGTGTTTTTCTAATTTCACCTTGCATTTGTCACTTTGTATAAATAATTAGTTAAGGTTATGAAAATCCTTCCTCGCCCTCTTTCGAAATATTGTTAACTTGTTGTTAACAACTCAAAATCCACCATCGTCCAAAACAAGTCTGTTAGCAAATTTGATAGCTTGAAGTACATTTGAAGCTTTACAAGAGCGATGTTGTAATATTCAAACTTTATTTTGAGTCTCCTAGGTATAAGATAAAAAATTTCTTCATACTATTAGGTGTTAAAAACATCACGGTAAGGAAACCCCTCTATTGTCATATTTAGCATCAACTCAAGCTCCATAAACAAAGACAAAAGAGCTTTGTTACCTGAGTCTTGCACTTTATTCTTTTCCTTCCTAAGTTCACATTCCAAACATGAAAAATACATAGTTTCAACATCAAACTTTTGATAAAGTAAAATGTTTGATTTAGAAAGATCATTAACTTCTAGTTTGATTAAATTATTTAATGAAACATGTAATCAAACACACAAAACACCAATTAATATCAATTTTTTTTAAAACCCAAAGAACTCAAATACCAACATTCCAACATGGACTTCTTCATAAGATCTTAAACATTTTTATAACAAAACTTGAAAAAAAAGTATCAATAGCTTTCTAAATTCCCTAAGTTTATTTTACAAATGAGTTTTTAACACAAGATGTATATACGTACCAAGCCCCACGTATGCTCCTCTAAACTGTACATTTACATACCCAAAGCAACTTGAATTAGAAAATCATACTCCTGTCAAATGTATTAATATGACAATTACAAGATCATAATTTTAATACATAAAATTGTTAAACAAAACGTTAAATATACTACTTCAATACCGTACCAGGAAGGCAGGGTCGGCACTTTTCTGTTGAATAATTAATAAAAGTTCAAAAAGTGGAGGTCGGCACTTTCAAAAATAATTATTAAAAATTTGGCTATTAATAACTAACATTGAATTTTACTAGCGGCTAAACGTTTTCTTTTGTTTTTTGACTACGCTTTTTGTTGACTTCATTTTTGTTGATTTTGACAAAATACTTGATAAATTTATTTATTTTTTCGGCATTTTTTTGAGGAATTATTTTCTGCCGACCCTGCCATCCTGGTACGGTAGTGTTATATAGTTGAGAAAGGATAAGTAAATTTCACAAATAAATTACTTCATTACAACGTAATCAAATTACTTTGAGTAAGTTGACTGCATTGCAATATTGTGGTCCCTCCTCATGATTTGAATCAATCATACACTAAAATTTGAAAACATTGCAAAAAGCTACAATGAAGCCGCATGATGCATAATACATATGATGTCTCAAAGTGTCATGGGTGTTAACTTGATCAATTGGGAATTTTTTAACGTAGTAAAAGGAAATGATTTTTTCATCAAATCCAGTATCATGTCAATTACCAACCATAGTTTTTTTAACATCAAAATATAATAATTAATATCATTACTATATATTATATATATATATATATATATATATATATATATATATATATATATATATAATATAGATGAAAATGACGTAACGATTTAAACAAAAAATTACATTTATTTAATTCAAATATGTAGAATTCATAAAAGATTCAAATAGCATAACATTCCCAACTGATCTTGTAAAATAATTCAAAATAAACAAAATTATCAAGCATGTACAATCATACATAGGGAGACTCCATTGAGATCATGATAGTAGGAGAATCACTTCACCTATATATCGCTCCCTCGATCGCTCCCCACAGAGACACTTCCCACTTACAAGAATGCATGGTACCTGACGAATCTTTTCACTGACATATCAGCTGCAACTGAGCTTATAAAGAGTAAGGTATGAGGAATATCAATTTATGTTCGTATCTATATACTATTCGTCTACGGATAATAAGATCAATTAACATATTCAAATGATTAAACATAGATACAGTAGATGCACTGATGGACATATATCAACATTCAACTGCAATTCAATCGATGAGATGTGTAATCTTGAGCGATACAGTACTAGAAATGAATCAAATGATAGATGCGACATGATATATGCAAATGAAAGCTTTGTTGCCTAAATCATATTCTACAGGTTCTTTTCATTTGTTTGAATACAAAATTTAGTTTGAAAAGCTTTGAATTATTTACATTGAATATTTATGTATTTCTAAGTGTTCACAACATCAACATATGTACGATTGCACTTCCGTTCGGATATACATTTGCGATCCTTCATCTAAATAATATTTTGACATGTATTACAACTCTAATGAAAATAATTTCAATGACAATTCAAGGTGTTCAAAACAACCATGTCTTATATGTTGTTGTGCACACATGTAAATTATTGAGTAGTGCACTACACAAGAGATATAAGTGACAAAACATATATGTTCCATCGTAGCAAAGATGTGGCTTGAAAATTGATACAGTGTATGTCAATCAAACGTGTTCGACTCCGTATGATTTTTTGAGAACTTAATTCGAATCCGATAGCAAAAGAAAACAATGTTACTTCCTACCCCAAGGAAAATGTTTTCTCTTATTTCCGTATAGAGTTTTACCTTCCCCTTATCCTTTTTTTTTATCTATAATTATTCTTTTTTTTTATCATGAGAGAAGATTGCAAACTGAGTTACGAAACGGTTGAAACTTGGTAATGTACCTCAAAAGTTATTTTTCGTTCCGAACAAACATTTTCACCGCTCTGGTTTATTAGAGTTAACCGAAAAGTCAGCTCGAAGAGGAAAGTTTTAGCAAACTCCTCTTGAACTCCTCTTGAACTCATATGGAAATATAAATAGACCAAAAACTAGTTCACGATGAGTTGGGAGACAATCTAAAGCAAGCCACTACCATTATTCTCTACACCTCGTAATGACTCCCTTACCTCCTACCAAAACTCCAAGCCCATGGCCCACAAGGGGACAAGCATTAGGAGAAATCTGTAGTCACAAAGGGGCCTTGGTCATTGGCACGTGCTGAAAAATTTAGGCCAAACCGTGCACTTTACAAGAGGTCACCAATGGTGCCACCGTGGCTGCCAGCAGCGCAGTTCCGTGGGTCGCGCCAATCGACGCTGCCAGCACTGCCGACACTACCAGCACTGCCAACACTGTCAGCACTGCAGCTTCCGACGCTGTCAGCGGGCAGCGACTGCACCAATGGGTTTACATAGAAAATAGTGTTTGGGCAGCCGGTTCACCTAACACGGGCAAGCTTAGAGGGCCCCTTTGGGACCCCATTTTTCTCCTAATGTTATGACACGACACTATTCAACCCAACTATAGCTGAAAAGAGAGGTTAGAAGGAGGTTGAAAAGGTAGGTTCCATGGCCTTCTATTTGGTTAACTCTATTATCGAAAAATAATTTAAGTTCTTTTAAGAAGTCTACACTTTTTGCAATAATGAGAGGGAAATGACATATGTAGGCAAAATCAACATAGCAGGGGATGTTGTTTCCACACAAGATATTGAAGACATGGAAAAGCTACAATTTCTCTTCTTTGAATATGAAGCTAAAGAATGAGAAAACAAATAGTTAAAGAAAATTGTTATGATACTTCAGAGAGATGATGAAATAAAACAAGATCAATACAATTCAAGTTGGTATGTTCGCTAATTACTGGTAGTCTACTAAATTAGTAAATTATGCTTTGCAAATTCAGACGTTAAACATATTGATCAGACATGAAGGAAATGCAATTTTGGGAACATTTCTAATTATCTTTTATACTTTGACCCTTCAAAATGGACTAGTATTCAAAAATTAATAGCTATTTACACATATTTATCATATAATCTTCTCAATAATCTTATATGCCAAATTGACAAGAATGCACTACATTCATGGATATATCATCACATTTTTTCAAAATGACTTAAACCAATGTTACTATCCCTTTGAGAATGCACGTCATATTTTGTACATCCTTTTGATAAATGCTCAAAACAGACCAATTTAAATGGATTAATTTCCAACTAGTGGTATGAGTTTATTACACAACTTCTTATATTACTCACACGCACATTGATTATCCAATTGAAAAAGAAGTTTTTAGTAAAATTAAACATTGAATAGTATGGAATGATACATTGAATTGAATTGAATGATTGAAAAAAACCAAAGCAAAAATCCCTCATCCGTCCACAAACCACTACCTTGAATCATTTAGAAAGACTTTGTCATCTCAATCCAAGTTGCCAAACACTCTAAACCCCACTACTAGTCATTTTGTTTGCATTTCTTTTCATTTCTTTTTATTTCATGTTGATTTTCATTTCTTTTTATTTCATGTTGATTTTCATCTCATTTTGATTTTGATTTCATTTCATTTTCATTTTCATTTCATTTTCAAATTATTTCTGATTTAAAACCATGAATCCTTGATCCTTCGGGCCCCAAGAAGCCAAAATCAGGTGCAAAAAATTCAAATAACTTTCATTTGTTTGTAAAATGCTTTTGATGAGGATGAATTTGGAGAGAGCCCTGGAACGAAGCCCTGGAGAACTGGAATGGATCCATTCATGACTGAGAATGAGTGCCTGCTTCTCTCAATTTCTGGTTAGATTTGAATTTGTATAAACTGCTCTTCTAACATGGCTTCAATGTCCTGTGTCTCCAAAGCACCATTCAAGAAGCTTGGATTGGGTCTCCTGTTTTCTTTTTTTTTAAGCGAATTTGAGTAAGTTTTATGGAGACTTCCTTTTTTGACCAACACGTGCATTGATTCCAGTGAAAGTCCCTCAAAGTCATCAAATGCTGCACCGACTTCATTTTTGATTGAAATTTTCAGGTTGTCACAATGCAAATTGAACCCACTCAGGGACTACCACTGCAAAGAAAGAATGGTCCACCAAAAACCAAGGCACATCAACGAGTTTCTCCAGAATGCCCTCACATGCTTTGCAACCATTCATCAGCTGTGGAACTAGGATTTGTCCCAGTCTAGCCGCAAATACATATATCCTAATCATCATCTTCTTCAATTTCGTCCTCGTCTTCTTCCATACCATCTTCCAGAACGCTATCCGAAGCTCTTCTATCAACATGGACTTGAGTGTTGGAAAGAGGTAAGCTATCATCTAAGTCTTCGAGACTGTCAAGGTCTACTATACAATCAGCTGTCAAGCTTTTGATGTCGTCCATGGGTTCATCCTCAGCTTCTGCTGGTGGAGAATCTGGAGTGCCTCTCGATGGTACATCCCGAGAAAGTTGGCTTGGTAGAGCTCCAGCTGCTATATGAGTCGCCTGCAATCGTGACATTGAGTCACACCACCAGGCATTTTAGAGCAAGCAACACTCATTCTTATCCTGGGCAATACTTCCAGAAAGCAGGGAAATGGTAGATAATATCCTAATAAGGTAAAGGCTACATATCCCGTCTCCTATACCGACCTCGTCATCAACAGCAACTCATCTATTCATACCTGTGGTTGGACATATTAGTAGACATGACTTGGCTAAATGGAAATGGGGTTGATTGTCTACTGTCATTTGTAGTGGTCTACAACCTCCCACTTTGAAACTGCATAAGAAATTCATACACGGTAATAAAAATTGGACCTCTGCAGACATGACTCCTGTAACCAAAGATCTCCCCATACATCTTCCAAAAATCACACTCCTTAGCAGTGGCTGATTGACAAAAGGGAAGGAATACGAATAAATCCAAATGGATTTGTAGCCTGGTACCTTTCTCTCGGACAAGAGGCGCTCGACCTGCCACAGCATTGGAGCTCTTACGGATTGCCACTTCCGAGGGGCAGGATGAGTGTTGGCAAACAAAATGCCGCGAGTAGCGACGGAACCTGCTGCCAAAGCTGCAATGTGCGAGGGAGTGATGTCATTCAAGGAAGACGAGTGAGAAGAGCATTGGGGCCCCCTGCGCCTGCTTAGCAATACATCAGCATCGCCCAGGTATGTCAAGATGTCTGCCACATCCTCTATGGCGTCGTTGTCGACAAAATCCAGCACGTTTTCGTGGAGAAATGCCATCAGAGTCGGAAACTCCATCTGTGCCTCGGAAACTATCCTCTCTGGCACCTCCATGTTCAAAGGATGTCGTCTGTAGTCCTTGTGCAGAACCAATAGAGGCTCCGATTGCGCGGGTTCCGCAGGTTGATCCGTGTGCCTCTTGTTGTGGAGGAACTTGCCAAGAGCATGATAAAGAGAGAATATGTTGTCGCGGCCGTATGTAGGAGACGAGCTTGTTCCACTCTGAAAACCACCTGCTCCAGCTCTTACTACAACACTATCAGATTCCAACGCAGGATTCAGCCTCGCATTTCCAAATTCAAAATTCGCTTGAGAACCCGGGCTCTTGAAACTATTGAGCCCTGAACAGCATTGGAACTGGAGCGAGGAGATAGCATGGCGAAGGTCACCACCGCAGTTGTCAGCTATGGCAGAGATGTAGCTCCCTGACAGTCTATGGCATTTCTCCTTCGTCGCAATCTTAGTGAGTAACTTCTTGATAGCGTTTGCTGTCACCGGATTGAAAACAATCTGCACCTCAACACTGTGATAATCACATCAAAGGGATCTCCCGAAATTATAAATGCGACAGTCTTCAGGAATTGCAAAGCACCAAAAAAAATCACAAATTATGCACTACATCAGGAACTTCAAGTCATGTGAACGTGGTGTCATGATGGTGCATCGAAATGCAATTAAGATAATTTGGTGCCAACCTCCATACCAACCTAGTATGAATAAATTGACACTAGAATGACATGTATGCAGCTTTTGGTGTCAAAATGGCACTAAAATAGTCTGGCTCAACTTTTCTGATGTAGTATCTACAAGTGAATATAATGCAAGCCCTGGAGCCACTGACGTACCTTGGTAGCACCTGCTCCTTCCAGCATCTGCAGAGCTTCACGGTGGCCCCATAACCGCATGTTCCGCCCTCCGCTATCTTCCACGACATCGGTGATTATAACAACAGTAATGAAGCAAACAGAGCGCACGAGGACGTGCAGTAAGCTGCACAACTGCTGCGTCTGAGCAGCGTCATTGACTTGAGGCAGATCCTCGATCAAAAGCACCTTCACTTTACTTGGAGAGTTCAAACTCGACTGCACAGGAAGCACTGGAAACTTTCGAGCATTCTCCAGAAAGGTCTCAAACTCCTCCAGCTTGGAAGTGTAGCGATGCCCGGTGAATCCGTGGTGCATGTGTTCTTGCCATTGCGTGGGCGTGGGCGTCTTCCACTCGAAGAAATCTAACCCCATTGCTCTCCCAAGTGTGCGAATGACGGCCGATTTTCCAACTCCCGGTGGTCCTGTGAGAATGAGCAATTGGCCTCCCGGTTGCCGCCAGCCCGGGTCATGCAACCTCGACGTGAGCCACGAGCTGACGTCGGTAATCTTCTTGTTGTGCACAGCGAGGTCGGATACCGTCTTCGGCGCATACTTGTCCAGCCAAAGCTCCGATTGCTTACCTGCAATATTTCCCGCCTCTGCATCTGGCTCTTCCTCAAGAAGCTTGCGTTTCCTGCTTCTGCCCGACGGTGGCCGGGACTTGAATACCTGCGGCATCACATCACGGACGAATACGCCTCTTCTCCCCTCACTAAACCCTAATTCCGATGATCACCATTCCACGTGTCTCCAGGAACAAAACCGTGGTAAGATTTCCACGACAGCCATACACCATCTCATCAAACGACTAAAACGAGGATTCTTGCACTACTAAACCGGAAAACGATGATCTCTTGAACTACGGAAAAACCTCGCGAATTCTTGAACTACGAAAGAACCTGTTCTCGTCAATCGCGAATTCACAATGCAGTAACAGGATCAGCTAAACGAGTATTCTAGGAATCTATTGCAGCCCTAAAGAACCTGAAGATCATCACATTGAATGGCCGGGCTCTAGGGGTTTAGATAAAACTGGCGAAGATGTTTTCATATTTAAACAAAACGACTGATTCAGATTATCAGCTTCTATACGAAGAGTGCGCGAAGCTTGAGCGAGAAGTGTTACCGTAAGAAGAAAGCTGTAGGTAACTTAGCTGAAGAAAGAGAATCCTATGGTCCGTCTCTGCAACTGAGCTTTGCGAAATTCTCCAAAATTCTCCAAAACTTTCTAAATTGCTTCAACTGCTTTGCGATGCATGAATTGGCAGGACCGATTGGCCGACTGCGGCAGGATCGAACACTCTTGTCCTCTGCCACTGACACAAACGGGCATGTCGAAGTGTCAGACTTCGGAAAAGGAAAGCTTAACGAATGGATGAATGGCGATGAATGGCGATGAATGTGAGGGCACTCGTCGGGAAAAAAAAACGAATTGCTTCAGTATAGTAACAGTATTGTTGCAGTATTGCACGGAAGGCGTGACAGTATAGTTTTGTTGCAGTACTGCAACGATACTGCACGCAGTTGGTGATTGCAGTATTGCTTGCAGTATTCTTTGGATATTATAACTATGATGCAAGCATAAAAGCACTTGTAGTGCTACTAAATTGTTGCAATACTGCAACAAGACTGCAACAAATCCAGTTGTTTGAATAGCCTAGATTTCCAAATTCAAAAATGTCTCACAATAGTAGATTGCAAAGAGTTCCAAATGTACACAGGGACTACATTTCGACATTTAAAATTGTCTCACTGTAGTAGATTGCAAATAGGTACAAATGTACAGAAAGACTACATTTCCAAATTTTGACATGTCTCACTATACTGTATAGCAAGCACTTCCAAATCTACAACTGGTTTACAGTTCACAATAGTCTGTAATGTAGCACAAGGACAGATTTGTACCGTAAAACCTTAGACCCTCACAATCTCTACTGCAATCCTGTTCTGCTTGGGTATTAAGGCCATGTCAAGTGGTAGCTCGTCCATCACACCAACACCTAAACTTGCTTCAAAGGTAGTTTTCCTGTCTCCCAAATACATGTGGTCCAAGAAACTGTCGTCTGCATCCATTCATAGATTCTTGGCAGCTAGAGCACTACATCCACAAACACGCATCACTGGTTAATATGCACGGTACCAAAGAGATCCGTCCTTTAGTTCAATATACTGTACTGTTTATAGGTCAGATCATACCAGTGACGAAGGTAAACACGACACGGAAATATGTCATCTTGCCATACTTGCTGAATGTTATGCCTCGCGCAATGTTTGTAGCACTCCTCGCTTCCTGCAAAATCATTTCAATTGCTCAGAGTCAATGGCAAAGAGCACGTGACAAAGCTTTGAATATGAGGGAGAGAGTGTTTTTATACCGTAACATCGTATGCAGCGATATTCCTCATCGCTACATCTCGCACATGTGACCTACCCAGTCACAATCCAATCATGAATAAAAAACATGTCAACGTAGTGTCCATGGCATGAATTAGTGTTTGACAGAAGTAGGAAAAGAACCAGGATTGGAGTACTCACAGCTCATTGAGGAAAGGGCTGCCCATCTTTGTCTTCAACAGTTACCTGCGACGCCAGGCAAGCGTAAGATGTGACAATCTGAGGTACTGAACGTGCAGTGACCGCAACTTCTTGTAACACTTCACAGTATAACAATCCAGAAAAGATAAAACATGTAGTTTACATAATTTATCACCCAGAACATACAATCTTACCATCAATATTTGTAATGCCTATATCTTTTGAAGACAAGTGGAAACTAAGTTGCTAATCAAAGTAAGGGTTGCTAAATCCAAAAAAGTCATGAAGACATAATCACAACAGGGAAGACAAATTACAATACAAATATCTCATTATCTAGCCATCATGATAGCATGTGATAAGAGAAATATAGATATATGCTAAACATAACACTTGGCATCAAATTTCATTGGATTCTCAGATGTTGCTAACAGTAAACATCTCCTCCTCCTGATTCATGAGAACATTGTCGAGTGGACAGTACTTCGCTCCAGTCTTCTGATCGTGCAATACAGAGTGACGATGGCTGAAAGTACCCCTCTCCACATCTTGCCCGCTAAGTCGTACGTGGTTACCTGAAACAAAACTCAATATAAATGAGTATATTCCAGACAGTCCATTTTAATGAACCATTTCCAATCCTGTCACTGCGATATGATATGTAAGATCCAGTACCTACCTGGTGTCCATAATTTATACTATATTACTTTCAGGCACAGCAGAACCTCAATAAATAGCTTAAAGAATATTAAAAATTTCAGCATTTTCTACAGCCTAATGTTTCTCAGATCCTAAAAGTTATTAAAGGAATTAATCCAGTAGGCAATTACAATGAAATCCTCTTCCATTTTCCGTGGACGTCGCTTCCATTTTATTGTGTAACGGTTGATCAATATATCAAATAATGAGATATTTTAACAACCCGTGGAATGTTTGAACAGATTTTTTGCAAAACCTATTATGGAGAAAGACCGAATTAGAGTTTCCAGGGTACTTATACCGTGGCTCTGAGATTAAAGGAATAGTGTAGAATGCAACAGTAAAACAAAATGAATGGATGTTATATTGTACCTTCAACTAGTAGTGTGGCAAAAGAATTCAAGGCCTACAATTGAATAAAGAATTCACGGCCTACAATGCACCAAAAGGAAGGCCTCCATAGGAAACGGTTTCAGGTGAAGGGGGAGGTACTGCTATTGAGAGGAGTATGTGCTGAGGGTCCTTTGCTGAGCCCTGCATACAAGTAAGCATAATAACCTAATCAGTCCGAAAGAAAAAAGTACGGGTGCGTTCTTAGCAAGAAGTTCAAATTAATATCTGATTCAGTCAAAACAAGGTGCACAAAAGCATCAGAGAAACAAAGCAATTTCATGTGCCTCCAACAGACCTGAATCTCTGCTCGACACACTGAATTACAAAGTGAATTTTCCTGCAGCTCTAAATTGCTAGTCACTATATTTAGAGATTCAAATCCAAAGGCGGTACCTGAACGTGAAATCGAATATCATCGAATTCTACGAGATGGAAGTCAATCTCTGTCGGCTTCTCCATACTACAAGAAAATAACATATGACGTAAGTAACTATTCATCTGTTAATCCGAAGCTCACTAAGTACGATATTCCAAGAAACATCTTCAAAACCTCCAAAAAAATGTCTAATGCTCGAATTGCTCTAGTCGTCTGCTCAACAGCTCGGCAAAACATTATAAGTGCTTTGGTCTTCTAGTAGATCTGCCAAAGATCAAATAAATTTTAGTAATCCTGATTTTCTATTATCCGAATCTTACTAAGTAAGAAACAACTTCAAGTCCAAAAAATGCCAAATGCCTTAGTACAACTCTCAGATTATTCTAATCGCCTGCTCAGAAGTCCTAAAAAATACTGTCAAGTACTTTGCTCTCCTCACTAATCGATCATTAAATTTCAGTAATCTTTGAAAGCTCAGATCAACTCCAAAACCCTAAAAAATCCGGATCAGTGTTCGGATCGGTCTTCCGAAATCCTAAAATATCGAATAAAAGTCCTAATCAAGAAAACCGAAAAAAAGAAACAATCATCAGTAAAACTATAGAACACATTAACAATCACCTGCCCCCAAGTACAGCCACGCCCATGAGTGTTGACATAGAAAAACCCCAAACCCTTGACCATGTTTTCAGTATTAGCTGAACAAATCTTAGTAAGCCTCCAATTAGACAAGAATTCAACCTCAAACGAGTTTGATTGAATTAGGAATAAAATGCATCACTCACACTAAGTGTTGAAAAGCTGAAGTTGTAATGATACTTGTAGCGTGAAACAAACAAACCCTAGCCATCAAAAGAATCAAGAAAAGAGCCCAGCATCAGCAGCAGGTTCGAAGGAAAAACTGTGCAAAAACACAGTGTACATACTAGGAAAACCCTAAAATGTCATAACCTCGGAATAAGACCAAACATACTTGCGGCGGCGTTAGATTGGGAAGGGGCTCCGAATGTCCTGAGGAGTACGGCTAATTTACCCAGTCGGCCAGGAAGAATACTTTCCAAGTATTCCGGATAGGCTGCTTTAAGATCAGCTTCTGTGTCAAATCCCGCAGCCCCAAATTCTTGATGTCATCATCACTGAAATTCGAACCTGCACATATATCTCTCCTTCAAGAATTGGCGGAGGGTTTTCTATGCGTCATCCACCTCCATCACGCAAAGAAGTTGCAAGCAAAGAAAGAAGCTCCAGCAGAAAGGACAAAGAAAATGAAAAACGAAACGCCGTTCTTGATCAAGCACCTCCCAGCGTCCAATCCAAATTACCTACAAATCATTTTCCCTTTTCCCGTTCTCAATCTCCGAATCACAATTCCCTAATCTCGATCCTCCAAATCGCACCAAGCTTTAAAACCCTAAACAACCGACGAGTCCCATATTGTGGTTCCCAGATGCTGAGAATTAGGGTCCTGCACTAGCAAGCACCAGATTTAGCAAAATTAGCACATCGGCAGGTTCTGTATAAAGCTAGAAATATACCAAACTCTTCAATCCAAACAATAACAAGAATGTAATTAACTTTTTCTACCAATCTTCAAACTCATGAAAACTAGGAGAATTGATCCGGTTCAGAAAATTAAAACCCTAATTCATTTATAAAAACCAAAACTCAATGAGATCAACCCCTACAGAACCTTGATTTGTAAAAAATCATTAAACCCTCAACATGATACCTAGCAGCCTTATCATAAACCCTGCTCACGTAAGGTTTGGGATTTAGGGTTCAGGGTTTCGTGAACACACTTGGGCCACCCACCAAACGCTCCATCGATAATATCACCAAAACTTGATGCCTGGAGATAGCTCAGTAATTTATAAACCGATGAGAGAAAAGCCCGGCAGTTCAACCCTATTAACAGAGGAAGAACATTCTCACAACATTATAGAGGGCATCATTCAAAGCTCCAGAGAACACAAAATGTAAAGAAGCATCACAGGCACAGAATCCGAAAGACAAAAAGCCAAGGGCACCACGAATGCCCGGTTCGTCACATTGCGAAAACCTCAAAAGAGACTTGGCTGAATTCCGAAAACACTGGGCCCCAATGGAGAATTTGAAACCATGAAATGAGACGAGTGTGTCAGGTTTTTTGATGCACGACGTGCAATCAAGGGCCACTTGGTGAAAAACAATTACGAGCTTCGAAAACGACGGAAGGAGCGGCAAAGCGACTGTGACGATGTGATGATTCGATTAACTCCGTGAGGTAAATTTGCAAGCAGTGGTCACAGTGGTTTTACCTGAACGATGTCCTCAGATGGAAACGCAGCTTCAGTCCGAGCTGAGAAAGTCTGAAATCGAAGACAGTCATTTTGCAAGTCACAAAAGACCATAAACGGACCGCCTGTCATTAAGGGGTCTGCCTCAAAGGACAGCATTTCTACTAGTGCCACAGTTAATAAGAGGTTTACTATACCCACGAACTTGCTTCCCCCAAATTGTGACGAGAATAAGAATGGCCCCATACAGACCAGCAGCATCATCCACATCGCCTGCTGCTTTCGTAGGCCATTGATGGAATAGTGATGGCAGGACTAAACCCTAAACGCAGGAGACCACAGCAACACAACCATTGCAGCAAACCCAACAAGCCTGCCAAAAATCACTAGTTAGAACACCGGAAGCAACTCAACATCGCCAAACCAAGAAATAAAATCTGAAGATGGCATGCCTCTCTGAACATGGCAGAAATTTCGAATTTCTTATTCTAAGTATGAAGTAATATCATAGAAAATATATTAAAAGCAACAAAATAAATAACAATAGTAATACTATATAGGAAAACTCAATGCAAAAACTCATCCTCCTCATCAAAAAGAGCCTCATTCACATCCTCTCTTGGCTCCCCTTCCACGACCAATTCTATTTTTCTTATTTGGTCACGGTCCGCTAAAATGTCTTTCTCATATCTCTCGAGCTGCTCACGGTGATCCCCATTGTATTTGAGATTGCAATCTCCTTGAATTGCCAAGTCCAACTGCGCACAATTTGTAAAACATGAGTTAGTGATACATTTGTGATGAACCAAATATGAACAAATACTTTGCGCACGTTAGAAACTTACCACGTATGCAAACCATGCTAATTGTCCCGGTAATAATCGCAAAGGTGTTGTATTGGAGTAGTTCCTTCCAAATTTCACGAAGCGAATGGCACCACAAAACGCCTCTGCTCCGTACTGGTCAGACCCCTCCTGCCTCCAAGAATTATCTATAATTCATTGTAACATTGGAAACAGCAGAATTTAGTAAACCGAATGTACATGTGAAAAGCATCTTAAAAAAATGACTAACTCTTGCAAAAAGATTGTTACCTCTATCAAATGGTATCAAGCTGAGTCTCCACTCAGCCATTTCTTCAGCTCCAGCATTTATCGGTTTCGAGACACCTAAAAGTCTCCACATTTCCAGGCGCGCATTTGTAGAGAAGCGGCCCCGACGGTTGTTGAAACTGATCAATGCCTTCTTCCTTATGTTGGCCTCCCACGCTCTGTCAAACGCTTTTCGTTGTTTTCTATCATTGGCGGGGACATCAAAAACCTCTAAAATAGAGTCTTTGATGTGTTCCTCCTCTGGCTTGATCCTACTGCGCTCTGGATCAAGCCCCAACATGAGGCGCTTTGGAAGAATGCGCATGTGAGGGCTAATGTGTTGCCATGAATACACCTGATATGGAACACGCGAAAAATTGTGTGTGTCGATTTGAGCTTGTAACGCCTCGTTGTGGGCTCTCAAATCGGCTATCTGTTGTTGGAGCATCCTTATCATGGCATTGCTTTGTACAAATCCGGGTCGATAACTAGGACTGCCGCCTTGGCCTGAAACGTTGCCGGCATTGGCGCCTTCATCACTTACCCCTTGCTCTCTATGGTCATCCCTAGGTCTGGGAGTGACATCCACACCTACAAAGCAAAAACACGTCACTCAATTTTCAAAACACAAGAAAAAATCAAGACATTTGTAATTTAACACCTATAGTTTCCACACAAAGTTGATTGCTTGTTCTTGCTCTTCCTCTTCGACGTCTGCAAGCAATACGTCCAATCATTTTAATTAGGAAAAACTCAAATAAAAGCTAGGAGATTACTAAAAGAACATTATCTATCTACAATGGACAATCGTACACCAAACGATATATAGCAAAACATCAATATGTCACAAACTTTCAACAATCTAACAAGGAATTCCTGTACATTAGACCTGTTGTAAAAAATAAGCTAGCATCCTATATAGACTGGTTCAAAATCTATGTTCAGCAAAATTTTCAGTACACTCACTTCTGAAGATAACAGAACCCAAAATACTGGTACCAAACATGAACTGTTGCTATTGATTTTTTCATGAACGTTAACTCATAAAAAGGAGTCTCCATGGAAATTCACTTAGAGAATGAAATTGCAATAATTTAAATCACAATGCCCCAACCCATAATTCGACGAGAATTTTGACAAAACTCAAACTCATGTACTGCTTTGATGTGCATGCAGATGCAATTCTCGTAAAGCAACAGACTAACTGTGTCCAGATATGCAAGGAGTACCTGGCCGACAAGACAGCTGAACCGCATTCTTGATGAGAGAAACAACAGAGACTGTGAAGCTAGCATCACTAGTATCTCTCACGAAAAATCGCAAGCCAACCATCTGCACGACCAAAGCTCTTCAAATCTGGAGTCAAAAGCTCTTCAATCTGCACAACCACCCAACCACCATATGCGTAAGCTTCCTAGCACAGCATACTACATATATAAATTTCTGAAAGAAGTGTCAAGAACTTTCCAAGCTAATGTTGTAATTGCCTCCCCAGTACATGTAAGGCCTATTAAAGAGGAGTTATTAGAACATACAACTCCATATATAACACCGTGTGTATCTAAGACAACTCGGTGAAATCCAAATTTCAAGATATTTTGTCCATTAACTCCTTTCTTACGCACCAGCTCTTGATTTTGGATGTACTGAGCAGTAACTCCATTATCACTGGCCAGCAATAACTCCAATATCTGCAACATTGTCGACAAACTCAAATATTAACAACTGTTCACAATAGTTAAAACACAAGTGAGGTCTCAGAATTATTCAAAATCAATGAGCAATATGTCAATCTTCTCCTCTATAAGCCTATTAAAGGAGAGAGTACATAGCACAACCATTTCCAGGACCACAGATCCTAAAAGTTAAATACCATAACTCAAAATTCAGAATTAAGAAAATCAAATCCCAATGTGCAATACCTCCATGGTAGCGGGATATGGTGGGATGCTCTAACATAAAGTCACACCGATCACTGCGCCCAAACATGTAAACTCCGTTGCTTGATCTGAACGTGTAAGAGTTTTACTAGTGTTAGAAAAAAAATCAAGCTTCTACAGAAAGATATTCACAAACATCAATTTTGAAAGGAAATAAGAAAAAGCATTTCAGTCATCACAGGCATACACTCTAAAAATGATTTGAGCATAATAACAGAGGTGCTCGTATTGCTCGAAAGCAAATACATCTATAAAGCTGCAAATTGCTGCAAGGCAAGAAGGACATACACGTCGAAGTTGCTCACAATAACGCCGTCCTTAAGAACTTCAAGCTTGCAAGGGTAGCCAGGTGGTGCGCTCCATGCAGGTTTCACATACGGTACACCGGAAGGAGCTAGATCTAGTGCCACCTTACTCTTAGACGTCTCCAAGGCCCGCACCGCACCATTACCTTCTCCACCTACATCTGAGGAGCTATTTGTGCTTGCTGCACACACAACATAAAACCCTAAACCTTAGCTCAAAGCCAGAATCACATAAATCACTTAGAAGCCGTTGACAATCTGATTATGTTTGAGAATCATGTGCGTTCATGACCCCCTCTAAAAACCCCCTGTATATGTATACGAGGGTTTATAAGTCTAAAATCCTTTGTATACAGATCTATTCCGTCCTAAATATATGTTCAATGTAAGTACACGTCAATATTTTCAGCTCTAAATATGTATTGTATGTATACTTTGTATGAAGATGTTCAAATCAATACCCCTTTTGTGCACTCACATATACTTTCACAAATTTAACATAGTACACCCCCCGGGATTTCATATCAGAAAATCGTTTAAGAACCACAGAAAGAAAATTCTTCCTCACGTCGTAGCTGTGAACACCGGCTACATCATCTCAGTCACTGATTAACACAAACCTAACACTGAACACGCAAAGTTCAGTGTTAACCAAATCTCTTCCCTCTAACTTATTGCCTTCAACAAAAATTCTCACACATAACATATCAAGGTAGAGGATACTAAATACTCCAAACTTGAGCCCCGTCCAATTCAAATGGGGTGGATAATACGAGTGACACGAAAACTACTGTTTAGGAAACGTAGCGTTACATTGATACACGCCAAACCCTAGGACAGCTATGCCTGAGTATGAAACTTATCTGAAATGACCATTGACTGTCACACATTCAGTCATTTTCATCAAAGACCGCAGGCAGTCAGATGGTAGAGATCAAAACATGGATGGGGTGTGAGTTATGCTTGCTTGATTACGGTAAGTGAGGAAGACAAAAGCGAAGAAGACACCTAGGAATGGCAGGATGATACGCTTGCTTGATCTCTGACACGAACGCATCCGCTTCTACCCCGAGAAGCTCATACTCGTCATATTCCAGATCTATCACGGATTCTCTTTGTGTGTATGTTGCGGGTTGCCACTACTGCCAAAACAAGCAACAAAATTGAAAGCAAACACAACAGGACTAAATCCATTACCATGCCGGGTGGGTTGTGGTGTGGGTCGCACTTGAGGGCTCTGCGATGGTCGCGATCGCGGCCCTTGATACGGGTGCGCGCGATATCCACGCCTGGAGTTCTCTTCTCCTCCTTCACTGTCCATGATGGAATGACTGAAAACCTACACTGCCAAAATATTCTGTGTAAGAAGATCTACGAGCTTCCGATACTATAGACCTAAAGAAAATTCCGAAGAGAGATACAATGGACTAGCAAGAGCATCCGAATCACCTGTGTAGACAGTTCCAGCTTCGGCACACCTCCAGCGTCCGCATAGCTGCAAAACTGCTCCGTGGAACAAGTTGTTGAGGCGGTGCCGCGCGTCACTTCAGCGCAGCAGCCGATCACCGTAAGCTCTGAGTGTCCCTCGCACATCGCCCCAGCCGCGTGACTCACCGTTCGCCGCCAAACTGAAGACAGCCCATTGGAATCCGACTTGGCAAAGGCGGGCAGCGAGGGCCGATTAGAAGGGAATTCAGGCTTCTGACTTCAGTTCTCTTCAAGCTCCCAAAAGGAAGCTAGGTCATGCAAAGGAAGCTAGGTTATGCAACACAGGAAACTAACAAGTCTTGAGGGCCACATCACTTTAAGGGGGTTTCCGCATTCCCGTCCGAATAAGAAATACGGATATGAGACAGTGATATTATTTAGTATTATTATTTTTCAGAATTAGGCAAGAAGAAATAGATTCCAACACAAGTTGAAACATAATTTTTGGGTGAAGAATGAATTAGTTTTAAATTTTCAAAGTTGAAATACGACACATTCCATTCTCGTCACATAGGTAGAGTTGTTTTTGTCCAAAGAATATTTGTATTAAACACACTAAAGATGCTTAAACCAACAACAACGAATCCATAACCACACTTACATATTCTAAAACCAACAAGAGAGAACCCGTTACGTAACTGTAAATCATGCTACAACCAACATCATTGCAGCATTGATTGCGGAAAATGCTCCTAGGTGTTGGTTTAAGGCAACCACCTTAAGGTAGAGGGCTCTAAACTTCCCACGGTTCTAAACCCGCACTCTGTCAAGGACGAACATTTTGAAAGTTTGGATGTAACCATAGTGAAGAGCACCACTTTTAAAATCCACACACGTCACAAAAGGAGTGAGTTCATTGTTTTTAAATTGATTGATACAATTTTTCATTTTCAAGAAAATACATTTTAAATTGAACCAAATTTTATATCACCATAATGAATGAAGACAAACAAATGCGTTGATGAATGAAAACATAATGTTTGTATAAAAGGAATTCTATATAGAACCTACTCAAAAAAATTTAACCCCTAAAGGCCCTTAAAAGCCAAAATGGCTTTTTGCTGTTTCGGGCAGCTTAGATGGAAGGTCTAAATTAAGAATTTTAGACTATAATTTGGCGTGGGCGTGGTCATACATACAAGGTGTGTGGGGTAAAAATTACAAAGTCAAATTCGGATTTTATAATTTTTTTATTGAAATTTTTGGTTTCAAGTCCAACTGGGGCAGAAAAAAACTTTTTGTTATAATCATTTTTTCAAATTCTTTTTTGGAGACATGCTCTTCACGACATTTAGGCTCAGAATTTGAAGTGACCCATGTTGATTATATTCTTGGCTTGACAAGGGCAGCCTCCAAAATAATGAACAGCAACCTCCAAGGTTTTTTGTAATTTCACAGTCTTTTCTTTCGAAATTTGTCAAAATTTGAGATTTTGAAATTTAAAAAAAATAATTTCGCCTAAAATTTATAAAATCATAGAGGTACCTAATCACCGTTCATTTTTTCCAAAAATCAAATACAATTAATGTGATGCATGTTTCACCAAATTGCCATTTTTATACCTACTTCCAGAAATTAATTTGGATGAAGGTTTGAAACGCGTAATGAGTCTCTAAAATTTTGCATGAGCGTACCCAACTTAGTTATCTACATGGAAACAAATATGAGCAAAATGTTTGGAGTAACAATCTTCAAGCTCCCCTTTGCACTATGGAGACAATGCCTCCCAAGCAATGCCCCAGAAAACTTTTGCACAAACTTTGGATGTTATGATCTTACAAATGATAAACATCCAACGGTCAATTTTTGAAACAGTAGCTATGAATAGGCTTAGGTACATGATCTTACGGTTGGAATTCTAAAAGAAGTAAAAAAAACTTGGTTCACATCCCCGGGAGTACATAGAGGTAGAAAATCACAATTTTGAGGTTTCAAGCTCCCAAAAACACAAGGAAATTTAGGGGTTAAACAACAAAGTTTATCTTCATTGATTCCAGTGATATAAAATTCAAATTATATTCATATTGCGAGAGGTAGGTGTATACTCAGAAGAAGAGTTTAGAGCAGAATCTCGAAGGATTAAAGACACATTTGATAACTTGTAACATTTCTATGAAAAATAAAATCTTCTGTCCATCAAATATTATTATATCCATGAATTCACACTTTGAATGGCAATTTCAGCATTGATCTCTTATGGTTATTTGACTAACTTCTAATACTTGATTTCATACTACATAAATCACTAATTAACAATAAACAAGTATTGAAGTATAATATAGTTACAATCAGAGTACGATAATATGTAAAATACCGCCCAATTAAAAGTTCTTCATTCTTTTACCCTAAACCCTAAACACTTAGAAGGTAAATGAAAAAGGGTCAACTTAAAAAACTTTATCAAGAACAACAAAACTTAGAAGGTATATGAAAAAGGGTCAACTTAAAAAAATTAATCAAGAACTACAAAACTTAGAAGGTATATGAAAAAGGGTCATGTGATTCCTGGCACACAAAAAAGAATGCACCTCTAAATGTTCCCATTGTCACATGCTAAACACAACACATAAGACAAAATTTTGAAGATATACAAAGAATGTGCAATTAAAAAGTGTGTCATTAAGAAAGTTGGCAAAAATACATTCAAAGAACAAAACATAACCTAAACAATGAAATTGATTTCAAATTTCATGTTTGTCTCTTACACACATTTTTCCCACATTTTTTTAACCCTCTATTGACCAAAAAGTCCTAATTGAGCCTCAACAAGTATGAGTAGGTCCAATGAGGACTATCTTTTGTTCAAATTTATTTGTTTTTTTACCAAGATTTACAATGTTCTTTATTGATTCGAACAATGATATAAAATTTGGTACAATGTGAGTTAAGATTTTCAAATTATGATTGATTCAAATTTCCATATGAAAAGTAAAAGCGTGTTGAGATAGGCTTGAAGTTTACCTCAAACCTACCTCAACATGATGTAAATTTTAATTAGATCAAAATTTGAAATGAAAAGTAAAAGCGTGTTGAGGTAGGCTTGAGGTCTACCTCAAACCTACCTCAACATGTTTTTAGTTTTTATTTTGATCTAAATTTGAAATGAAAAGTAAAAGCGTGTTAAGATAAGCTTGAGGTCTACCTAAAACCTACCTCAACACGCTTTTACTTTTTAATTTCATGTAAATTTGATATGAAAGTAAGAGCATGTTGAGATAGGCTTGAGGTGTACCTCAAACCTACCTCAACACGCTATTACTTTGCATACTGAACTTAGATCAAATGAAGTACTCTGTAATTTTAAAGTATACCTCGAAAATCTTTTGTATTACTTACATATAGATCCACATACCAAATTCTAAGACAAAATGGGAAAACCAGATAGTCTAGAGTAGTCCTTTAATCTATATTTAGGATTATGAGACAAATCCGGATCTTTGAGAAAAGAACCAATTCATGCACTCTTAAATTGTACAAATTGGTAAATGTAAATTTATAGAGTATGTCAGAAGTGTGACTATATGTTTTAAAACTAATAATCCCTGAACACCACTTTAAGATGTTCAAAGTGAGAGTGGGAATGGAGGGACCAATTGTTTGTAGTTAATGATTGTTTAGAACAACACCCAAAGCATGCATTGCCCTAAAACCAAGAAAGTAGGTTTTTTTTTAAATTTGATTTCATGCCATATTTCAAGTTATACGATAACACATATAACACACACATATGACGCATAACACACACAAGGTGCGTCAGATGAGCATTTCTTTGTTGTGGTCCAATAAAATTTAAAAAATAGGTTCATCCAATCATCTATATAGAGGTAAAACATAAAAAGCTCTCTCAAGAGTACGTTTGATGACCTACATTATAGCACAGAAAAAACTTGCTAATTTGACTAATCAACGTAATAAACTACAAATTTATCTTTGTTTTTTTTTAAATTTGATGAGTCTTAAAAATTATTTCAAAGTAACCAAAGGAAGGTTGTGAAAATGACTATCTAAAAAATAAAGGAGATTGCATGTGTGCAACCACTTTGCCCTGCCTCACAGTACTTTGTCAACCTGCCTTGCAGTACTCCTGGCCCACAGTATTTCAAGTAGTGTGCCTGTCTGGAGAGACGACTCCAGCTACGACCCCTACGACCGTTGCATCATCGCGTTCGATTGGAACGACGAGATCTATTTTGTTGACGATATAGTTGCTACGGTGATGTGCGCCTCAGTAACGCGAGGCGGTGCCCCGGGCGGGTCTCGGTGCTCCCATCATCCCAACTACCGGCAGGCGCGTTAGGGACCGTTAGATCATCAAGTGCATCAAAGGGCGGGGAAGATTGATCTACTATCCGAGTACACTTAGTAGTCTACCGATTGAACACTATTGCCAGTAGAACCGTGATTGCCCACACACATCAATCTTACAGGGCCCTGAAGTTGAAGAAACCAAGCTATACATATTCGATGTTTTCAAATGAAAAATGCAATGAATCGTATTTTGGAAATTACATTTCTGATGGGACTAATTTCCATATAATTAGAAATAGTGATGAACATTACATGCCATGGTCGAAAGCCTCGTGTTTTTCTTTTTCTAATTTTAAGTAGGTTGTATGTGGGTTGTATTATGCTCAGATTAACTTATTTTTTTGACCAACGCATGAAATTTTATTCACTGATCCCAGTGATATAATATTTGGTATTACAAAAGTTATAGTTTTTGAAGTAAGATGTATTGAAATAGTCATTATAAAAATGTAGTTATATCAAAGTTAAAAATGGCAAATGCCTTACATTTTTCATCATAGGCTTCTCATTAATGTACAATGCCTTGTGCAAAGTAAGGTAATGCCCATTTGTACTTGTAAGAATTTTTTTCAAAATTTGACCTTTGTAGACAAATTTATGAAAACTAACCTATAAAAGTGTTATTTTTATGCAATATTGGGCAACACATGAAATCTCAATTTCATAAAGAAAAAATTATGTTTTGGATAAAATATTTTGTGTATTTTTCATTGTGCCAGAGAATAGTTGACTGAGAAATATTGGTGATGATTTTTTTAAATTTGAATGCACAAATATATAAGAAACATTGATGTGGGCATGTTACTTTTAGGGAAAATTTGCATTACCTCGGAAAGTGTTAGACTATAGAGAATTCAATGTGGAAGGGTTGCCTTCCAAATTTTTGATGAATACATATTATGAAATTGCAATTATAATTTTCTAATCGACCCTTATATTATGACTACTTTTATATCTTAGAGTACTATTGTGCAATTGGTTTGCCAAAATGTAATTAGATATAGAGATATTTGTTGTACAAAGTCTTGATTAGTAATCCCTTCATATTGAAATCTCTATAGTGTAAAAGCTTTTCTAGGTAATGCAATTTTTTCCTAACAGTAAGATGTGCACATCACTGTTTCTTACATATTTGTATAATAAAATTCTAAAAAATCGCCACCAACTTTTTGAATCATTCATTCTATACCACAATGCATAATACACAACAACACTTATCAAAAACAAAATTTATGTTTTTTGAATATGAAATTTGGTATGTTCATAGCAATAGCATAAAACTATTGTTTTCATAGAAAAGAAGGTTTTTAAAAAATAGATCAAAGAAGGAGAAATTTTGAAAGAGTTTTTTACAACTCAAAATTGAAGTTATCTTACTTTCCATAGGGCACTATTTTTATTGGGCTTTTTGGCAATCTAATTTGTGCCTTAGAATTTTATTTACAACAATTTAAAATACACGTTAACAAAAAAATGAATCAATGTTTTCTATTATTAAATTCATACGTTTCATATGCGTACCACTTTACACATCTCACATAGTGTGACTTATGTCGAATCTAGTTTATGCATGCTAAAAAAACATAGAAATGTAGTTATAAAATGACAATTTCAATGCTAAAAGAAAATTGACAAGACTCATGTTTCTTGTAGTAGTTTTGATCGGGTTCTTCGTTGAATCCCTTTTGTTTAAGCACATATTTTCTTCAACCATGACAGACAATGTTCGTCACCAATTCTGATGATATAGAATTTGGTCCCATTTCAAATGTATCTTGCAAAATAGGATCGATTGCATTTGTCGTTTTAAAACATTGAATGTGGATTGCATTTTTCGATTCAGCGAAGTGCAAGCTCGGGGGGTGCACTCTACATTATGTTTGAGAATCACGTGCGTTCATGACCCCTTTTAAAAACCCCCTGTATACAAGAGGTTATATGTCTAAATACCTTTGTATACAGATGTATTTTTGTTTTAAATATATGTTTAGTGTAAGTATACGTGAATATTTTCAGTTCTAAATGTGTTTATTGTATGTATACGTAATACGGCAATGTTCAAATTAATACCCCTTTTGTGCACTCACGTATACTCGTACATGTTTAGTAAAGTGCACCCCCCGAGAGTGCAAGCTTGATGACCGTGGGCAAAACCGCTGACATGAGTGTTCAATCATCAATTGATTATCCGGCCAATCAGTTGGACTGTCTTGGCGTTGGGCCCGCATGTTCCTGCCAGCGCGGATCCTCTCCGCCTTTGGTTGCACCAAGATGATTGAAATGCTTGCCACGATCGTGTCAGTCGGCGATAGGGACGATGGAGCTTTCTGCACTTCAGCAACGCAGTGCAGTGCTAGCAAAGTCTGAACAGAGTTGGTGCCGGCAAAGTCTCAACGATGTGGTGCCTTGTCTCGCTGCAAGGAGGGGCCAATGTGGCAAGGGGGATGGGCATCACTCTCGACCATCTTGCAAGGTCACCGAGAGCATTTTGTAATGGAGCCCATTTTATATACCTAGGATCATTGTGTAATCGATACATTTTTAGGTCACCGAGACCATTCCGGAATCAATATATAGTCATTTTTTTAGTTTAGAAGACTATAATAAATCCAACATGTTGATACCCATGTGATTAAATCACTATACAAATCAAGTTGTAATAAGGTACGATGTCCTAAAGCCACAATCACCCTCGATTATGACATGTAGACCTTTCTTAAAGCAACCACAGCTGAAACTCAAAACCGACAATTTCACTATTCAAGTAAACGAATGGCATGCCATGCATTGCGATGAAATAGTTGGTGGTTTTGGGTACGATAATGGGTGAAGAGTAGTACAACATGGTGTTGATATGGAGAAACGTAAAGTATAAATTGGGGTGACGAAGTGCTTTACACTTTGAAAATTTGTATCAATATGATTATTGATAAAGTATATTGTAAAAAATTGGGGAATTTCGTGAGAAAATGTTTTCTAAGTGACCGAAGAATATTTTTATTAATGAGCTTGTTAAATTGAGGCCATAGTTTTAAAATTGGTGGATTTATGACATCCTACCTCGTTCGACACGTCACACTATGAAGCCTCTCATATCTAATGCACTTGACGATTTGGACATTCTCATGACAAGTAATTTGTAAAGAATAGTATCATATTGAATTATACAATTCATAGTTGGAGATGTATAATACACATCTTGTAGTAAAAAAAAACATTTCAATGGAAAGTTGTACAGATATGAAAATACATATGAACAAAATGCAAAATATTGCAAGTAATTCAAAATATAGTGAATACTTACTACTACAATGTAAATACTATGTTGTATGTATTTATTGTATTTGGAAGTTTTTTATATTGTTATGATTGTGAAGATTGAACTCTCTTGTTTATGGTCCATTAATGAATGACCCAATCCATTGCATATTATAACGTATATATTTTTGTTGTAAATTGTAAGTGGATACATCACAGTCGCTTATGAAAATCTCAATAATTATGTGTTTGCATGTTCTTCATAATGAAGAGTACAATGTGAGGTGTTAACCCCTAAATGACAGAGGGGGTAAGGGCAAAACATAAATGTGTTATAAAAAATTACTTCTTCAACTTTGATGAAGTTTGGTCGAAAAGAGAAAATGAGGAGCTTGATGTTTAGTAATTTTCCATACGGTCAAATATCAAAAAATAGCTTTTTATCATCTCATAATGAATTTAGAAGCATTTAACTTCAAATATTTATAAGAATCACAAATTTTATTTTTAGAATTTGAAATTTTGTATGATTTGTTAAAACTAGACATTCTATTATAAAATCAAAAATTGCAAATTTTTCAACGGAGAGAACATCATTACTTTCCCCAAATAGTAAGTTTTCTAACACTAAACAATGTAGAAGTGTTTTTCTTTGAAAATTTCTCCCGGGTGGAGTTTACCTCGGATTGACATGATTCAAATTGGGTTGACAAGTAGATTTGATTACCTATTTAAAAATATTTTTTATTTTCTATAAAAATGTTATTTTCTATTTCGGGCAGCCCATAAAAAAAGGGCAGAGACTATAAAATGGTTGATCCGTCACTTAGGGGTTAACGCAGGTCATTTTTAAACCTCCACACGGTCCCTTTATCAAATGTATTCCAAAATTGCACGTATCTGTGAAGCCAGAAAACCTTCATAATCTAAATTTTGTGTGTAATTTCAGAGGATTGCACGGTATGGACAATCGTTATTTTGATGCAGTTAAATTTTTTGCGGAATTTTTATTTGGAAATGAAGTAATAATCCAATTTCAGAGGTGGGGAATGAAAGAACGATTCAATTTCATAAAACCTAGCTATGGAGGTTATGTTAAAAAGGGATGTGATTATCTTTCATTGCTGGAATAAAAAAACATAAAAAATTGTTGAATGCAACCCGAAATATGAACATAATCTTAACAATCGCTAAAAAAGAAGTATCGTCATAAACCCCATTTGGATGGTTAAATTTTTGATCGAAGTCAAAGTTGCAAAGTTTACAATACACCACTAGTAGAGAACTTGCAAAGGGGTGCTTGCAAGCTACGGTCTACCGAGTGAAGAGTGCTACTTGTGCAGCTAAGGGCCGTGCAGCTCATGCACTAGCTTAGTAATATGCACCTCTCAGGTTTCAGTTAGATAAAAAAATTCACCATCCCGAATAGGGTTTATGCTAATACTTTCACTTTAGCAATTGTTAAGTTAATTTCGAGACATTGGGCTTCACTCAACAACCCTTTTTGTTTTTTACCCAACAAGAGTCGAGACAAGGGTAATTAGATCCTTTTTTACATAAATCCATAGGTAGGTTTTATGAAAACAGCATTTTATATCCCACCTCTGAAATTGAATCAGTATTTCATTTCCGAAAACACAGAAATAAAAAAAGTTTTCAGTGCACAATATTTTAAAAAAACAAAAACTTCATAAGAACATAATCAAAAAATAAGTAAGCGTATTACCAAAATACAAAAAATATGGTAGCTTTGTACACACTTGTGGTATGCTGCTATAAATTTATGAAGTTCAAATTTGACCCCCTTCTAGCATTTTCCATAAAACATGTGCACTTTTCACAAGCGATACGCTACCGAATCTAAGTAGAAATGCTTAATTTGGATAAGAAGATTGAAATTTTGCAAACTTTATTGTGGTAGACATCTTAACTTTGGACTTTTAAAAACAATGCAATTTGTGTCGTCACAGAATTTCATCCCAATATTTATTGATGATTTTCTAAATATAAGAAAATGCACCAATTTGTAGACAGCGACAAAAAGTTTGGATGACCGTAGCGTGCAACTACCTATGGAATTTAGTTGCACTAGCTGCATCTTCCGCTTACTAGCCCATAGCTTGCAATCACTCTATATACAATTGAAAGAAAAACTTTAACCTTACAATTCCGCGATTGCATGATTCTATAATGTTCCCAAAATTTCTTCATTCCACAAGAACTTGTGGAGTGCACTTAAAGTTAAGAATAGGAATCAAATGAGTGCATACTTTTCAACCCCCTTATGTAAGTATTACAAAACCATTTTAAATTTGCAAAAAAAACATAAAGTATTTGAACACAATCGAAAGTTTCAGTTGTATTAGTTTTGAAAAGTAATCAATTGTAAATATTTTATATTGATATTTGAAGCAAGGAACAACACATATTAGTTCAAGCTTCAATTATTTGTTATTATAAAGTTTTAAAAACTTTTGGTCCTACAACTTTATACCAAATGATAAATATATATATATACAAGTACTGATTTGGCACCTAAAATATCTTAATTTAAACACTCTTTTACACAAGGTATGCTATTTAAATGCGCTCACGTGTATTTTTAATCTGAACTGTAGTTTCACTCCGTCGGCATTGGATGATACAATTGTACGGTTGGTAATCCAATTTTTTCATCATGTAGCCATGCTTGTTATATCCTTGTTAGAAAACAACCCCTAATTCTAGTCAATGTATACTGACGATTTAGGCTTTGATATAAACATATGAATAAAAAACAAAGGAAGACATTGCTATTATAAATTACACTTACTTTAACCCTTAAACATACCACTCCTTTGTAGGAAACTCAAACTACACAATTTAGCCTTCAAGATTTATCAAAATATATTTTGTAATATTTTTCACGTATGGAATAGAATGTTTCCAGTAGTTGGTAGTTAAGTAAGGTATAAATTTTTTGAGTTCATAATAAATCATAAAACCCCAATCTTTTCAAACATTTGGATAACTTTTTGTTCAGAGCTCAAAACCTAGAGTTTTTGTTTTTTTTTTAAATATTAAATTTAGAAAAAGCTTGGCTTTGAAGCACTCTCTAACTCTAAGTAGGCATCTCAATAATAATAACCAATGTCTTTTACTTTTATACATTACATTGTGTTTTTAAAAATAAGATGTCTTTTATAAAAAAGTAAAAACATAAGTTCTATATTTAACCACGATAATGTTATTTTACTTTTATGCACTTAAATAGTACCTTGCATGCAGAGAAGAAAGTTATTTCTCAAGTTCTGTCCTTTACGATTCAAAGCATGAACAAATTGTAGTGAGATAGAAAGTTAATGAAATTTGATCAATCGAATAGGTTTGATTTTTATATCCATAGGTTACAATGGATAAGTATTTTTGCGAGTTATGTGATGCTTCATTTAGGACAAGGGGAGGCCTAGCCACTCATAGAGCTAGTTGTATAGGAAATAAAATTCCTAAAGTAGGATCTTCTTCGAGAGGGAGAAGTCATGGCCGACCAGAAACTCCATTACTTGAGCCTGAAATACCACACGATATGCCAGGACCAAGTGAACCTTTTCCACCTAGTGAACCCGTACAGTTTATTGTAGATGAATCAAACTTAGAGGATTATGATGATTGTTTAGACGAAGAGGTGTTCGATCTTCCTTTAGCAGAATCTTCCACTGCTTCATACAATTCAAATTCTAGTCTCATTCGTTGGATTAGAACCGTTAGAAAATCCTCTGGCTTGTCAAATACAGACATAGATAGGTTATTTACGGATGTCCTGTTTCATCCTAAATTCAAATTGGAAGATGTTACAGTTAAATCCGCTTATGACATCGATAAGTATGAGAGATCATATTACAGCGAGGAAGATGGGTGGAAATCAGAGGACGTAGGGGAGTTTGTGCTGCGATATCGTGATCCACTAAACGCTTTAGAATATTTGTTTTCGTCTCCCACGTTAGCTGAGAATTTCACATTGAAACCTTCAGTTCGGTATGATGAGCATGAAAGAGTATATTCAACGCCTGCAACAGGAGATTGGTGGCATTCTATGCAGGCAAGAATATAGAGAAATAGTATTTGACAAAGGATTTTAGTTTTTTCGATATCAAAATTTGTTATATTTAAGTATTTAGTGAAAATTAAGTAATTATTTTTTTACTCATATTCGTATTTTTTTTGTTAATTATATAAGTTTATCAAATTCAATACAACCTAATTGGGATTCTGGATTTTGAACAGGAACATGTTGATTTAAAACATGATGGTGGCATTGTGTGTCCACTGATTTTTTTCAGTGATAAAACTGCATTATCAAAGGATGGAAAAATCAGTGGACACCCATTGTACTTTACAATAGGAAACATATCATGTGAAGATAGACATCTGCAAGGAGGACATTGTTTGTTGGCATTGTTGCCAGACTTCAATGTTCCTAATTCCAATGCTTTGCAACGTATGCAAGCATTTCAAGATTGTCTTTCGCATATTTTTAAACCTCTTAAAGAATGTAGCTACAAGTAAGGCAACTATGACTATTTATGTTGCATTTTGAGTATTATTGTTTCCATACTGAAATCACTTGACTTTGTTCTTTTTCTTAATAAGTAAATTATTTAGAAATTTTTAATTTACAAAATTATATTTAAAATAATTCTAATATGTATTTTTTTTTTTACAGTGGATATTGGTTAATCGATCCATTTGGGAACGAACAAAAAGTGTACCCTAGGCTGTTTGCTTACGTGTGCGACCATGAAGAATCATGTACGGTAAGAAAATCTACAATTTCTTCAACTTTCATTTGTAATTATAAATTTTTAAGTTTATTGAGATGTTGGTTGACGGTGTAGTCAATGTTGAGCTAATGTAGGGTTTGTTTTGATGAAGTGAATGGTTGCATTAACTTAGTCTCAAAGTAAAAGTACCTGACACAAAGCGTATGATAGTTTAGTATAAAGTGAAAGCAATTGTACATTGAACTGACGTTAGAGAAAATATTTTCTCAGTAGAGACAAACATTATGTTGAGTGTTAATAACACTAAAAGAACCTCTCATGGATTTGAAACATATGCTAAATTAAAAAGATGTGAATCCGCGAACAGGTGACGTGCACTTACACGACGAATAGATGCAAATGTCCATGTAGTATGTGCATGTGTCCACATACTGAGTTGGCAAATGTTCAAAGAACATTTGATTATCGCACGGAGACTACAATGAAGGTAATCTATAACGAAATGATGGCAGCCTCTTCAAATAGGAGACAAAGTATTTCGAAGCAATACTCGTTGCATCCGGTCGAGGTAACTTTTTTAATCCGAACATGAGGAACTCAAATTTCAAACAGAAAAGCTTACTTGTGCATTGTAATGGAATTTTTCATATTAACATTTCTTTTGTAATTAATTTCAATATTTTTAATATTTAAATAATTAACTTATTTAAATAATTTATTTATTTAAATAATTAACTATTTAAATAATTTAATAATTTAAATTTAATTAATTATGTATGATTAATGTTAATTGAAAATAAAAAAATCTTTACCTGACCATTCATGAAGTTAATCAATGTTCATTGTTGTGGAATAGTGTGCACTTTGGGGTTTTGCTGGTGGAGAGACCGAATTCGGCAATCCTCACAGAGCTATCAACGTCGACATGTTGCACCAAGCGGACATGGGTGTTTTTAAAACATTGATGGATGTACTACAGGAAATATGCAAAGAACTGGATAACAATCCTATCTCCCAATTGGAGGAGAGGATCAACATAATAAAAAATTCCGCAGGATTTTTTCATTTTCGATTGCCTGGTTCAGCAAGAGGAGGGTACTTTTCATCAGCGGCAAACTTTGCTGCCTTCGAACATCGTTCAGTTATGCAGGTGATTTAGAAACAAATGTCATTGACAGATGTTACCATAGTATTTTTAAGATTTAAGAATGTGAAATCTGATTTTGCAACAATTGCTTTTACAAAGTGTTTGATTTGCTTTTACATGAATGATCTCTTTTCACATTGCTTGAATTAAATTATTTATTATCATTTTTGAGCCGACTTCAAATATTTAAGTAGCTTTCATATTCCATAATTATAAGTTGATGAAATAGCTAACAAAGAAACAATATTTTGCATACAGGTGATAGTGTTTTGTTTGGTGGGATTACTGCCAAGTTTTTTCATCGAAGCCGTTGTAAGTTTTTTAAAATGGTACGAGATATCTTGTCGTTCCAAAGAATTCGATGAAGAGAAGTTGACAGAGATGGACTACTACATGGGAAGGTATGCAATACTATGTTTATTTGGTTTTTTAAAATAATCAAATTAGTACGGGTTACACCTACTGACCTAACGATGTGTATGCACCTCCAAGCATGCGAATATATTTAAATATTATTATTTCACTAATTTTGCGATGATGATGAATTGATTTTGTGTGTTAGGACTGTGGAGATATTTAAAACACATTTAAGCAAGTGGCAAAAATCCAGTTTTAATGTGGTGAAAGTACACAACATGAAGCATTATGCGGCTACAATTAAACGATCTGGGGCTCCAGTGGAATACAGTACGAACATGTACGAGCATCTACACATAGCTATTGTCAAGACATGTTATAGAATAAGCAATAAAAAAAACTTTCTTAATCATATTGTGAAATATAATCGAAGACTTGAAGCATTGAGGAAGGATGCAGTGATAAATGGAGCCTATTCTCATTCAATCGGGACAAATTCAACATTAGACAAGGTAAGCTAAAATGAGGTTTTTCCATGATACTTTTACTTTATGTGTTTGTTAATAATTTTACATGAAATTATTTTTATAACGTGAAAGTGGCCCTCTAAAAATAGTTTACTTCTAAAAATATTTGTTATTTTACTTTTGTATAATTAACAAAGGGGGCGGGGGGGATTGTGATTTGCAAACCTTGGAGCTTGGAACACATATTTTGACTGGTTTCTTGACAAACCTAAATATGGAGCGCCTAGATTCTTATATACACAACCAAAGCCCACAACAACGACAAATTATGAACAAGATTTCACAACAAGACATTATTAGAAATTTGAAGATTTGTTTAGAGGCTTACAAGAACGAAAACCGCTTGAGAGAAGGCCAGGTTTGTATTTCCACGGGAATCCTTACTACTTGATTTCACATCGTACATTTCAAATATTTAGTGAAGATTGAAATGAATAAACTACTGAATGTGACTCATTATGTGATTATGCTTGCAGATAGTACAAATATTTAGGACCCTAGCACTATGTCCTGGTCAGGGCCCGCGGTTTGAAACAACTCCAACGTTTACTCGAGCAACATCATCTTTCCATGGAACAGAATGGTTTGGCAACATCTCAATAAAAATGGAAGCAGAAAATGAGCCAGAAAGAACATCATACGCACAGCTCTGTCTACTTTTCAAGTGCAATGTTAAAGAGGTTGGAGACGATTATATCACCAAAGAGTTGTGCTTAGTACGAATGTACGAACATGTAGACTTTGATCAGACAGTGAAATGTCCTATAATAAAATGGCTTGAAAACAGCGAGGAATCATACAAGGTGATAGAGATAAGTAGAATTCTAAAGTCTGTTCACATTGTCCCAGATTTTAGGAATGAGGGCCAGTACTTTGTGAATATGTATAAATTTTGAAACTTCTTCTCTTTGGAAAAAATACTTATCATTTATTTCTCAAAAAAAAATCCTAGAAATTTGTCGCATGAAGTATGGATCTTATTTCTCAAAATCTATTAAATATTCATTTGTAGGGTGGTGACCCAACTATGGTACTATTGTTATTTAATCGATTCTTAAATATTAGTTTCTGAAAATTTATTCAAGGGATGGTTAGTTAATACAATGGCGATTATAAAACATAATGCTACAACTTGTATCAATTTCATAATGTCTCTAAATCCCTCGGTGCTAAATGAGTGCGGGGCACTATTCATCGACCCCTCTTTTTTATGAAATTTTGATTTTGGGCACATTCATAGCTCTACTAGGCATTTTTTTTTGGTTTTGTAACTTAGAACCTACGGCTCCAAATTAACTTGTTCACATTGAAAGATGGGGTTACTCTTTTGAGGTGGGGTCAGAACTCGAGTAAAACAGGAAGAACTTTTCTCCCCTACTGTATCATTCAAGATCTCCAGAAGATTTAGAGAAATCAATTCAATACTACTGAAAAAAAAACTAACGCGATGAAAGCTGTTGTTGCAGTACTACAACAGACAGTAGTATTGCTGCAGTACTGCAGAGTAAGAAATATTGTTGCAATACTGCAACAAGAGCACCTGTTGCAATACTGCAACAATGTCGATGCTGTATAGCAACAGAGTTGTACTGTGTCAAAGTCCGCGCAATATTGAAACAGTACTGTTGCAATCCGTCGTGTTTTCCTGATGACTACCTTGCGAGGGCTAATATGGATGTGTGATAATATGTATTAAATAATCGACGAGCCGCGGTAGCGGCAAGTAGGTTATCATACATAACCGGTTGTTCACTTTTCAATCACAACCCTTGATCTTCATGATCCAAGGGCATAGGATGCAAGTTGAAAGGAGAGAAGGTTATGAGTTGCAACTTGTGATGATGATCGTGACAGGTTGCCAATGGGATGGAGCCACATGGGCGTTGAAAAGTCAACAACCGGTTATGGAGGTTTGAATGTATTTTGTGTAACATTCGGATAGATAGATATAAACTCCGGTTCTCTTTTGAAGCCGCGTGAATAAAGTGTCTGTTCATAATGTTAATGACTTAGTGTCCAGCGGCAAAAAGGCCATTGTCACAAAACTACTCTTTCTTCCGAGGATAGACACTTTAGTAACAATGTAACATTCATATGTGATGTGTAGGCTTTCTGTGAGGAAACTTGAAGATAAAAAATTCTATAGGGGGTCACTACAAGGGCTCTTTTTAGCTAACTCGTTAAAAGACAAGAAGAATGACAAGAGGGAGACAAGAAAGAGGATAAGAAAAAAAGAAAAGATAAAAAAGAAAAGATAAAAGAAAAGATAAAGATAAGAATAAAAAATAATGAAAATAATTATTTGTTTACAATTTAAGTGATTGTAGAAAAACAACATTGATGTTTTTTAGAGAGCTTTTTAACCAATTTTTTTATAAAGTCAAATGTGCTTATGAAATTTTTCGCACTTGGCCAAGTGCGTAAATAGTGAATTGCGTGTTATACATGATTCTCTATAATTTTATTATAGAATCAATTTCTTTGGGTTTTTTTTTGACAACTATTCTGAAAACCCTCGCCTCTAATTTTATTTTATTTTTGCGCATTCGATTCCCTCCATATTAGCAAACTCATGTTGAAGTCCTCTTGAACTTATATTGAAATATAAATAGACCAAAAACTAGTCTATGATGAGTTAGGAGACAGTTTAAAGCAAGCCACTGTCATTATTCTTCACACCTCGCAATAACTCCCAAATCTTCCACCAAAGCTCCAAGCCAATGGCTCATAAGGAGACAATCTATCACACTACACTATTCAACACAAGTGCAATTTAAGAAAGAGATTAGAAGTAAAGCAAAAAGAGAGATTAGATATGTTTATTTTCAGTTAACTCAATTGTGATGATATTATAGAATTAGGCAAATGATTAGAATTGCCTAGAATCGATTAAAGAGGAAAAGGTCTGGATGGATGTGGATGAATTTATTGGATGTAATGACAAATGGAATACTTCATCCTTGACCTAATTGAGCATCTTCTTCCGCCGGTGCAGCAGCTCTCTGCCTCTGCAGCTTCGGTGCATCAGAGCTCCGCAATTTGGTGTCATGGAGGAGTTTTAGTTCTTCGAGGAAGGATTTGAACGATGTCGTGATGTCGTGATGGATTGCGCTTGTTGGATTTCAGCTCCTCCGACGTGAATTTGGTGGCAATCGAGCTTCGTTGTGGAATTTTTGGTTTCGTGTATGGTGCTCTTCTGCCACCATGCCGTTCAGTATTCCCTCGCTTCGGGGGCTCGTACATGACAATGGTTTGAAGGTAGAGCTCCTTTTCTTTTATTTTTTTGCAATTTGCAATTTTAGGGTTTAGGGTTTGGAGTTACAGTCCGCGAAAAAGGACCAAAACAGAACGTGAACCAAGAGTATGCAGATACTTTATGTTTTCCGAATGAAGAGAACTTGTTAAGAGTGGGAATGGAAGCTGATCGCTAATTGGAGTAGTTTTGGAGAAAAGAATTCACTCGAATTCGAGAACAATTACTCCCTCCGTCCCAAAGTTATTGTCATGTTTGAAAGTCATATTGTAAGAAACATGATTAAAAATTAAAAAAGTTTCAAAATATGTCACTAGAATGATTGAAGAACATTGCATGTGTTCATTGCAACCTAAATAAAAATTAGCCACAAGGAAGTATTTTTTTTTACCTACTTAAAAAAGCACTTTCAAAGGACGGAGGGAGTAGTTAGTAACACTGTGAAGCCTAATTGCAGGACTTGGTAGCCATGGTCGACGGAGTTGTGGAGAGCAAAGCAGGGGAGGCTGTTCCGACTCTGGAGAAGCAGAGGTCTGGGAATTTCATAGAAGATGAAGGCGGACTTTGGGGAATTGGTGTAGACAAATGTGGCTGTAGCGATGAGGCGAAGCGTAATTGCACTGACGACGATTCAGCGAACTGTGATTCCAAATCTGGCGATGGTGCTGGATGTGGTCATAACTGTGGAACATGCACCGATGGTTCGGAAAAATCATCACAAGCTTGTTCTAAGAATCATAAGAATCCTGCTGCTGTAGTAATGTCCCCTGTTTCTTTGAGCGAGGACGGTGACCGTGGCAAGCTGTTCTTCGCATCCGAGAGTGGCACCACCAAAAGGCTTGCAGAGAGGCTGCTGCAGAAGCTCAAAGAGAACAGCCTGCCGTTCGATTTAGTGGATCCAGCGAGTTACGAACCTGAAGATCTTCCCAAAGAGAAGGTTGTCATCGTGATTGCTTCAACGTGGGAGAATGGAAAAGCTCCCAAGAATGCTGCGTTTCTCGCTCAATGGCTTGACGAGAGTTCCGAAGATTTCAGGGTCGGTTCAGGCATTCTCCGGGAGTGCAGGTCAGTCCCTTTCGGTACATCCATTTCTTAACCCCTAAGGGATCAAGGATTCATGATTTTAAAATGAAAAATTCAATTGATCGCATTGTGAAAAATAGAATTCAGATGGAATCAAATTTTATATCACCGGAATCAGTGAAGAACATTGTATGTGTTGGTCAAGAAACAAAGAAATTTGAACAAGAGGAAAGTCCACAAAGGACCTACTCAAAACTGCTAAAGAAACATGAGGCCCAATTTGGGCTTCTTGGTCCTTTAGGGTTAATAAGCCGGAACGGCCGGGTGTAACAGAGTTGACGGAATCAATGGTTGCACTCAAAATTTCAATATGAGATGTTGCGCTCAATTCTCAACCAAATGTTTTCGAGAGGTATGTTGTTGGAAAGTTTAATGAAATCACGCTTCTTCTGAGCTATAATTCGCCTCCTCACTTGAAGTATTGAGATAAAAAGCAAAGGTGCAAAGACTACACTGAGAGCCAGCAAGCGGTTGATTTTTTTATCTTGAGATTTCTTGCTCATTTCTGGGTTGATTCATACGATTGATAGCTTGTTGGAAAGCTATGAAAAATATGCTTATAACAAGCCATCACCTATTTTTTAAAATTCTCAATGTTCAGATTGCAGTGACCGATTTAAGGGTGCTTATACCTGCCGTTCCGGTTTAATACGAATTGCTGACGACATGTTTGTATTGCAGATTTGGGGTGTTTGGAGTAGGAAGTCAAGCGTATGGTTCCAATTTCAATGCAGTTGCTAGGGCCTTCGACACGCACCTTGCATCGCTCGGTGGTATCCGGATGGTGGTGAGGGGTGAGGGCGATGTGGATGAAGGTACAGTGGATCAAGAGTTCGAATTGTGGACCAAGGCGTTACTTGAAAAGTTGGAAGGAGCTCGTCTTCGACCTCCTACAGCTGAATTAGTAGAAGCCAATGGAGCTACAAAGGTGAATGGTTACGAGAGTGCTACTCTTGAAGAAAGTGATGATGACGATGACAGTGAAACATTTGAGGATGCCGAGGATGACAATTTTTCTGATGGTGTGGTTGACCTCGAAGATATGGGTGGCCAACGTAAGTTGTCTGAGCCCCTTGAAGGAGGCAAGAAGCGAGGTGTTGTAAGGAGACAGCCTCTTAAGAAACAAGCGCAGGCTGCACCGTTGGTTAAGGAGGTCAAGGATGGACCGAAAGAGATGGTGACACCCGCGCTTCGAGCCAGTCTAGAGAAACAGGTACTTAAACCTCGCCATTATGCTCTTAACCATTATCTTTAGAGCTTAGTACTTGGTATGCAAGTTCTGGAGGAAAATGGTTGATTTTTTTCATAAGAATTGTTGTCTTGCTTAACTTTTGGCGTCTTTCTGTCGCCAATTGCGATTTTTTACTTATTTGTGTATTGGTAGGGTTATAAAATCCTCGGTTCACATAGTGGAGTGAAACTATGCCGGTGGACTAAGTCTCAGCTCCGGGGGCGTGGCGGTTGCTATAAGCATTCGTTTTATGGCATTGAGAGCCACCGGTAAGCTTTATAACAAGCTTTTATTCATTGTCTGGCTCGGTCATCACAACATGATGATATCTTCGTTTGAGCTTTTTTGAACTCAAGCTTTTGGAATTATTCAAAGTTTGAGCGTTTTGAATAAATTTGCAGAGCCCTCAATTTCTTTAACGCCGGGCTTGAATGTGTGTTTGATGGAGGCAGGTGCATGGAGACAACACCTAGTCTAGCATGTGCTAATAAGTGCGTGTTTTGTTGGAGACATCACACAAACCCTGTCGGTAAATCATGGAGGTGGCAGATGGATGACCCTATTGATATTGTCAATGGTGCTTTGGAGCAACATACAAAAATGATCAAGCAGATGAAGGGAGTACCTGGTAAATGCAACTGTCTTTGGTTTTTCCAATAAAAGAAATTCTGGGCTACTGCTGGGTTTGTGGTTGTAACGTGCAGGTCGTATTGTTTTATAAATTAAAATCAGGAACGGCCAAGTTTCATTGGGTCTTTGTTAGAGTAATATGCCAATTCCAACACACTCTCATGGGAGACGCTGATTGTCATTGTGTAGGAGTGAAGCCTGAGCGCTTAGCTGAAGGGATGAACCCAAGGCATTGTGCACTGTCACTTGTGGGAGAGCCGATTATGTACCCTGAAATCAACACGTTAGTGAATGAGCTGCACAATCGGAGAATATCAACGTTCCTGGTTACTAATGCACAATTTCCAGAACGGATCACGAACCTTGCGCCCATTACTCAGGTAATACTTAGTGAGTTCCTTTGCGTCATACTCCCTCCGTCCCAAAGTTATTGTCCAACTTGTTTGCTTGGTATTTCTTTGAGCCAATTTCATTGATCATATTGTAAGAAACATGATTAAAAAAGGTTCCAAATTATGTCACTAGAATGATTGAAGAACATTGCATGTGTTCATTGCAACCTAAATAAAATTAGCCACAAGGAAGTATTTTTTTGACCTACTTAAAAAAGCACTTTCAAACATGACTTTCAAACATGACAATAACTTTGGGACAGAGGGAGTACCTAACTTCCATATCCATGTGTTAGCTGTCGTCAAAAGCATGGAAGCTAGTTCAACAAGCGGCTAATTGCAAGTGTCTCTCATAAGTATCCCAAATAGAAAATTAATGTATTATCTTCGTGCACATGTCTCTATATAATCTTCAGTACAATTCTCTGTATAATCTTCACAATTTGAAAAATTCAGAAACCCTATCTTGGAATGCTACTCAGTTTTCCTATAACCACACGTCTCAACTCTACTGGACCTAAGAAATTCATTCTTTGGAATGATTGATGGGGCCTAACATGCTACTATTGCTCTGAACCATTGGGCATCTCTACTTTTTCGAACCATTGCTTACTCTCTCCCCTTGGGGTAGAGACAATAATTTTTTTGTCTAGCCTCTGCTTTCATGCATGCATGTGGTCAGAAAGCAATGCTTCTTCTCTCTTGCAAGCCAGCATTCATTGTCTTACGTCAAGAATTGAGTCTGTGCAGCTCTATGTGAGTGTCGATGCAGCCACCAAGGAGAAGCTCAAAGCCATTGACAGGCCTCTCTTTTCCGACTTTTGGGAGAGATTCATCGTAAGTATGATGATTTATTGTTTTATGCTCACGTGTGGAAAGATAGTGTGTTGTTTGCCTGGTCATACGAGTAATTTCTGCTTTTGTGAATTCGTACTCTTAGCAGCCTCCTAGACTGCGGCTTGTTTGAAGAATGGCTACTCACACACAATGTTTCTGATATATATTTTATGTTATGGGGCTAGGATTCATTGAAAGCTCTGAAGGATAAGGGTCAGCGGACAGTGTACCGATTGACACTTGTGAAAGGATGGAACACTGAGGAAGTGAAGGCTTATGCCGAGCTGCTGGATTTGGGACAACCTGACTTCATTGAGATAAAGGGTGTTACGTATTGCGGATCGTACGTCTTTCTTTCTTTCCCAGCTCTTAGTAATCGTCAATTTATTGCGCCTCGATCATGAAATTATCAATGTCTCAAATTACTTGTTCCGGTTTGTGCCTTTCCATTGCACATTAGCATTGATCATTGTACGCTGGCATTGATCATTGTGTTCTGTAAATTAGAGCTTCTTTTCAGCCAGACTCTCTACCTAATACGTCCAGCTCTGTGTGTAATTTCCAGGACTGCAACTTCCTCGCTGACGATGGAGAACGTTCCATGGCACGAAGACGTTAAAGCTTTTGCAGAGGCCATTGCAGCTGAACGAGGAGGTGCAGAATATGAGTTAGCATGTGAACACTCACATTCGTGTTGTGTCCTGCTCGCAAAATCTTCCAAATTCAAAGTTAATGGGAAGTGGCATACCTGGATCGACTATGAAAAGTTCCAGGATCTGGTGAGCATTCAACTGCTTCAAGGAAGTGATGATTTCTGCACTACTTGTTTCAGGCATATAATTGTACATGCAAAGATCAGATTGTAAATATAATCACATGTAAATTTGTAACGTTGATTACCTGGTGCTTCTGATTTGCAGGTCGCATCTGGCAAACCTTTTGGTAGTGAAGATTACATGGCTTTGACACCTAGCTGGTCAGTTTATGGGGCGGCCGAGGGAGGCTTTGATCCCCATGAAACTCGAGTTAAGAAAGAGAGAAGACATGGTTCCGCAGATCCCGGAGGTTGCACATGATCATTTCAGTTGTAGTGTAATTGGAAATGTGCTCATTCGACCGTTCCTTATATACATGAAAATTCTCATACAAGGTTATGAAGCCGAGGATGTTGGCATGTTTGGAGACGTAGTCACTACATGAGTTCTTGGCCCTTAAAAACTCTACTATTGTTTGTTAGTCACTACATCTGCCTTGTCCTTGGTTCATAATTTTGTGTTTTAGAGAGCTTCACTGTTATTGGAACATGGACTTCCACATAGTCTGCAAAATGAAGGTGGTTTTGTGTATGCATCAGAATCAGAGTGAATTTATCTCTTGCATGAATGTAATTGTGCATCCTTGACCTGGAGCTCGCATTATAAACTCTGCGCTCAACTGTTTGTGGATTACTGTCATATTTGCAATGTCATAAATGGTGACAAGTGACAGAGCCTCTGCCAGGTGAGTGGCATTTGAAAAGAGATCCAACATGCGACACGGTACATTCCACGCCAATAGGTATGTTTCAGAGCTCAATTATCTGATGAATTAGTTTAGACTTCTACGGTAACTATATCTAAGAGCGATCATTTTCTGAAAGCGTGCATAGCTCAATCTTTCATAATAAGTAGATTCTGACACCCTACTGTTGATGAGAATGTGCACAATCTAAACATCAGAGTTTAAGGTCGCTTTAAGGTCGCTTTAAGGTCAACCTATAGTTAGCACTTAGAAAATTCATAACTTATTCATACAGTGTCCAAATAATGCATGCGTTGGAATCCTCTTGGACTTGCTAATAAGACCCACTGAAAATATTTTTTGTGTTATGTGTGTAAACAGGTTCAGTTGGTTTAAGGTATAGTTACCTTAGAGACAGTCCATCTTGTTTTTTCTTATTCTGTTAATTTTGACTCTGAACGTGAGCCTGGTTCAGAATTGACGTTGACCGTGGATGGAGTGATTGATATTTTCTTGCAAAAGAGTGTTGTACTGAAATGTAATCAAGTGTGGCAGCATGTGAATCTCTGGATATGTTGGCAGAAATAAGTACAATAGTTTTGTCCCTGCTTTGTCCATTTGGCAGAAACAAGTACAATAGTTTTGTCCCTACTTTGTCTGGACATTCAAGTAGAAAATTGCTGCATCAATACGTTGTCCACACTCAAGTGCATCAACAATGGTCCGGCATGATTCATGCCTAGGAGCTGCATCATTCGAGCTTCAGGCACTTTTCTACTGTTTTTGTGTTGGTCACTTTGGTGGTTCTGTGATTGAAGGGCAACTCTGGCCGACTCTTTGGCTCAGTTCGATTGTTCATATCAAATTCATGAAGATGAAGCTGATGGCATTATTTGGAGATTAAGGTAGAGGGTCATATTTCTGACTGGGTTGTATTTCCGACCCCTACTGGTTGGGGGATGGGTGTCAGAAACCAGCTATCATGGTTTCAAATAGTGTCCAAGAGTGTTCTAATTTCGTCCATGCTTGGAAAAATCAAGAGCTTTTGATTGGTGTAGAAGCACTCTATTTTCATAATCCAACCTCTCATGAAAACCATGACTCTATGAGCGGTTAATGGTCACTCTAAGCTTTCAGACTTAAAAAATCATAGAAAATTGTAGAAATGCTCAAAAAATGTTTTTTTTTGGAGGGATGCCTTTGCAATAGCTTTGCAGAGCATCCACAAATTATAAAAAAATTCTTTCACAAGCCTAAATATGCAAACCTGAAATTCAGTCGGGAATTAGTCCCACTACTTTAAGTGTTCCCACCCATGCACGCCAAGACTAACCCTCTCAAATTATTCATCTATATTTGAAGGGCCCTTGCACTCACACTCCCCCACCCTTGCATGCCCTTCACGTATCAAAAGTGTGCATCAAATAGTCAATGAACCAATCACTAGTCAACTAAATAGTGATTTGGAGGCCCAATTTCTAACACGCTAGTATCAATAGTCAAGAGGTATTTTGAAAGGGCCCTTGGCACTTTTCAACTACTTCTGGAGTGTGAGAGACTCTTTGAGGGCATGGGTGGCCCTACTCTTAACCCTTAAGCATCCACACTGCAATTACCTGGTCAAACCTCATCAATTCCCACATTTAAAACTACTGTATGTGACGGTTAGATTCAGACAGTATTGTATCGAAATCTAATTTTCACATCATATTTTGAGAGGTCCACGTCATAAGATGATGTGGCACTTTTGGACAAAAAGTAATTAGTTAATGCCGAAACTAACTACGACGTAGGGTATATTATATTATTCTGGTATTTTTCTCACGTAAGGTATCGTTAAACCGATTTACCCTGATTTCTTTCATAATTATGTAAATAAAAATGAATTTTATAAGATTTTTCAGAGTAATTACAAAAATGTTTTGAATAGTATGAAATTTTTAAGGAAAATGTACGTAATAGTGATGAACAACAAGGTGTAGGTGGCATACTTATTGAGCTTACATAAAAAGAAATTTGATAGAAAAAATTCTTTTGTAGTGTATATTGGAATTTTTGGGTTTTGAGCTTTAAACTGTTGTAAAAAACACAATTTTAACAATTTTGAAGAATGAAAAATTGGACTAAAAAGTAGAAGGTAGCCCCCACATTTTCTTAGGTGGAATCATTTTCATTTGAAATTAGGAACTATGTAGAATTCAACGTTTAATTGAAAAGTGACTAAACATGGCTCCCTATAGGGCTCCTTGCATGCTTAACCCCTAAAAGCCCGAGGGATATTGGACAAAACATAGATGTGTTATATATGTGCCTTCCATATGTTTGATGAAGGTTGGTTCAATAGACAAAATGTAGAGTATCATCTTAACAAATTATCCGTACGGTCAAACTTCCAAAATAATCTTTAGATTATTTTTTAATGAATTTAAAAGCATTAACCTTTGAAAATTTGTATAAATTATAATTTTCAATTTTAGAGTTCAAAATTTAGTACGATTGGTTAAAGTTGGGCTATCTATCGTAAACTTCAAAAAAGCAAGAGAAATGATGGAGGAATCATCATTACTTTCCCCAAATAGCAAATTTTGTAACACTAAGACAATGTTGAGGTGATCTAATTTGAAAAATTCTCCCGGGTGGAGTTCAACTCGGATTGCCATAATTCAAATTGGGTTGGAAAGTAGACTTGATGTAGTATTTTAAAATATTTTTTATTTTTTCAAAAAATTATTTTTTTGTTTCAGGCAGCCCGTTTTTTCCGGGGCAGCGACCAGAAAATGGTTGTTTGAGCGCTTAAGGGTTAAGGATTAATCCCTAACTGTCCCAGCGTTCAAAAACTGAATCACGAACAGTTTTGAAGCTTTGTAACTTTCTCATTCAACCTTGAATGATTTTCATCCAAATCACCTTTGAAAACTACTAATTACAATAAATCTCTTGTGATGGGAAGATGCTGATAATATTGGAGAGGTCTCCAACTACAAGTATGTCAAATTTGTTGGGTAGATTTTATGCTTGCAATTGTTGTCTCATGTACACCTCATGTACATTTGAGCCATGTTGATATCTATTTTTGAGGATAGCATCTACTTTTGTTCAAAGGGTTGGTATGTTTAGGGGTTAAGATATGACTTTATGAAGTTTTAGCTCCAAAGTTGCTCTATTTGTGAATATTTATGATATGTTTATATTTTAAGGCCAAATTTGGGGGCTATGTTGTAGTACAAATATTTTTCAAAAATTATCCAAATAAATTTCATAGCCAAATTTGGCTATGTTCCACTACGACTATGTATTTTTGCACACAAAATGTAATGTTTTGTATTTCAATGCTCCAATATATTCAAGTACACCCTTGTACTTGAATGCGCGACATATTTGAATACGTAATCATATTTTAATAAATAAGACGGAACGCACAAGAAATTATATGGCAATCTTACATAAGGTGCCAAAGGGATATTTAGGGATTAACCCCTAAACTTCCTCACCCCTCTCCAAATTCGGCAATTTTGCAATGATGCTTCAAAAGATGCAACCAAGAGGGATTTTTTGAACTTGATGTTTCAATAGATGCTGTACATTGTAAATTTTAGATTCTATTCATATGGTTAGATCTACGATTGCTATCACCAATATTTTTGTATAATATTTGAAACTTGAAATTCAAAAATACTGTGTTATTCAATTACGAATAAGATATTAATAACTTGTAAATGAAATTTGTTGTGATGGGTTGAAATGCAGTACTCCAAGTGTAGTGATTTTTGGAGATTTTTTGGTTGCTTAATTTCATGAGTTTTTTTTTTCAAAAGCATATTTAGACTAAAATCATCAATTTTTTGGTGAATCACAACAACATGAAATAAGGCATAAAAATTTCACAAATGATCCTTTTCTAATCGGACCACACATGCATGAAGCTATCTTGCCATGAATTTCGTTGTATTTCTTTTCTTTGCAAAAAGTACATGACTGTTGAGAAAACGTGAATGAAATCTATAGATCGTCCAAAAAATGGACGGTTGGTAATTTAGGGGTTAAAGGCATCGTAAGATGTCGGTTACATGAAATGGGCTCGATGTAATCAAACCCTACTTAGATTATTTTTATTTTTTAACTGAACAAATGTCATACTTGACAGTCAAGGTCCGTAGCGCATGCCTAATTTTTTTTTTTTTTTTGAAAATGATGATAACATTCTCTAAGTTTATGTGGATATTTTGAAAGATTCTTTTTACACCATAGAAAATAGATTTTTTTGAAAAAAAATCTGAAAATTTGGACTTCTCTTTTTGTAACTATTTTTTGTTGACCCTGACGACCAAGTACAGTGGTCTACACATGGGAATCATAATTAATCCTTCCACGTCCCTATTCAACATTGTTTTTCAAAGATACATTATAAATTGTTTGATGAAAAATAAAAATGGAGTTGATGTATAAAGCAAAGTTGTAAATATCAATATGAAGATAACATCTATACAGTTGGATTCATAATATTCATTATTAATATTTTTAATTAATTTTGCAAGGTATTCTCTTGAAATTCATTTTAAAATCCAAAATTACCACAATTTTTTTTAAAATATTGTAATAAAATTGGAATAACGTGCACTACAAGGTGGTATGGTTTCCATTATTTGATTCTACTTATTCTAGAAAATCATGTTTAAGGTCTCACTTTTGAACTAAGAATGAAACTTGACATAAACCACTTTTGTTATTTTTCAAGAATTCATATTATTTTATTTTGAATATCCATAATGTACAAATGGTAGTCAACTAGCACAAGCATCAAGAGAATTTTGGATGTATGAAAAACATCACCGTATGTGGTGAAGAGACGCGTCAGAAATCATCGAGCGTTCAAAATATGGACGCTGACGCGTCAAAGGGTTAAACTGAGTGACAATTGTAGGTGTTAAGGTACAGACACCTATAACCGATAACTTAAGCATTTGAGCATGGTGTGACTTTGGTTATGAAGAAGGAGTTATTTTTCCTTTGTAGGGAAATAAGGTTTAGGAAGAATGAGAATTTTTTTTTTAAAAATTAAGTAAAATTGAAATTACTACAAATTTTTAAGTGCAAAAGTAGCCCAGACACACAACCAACATGTAGCTTCATCCATGACGAATAAGAGTAAGAGCAGTGAACGAAAATCCATATATGAGATCCCATCACAAACATCATGCAAATCCAGCATGTACATAACCTATAACCGACAAGTCCAGAACCATTGAAGAAACCGACTCTCCCCCAGTCCCAGCCATCGCCGCACCCTGTGGAGGCCACTCAGGTTCCCCCCTTGCGCACCCCGCGCTCCCCATCACAGGCAACGAAAGTCCCCACAGCGGGCACAGCAATCCCCTGTTCCGGCGCTGGAACTGTCCGTCTTCCACTGATCTTCGACGGTGTCAACGGCTCCTTCCCGCGCGCTCCTCCCTCCCTCCGTCGCTCCTCCTTCCTGCACCCCCTCCCCCCTCCGTAGGTGCCCAACCTTGAGCAAGGAAGATGTGAGGTGCGGGTTGTAGAGATGGAGGTTGTAGAATTCTTTGAGGTTGGGGGTTTGGCGACATAGATATCACACGGTTGCCGAATTGATTGAAAGGGAGGAAGTAAGGGTGTTGCATTCCCGGAGATGGTAAAGCGTATGAGAAGTAGGGGTTTTGAATACCTCCAGCATTGAAGGAAAAATCTGCAGGACCTGCCTCTTGCGCGGCGATTGGAATTTCAGTCGTCTCTTCTCCCTGTCCACCGAATTCGCGACCTTGTGATATCTCCGTGGCCCTGCCCCTGCGCCGTGTAGAGGTGCTCCTGGTCTTCTCAGCTGCTTTTGCAGCACGTGCCGCTGCGGCCTCAGCTGCGCGCAGCACCTTGAGGCGCGCTGCCTCCTCTCTTTCCTCAGTTCGGCGAGCTCGGGCTTCGGCTAGTGCAGCAGCGCGCGCCTCCTTTTCAGCAGCCTTTCGTTGCCGCGTCGACTCTTTCTCGGTACGTAACCTCTCCTTCTCTCTCGTTGCTAATTCCTTTGCGTCATTGAGTCTCTGGACTGCTGCTGTGTACTCGTCCGATGTCAGAATCTTGGACTTCGTGAAGTCCAACAGAGGATCTTTGCGTTTCGAGCTTGCCCGGGCTGCAATAGTCGGCAGTGTCAAGAACCTCGTAATAGAGTCAGGTTCCCCCTCGGCGTTGTCAATGGTCGCTATCTCAAGTGCTCCTTCTCCGTTGTCTGCAGGATCTGGAGCGACGAAATAATGGGAGGCGCTTGAGTCGGGGACCTCGTCAAATTCGCATTCCATCTCCAGCCGTGCCTCCTCGCCAAGTACGTTTGTCTCCAAAACCTCATCACTACCGTCCTCATGTGCATCATGATGCTCATCCTCTTGGTTCTGACCGTTTTTTGTGCGCACTGATATGTAGTCGGTGTCTGCAGGTTCTGGGAGGTCTTCGTCGACCTGCATGTCGACAGCGGCAGCTGCATCGTCCGAGGCTGCGAAGATATCCGAAGGGGCCAGGTAAGAATTCACTGCCTCTGGGTTTAGAGGATAGATGCCTGTCGCTCTGAATCCGCTGCTTATATTCTCCTTTGTCAATGTTTTTCGCAGAGCAAGATGAACCCAGTGAGCCAATGTCAACTTCGTTGCAGGCTGCGACAAATTTCGAGATGTCCAGAAGTCCCTGTAAGTTCTAAAGTTTTGCTTGAATGATTTAAACACACTAACATCCAGTGGTTGTAGGGCATGAGATGTATGCGCAGGAAGCGTGAGGATGTCCAAGCCTGCAGCACGGGCCTGGAGGACGACATCTAATGTGCAATGTGAATTATGTCCATCGAGTATCAAGAGGTGTCTGCGCTCAGCTGAAATTCCCCCCATGCTCTGTACACTTTCAATAAAGTGTGACAACCACGCGCTAAAGAGGTATGTCGTCATCCAAGCCCGGGGCTGCATTGCCATCGTAGCCCCGGGCTCACATCTTTCAATGTTATTCTGTCTAAACCGTGTGCCTCGAAAGACATAGAAAGAAGGGATATTCACTCCATCCGCATTTATGCAGACCTATACGCTGAGCCACTCTCTTTAGTCAGGCACGATTGAGTGTACACGACGGGCGCCTTTTCGAGCGATGACAACTCTTCCACCGCTTCTACCAGCTTGCGCACCTGACTCGTCGCAGTTCCAAATCTTGTCTGCACTATACTCATGCAACGTGAGTAAACTCTGCAAGTTTTCGTAAAAACTTGCAACGTTCTGTGCACATAGGCCCCGTGCGCGTGTTGTTTCGAGAGCTTGAGACACACGCAGTGTAAGCTCCGGGTGGGGATGCCTCCACCACCGCATCCAGCCACCACCTGGAATGCCATCGCGAAATGGGGTCACTCTATCCTTTGTTATGTCATACACTTTCAGCTTGAGCGCAGTAGGTGTTAGACCTTGCCCCATCTCACACATGCATATACAATAATCAACAAGTTGTTTTTCTTCACTTTGACTCAAGACTGCAGGTGGCCCCTTCTTTCTACTAGACCTCAAGCCATAATACCATTCACGAAAAGATGAGTAAGGTATGTGATACAAATCTGAAGCCTTCTTTATGCTCATACCTCCGTCGACGGCAGCCATTGCATCCCGTAACTGACTATTTGCCCATTTTCTTGTCCTGCGTGGGATGCGAGGTCTGCGGATAGAAGGCTGCGACTCTGCTGCGGGGGGTGCGATGTGGATCGGAGAGGCCTGCACGACGGGGTTGAAGGCTGATGCCGGAGCGTCGCAGAGTGTCGCTCCAGCTGACTGTAATCGGCATCTTGATCGCCCACTAAAAGGTCGTCCCCGCTCGAATGCTCCTCCTCACTCCCGTAGCACATTGTATCATCTTGAGCCACGGCGTTGTTGTATTCTGGACTTTGGTCACTTCCTAATAAAATATCCTCGTTGCTTGGTTGCCGAGTGAATGCCATGACTCACAGACGCTCTGAATTATCTCGGACACTCTACTCCTGGTCACTTGAGAGCTGCAGTAAACCTCGGATTCAGTACTCGATCAGAAGCCAAACTGCAGCCGACTCTGATCCGAATCAACCGAGCTCTGCTTCAGCAATTCTCAACCACCTCGATGTCTCTGCCTGCAGTAGAAACAGAGACTCACCAGCTCACAAGTTCATCGATCACGCAGCTCACAAGTTCAGAATGTTGGTCGTGAGAATGCCTCAGTGATCAACGCACAAACTGAACCAAACAATGCACTCACAATCGCTGAGAACGCTCATGAAAATGACGAAGTCCTTTGCAGTCAGACACCGAAACGAGCACACTTGAGCACACTCTTATTCTCCAATTTCCATGATATGAGATCCGAAATTCCGGCAAAGGTCATACCAGTAACCGCTAATTCTCATATTAAAGACTGTTAACTTAGAGCTCACCAACCACAACCAATGGAAATCAGATCCACATCTCATAGCACCCTAATCTAGCACGAATCGGTGGCCATTCCGGCGGCTATATGTTGTTTATTTCAGTCACTGAGATTAGCGATTCCCATTTTTGGCTGCACCCATTTCGGCCAACTCCCCTCCCACTAAGACATCATGCACCTGACGCTTGATGGATAAAATTATCCGTTTCTCGTTTAGCCATGCGCGGTAGTGAACAAGTCTAGTTATCAGTGATGGGGCAGTTATCGGTTATGGGTGTCTGTACCTTACTACCAATGAATAAATTTTGTTTTTCCGTTAGAAGAGCAACATGTACCCTAGAATGTAGCCATGTAAAAAGAAATTGGATCAAATCATCCACACATATACTATATATATATATATATATATATATATATCTATTATATTAAATACACAATGTCACGACCCATGTCACGAAATCGGTCACGTTTTCATCCACGTTTTTCATCCATCAATTATCATCCAATATCTCATCATACATCATTTTCATCCATTTTCATTCATTTGCCTATTTTGTAAATTGTTTTCATCTATAATCAAGTTTTTCAATTCCTGTCAATCAGCATTCTTTGCAATGGAGTCCATGTTTCTTGATCATGTTTATTTAGTTTTGTGTTGCATTGCACCACGAGATTTACTAGTATATATACATATATGTATATATATATATATATATATATATATATATATATATATATATATATATATATATATATATATATATATATATATACACTTACAAACAAAACTGAGTATTGATTTGAAACTTTTCCATTCAAACAACCATATCATGAGCATCAATGGGCAAAGTCCAAAAGTGAATTTGCAAAAGTTGTAGTGTGCGACATATAACACATTACTACCGAAGTTTGAAGAGAAACTCAATTGTGATTTGAAAGAAAATGAATTTCAAAGTTAGCCATGTCTAAAACTCGGTTTTGTGCGCTACAAGTTGGAAGTACTTTAAATTTTGTGAATTTTTTCTTATAGCTTCAATAAAACTTTTTGTGCCTTGGCATGTTGGTATACATCGTTTTAGACTGTTGTATGCAAAAATTGAAGGAAGTTGACATTTATAGAATTTAAAATATCAACAATTTGACAAATATCAACAATTTGACAAACATGCAAATGATGTTGGTTTTCATGATATTTGAATTTTTTTTTGGATTTGAGAGTTTGGGACTGCATTGGTCATTGTATAGAGAGCATAGGTTGCAATCTGACCATTGTTACATCTTAATACCTTTACATTTGAAATAGTTGTCGAATAGGCCAATGAATTCAATTTATATATTGGAGCTATACGATGTAGTTTTTGGGTTTAGGATTTTTGTACGAAAACTAGAGTTTATGACGCACATAATCAATCCTACAAATCAAAATTAAAAAACATATTATTTTCCATATCATCAAAAAATTCAAAACTGCCAGAAATTACACTGACTTTCATAAAATTGACAATATTTTGATGATACTGAACACAAAAAAAACAAGTTTTTCAATTGGTTAATTGAGTATGTGCATCATGAACCCTAGACTTTGTACAAAAAAGTCAAACCAAAAAACTGCATCATACAACTCTAATATATAAATTGAACACTTTGGCTATTCAACAACTATTTCAAATGTAAAGGTATTAAGATGTAACAATGGTCATATTGCAACCTATGCTCTCTACACAATGGCCAATGTAGTCCCAAACTCTCAAATCCAAAAAAAAATTCAAATATCGTGAAAACCAACATCATTTGCATGTTTGTCAAATTGTCGATATTTTAAATTCTATAAATGTCAACTTCCTTCAATTTTTGCGTACAACAGTCTAAAACGATGTATACCAACATGCCAAGGCACAAAAAGTTTTATTGAAGCAATAAGAAAAAATTCACAAAATTTAAAGTACTTCCAACTTGTAGCGTACAAAACCGAGTTTTAGACATGGCTAACTTTGAAATTCATTTTTTTTCAAATCACAATTGAGTTTCTCTTCAAACTTCGGTAGTAATGTGTTATATGTCGCACACTACAACTTTTGCAAATTCACTATTGGATTTTTGCCCATTGATGCTCATGATATGGTTGTTTGAATGGAAAAGTTTCAAATCAATACTCAGTTTTTCTCGTCACTGTATGTATGTATGTATGTATGTATATATATATATGCTCATCCATAAAATTATCAATCATAAAGCACTTTCATCCAAATACTAGAAATTTTTAGTATCTTTTTTGACAAAATTTTAACAATTTTAACCACTTTTTTGCCCATTTTTTTCTGTGTAAAAATAGCCACTCCCAAAATCAGGTGAGATTCTCGGGAATATTAGTAAAGGTTGTTCTTTCTGCTCCCTACCTGGCAACTTCTGAAATTACACGTGGCAGCTCCTGGGTCGATGAGTCTCGGGTATCCGTTTGCCTCGTGCTGACTCATCTCAATTTATGATAAATATATGCCCACACCTTTAAAATGCTTATTTTATTGCTGGTCAGGAAATAAAGGATTATCATGGCATGTTTCGAATTTTTTAAATTTTATTTGATCAAATGAGCGTTTGTTCCATTGACGTTTTTATTTATTTTAAAAGTCGAAAGAACTGAACGAAGTGGACTTGAACGCGTCATCTTTGAATGCGACTTGGATGCATGAGAGGGAGCCACGTGTACATGCAGTGCAAGGACAGCTCACAGGAAAGAATAAAAGGCTCCCAACTGACGAAGAGAATTTGAACAAGTTATGGAAAAAGTGAAAGACCCCACTAACTAAGTCATGCATTAGAGATTCGGAATGCCCCTTGCGAATTCAGTTTTCTCCACTTTTGTGTTTTTAACCCCTTGGAGAGACATAACATTCTTAACCCATAAAGGACCATGGCAACACATTATGTCCAAGAATAATTTTTTTATTGTAATATCTTATTTGGATTTCATAATTTTGACTCAATATTAATTAAAACAATTGTAAATGTCCGTTACCAAAACACAAAAATCTTTCAATATGTGCAATTACGTTGAATAATTTGCTAAGAGGAAATTGAAATGTCAAAGTAGGTGAAAGGATATCGATGTCCTAAAGGGCGTTTTCAGGGCCGCTTCACACTATGGCCGTTCAAGTCGAGAGGCCATGGGATTGAGTGGCCAAACTTTGTTGAGAGTTCAAAAAAATCTATTGAAAATAGGCAATAAAATATAAGTTTCATTTTCTATGAAAAGAAATCGACGGCCTCTCGACCACAGTTTGGGTTTCCATTCCCATCCTTTTGAGAGGTTGTCATCTTGGTCAAAAAGTGTTGACATTTAAGCATTTTGGAGGGCAATGGCCTTTGGACTTTGGCCTCTAGTGTGAAGGGTCAAGAGGCCGAACTCTTGGTTTCTTACAATCCGATTGGTGGAAATTGACGGCCTCTTGACCTTCGGCCAAATAGTGTGAAGCGGCCCCTGATGCTAAGGCGTCAAATTTGTCAAAACAAAAGTGTACAATATTTAAAACTTTTGTCATTATTGCGTCATCAACACTATATAATAATTACGGAAAATGTTAAAATATATTTTATATGGATGTTGGGAATCTTTGGAATCTTTCTATATATTTTATTAAATTTTAAAATATTTTGAAATATTCCTAACATATTTTTGAAATCTTTAAACATTTTCAAAGTAAAAAGAACTTTGTGACCCAAATCAAACTTCTAGGTTTCTCCATGTCCACATTATGTGGTAATAATTTTCACTCATAATGATACCTAGAACCACCAACTACTTCTTTGCAATGCTTGGCATGCCATTGGTTCACTTGAGTAGTGAAATTGGTGGTTTTGAGTCTCAACTGTGGTGATCCCAAGAAAACTCTACATGTCATAATTGGGGGAGGTGGTGGTTTTAGGACATCCAACCTTAAGCACATGACACAAACATGATGATTAACCTCAACCCCTAAAGTACCAAGTTGTCCAAATTGGACTTCATATTTTTTTTAAGCAATTTTGAATAAGTTCTATGTGGATTTCCTGATTGCTTTTTCATCAACTCATGTAATGTTCTTCAATTGTTCTCGTAATATGAATTTTGGTCCTATTTCAATAATATTTTGCACAATATGATCAATTGAATTTTTCAGCTTGAAACCATGAATCCCTTGGTTCGTTAAGGGTTAGTTCATTTGCACGAGCAAACTTGGTCTTGGCATAACATTCGATAGTAGAGCTTGACTTTGCCATGGACTTTTTTGGTTGACAACAAATTTGCAGCATATTTAAATCATTAGCTACCGATGTTTATTGGAACTTACAATTGTAAGTGAGTAGCAAATGTGTCTACAATTTCATTTATAGGTATGGGAGTAATGAACGTAGGTCGTTTTCTTGGAAAACATTGATGTATCTTATGTTTGCGATGTGTTCATCATCTCATTCCCTCCCAGTCTTTTGTTCAAACACTTTGCTTATCTTGTTGGTTGAAGCTAAAAGGCATACCCAACACATGCTACGCATGGCCCATTTAGATAGATAGATAGAAACTCCGATCCCTGGGAAGGGGCTGACGTGAACAATGTATCTGTTTGTTTAGTTAATGAGCCAGTGTCCACCATACAAAGGTCCATTAATACCAAACTACTGTTCCCTTTCGGGAATAGACACTATAAGAGACCATGGCCCATTCACATACACTAATGCTACAACATGCATACATGCGTGAGGTAACTTTGAGGGAATCTGTTGTCAACCAAAAAATATAAAATATGCAATTAAAAAAAATACTATAACGCATGACAAAAGAACGCAACGCTAAAAAGAAGCACGGATCTACATGCAGCACTGTAACGCAGTTGCATAGTTCTTGAATAGTAGTTGCAGCAAGAAAAGGCAATACTTTGAATATATATTTTGTTTCTCGGTTTTACCTTCTTCTATTTTGGGAATGCATATGCAAGTACGGCAAAGGCTTGGTGTGAATGGATCATGAATGTTATAGGTGACTAAGTTGACAACACTTCCCCAACAAATTCTTCATTCACATTAGCCCTACGAGCCAGAGTTATTCTCTCTTATCTCTTAGGGCCTCTTTATACTAGAGGCGAGAAGCCGTGAAGAGACAAATTTCACCCAATGGGAGGCCTAAAAACTGAAAAGACTAAAGAATGTTACTTTACACTCAAAATTTTCAATTCAAGGGACGAAAAGAGGAGAAAATGACATGGACAACACTTTTGTTCTTTGGAGTGATAAGAAAAGTGAATATTTTTCAAGGCCCCAGGTTTTGCGTCAAGCCCACCTCAAGAGGTGGGTCTAACGCAAAATCCGGGGGGTCGCTTGTCAAAATTCTCACAACCTATCATTTTTTATTTTTTAAGAAATATGTAAGAACTTTATTTTAAGAAATTGGCTCTTTATTTTGTGGCCCCTTCTCACTTTACACTAAATCCAAAGGCTGTCAAGTTCAAAGGTTGGCTTCTCAAAGATGAGTTGTGGTCCTTGTGAGGTTTTCTCCACGGCTTCTTGCATGTAATGTAAAGAGGGCCTCAGTTCATTTTCAATGAAAAGTTGTAGCTTTGTTTTGAAATACACAATAACAGCAGTTTCATAACATGATTGGTAAAGTGCACAGCGTACTAAAAAAATTATGCAAAGTGATTATTTTCTCAATTTCTGGGCGATTATTGTCAGCGTTTGCAACGTCAACAATTCATCAATTGAGTGATGACCACTCCAGTAATAGTACCCGTAACCGCTTATCATCAAAAATTTACCAAAGTCACAAAATCATTCACTTGAAGGTCTCTTTAGTCAAATAAGGAATGATTTGTCCTAACTATTGAATGATCAGGTCTTCGTTTTTTGCATGCTCCACAGTACAACTGTACAAGCACCTCATTGGATCCATTAGTATTTGACTTTGGCAAGGCCATTAATACTCTCAGAGGGTCAGAGGTTTTACCGACCCTTTAAGTTAACTCCTGAGGGCCGGTTTAGACTACGGTGGAGAAGTCCACCGGTCATGAAAAAAAGGGCGATTCTAAACTGTGATTGGCCGAAATTGCAACTCTTCACCGGAAGGTGTTTACACTAGGTGAAGACAAGAATGGTGGTGAAGATTTCTCATGGATGATAAAATGACATGGCCGCCTACATGGCAACACTTTTTGGACTTGGGCTTCTTCGGAGGAGGAGTTTCTTGTCCGGCCTCTTGAGGCCGCAGAAGAAACTCCTCCTCCGGAGAAGCCCAAGTGATTAAAAATATTTTATTGCCTTTCATTCTTCTCCGGCACATCCACCATTTGCCTCATATAACCATGTCTTGGCCAAGCATTCTTGACCGACCGGAGGCCTTCTCCACCGTAGTGTAAACCGGCCCTAAGTCCTAACTGCCCAATCATGCATATTTTGCATGATGTACGGATTTGAAATCCGTTTTCTCATCCATCATGCACATTTTGCACTATGAATTTTTTACTGAAATTTTTATGGGAAGTTAGCTTCGTACATGTACGATTCAATTAGAAAAAGGATGATTTGTGAAAATTTTATGCCCCATTTTATGTTGTAGTGTTCCATCAGGGGCCTGAACAATTTATTTTTATTTTTTTCATACATGGATTCAAAAAGAATGATGTGTTGTGAGGTCAGCATTGACAGTGCAAAGTTGACTGATGGCCCATTCACACCAAGACGCTCCACCACTTGCATTGCATTCTTGGAATGCTACAAGGTAAATTTCGAAAATAATATACAATTTCTTGCACTATCGGAACTTTGTCTCTTCTTGCTCTTGCACATATGCGTTGGTGGAGCCCAAATTTCTTGTGGCACTCAAAATGCGCCGAGTAGCTTTTTGCATGCATAAGGTAAAATAATTTTTTATTTTATAGGAGCACATTGTAGCTACTAAAAACTTATTTGACAAATGCAGATTCTCTGCTGCACTCGCATTGGGTGCCTGGTGTGAATGGACCATCACATCTGAGCTTTAAAAAAGCGTTTCTTGGATTCCTACCCTCAACAATTTAACCGTGTGTTTCTTCAAATGGAGAAATGCCAAGAGCACTTTGTTCAATTTTGACTCAAATTTCCGAATTCCATTTTGTCAGGTCTTTCATTCTGCCACGCTGCATTACTTTTCCGGAAACACCACCAACTGCTTTTTTACTCAGTAAGGATGCTGAGGCCAAAAAAATGACCTTTGGTTGAAATTTCTCTTACTATTGCATGACTTTTGTACAATGTATTGGATCCCTATTAGTACTTCATGAGCAGATAGATAGAAACTTTGGTCCTTTTTCAAGGTTGGCGTGAATAAAGTGTCTGTTCGTCTTGACAATGAGCTAGTGTCCACCGGACAAAGGGTTGACGAGCACAGGCATAGCCCCATCATTTCCAAGTTAACCTTTTAAACGTCCCATAGGGATAGTACAATTGAGATGCCTTCTGGGCTGCCCCGTCAAGACCCTCTTGACATTTAAGGGGTTAAAGGTATGGATCCATTCCAAATACAACCAAAATACACCGTGTTCCGCTGACCGCCACGGCACATTCACACGTTTAGGGGTTAAGATCAATGATTTTATTAATTTATTTTCCCAATATTTGTAGGTAGTTCAAGTCACGATCTTTAATGAAATGATGAAGTTAATACTCGCATGAAACATGCAAATATGGATGAACAACGATTTAATCATCCAAAATATGAACATTCGTACAAAATGTACCGATATTACCCTGACACATCCTTATCTGGCACTATTTTCGAGTTCCATTTTTAACAATAGCAATTTAACAGTAAAATCACCCAAAAACAAGACCCGAAAAAAAAACTGAAGACTATGCCATAAAACACGTTCATTTACTACATCGATGATATCCCCAAATGTGCTGAAATCCAGTGTATACATGACAGAATATACTCAAAAGGTGCTCTTGAAAGCACCTTCCCGATCCTGGAATCTACGCTAAAAGTACCAGTTATTGCAATAGTATCAATTCTCAAAAAGCAACAGGAGCTAAGTCCATGCCGTCCTTTACTTTTCCACAGTAATTTGCAAATAGTAAGTGTTTTTCTGCGGGCCAATTCAAACACCCCATACCCTTTCTGTGGTGTGTAGCATCCCTACTAGTTAGTTGGTTTCCAATTCCTTAGTAGGCCACATGGCAGGTGTCAGATCGATTCAATTCCACCAAGAGTGTGAAGACCGCAACATCGTCGGTCTTTAATTCCAAGTACCGCATAATTCATGCTCATCATGCTCCCTTTCCTCGTTCATTTGACTGTCTCGTTTCATTGCACTATATCTCTGCAGTTCATTAGGTCTAGATTGAATTAGCTCGAACTTGTCTAGATTGTCTAGATTGTTGCACGGTGAAGTCACTTGTCTAGATTGTCTAGATTGTTGCAAGGTGAAGTCACTTGTCTAGATTGTCTAGATTGTTGCAAGGTGAAGTCACTTGTCTAGATTGTCTAGATTGTCTAGATTGTTGCTAGGTGATTGTCTAGATTGTTGCAAGGTAAATTCAAGGTACCACATAATTCATGCTCATCATGCTCCCTTTTGACTGTCTCGTTTCATTGCACTATATCTCTGAAGTTCATTAGGTCTAGATTGAATTAGCTCAACTTGTCTAGATTGTCTAGATGGTTGCAAGGTGAGGAAGTTCGAGCTATCGATCAGACTGAGCTTCGGTGAAAAGCAGGAGCTGAGGAGTTTGTGATCGATGATCATGGATCGATGGAATTGGCACGGTTCATGAAGTGGAATTCAGCTACACAGATGTGGTGTCGGTGGTGATACTGTTCTAGTACTGGCACTGGTGCATGATTCGAGATGATCAGGTAGGATCCATGGTGGAGGATTGAAGATGATTGAGAAACCGAGAGTGAGTCAGCTGGCGGTTCGGAAGTCGCCCAGCATGCCCATGTTGGACATAGCCATCATCGACGTGGAGACGAAATGCTCCGGGCGGGGCAAATCGCCCGGGTCGACGCCCGGGTACAATCGCCTTAAGGTGAAGTCCGCGATCACGCTGTGCGTGGGCATTCTCGTGTGCACGGTGGTGCTCGTCGCGCTGGACCCGTCCAAAGTCACGGAGGAGCCGTGGCGCGGCGGACCCCGGATGCCGCGCGTCACGCTGCCGCGCTGGTCACGCGAGCTTGCTGAAACTGCTGATCAGTACTTCGAGCCCGGCGGCGCGCTGGAAGGCATGGGCATGCTGTTCCGGCGCGGCACGCGCGCCATGCCGCACCTCGTGGTGGCGCATCTCGCGGATTCCACGACCGCGGAGGAGCTTCGCCTCTTCCTGCGCTCGTTGCACCGCAGCGGAATGCCTTCCCACGCCGACGTCGTGCTCCTCTTCCCCTTCCGACCCGTCGCGAGATCCCTCCTGGACGTCATTCACGAGGAGGAAACTTACTTCCAGAACCTCCTTGCGAAACGAAGCATTCTGTCTACTGACGAGGAACCCCAGCTGAGCGTTTTCAATTCCGGAGCGTACACGCGCGCTCCCCCACCAGTCGCGGAATTCAGCGCGCGCCAGGATTCCATCTGGGGCCGTCGCCACAACAACACTGGAGTAAGCTCATGAATTCTTCAGATCATGTATTTCTTCAGATCAGCTCTTTCTGATATGTAATTCTAAAATCTTGGGACTCTTCGTGATCAGGGTGTGAGTCGCGCTCCTGCGTTACAACCCAACGCGGCGGAGGCGGTTGGGCCGCATTACGGCGCGGTGGTGGGGTTCGACGTGCAGGAGCTGGACGCGGACGACGCGCTGAGCGGGTTCCTGCACGCGCCGCCGATTCACCTGCGGCGCTGGCTGTGCTACCAGATGCTGCTGGGCATGGTGCGCCACAAGTACCGTCACGCGCTCGTCACGGAAGTCACGGGCGTCGCGATTCTCACGGACGCGCTGCTCGCGTCGCTGAAGAAAGACTCCAGTCAGCTCCACCTGTTCGCCACCGCGGAGAGATGGAGTGACAACGGCACGAATTCTTTGAATTCTGTGTATGGGGCCGGCGTATGGAACTCGTTAGATGCAGAGGAGAAGCGGAAGCAGGTGATCAGTACTGGTTTGATTGTGGGCGGCGTTCGGCCGGTTCGCAGCGTGGCCGCGGCCATGGCCACCGAGATTGTGCGCGTCGCGATGCTGCGGAAGAGCAGGGAGCATTTTCCTGATCCGTCCCTGTTGAGTTACTTGGTGCACAGAAGCTCCGCGTTGGGACGCAAAGTGGCGTCGCATTTGCTGGTGCATTCGGACAGTAGGCTCACCTTCACCGTGAATACTTTGCGATCCATTCATGATCTCTTGAATCACCGGAATGAGAGCCGGTTCGCGGTGATTCAGGGGTTGCATCAGAACGAGGAGCTTCTGGAGTCCTTGCGCAGGAACATCTGTCTGTCTGTGCAGAACGACCTTCAGATTTACTCAGATTGCCACAGAACATTCCAAAGCACAAATTGACAAGATTTATGGCATCATTGATTCATGTTCTTCTTCAACACCGAACTCATGCCTGATCGACAGCGCATTGTGGATTCCAGTGATCAGGAGTTTCAATTGAAAACTGCTTTTTTTTTTGGAAGAGTGGTAGCAGAACTCCGCAGTTTTAATTTGCTTATAGACAGCAACAAAGCAGAACTCCACGGTTTCAATTTGCTTACAGAAGACGACAAAGCAGAACTTTGCAGGTAGAAGGCAACAATGCTGAACCCCGCGGTTTCAATTTCCTTGTAGAAGGTAACAAAGGTGGTGAGAGATGTCCCTTCACAAGCTCACACTCTGAAACCCATAATGTAAAGTACTGAAAATTTAGGTCATTTTGAAGGTCAACTGGTTGTAGGGTATTAAGTAAGTTCTGTAGAAAATGGAGAGATTAATTAGCATAATTGGGCTACTGGAGGAACAAACTGGTGCCGAAGATGTTTCATGAATTTGTTAATGTTCAGTAGTGCAGTGAGGTGGATCGAACTTCTCTCAGGGTTTAGTCGGGGGTTTAGTCAGTTAATTAGTGACGTAGATAGTTAAGCTAATGAATAGGAAGAAGCAGTGAAACTGACTGCTCCCTCTTCCAGAGTGTACCATATACTTCGCCTTGCGCTGGACGATTAATTCTGACCGGCGTTGCAGACTGTCAATTCCATTGATCAATTGATTCATTCTTCTGCATGTTCTTCTTTCACTATCTAAAATTTAAACCAAGGTGTTGTTTTCAATACTTTGTTGTCCAATATTGAAGTGTCAAAAACAATGTTGAATAGAGTGTAAAAACAACACCCACAAGTATTACCCAACCCACTATTGATTGCAACTTCCGTGGGCAAGTGAAAAAAAAGATACTTTTGCTTTGCTTAAGAATATTAGGGGAGGTCCCATTGAGATAATTGTACTTTCGTTACAGAAAGTCTGAACCTTCGAAAGTAGGCTTGTATCATGTTACTAGCAAAATCATACGAACAACAAATTTGGGAGTCAACTTGTGTGAATTTCTTGAGTTTGACAATTGCTGACCAACTCGAAGAGCCTACCTCCCAAACACATCCAACCTCCTCACATCCAACCTCCCTAGCAGAGATAGGGGCAAAAGCATTTCTTATAGAAAATTAAATATGTGAGATTTCCGTGTCCTCCCCCTCCTCTTGGGGGTCTATTGAGGGTTCAAACTTTCTCTAGTGTGCAATCTGGTGCTCATCAACCACAGTTGGAATACTACAAATCTGCCTTCCTTCATAGCATTACAACGCTAAGAATTATCAAAGACTCAATTTGAACGCTCAAATGCCATGCATGAGGAACAATTTGATGTACTGGTGAGTGAGATATTGACTGCATTAAGACAAAGTATTGCACTCTTTGACAGATTTGAACCTATGCAGCCACCTCCTATCAAATGAGGACAATGAACTGGTTACTCAGTTTCCCACTAAAAAGAAATTTAAAGAAATTTAATTTAATTTTTATTTTATTAAAAAACCCTTTGATCGGGCCGCCCATAGTTGAGCCCTAATAAACGGTCCAACTGATGAGGAAGCTCTGCGACAAGCCTGGTGACATACAACAATTCAGCTGCAGTGGACGGACGGGTACGAAAGATTTAAATTTTGGGTGGAAGGTGGAATGTCATTTATCCACTCATGGACATGTTGTGCACTTTGTGGGTTGGAAATGCTGACACCATGCCAATGATTGTCCTTTTGGAACCCTCTACAATTCATTCTCTCAACATTGATTCTAGATTATTGCTGCCGCCAGCTCCACTTTGCGAAGCAATGGAAAAGCAGATTTTGGTGTTTGCCTTGAGCACTTGAGCACTTGAGCTTGCTTTCCTTAACAAAAGTTTTTGGGGTTTGCAACTTTATGCCACATGCATAACAGTAACTTAAAGGTAGTTGACACCAGTGATGGGTGGGTATTGAACATAGATTTCTCGAATGTATGTTAACCCCTTAAGGACCAAGGATTCACGGTTTTAAAATGACGAATTCAATTGATCATGTTGTGAAAATAATAACTCAAATTAGATCAAATTTTATATCTCTAGAATCAATATAGAATATTGCATGTGTTGGTGAAGCAACGAATCAATTTGAACAAAAAGAAGTCCACTTAGAATCTACTCAAAACTACTAAAAAAATATGAGGCCCAATTTGAGTTTCTTAGTCCTTTAGGGGTATAATGAACACTCAAAATTGAGATTTTGGAGGATTTGTGACTTCAAAGTTAAATAGAATTTGAATTAAATTTCCAAATATGAAAGTTAAGAAGTTCACCAATGACCTATGCCAACACATCTTCATTGCAATCTTTCATGTAAAGAATGGACTCATACATAATTATTGTGAATTTTATAAGTGAGGGTGACTTATCCATGTACGGTTTAGGACAAAATTTATACGTTCAAATAAGAAAGAAGTTGTTACATTGATCCAGATCAGAGTACATACACTAATAGAACATGAACAAGAGAACACAATCCAAAAATAAATAAAAATACAACAAGACAAACTTCCAAACACAAGAAATACCACATAGTGTGTGTGTTGTATTTGTAAGAATTTGCTGCATTTTGATGTATTTGCAGTATTTTGGTGTTTTGTACAAAGGTATTTGGATAGCTAAGAAAGTCAGATTCCCAAGTTTCTTTTTGCATCATCTACTTATTAATCAAAAGTTACACTTTTGAACTTCAGACACTGTATTGAAATGGTTCATAAATTTTACAGCATTTCATTTTCTAGTGATCTAGTGACCACTTAGTGGTTACTTGGGCACTAAAGGGTGAAGTGAAAACTTCAGAGAGACCATAACAGGAGCTTATTTATTTCAAAATCCGACCATTTTAATGATGCATAAATTACTGACCATTATATATATTTTGACAGGTGGAGTGAAGAGGAAGCTTGCATGACAGGCGGGGAAAATAATGCTCTAATGAAATAACGATGAGCTGGCCATAATGAAAAAACTTATTACACTTCAAAGGCCTCACAGCGGTCATGCATGAATGATATGCTCGTGTGACGGATGTGAGAACTAAGTTAAGATGCTGCGGGATTTTTCAACAGTTTGGATACCAGTATGATGAGGTGCGCTGGTGCGGGAATGCCCCCCACTTGTGAAAAGTAATGTAGCGTCAATTCACTGTCTATGGTTGTACAGTACATAAAAATTGCCTATCCCCAATAATTTCACTTTGAATCTGGAACATGTGAGGAACAATACACAACTTTTTGCTAATAGTGTCACCTATACTAATTGATTTAAAAAGTTACGCAACATGAATATTTACCAATTATGTTTACAGAGTTCCTCCTACATGTATATCGACCTACATGAACAGGTTTGAGGGTGGATGGGGGTTTGAACTTGGCTCTTGTTTTCTTGACTAGCTCTTGTAACAAGCTCAATTTCTCATTGCTCTGGGGTAATCTTGACAATCACCACCGTTGAAATTAAAGAAGACTTCCATAGCTTCTGTATGAGAAAAGGATCAACAAAATCGCATAATTTTTGAGAAATGTCACCATTGAAAAAATCGATGGAACTCGTTTGAGGTATTTTGAACATATGTTGCATTGGATTGTTCAAAAGTGCTTCAAAAATTCTGAAATTTTTATTGTGCTTAGAGATCATCATTTTAAACATTGAAAAGAAATTTACATAATTTTAAGGTGTAAAGAGGAAGTCATGAGGGTTTGAAGTGACTCCTATATAGCCTCCTTGCAACTCAAAAAAATCACCAAAAATTTGACACTTCATGAATTTTCGATCAACAAGTACTTACAAATTCAACTCTCAAAATGAGCCGGGGTCTTTTTGTTGCTCATCTTATAATTCAAAGCCCAAGAATTTGAATTTCCTCACTTTCTAATTTTAGAAGCTGACTGGGGATCTTATGGTCATTTAGAGGTTAAGTAAAGAAACCTTACTTCGGCAATGCCAACGAAATGTATTTAATTTCAGCTAGTATGATCACAAAGCAGTGATCATTAACTCATTGGTGTACCCAGATGGGGTATTATGTGATAGGGACGTTGAATGTACAGTATTATATGAGAAATGTGTTCTAACCTCGTTGATTTCATCTTCGGCTAGTTGAGAAACCAACATAGTTGCATTTGAAAATGACTAACGGAGTTGATGGAGGATGCTCCATTTCGATGGAAAACAAAGTCGAAAGTCCCTCTCTAGATTTGACCAAAGTTGGAGATCAACCCCTAAGCGAGATCTTGTGATTGAGGAACCTGGTCGCATATCATCACTAACGTGGAATATGTGAAGGGCATGTTCACTTCCAGGTTTTTGGATGCGATCTCCGAAATCAAGTGCCCAATCATATGCGCCTGTAGAATGTCAAATGTCAGTGGGAAGCACATAAGCTTTGAACCACATAACCTCAGTTCAAATATTTAAGAATTAAAAAAATAAAATAAAAATCATTTAATAAATGAATAGGAAAACTACAAGTTGAGATACACATACCGTATTAAGTTGAATGTCTGGTCATACAATATCCATGTCTTTCATCGAATGTAAAATTGCTCCTTCTGTGTTGCTTGTGTATTCCAAAATAGAATTATAGACCTGATCAAAAGCAACCAATTAATTAGGACATGAATAAATAACCAATTTGTAATGTATAATTGTGAAATTAATCTGAATTGGTAATATTGCTAAATATTATTGCAAGACCTACAAATGGCATAGATACAAATCGGTTTCAGCAATTTGTGAGCCAAGAGTTGCGTAGGCTGTCTGCATCTTGCGTATTCTTCTCTTGAATATCGGAACTGTGGACATACTCAACTTTTACTTTGTAACATGCATTTTTGGTGAGTGATACCTCCTTCCACTGATCACAAAACGCTTGATACTCTCTGCCTTGGACAACTTTGATGTAAACTATAGGAACGAGCCTTGAAGTGTGAGAAAAATGCATGTATGAGTAAAAGACCTTGTGTTGAAGAAAGGGGCAACTTTGAAATTTGAGTAAAGCCATCTCCACTTCTTTCCTCTGATGCAGTAATTCTTCTGCTTCCATGTCTTTTGGTGCAGTGTTTGATTTACACATTAGGTCCAGCAATTTGAGGGATATTTTCTTGTTGGTATCTAGTTTGAACAACTCTTCTAATTCCTTGATTATTTCAACTCCTTTTTTGCCATGTGAATGAATCAAGATATGGGCTGCATCAAGATACGGAGCGTCCTTTGGTGCTTTTTTGATAAGGTAATCAAAATAGTCCTATTCCCTCCAGAAAAGCCGTGCATTCTTCTCAAACTCCAACTTCAAATCGGCTAGAGTGAACACCTTTATAGTAATGTGAAAATTTATCTTGTTGATGTCTGAATCACTGCAATTGATGCTTCTTTTATGGTTTCTCCTATGAACCAAGCCCAAGGTGATGTTCTTGATTGTAGAAGTTGCATCTTGCATTACCTCTGTTTCTAATTCACTGAAAGACTTCCAAAACAATTTGCTCCTTTGCATGTCTCTTAAGTCCTTGTCGGGAGTAGCACACATCTTCTTGTTCTTCCTTTCTAAAGCTGCAAAATAGGCTTTCTAAAGGCGTACCCATTCATTCGACAAAAAATCAAGGTAATTATCATATAAAGCCCCATGTTTTGGAAAGTCTGTGATGTTAAATCCAATACTATTGTTGATGTTGATGTAGTTAATGAATGTATGTATCCACCTAAATTAACTTGTGCTTCTTCCTCCACTTGCAGGACATGAAGATCTTGTCGTGCTCTAGTGGGCATGTGGATTGCATGTCTCTCCAAAAGGGTCATCTCAATTGGAGGTTCTCACATGAAAGCAATTGGAACAGAGGTGTACGTGATGAGGGTACCTAGGATGGAGGCGCCTTTGAAGCGGGCAAGTGTGATGCAGGTAAGTAAACTACATAGTGTGGGCATTTAGTTTTCCGCACACTCCACTTGCTTCTTGAACATATGGTTCTTATCTATAGGCTCTCTCTTGTCATGCTCCTTTTTGTTTTCTGGTACGTTTGAAAAATGATCCGGTGACAACATTGCTTAGTGTATTTTTGGGTTCGGGTAGTTTTACAAAAGCCTCTGCCACACTAAACTCCACACTATCTTCAGGGAAAGGTTGAGGATAGTTTACACTTGCCCATTTTTTGGAATCGAGTAAAGTAAGCACCACTGTGCATAGCTTAGATGGCCAATGAGTAATGGCTGGAACTCCAGAACTCCAGAACTTGTCCAATGTGTTCCATCTGAAATGACCAGAAAAGTACGTGTGATGAATCTTGTAGGTGTTGATGGTGAGGTAGCTGGTAGAACCAATGTCGAAGACCGGTGACTTGAAGAAATACCTGCTAGAGGAGTGCTAGGGCCTGAAGATGAAGCCTCGGTGGTTAAGGACAGGTTGCCTCATGAAGATATTGCTTTTGTGCTTGAAGAGGAGCTGGCACCTAATGAACTACGTCTGGTTCCCCTTCTGTGCATTCCAAGTTTTGGAGGATACATGAAAACTTGGGCTCTCTCTCCAATTGCCCTTGGAAAAATTGTCATCCGTGCAATTGTGCTAGGCGGTGTTCGGTGGTGTCTCACGATTTATCGGTGGTGGTGTCTCACGGCTAGTTAGTGGTGGCTAGAAGTAGAGCAACAAGGGAAATTAAATGAGCTTCTTTTTTATTAACTCTATTATAGATACTCTATATGTATATGCCTATGTGTATGTGGCCTCTCAACTTGAAGCCACTTGCGTGTGTGGAACCGCTTGTGACTATGGTTTCTATTTACGCCGTCCCTCGGGCCTTGTTGCTTGGCAACAGCTGTTCTAGTCCCCTCATGTAGGATGCAGATGTGCGATCGGAGGGCGGAAGGTGAGGTGTGGAGAATAATGACAGTGCCTTTCTTTAGACTGTCTACCAACTTATCATGAACTAGTTTTTGGTCTATTATTTCAATATGAGTTCAAGAGGAGTTTGCTAAAACTTTCCTCTTTGAACTGACTTTTGAGTTAACTCTGCTCTAAAGCAATTTTTGAGATTCATCTTTGCTAAAACAATGAAAAAATCTCCTATTGTCTAAAATTTCCTAGTTGCTCAAAGACAAAAACTATTGTGACATGCAATGTTTGCTGGTGGTGTTGCATTGTCCATGTTAGCCATGATATGTACCACGGATCTATATGTGATGCTTAATTAGTGTGGGCTGAATTTTACTGGATTTACAGTTTCAGTGCCTTCGCATTGCATGACGACCTAAGAACTCTCCTAAACTACATCAAAATGGATCAAGAATTGCCACACTAAAAATCTACTACAAAAATCTTGATCTCGAAGAAATGAGCATGAGTATTTGAAAGATGATGCTGTGGAAATCTTGCAAACCTTTCAAAACAGAAATTCTGGAAATCGGAAAACAAAAAATGTGCACTTATAGTTTCAGAAGCATTTTTAAAATCAGAAAGGTCCAAGAAATTAGCTATGGCTTACAATCCTTCTTCCGTGTTGCAAATGCTCTCCACAACGCTAAAATCCCTCTTTAATTGATAGTAGGCCTTGCTCGAATCAAGAAACTAGGGAAAGCAACTCTCTTCAAACCCTAACTTTTTTGAAAGGACACAAATTACTCCAAACCCTCTGTGAATTAAGCCAAAGTTGTAGGCACTTAGCTAACTAATAGATCGAATGAATCACAATGTCGCAGGACAAAAACAAACCAAAACAAAGTTTGTATCGATGACGCGTTTCTCTCTCGTTTGTTCAATTAAATCGCCCTTACCCTTGTAAAATTTGGATGAAAGTTTTCAATCATCCAAGAATGTGTGCATTCATTTAACTTTGGTGATATAGTATTCCAATTCTTGGCGTTTCCAGTGAAGTCGTGGAGGAGATCTTGAAAGCACTGACGCTTCAATCTTTTGACAATCTTGAAGGAAATACTTCTAATGTGATTTCAATGTGAAGCCTGGCATGGGATCTAGGTTGCGAAATTTGCACGGTTTTAGCAATTTGGGACAAATAGAATGTGTTAGGCGGAGGACGTGTTAGTGAGCTATTATTACTTGAACAAGAGTTTGGAGATTTTTCGCATTCCTTCTGCGTTGGTGAGTGGTGACATTTAAAACGCTGAACTGGGACCTTGGCCATCTGTCCTGAAATCTATCTGGGATGTACAATGCTTGTTTTTTTTAACTTTGTTGAGTTGTGTGTATTACCTTTTTTTCATTTTTCTTAAATAAACAATTTTAAATCTGGTGCTTAGATGCAAATTGACCGTTGTTTGATTGAGTGCAATCAATGGCAGTAGCAGACATCGATGAACAAGAGATTTTGATCAAGGAAATGATTCTTCAAATGTGTGACAACAATCGACATGCATTACCTTGTGAAGAAAACATTACCCAAGGAGTTGAGCACAATTAAATCAAGAGAATTATTCAGGGTTTTGTTTTGCAGGCTGTCAATCCTTTGCCCCTCAAATGCTAATTGTCCTAACCAATAATTGAAAGGCTTCTAAAATTTCAGTAGAATGCTCTAATGGAACAAGCTGACCTACAGGAATGCCGCTCTCTTGTGACATGTAGCAGTAGTGGGACAGAAAATAGTGTAAATGAAAACATTCCAATATGTCCTTCCCAACCTTCCCTATTTCGTATGCAGCATTTTAAAGGGCAAAGAGGTCTGTTGGCAAATGTGGGACAAATTGGGACAAGTGGGATTTGGTGCACCTCTGCAAACAGTCCAAGTTCGTAAACCTCATGGACCCAAATCCTGGGTACCAATATGCTCCTGATTATCCTCAGCATGCATGTCTTCAATAGCACCAAAGGACGCTCCGTGGATGGTCTCCACTCCACTCCACTCCACCAACTCCTATTTTGCTTGGTTCAACTCCCCGAGTAACTCGAAACAATCCCCTTCAGCTCCAAAACTGTCCTCTCCAACACAGCAACACATGCTCCGTAACGTCGCTTACAGTTCGAGCAGGGAGGCGCGCGGCTGGTGGTGCCTTTTTCTCCAGGAGTCCACCGAGGATAGCTGTTGTGCAACGCTCCAAGGCCAACTCCCCAATCTTGGGCCAGGCCTCGGCCGTGAACCCTCGAGCAGATCCTTAACGTGCATTGTGCGCTCTCTAGTGTCCTCCATGTCCTCGAAAGCTCTCCGCACGGCGTCTATCACCGCATAGTACATGTGTTGTATTTGTAAGTATTTATTGTATTTTCAAGTATTTACAATATTTTTGCATTTTGTTCATAGGTATTTTGATAGTTGCACAACTTTGAATTGAAAATTTCTTTTTCTAGATGTATATTACACCGCTCATTATCTGAACTTTACAATTCAAAATCCAATTCTTCACAAATTCTGCATTATTCGTGTCTTCGACACAGCAGAGAACACAATGTGGTTGCTTGAGCACTAAAGGGTTAGGATTGGGAGAATTAACCCCCACACCAGGACCAAAGATAAAAAACAAAAACAAAAGCTTGCCCCTATTTTTGAACATGGTGGGTGGTCCTAGAGTAATTTGGGGTCACAGACCCCAAATATAGAATTAAAATTTCCAAAAAAAGCTCCCAGACCCCCAAATGAGAAAACCAGATGGTCCCAGTGTGGGGGCTGGTTCTCCCTCCCCAAAGGGTTAAGGGTAAAGAGCTGTGAAAAATTAGCAAGTTACCCCTACAGTTTCGGGCATTTGAGCCACTATATCTGCCATGTTTTCTGTCCTTGAGCCAAAAAATCACTGCATGCAACATAAGAGAAGGGGAGCAAGGAGCCTTTTATAGATTTCGCATACAGAATCACAAACTTATGCATCTAACAAAGAAAACCAAAGTCAGCACACATGACAGGTAACAAAAACTCGTATCATTGACTTTGAAGAGCCTAGGTTGGGCCCCCAAAATTTGAGACAAAATTAAACCACTGCATAACTAACTCTCAATTTCACAGCACCTAAAGGGTGAGATCCATGACGTATATCATTCAGAAAGTAAAACCTCTCAGCCGAAGTAATTGCCTGAACTGCACAAAGCAGTTTCCCCCTGCACTACTGACGCAGAAGTCTATACACATGGCCAGAACACTCCACTGTCATAAATTACAGATCTACGACAAAAGTAAACCAATGTTTCTGGCTCCAGCAAACCGAACATCTGGACAACTCGGGAACTCTAGAGTACATGGCTAGCTCGTCACTCACAACGTGAAGCTCTTCTTGTTGGAGTCTTCCAGCAAGGTGCGGACCATCTTTTCAGCAATCCCACTGTAATAATTCAAGATATGGCCGTCGCCTTGGAGTTCATGATACTGAACCCAGGGTAAGCTGTCGGCCACATACTTTTGTAGGTTGGCAGGAACCATGGCGTCCTCGGTTCCCTGCCAAATGTGAACAGGAGTATCAAATGGATTCTCGAGAGTCATGGGTGTGAAGGGCCAGTTGGAGAACATGATAATCAGATCTCTGTACTTTGACTCAAAAGTGCCTTGCTGAGTTGCCTCCTTGTAGTGCTGCACAAACCGAGACACAAAATTAGCTCCTAGAAACATTTTCAATGTCCCAACAATGTTGTTCATCCCTCAAAGAAAATGGAAGAGAAATACATTTAGTAGGCATAGAAGTGATTTGTAGCTCTACCTCAGGAAATACGCCAGGATTAAGACGTGTTTTTATGAGTTCCTGGTCCTTTTGATGCATAGCTGCCGCTGGATTTCCAGATTCAACACCCATTACTGGGAACTGCTTCTGGGTATGATACCAGTAAGTGAGAGAAGGAAGATAATGAGCGACCATGTAAGACAATTTGTCCCCAGTTTTCAGAGAGCCCCATGCCTTAGCCATTTCAGACTTAGGAAATCCTGGCCACCAGAAGTTCACTCCTGGCGCTGAAAATGCAACACCTGCAAGCCTTTCAGGTTTGTACTTCAACAAACCCCAGCCGGTATAGCCCCCATATGAAGTTGCAATCACATAAAACTTAGGCCTCAACCCGAGCTCATCTGCTAGGTCCACGACATCCTCTACATCTGACTGAATGGAGCGTTTTGGGTTTGGGTCACTTTGCCCACATCCAGCTCTGTCAAATGACACAACATAGAGATTGAGCTCATTCATAACCTCCTGCATAACGATCATGAAGTTAAATTAGTTAATGCACATACCAGAACTCCAAGATAAATCTGCGGTAGGTACCTTTCTAAGATGTAAGTAAAACATACTCACATAGAATGTGAAGATTACGTATTAATACTGTATCATTCCAGCCACCAGAGTTGTAAATAGAATAAAAGCGAGCTGACAAAGTGGAAAGTTCAATGCAGAATATGATCTTGAGCAAGAGTACTCACAGTGGGAATTGGAACACTCAGGAGACGGGATCCGCTATAACCATGGACGCAGACAATGTAGTGGCTTGCCCTTTCTCTTTTCACACCCCATTCTTTGTAAGCCAAATACCTGCCATCCCGCAATTCAACTCGTGGAGCAGTAACTTGGGGTCCATCAGGGCTATTTAGCACCTTGAAAGGCGGTGGAGTGATAGCCTTGTATATCATGCTCCCCACAATAACTCCAACAAGCATCACCATCCTTCGCACAAAACCTGCACCAGCTTACAACTCTTAGTACCTACAATAAGTTTCTCAATTTCCAACGTCTACAGTGAAAATCAAATATAAACATGAGCAACACTACGTAGCAGTTGTCAGATCCCTCCCAAAATGTCCTTAAAATTTCATAACAGCCATAGTTAGGCCTTCCAGTTAGTTCAGCTGCCCCCCACAGAAATTCTCACCTTTCTCATATTCATCATTTTCACTACACTAAATAGGTAGATTAGTGTGAGATACACTATTTTACATAAACATGTTGTAAGTTTTTACTGTTGACCAATTTTTTTACCCTCTATATTGGTAAAGATGGGGATCTTTCAATAGTATTGGAATCAATGTCTTTGGTAAAAAAATTTGTCGAGAGTAAAATTCTATGATATTTTCAAATCTTATAATCATCTAACACTAATCTACCTATTTAGTGTAGTAGATTAACAGCCGAGGATTACGAGTCAACAAGTTTATCTACACTTAACTGACGTGCTAGCCCTAATCCCTTCCCAATACACGACAATTCAAACCTAAAAAGTGGTAAATAAATGAAAAACAGAGCCCTAATCTCTTGATAAACAAAAGAAATGCAATGACAGTGGTGCTCGCCCTCTGATGTAAATGTAACATTCGACCATAGAAGAACACACTAAAAAAATTAAAGACAAGCACAACTTTGACCTTCCTCGTACTCATGATTTGCAAGATTCACTAGTAGCTTCAGAAAAGAAAACAGACGAGTTAACAAGTTCAAATACACTTATTTGGAATGCTAGCCCTAATCCATTCCTAAAAAAGAGGAGAATGGATGAACAACTGAGCACAAGAGAACCTAATCTCTGGTGAAAGAAAAAAAATGATGATCGATGCAAATGGAACAACCAGTATCGGTACCTGAAAACCCTGGACCCCGCGGGGGGCCATCGCGACGAGTATGCGAGCGGGCCGAAGCTGCCGAGATGCGAGGCTTCTTCACCTTCGCCACTTCCGCCATAGCTGCTTGCGGATTCAAAGCTCCCGGGACTTGATGAATCTAACGCTGGTCGTGACGGATCCCAGTGATGCGATCGATCGGCTGCTGCACAAACGCGCCGGACGGGAAGGGAAGGCACGGTGGGGGAAGAGCCAGAAGGGACGAGGAATATGGATGAATGAATTCTGTCGACTGGATGGATGGGTATCGACGTGGCAGTGGCGAAGGCCTGAACTTACCAAGAGTAAGCATGCGCACCCGTCTCCAGAATTTACTTCTGCAGATATTTTCATCCCGTTAATTTACCATTGCAAAGAGTGAATATTTATTATTTTTTGAAAAATAAGGTTTGCTTTTCAGAAAATGAATTTCTTGATTTTCATTTTTGAACATAAATTGATTTAAAATGGCTCAATATGGCTTTAACCCTTCGACGCGCCTGCGTCCAGATTCTGGACGTTGGATGAATCTGGACGCGTCCCTTCACCACGCACATGGATGTTTTTCATCCATTCAATTTTAAAAAAATTCTTGTGCTAGTTGATTACCATTTGTACTGTGTGGATCTTCAAGATAAGATATTGAGAGTTTTTGAAAACTAGCAAAAGTGGTTTATGTCAAGTTTCATTCTTAGTTCAAAAAGTGAGATCCTAAATATGATTTTTCATAATAAGTAGAATCAAATAGTGAAAACCATACCATCTTGTAGTGCATATTATTCCAATTTTAATACAATATTTAAAAAAAAATTAATGTTAATTTTGGATTTTTAATTGAATTTCAGGAGAAAACCTTGCAAAATTAATTAAAAAATATTAATAATAAATATGATGAATCCAACCGTACAGATGTTATCTTCACATCGACATTTATAACTTTGCTTTGAACATCAACTCCATTTTAAATTTTTATCAAACATTTTGTAACGAATCTTTGAAAACAGTGTTGAATTAGGACCTTAAAGGGTTAAAATAGCAAAATGTAGCTAAAAATTATTTAGCTTTTTTTTTTTTTTTTTTTTTTTTTTTTTTTGGCAACCTTGCTTTGGTACTATGGTATTCCTCATACACAAAATATTGTATAGTATGTCCTCCATGATAATTATGACACTCTGTAGTTTGACGATATTATTATTTCAAGCAATATACATGTGACAAGTCATTTTAGTGACTAATGCATGCCTGCCATCTTGATTTAGGGCTTTCCAAACATGTCATTTTAGAAAAGATAACTATATATTATCTTGTTATATAATCCTAAACAAATGTGCGGTTGTCATGTGTTCCAACACAAATCTCATAGCTATTAATCGATGTTAGGGTTGCTAATCATAATTTGTGGCAACTTGTAATAGAGGAGTTTCATTAGAAAAAAATATCAAGCCTCCTGAGGACAGCGGGTTCAGCCAAACTGCCATGCAAATATATAATTAGAAAAATCCAATCTGACATATAATATCAAGCCTCCTAAGGGTAACAGGTTCAGTCAAACTACCAATCCAATCTGATATCTAATGATTGATTTATTTGCATGACATTTTGAGGAGCCTTTTAGATGCCTCAAAATGCTTGTAGTGATTGTGACATTAATATATCGTGCAAATTTGACGTCCCAAAGAGTGTGTACAAGTGGGCAACGGGTTCAGCCAAACTACCAATCCGATCTAACATCGAATGATTGATTTATTTGCATGACAGTCTCAGGAGCCTTTTAGATGCCTCAAAATGCTTGTAGTGATTGTGACATTAGTATATCCTACAATTTTGACGTCCCAAAGAGTGTGTACAAGTGGGCAACGGGTTCAGCCAAACTACCAATCCAATCTGACATCTAATGATTGATTTATTTGCATGACAGTTTCGGGAGCCTTTTAGATGCCTCAAAATGCTTGTAGTGATTGTGACATCAGAATATCCTGCTAATTTGACGTCCCAAAGAGTGTGTACAAGTGTATGTTAGGGATTTTTTTTTAAATAAAAAATAAGTAAGTGGATACAGGTATAGGGTGCACATGCTCTAAGTAACTTACTATTCCATGTTTACTTCCACTTCAACGGACGGAGAACTGACGACTCACAGAATTCGTCGGGTTTTAAAAATGCCACAATCGGGGCCGTGGGATACAGGCAAGAGATCGGACGGCCAGCATCAACCCCTGTAACCGTTAGAGAGCGGGGCTTCGGCAGTGTCACCGGTCGCGGACACCAGTCTAGCCACTGCGGATTCTGCATTTCGGTTAATTTCCGAGGACGCCGTGATTCATGTGAAACACTGGCAGTTGCTCACCATTCCGCTGGAAAAATTGCATGCCAAAACAGCCCGGGAGCTTCTAACTTAGTTTGCGCCATTTTTGGTGTCATTGATTTTCAAAGCAATGCCGCGTGTTTTATTTTTTGGAATTTTAGGGCATTCGATGCAAGTTTAGAAAATCTGAACGATAAATTATGGATTATGCCATACCTTGTGGAAGATTAGGGCCGGAGCCGTTGGAAAAATGTCAGAGAATACAGGAACCCTAATTGGCGTTTGAGCATGATCGGGATGTTTGATTTTTGACGATGTTTTGCTATAATTGAGGCTGCGAGACATTTATTTTTTTGCGGATTGTCGATGTGGTGCTGATATGCTCCAAGCTCTGGTCTAATTGAGTCCGGAAGCTTTTATGTAGACCTTGGAATGCAATTTGCGTATAGACAAGGGGTTATGTAGACATCGATTCTTCAATTCTCGTAATCGCTAATGCGAGTTGCTAGGATATGGAAGAACGGAATATTTTTGTTCTCTGATTTCTAATTCAGCAATAATTTGAACGTTTTTCAAACGTTTTTCAATTTTTGTATGTGTACTTACATCTTAAGAACAGAGTCTTTACAAACAGGATCGGAAGAAACGCAGTGTAAGGCAATCAGAAACGCAGTTGAAGATTTGTGAGAACGAGAATATTCCAGGCGAGTTATCCCGGCATTGTGCGTTATGATTGACAGAGCTCGAAGTGATGAGGCATGGATGACGGAGTGGTGCCATTAGCAGTTTATTGCCGCAATGCTCAGCAGTGCTTACAAAACGCGGTGCAGTCGCGGAAAGCGAAGCTGCGCGGAGAGGAGCTGGAGCATTTGAAGGCGTTCGCGTCGCTGGTGACTTCATCGATTCCAACACACCCGCAGTTTCGGGGCTGGAAGGATATACAAGAGACGCAGCCTGTGGATTTGCACGTTCGTATTCCCGAGGTCAAGCAAAGAATTAGGGAGCTTGAGGATTCTGTCCAGCCATGCCCGAGCACAAAGAGACCGCTGTCGAAGCCGGCAGAGGTAAGATCTAGCACGAAGACCATGGCATCGCCGCGGTCTTCTAAACCTAATCCGTCGTCAAAGTTCTCTTCAGAGGTGATGTTGAAGACTTCGAAGAGCGTGAGGATTGTCGAAGCCGCGCCCAAGCAGCGGCCGCAACAACGCTCGGACGTTACCATGACTGAAACGTACGGTATCGCCAAGACGACAAAGCCTAACTCTTTGATTCAACGGCTGAAGAGAGGCCCTGTTGCAGATTCTAAGGCTTCGCCTACACGTGCAGAGATTGGAAAGGAGGTTGCCAGGCCGTCGTCCGGGCAAGGTGTTCACAACCCTACATCAGGTATGTGACTCTAAGGAATTCCCTTCTGTTGTGACCTGCATGAGGTGAAGTTATTTAGCAACTTAGACTTAGATTGCACCCGAGATGATAGGTCGTGACTAGTGACCTAAAGCGAGATGAAGAGAATTTTTTCACTACTGCAAATACTTTAACAAGGTGAAGGATGTACTAATCACGATGCTTGCAAACCCACGCAACCAAGGAGAAGAATATCGCACGCACTCGTGAATGACAATTGCCGCTGTGAAGGTTAGCAATTATGATTTTGCATCAATGTGATTTTAGTAATTACGCATTTTACAATGTCAGTTTGGACAATGGAAGGTTCAGGCGAAATCACAGCATTCCGACCAACTCCAAGGAGCCGTGACGTATCACGCATGAGAGGAGGAGCAGGACCCTCGACAACTCTTTCCGGCTTGGGTAGCACTGCATTGAAGGCTTTAACATCAAGTGTGGTCAAAGGAAGGCCCGCAGATGAGGATTGCTCCTCCTCGGGCAAGCCGAAATTTGCTGACCATCACGCCACACCAGGAGGGTGGGTATGGAAAAGTCTAAGGAGTGGATCATCGGATGCTTCAGTTGATACGGTGGCAGAAAGCAACATAGCTATGGTGAAGACAGATTCCGACGAAGTAGAGGAGTTAGTAGACTGGATTCCGAGCCGGGAAAATGGCAGGGTGCCCAAAATTGAGAGCGGCTATGGTGAAGAAAGCTGGGGGCCGGAGATCAGGCATCGTCAAGGGGAATTTCGAGAAGAGCGATGGTTTAGGCCAGCACGAGGCTTGGGCTTGCGTGAATGGAAAGGGGGATTTCTGAGGGGGGATCATGAGTCTCATGACAGCTTGGATGCCAGTGGAAGTGACGGATCACGGAGTGTGGACAATAGGCCAGCTTCGGCACCAGTACGAACAGCACCAACCAGGGTGGTGAAGGGTACTTTCACTGCATCGCCATCTCCTGGTGTCCAGCGAGTAGTAAGGGAGGATTGTGAGCGTTTCCGGCGGCAGATGAGACTGCTGAAAGAGAAAGCGGATGACACAAGAATGAAAGAAGAGGAAGTGGAAATCATGACTGAAAGATTGCAAAAGCGATTCGTGGAGGAAATGGACCTGGATGGAGGCGACATTTGGCTTAACAACAATCACATTCGTGTCGACGACGACGAATCAGAAGAGTTGCGCGAGGTGCACAGATTCGGAAGATTTTCCTCTTCATTTCAAACCATTGAGCACGCAGGCTTCCTGGAGCGGACGTCCACGGAGTCTCTCAACAGAACCATGTCCAGACTCATGAATGGAGATTATCCTAATTCAAATCCGTCGTCACCACCGCCTGCAACTCGCCCGTTGTCGGAAACAAAAAAATCAATTGCAGAAAGTGTATCCATTTCAAGCTCTTCTACCTCCTCTCAGTCCTCCCTCCCTCTCTCCCACTACATTCAGAAATTGAGAGATTCTCGGCTCAGGAAATCAGCTGGAAATGGCTCCGGTCGGCATGAATTTGAGGACATGGTACAAAAACACGGCAGTGAGGACGGGTTGTTGTCGAAGGCGGTCGCAGGAGTAGATTCCAGCGAGAGACGAGATAAGTTGAATGTTTCTGCGTCATCGCCAGGATCATCTTCTGCGATGCTGCTAACCACTAGCTCCGCTGGTGACAGTCCCAAAGGAAATCATCGACCGCCGCGTTCTCCGCCCTTTGGCATTAGGTTGAAGTCACAAGTGTATCCCTTCATTGGCCGTCCTCCTCAAATATTGAACAACAGAAAGACAAAGTCGGACTCGAGTCCAATTTCTATGTTGCAGACGAGTCCCGACGGCCAGCACCTGACAACCATCCCGACTACCGTTTCAGACAGTGGCGCCATGGTTGCAGCCAGCCAGCTTCAAGCTGGAGGAAAGCCAGATCAGCAAGCTATTTGTTATCCACCTGATGAATCGAGGGCAAGGGTCTTGAGCCAGAGCATTTACGAGGTAAGGTTCCTCGAACCGTTATGAGTTTAGCCATTATTTGAACGTAAAAACTGAACCAAGATTACCTTTGTATGCGCAGAACATACTATGAAGCTCATTCTTATACCAATGCTTATGAACATGAGCTTTGCAGAGTGTGCATCACGACGCAAACGATGAGAAAATAGCACACCTACAGAGGGTACTAGGGGAGCTGATAGGCTCCATGGAGGGTGTGAAGATCCGGATTGAGGTCGAGAGCGAAGGATGGCGGGGTGGTGTCGACCGTTTAGAGAAAGAACTAGAGACACTAAAGGAGACTGATGACGAGATAAGTGCAGCGAAGCACAGTTTCAAGAACGAACTCAAAATGAAGCTTTCGGAATTCATGTCAGACACTGAGAAGCTGTTGCGACAAGAGAAAGAACAGGTATTTTCTGTAGTTGCAATGAAGGTCACAGAGAATTTAGATACGAATGTGCAAACAGTTTATTCTCACCACCTCACATTCTCACTCGACCATTTATGTTGCAATGCAAGTTTCCTGCAGTATAACGATATGGTGGCGGTGGGGTGATCCTGTACATGATCAGGTGCAGGTGCTGGTAGAGGAGAGGATAGAGGAGCAGGTAAAGCGACAGCTTATGGCCAGTTGCTGGTCTGGCATGAAGGAAGAGATGTGCCGTTTGTGGAGCGAAGTGAATTCCTTGATAAAGAGCAGGGAGGACATTGCAGGGCATGTTGAACGCCTCACGTTCGTCAGCGAAAAGGTGCAGGAACACTCGAGCCGCGAGCAGGACATGCTGAAATCAGAGAACGGTTTCTTGCGCAAGCAGTTACAATCTCTTCAAAGTGATGGTGGGCAGGTCAGCCACCTCTTTAACCTGCAGCATGTTCTTTAATTTAGGAGAGCTCATAATATTTCGATGCCGACAGGGAATCCGACATTTACATCTCACATCCATGAGAGGAATCTTTCTCTTCAGTATTGTCTAATATCAGAAATGGAATGGAAGATGAAGAGCCTCAAATATAAAGCCCTTTGCTGGCTGATTCTACTTATGTCAACATCTGGCTGCCAAAGTACTCAGTATTTGCTTTGCCGAGCGTTTTCAGGAGTGTATGAATGAAAGATATATCTATATCGAGATCTATATGCGATGCTATGCAGGTGAGTTCGGAAACTGACAGCGAGGACCTGAGGCAAGTGGTGGAGAAACTTAAGAACGACGGAATAGACATGAAATTGGAGATTCAAGGGCTGAGGAACATTGAAAAAGTCATGAAGGTACTAACCGAATTTCATGATTGCAGCTTAGAAATAAACCAACAACTATGTCTCGTTTATTGGTTCTGGACCGAAGGAGAGGAGGCTTTATTGTCGTTAAAAGCTACATCTACAGTGAATGAGAGGAAGGTTGAGTAGGTTCTTACTCGATAAGCGAGCCAGTTCTTCAGTGTATTTACTATAGGGACAGAGCCGCTCGTATCGTAGCTGCTTGTTTAGAGCATGTACCGATCGTCCCTCGTCATCCAAAGTTAGTGTGTGGAAGTTGAATTCAAAGAGGATCAGTGAGACTTCTGGACTTCTTAAGGATGGTGGGATACTGTGTTGGATTTTTTACAGGTCGAGTTAGGGGATCTGCGGACAAGGTTGGGAAAGGTGCAAGACGAAACAGAAGAATCGGAGCGAGAGAGGGAGATGACACTAGTGGCAGGCGCTCGCGAGCGGTTGTTGATCATGGAGAGAGTCGAGAACCTGTCACGGCTCTACTTGGGCGGCTTGGAAGAACTGCGACAAGATGTAAGTCAAGTGAAATTTGGTTGCAGTGAGCGTGTTGAAGACCTTGAAAGTCAGTGGAATGACTTCAAGAGAAGTCAGGGGATACTTTGTGAGGAAGGCAGCGCCATCTTGCCTCGCCAGGTATCAGTTACTGAGTAGTGATAATCAAGTCTCTGAATACTGTTTTTGGTCTGACTGTCGTCCAAAATTGCCCCATACCTTGAACGAAATTATCGTTTTAAGTGCTTTACTGTAGGCGCTAAACAGGTATACAAATAGTCATCGCCAACCTCGGTTTTTTTCGCTGGCAGGTGCTGTTAGATGAGTTAGACCAATTTCGTTGCGAGATTGCCGACATGGTGGAGACCGAGCATGGTCTTCTAAAGGAAATTCTTGAAAAAGAGAGTACGACAATTTGGCGCAAAGTGATGGATGCCTATGCCAACAACAAAAGTGAAATGCTGAGTATGTTGAAACAGGAAATTCAGAAGCAGTTACATAGTGCTCGTGAGAAGGTTCTGAATATGACAGATGCCCTTGAGCACGACATGGACGCCCTGACAAAGGAATTGAGACATACGCAGGTACGGAACTTGATCGCATTACGTTCTTGTTGTCACTGGCTGGATTTATATTGCCCGATCGGATGAGGCTATTCTAACATAAAGCGCTGAGTGTGTCAAAAGCATAGTGGCCAGAATTTGTGAATGAAATTAACTTGATGAGAATTTTTCGAGCATCGGGCAGGATGGAGCAGAGGATTTAACGCAAATCATAATATCCGCCGAAAGACAGAAGGAGGTAGCTGCGCAAGCAGCGGCTGAAGCCACCTCCTCAGCAACGAAAACAAGAGAGATACTAACTGACATGTTGGTATCCATTGAAAGTGAAGTAGCCAATGTGAGGCTCGAAAGCATGAAGCTCCAGGTAGGGATTCTTACCTATTTATGGTTGTACAGTTGCGTCTGATGCAATTGTGGAAGAAATTAAATGAAGTTGTTGTTGCACGGAATTGGTGATCGTCTTGAATTGGGAACTACCGTGGCATCCTGAGACCACCTGAGCATTGCAGTCGCTTTGGCCAGTTCTCTTACTGTGTTTCTATGCATACAGGAGAAATTGATAATCGAGAAGGACGTAGCAGTTGCCGCGGCATCCGAGACACGGATGGTGAGCCAAGAGGTGCTGAAGGAGAAAGAGGCTGCACTTGCTGCTTTTCAAGAAGTGCGGCAAAAAAGCCAGGAACTGCAGGAGTACTTGGAGAAAGAGAGCCCAAAATTGGTGACGGCCATGGTGGTTGTTCAAAAAGAGCGGGACACTGCATCGCAAGCCGCTGCAGAAGCCACCTCGTCTGCTATGAAGGCAGGGGGAGTGCTGGCGGAGGTTCTGGGATCCTTCAACCTAGAGATGGCCAAAGCTCGCCATATAAACATGCAGCTACAGGTTCTTACCAGTACCTTGTTTTCCAATTCCAAAACATTTTTCGTGCGAAGTTAGAACCTTCTCTACTATATATGCCAAAATTACCAAAATTAGTTGAATTATTAAAATGTTGTTCAGGAGGGGTTGGAGCATGAGCGTGGGCTTGTCACAAATCTCAGTCAAGAAGTGCAAGACCGTTTCAGCGAAGAACTTGAAGTCGCCATAGCTACCTGGAAGCATGCGATGGATGAAGAAGTTGCGAAAGTGAAGAAAATTTCGGAGGGGCTAGATAAAGAAAACCAATGGCAGAAGACGACGGGCTTTCCTTTGCTCGATCTGGAATGCTACATCTCGAAGGTTAGAACTGTCTTTCATTCTTAATTCGGTGGATGAAGTTGTTCTATCCTTGGTGGAAGTGCCCTTATGTAAACCGTTGTTTTTCTTCATCTCATTCGATTGATTTGGTGCAATCTTTTGAATATTCAGTACCCAGCCTCCTTGTTGAAATTAACGAATCTGAGACAGCGTTTACACGTGTACACTGCCTTTCCACAGACGGAAGACAAACTAAGTAGTCTCATGACAGCTGTCGAACAACTGCAAGACTCGACGAACAACCACGATGAAGAAAAGAAACGGCTTAAGCAGGATTGGAAAGCCAACATGACTCAGCTGAATCAGGTCAATGTCTACTTCACTGTTTCACATGGGAACATTTTTAATGAAAAATTTAGTTTTTAGACATAAAGAAAGGTGAGTGCGTTTTCATATCAACCATCAGACAGTGCTCCGATGCCCCTGGTCACCATATTCATTAGGTTTTCTAGAGTTTGGGCAGCTTTTTTATGCGCTACTTATGGTGGTCGAGTTTGATTAAAAAAACAATTGTCTTCTCTACAACTAAAATCAGAGATTTAAAAATTATTAATCTGTTCGACAAACGTATGTCAGGTTGTTCAGACCGTGGAGGAAAGAGTGGATGAATTATCCTCGGAGCAAACAGAATTGCGCAAAAGACTGAAGAGGTTCGAGGGTGTTCAGGCGGAACTTACGCAGTCCGTGGGAGAGGTCCGGTCGAGTACTTGTACCCTCGAGAAAACAGTCACTTCGTTTCTCCCTCAATACGATGACGCAGTGCAAGTTGTGAATGACTTGTCTACTAAGGTGGACCGGATGAAGAAGAGAATTGAGGGCTTCGCTTATGACGACGACCTTGCGCAAGTAATCTCTCGAGTTGCTGAGTCCAAAGTAGAAAGCTTGAAAGAGGCGGGCCTCTCCCCGGTCAGTTTCCAAAACCTGGGAAGAGATCTCCGAGATCTTCAAGACCGTGTTGAGAATAACGACCATAACCATTGCCAGGTGCGCGCGGCGGAAATTTTGGTCTTGTTTCTCAATCTTACCTTGAATTGATACACGTTTTAGGTCCTGCTTGGTGTGTTGTGTCTCCACCTTCTCTTGTGGAAGTCACTGATGCAATGCCCCATGACCGTAGCTAACATTTCGCAGAAGCTATAATTGTGGAGAGGCAACAATTTGCCCATCCCCATGAGCGATTATTTATGTGCTTGCAAATAATGTCGTTTCTCTGGAATGCAGGCAATTGCTGAGGTTGAAACTCGTGTTGCTGTGATGGAAAGCACATTGTGTGACATCCAGAATGGTGCATCTTCGGAGAAACCGGAGATCATAGGGGCGCTAAACGAAAGTATTGACGCATTGCAGAGGTTATATTCCGATCCATATCAACTGAAGCTAAAATGAATTATTTAATGCAGAATCACTTAAAGTTTTGGCTCCAATGCCACAAACCCTCGGTATTTCCTTCAGTGGATCAAGTCCTAAGTCTTGTTGCAATACGTAAAATGCTCTGCGCTAACGTTCATGGTGGTGGTAATTTCTCTCTTGCATAACTACAGGAAAATGGACATCTTGGAGCAGAATGGTGCTCTAAGCGCAGACCATACTGGTTTGGAAAACCGCATCGATCACGTATCGTCTGCAACGTTTAATAACCTACAGTAAGTTGTTTCAAGCGCCGAAATGCATGCAGAAAATCGAATCGCAGTTGATAGACTTCTATCCACAAGTACAATGCTAATTTTTGCCTATAAAAGGCTCTATATGTAAATAAATGATCTCCATTGTCTGTGCAGGCTACTGGATAGCAAGGTAGAGAATGTCTCGATAGGCGTTCAATCAGCCCTTGAAGGTGCAGCATTAGCAGACAGCAAATGTGGAGCGCTAGGGGCTGAGCTTGTGAAAGTGTTCCGCATGCTAACATTGGCGAAGATTCCAAGCAACGCTCATGGCGGAATTGGTGGCAACAACTGGCTACAGACCGTACCTAACATTAGCAGAGGCCGTCGGGGACGAAGCCATTCGCCAGGCTCGTCAAGGAGCGCAACCCAGAGGCTTGAGAGCAGAAGTCAATCACCTCCACCGAGGCTAAACGAAAACCCGGCTTGGAATTCTGGTAGAGGCCCAGACTCATCGCCCTCGAGACGCTCTGGCGCCCACATGCCCCCAAGCCGGCTCAAAGCAGCTGGGACCAGAGAGAAGCGGAGAGGTCACGGGGAAGGGAACCCAAGCTCTGAGCTTCGGAAAGTGGAGACCAGGGAGCGGGATCGAGCCAAAGAAGCTGCTGCGTTTCCAGCTGGAGAAACAGAGCCTGGTGATCATCCCAGCAGAGGAATGAGCCCATCTAAAAACGATAATTGGTTGAAGTCATATCCACGAGAATCCCGGCCCTTCCGGTTGGGTAAAGCGTTTCCAGGGCAGGCAATCACTGTGGTCGAGCCTGATAAACAACAACAAGCAAACAACCCCTATTTGGCACTGGAGCGACGCCCGAAGAACTTGCAGAAGACCAACATTCGTCTTGAGGCTGGCCGGATTCACGTGAATGTTAGTCGCCGATCTGCTGCAGCCAGTGCAAACCAATCAGACAAGCGAAGCGACGCAATTGCCGTTCAGTCATAATATATCGCCTAGCTCATTCCGCACGATATATTCGAGTCTGAAGCTTGCACTTCCACAGGGCTATATATATCCCCTGGAGTGATCAAGGATGAAAGAACAAGCTCTTGGCAGTGTCAGAATCCATTGTGCTGATAGAGGCATCATTCTACAATGTGCCAGATGTTATATCAGGTACAATCCCGATCATCTACCACTTCTGCTACACATGATGATTCAGTACTTACCATGCTTGAAGAGAATGATATTACTGGCAAGCTGGGAAGTCCTGAGCAGTACTTGTTCATGGTGGCTAGAATCACACAATTCTTTGATTGTTTCACTTGATATATGGACTCAAACAGAACCAGGCAATGACAACTAACAATACATTGTGCATGATTGTGTATCAGATCAATTGTGCTGTGTTGCACAAGCATCCTTCATACCAGAGATCTTCCGGAGTGAAATTCTCGACAGTTGGTGCTATTTCAGCTGGTAAACAATGAAAGCACGCCCTGGTCTACGCATATTTGACAAACTTTCTCATGCAGCTCAAGCCAACAAGTTAATGTTTCGGACTAACAATGGAAATTGGGGAGTGTACAGGTTGGACGAGCTAGCTGTCAAGGAATGCCATACAGGCTTTACTGTCCCTGGTTGACTCTTTCGTGAAGCCCGCTGTGAACTGGGAATCCGGAATCGGCTGACCTTCCAACCAGGTCCACCAGTTGGTCCAGCAACTCAATACCTCAATCATGGAAACCGATCCCTGAACACCACCTCTATTTCTTCTTCAAGTGTGCTCGGGCGAAACATCAATGAATCAACTACCAGCCTCCAGGCATTTGTTACTATAAGTAAGTATGGCTCACATTCAAGGAGAATTCGTGGACATGCGATAATTTTCTAGCGGTTTGTACCATAGCGCGGTGGGGTCATCTCAAAATAACTGAAGTTAAACATGAAATCGTAATGTCAAAATTATAAAATTATAAAATTATAAGGACAAAATTATAAAATTATTTAATATGAAGCTTCCTTTCGCTATTTCTAGGCCATATTGGTCCTTTTGTAACCATTTTTTTGCGAAATAATGATAAACACTTAGAAATTCCTTTTTGGAGGGCAAAGCTTATTTTCCAAAAACAATTCATTTTTTGCTCAAAGAGTGTCGACCCTGCTATTGGAATATCAAACAAGGCAAGTAAAGGAGTCATTTTGAAAATTAAACACTTGATAATAATTGTTCTTATGAACTTGGAACTTTCTACTTCGAACTAGAGATCACCTTAAGGTACCGATAAGGTAGAAGCATCAGAACTTGTGCCGGACCAATCCCAGCGAGTCACCTATGCAAGCATTTGTTTCAACTTTGTGAGTTCCCAATCCGAAATGATCACAACCATTAGTTGTAGCAATTTGGTGATCAATTATGAATGCCAAGTTAGCCAATTCATTGTACTAGAAATGAAAGACGAGTATTGGTTCCCCTGCTAACATCAATAGTGGTCTATGCAGTTTAAGTTTGAAAATGTAGAACAAAATCATACATTATGACAAAACAAATCAAAAATTGGGCTTGATTATTAACCCTTGGACGCGCCTGCGTCCAAAATCTGGACGATGGATGATTTCTGGACGCGTCCCTTCACCACGCACAGGGATTTTTTTTCATCCATTCAATTTTTTAAAAATTCTTGTGCTAGTTGATTACCATTTGTACGGTACGGATCTTCAAGATAAGATATTGAGAGTTTTTGAAAAATAGCAAAAGTGGTTTATGTCAAGTTTCATTCTTAGTTCAAAAAGTGAGACGAAAAACATGATTTTTCATAATAAAAAGAATCAAATAGTGAAAACCATACCATCTTGTAGTGCATGTTATTCCAATTTCATTACAATATTTTTTAAAAACTTAATGTTAATTTTGGATTTTTAATTGAATTTCAAAAGAAAACCTTGCAAAATTAATTAAAAAATATATTAATAATAAATATGATGAATCCAACGATTCCAACCGTATAGATGTTATCTTCACATTGACATTTATAACTTTACTTTGTACATCAATTCCATTTTAGTTTTTTATCAAACGAATCTTTGAAAATATAGCGAATCTTTGAAAACAGTGTTGAATCAGGACCTTAAAGGGTTAAATCCAAAGTTTTATGTGTTGCAATTTTTTTATCATTGAAAACCATCACTCTAATTAGGTCGAAATCCGTAAATTGACAAGTAGTATTGAAGATTCTACCTTAATTTGTGGAGCATCGTGATGTTCCCCTATTCCCCTATGTTATAAAGAACGTTGCATTCCTTGCAAATTGATCGTTATCAAGTTGACCGCATATTGAAATTCAACACTTCAAGGGATTCCCCTAGTTGGTGAATATGTATTGCTAGTGATTAGTAACTTTTAAGATTTGTGATTTTATTTTCCTCTCATTTTTCTAATGTTTTTAATTCATGTTCTAAAAAATAACATCTTTTACATATTTCTCTTTTAACATTTTAAATTCATTGTCTCATTTCATGTTTGTTCTATTTTTCCATTTATACCCATTCCTTTATATGTTTACAGTAGTACAAAAGCACTCCCGATTTCGTATTTTTGAATTTAATTCATTTTTCTATATATTTTTTGTGTCTTTGAATATTTTGTTTAAAAATTATGATAGTTCTTTGGTTTTGGTACTTAAATTTTATTTTTTGAATTCATTTTCATATTTTGTTTCATTTGATCATATCTATTATAAAAGAGAATCTATACTATAATATGAAGAATCATCTCGGGGGTGCACTTTCCCACTATGATGTTAAAACACTTCTTTGTTATACACAATTAGAGTTGATATTTTAAAATTCAAAATTTCTTTGAATTTGTGATTGATTAATCAAAAAACTGCTTGCAAATACGTGCAAATTCACATTTACATTTATGGTAGGTGCATCCCTATTCACTCTTCAAAACTATATAAGTGATTTGAAAAATGGTCCAAATCGAAGTTATCAATGCGAGATACTTTGTACTATGTTTGTTAAATATAGTATTCCATAAAGAGATTGATTATGGCCTAACTCATTAAAGGCGTTTGTCTTGTCAATGGATGGATCATAGATTGGATAGATTTCAGCCAAGACCGGATAGACGCTTCCATTAGTCATAGTTGCAGGGAACGATGGATGGACAATATGTAGGGGCCGATCGTTGCCTGCAAAGGGACGAAGGGGAGTTATAAGGTGTGCGAAAGGGGGGAAGCTAAATCATTTTCAATTGAGAGACCGGCGTTTGTTTTTTTGGTGTTTTTTTTAATCTCGTTCCTCATTCCTTCTCTACGCGGATCGATTACAATTCGGCCACTGACATTCTCAAGGCCTGGTTGAACCAAAACAGGCCAAGTCTCTAACATGTGACGCCACTCATTCAAACTTCAGATTTTTGCTTGCACGAGGTTCTCGACTAATCAATGTTTGTGGGGTCCTTTTTGTATGGCGGTAAGGAGAAAAGCATGTTCGTATGGAGTTGTAAGGTTTTGAAGTGTCAATGGTAGAAGTAGTTTTGTAGCACTTGAAATGATGATTTGGATATGTTTGATGCTCTCCTACAGTTAAGTCCCTGATTACTTGTGACCAAATGGAGACCGGTGTTGCTTCATTCGTTTTTTAGAGTTAACTTTTTGAATTTGTATGCAAGTGCCTTGCGGTTTGTTTGGAGCTACATTGTACCTATTGAACTTATTTGTTTGTGGCGATGATTTTTTATTTGGGTGTCAATGTGGTTTTTTTTTTTTGTTTTGTTTGAATGAAGCCTGTAATCATTGAGCTTTGAGCATTTGAGATTGGGGCGTTGTTTTTGTTTAAGGTTACTGATTTGCTTTGAAATATCAAGAGAGATCAGATTTGAGCACATGCAATGGGTAAATTAAAGTTCTCTGTAGGATACTCAAGATTTCGAGCTTTTATTTCCTCTCTACTCTTATTGGTTTCAATATGTTGTGAAGGTTTCAATCTTGTAGAATATCGACCACCATTTATGGGGTTTTGTTTTTCTTTAAAACGGAGGGTTGTATTGATGATCAATTTTCCTTCCCGATGCTTCACTTTCTCTGCCATTGTTGCTCATTTAATCGTCACCTCAGCAATGCAAATGGCAGGGGTACGCATATCTTTTTTATTCCTTGACTCGTTCTACATTGACATGTTTCAATGTTACAATTGTTAAAGCTTGAGTCAAAAGATGAGCACCCGATTTCTTATATATTTGAGATCATCATTTTTCATTGGGTATACAAGTAGTGAAATTACACATTAATGCATGCTATTGGTGAGCAATGTCAACGAATTCAGCGTTTAATTGTGGAAAGTTGCTTTTGCATTGAAATTTCGCGTATTGATGAGTGGAGAGTGAAGTTCTCGGAAGCTGAAATTATTGTCAATTTTCATATTTTGTCACTAGTCTAGATTCCATTATTGATGATGATTTTAAGGTTTTAGGTCGTTAGAACTGTAAATTTATGTGAAAGCCAAATAAGAATCATGGACCATATCAAAATTTTGTTCAAATTTGTTTGTTTTTTAGCGACATAGGCATTGCTCTTCATTGACTTCAGTAAATTAAAATTCAGCCTCTTCTTTATGAGATTTTTCAGTTTTCACAATAGGACTAATTGAATTTTTCATTTTAAAACCATATATGAATCCTTGGGCCTTCAGGGGGTGAAGATATTGATACACTGTGAGTAGTAAGTTAATTCTATGAAGTCTTGTTATCAGTAGGGGAGAAGTCGGTACTAACTTGAATGGATTATTGTTCTTGTTGTGGTTTGGATCAAGCGAAAGTCAATTATGGAGAGGATTGCAAAATTAAATCTCAGTATGAAGATGCTCCTTCTTTCGGAAAACTAATAATTATACAGCAGCTTTTCGAATCTGATTAACCCGTAAAATGCTGTAAGATCCCTAGGGGCCTCATGATTTTTCTAGCGGTTTTGAGCAGCTGATTTTAGGTAACTATTGTAGCTGAGTTATTCGGATGAGTAACATGTGCTTTGTTAAAAATGCATTGTGTTTTTCTCTTGCTTGTCTCGTTCCACATTAATATGCTTCAATATTACAATAATTGTTGAAGCTGGAATCAGGAGATAAGCACCCCATTTCTAATATTTGAGATCATCATTTTTCAATGGGTATACAAGTTGTGAACTAATACATATTAATACGTGATTTTGGTGAGCAACTTCAACGAATTCAGTGTTTAATTGTCAAGAGTTGTTTTTGCATTGAAATTTCACGTATCGATGAGTAGAGAGTGAAGTTATCGGAAGCTGAAATTATTGTTAGTTTTCATATTTTGTCGCAAGTCAGGATTCCATTATTGATGGTGATTTTAAAATTTTAGATTGTTAGAACTGTAAGTTTATGTGAAAGTCAATGTGCATTCTAAAAGGAGAGCATGGTCCACTATATAAGAAGAACGAGACACGTGAAGTACCATTTTGTGAATGTTTCCTCAGTGTTGAGTGGGTGATGCACAGTAGGTAACAAAGTTTGTTTTTAGAAGTAATGGTGTGTTAATTACCTGGGCTGTTTTGGAAAAGATTTTGTGTTGAGGTGAGAAGAAACAATACCAAGATTGTGTGCTGAGCTAGGTGTTGTTTGTTGGGAGTTAATACGATGTAGACATATGAATTCATAGATCTTCCCTGGCTAATAATTAGTGTTGTGGTTTTGTTTATATGTCATATAAACTCTTCAGTCAAATCTATTCTGGTTGTGAGCACTCTTACTATTGGTATCGTTGTGAACCCCTAAAAGATCAAGATGCCGGAATTGAGCGTCATGTTGGCTTTAGCAGTAAGTTTTGAGTACTAGGTTGTATTAATGTGGATTTTTTTCTGTTCTTAAAACAAACATCCAACAAAGGTTTGACTAAAATCCATCAAACATCTACCACGCTATCAAAAGGTATGACGACGCAGAAAGTGAAGGTTCTTTGCATTGGTGTCTACAAAAGAGAAGGGCCCACTTTGGTTTCATGTACTATCACATGCAGTGGAACTTCTTTGGCAGTGGCCATAGAAAAGGTGAACTCTTTGTAACTCAATGTCTACAAGATGATATAGGGTGAATTTCTTGTATTTCTTCAAATGTGAACTATACTTTCATCATAATTCTTGTATGTTTTTGATTTGACACTGTGCAATGCTTAACAGTATTCAAAGATTAACTTTCACTATTACAGATCATGACCATGTTCGTGGTTGTACCACTCAGAGTATTTAATCAGTAATAGAAATTTCTTAGCAAGAGAGTGGGATGGAGCTAGGGCCATTGTAAAGCGTTACTTGCGGCAAGAGCAGCTTTGCCGACCTTATCACGAACTTATGAGAGCAGCGGACGTTGTTGATTTCCTGCAAAGGAGCCTATCCTAGGTAGTACCATCGGGTTACTCAAGAAATAAAGCCCCATCGTCCAATTGACAATTTTTTTGGTTAATTGCACCGAATAGTGTAGGCAAAAAACAACCTTGGAAGTGTCATACACTGCCAGGTTTGAGCAAGTGTCTACATTCCGTATGTTCCCTCTCTGCTGCGGATCCCACTAAGCTCATGGTGAGGGATTTGAGTTGTTTTTGTGCACCCTGCATAGAAAGAGATTGGAAATTATGTGAACCCAAAAGCCGTATCAATGCATAGCATCCCGTGAAACTCAAACCAGTGAATGTGGCGCATGTGCGACATCAAATGGTACAGTTTCAAGATGGGAGTAGCTCTCAAGGAAGACAAGATGGGAACCTACTAAGCGACCTTTTAGAGTTGGGGAATCATTTCGTTGTACCAGCGGAACCCAATAACTCTAAGGGTGTCAAATTTTATATCTTATATTGTACAAAGAAAAAAACCATGGTTAGTAAGAGGTTTACTTGTGCTTGGGGCTGTAGCTTCGAGCCTGGAGATTATTGTATTAGAGGCACATACTATCAAAAGTGGGGCCGAGGTCCGCAATCTTACGTCTTCCTTTGCCAATCACAGCCAGCATACCTTCCTTTTGAATGTGTAAAACAAATCAAATTCAACATGATTCCTAAAAGTCATCAAGTGAGAGGGACGGAGGTTGTATATACATTGTCAATGGTAGATATGAGGGCCATACAAGTTGCCATAATGCAGTGACTTCAAATTTCAACAACACTTGAACTCATGTGAGCATTACGTGAACATTCACAGGAAGAGTGTAGTAGTTGGCGAGAAGCTTTTGAATGTAGTGCAATTTATTGTAGTGTTGCCGTATACTTTTGCAATTGACAACCCTTTCATCTCAAAATTGTCCACCGATGAACACAATACAAATTAGTACATGTACAATAGTTTTCAAAAAGCAATGTTAATACAATGACTACATCAACACTATTGGAGGATTGTGTTTGATATGTGTACAAAGGCTATTGTGTGAGTACTTGATATAGGGTTGATAAAGCACTAAGTAGTATTGATATTTGAAGGATTGTGTGTTTCTAATCCATACAATAACTTTTTAAATGTCATGATACTAATTTATTTATTGCTATTGCAAGTATTCCGGTCATAGAATGACTGGCTTCCGCACTTGCCCGCAAGTAAATTTTTAGCTTGAATTAGGTTTCGTTTTTTGGAAGTCAGTTGTTACTCCTTTCTTACCATGTTTTTTTTTAAAAAATCTGAGAGAAATCGGTCTTCAAACCTAGTTTAGATAGTCCTTTTATGCCTCGGCTCCTAGATCTTCTTTACTAGGTATTGATGTCCTGCCTGCACCATGAAAGTTGTTCCTTTCAGTCTTTCACTCTCTATTGAACTCACTACTATCTTATTATAGCCTATGCAAGGTCCATATTTGATTTATTTCTAGAGCATTTATTTACCGACTGATTGATTTTTGACATCTCTGGTGATTTAGCCCTAGTTGTTAGTTTCTTGCTCATACACAACTTGAGTTGATTTCCTAAAACTTTCTTCATTTTGCATATCTTTCATTGTAGCTCAAAGTTTGCCTTCAAAAATGAATCTTTCATAAAACAAAAGGATCCACTAGTTGTTCCAATTGATACAGGAAACCCTTTACCCCAAAGAGAAATTTGATTTGAAGCCAAGTGATCGGTGTGTGATCATAAGACTTGGAAATTTTTGATGTACAAAACAATCTAGTGGAAGATAGATATCATTGTTGAAGTGGCATTTGCTACATGACATTTGATCCTCTAGCCTAACTCTTATGTAATTCCAAAGTGGGAGGTTGCAGATGAGTAGACAAGTCCATTTTCCATTCAAAGGCAAAAGCTCATTCATAGCTGTACTTTAACCATGAGGTACGTCGGAACCATCTTGACCATGAACCTTCGAAGGCATTTTCCATTCAAAGCCCCCTGTATTCGCTCCTACTTCAAATGCTTGGAGTTTGTCGGACACGACAACATGGCCAATTACATTACAACGCATTGTTGAAGGAGATGATCTAGAGGCCGAAGCCTTCTTTGGTAGTGGCTCCGATTGAACACTTAGTTTGGAATTGTTCCATGTACTCCAATGATTATTGAATACAAAAATTTACAACATGTCAAAGCTAAGGAAAAATACAACATGAAAACTAGTGTTTGAGTTTCAAGATATCTATTGGTCAAAAATGAACTATTAAAATGTAACTAAAAAATAATGCTAGAATTTTGTATATAAAAATTAAATAAATAAAAAGTGCAATGCAAGGCTAAAATTACTACATTTTGAATGAATGTACATGTTTTTGGATTAGTAACTCATAATTTCTCTATATTTCACATATTTTCATTCAAATTATAGATGTAAGCAGCTTCATCATTTCACAAAATTATTGGAAAAATAAATAAATATGACAGTACTGGAATTGAAGTGAAGGAAGGGAAATGGATGTACAAAATGGATTAACCCCTAATGCAGGCAGGAACCACAATGTGGTTTTCAGCTTCTGTCTTCCTTCATTTATACAAGGAATTCTTTCAAGCATTGCCGCTTCTAGAAAATTATGGAAATTTCACAACACACTCCCATGTAGGTCTTGTATGTTTAAAAAAATTAGCCTCATACATCATATTGGTGGATAATAGTTGCACAGTGTAATTTTTTTTTTGCTTGTATGAACAGGGCAACCTTTTTTAGAGGTTAAGCCATGACAATTCAAATATGTTACGTAATGCAAAGGTTTCTAAACATCGACAACCAACCCTAGCAGCCAGACAAGCTATGAACATGAAACCCTAAAACAGAAAACCTTAAAGAGCTTGACCCTTAATTGCTTGAGCACCCATTTTTGGACAATGTACATATTTCATCCATTTTTTCTCATCCGACATTCACTTTTTGCAATATGGATTTTTTACTATAGGTTTTATGGAAGTTAGTTTCATGCGTGTGTGATCTGGTTAAAAAGGGGATGATTTATAAAAACAATTATGCCTCGTTTCATGTTGTAGTAATTCATCCAAAATTTTGAAGATTTTAGCGTAAAAAGTGCTCCTAAAAAAATCAACTCATAAAATTAAACAATCAGAAAGTCTCCAAAAATCACTACACTTAAAGTATTACACTTCAACCAATCACAACAAATTTCACCCACAGATTGTCAACATATCTTAACACATATTTCATCAAAATTGAACCACATTTTGTTAAAACTGGACTACTAGACTAGAAAAGTGATAGGGAACGTTGCCTTTCTCAATAGAAATAGGTCCTCAATTTTTTTACAACGCTCTTACTCTACAAATAATAACAGTGTAGAAAAATTGGGGACCTATCACTATTGAGAAGGGCAACACTCCCCATTAGTTTTTGAATCTGGTAGTTCAATTTTAATGAAATGTGTGTTTCTTATTTTGTAACCGAATCACAAAATAATTTTGAATTTCAAATTTCAAATTTTATACAAAATATTAGTGATAGTAATTGCAAGTTTAACCGTATAAATAAAACCTAAAATTCATAGTGTACAACCTTTATTTATCAATTGAGTTCAAAATATTCCTCTAAGTTGCATTTTATAATGCATCTTTGCAAAACTGTTGTATTTGGAGAGGTCTCTAGGCATTTAGAGATTAAATTGTAACAGGGGTGCTAGAATAATAAATGAGGGCTCTGCAATAATTAATAGGTTATTATTTGGAATAAATTTAATTATTTTCTTATTATCTGAGAAAATATCCAAATATTTAAGAATATTTTCTATATTTTTCCTTCTTAATCTTCATTATAAGTCACGGTTATTAATATTTTCTGAAGAAAAAAAAAGGTGTTGGACTATAAGAGCCTACATGTATTTACGATTTCACACATAATTCACTTATTATAGGTCATGAAATTCACTTTTAAAATATTATATTGATAAAAAAATATATATCATTGAATTTGTCTTTGTGTGTTTATAACACGGTGTTGATCATTTTATAATCATAAACATTTTAATTCCTGAATCTCTAGGCATCCAAATCCGACAATTTTAAAATTTCAATATTAATGAAAATTTGGCTTTCATTTAAACAACTGGATATATCTTCTTCAAAAACTAACTATTTTTTGCATTGTTTTTTTTCAATGATAGATACTAAAGTTAGGTTTAACTTTGACAAAAAAAACAATTGCAAGAAATATTAACCAATTTGAGATAATTATACTTCGTAGCTTTTAAGGACATTCCAAGCCTTTGAATTTTAAATTTCTCACTTCTCAAAACACTTTGACAATTAATTGTTAATAAATAAATGGAGATATATTTTTACGAATTTTTTGCACACATTATCTGTGATAATAATAATATGTACCTGATTTTTTAGAATTTAAATTACTTCTATATTTTGAGGTTAAAATTCAAAAATACTTCTTTTTTTCAAAATTGGGGAAGAATATTTAAAGGTTAACTTCCAACTAATCAATTTTTTCCTAGTGTGTAAAAGCAAAAAGAATCTTCTTGAATCATCATTTATTATTCTAATTGTAAAAGAAAAAGTAACATTTTTCATGATTACATATTCATAACAAAAAGTTGGCAAGAATATTTTGGGAGGTTCAAGCATTGATTACTTGCTTTCATCTCCAAAATGTGATCCTAAAAGCCCAAGAGGTATTGGACAAAACATAAACGTGTTATAATATGTGCCTTTTATATATTTGATGAAGTTTGATTCAATAGACAAAATATCAGGCATCATCTTTACAAATTATCCATATGGTCAAACTTCAAAAAAAAACTTTAAATACCTTTTTAATGAATTTAGAAGCATTAACCTTTGAAAATTTGTAGGAATTCTAATTTCCACTTTTAGAGTTTAAAATTTAACATGATTAGTTAAAATTGGTTTGTCTATTCTAAACTTCAAAAAAGAAAAAAGAATGATAGAGGGAACGTCTTTACTTTCTTCAAATAGAAAATTTTATAACAGTGACACAATGTTGAGGTGATCCACTTTGGAAAATTCTCTCGGGTGGAGCTTAACCTCATGCTTAACTCATATTGACATAATTCAAATTGCATTCGCAAGTAAACTTGATTTAATATGTTTTTAAAAACTTAAATGTTTTCAAGAACTTGATTTTTTTGTTTTAGACAACCCATTAGAAATAGGCAACAACCAAAAAAATAATCGTTTCAGCATTTGGGGGTTAAGGACAGGTGGCGATACATAACATTCTTTACCCAACGGTAGTACTCACCCATTTTTGTCCTAGACTTGTCATGGGAGGAGTCATAACTTAAAGATTTAATAAGAAGAGCTTCGTGACTCGTGTATTACACTGAGTGGCTTCATGGTTAAGAAAACAAGCGATCCTACATGACTCCAATTGATCATGACAACATTTCTCCTACTAAGATTCCCATGAATTATTGTGCTTTTCATTTGAACTCTTTAACAGTTCCCAAAGATGTTCAGAAGGGGGGCTAAAGAATGGTATGTGGTTTATAATCCATGGTAAGCTCTTCTTTAATTGGGTACACTAAAATCACCTTACCCTATGAGTGAATGGTGTGGGTACATTCATCCATTTAGAAATTTATCATCCGTTTGAGCACATTCTTAGAACAAACTTTCATCAGATTTGGATGAATTCTACCTGAAATTTTTATTATTAGTAGTAAAAGCCTCTTGTAAATACTGTGGGCCACTGTATATATAGTTGCATAGGAGCAGCTGAGTTTGGATATGGATTGGATTGTGAGACGGTTGGATGGAGGGAGCGGTTATAGGAGATCTTCACACCCATGCATGCATGGCATGCATGCCCATGCATCGATGCCTATGCATGGCCTCTTATTTTGTATCAATAGAATCTCTGCCTGCCTGCAGTTAATAATAATAAGAAGAAGAAGTTATGTTTTTCCATGCAACTGCCCCCTTGCAACTGCCCCCTTGCAACTGCCCAGAGAATCCAATCTTCCCCCAACTGGAATCATTCTTCAACAGAAAAAATACTCCACATGAATGAATATCTATTCTTTCGCTCACACTTACTCCAACTCCTGGGTTTTCTTTTTTATTTTATTGTCTCTGCCCGCAAGGGGAGAGACTACGAAAACGCTTTAGTTTTCAGCAGTTACACGGGTAGACAATAAAACCAAGTTGTGAAAGTAAATTTAGGGTAAATACTAAGATAGAGACTACCTGACTAGTGGCTTGTTTTATTTCCCAAAATTAATATAATGTTTTTAGTAGTTAATGAAGTCTACTCTTTTCAACAGTAGCATTGTAGGGGGCTAACTGTTGTGTGGTGTAAAATTGGGGGTGCAAGGTGAAGGATATTCTTGGAATATTTTTCTTGTGGCGGTTTGGGTTAGAGTTTGGGATTTAGGGTTATGGTGTAAAATTTTGGAGTTTGGAATTTAGAGTTACGGTATAAGATTTTGGAATTTGGAATTTAGGGTTACGATATAAGATTTTGGGGTTTAGGGCTTTAGAGGTTTGGGGTTTGGGGTTTGGGGTTCAGGGTTTAGAATTTGGGGTTTCTAGAGTTTAGAATTTGGAATTTAGAGTTTAGAATTTGGAATTTAGGAAACATTTTTGTTGACGTCCGAGAATATTATGGAAATATTTTGTAAATATACCACACATGCACCCCGAATTTGACACCACGCAGTAGTTGACCCGGCATTGTAGAAGCTTTAATATTAAATACAATATCTTTCCACTCAATCTTTAGCTAAAGATGATGTGGACTGGCTCATGATTTTGAATTTGCTACAATGATTTGAAAATATTGATCAAGATTTTGAAGTCAAGAGTATAAAGGCTAAAGAACCTTATGAATGAAAATCACGTACAAATTTTTTTTAGAAAAGAAGGCAACGAGGGAAAAACATCTAGACAGTGTGGGTCAAAAAAAGCCATTGGAAAGAAAATAAGTACTTTAGTGGAGTATCACATGGAGAAAAATATTTGTAAAAATAAATGTCAAAAAATTGGGAAAAATCTTGAAAAATATTCTTGAACATTTCATCTACCAATCCTTTTATTTATTTTATTCAACTAAATATTTTGACATGAATGTGCATATTCAGTTTTTTGCCCACAGTGGAATCTTAGTCACCCCATTTAATTAGAAATGTAGGAGAGAATGAGGAGTGTCATATTTTTGCAATTTTTTTACAAGATTTCTCTCCCACTTTTTAATTTGGGTTCAACATGATTCATACTCCAACAATTACATAGCAAAATACATAGTTTTAACCTTGCAATTTCAACCTCGCTTTTAAATCGTCTCTTTTAACAAGATTAATTGGAGCTAAGAAATCTAACACCCCCTTATATATTTGTGCTTGATGTAAAGTTTTCTTAAGGAGGATTGGGGATTTTTAGTTGTGCCCAATAATTAATTTCTTTCCAATTAGTGCATTCTCCAATATTGTTCCCTAAATTATAGTTTTTCTATTTCATTTAAACCTCTTCAACATGTAACCCCTGTAACCCCTAAGTGACTAAACAACCATTTTATGATTGTTGTCCATCTTTACGGGCTACCCCCATGAAAAAATAAAAATAAACTAAAATAAAAAATATATTACTCTTAAATACAAAATCAAATCTAGTTTCCAACCCAACTTGAATCATGTTGATCCAAGTTAAACTCCATCAAGGATAATTTTTCAAAAACAAACACTTCTACATTGTCTAGTGTTACAAAGTTTACTATTTGGGGAAAGTAATGATGTTCTCTCTATTGAAAAAAATTAATTTCTAAAATTTTAGAATAGAATGTCTAGTTTAAACCAATACCAAATTAAAATTTCTATAAATAAAATTTATAATTTTGATCAAATTCTGAAGTTAAATGCTTCTAAATTCATTACATGAAGATCTAAAACTATTTTTGGAAATTTAATAATTTTAAAACAACATGATTTTCATTTTTTCTATTGGACCAAACTTCATCAAATATAAGGAGGTCATATATTATAACATATCCACTACTCCTTTGTAATTTAGGGGTTCATGGATTCTACACATTTCAACATTTAAAAATTAATAAAATTTTATTATAAAAATTAATAAAAATAATGATTTGGTGTGAATGTAGAAACAAGAGTTGTAGATTACGAGTCTAAGATCGCATTTATATGGTTTAATTTATTTATGATACTATCATTATTTAAAATAATTTTTGAAAACAAAAAGTCAATCTCTTTTATTCAATAGACAATTTATATTTAATTTTTCTTTTAATGGTTTTGTAAACACGAAATCTTATTTAAAAGTATTTTTTTGAAATTTTCAGTAAGTCAGTTCTCAAAGAATGTTTATTAATTTCTTTTCATAAATTGAAACATTTGTCAACGTTGAATGTGTGGAGTGTGATAACATAGTGTTGCATGTAAAAGTGGTGTTGGAATGCCATCATACAAGTTCCAATAGCGTATGTTTTTAAAACAAATCAATACCATATGTTTGCAAGCTCATGATTATGGAACCATTTTAACCCTTTAACCGGTTTAAAATTTGTTCTCAAAAATTCATTATAAAATGGGTGATGAAAAACGAAAATGGAGTTGATGTACAAAGCAAAGTTGTAAATGTCAATGTGAAGATAACATCTATATGGTTCGATTCATCATATTTATTATTAATATTTTTTAATTAATTTTGCAAGGTTTTCTCTTGAAATTCAATTAAAAATGAAAAATAAATACAAAAAAATTAAAAAATATTGTAATGAAATTGGAATAACATGCACTACAAGATGGTATGGTTTCCATTATTTGATTCTACATATTATGAAAAATCATGTTTAAGGTCTCACTTTTTGAACTAAGATTGAAACTTGACACAAACCACTTTTATAATTTTTCAAAATTCACATTATCTTATTTTGAAGATCCATACCGTACAAATGGTAGTCAACTAGCACAAGAATCAAGAAAATTTTGAATGGATGAAAAAAAGCATTGTGTGTGGTGAAGGGACACATCAAATTTCATCCATCGCCCAAGATATGGACGCCAGCGCGTCTAAAGGTTAATGACATTACATTAGTGAATGATTTAGATTAGGAAAAATGTTAAAGTTTTAACCGGAAAATGTGGAAATTGGAAGATTATGCTTACGAGATTTGGAAGAGAATCCAAAACTATGGAAAAATGAAGTAGGAGAAGACAAAGGAGGCATTTTCAAATAATTAGTTGAAAATTGCAAAAGGTGTCTTTAGCCCCTAAGGTCTAAATTCACAAAATATGGTTATTAATTTTTTTTGTGTTACTGTAGTACATGATTGGATTTGGCCACAGGGTGCCAAATATTCAATTAGTTTAAAAAAAATTATGCATTTTTACTTTGAAAATTTTCTTTTTAAAATTTGGAAATCAGAAAAATAAATTCCTAAAAATTCTCTTTATTAAAATAATACAATTAGTGCCAAAGCCGTGCATGGACTACAATAGTCAAAACTATTTCTTGTTTGCTACACATCTGGTTAAGTAACAATTATAAAAGGTTTTAGTATTGGAACAAAGTTTTTTTACAAACATTCCTTTTTTGGGGAGGTGGGGGCTTGACATGCATAGTGAATGCATGAAATGACAGTGTATTTTGGTGTTCAAAACACGCGTGGAAAGTTTTTACTAACACCATACATTGTAAATGAGTTCATGCCGGGGATGCATATTGTTCTTAATGAACCAAGTTAATATTCTTTATTCCCTTTTAGATACTTCAATTCTTGAGAAATGTTTGTCCCTCTCAAACATACCTTCAAGTCCTTTGGGAATTTTTTTCTCCTCACGTCTTCTCCTATTCTTATATGACACACTGGCATGCAAGAGTGTCATCATTACTCTCCAGGTTCTACAAATTTTTTGTACAACCTCTAGTTTATTGTATCCCAAACTTCAACAATTTTTTTACATGTCCTAAATTTATAATACATAATCAGATTATGCATACAACAATGTGTGACTAATTTTTGTTTCTTACAAAAAAATTCGAAAAAAAATTAAACCATTTGTCCACATTTTATACCTTGCATGATTTCTTATGCCACTTGAAATGTGTCAATTTTGCTGCATTTCTCTTGTATGCGGAATTTTTTTGTACACAATCCTAGAACACAAATATCCTATGAAATCTTATATAAAAGATGATTTACGGTATTGGTTATTCTCTAGTGATTTTCTTAAAAATGTTATGGATTTTTCTAACTCATTCTTCCCTCATTTGTACATGAATGCACTATTTTGTATTCAGATGAACGGGCCTTGAGGAATCAAGGCATCTAAAGTATATAGAAAAAGTAAATGGTTATTCCTTCAATCAGGTAAGAAATGTCCATGTTGTCGTAAGAATTGTGTTTGGAAATAAATGCCGTAATCAATGGACATCAACTTAAGAAGTTTTTATATTTGGAATGGACACTATAAGCAACTTTCCATTCACAATTAGTATGAATAACATGTTTATCTAGTTTAAAACATAAAAATCAAAAGTTATTGTTTAATGTAGGGAATATATGTTTTTTGATTCATCTTCACTAAGAATTGATCTCCTAGTGAAATGAAAACCAATTCATGAATCCAAATGTTCCCATCGCAGTCTCGTAGGAATTGATCAGAATGTGATTCATCTAAACTATGTACCATGTGGGTGGTTGAATCATATTTGTATCTTGTTTAATGCAATAAATTTTTCTTTTCCTTTATTGTACCTCTCTACATCAAAAGATTTACAACAATAAAATGTTCACTTCCTTACACTAAACTAATTTATTTTATTAGTGAAATTTGAAAATTAAAATCACTTGAAAACTAAAATCATTTAAAAGTTGTTCACAAAATGCATCACTGGTCTGCACTAGTTCAAATGCGTTACAAATGATGAATTAGTGTCACAACTCACTAGTAGAATAAATTAGTGTAGGCCCTTTTTTCTCTTAAGTTTTAAGTATTAATGTATGGATGCCACAGATTTGATAGACTAGTACGCATTATGACTTAACTCTTTACCTATAAGGTAAATTTAAACTGTCTTCTTTGATATTGCCCTTGATGTGTCATGTATTAATTGGTTGATTGATATGACACTGCGCTGATCTCTTGTTCTCAATAGAGCCTTAAAGTAGTCATATCCATTAGTAGCAGGCACTCAATTCCGCCCTCATGTATTAGTGGTGTACATTTTAAAATAAAAATGTATGTAGCTGGTACATTAGGATGGAATTAAGTATTGGGTGGTAACTTGTATGTTTAGAATTTCTAAAAGTCTAAAATTGCTTTAAAAATGACATCCTTTTTTGTTGCTTTTTTTGTCAAGATAGCTGCACTCTCAACTATTCGTATTTGATACTTTTTAAGGAGGAATTTAAGAAAATTCAAGTCGAGGTTGGCAAAAAAAAATGCACTAATATTCCCTTTTACATCTTCATGAACTTAAAGCAACCTCAATGGATTCATTATCTTCCTCCCGGAGGTGTGGTTTTGCTGCATTTGCTTCCACGCCCAATACCATCATTAGAAACTTGTTTTGGATTGTGTGATTAATGATACAAGGACAAATACATCAAAACAATAGAACCCAATAAAAAAAGATTTATCTAAATCCCCCGGTCGTCTTCAATGAATGCGGAAAAAAGTGCCCCTATTTTTGTCTGGTTCGGGGCCCACCTCCATGTGATCGCATGATCGCATGTGCATCACAGGGTTAAGTAGGTCCCTCTAGGGTAATTTAGGGCTGTAGGCCACAAATTTGCAAAAAAAATTACCAAAAAAAGCACCGAAGGTGCTGAAAATGAAAATTTCTTAAAATGGTGGGATGAATGAATAGTGCACCGCATTCAAGACCACAGGGGATTTAGAGACGGGGAATAAAAAGATGAAAATGATGCATTCAATTGGCTTATTGCATGGCTTGTTCCAAATGAACTCCTGAAAAGAAATCATCCATCTACCCACGATTCATTCGTTCGACCAATCTACGAAAATCAACCCCAGATCTACGAAGAGGCCTTGATTCGCAGTATGTACAAAACAGGGAAGATACGAAGCGAGGGCAACGGGCAGACGGAGAAAGAAAAAAAGATGTCCCTGGGGAAAGCAAGAGCGAGCGAGCGCAACAAGGACCCTAGCCAGGACTGGGAGTGACGAAACTCTGTGTCTGTGGCTCCTGTATCCATCTTTTGCCGTGCCCCCGCAAGCAATCGCCCCACCGGTACACTCGCACGCAGATGCCCCCGCCGCGACGATCCCAACGATGGTCTCCGCACTCGCAACGGCCCGGAAATGCCTCTGAATCGCAATATCTGTCTTCTTTTAGCTCCTCAATGATTTCGCACAATTCATACAACCCTTGCTCTCATCGCTTTGTAGTAGTGGTAGTAGTTCCGAGGTCGTAGAGCCTGTTGTTCCCTCCCTAGAAGCATGGATGGCGATGTTGTTTAGGTTGCGGAATCATGTAAACCCCGGTGAGAGCCTCTTTCTTGCATTGACAAGAGGTTCTTTCTGCTTTTTAGCGATGGTGAGAGCCGAATGTGTAAACGTTTCGCAACTCAAGAAAACGTGGTAGTTCGTCGCAATGGATTTGTGAGCTTTTTGTTTTCTCAGTCTAGGTCGTGAGAGCGTTTGGAAGGAGTGTGCGAGAGCCTTTTTTTTTGTTGTTTTTTTGTTTTTGCATTGGCGAAAGGGATATATATATGTTCTTTGTGCTGGAAAGCGAAAGGAAAGAGGCCTAAATCGGCAGACTGACGCCGCGCACTTGAGCAGTTCGGAGAAGACCGGCCTAATCCAGACTCTTTAGAAATTAAGCCAGAATGCGCAACTTCCTTCGTTTCTTTTAGATTGAGTGATGGTGAGAGCACATCAACTATGTTGAGATCGTGGAATTGGAGCTGGCGATGACGGGCGCGTGAGAGACCGTGACTGCGCTGGAGACTACTTTTGTTGTCAACGATGTTTGAAGGTGATAGCCGATGGCGAGAGAGTGCAGACATCGATCGAGTGAATCATCAGGCATGAATTTATTATTTTCTTCCCTCCTCCATTCAATTCTTTAACCGTCTTTTTCTTTTTCTTCTGCTGAATTTTTCAAGAAATGATCAGCAGTAGAAACTGTAGTTACTTCAATTGCGGAGAAACGAACATGTTCTTAATTTCTTTCTTTTCAAACTGGTTGAATTAGGGACTCTGTTGAATGATTTTCCAAGAAGGTACAGTTTTCTTTTACAACTGAGCAGTAGACATTGATAGTGTAACATGAACCAAGAAGACCTCATGTTTTTTTCAGTAAGACAGTTTCTTTTGTTCAACCTTATTTCTTTTCTCTCTCACTAATGTCCCTCTCGGATTCTAGTGATATATAATATTGAATTATATTCACTGGTCATTTTTGAAACTTGTGATTTCATATGACAAAAGCCGATGACTCAACATTAGTTATCAGTCGATGTGTCTCCTCCAAGGTTCTATAGAGGAGATGATTGCCGACTGATTTTGCACAAATTTATGGACATGAAGATTTCTTTGACTGACGAGAGAAGTGTACGTGTGGGATGGATGGATGGATGTATGATGAGCAGCTTGGTCCTGCAGTGCCGCAGCCTCACGCGGAGCTTCTGCTAGCGGAGACGGTATCCATTGATGACAGTCAAGAGATGAAAGCTCCGAAGAAGCGGGCGGAGACATGGGTGCAAGACGAGATCAAGGCGCTGATAGCGTACCGGAAGGAGATGGACACGCTGTTCAACACGTCCAAGAGCAACAAGCATCTGTGGGAGCAGATCTCCTTGAAAATGAAAGAGCGCGGCTACGACCGGTCGCCCACCATGTGCACCGACAAGTGGCGCAACCTGCTCAAGGAGTACAAGAAGGCCAAGATCCAGGACCGCGGCTCCTCCAAAATCGCTTGCTACAAAGACTTGGAGGAGCTTCTTGGTGACCGAGCCAAGCCCACAGTTCCTTATCGCAGCCCTGCCAAATCAGATCATGGCAATGCCGTCCAGAACAACGTTCTATCTCCCAAAGGTACCACAGACAGACTTATCACCAGTTCAGTTCATTGCTGCTAAATAATTGAGAGTAGTTCATAAATGTCACATCTTTTAACACCTAAAACTGTCATAGTTGGACTCGGCACTTTTTCAAAATGTAGTATGAGCAATTGAAAATGATGATTCTACCCCCAGGATAAGTCACCTAATTGCTGTGAATTTTCAAAGTGGAAGTTGATGAAACTAACTCCTATAAATCCAAACTGAGAATAAAGTATGAGCGTTTGAAAACAATTAAGAATGGGTGTAGGGACGGTTTTAGGTGTTTCTACCGTATGGGGCTGTGTACTTAGTTAGGGTTAAGAGCTGCCCCTGTAATCCGAAGTTACTCATTATTAAATTATACTTTTTTCAAAAACTAGGGAGGGATATGTTGGCTATGAAATCTTGTGCCAATTTAGCTTTAAATGACACTGCCAATTCAATTTTGCTGTTTGGTATTGAGCAGATCCATTGATGAGCATTATCATCTTAGTATTATGTGCACAACATGATGAGCTCGTGGTAGAAAAGCCTGAGTGACTGTTTTGGTTGTTCACAGGACCTTCAAGGGCAGTGAACCTAGAGCGTCGGCTGGACCATGAGGATCACCCAGCGTCTCTTCCGTCCTCTGGTGGAGTCACCCCTCCTGTATTCGTTCCCAACGGAGTTACACCTTCGTGGTGCCAAAGAGACGGTGGTGCAAATGGTGAGCCTGACTTCTTTTCAGTACTCCTCATTTTTGTCAAAGGAACCCCTCATTTTTGTTTTAGCAATTTTGACACGTCATATGGAGACTGTCCTTTGCCCTTGAGAGTTCACTTCCTATTGAACAACCCTTTCACACTGCCTACTTTAGGATATACCTTTTCACACAATGCTAAGTTAACAGAAAATTAATTCTGCAAGCAATGTACAGTCTAACTTGGATATAATGACACTCCGTAGTAACATGACGATATTAATGTTTCAAGCAATATACTTATGACAAGTCATTTTCGTGACTAATCCTTGCCCGCCACATTAAAGGTAGGGCTTCCCGTCTATGTCATAGTAGAGAGGGACAACTGTACTATCCTAATACAAATATTATTCATAGTGCATATTATCTATACATCTGTAGTGTTTCAAGCTTAGAAAATTAATTTTCAAACTTGTTCAAATATTACAACTGTGCCGTTGAGCACGTTGCCGCGGAAGGACCTCCTTGAGCATGGGTTGTCTGACTCGATCGGTTCCAGGCCGGAATGGTCGAGTGAGACAAACTCATGCTCAAACGTATAATAGATTATGGTGATACAAGATTTGGCCCCGTTTGAATTGTTGATTTTTAACAATACGGTCGTTTAAAAACTATGAATCCTTGGCCCTTCCGGAGTTGCATACAACCCGTTGTTGGCCTATTTGAGAATCTGATGCGGATGAAGTGTTGTGTGTAGAATGTGCAGGTTCAGTAGTAGAGCGGCGCTTATCAGCAGGGAAGGTGATAGGGGTAAAGTTAGGAGATTTGACACGTAGAGTTAGAATCGATGGGCCCTTTGAGTCTATCAAAGAATCAATCAAAACGGCGTTTGGATTGCGGACCAAGCGGCCCTTCTGGCTCGAAGATGAGGAGGGCGTGGTGCAAACGTTGAGCCGTGACATGCCTCCTGGCCAATACTCCCTCATTCTGGACCCAGGTATATTGACCTATCCCTCGTTTCAAAAGCTTCCTTAACAACACCAACAACATCCTTCGCCATAATCACTGTATAATCAATAGTTGTCAATACATTAACCCTTACAGAAACAAGAAGACTGACTTGGGCCTAATGTTTCTATAGCATTTTTGAGTAGGTTGTATGTGTAAGTTTATTTATTTTTTGGTCAACAAGTGGAATGTTCTTCACTGAATCCAGTGATATGATATAAAATTTGGTCCCCTCTGGATTATATTTTTCATGCTAGGATCGATTGAATTTAACATGAATCGTTGGTCCTTTAAGAGTTCAACTCAATTCAGGGAATGAGATTCTCTGCTTGGAATTTTGTTTGGTGCTCGTGTCTTCCAAATGTTAGCAAATCTAATTGATGTATAGATCAGTGTTAGGTCGAGGATATATCTCTACAAGATTTAAGATATCCTTGCCTTTTCCTTGGTTATCTCAAATCTTGGAGGGGTCTAGATTTTGAGATACCCTCGACCAATACCCAATGTAGACTACTTATGAGAATTGTGAGCAAACGGCATTTGGATGGGGAGATGAAATACCTGAGTCTTTTCTACTGCATTTCATTACCCTGGATTGCCGTGCCTATTGTCAATCCAACTGTTGAGTTGTGAGGTTTTTGTACGAAAATTGCAAGAGATCTGTGGTTAACGAGGGTCATGGGGTAATTGCAGGGATTACAGTGAAGGTGTGCTTGTATGACGACGCGGACCAGATAACAGGCAGCACAGAGAACAAGATCATTTACACTGAGGACGACTTCCGAGACTTTCTAAGTCGGAGAGGCTGGTCCGGGCTGCGAGAAGTGGGAGGCTTCCGAGACATTGACTCCATAGAAGAGTTACGAACAGATGGGGTGTACCAGCGTGCCATTAATAATGGCACCTGAGGTAAGAAATTAAGCCTCGGTCCTCTTGTTTTTTTTGTCTTCACAAAGATCGAATGGGGCTCTCACTCTATAATTATTATCATTATGTGCCCTTCTGTGATGCTGCACATTGTATACTAGTAGCTTTAGTGTAGATCCTGAGGCATTGCGGAGGGGGAATGATGGCAGCAGAATTCAGTAGTTTTTTTTTAATGCTGATCATGTGGAGCAGCTTGACGATTATTTGTATGACTACCCACGTTTTTGACTTAGGACAGTTTTGCACATTTACAAGAATCACAGTGAGAATTCTTAGTGTATCGTACTTCTTGGGTGAAAAACAGTTCTCAGAGATTCTGCCTCTGATTGATCTCTTGTGAAACGATTGACGCTGCCAACCAAAGTTTTTTTGGCCATGCTGTTCTCATTGCAGTATCTTTTGTTGCCGGATGGTTATACCAATGTCCCATTTATGCTATCATTTCAGATTGTATGTTATGAATAGTAATGCGTGTAAGAGTGTGCATCAAAACATTTACCTGAATCTGTTATAACTTGCTAAGTATTGTGTATTTGAATGTTAGTGTGAATATGATATGCTACATTTTGTAAGCCGTCTATGGCGAGGCTCATGTCATCAGCCATGTCATCATTTCCTCCTATCAGTTCCGTTTTAAGCAACAACGGAGCTGCACAGGAGTTGGGTTGAAATTTTAGGTGCTTTTGTGGGTGAAAATAGTTTCAATAGAGTGCTGTACACATAAGGTTCTTAGCTCTTTTGTGCAACACAACAGAATCTGGTCACTATTCTTGAATCATGGCAAGTCCACATCATCTTTAGCTAAATAAGTTGGGTGGTGAGATTGTTGAAGTGTTTACAATGCTACTGGTGAAAAGGGTGGACTCCACTAACTGCTAAAGAACCTTACTGCTAAAGAACCTTATGTAGGGAGAGTAATATTAGTTGTTGAGGATTTTTTGAACTGTGGTTCTCCTCTCTCCATTGAGAATTTACACTATTGCATTCAAGGGTGCCTCGATTCAAATCCAACTCAACCAAACCCCTATACCACCTTTTGTTGGGTTGAGTTTGGTTGGAAACATTCAACCTACTTGGAAAATTCAACTCAAATCTATGCGGTTCCTCCCTTTGTTTCAAAAACCTTTCCCTTTCTCAAAGTCTCTTTCAATAACATTTTTGTGTACCGGTCATATGACTTTCTTGCAATATGAGAGAACTAGATCTGTAACTTACCTCAATCAAAAATACACTACAATCATCCCAATACAATCATCCCAAGAAAGTTACAATTGAGGGAATTTTGCCTCACTTCCCACATGAAATCCCATGTGGGAATAGCCTTTTTCTCTCCCTGTATGTGTTTCATTTACAATCATCCCAAGAAAGTTACAATTGAGGGAATTTTGCCTCACTTCCCACATGAAATCCCATGTGGGAATAGCCTTTATCTCTCCCTGTATGTGTTTCATTTTCGTTCTAGCTTTAACTCTGTTTCAGTTCCAACTTCCAAACTCGTTGTGTGGCTTTGACTTTAGTAGCATGTTCATATGTCGTAAAGCACTGGTCACGATTTTCCTTAGAAAAATTGTGCGAGTTACTTTGAAATGGCCCATGGGCCAAAAGTTTTGCATGCTGACAGTGCCAGGGCTCGAAACATAATTAGGAGAACCTCGAAGCAATGCCTCCCCTTTCCTTGATCAGACTAAAATATTTCACTAGTGCATATTTAGATCGACCAAGAAAGTCTCGCTTCTCCTTCTGATATACATCGATGAAGGTTAAGTGTATTGAGCCAATCATTTTCAGCGTTATGTTAAGCAAGAGCAGAGCTTTCAACGCCTTTCTATATCATGTACTACCGGTAAGAAAGTAGGGCATTACCACACTACAACAAGGGTAGACAGCATCACCTCCACCAGTGAGTCCCAATGCACATGGCATGGATAATAAGTAGAAGTTGCTCCCTTTCCTCATTCGTGGCCTTCCCAACAATGGTGCCTGGAAGAAAAACACTCGATTCTTCATTGCCATATCACTTTTCATTCAACCCATAAGATGCCCCAAGCATACCCAATTGAAACAAGGAACTCCTCAATCTTTCTTGCCATTCCTGCTAGTGTAGCAACTCTTAATGATTTTGATTCTCATGTCATCCATAGAGCTGAACACATCCTGAAATCACCTGAGAAACCTTGCAGAAAGAAGGAGCCAGTGCATAGCTCCTTTAAATAGCTACAGGACTTCCTGTACAAAGAGTGAGCTCTTCACATGGCAGTATCCAGCAGATTCAAGGTCCATAACTCACAATCTGGTGCAAAATTATGACTTCGACCTCTCATAATCTGTGCTGACCCCAAAGTCACTCCACCACCCAACTTTGGAAGAGCCGAGAAGGAATGTGTCCCCGGGCCTGCTGTTATATCCTTGCAGAAACTCCCTAAACCCTAAACCCTCAAAACCCTAAACCCTAAAGTCACTCCACCACCCAACTTTGGAAGAGCCGAGAAGGAATGTGTCCCCGGCCTGCTGTTATATCCTTGCAGAAGCTCCATCAGAAAACCAAGCTTAGTACCGCAATTTATGTACAACTAAATATCAGCTCTCCTAGTGTATAGAACATGATCCTGCTTAAGAAATTTCTACTCTATGGTACAGAAGGACGAGGCACCAGAGAGTTGATAGAGAAGGTCAGACCAAACCTAGCAACGACCCGGTGCAAAGAATGGGTGCCCTAACGGCGAGGAAGGAGAAGATCCGAAGCAAAATTGAGACTGGCATTGTTGGGCGCCGGAGTGAGGCCGAGGATGGAAGTGATGAGCTGATAGAGCTCCACATTCTCGAAGGACGGGATCCTGCGGCCTCGGGGGAGTTGGGGGCCACAGGCAATGAAGATGGTGCGCATGGAAAGATAGGCGTTGTCGTAGCCGTGTTCACCTCCGCATCGAATGGGCTTGTCAGTTCTAGAGTGCGTCAGAGTGTACCCTTCGGCGACCAAGCCTACAATGGGCGCAATGCGGGGGCTGTCGGAGTAGTGCAACCGCGGCGGCAGCTGCTCTTTCAAGTAAACGTCTAAGAACGCCGCGTTTTTCACTTCTCCCGATGCCAGTGTGCGCGCCATCTCGCTGCGCAACACAGCGACATCGACGTCCGGCGGAGGGCGGATCTGCAGCACGGGGCTGTAATCGACCGCCCAGTCACGCGGGATTTTCAGATCCTCGAGATATATCATCCGACTGGAGGAACTCGGAGCCATTCCGTGGTCCCCGACCAGAATCACGGTCACGTCCTCCGCGATCCCCCTCTTCCCGAGCCCCTCGAAGAGCCGCCCCATCATGTCGTCAATGCGGACCACAGCCGCGGTGATCTGCGGCGCGTCCGGGCCCGTTTCGTGCCCCGGCGTGTCCGGCGCTTCGAAGTAGAGCGTGATGAGGCTCGGCCGCTCCCCCGCAGGCAAATCGAAATACCCTAACACGGTATCCACCCGGTCCTCGTAAGGTACCGAGGAGTTGTAGTCTTGACAAAACCTCGGATCGCACGTCCAGTTGCCGCGCTTCACTTGCGATCCCGGCCAGAAATACGTCGCGGCGTGCAAACCCTGATTCACCACGGTCTCCCAGATCGGCTCGCCCAGCCACCACTTAGGGTTCAAATTCCCAGGGTAAAAGGTCTCATTCGAATCAGGGTCTCGGATGTGGTTCCCCACGATGCCGTGGTACGCAGGGTACAGACCCGTAGCGATGCTGTAGTGATTCGGAAACGCTTTCGACGGGAAGACGGGAATCATCCCGAGCTCCGCTTCCACCCCGGCCTGCCGCATCTTGTCGATCGTCGGCGTGGCGGCCTTCCAGTTGTACCCGAACCGGAATCCGTCCGAGGAAACGAGAATGACCACGGGTTTGTCCAGCTTCTGGAACGGCCGAGCGGTTTCCTGAGAGTTTCGGAAGCGGAAAACGCCCCAGGTGACGATTAGGGAAGAGAGGACCATGGCGAGTAGCACGCAGCAGGTGGCGGCCACGAAGGAATGCCATCGCCCGTGCTGGCAGCGAGAAAACCACGAGGGACGGTCCGGGTGGGGAGCGGGAGCGGAATGCAGGAGCAAGTTGTGGTGCTCTTCTTCGTACCTGGGCAACATCTCCGTGGCGGAGCTCGCATCGTCGGGCTCTTGCTTCGCCATCGATCGACCATGCACAAACCTCGCCGAGCAGCCGACGGTGAGGCCCGAGGGAGCGTCATGCAACCTGCAAGCTGCACAGTTCGCCCGCCATAGCCACGAACTCCGGCACTCCCCGCACGTCGGGTGATCCTTTGGACATTCGCGTACTGTACAGTACCCGGAAGAAATGTTACGGGAATTTTACTTAGAGCATCTCCACCCATACGCGCCAAGAGTTGACACGCGTTAAGGTAGGAAAACCAAAAACGGTGAAAATAAGGTGATTTGACCAGAAGGAATGGAGTTAGAAATTATGTGAATTTTTTTTGAGATGTAGAAGAAGAAATGATGAAGAATGCAAGTTGTTTCGTATTTTTATTCCCCGTAAATAATTATCTACAATTTCTCAAAGTGGGAAGTTTGTCAAACCCCCTTCTTGTATACTAGACTCTTCCTTTTCTACACGTGAAAGCACCTAAAACGGTTAACTAATATCACATAAAACCGCACACAAGATTCCAAAAAAATTAGTAATTTTTAGTAAATTTTTAGTAATCCTCGTCATGCAAAAATTCTCCATTTTCGGTCTACTACCTCCCTGCTTTTAAAAAACTCTAGTGCACGCCTTGAGGGTATTAACCGTTTTTGGTTTTCCTACCTTATAAGTGCATGAAAAATGCTAACATCATCTCCATCCTGCCGCAGCAGAAGTGGCTCGCAATCGGGGGCTTGGAGGGCTCCAATCTCTATTTTTTTTGTTGTCGCGCCCACATCCCCCACCCAGGCCGGATCAGCAGGCACGCCAAAGCAAAGGCTGTCAGATGGGAAAGTTTATTGTTTGTGTTTTGTAGCTCCAGAATAGCTGCATAGTCTGCGGAATTGCAGCAGGAAGAGAATCCAATGTGGATGAGGGAAGCAAAATCCCGGAATGCGGGCGCAGTTCTTCTTTCTACCCGGGAGGATAGCGAGTTGAATGAAAGATTTGAAGGGCCCGCTCTTTCAAGGCCGCGTCAAAGGAGAGGGGTGGGGGATATTTTTTAGCAAGGCGATGTCAAAGGGCTTGCTGCGTCCCTTTGACGCGGCAAGGTGGAGATGCTCTAAGGACCCTTCAAAAATGCCTCTTGGCCCTCAACTTTAGCGAGTCAAGAAATGGCCCTCCAAATCTATGTTTAGTTGACTGCATCTGATATTCTAGTTGTGATTAGTGCATTGACTATTTGACATGCACTTTTGGTGCTTGAGGGGCGTTTAAGGGTGGGGGAGTGTGATTTCAAAAGCTCTTCAAATATGGATGAATAATTTTAGCGAGTCACCTTTAGCGAGCATGGGTAGAGATGCTCTTAGGGCCGTTGTGGCCGTTCACACTACGGCCGTCCGAGTCGAGAGACCGTGGGATTGAAAGTTCAAATTTTGTTATGAGTCCAAAGAAATCTATTGAAAATAGGCAATAAAATATAGATTTCATTTTTTATGAAAAGAAATTGAAGGCCTCTCCACCATAGTTTTGGTTTCCATTCCCGTTTGACCCATTCTTCCTTTCGAGAGGTAGTTACCTTGGTCAAAAAGTATTGCCATGTAGGCATTTTTGAGGGCGACGGCCTTTGAACTTTGGCCTCTAGTGTGAAGGGTCGAGAGGCCGAATCCATGATTTCTTGCAATTTGATTGGTGAAAATCGACAGCCTCTCGACCTTCGGCCATAGTGTGAAGCAGCTTTTAACTCCAATCATACTAGATTATAGATAGTGAACTTCGAGTGACCACTAGGAGTTCAATTTGTGAGCAATTGCCTTGGGATTTTCACCTCTTTGAAGGACTAAAAGTAATGTTGTGAAAAGTAACTTGTACGTGGATAATTATCTAAAAAACCCATGTAAAGTTATAGTTCTCCCTTGCCCCTATCCAAACTTTGTCCACATGTTTTTCATGCACCGGCTTGCATTGGGCCTCATTGCGGCATGACAATGTTTTGAATCACTATTTTAAAAAAGATATGTACGTGATATTGTGTTGTGATTGCATTGTAAGTTGTGGGGGTGATTTTTGACACGATTGTCTGTGAATTTGTGACTTGGTTTAGCGTGAGGTGTAATATTTTTGTTGAAACAAGCCTGTTTGGTGTTGCGGGTAGGTTGAGTGGCATAATCTATTGAGAAAGATGAAGAGTAGAGCATGCACAGATGCTGAGAAAGGAGAAGTGATTGGAATGCATGAAGAAGGAATGAGAGGTGTGCAGATAGCAAGAGAGTTAGAGATGCCATCTTCCATTGTTTATGGTGTTTTAGGAAGTTTTAAGAAACAAGGAACTGTAGTGTCACCAAAGTCACCGAGTAGGCCTCGAAAGTTTGTACAACGCAGAATGAGACACTTAGAACGCCTCTTTAATAACGATCGTCGTTTATGACTCACTAAGATTACAAATTAGATGGCAACTATTGCACATGTTAAAACTCGTATTGTAAGGAACACTTTGAAAACCCTTGGTTACAGAAACTGTGTTGCAGCAAAAAAAAACCTTTTTTTAATGAGAAGCACAAAGCAAACAGGCTAGAATTTGCTAGAAAGTATAAAAACTGGACTAAAGAGAATTGGAAGAAGGTTATTTGAACCGATGAATCATCTTTTGAAATTGGAAGGAATTTTAAACAAATTAGAATGTGGCGAAAAGCACAAGCGAGATATTAATATAAATGTCTAGCACTTATTTTTAAGTCTGAACGTACTTTAGTGATGGTTTGGGGTGCTTTAATGGCTTTGATAAGTCTCCTCTGGTAATGATACCTCCACATAGTAAAAGTGCAAATGATTTTGTTGATTTTATTCATGAAGGCACTTTAAGTGGGTGTTATTTTCTCTATGATCATCGAGAATACATTATACTTATGGAGAATGGCATTATACTTATTGAGTTTAGATCTGGAGTATGAAGTATAATAAGTAATCCAATAAGTATAATGCCATCCTCCATAAGTATAACGTCTTTTCAATGATCATGGAGAAAATAAAACCCACTTAAAATATAGAAAAAATAAACCCACTTAAAGTGCCTTTGTAAATAAGATCAACAAAATCATTTGTACTTCTACTATGTGAAGGTATGATTACTAAAGGAAACTTATCAAAGCCACTAAAAGCACCCCAAACCATCACTAAAGTACGTTCAGACTTAAAAACAAGTTAGTGCTAAAAATTTATATGAATATCGCTCATGTGCCTCTTGCCACACTCTAATTTGTTTAGAATTCCTTCCAATTTCAAAAGATGACTCATTGGTTTAAATAACCTTATTCCAATCCTCCTCAGTCTAGTTTTTATACTTTCTAGAAAATTCTACCCTGTCTGCTTTGTGCTTCTCATTGAGAAAAGGTTTTTTTTGCTGCAACACGGTTTCTGTAACCAAGGGTTTTCAAAGTGTTTATTACAATACGAGTACTAACATGTGCAATACTTGCCATATGTGTTGAGACAGAACAATATATTCTAATAAAAAGGCATAGAGAAATATAATAAAATATATATATAAGAGCTCTAAAGAAGAGGAAAAGAAGTGTTTCAACCCAAGAAAGGGTAGGCTTTTTATACTTTTTTGTCCACCATAGAAGGTGAAGTTAATTAAGAGTTAATAAGGTAAAAGTCATTCTTTTACCTTAATAGAAATAGAAACTACAAATCGTTTTTAATTTGCCTACAGTTTACTACTGGTTAACTGTTTGTGACTTTTACTTTAACAACTTTATATGATTTCATTGCTTTTGGAGTGTGTCAAACCCTTGGTGAGTCCCGTTGGAGATGCTCTAAGGAATTGAAGGGGTTCAATTTTTTAATTATACAACTTGTATTTTAAATTAAATTAAAATTTGATGCCTTTGACACTATTTTTAAATCAAACTTGTAGTCCAGTTGGAGATGTTGAAGGGGTTTAATTTTTTAATTATACAACTTGTATTTTAAATTAAAGTAAAAGTTGATACTTTTGACACTATTTTTACATCAACTGCCGCCGGTATAGGTTTCGTACAAGTTAATTTTATACGGACTCTATACAAAAGTTTGTTAGAGCATCCCCAGTCATCCCCTAACCTGTAAGCCCCTAAAGGTCACTCGACGAACAGTTCCAGTACGATTTCAAGTTGAGTGTAATTTTGGTCGACATGTAATCTAGGTCCTTATAGGTTGGTTTTGCTATTTTTGGTGTGATTTTGCTATTTCTGACACTTTCAGGTTGATTTGAAACGGCCTATATTTTTCAGGTCGACGAGCCTTTATAGGCCGTGACCTGAATGAGAAAATTGTTTACAGGCCCCCATTGGGTATTTACAGGACCCTTAAGCCTGTAACCTGGATGAAGCTGGATGGAGGTTTAAGGGCTTAAGGCCTGTTCGCACTTGGCCTTTGCAAAGACCGTGGATAAAAATTTAACACCCCCACAATTTTGGGAAAAATACCTTCTTTGTAGGAAAGGTGTCATCAATGAGGTTTGGAAAGGTGATAGCAATAGTAGGGGGATTACATAATGGCCCCTCAAGTGCCACATTAGCTAAGACCATTCTTTAGTGTTCCAAACTAGGGAATATTTCCTATTTTGGTGCTCCCTTAACAATTGCCTACTATTGCTCAAATATTTTTTGTCCTCCTAAATGTTAGCTAATACCCATTCTTAAAAGTGTGCCATGTGTACATCCATGTAGGATTGGTAATTACTAAAGAATGTAGGTGGGAACACACACTTTTTTAAGGATGTAAGACCCCTTGTAAGACCACCTCTAAGGCCAGGTGCGAACATACCTTTAGGGGACGACTGGGGATGCTCTTATTTGATACCCGCTGATACCACGACGTTCGATTTGTTACTTAACCATTGTACCCGACCAGGGCGGAGTGCGGGTATCTTCCGGTTCTTGTTCACGACTGCTTCGTCCGAATTCATCGCTCTTCGGTGACAGGATTGCGATCGTAGAGACTTTGTTTCTGGCTTAGTGACGATCATCGTTTTTCTGGTGCCATGATTCGGCATTCGGCAACTGAGAAGCTCTCATTTGAGCTCGGTTTCGTGGAATTTGAGCGACTGTGCACTGGGAGAATCGGTTTTTAGCGAGGATCGAATGCAAATGCGAAGAGTCTGAATTACTTTGAGTTCTCGGATGGTGAAGACTTACCAGTTGGTTTAGTTTTCGAGATCGTGAGATTTTAGGTTTGGTCGTGGAGTCTGTGGGACTGCAGTGGAGAGATTAGGGTTTCGTGTCTGAGGGGAATCATGTTTCCGCAGTTTGCCAGCACGGCGGCCTCGTTCACGCGAGCGACGTCGTTGATGAACCGAGTGGGAACCGACGCTTATTTGTACGATGATCCGGAGGACGGAAACATCGCCATGCTGTTGGATAGCAAATTTGAGGCGGAGAAAGTGGAGGGCATGAAGCGCCTGATTTCGTTACTGTCTCAAGGTCGTGATGTATCAACTTTCTTTCCCCAGGTGCGTGTCCTCTGTATTTTCTTCAGCATTGTTTTTATATTGTTCATCACCTTAGGTTTCTCTGAAGTGTGATACGAGAGTTGACGGAGGACCCGAAGCTTGTTTATCGTGTCACAGCAGCTCGCAATGAGCTGTGATCTTCAATTTGCAAAATAGCACACCAAGTGCTCAGCTTGTTACATTCAACCGGTGATTTGAATGTATAGAACGTTTTCTGAGTAGTGTGTTGGCAAAAGAAAACATGTTGCATCAGTAGGAAAGACAAAGCTGGATTTTGTCTTCATTTTACCAAGTTTCTGTTGGCTTTGAAGCTCTGAATTTTGAAAAGGACAGTCGTGTTCATGGGCAGGTAGTGAAGAATGTTGCAACAACGTCGTTGGAGGTGAAGAAACTGGTCTACATCTACCTTGTACATTATGCTGACAAGTACGATGGCTTTTCACTTAGATGTTGTTGAGAATTCATAATGATTATCTTGCTGTATTTATTTTTATTTTTGTTGCCTGCAAATACCAGCAGAGTCTAATCTCTATGACTCACTCGAATGGATGAGTTCTGCATTTTCAAATGTACTTGTTTGGTGCGAATATTAGGGTTGTGTCAAATGTTATGATCGGTATATATTGTGTCAAATATTATTGCGGTTGTGCAAATATTATGATTAGTAGTAGCTCACGTGGTTTGTGTGCTTCTTGACAGACGCCCGGATGAAGCATTGCTGTCTATTAATAGCTTCCAGAAAGATCTGTCAGATCTGAATCCTCTGGTTAGGGCATGGTCTCTTCGAGCAATGTCAGGAATTCGAGTTCGAGTCGTTATACCTCTTGTTGTGATGGCTGTGACCAAGTGTTCTCGAGATCCTTCGCCCTATGTTCGGCGGTGTTCAGCTCATGCCATTCCAAAGATTTATGCTATAGAACGTGATTCACATAGAGAAGTTTTGGAAGAGGTACTTCATCCTCCTACTAGTTTCGTCATCTCATATTTGGATCATATAAAATTTCTTTTGTTGTCTGAGAGAGCAGCCAGTGTCTTGAGTATTTTGATTAGTAGGCATTCTGCTGTAAAGTCAAAATTCACCTTGCTCGTTTCTATGCGTGTACACGCCGCCATCCAGTAGAACCTGGGTCACGATGCAGCTTGATCGTGAAAATTTCTTCCAGAAGCATTGTTTGTACAATATTTGAGTGATTGGTAACTAACTCTGCAAGGATTGCAGCTGGTGGGTTTGCTGTTGAGTGATAACTCTCCAAGCGTCATTGGCGCTGCAGCATCAGCTTTCCTGGTCATATGTCCAGAAAATCTTTCCCTTCTTGGTCCAAGATTCCGGAAACTTTGTGAGATGCTTCCTGATGTTGATGAATGGGGTCAAGTGGTTTTGCTGGACATTCTCATGCGCTATGCTGTTGCCAGGTATGTCAGCGTAGTATTATTGGTGACTTTCTTATGCATATAGTACTTTTGGTTCAAACCACTTTGCTGGTCTTATTTCAACGTCATCAGAGGGATTGTTTTAAAATCGTACTCTTCTTATGTGTCTTGCATTACGTTTCAGAGTTTGTCTAACTGCATGCTACCGATATTAAGAATAATGGCTGCTTTCCTAGAGTGGATTCTCATTTGTGCTGATATTTGTTATGCCTGTCCCAGGTATGACTGCCTAAGAGGCGCTGGTTACCATTCTTTTCCTTCAAGGACAAACTCGCAGGACAAGATGCAGGAGAGGGTCAAGAAGGAAGATTCTGATCATTCTGAAGGAGAGACCAGTGAAATGGAACTTCCAGCCGACATACGAGGTTTACTTCACTGGTCATCTCCACTACTACGAAGTCAAAATAGTGCTGTAGTCATGGCAGTTGCTGGTATATATTGGGTTTTTGCGCCTAACAAGGATCTGAAGCACATCGTGAAACCTCTCCTCTTTTTACTCCGATCATCGTATGATTCACAGTACGTGGTAAGGTAGCAGAACTTACGGATGCTGGTCTTGAATCTGTGTGAAGCTAGTTGCTCAATTTTTGTAAGCATTCTTACTAGTTGTTGTTATCCATCCAACCCGATTGTGTCTTCTTGTAAAGTCAATTGAAGTGACAATGGATACAGGTGTCATGATTGTTTTTGCTTTGCAGGTGTTGGCAAACATAGCAACTTTTGCACTTCAAATACCATCTCTATTTGCGAGCTACTTCGAGGAGTTCTTTGTGCGCTCTTGTGACACTGACCCGATCCGGGCATTGAAGTTGGACGTTCTGACTACGATTGCCACTGAATCCTCAATCCACACAATCCTCCATGAATTTCAGGTTGACCGTTTTTTCCTGTCGTGGAGTCTTCTTAGAATTGTAGGATTGGTCATGTTACTTGTACTAACACCTTGTGTGTGTCGAGGTTTTTATGCCATGATTTATTCTTTCATTTTATACTGGAAGTTCAAAAAGCATTCTTGACGAAAACTCGAGGGTTGTGTTCTCCTGTGTCCAATCGTTGTGAATGTTGAACGCTAAGATCTCGACTTTTTAAAGTATTTTTCAGATGTATGCTAGTTGCATGGTTGTTCTTTGAAATTTCTTGTAATCACATGCGCATCTCATGACTTGTATCTTTTGTCCTTCATGATGTTATGCTGCATGCAATTTTCATTGAGGGAGACTTATCGGAGGCTGAAAGTGTATTTTGATAAACGGAGATGCAAACTGTAACTTATTTCAGGCTTATGTGAGGGACTCAAATCGTCAGTTTGCCGCAAATACTGTGAGCGCCATAGGCAGGTGTGCAGTACGGTTGCCAGCTGTTCGTTCTGCATGCGTGGAAGGTCTGCTAATGCTTGCTAAAGGAGCCTTAGTTGGAGATGGAGCATCCCACATCAAAGAAGAGACTGATCAATCGTCCAGCCAAGGATGTCTTAGAATGTCAGCAAATGAGAAGTCAGGTCAGGAGGCTGGAGTTGTTGCTCAAGCTGTGCTGGCACTTCGGTCCATTGTGCAACAGAATCCCTCTGAGCAAGAACAGGTAGATGCTCTTCTGCTTATCACATTTATTCTGAATGTGTATGACTGAAGTCAAATCTTAGAATGCAATAGTTCATACTAGTCGGTACTCACTGGCTCTATCATTCACAGAAATGGCTACCAGGCTGGTTCAGAAGTCAAAGTGAATCTTTCTGCGTTTGATTTCTTAATTTTTAAGTCGGTTGCCTCGTAAAGTTTCTGGTTTTGCCATTTTACTCAGCTGGATGATGTTTTCTCAGCTTACAATTTATTTTGACACTACTTGCCATTGAATCTCTTAGATTGCAAGAGTATTTATATCATGTGATGGTCGCTGATCCAGGTTTTTGCTCGCCTAGTTCGTCTCCTTGATCACATGCAAGTCCCTGAGGCTCGTGCTGTGGTTGTCTGGATGGTGGGTGAAGAAGGTTTGAGCAGCAAGCGCATTTCGCAAATGCTGCCAGTTGTGTTAAGATATCTTGCTGGCTCCTTCGTGAAAGAAGCCGATGAAACTAAACTCCAAATACTTAACTGTTCTGCAAAGGTACATTCTCCAAGGCATTGTGGTGTCCAGCAAGCTGATTGGAGCTGTGAAAATTCCTCATTAAGGAGTGAGGATACGTCGATAGTCTTTAATGTTATATTAAACACTTTTCAGTTGACCGTTTGGTAATGCTATCATGTTGGTACATCTCTTTTTTTTCTCATTTTTCGGCCAGCCTTTTGATATTGTTGATCTTCTGTGCCAGTTTTGAGGACTGATATGAGGATCTCTCATTGCGTTTTGTTATGTCGACAGGTCGTGTTACGGTTAAAGGAGTCTTCTGCATCTTCATTGAAGGAGACTGCTTCACTAGTTTTGGAACACACCCTGAATTTGGGCGATCAAGATACGAATAACGACATTCGTGATCGTGCACGGCTCCTGCGACAACTTGTACTTTCTCAATCACTCCTGCAGAGGGCAAGTCATTCCGATTTGGCTCATCGATTGCAATCTTTGGAAGTTGATGATCAGGCAACGGATTTCGGAACACAAGAGGAACCTCAGGAAACAAATGGCCATGTCCCATTTCAATTGAGCAAGACAGAAACGCTTCCAAAACTTGCAAAACAATTACTGCTTGTGCCCAAATCCCCTCCATTGTTGCCTGCTCTTGCCCCTGATAGGTCATCGTTTCTGCCCGGGACAATGTCCCATATAGTTAATCATAATGCTCCGGGTTATATGGCACTGCCAGAGCCGCACAGTCTGGATGTACATGTTTATGAGAATGCTAGGGACACAAGAGCTCATAATCAAGACCGGATGGCGAATAGTAATTTCACAGAAAGTGAAGCAAGTGAGGAATCTGAGGAGTTTAGGGATAGTTACTCGGATGAAGGAGGAAGTGAAGACAGTGGAAGTGAAGACAGTAGAAGCAATGACGAGAGGGCTTCAAGACAAAAGACCCCTGTGAATTACGCCACACAACCTCAACGGCAGGGTGCCACTAATCTGACACCACTCATCTCAATGGATGAGGAAGGTATGTCAACGAGGGAGAATGGTTCTCTTGATTACGGCCTGCCCGTGAAATTGAGCAGGGATTTGGACTCTTGGTTAGACTCTCCAGATACAGTTGCTCAAGGCTCTTCTCAATCTGCTGAGTCCTCAAGCTTGCTGGGCTATGCCACCTTATCTCTAGGACCCTTGAATCCTGTTTCATACACATTAAAGCTCTTAGACTTTACAAATGGAGATGGATTAGACGTAAACTACTCTTTCACAAGAGCGCCCGCAACTCGCTCACAGGACATGGTACGTGTTCGGCTTTATTTTTTGAACCGGTCTGCAGAATCTATGTTGAGAATTTCTGTGAAGGCCATGGAGGTGTCAGCACCGGCTGATAATGCGTAAGTCCTCTCTCTTTCTAGGTTTTACCGTTTGCTCATTTCTGAGTCTGAACATTAACTATTAATGACAATTTCTATCAGAAATGGAATGGTCACATATATGGATGGATGCACTGGTTCTCTCGTGCAGGTATCCTTTAACGCCGTATTTGAATTTGATTGTATTTTGGTAAAATTTGTAGGAATCAAGCAGGGACATCTTCTACGGATGACCGTCTGGTGTTGCCTTTTGAGGAAATAGCTGAATTGGCTCCGGGTAATACTACTGAAAAGGATCTTGAGGTTGAATTCAAGCATCAGCTTACACCTATCAAGCTTGCCATTGTTGTGAATGGGAAAACATACCCAGTGAAGCTTGCTCCGGAAGTTGGAGCTCTTCTTCGCCCTTTGCAATTGACTCGAACTGAATTCATGACTGCCCAGTCTCGTATCTCAGGGATGCATGAATCATCTCGCAGGTGTGTACTGATCCTTATATGCTCAATATACATGAATGACACTTGTACTGAATTATACGTTTGCGGGATTACAGTAAAAATTCACACCTTAGATGTTCCTTGGTATTTTAGTTAACCGAAAAGAAGCCCATCTAACCTCCCTTTTTGCTCTACTTCTAACTTCTCTTTTGAGCTATACTTGGGTTGAATACTTGGGTTGAATAGTGTCGTGTCATAGATTGTGCCCTTGTGGGCCATGGGCTTGGAGCTTTGGTAGAAGGTGTGGGAGTCATTACAAGGTGTGGAGAATAATGACAGTGGCTTGTTTTAGATTGTCTCCCAACTCATCATGAACTAGTTTTTGGTCTAATTATATTTCAATATGAGTTTAAGAGGAGTTCAAGAAGAGTTTGCTAAACTTTCCTCTTTGAGCTGACTTTTCGGTTAACTCTATTATAGCTAGATCATGTAAACTTCTTTCTTGTAGAATCTTCGTCATTTTGGAGCTATATCTTTAATAGGATTGATCTATTCTCGTGCTTATTGAATTACCATTCTTGTTTGTAGGTGCGTATTGGGTACGTTCTACTCACAACCCAGCAATACCGGAGAAGACCAAGCCCTTTTCATTTCACGGGCGATTGCTTCTGGTGTTCTCAGGGTTGCTTATGTGGCAGTAGTTTCTGCAACTCTTCCAATCTCTGATGCCACAGGCCTCAGTGGTTTGCAATTATGTTTTGCTGGTGAGACTTTGACTGGGGGGCTCAAATGTCTCATCTCTACAACATATGATACAGAGCATGACACCACAGCGCTTTTGATCAAGGTGAATTGTGAGGATACAGTTTTTGGGTTGAATCTGCTCAAGCAGCTGGAAACCATCCTCAGTTCATAGCGTGATGTACAGTAGCTTGATTTGTTGCACGTCGTTGGGCCACACATTTTTTGAGGCTTGTGCATTATCAATTTAGTTATTAAGGGGTCTTATGTGTATCTCCATTAGAGTTTGGCAGCAACGCTACGTAGTAGTAACAAGCGGCTAGTCGCGGAGTCTCTGCCTTAGTATTTATCCGAGATTTACTTTTATGGGTTCATTTTACTGTTCAGACGCGTAACTCGTAACTCAAAAACGAAGCGTTTCCGCAGTCTCTCCCCTGGTGGACAGACAATAAAATCACTTGCAGGTGCTACCCTGGCATGGCTAGACGAACTCTATTCATGATGGTTGTGAAGTGCATAGCATAATAGAGCAGTGTAATGGAGCACCCTTTTGAAAACTGGATTGAAAGAGAATCTTCACTTAAATCCATTTTTCTAAGGAATGAAGGAATGCCATTTGTATTCTAGGAATTTTGGGACTATCGTGTCATTGTCAAGTAAACTTGGTTTCTAATCATAATTAGACTACGGCTTTGTTGCAAAACGTCGTTAGCTCCTATTGCTCTATTATGCTATGTGAGCAATGACACAAGTCCATAGTAGTTGTATTTTATTATTGCAAATGTAGATGACTAAGTCAAATAAATGGACGAAACATCTTCATCCCTCTCCAAATTCAGCAATTTTGCAAAGATGCATTGTAAAATGTAGTTAACCCCTAAGTGACCGAATGACCATTTAATGGTCGCTGCCCTTTTTTTACAGGTTGCCTGAGATGAAAAAAAACTTTTTTAAAAAATAAAAAATATTTTCAAATAGAAAATCAAGTTACTCTCCAACCCAATTTGAATCATGTCGATCCGAGTTAAACTCCATCAAGGAGAAATTTTCAAAGACAAACACCTCAACATTGTCCTAGTGTTTCATAGATGAAACCTGCACATCATCCAAAAATTGAACGATTGGGCAATTTGAAGTAAATTCAGCATTTGAACCAAAGTTGGGCATGTATCTAATATAAATAAGTAATAATAAGCGAATGTTCATCTGGGAGTATAGTACACTGTAGAGCATTGTTTAGGCTAGCGCCTGAACTTTTGAATGTGCCTTTGCAGTAGAATACGTTGTATTTTGGTTGTACTCAGAATGAATTCACACCTTCAATGAGTTTGAGTTCAAAAAAGAAGTTGAAAATTAAACTGAAATTAAGCATGCTACTGAAATCTTCATTTAGAGTTTCTTGTTGGTAGCAAATTCCAATTATACGACAGCGTATATATTATCCTCTTGGGACGTTGAGGGGCTAAATTCATTTCATGCAGAAGATGCCATACACACCCACCTCTGGTTCGAACCCACGATTAATTTGCAACCCATGATCATCCTTTCATCCAAAACTTCATCCATCCACGAACACTGTCAACATCCACTTCTCTTGCAAGGAGAGACCGGGCGACACAGCGAAATGAATCGAAGGCTGGTTCTTTCGAGGGTGTGGAATTAGGGTTGCAGGGAATCGGGGAGCTATGGCGGGTGCCCTCGTCCGCAAGCTTGGTTCGCAGTCCGCCCCTGCGCGCAATGCCTGGGCCACGCAAATAGCATTCCAGGACGGGCATTTCCTCCTTCAGCCCGATCCTTCGGCATCGGATTCGGGGTTCGGAAAGCGCTACTCGTCGTCGTTAGCGGTCTCGGGTAGTCACCGGCCTGCCAAGAGGGGCACGGGCGGTAGATCATCTGTGAGGTGATGGTTTTTCCTTTCCTTGATCTTCGATCCTGACATTTTATTTGTACACTAGCTGCGGATTCGGTGCAAGTGAAGCAATATGTTAAGTAACGTTGGCTTGTATATTGCAGTGGTGTTGTCGCTACGGTGTTTGGAGCCACTGGATTCCTAGGGCGTTATGTCGTTCAGCAACTTGGTACGTCCCGATTGCCTCCATTGATGTTTCGGGCACATCTTTAAACCCTATCGAACCAAAAGGTTTCATGTTTTCTTTTAACCCCTAATGGACCAAGGATTCATGGTTTTAAAATGACAAGTTTAAACGATCATATTGTGAAAATTATAATTTGAATGGGACCAATTTTTATATCACTGGAATTAGTGAAGAATATTACATATGTTGAATAAATAAAAAACAAAAAAAAAAAACAAAAAATAATCTATATAAAAGCTACTCAAAATTACTGAAAAAAAACAGGAGCCACCTTGTGGGCTTATGGTCCTTTAGGGGTTAAGCAGTTTTGAGTAGGTCATATTGGGACTTTTTTTTTTTTTTTTTCCCTCAATTTTATTCATTTGCTGACGAATATACGCAGTGTTCTTCATTGATATAAAATTCGGTTGGATCGGAATTATATGTCACAATATGAGGAAGCAAACCAGGCATTTTGAAACCATGAATCCATGGTACTTTAGGGTTTACAACAAGGGCTCTTATTTTGGTGCATAATGTTGAACATTCCGAGAAGAGAGAGAGGGTAACATGGCAAACAATTTAGCTGATGTTGTTCACTTTGACAGCTAGGATGGGCTCCCAAGTCATGGTGCCTTACAGAGGGTTGGATGAGGAATGGAGGCATCTGAAGCTCATGGGAGACCTTGGACAGGTGCTGCTTTAACCCTTAAACGACATATGCTTTCCTGATACCACATCCAAAATCTCTTTTAAATTCCATTTTAAGCATGATTCTGTTTTTAATTTACTTTGGCTCTATTCTAAAGAAGTATAGATCTCTCTAGGTGCTCGGTTTGGCATTTTAAAAACCCCATTTGGTGCAATGGAGTAGAAGTTATAAGCAAGATTCTCCCAAAATATGACCAAGCCCGTGGGGCTTGCATTGTCGTTTAAGGGTTAATAAATTGTGTTAAACGATGAATAATCATGTATTCGCTCACATGAACTTGATTCGATTTGGGTTATTATGCCTCCTTTGTATTTGGAAATGCTTTCCCGTTGAGTGGTTATGACATAACTAGCGATGCCTTTTTGTTGGGGTGAATCTTATCAGATTGTGCCTATGAAGTACGATGCAAGAGATGAGGACTCTATTAAAGCAGTTATTGCCAACTCCAATGTGATTGTGAACTGCATTGGTACGCAGTTTCTCAGGTCGTATTTGTGTGAAGAATGCCCGTCACTTTGGCACAAGAATACTTAGCTTTCAACGTACTCAATACTTCATGAACTCTTATTCATACCTGACTGTCAACTGGCTATTCTTCTCCCAGTCAATTACTAGGCCTTACTCTGAAATTGGTGTAATTGCAGGAAGGGAATACGAGACGCGAAATTTCAGCTATGAGGATGTTAATCATGGGATCTCTGACCGCATTTCAAAGGTACCACTTCTGGTAGCATACAAAAGGTTATCTGATTGATTTATCCAATTATGAAATGGAAACTGGGGCAAAAAATTGCAGTGTTTGTAGCTTCCCTCTGAAGTTGGAGGATTGATGGTTCATTGCAGTTATGACTATTGTAAGTAGTTGAAAGTAAAATTGTTCGAAATGTGAATTATGCGCTGTGTGTAACAGTTGGCTAAGGAGCATGGTGGCATTCTTAAGTACGTACAAATGTCATGTCTGGCTGCAACCCCACAGTCCCCATCAAGACTTCTCCGTTCTAAGCATGCCGCTGAAGAGGCAGTTCTGCAAAACTTTCCTGAGGTATGGCTCGCACCAGTGACCTCAAAACTGGCTAAAATTGGCTGGATTTCTACCCAAAAAATGGGGCTGCTAAACATACAACGAAAAAAACATGAAAAAAAATTGAAATGTAGTGAGAATGCTCATCATAATACAAATATGTAGCAACTTCATGAGGAGATATCCACGGATATCATCATGGTATCACCTTAATATATCAAGGGTATTACCGGATATTATAGAGGTATCGTGAGTATTGTATGCACTGGGTAGCAAAAGTAGATACCATTTATGTGGGAGGTCGCATAATGTTCTAAATGTCATAAAGTGGTTCTGAGATCACTGGCTCGCACCTCTTCCTTTCATATTGGTATGGTTGTGTAGGTGTGGGAATGTCCTGATTTTTCTTATTGTGATGCAGGCCACAATCTTGAGGGCAGCTCCCATGGTTGGCGTTGAGGACCGTTTGTTGAACCGATGGGCCATCCAAGCTAAGAAACTGCCTGCTGTGCCCATCCCGGGAGATGGCCTGAGCAAGTAAATATTCCAAAGCATTATTGCTCATTCATCATAATAGCAATGAGGGGTTTGCATGCTTAGCCTTGCTTGATAGGTTCTTCTATATTTTGAAGTAACGCCGAATGTCAATTTGGGTGGCAGGTTGCAGCCTGTGCTTGTAATTGATGTTGCTGCCGCAGTCATTGCAGCCATCAGAGACGAAGGTTTTAGCATGGGCAAGACATTTGAGCTTGGAGGGCCAGATGTGTTCACAGTCAATGAGCTTGTGAGAATATTACTATCACTACCTGCAAGCTCTTACTATGTTTGATCTACATGATTTTACTTCAATAGTGCTTGCAAGATTGAAACTAGTGAATAATGAGGTAAGGTTTCTTTTAAAGCACATTTGTGTTAAGCATCTCAACAAGCTATTATCTGGAACTCAGGTTTATTACTTACTGCTGCAGGTAGCGCTGATGTTTGAGGCTATTCGAGAGTACCCGCGTGTTGTGCATATTCCTATGGCCCTGGCCCAGGTACAAAGATGTATATTTTTTGCGATTTACTTTAATTTTGCTGATCTAAGTCATAGCCTTTTAAAATTGATCACTTGGATTGGCGGATGAGAGTTCTTCAGCGATGTTTCTTCTTTAATTACAGCTTGCTGCTATGCCGAGGGAGTTTGCAATGAAGAGAGGAATTCCAATCCCCTTTTCACCGGCATTCGCGAAAGACTACCTGGACCAACAAGCATGCGACCTCATCGTCTCTCCAGATGGTACTACTGTTTTTATTTTATTTTTAAATCGTATTCCTTTCTGATTTGCTATCTTTCTCCTTCATGCAAACCTACGAAACGCAGTGCGAAGTTATTACTTGCCATGTGCTAGAATTATCTGTTGATCCTGGGTTTTTCTTTTGGTGGGCAACAGCAATGGGTTTGGCAGACCTTGGCGTCACTTCTCACAAAATCGGGGGTCTCACAATTGAGCATTTGAATGCTTATCGGACTGGTGGACCGTCAGTTGGTACTACAGTGGGTGAATCAATTCATGGAGCTGGATTTTGAGGAGTAATTGCGCTGATCATTTCTCATGAATAAAATGTTTGGTTTCATGGTCCTCCCAGTATTCTTATCCTGGCAGTTGCAAATAGATCAACAGAAGGCGACAGGAAGTAGGTTCTAGGTTCCACTAGGAGAATTGCTGGTAGTAGTGCAACTCACGAGCTCAGATCGGCAGTCATGCTTTTGATGATTGCATCGATATTGCAACTGCATTTTACATGGCGCACATACCACGTGACTGAGGGCATGGTGGCCACATTGTAAAGAAGCTGAAGCGAATGAATGCATGATAACGGAATCCACTCAAAAGGAAGTCCTTGGAGAATGAGATGGTTGGGAAGTTTTTTTGCAATACGGTAGCTGAGGAAAAGATTCTGTCTAAAATAAATAAGGACGGTACTGCTCTATTGAACAAGTCTTAATATAATTTTTTATTGTAGGGTAAACGTGGAAATAATATATACTGTAAGATAATGTGTTGTAATAGAATAGTACACTGCTTGCAAAAATCATTTTTTTAACATTTTGTGAACTGGCATGTTTTGAACCATCTTAACCCCTAAAGGACCGTAAGGTTTCTGGAACTAGAAAGTGGGGAATTTTGGGTTCTTGGGCTTTGAATTGTAGGATGACCAACAAAGAGACCTTGGCTTTTTTTGAGAGCCAAATCTGTAGGTACTTTTTGATTGGAAATTCATCAAGTGAGTGATTTTTGATGATTTTTTTGAGTTGGATAGTGGATATTTTGGCGTCACTTCAGACCCTCATATCTTCCTCCTCATACCTCCAAATTACTTGAATTTTTTTTCCACATGTTTAAAATGATGATTTTTACTCATAGTAAAAATTTCAGAATTTTTGGAGCATTTTCGATCAATCCGATTTCAGCATGTGTACAAAATACCCCAAACAAGTTTCATCAATCTTCTCAACAGTGGCATTTTCTCAAAAATTATGCAATTTTGTTGATCTTTTTTTCATAAAAGAGCTACGTAAGTCTTCTTTAGTTTCAACGGTGCTGATCGTCAAATTTACCCCACACCAATGAGGAATTGAGCTTGCTACAAGAGCTAGTCAAGAAAACAAGAGCTAAGTTCAACACCCTCGGTCCTTTAGGGATTAAACCGGGCAGTATGAAAAGAGTGTTCAATAGGACGTAGACTTTGAAGGATTGTAAATTGTCGGATAGTTTCTGTCCAAAGGAATAGAGACCATAAATGTGGCCTTTTAGAGTCTAGTATATTTTATGTGGAGAGTAAGTTGGGCAAAAAATATTTCTGAAATGACAGAAAAAAACATCCAAAAGTGTCAAATAATTGAAATTCAAGTTAAAACAAAAATTCTATGCTCAGTTAGACGCCATGTATTTTGGCATACGACCATGCATTTTTGCATACGAGCAGGTGATCGCTACCATGTTTCACTACATCAACATATGAGACCACTCTCCTACTTGAATACATAAAATATTTGAATACATTGCAGTGGAACCAACGTGTTCCATTTGTACCCAAAAAAAAGAATATGTGAATTCATTTTTGTGTGCAATACATGAGACGAATCACATGAGCAAATAGACAGTCTTCAAAAGATACATACCGTCCGCTTCCAGTTGCGGGAGAGCCAATGCTCTTGCAACTCGGGGATCAGCCAATTCTCGCAGAAGAATTCTCAATAAAAAATCGCGAGGTTGTCGGTGCATTAGTTCATGTTTTGGCAGCGGACTGATCACTTATTGCACTGCTTTTGCAAATCACTTGGAGGATTCTACATTTTCCATTTTCTTCACCCCCACCATGCCGCACTGCCACATCGCTTTGTGCTCACAGCCCTTGGGCTTTCTATCTTCTCAAACTCATCGGTTGCATCTCCGCGTTCCTCTAGCCAGTCCTGGATTCCTCTTGCCTGCCAGGTGCGTGAGTACCCGATTACGTGATAGCAATTCATTCAACCCTAATGCACGCTCTTGTTCACTCTGAATGGAAAAACATCGCCACTTCATCTTCTCTACACTCTCCTTCAATGCTGCGCGAGAGAGAGCCCTGGATTCCTTTTTAGGGTTTGTGAAATTGGCAGCAATTCATTGAACCGTAAACTGTAACCCTAATTCATGCTCGTGTTCACTCTGCTTTGGTGTGAATGGAAAAAAAAACTCCAAAGTCTAAATTCTCTAGTCTCTCCTTCAATGGTGAGAGAGAGAGAGCCCTGGATTTCTTTTTAGGGTTTGTGAAATTGGCAGCATTCCCGTAGCAATTCATTGAACCGTGAACTGTAATCCTAATTCATGCTCTTGGTGTGAATGGAAAAAAAAACTCGCCAGTCTAAATTCTCTTCAATGGTGAGAGAGAGAGCCCTGGATTGATTTTTTAGGGTTTGTGACTTGTTTTCAGGTTGGTTTGTCGATGCGATGGGAACAGCAGTACTACTACTTCTTCTTCCACAAAAGAGGCTTCCAGAACCTCGGTGGAGAGGCTTGGACAGTGGCTGGCTACTTTGAACCACTTTGACGATTGCAACGTGAAAGTGGAGCGATGTGCTCAAGGAAGCGCAGGGTGTGGCTACGGCGCTTTTGCTGGTGCAGGCGGTGTTGCCAAGGGCAGTGTGGTCGTCAAGGTGCCCAGGAAAGCTCTCATGACTGAACAGGTACGTTAACCCCTAAAGGACCAAGGATTCATGGTTTTAAGATGACAAGTTTAAACGATCATATTTGTGAAAATTATAATTTGAATGGGACCATATTTTATATCACTGGAATTAGTGAAGAATATTACACATGTTGAATATTTTTTTAAGAAAAATTAACAAAAAAGAATCTACATAAAACCTACTCAAAATTACCGAAAAAAACAGGAGCCACCTGGTGGCCTTATGGTCCTTTAGGGGTTAATGAACATGCTGAGCCTATTAGCCTCCTCACACAATTGCTTCAGAAAACATGGAAAATCAGAACCAATTTTGAATTTCTTGAGCAAATGGAACACAACACAAGTAACTTTGTAGCTGTAGTTATGAATTTTCAAAGTCACTATGGTGTCTGTACTCTGACCTTCCCAATTCCTTAACCCCGAAAGGACCAAGGATTCATGGTTTTAAAATGACAAGTTTGAACGATCATATTGTGAAAATTATAATTTGAATGGGACCAAATTTTATATCACTGGAATTAGTGAAGAATATTACATATGTTGGTTTTATTTTATTTTTTAAATTAACAAAAAAAATCTACTCAAATTTAGTGAAAAAAACAGGAGCCACCTGGTGGGCTTATGGGAAGCCGTGCGTGAGAAGCTTAAACCGAGGCACTTTCCAGTTTCCACAAATTGAAGCTTAGCATGGGACAATTTTCATTAGTATAGTAAGTTTGCTACTGGCGTTTCTTACCAGTTTAGGGTGGGATTGCAGACAGCTAGGCAATGTGAGCACATCGGACCCTTGGTGAAGAAGGGGAACTTATCGCCATGGCAGGCCATGTGTTTGCATTTGCTGTTTGAACGGGCGTGTGGTGAAGCCAGTTTTTGGTATCCCTACATTGCACTTCTTCCTACCGAGCTTGAGCTTCTTGGTATACATCCCATGCTTTGGCCTCAGGTTAGAATTTCCTGTCCTTGTTTATCTATTATCTGACCATGCAATTGCTCTCGTCAAATGTTAATGGCAGTCAAGACATGGTAATTCACAAAATACCTGCCGAGCAAGGTCGATACTAACGTGCAATTTTTTTTTGGATAACTGTGGTCTTGGTTGCCATAATACTAATGCGCTAAATTTGATCCTTCAAAAACTTCATTTTAGGATCTTGAAGATCTGTCCTATCCTCAAATGTCCAGTCATTGATTCTAAGTACACTATAAGATCATAATATCCAAAAACTCAGCACTGTGCTTTGATCTTGAGGGTAATTTTGTGCACTCTAATTTCATTGGTTGCACATGTTCTAAATCAAATCCTGCAGTGGGTTAGCCCCTAAAGGACCAAGGATTCATGGTTTTAAAATGACAAATTTAAATGATCATATTGTGAAATATATAATTCGGCTTGCACCAAATTTTATATCTCCGGAATAAGTGAAGAACATTGCATGTTTTGGTCAAAAAACAAACAAATTTGATCAAAATGAAGTCTACACAAAACCTAATAAAAACTGCTAAAAAAAACATGAAGCCCCCTGGAGGCCTTATGGTCCTTTAGGGGTTAATAAGGGCTAGCATTATGGGTTCTAATTCTCGTCCTCTCAACCGTTAAGACTGCCATATCAGATTCAAAATCATGTATTGGCATTGTGTGCTCATGCGTGTGTTGATGGTGAGATTCTCAGAAAATGAGGCAGGAATGGCTGGAGGGGTCCCCCATGCTGGATGTCACCGAGAAGCGGCTTGCCATTTGCAGGTTCCTGCCATTTCCACTTGAAGAAGAAAGCTTTCCTATTTTTCTTCCCCTATGGGGTGGATTTTCCTTTGTTGGATGGTTTTTTTTCCTTGGTAGCATAGAAACATCTCTAAACCCTGCTTTTTGTCAAAGTTTTAGAATGTCATGGGACTAAGCAGTTGACTGCAGTCTTTAGGGAGGACCATGAAGCCATGCTTCTGGCAGGGGCGGGAAGATTATTCCCGCGGGGACGTGGTAGCCAGCCAATCTCCATTACAGAGACTGCTGTTCAATGGGCAGCCACCATATTGCTGAGCCGGTCTTTTTCCTTAACCCTCCAGGATCAGGTGCACAATTCTTTGACTGCATTTTTGGGCTTCCCTTCATGGTTACCCCCTCTGTTCCAAAATCAAAAAAGCACCTTTGAGAAATTGCACGAGCCATAGCGTCATTGTTTAATTAATGCAATGTATAGCGCTCTCGGGCAGTCACAGTGAACTCAGAACCACTTTATGACATTTAGAACATTATGCGACCTCCCACATAAATGGTATCTACTTTTGCTACCCAGTGCATACAATACTCATGATACCTCTATAATATCCAACAATACCCTTTATATATTAAGGTGATACCATGATGATATCCGCGGATATCACCTCATGAAGTTTAGGATATCATGATGAGCATTCTCGCTACATTTCAATTTTTTTTTCATTTCCTTTCTTTGTATGTTTAGCAGCCCCATTTTCTTGGGTAGAAATCCAGCTAATTTTAGCCAGTTTTGAGATCACTGGGCAGTCATAAGCAGAATAAGAAAACGGTCGTTTTATTACGGAACAAAGAATATGTTCCCACAGGCGTTTTATATCAACACTGCTTTTTTGTTTTGGAACAGAGGGAGTAGATTTCTTCCGTGTCCTTACTGCAGAGATCACTATGTAATGTTTACAGAAGTTGCGGGCCGGGAGCGTTGCAGAAGAGACAGTGGCACTTGTTCCATGGGCAGACATGCTGAATCACAGCAGCGCAGCGGGAAGGGAGTCATGCCTGGTGTATGACCACAGGTCAGGTGTGGCTACTTTACGAGCTCATCGCACGTATTCGGAAGGCGATCAAGTGTTCGATTCGTATGGGCCCAGTTGTTCACCTTCAAGATTGCTTCTTGACTATGGCTTTGTGGACGAAGAGAATTCAAACCACTCTGTCGACCTGCCGGTACTCTCCATCTTTGATTGTGGCATGCTCTCTTTCTTTTCATCAAAAATCTCTCCTCTGTTGTGGAAGTGATCACGTAAACCTTTTTTTTGTTGTAGGCCTCCGTACTAGGGCCTGTAAATAGCAGAGCCAACGAGTTATTGCTGCAGGCAACAGGGCTTCCTTTAGGTAAGTCTCTTATTATTCATAGAAGCGCATATTGAAGATGTGATACTTAGCGTCCTCGTGAGACTAAGCGTCAGGAATTTAGGACCCCACGGATTTTTAACGATTTTCATGCGACATCCAATATTTCATGGGTTCGTACATTTTTTGCACGGATTTCGCATTAATTCCGCTCGGATTCTGCACTTTGTTAGATAACGAAAAGAGTGAATGTAGATGCCATGTGGAAATTAGCACGAAATCTGAATAGAATCCGTGCAAAAAATGTACGAACCCATGAAATATCGGATGTCGCACAGAAATCGTTAAAAATCAGTGAGGTCCTAAATTCCATTTGAAATGGAAAAATCGGTATGGGCCTCAATTAGATTGGATCTCCTTTCTGTGATTCAGATGGGGCAGTTTTCTCTTTAAGTTGTGCTGGAGTGGACGAAAGCGTGATGATGTGGACAAGGGCTGCTGTTGCCACAAGGCAAGAACTCTACGACGCAGGCTGGAGAGAGGGTGGTCACCCCAGTGCAGCCACAGTGATGTTCCGATTCTCAAAACCCATCAACCGTGATAATGAGAGTGAGGTTAGTGGTCTACCACCTCCAAAGCTTTCATACACAAAAAGCTGTCTATCTAGGGAACCCATTCCCACAACATTGTTTAGAAGCCCACAGTCTCTCCCATCAGCAAAAAGGGGGAAGCAGAATATTCTTTGTGTTGTTAGAGCGTAACATTAAGCAAACAAGTTTTCTAGATGTGACAGGTTGAGTGCATGTTACAGAGTCCTAGATTTTTCTTAATTTTACTGCTCAAAATCCCAAGGACTCCTCCTTTCTTTTGCTTAAGTACGTTATGGAGTGGTTTCTTTTATTAGAATGTGGTTCTTGTCCCCGTTTTTAAGAGATTCCAATGCACCATAAACCATATTATTTGGATATTTTATGACGTTATGAATTTTCAAAGCGTTGCTGAAAAGGTGAGTAAAAATGTTGGGTAGGCTTTTACTCGTCAACATTGTCAGTCACTATATTCTATGTATGTACTCCTCAGTGACATTTTATCCTATTCATGGGCAAAACTGTTTGGTGCGTTGTGCAGGTGTTGAGGAGATTGTTGTCGACGTGTGACTATCTGTTGAAAAAATACCCCACTACTTATGAACAGGACGTGGAAATGCTGTCATCTCCACGCATTCAAGTCCCTAAGGTAATCCCATTTCCTGTCTGTCAATGAAATGGCACATTCACTTCTCTTTGATGTCTTACACCAGTAAACTTTGAGCAGGCAATTCTCATGTGATTTCTATGTGAAAATCATGCAACATCATTTTGACATTGATCTCATACAAAGCTCATGCGGTTCATGTTGTACTGGCAAGCACAAATTACTTTTTCATTTTTATTGACACAAAGGAGCCAAGCACTAATTTTTTTGATGATCTGTGTCACATTAACATAGAAATCATGCCATCATTCTAATGTAAACTCTGGCAACCATAGATCTCGTGTGATTTCAGTGTCAAGGTCCATGCTAGATCTTGTATGATTTCAATGTCAAGGTCCATCCGAGTTTCATACCATTTTCACATCAGAATGATGCCCCCTGTTTTTACTGATGGCAGTATTTGAATGTGTGTTTTACAGTGTTTTTCAGGGGTGTGCATTTTACAGTGTTTACTGGTTCTGTGATAGGTAATACCGTGGGGAAGAAAGCAAGCAATTAGAGCTCTTATGTCGGAGAAGATAGCCTTACTGGAAGCCCAGGCAAATTTTGGGAAAGCTCTAAGCAAACTACGTTCAGGCTCTTCACTAGACTCTCTGTATCAGTAAGCTTAGTCAACTAGAGATAGTTCTACATTTGGAATGTATTGCTTAGCGAAGGCATATTCTAGGGGATTTCTTGACCCTCAACCCCTAAAGGACCGAGAAGCCCGAATTGGGCCTCATGTTTTTTTTTTTTTTTAGCAGTTTTGAGTAGGTCGTATGTATACTTCCTTTTGTTCAAGTTTATTAATTTTTTGACCAACACATGCAATGTTCTTCAATGATTCCGGTGATATAAAATTTGGTCCCATCTGAATTATAGTTTTCAAAATATGATTGATTGAATTTGTCATTTTATAACCATGAATCCTTGGTCCTTTCGGGGTATGCTTTCCTGATTTCCACACCCAATAGCCCTTTTAAACTCCATTTTAAGCATGATTCTCTTTTTACTTTGGTTCTATTCTAAAGAAATACTAGTGGGACCCGTGTCGTTGAGCACATTGAGCTTGGGTTGTCTCCTCGACAGATTCCAGCGCGGAATGGTGGAGTGAGACAAACCATGTTGTATTGTATAATAGATAGACCTTTCAAAGGTGCTCGGTTTGGCATTTAAAAACCCCCATTTGGTGCAACGGAGTAGAAGTTATGAGCAAGATTCTCCCAAAATACTATCAAACCGTGGGGTTTGCATTGTGCTTTAAGGGTTAGTCCTTAAAGTGCCTATCCGGACCAAAGTGTAAGTCTTACTGAAACAAGAGTTATCTTAAAGGTCCTTGAAGTTGACATGAGTATAGTTTGAGTTTAAATTAAGCAAGTGTAAGTCTTACTGAAACAAGAGCTATCTTGAAGTTGACACGTGTATAGATTGACGTGAAAAGTGCACACGTAGGACTAACTAATTGCTATAGAAAGGAGTTTAAACTAAGCAAATGTAAGTTCTATTGAGACAAGAGCTATCTTAAAGGTCCTTGAAGTTGACATGAGTACAGTTTGACGTGAAAAGTGCACAACTATAGGACTAACTGATTGCTATAGAAAGGAGTTTAAATTAGGCAAGTGTAAGTCTTACTGAAACAAGAGATATCTTAAAAGTTCTTGAAGTTGACATGAATATAGTTTGACGTGAAAAGCGCACAACTATTGGTAGGACTAACTAACTGCTATAGAAAGGAGTTTAAATTAAGCAAGTGTGAGTTTTACTAAAACAAGAGCTATCTTAAAGATCCTTGAAGTTGACATGAATATAGTTTGACGTGAAAAGTGCACAACTATTGGTAAGACCAACTAATTGCTATAGAAAGGAGTTAAATTAAGCAAATGTAAGTCTTACTCAAACAAGAGCTATCTTAAAGGTCCTTGAAGTTGACATGAATGTAGATTGACGTGAAAAGTGCACACGTAGGACTAACTAATTGCTATAGAAAGGGTTTAAATTAAGCAAGTGTAAGTCTTACTCAAACAAGAGCTATCTTAAAGGTCCTTAAAGTTAACATGAATATAGTTTGACGTGAAAAGTGCACAACTATTGGTAAGACTAACTAATTGCTATAGAAAGGTGTTTAAATTAAGCAAGCCAGAGGAATTTTTTGTCCTCAGACATGTTTGAAACACAATTAGTGATTACACAATTAGATATTGTCACATGGCATTGGGAACAATATACAAAGCTTGGAAGCTCCCCGTTGTTGTTTGCACTTCATAAGAAAATTTGGATTTAAATTATGTTCCTTTTTGGACAGTTCATTCTATAGTTTTGGTCAAATTCAATTATATTTTACAATTAAGACATTGATGTTTGATTATGGGTTATATTATAGTTAACCAAAAAGAATTATATTTTTCAATTATATTTTGCAAAACCGTGGAGCGTGGAACTCATGACCTCCCCAATGCTAAAGGAGAGTTTTCACAAATCCTCCCAAACCAAGAGACCCAACCATGGGGACTCCTGTTCTAGAAAAATGAATGTCATAAATTATAATTATAGAAAAAGAACTTCACTTGCACTCCGTTCATGGAGCAGTTGTGTTTTCGGATAACTCTATTATTTGAATGTGTACTTATTGTTGTAGTATTACTTTAATTAGTAGTAACTAAAACTTGACACCATCCAAGCCTATTATTGACATACTAGTAGTGTTGATAAATTCATATCCACACCCAACATTGGCTCAAACCTTTGTGTCAATGAAAGATTTGTACAAATTTAAATCTATAAATGCTTTCAAAGACATGTATATGTTTCATTCATCCCTCTAAATTCTATTTTCATGTAATTATAAGGTTTTATTTAACATTGTATGATACCTTTACTTTCGAATCAAAATCAAGATAGTTTTGTACATAAAACTCTACAACATGCTTTTTCAAGGATTGAAAAACCAAAATGCTTGTGTATGCATACAACCTTTTACTATATATAATTAAATTTTAAATTTTAAATTTACCAAATGAAAAATTGCGTGAACTTAGTACATCGTGTTGATGTTCTCAAAAATTTGTAAAACACATGTATCAAAAGTTTTAATTAATTTTGATAAAATGTAAAGTTATATAGATAGATAGATAGATAGAAACTCCGATTTTCTATTGAGGTCGGCGTGAATAAAATGTCCGTTCGTAATGTCAATGACTTAGTGCCCACCGGGCAGAGGGTCGTTGGAACAAAACTTAAAATTATATACTTCTAAATTTGTTTGACAAAGGTCAATTGTACAATTAATTGACAATTTTTTTAAACATCAACTTCCAAAAACTTGTACAATGAATAGGGTTTTAAGAAGGCCCATACTAGTTTATCAACATTTCACACTATATAAATATTTACTATTATCGTACAAAAGCAGAGTAATTTCATTTTTATTTTTTGACATAAATAATTCAAAAAATCACAAATTTTATTTTAGTTTTTTCAAACGGTCTTTTGTTTTTACCACCAATGCAAGTCCTTTAATTTTTTGGTCCCATTAAAACTCCTATTGTGTAGAAGTTCTACAATTTAATACTCCCTTCGTCCCAAAGTTATTGTCGTGTTTGAAAGTGCTTTTTTAAGTAGGTCATATTGTAAGAAACATGATTAAAAAAAAGTTCCAAATTATGTCACTAGAATGATTGAAGAACATTGCATGTGTTCATTGCAACCTAAATAAAATTAGCCACGAGGAAGTATTTTTTTGACCTCCTTAAAAAAGCACTTTCAAACATGACATTCAAACATGACAATAACTTTGGGACGGAGGGAGTACAATTTAACTTACAAAGGGCATCCTTAGAAAGAAATTGATGAATAGGATGCTTGTACTTGCAAGACACACAACATGTCAGTTAGCATATCATAATAGAGCAATGCAATAGAGCCCCTTTTTGAAAACTTGATCAAAAGAGGATTTTCAATTGAATTCACTTTTCTAAGTAAAGAGGGAATGCCATTTGTATTTGGCCATGAATTGCGGGACTACCTTGTCATTGCCACATACACATAGTTTCAAATTGTAGCTAGAATGCGGTCCCATTGCAAAAGGGAGATGGCTCCCATTGCTCTATTAGAACATCCGCACCTATGCCCTCCCAGAGTCTGACACACGCAATTACTAGATGGAAAATACCAAGGACCCTTCAAAAATGCCTGTTGAACCTCAATCCTAGCGTGTTAAAAAATGGTTCTTCAAATTTAAGTTTAGTTGATTATATCCAACATTCTACTTGTGATTGGTCCATCGACTATTTGATGTTTACATTTGGTACATGAGGGACGTTCAAGGGTAAAAGCATCTCCAACAGGGCTCGCCAAGGATCTGACACACTCCAAAAGCAGATGAAAAATGCTAAGGCCCCTTTGAAAAAGCCTCGTGACCCTCTATCCTAGCGTGTGTGATAAATGACACTCCAAATCTAAGTTTAGTTGACTATATCCCACATTCTACTTGTGATTGGTTCATCAACTATTTAATGTACACTTTTGATGTTTGAAGAGCGTTTGAGGGTGGGGAACTTTTTGTTGAAGGGCTCTTCAAATATAGATGAGTAAGTTTAGCGAGTCGCTTTTAGCGTGCATGGATGGAGATGCTCTAACTGGGGGAGAGTAAGTTTAAGGGTAACTGGGGGGAGTCGGGGAGAGTAAGTTCAAGGATCTTTTAAATGTAAATGAAAAAATTTAGCGAGTCAACTGTAGTGTAAATGGGAGCGGATGCTCTTATGATGAAACGGTGATGAAATGAGTATGTCATCATGTTTTGGGAATTCTAAATTCTGAAAATGAGGTGATGTGAAATCCAATTTCAAATGAAAAAGCACTTTCAGTGATATGAAAGACCGATGATGAAATGATGCCTTCATGCTTAATTTCACTTTCAAATTATGAATTGAAAGGTACATTATGAGGGCCATGAATGTACATCATAGACAGATGATGTGTAAGTTTCTAACTAATACGGAGTATGTTCTCATTTCCTGTTAGAGAGGGGGTGAGGCACTTGTTTACTGTGGCATTATGGGTATGACCATAAGGTAACTATACCTAAAAGGGAGCATTTACCTTAAAGCGTGCGTATCTACTGCAGTGTAACATTTCACAACTGAGATGTCTCACTGTAATAGATACGCATGCTTTTAGGTAAATGCTCCTATTAGGTATAGTTACCTAACCATTTTGGGTTGAAAACTTTCCTTATGGTCAAATGCAAGTCACAATAGTTGATCCTAACCCCTACACTAGTAGAACAGATGGCACTACCGAGGAAAATGTCCAGCCGACTGGTGCCCAATTTCATGCATGCATAGTGATTTTGCCTGGGCATCTCTCTGGAAGGTGCCATCTTATCTTCTAGTGCTAAATGATAGAGGGGTAAGAGCAAAACTTAGATGTGATATAAAATGTTATTTCTACAACTTTGATGAAGTTTGGTCCAAAATAGATAATGAGAAGCATGATGTTTGGTAGTTATATGTACCGTCAAACTTTCAAAAAATGTTTTAAACACTCATTTAATGAATTTAGAAGCATTTACCATTGAGCATTCACCAAAATTACAATTTTCATTTTTAAAATTTGAAATTGGTATGATTGGTTAAAACTAGACATTCTATTTTAAAATTTCAAAAAGAAAAAAAATCAAAGGAGACAACATCATTACTTTCCCGAAATAGAAAGTTTCATAACACTAGGACATTGTTGAGGTGTTTGTCTATGAAAAATTCCTTAGTGAACCTCAACATTGCAAATGAAATGCATCAAACAAAATTAGAACATGATCTCTACTTCCAATTTTGACAAAAAACCAAAAGTCAAAAAATGTCATTTTTTGACCATGGGCAATCATCGTTGTATGGACTGCGATCAGAAAATGGTCGACTGGTCATTTGGAGGTTAACCCCTAAGCGTCTTCATTCATCCCCAAATTAGGCAATTTTGCAAAGGTGCATCATAAAATGCAACCTAGAGGGGTATTTGTACTTGATGTATGAATAAAATTTGTACATAATTATGAAATTTTGATTCTACCCATATGGTTAGATTTTTATCACCAATATTTTGTATAAAATTTGAAACTTGAAGTTGAAAATTCTTTTGTAATTTGATTGCAAATAAGATATAGACAATTTGTGCATGAAATTTGTTGTGATTGGTTGAAATGTAATATTCTAAGTGTAGTGATTTTTTGAACAATAATCCACCAGAAAACACGGTACCCCCATGGATCCTCCCTTGTCTATGCAACAACCACAGATGCCAATGTAATGCCCGATTCAAACCCGACATACTATGCATGAAAGGACTCCCCTACCAAAGTATTACACCAACACAACCACAAGAATATCTCACAATACAATTTATTGAATTCATATACACAAATGACATATTCTCTCAAAACACCATCAATAATAAAGTCACAAAATACCAGACACTAATCAACAACATTGTTACCCTCGGCTGGAAAGTAGACCCTCTCCTTGTCATCAGAGCAGGCGCCCATGGAACCACTCACTCACCCTCAATGAAACACCTCACCGACAAATTCACCATCCCCAAAATCCTCATACAACGGGCATTTAAAGAAATCAACAACATTGCTATACACCACGCTGGATCAATCCTCCTTCACAAAAGAAAAATTGAAAATAACCAACCACTACCTACTGAGTAAACCAGCCAAAAAATATATATATATATATATATTCATGTATATATATATATACATACATACATATAACAATAAAACCCCACAAAAACGCTGGAGAAACAACTTTCATAACTATTCACAAAACGCACAACACATACTTGTCTCAAGTAAATAAAGTGGAGGTCGTTGGTGCTATTAATTTCCTGCCTATGATAACTCACTAGCAACACCAACTATTATACCACAAATTTGCTCATATGGGCACATCGGGAATCGAACCCGAACCATTCAAATGTGACACATATTCCACACACAACCAACCAAGGAAAACAATGACTTGGTGTTTACCTCTCGTAAACACTCAGCACTCATACCCCAATTATTCTTTTCATTAGCTTAGTTTATTTTCATTAGTTTCCGGTCACTAGAGTGTCTATTCCCAAAAGGGTAGAGTAGTTTTTTACCACTAGCCCTTTGATCGGTGAACACTGGCTCATTGGCAAAATGAACAGGCACTTCATTCACACTAGTCTTTACTAGACCGGCGTTTCAAGATTTTTTAGCTGCTTAATTTTATGATTTGACCGTCGAGGAAATGAACCTTGTACAATGTCAAACACATTTTCCTCATCCATCATTGACTATTTGGAGTGTGGATTTTTTACTATATATTTTATGTGAAGTTAGCTTCATGCATGTGTGATTTAACCCTTTAGCGCGCCGGCGTCCATATTCTGGACGCCGGATGAATTTCAACAACTCGATTTCTGTAGGTACCGGATGTTTCTCATCCATTTTTATTGTTTTTCATTCTTGTACTAGTCGAATACCATTTGTACGGTATGGATCTTCCAAATAAGATAATGTGAATTTTTGAATATTTACAAAAGTGACTAATGTCAAGTTTCAATCTTAGTTCAAAAAGAAAGACCTTAAATATGATTTTCCATAGTAAGTAGAATCAAATAATGGAAACCATACCATCTCGTAGTGCATGTCATTCTAATTTCATTACAATATTTTTAAATTTTTTTGTGTTAATTTTGGATTTTTAATTGAATTTCAAGAGAAAACCTTGCAAAATTACTTTAAAAATATTAATAATAAATAGGATGAATCCAACCGTACGGATGTTATTTACACATTGACATTTACAACTTTGTTTTGTACATCAACTCCATTTTCGTATTTCATCAACCATTTAATAACAAATCTTTGAAAACAGTGTTGAATCGGGACGTTAAAGGGTTAATTAGAAAGGAGATGATTTGTGAAAATTTTATGCTTCATTTCATGTTGTAGTGATTCATCCAAAATTTCAAGATTCTAGTGTAAAAGTGCTCTTCACAAAGTCAATTCATAAAATTGCATTTTATGATGTATGTTTGCAAAACTGTCAAATTTGGAGAGGAGTTAGGACATTTAGGGATTAACTCTTAACCCCTAAGTGCCCAATCAACCATATTGTGCTTTATTTTTGGTCAAAGGCCCCAAAAATCAAGTGTCTTAGCTTTATTGTAGTTGGTGTTTTCATTAGATGTTTAAGTTAAGTTATGATACATCTTTTGACCGTTGGGATTGGAGAATAAACTTCATTTGAAGATTTTCCACCGTCGAGAAATCTGAATTTTAAGTGTCCAAAATACAAAGACAATAAAACAAAATCAAAATCAAAATAAATGGCTCTGTTGGCCAACAACATTGTAGACAACCTCAACTCTTATTCATTTTGGTAACTTTGATTTCTTGCCATTTATAGATATAAGGACTGTCCATAAATCTATAAATCCAGACTGGCTCCACAGTCCATAAATCCTCAGCTCTACAGTATTGGAAGAATCTTGATCAGTAAAATCTGTAAAAACTGTAATTTAAGTATAAAGATGTAATTTTTTAACAGACATTTTATACAGACAGTATTCATACAGACAGCATATACGGAATTCCTGTAGAGATGTGATTATAAGGAAGGCACTATGCAGACAGAATTTTAGCAGACAGAATTTATAGACAGAAAATTCTAGTGTAATTTTGCAATTTTGTGAAAGAAATTGAAGATAGATAGATAGATAGAAACTCCGGTCCTCAAATGAGGCCGGCGTGAATAGAGTGTCCGTTCGTAATGTCAATGACCCAATGCCCACGGACAAAGGGTCATTGGAAAGAAATTGAAGACGTTACCCCTTTAACCCTTTAAGGTCCCGATTCAACACTGTTTTCAAAGATTTGTTGTAAAATGTTTGATGAAAACCGAAAATGGAGTTGATGTACAAAGAAAAGTTGTAAATGTAAATGTGAAGATCACATCTGTACGGTTGGATTCATCATATTTATTATTAATTAATTTTAATTAATTTTGCAAGGTTTTCTCTTGAAATTCAATGAAAAATCCAAAATTAACATTAATTTTTTTTTTAAATATTGCAATGAAATTGGAATGACATGTACTACAAGATGGTATGGTTTTCACTATTTGATTCTTCTTATTATGGAAAATCATGTTTAAGGTCTCACTTTTTGAACTAAGAATGAAACTTGACATAAACCACTTTTGCTATTTTTCAAAAACTCTTAATATCTTATCTTGAAGATCCGTACCGTACAAATGGTAACTGACTAGCACAAGATTTTTTTTTTAAATGAATGGATGAAAAACATCCCCTGCGTGGTGAAGGGACGCGTCCAGAATCATTCATCGTACAGATTCTGGACGCAGGCGCGTCTAAGGGTTAAGCAAGAGCAATCAACCATCGTGAACAGTATTCGAAAGCACTCCTCAATCACAATTCAACAATGTTCTGTAATTATTTATTTGATGCAATAGCGCATTCAATTACAAATTACTGGTCACTTCATAAATAAAGGTGGATGAAACAAAAAGGCACCCTTCTTGAAGGCTACTGAATGTTATGTACCAGATACTCTGGATTTAATTGGAATAAAAGAAAAAGTGTAGATATGCCTCCAACTTTAAATCATCCCTTGAAGTTAATGCAATACGACAAAAATTGTCCCCTATTTTGTGCATGTAGGGGCCCACCTTAAAAATGAACTCCCTCTTTCAAGGGTTTAAAATGTCTGAGAGGGTTCTATAGCACTAATTTGGGGTCAGGGGCGGTTTACACTATGGACCAAGAGCCGTGACCATGGAATTCTAAAATCTGCGATTGGCCCAAAAAGAGCTCTTAGTCCCATTTGGCTTTACACTACCTTGAAAAAAGGAGAATGACCACTAACTTTGAGGTCCCCAAAAATGCTAAAATTTCCCAAATGGATAATGTTTTCATGGTCTCCTTGATTATAGTTGAGTCGAAGCAAATGCCTCCACTCAACTATAATCTAGGAGACCATGGGGCTCAAAAATCATTGATTGGCTAGTGTTCAATTATTTAAAGAGAAAGGAGGAAAAAGGGGAGGATAAAAGAGAGAATGATGAGCTTAAACTTGTCCCGGTCTAAATCCACTTTACACTACAAAGAGTGACCAAGTCATTTAAAATTGCATTTTTGATTTTTCATGGTCACGGCTCTTGACCAAGAGCCATGACCATGAAAATGGTTTAATTTTCTTGGTCATGGCTCTTGGTCCATAGTGTAAACCGCCCCTCATAGGTCTCAAATTTACAAAAACATTTGCAAAAAAAGAACCTTAGGGTGTTCAAAATTAAAATTTCAGTAAACAATGCCCATGGGTGAATAAGTTAGTGCTTGCATTAACGTCGAGGGGGAAATTTAGAGTTGGGGAAAAATGAGGAGAAGTGGGTTATAAATTCAGACGGCGGGCTGTAAAGGTAGGAAAACGGGATAGACGGATGGGGATTGGAGCACAGGTTTCAAGGGCGGATCCTGGCTGGCGGCGTAACTTACTTAGTGAAAATGATTAGTATGGCTTAACTAACTAAACTCGTGGTTAGTGGTAATTAAACTTCCTTCCCAGCAGCCTGAACTGCAACTCTACAATAGTGTCTGCACCTCCCTCTCCTTTTCGTTTCACTTCTCGCAGTCGGAGCACGGCTATGGACGCCATCTCGGCATTGCGAATTTCTGGCGCGCTGGGAGATCGATCCCCGCCTTGCAGTTGGCCTCTTCGTCGCGCCGCATTTTCATCGGTCGTCTTTTGATTGCTTGACAGGTGAGAACGAAGGAGCGAGAGGTTCTTCTCTGTTTTGCAGATGAACTGCCTTGTTACGATGCCCGCATTGTTCAATGTCTCTCTATTTTCGGCGCTTTTACTTTATGGCTTGTTTTACATTTCTTTTGTTCTGTCAGGTAGATTTTGAATAGACTTTGGTTAGTGCCGCTATCCTGCTGTGAATTTAAAAAGCGAGGCTGTAATGTAGCTAGTCGCGGAGTGTATGAAGAATCTTTAGTATGATCTGAATTCAATCCAACAGTGTTTTAATTTTTTTCTTATGTTAGTAATATTAGTTTATCACTCTCCTGTAAGTTATTCTTTGCTATCAAGAAATTTTTATATTCCAAGCTCGTCCTTCTGAGTTTACTTCTTGATATGTCAAGCGATTTCTCGTCTCTTTGTTGTCGGTGTAAGCGTATCGAGTTGAGTCTCCCTTTCTGGTAGATTTTTTTCCTGGCTTCGCATAGGCTTTGGTGAGTGTTGCTATCTTGCTGTGAATTTAAATGCGAGGCTGTAAGTAGCTAGACGTGGAATTTATGGAAAATCTTTAGTGAGCTGTAAGTAAGTTTCCTCTAAGTTGTATCCCTTGCTACTAAGAAATTTCGTAATCTGTGAGGTTGCTTCTTGATATGTCATGCTGTTCTGTGGAGTGTGATTGTTCTGCATTGATTGCTCAATTGATTTAGTGTGAGTAATTTGGATGTTAGCTTATCAATAGTTTCTTGTTTGTTTAAAAGGTGTAAGGACTTGTGAAGATCGGATCGCTATGGATTCAAAACGGAGTCGCTACAAGCGTGCTGTTCCGAGAGCTTTCTCTCTTCCCTTCCCATCGAAGGATGACTCTGCAGACTGGACCTGCTTCACCTACACTATTCGGTTTCAGAATATCAAGCCAAGGACGGATCCAATGCAACGTTCAGCCTCCGATTTTCTTCTTCTATCTCCTCAGGTTCTTGATGAAGAGGTTGCGAGCATCAGTGTGCACCTGAATTTAACGGCATTCGCTTCGGTTGAATCAAAACTGGCTTACTGTGGAGTTTTACACATCAGCCAACAAAACGTGAGAATTCTCAAGTTACGTTCCCCTTGAGTTCGCAATGTTCTTGTGATGCAATTTGAAACCAATTACAGCTATTGTTGAGGTGTTTCTGTTCAACTGAAAGAACTAGAAATCGTTTTTGTACTTCAGTTTTGCAAGCAGCAAGAAAATGATGTAAGGACATTCTATTGTAGACAGGTGGAGTTCGTGAAGAAGTTTAATATTTGGTTGTTTCACTTAGCACTTGGGAAGTGCTTCGCAGTGCCGAAAGTGTCCGGCGAAGGAACCAAAAACTACTATATTTTACCCTGTAAGCCTATCGTAAACGATGTTGTTCCAAGTCCCGAGCAGTTGATCGACTGGCAGCAAATGGAGGTAGCCGTAAAGTCGAGTCTTCTGTACAGAAGTAAGGTGCACTTCTTCGGTGGATACGCCACACTTGACCCTCAAGACATCCGCTGTGACCGTGTTCTGGAGGCTGGTGAACTGAGGATGCAGAATGGCATATTTCATGAGCATGAACTGGAGGATGCGCTTGTTACATGTGCCAACAATGGTTTGCCATGCTACATTTATGGTGTCTTGCACGGTATAACGGGCAGCAGTTTGTGTCCTCAACCCGCTGGACGTATTCCAATGACCTATTCCGAGTATCACATTCAAAAGTATGGCAGCGTCTATTCTGTGTTTTTTTGGGTCCGTTCGCTTGAGAGAAGTTTTCTTCACTTCGTGCATGGTGTTCGGGCGTGTTGATTCTGTTGTACCCAATCCTTGCTCCATTTCTTTGGCATGATCTTTTCTTTTCAGAGCTTTTGTGCCGATGCTCGACATGATTTACTTGTAGCTAAATCAAGCTTTTGCATGTTTTGGAAGAAATGTCAGTTTGCTGTTATCGTTGTTAACTGTCAGCAAATTTATGTGTGATAGGTGCAAGTACAAATTGGAATATCCAAACCAGCCTCTGTTGAAAGGTTATCGGATAGTGAGAGCTGGTAATTACTTACGGCGGATTGAGCTTGAAAGGCCTTTGGAAACAATGGAGTTGCCGCCTGAAATGTGCACACTCCATGCGGGCTTGAAAGGGAGTCTCGTTAGGGGAGCCATGCGCCTTCCATCATTTCTTCACAGCCTGGAAATGTCTCTCGTAGCTGCAGAGCTTCGGAACAAGATCGGTCCACCTATATCCTGCTTTAAGGTATTTTCAGTGGCTTTCTTTAGTGTTATAAAATTTGTTTAAATTCCTGGTAGTCATGTGGTATATGAAAGATTTCTATCCCTAGAATTTCTCGCCCTTGAGATTCCTATTATACAATACCAAAACGTTTTCAGATATATGTGTGGGGATACTGTGCAGGTCCAGGAAGCATTGACATCAGGGGCCTGTGAAGGCAATAACTCGTATGAGACCATGGAGCTTTTGGGCGATAGTGTACTTAATTTTGTGGGAGGTGTTCATATGTATATAGATTTTGCTTCTTGTGATAGTGAAACGCTTCACACGTTCCGTCATGATTTAGTGAGTAACAGGAGTCTGTACAGATGTGGACTTGCTTGTGGCCTCCCTGAGTACATCTTTGCTGAGCTGCTGAACACAAAGACGTGGGTACCTCCCGGCCCAGCCTTGGAAGACCTGCCCCCAAAACCATCTGCGAGTGATGAATCCTCTGAGAATATGGTTGTGATGAATTCTTGGGAATCCAATTTCCTTTGTTTACTATTCTTCATTGATGCATCAGTACTTGGAGAGTAGGCATCCATTAAATGTTTTTTGTACTAACTACTACAGCTAATTGCAGGATGGGCAAGTCATTGGGCTGAAGACTCTTGCGGATGTAGTTGAGGCCCTGATAGGTGTTTACTTTTTACATGGAGGTATGGATTCAGCCCTGAAGGCAATGAATTGGCTAAGAGTGCCAATTCCCTTCCCCGAAAAAGTTCCGGAAGTGGTGTATACAAATGTAGAGGAGAAAATGCGAACTAAAAGTTCTTTCAGCGATCATGATATAGCTACACTTGAGAAGAAGATTGCTTATCGCTTTAAATGTAAAAGTCTTTCAGTGTCAGCTTTTGACTTTGGTGATGAGGTAACCTTCAACGACGCTGGCGCGGCAAGAGGAAGCTTTGAGTTTCAGAGGCTCGAATTTTTAGGTGAGGTCACTGTGCAATTAGACAGTAACGTGTTTCTGTCCGTTAGTCAACATGTGAAGCGAATCTGATGTTGTGACCTAAATTTTGTGCAGGAGATTCTGTCCTTGATTTTTTAATCATGCGACACTTTGTGCAGCTGTACCCGGGGTTTAACCCGGAGCAGCTGAATAATCTGCGACAGGCGACTGTGAACAGTGAAAACTATGCATGTGTTGCTATTTCCCATGGACTTCATCTTTACTTGCAGAAGATGTCCCCTATTTTGCAAGATCAAATCAAGGTATACGCAGCTGCCGTTCTCAGGGAAGGCCGCAGCCCTTTCGGCATCCCTAGTCAAACCTCTCCCAAAGTAAGTTGTATTTTACATTTGATTTGACGCGCTTTTGGTTATTCATATCATGTTACAAGCAGCAAGTAGCTGGTTGATTCGTATATCTAATTGAACCTCTCATAGAATTCCAGGCTGTTTCACTTAGCGAACTTTGTTAATGTGCAAGTATATTCATTGTGAGCATTGGGCTTGAGTGGTGTGTATGCAGGCTATTGGGGACTTGCTGCAGACCTTGGCTGGTGCTGTGTTACTTGACTCGAATTTTGATTACGACCTTGTCTGGAAGGTTGGAAAACAAGTTTCATGTTGAACAAATCTTAGTAGAATATTCTCCTCGAGTTGAAGTTTAGCCTACCGGAAGATTCTCTTAGAGAGGAGGTCGACTTTAGGTAGTATTTTCCTCATTATGTAATTAGTATTCGAGAGAAAATTTAGATGACGTTTCTGATGTCTTTGTATGTCAGATATAATGTTCTATAGGTTCCATCCTCTATTTTTCTGACAAGGATTTTGTACAGGTGCTTAAACCCTTGCTCAGCCCTCTCTCTACTCCAGAGACGGTGATGCGACATCCACGACGCCTGTTAGAGTTATTTTGCCGCAAGCAGGAACTCCAACTAGAGTTGCGAACCATCAAGTTGGAAGAAACCATGGAAGCCAGGGTTTATATAAGCCAGATATGCGTGGCCAGTTCTCAGCATAGTGACTCTACCATTGCAAGAAGGCTCGCTGCATTCACGGTAATTTTGTCCATATTTGAAAAGTGTGTCAAAAACGGCAATTGGTAGTATTAATCATCAAATACCTCAGTTTGCAGAATAAGGGTTTATTATTGTCTCAGTCTGCTCCAAGAGAAAATTACTGTAGCCAATAGATACTAATTTGTACAGTGGGGGCTTGGAGTGCAGGCGCTTCGAACACTGTCACAGAAATTAAGTGGATTGAAACTCTACGGGCCCATGGACAACCGCCTCAATGATGGTATTTTAACGGATTGTTGATTATTGTGGATGAAAGGTGGTGGTGTCCATTATGTCGCATGTGAAGGCTCTGGTTGCTGTATTTCATTATCTGTAAATGCGTTGTTTTATTTTGAAGCAACACCTCATCAGACTGAAAGAAGTGTCTTGCAGGAGATCTCAATGTTGGGGCCCTGGAGAGCGCTAGAATGCCTAGAACAAGTGCAGGGATTCCTCATGACACGTCTTCAGCCTGCATTCAAAAGAGTGTCCCACAGAAATCTGGTACTCATTGCTTCTACGTTAACTTGAAAAAATATTTAAATATTCAAGAAAAAGTCCAATTCAAATCCAACTGTGGGTCGATAGTTTGTGCCTCAAATTCTATGTTAGGCTCTTGAGATGTTTTTTTAATTGAATATCGTACTGGTTGTGTGTGCGCATTAGGCCCAGAAAAGCAGGTTTCATCAGACTTGGTGCATCCAAATTTTTGGCTTCTCAAATCCTGCTGTAGTAGGCCTCGCGTGCTGGACGTGGGAGAAACTGAAAACGAAGACGATATCCTCCACGGTGAGAATCTCTGAAGAGGCCCAGGGTGGTGATCGAGCTCACTTGAACAATGTCTTTGGTACAATCCCGCCTTGGATTTTTTTAGCCACTTTGCAGTGATCATCCTGCTATGCTCCTGTAAATATTTTGAACCTGTAATTTTCCGGAGTATCAAAATCAACCGGCACGGACCTTGCTACATTTCTGCATTACGTAGAGGTGAGGATTGAAGAGGGGTCATTTCGGCATTCAAACTTTCAGCCTGTTCCTGGTGTGAGCTATCTCTTAATTTTATAGCGATTGCGCTTGGTGTATGTCTTCGGAATATTTTCGTAGTTCATGGTTTTCAGTGTACACTACTTACGTGATAACTTATGATAAGATACATCACAGAGTTTTGACGAGTTTGTTGATAACTTGTGATAACTTATGACATTTAACTTGATGTATGTTTTAAGTCCGCCAAATTTTGAGAGTCAGTGGGGACTGAGGAGCACGCACCTTCCCTACCTTCATGCTTGTAGCTCTCATTAAGTTCAAATATAAATTTAATTTGAATTTGAGTCAGTAATGATAGCCCAAAGGTTTTGTAATGGCACTGGGTTATTACCTTTCTTTTTATGTGAGTACTTCATCTAATGTACTACTTCATCTTTGTATAGTACCCGGAAGAAATGTTACAGAATTTTTACTTATCTCCAATTATACTAGATTACAGATAGTGAACTTCAAGTGACTACTAGGATTTCAATTCGTGAGCAATTGTCTTGAGATTTTCACCTATTTGCAGGACTAAGAGTGATGTTGTGAAAAGTAATTTGTATGTGGATAATTACTCAAAAACCCATGTAAAGTTATAGTTCTCCATTGCCCCTATCCAAACTGTGTCCACATGTTTTTCATGCACCGGCATGCATTGGGCCTCATTGCGGCATGACAAAGTTTTGAACCACCGATTTTTAAGAAGATATGTATGCAATATTGTGTTGTCATTGCATTGCAAGTTGTAACTTATGGGGGTAAGATTTGACATGATTGTATGTGAATTTGTGACTTGCTTTACCGCAAGATGTATTGTTTTTGTTGAAACAAGTTTGTCTGGTGTTGCGGGTAGATTGAGTGGGATAATCTGTTGAGAAAGATGAAGACTAGAGCGTTGAGAGATGCTGAGAAAGGAGAAGTGGTTGGAATACATAAAGGTGGAATGAGAGGTGCGCAGTTAGCAAGAAAGTGAGGGATGCCATCTTCCATTGTTTAAGGTGTTTTAGGAAGTTTTAAGAAATGAGGAACTGTAGTGTCACCAAAGTCACCGGGTAGGCCTCGAAAGTTTACACAGCGCAAAATAACACTTAGAACGCCTCTTTAACCCCTAAACGTCACAGCGTCCAGAAACTGGATCATGAACGGATTCAAAGTCCTGTAACTTTTTCATGCAATGTGGGATGACTTTCATCCAAGTCACCTTTGCAAGCCTATTAAGTTCTCTACCAATGAGAGTAAATCTCTTGTGATGGAGAGAGGTCCATAATATTGGAGACCTCCAAATGCAAATATGTCAAATTTGTTGGGTAGATTTCATGCATGCAATGGTCCTTTCATGTACACTTATTGTACATTTGAGTCATGGTAAAATCTATTTTTCAGGCTAACATCTACTTGCGTTCAAAGGATCGGTACGTTAAGGGGTTAATGATGATCGTCGTCCATCACTCTCAGAGATTACAAATCAGAGGGCAAGTATTGCACGTGTTAGTACTTGTATTGTAAGGAATGCTTTGAAAACCCTTGGTTACAGAAACCGTGTTGCAGCAAAAAAACCTTTTCTTAATGAGAAGCACAAAGCAGACATGCTAGAATTTGCTCGAAAGTATAAAAACTAGACTGAGGAAGATTGAAAGACGGTTATTTGGACCGATGAATCATTTTTTGAAATTGAAAGGAATCCTAAACAAATTAGAGTGTAGCGAATGGCATATGAGAGATATCCATACAAATGTCTAGCACCTATTTTTAAGTCTAGACATACTTCATATGATGGTTTGGGGTGCGTTTAGTGGCTTTCATAGGTCTCGTATAGTAATCATATCTCCACATAGTACAAGATTACCCGGAAGAATTGTTAAATTTGATGTCAAATGTATTCTTGCTTGAAAAGATTTTCAAGCGAAAATCATTATTGCCTGGTCTTTCCTCTGGTCATTTTCTTTTGCTGGACTTTACCATCAGAGATATTTAGAGGGTAATAAAAGTGTGATCAATAAGGGTTTTATCACTGGATCTGATCCTCCTCCCTCCATTAGATCAGATCAGAATCCCTGCAATTCCAAAATATGGAACCGTTAAATTTCCCGTGTGCACTCAGACAGCCAAGAGTGGTTTCTTCAACACTGGCTACTACCCCAGATCAGAAACTCTAGTCCGAAACGCTTTGGTATCATCACCGTGCACAACAAAAACCAACCCCCAAGCTCATCCCTCATCTAGTCGATCCATTGTTCTCTACACAGAAAATTCAGATAGAGCTAATAATGATATTAATCATAGGGAGAGCAGCCACAATCAACCATCACAAAAACACACGCGCGCTTGTCTCAGAGCTTTCTATGGTGTTAGGTCATATCAGCACGGCTTACTAAGTGTGGTGCATGACATTAATCTCATCACAGACAACAATCAAACAAACATCTGTTCATGGAAGCTTCCTCCTGCCCAGGTAGATTCTTCAGGTAAAACAGGTAGAACAGCTGCCCATGACCCTTCCTCTCGGCAACTTTCAGCGCTCTATGTGCTACCGCTTTCAAGCACACGAGTGACTCTAGTCAATTTGCCTTCACCAAAAACAAATAAACAAAGGCCTCCGCTCAGACCCTTAGATGTTCTGTATAAGTTTATGATAGTTTCAACCAGTCGGCTGATTATCAATTCTAATCATCGCGGAAACTTCACACAACAGACATCAAGATATCCACGACAAGTACTGCTCAGGCTTAAATTGTGTTGGAAACGATGATTTCTCTTCAACGCCTTCTTGCGAAGAGCTAAAAGCGAGCTGGGATTATCGAATCATCACCGCAGTTCACATTCCAAAAATCAAAAGTCCCCACTTAAAACGCACAGGGAAACCATAGGACAAACCCAAAGACACCAAAGAAAAGCAGAAGGGAATGCAAAGCAAGAAGCGCAAGGGAACTTGAGGAGAGAGGATTGGGACGACGTAATGCGGCAGGGGCGATGGCGGCACTTATAGGGTTTTGGCGTCACTCTCGGGGGCAGCACTCAAACCCTAATTCGAACCCTAATCGATGAGAACGCAAACCCTAATTGGAGAGACTCAAGAGGTGAGCTGTCGTTCCATTCTATACAACCAGTTCCGAAATCCTTTTCAATGTTTAATTCGAGGTGGGATACCTTAGACCAGGCCTCTTTCCACTCTCCAATGCTATTTTTGATTGAGAAAGTACCTCTCATAGTTTGGAGTTTGATATTTCTACACCAAATATTGTCCATATGGCAGAGATGGTTTTCACATCAAGCACTTTGTCCTACTCTGTGACAAGATCATGCTCTCACTTTATGAAGTTAACTTTAGTAAACTTATTCTCCATCATTATGATTGTCCCAAGTTGTGACAAAAGTAACAGTTAAAAATTGATTGATGACCTCTATTCTAGGCACACTTGGTGTTTGTTGCTGGGGAAGTTTCTAATTCTCTCACACCATCTTGGATGTGGACTTGGTGCACACTGACAAACTATTGGGCTTGTTTTTAACCCTTTAGTGCCTATACACCACGTTATGGTCAATGTAAGGTTGGATAACCTACAACCACCAACTTCAGCTTGCTGACCTATTTATAACACTTCTATAAGTGGTAAGAATTTTTTTGCAAATTCAAAATAGGATTTCAAGAATATTGTAACTGTCGCGACCATTTATTTCTTCATATTGGAATTGCTACAAATTTTCAAAGTGGAAAGTAAGCCGTGACCCATTCCTCGACATATAAAACTCCCTACTTTCACACTGAGGTGTTGCTAATGACCACTTGTGAAAGTATCCATCACTGTGAGCATAAGAGACTAAAAACCAATAGTTGTGAAAATTGAAAACTACTCTATTGATAACCTAAAGTTGAGTTGGCTGCAACCTAAAACCACTACGACCATCTAGATATATGTTCACGACGTTTACATATCAGATATTGTCATTTACATGACTTGACTTGCTGGAGATATGTTCACAACATTGATCCATACTCGCAGCTTGACTCACGAAAATATGCTCTTTCTCTTTTCCAATTACATATTGACTTCCCAAAATTTACGGAAATGGGGTGGGCGGCTGACGGTTTCGGGACACGTAAGACAACTAGTTTTGGGGTTGGTAGTGGTAATATGTTATTCAACCTTAGTGTCAAAAATGCATTCCAAGGATGTATTTTGATCTTGATTAATGTACCAACTCCTTTCAATTTTTATAATCCAGTTCCATGTATCAATTTACCCAAAATAGTACCAACTAATAGTCCACTAATCCGATAAGCATTCAAATACTCGATTGTGAGAGCCTTAAAATTGTGACTTCAAAGTTAAATAGAATTTGGGTTAAATTTTCAAAATTGAAAATGAAGAGGTTCAACAATGATCTATGTTTACACCTCACCGTTGCAATCTTTTATGTTAAGAACAGAGTCACACATGATTATTGTGAATTTTATAAAAAGGTAGATTTATCTATATACGGTTTATATCTCATGGGCACTAAAGTGTTAACCCCTAAAGGTTCCTAGCTTTTTGGGCTTAAAATTATGATTGCTTTTGATGTGTTATAGGTCTAAATGTAAGTGAGGTATAGAAATCTCAACCATACAATCTTGTAATTTACATGTTGTAAATCTTGTAGATCAATTTCGGGGTCATTTGGCCATATAGATTGCAATATCATAGTGTTTTAGTGCTAAATAAAGATGTTGAAATTTTCCTAGCAACACACTTAGAGGTGAAATTCGTTTTCAAAATTATTCAAATGAAAAAAAATTGAACTACAAAGTAGTTCAAAATCGTCATGTAAACACATTGGTACCAAAAAATCCTCATGAAAAAATTTAATGTGCCCTGAATGGGCCTTGCAGTGTTAAAAAGTAACCCAAAAAGTGACCCATTTGAACTAAAAGGTGACCCATTTGAACTAAAAAGCAACAAGTGTCCAAACTAGACCCGTGCACTAAAATGACTCCCAAAAATCATAACAACATGGAATCACATGAAAAAATTACCATGATAACTGGACTTCAAGGGAAGTTCAACCCAACAAGTGTTATTGAAACAGATTTGGGATGAAGGAGATACAAGCCCCCAAAGTTGTTGCCATCAAAATTCACAGAACTGTCCGAAGAAAAGATACCTAATTTCAAATGATCATCAAAAATTCAATTCATCTTGGATTGATTTGAAATTTTTACCACACATTTCATACATCCGATGCGAGGAGTTTTGGAAAAATTTCAAGAAGATTGGAAACATTTTGCAAAAGTTACATCTCTTCAAAGGATAGTACCCTCAACAACGTCCAAAATATGAACGTCGGGATAGTTAGGGATTAAAAGTGGCTCTTTAACCCTTTAGTGCCTACAATATTGTAGGTGTGTGCACCTGATTTCAGTAGTTCTTTCCACTGTAATTGATACTATCAAAAATAAAATGAATTAAATTAGAAAAGAACCGTACAATTGTATTCTTAACTGCAATGAGGACAATTTGCCAAAATGAAATAATCATCCAATGGTGGAATTGCAAGATTATAGTAAATCTTTGATCCGTATAATACACACTCAAAAATGAGATTTTGGAGGTTATGTGACTTCAAAGTAAAATATAATTTGGATTAAATTTTCTAAAATGAAAGTGATTTTTAAACCATTGCAATTTCTCATGTCAAGAAAAAACCCACACATAACTATTGTGAATTTTATGAGAGATGATGACTTATCCATATACGGTTTAGGACAAAAATTTATACATAACAACATGAAAGGAGTTGGTACATTGATCAAGATTGGAATACATACACTACTCAAACATGAACAAGCGAACACAATCTAAATTTTTTAAAAAGCAAGATAACAAACTTCTAAACACAAGAAATACGATATAATATGTATTGTATTTGTAAGTATTTGATGTATTTTGGTGTTTTGTACATAGGTATTTTAATAGTTGTAGAACTCGAAATTGAATTTCTTTTTTTGAAGAAGATGTGAATCATAAATGTCCAACTCATAACCTCACAATTCAAAATCCAATAGAGTTAACCAAAAAGAAGATAAAATACATGTTAGGTGAGGTGAGTCTGACTTGTATCTAAGACAATCAAGCAAAGTGGCATGGTTTCAAAGAATCCAAAATAGAAAGGAGTGAATTAATTTTGCCATCACAAATGAGGAAAAACTGATAATAAAATGAGTTCAAAGAGTGCCAAAGCTTGGATGCGATGGCCCACATCCAATCTGAGATAATGGCAAGGCATCTGGATTGGTTTGATGAGTTGGGTGTGACAACTTGGAGCTCATGTTTAAAATTGAAGTTGGAGGGTGTTGAGTTCCCTATTTGCTTTGATTTTAGTTACACTAAAGGAAGGCATAGACTTTGATTTCATGATATTTTCGGGGTCAGATCACTTGTTTTGATTTCGGTTAACCTCTAAAGGACCGTAAGGCTCCTAGGAGGCTTCTAGAACTAGAAAGTGAAGAAATCTGGGTTTTTAGGCTTTGAATTGTAGATTGAACAACAAAGAGACTCTAGCTCTTTCTGAGAGCCGAATCTGTACGTACTTCTCGATCTGAAATTCATCAAGTGAGCGATTTTTGGTGATTTTTTTGAGTTGCACGGAGGGTATTTAGGCGTCTCTTCAGACCTTCATATCTTCCTCTTCACACATCCAAATTACTTGAAATTGTTTCCACATGTTTGGAATGATGATTTCTACTCACAGTAAAAATTTCAAAATTTTTGGAGCAGTTTTGAACAATCCGATTTTAGCATGTGTACAAAATACCCCAAACAAGTTCCATCAATCTTCTCAACGGTGGCATTTTTTCAAAAATTGTGCAATTTTGTTGATCTTTCTTTCATAAAAAAGCTACGTAAGTCTTCTTTAATTTCAACGGTGCCGATTGTTAAATTTACCCCACACCAATGAGAAATTGAGCTTGCTACAAGAGATAGTCAAGAAAGCAAGAGCTAAGCTCAACACCCCCTTGGTCCTTTAGGATTTACTTAAATTCTTTACGAATTTTGTGTTATTTGCATTTTCGTCACTATAGTGACTACAATGTGATCAACTAGGCAATAAGGAGTTAAAGTATCCTTTCCTTGATTTAACCCCTAAATGTCCTCACCCTGTCCAAATTGAGCAGTTTTGCAAAGATGCATCATAAAATGCAATGAAGAGGGATATTTTGAACTTGATATTTGAATATAGTTGTACATGGTGAATTTTAGATTCTATCCATATGATTAAATTTGCAATCGCTATCACCAATATTTTTCTATAAATTTTGAAACATGAAATTGAAAATTATTTTGTAATTTGATTACAAATAAAATGTTGACAATTTGTGAATGAAATTTGTTGTGATGGTTTGAAAGGTAATACTCTAAGTGTAGAGATTTTTTGGTTGCTAAATTCTATGAGTTGACTTTTTCAAGAGCACTTTTACACTAAAACCTTCGAAATTTTTGGTGAAACACTAGAGTTTTCCACAAACTCATCTTCCCTGTGAGACTGAGTTTATGTGAAAATGCCTTAACCGTAAACTCAATAGGCGTTTTTCTATGGGCCCAAAATTGACTTGCAACCACGCTTGCAACTTGTCAGAGCTGACACTTCGATCAGCTAAAATACCCCTTCCTCTCTACTCATGCCTCGGTGGAACGTTCTAGTTTAGCCTGTCACATCAGCGTGCAGGAAACTGAGGTTGTGAAATCAAAAGGCACCGTTTTAGGTCCCTCCAAACTTCAAACCTGTAGTTTTTTTTAGGCAACTGACACGTCTACTTTTAACCCCTAAAGGTCCGCACTTCTTTTGCAAAAGTCAAAGCACTATAATTTGCATACTTTAAATATCACATTGAATGATTTATAATTTTTCATAGATAATCATCGATATTATGAAGGTATGACAAAATTTTCAACATGATTGGAAGATATTTTGAATATTTACAAATTTTATGATGTAAACAAGGTAAAAATTCAAAATAAATATGTTTTTATCAAATTTAATATAAAAAATTATATTTAAGGTAGATAAAAGTTATATTTACATGGAGTAAAAAATTGAAGGTGAAGAAATTAAAAGAGACTTATGATTGAAGCATCTTTAGAAAGCCCTTTGTATTTTGAACACTCAAAATTCAAAGTTCTCAACGCTTGGAAAGCTTCAAATGAAGTTTATTCTCCAATCCCAACGGTCAAAAGATGTATCATAACTTAACTTAAACATCTAATGAAAACACCAACTACAATAAAGTTGAGACACTTTTTTTTTGGGGCCTTTGACCAAAAATCAAGCATAATTGGGTTGATTGGTCCTTTAGGGGTTAATGGGAACTGAACCTCTCTTTTTGAAAACTATAGTTCAGTCACCCTACTTGGGACGACTTTGCAGATAACTCTACTACAACATGAAATGAGACATATTGAAGGTTAGATTAGAATGCCAAAGCCTCACACAAACACTTGGAATGCATAGGAAAGAGATAATCTTTACTCATGGGCTGCCCCTCTTAAGTAGCACACCCAAGGGAGTCCCCTTGGCAAACCATATGGGACATCAGCCCATACTCCACTCCTAGTACACTAGGATCAGCCCATATCACTTGGAAGACCCAATTCTCATTACTTCTAACTAGTACCACTTCTCTAGTTGCAAGTCTAGCTCATTCGCATCATCTACTCTAGCTAATGCGCATGGCTAAGAGCAACTTCAGCCCACGCAATCATCCTACTTCAACACTCCCACTTTGCGAATAGCCAAAGCCTTGGAGCCCAAATGCCACCACTAGTCTTTGATGTCGATCTCTCGCAAGAGCCTTTGTGAGCACGTCCGCCACCATGTGCTCCGTTGGACAATACTTCAACTCTATCACCTTCATCTCTAACTTCTCTCGAATGAAGTGATATTGCACATCAATGTGCTTTGTACATGAGTGATGCGTTGGATTCTTCGCCAATGACATACTCCCTTGGTTGTCACACATGATTGTTGTAGCCTCCTCTTGAGTGCATCTCACATCCGCCATTAGTTGCCTCAACCAAATCGCCTCCTTCGTACCGTGGCTCGTCGCCATGTACTCCGCCTCAACCGTTGACGTGGCCGTGGTTTGTTGGCGCTTGCTATTCCATGAAACGGCCCCCGATCCAACTTTGAACATGTACCCCGTGGTGGATCTACGATCATTGGTATCACCCGCATAATCCGCATCACAATACCCACTTAACACAATGTTGTCACCTCCAAGACACAACCTCACATCACTTGTGCCTTTCAAGTACCGCATGATCCTCTTGACCGCAACCCAATGACTTGAACCCGGTCTTGCCATGTGTTGACTCACAACGCTGATTGAATACGCAAGGTCCGGCCTTGTTGCAATCATAGCATACATCAATGACCCTACAGCTTGCTTATATGGCACATCCACCATAGATTGAGCCTCTAATGCATACTCCTCATCGGTGAGTTTCACGAGTTTGGAATTCACATCCAATGGAGTGCCAACCGGTTTGCAATCCTCCATGCCAAAGCGTTTGAGCACATCCATAACATACTTGCTTTGATTCATTGTTATGGTGCGTGTTGCTCTATCTCGCACAAACTCAACTCCTAGACAAAAGTGCAACTCACCGAGATCACTCATCTCGTACTCGTTCTCAAGCATTGCCTTCAATGCCTTCAATGAGCTCATACAACTTGCAAGGATGATCAAATCATCCACATATATGATCACAATGACCACATGTTGCCCCTTTTGCATGAAATACAAGCTGTGATCAGCGATGCTCCTTGTGAACCCGATATGAACAAGAAACGTGTCAATCTTTTGATACCATGCGCGTGGAGATTGCTTCAACCCATACAATGACTTGTTCAACTTGCAAACAAGGTTCTCATTACCTCGTTGCACAAATCCTTCGGGTTGCACCATGTAGATGTCCTCCTCCAACTCGCCGTTCAAGAACGCCGTCTTCACATCCATTTGATGCATTTCCAAATTCATGGCAGCCCCGATGGCCAAAATGCATCGAATAGTGGTGAATTTCGCCACCGGTGCAAAGGTCTCATGAAAATCAACACCTTCGATTTGTGAAAAGCCCTTTGCCACCAATCTTGCCTTATAACGAACCACATCACCCGTTGCATCTCTCTTTGCACGAAATACCCACTTACAACCGATAGCATTGCGATTCTTGGGGAGCGGAGTCAATTCCCAAGTGCCATTGTCGATCAACGAATTGTACTCCTCTTGCATAGCTTGCTCCCACTTGTTTGCATCATCACAACTCAACGCTTCACGAATCGTCAATGGAGCATCTAAAAGTGCAACGTTTGCATGCTCCTCCTCACCTTGAGGGAGAATATGATTCTTCCACCACTCGCCAAGTGGTCTACAATTTCTCTCTGGATAACGACGATCGCTCGAGGATGCATTGTCTTCAACCGCCGTTGCTTGTGCCTTCTTCTCGCCATTCTTCGTCTTCAAAGGTGGCTCCTCAATATGTTCCTCATCACCTCCATCTTCGTCATCTTCGTCTTCATCAACAATATCAATAACGGGAGATTTGGAAGATTAGTCCACAATGGCCGGTTTATCGCCACTTCTCCCACTTGGACCATCGTCCAAATTGTCTTCAACCTTGGAATTCTCGCAAAATGTCACATCACGAGCTCGAATGATCTTCTTGGTCTCGAGCGACATGAGCCTATACGCCTTGGTACCTTCACAATATCCAAGAAACACACATTTTGTTGCCTTGGCCTCAAGTTTGGTTCTTTGAGAATCGGGTACCTTTGCAAATGCGATGCATCCAAATGTGCGCATGTGCTCCACGCGGGGTGGCCTCCCACTCCACGCTTGCTCCGGTGTCATGTTTTGAACCGCACTCGTCGGGCATCGGTTGCGTGTGTACACCGCAGTTACCACCGCTTCCGCCCAAAGGTCCAAACCCAAATTTTGTGCATGCAACATACTCCTTGCCATTTCCACAATTGTTCGATTTGCACGCTCTGCAACTCCGTTTTGTTGTGGTGTATATGGCGTTGCCGTTTGTCTAGCAATGCCTTCTTTCTTCAATAACTCTCCAAATTGGTTGGACATGAACTCGCCGCCATTATCCGATCGAAACACCTTGATCTTGTGTTCGGATTGCTTCTCAACCAACGCCTTAAACTCTTTGAACTTCTCAAAACACTCGCTCTTTGCTTTGATCGGATACAACCATATCTTCCTCGAAAAATCATCAATGAACGTCACAAAATACTTGCAACCCCCCATAGACGTGGTCTTCATCGGACCACACACGTCGGAATGCACAATCTCAAGTACCTTGGTTGCACGAGTTGCCCCATCAACTGGAAACGGTGAGCGTTGTTGCTTGCCTTCAATACAACCCTCACATGTGAATGAACTAGGCGCGACGTGTGATTGTGCAAGATCCATGCCACTTACCATTCCACGCAGTGCTTTCACACTCTTGACATTCAAATGCCCGAGACGACGATGCCACAACGCCAACTTGTCTTCGTTTGAACTCGATTGCACCAACGTTGCGGATTCCGCCGCGTGCATCTTGGAAAACTTGATTTGGTACAAGCCGTTGACTTCGTGTATAATGGCCACCTCCTCACGACTTGGAGACAACACAAAACACCCTTGATCGCTAAATTCCACTCGCAAATGCTTCATCACCAAATGTCGCACCGATAAAAGATTTGCCTTCAACTTGGGAACGTGGAGGACATCATGGATGGTAATTGTCTTCACACGACCCTTCACCTCCGTGTCTACGACGATGGATCCTTTACCCACGGCTTGAAGAACCGTATCATCACCCAAAATGACATTCTTTGGAGATATGACGTGATATGATTGGAAACAAGTCCTAATGGGCGCCATGTGACTCGAGGCTCCCGAATCAACAATCCAATCGATCACACTACCATTGCATGACACGTCACTTGCCATCATTGCATACTCGTCCCCGTCATCACTACAAGAAGAGACGCTAGTCATAAATGCGTACTCATCACCTGCATCGTTGACCTTTGTATTGTTGGCACTTTCCTCTCTCTTGCGTTTGTAGCAAATTTTTGCCAAGTGGCTCTTCTTACCGCAATAGTAGCATACCTTGTCTGTAGAGCTCCCACTCGCACCGCTCTTCGATTGCTTCGCCATAAGCGCCGCGCTATCGCCACGAGTCTCGTTCTCTTTGCGCCGCGAGAGTTCATGCAACAACCGTGATGTCACATAATCAAGAGTGAGCTCGCTAATGGGCCTACTCTCCATAGCAACGATAAGATACTCGTACGACGGCGGCAAACTCTCGAGGAGCGTCATAACGATATCACCGTCGGTAATGTTGACGTCTGCGCCGTTGAGCTGATCCGCAAGAGCCTTGACTTTGTTGATGTGCGCCAACATGTCGTCGTTTTCTTCCATCTTGATGGTGAAAAACTTGCGCCTCAAAAACAAGATATTGACCAAGCTCTTTGCCTCATAAATATTGCAAAGCTTGGCCCATGCCTCGGCGGGAGTCTTGCACGACCGAATATGAGAAAGCTGGGAATCAGAAAGATTAAGAGCCAAAATCGCAAAGGCCTTTTTCTCTCGCCGAGTGTACGCAGTTCGTACCCTAGCCTCGGCGTCGGACGAAGGCGGTTCCTCACTACCCTCAACTATCTCCCACAATTCTTTTTCGGCCATGACCATTTCCATCTTGAATTTCCACAAGTGGAAGTTGACGCCATCAAACTTGTCTACAACCTTAGCACCTTCACCCTCAAATGTAGCCATATCCTTGATTGAAGGACGTACGCTCACAAAATTCAGCCCCTAGAAAACTAAGAAAAATTGTTTTTATGATTTTTTGACAATTTTGTGATTTGTGAAGCAAATTGCACACGTATGTGCTTCTAATGCCTCCAAACTAATTCCAAACACTAAACAACACCTTTGTGCTACACATCAACCTCACAACACTCAATCGTGATTGTTCTTAGTGAATTTGCACAAGATCATACCACAACACCCTAACTAGGAGAATTGCGCACTCGTTGGCTCAAATCCACTCAAATTAGCACCCTTGTGCTTCACAACATGTAATGCACCCTATGGACACCCTTGTGCCTTCCAAGGACTCTCAATCAATGCAAATTCAGCCCCTTCAAGTCCTAATTGCATTGAAATTCATCAAATCAGCCCCGTTGTGCATTCACTAACCCAAACTCTAATTTTGAGCACTCCAAGGGCATAACTCACATTCCAAACCCTTGTGCAAGAATTGCAATACCAAAATCAGATTGTAGACTCACCCCAAGAGCCTCAAAGCATAAAAGTGCCTTGCAACAACTCAAGTGCACAAATTGAGCACAAATTGAGCACAAATTGAGCCAATAAGCTCCAATAAGCTCCAATCAGCTCTAATATACTCCAACAAGCACAAATAAGCTCCAAAGCTCCAATTCAGCCCTTGTAGACGTGTATAAACTCCAAAAGTGCTCCAAAGTGCTCCAAAAGCTCCGAATCACCAATTGAATGCTCCAAAGTGCCAATTCAGCCCTCCAACACGTAGATCAAAGGTAGGAAGATTGTAATACCTCCCAATGTCGAAATCAGCCCACCAAAGCTCGAATTCAGCCCTCCAAAGCTCCAAATCAGCGCTCCAATACTCCAAAATCAGCGCTCCAACGCACGACCTCCACACAATGAGCAATCTAATCTTACACTCACGCAAAACACATGAGTAGGCCCATAACCTATTGAAGGTTAGATTAGAATGCCAAAGCCTCACACAAACACTTGGAATGCATAGGGAAGAGATAATCTTTACTCATGGGCTGCCCCTCTTAAGTAGCACACCCAAGGGAGTCCCCTTGGCAAACCATATGGGACATCAGCCCATACTCCACTCCTAGTACACTAGGATCAGCCCATATCACTTGGGAGACCCAATTTTCATTACTTCTAACTAGTACCACTTCTCTAGTTGCAAGTCTAGCTCATTCGCATCATCTACTCTAGCTAATGCGCATGGCTAAGAGCAACTCCAGCCCACGCAATCATCCTACTTCAACAAGACATAAAAGAGAAATTCGCAAACTCTTTGAATCAGTGATCCAGAGATGCATCTTCTATCCCGTATAAGTGAGTTATCCGAATAGTCTCTCTCACAAGCCCAAGAGTGGTGTGCCGGCCTAGGAATAGGAAGCTTGAGGCTTTTGGGGGGCCACGAGGTCCGCGGTTCAAACCTTAGTGGCCACTATTGTTGTACCTTGTGGTGTATTAATGGGCGGGCCCCGGCGGCACACTCAGTGGTGCGCCTTGACACGGGAGCAAACTCACTCACCCTACTTTACTTACCGGAAATATAACTCATCCAGTTTTTATTTTTGGAGCCCGACACTCCTACTTTTAATGTCCCATGAGCCAGAATCTTTACCGACGCAGTACCGGAAGCCTAAGAGTTCAGGACTTTACGAATTTCTCTAAAATATCACAAATCATCAACTTTCTAATCCGATCAGCACCTGCATGAAGCATTGAAAAGGATTTCGGAACTGGTTGTATAGAATGGTCACCTCTTGAGTCTCTCCAATTAGGGTTTGCGTTCTCATCGATTAGGGTTCGAATTAGGGTTTGAGTGCTGCCCCCGAGAGTGACGCCAAAACCCTATAAGTGCCGCCATCGCCTCCGCCGTAGTATGTCGTTCCAACCCTCTCTCCTCGAGTTCTCTTGCGCTTCTTGCTCGGTATTCCCTTCTGCTGCGATTTTGTGTCTTCGGCTTTGTCCTATGGTTTTCCTGTGCGTTTTATGTGGTGACTTTGGATGTGAACTGCGGTGATGATTCGATAATCCCAGCTCGCTTTTAGCTCTTCGCAAGAAGGCGTTGAAGAGAAATCATCGTTTCCAACACAATTTAAACCTGAGCAGTACTTGTCGTGGATATCTTGATGTCTGTTGTGAGAAGTTTCCGCGATGATTAGAATTGATAATCAGCCGACTGGTTGAAACTATCATAAACTTATACAGAACATCTAAGGGTCTGAGCGGAGGCCTTTGTTTATTTATTTTTGGTGAAGGCAAATTGACTTGAGTCACTCGTGCTTGAAAGCGGTAGCACATAGAGCGCTGAAAGTTGCCGAGAGGGAGGGTCATGGGCAGCTGTTCTACCTGTTTTACCTGAAGAATCTACCTGGGCAGGAGGAAGCTTCCATGAACAGATGTTTGTTTGATTGTTGTCTGTGATGAGATTTACGTCATGCACCACACTTAGTAAGCCGTGCTGATATGACCTAACACCATAGAAAGCTCTGAGACAAGCGCGCGTGTGTTTTTGTAATGGTTGATTGTGGCTGCTCTCCCTATGATTAATATCATTATTAGCTCTATCTGAATTTTCCGTGTAGAGAAAATGGATCGACTAGATGAGGGATGAGCTGAGTGGTTGGTTGGTTTTGTTGTGCACGGTGATGATACCAAAGCGTTTCGGACTAGAGTTTCTGATCTGGGGTAGTAGCCAGTGTTGAAGAAACCACTCTTGGCTGTCTGAGTGCACACAGGATAGAACTGTTCCATATTGGTGATGCAGGGATTCTGATTTAATGACGGGAGGGGGTCAAACCCAGTGACAATCTTCAGAACGTCTCTGATGGAAAATCGCAACCGGAAATATTGAATTATTTGTATCAGCAAATCAATGAGCATGAACAGAGTTTTGGGAGATGAGGTACTCTGGTACAACCATCACTGTGGGGTAGATTTCTACCCAGCGTAGAATGGAGCAACTTGTGATTACGGATCATATTTGGGTTGTGGAAATGTGCACACCTCGTAGAATGTTTAACCCCTAGTCGACTTTTCGATTTTCTACTATATACCTTATGGGAAGTGAGCTTCATGCAGATTCATTTCATGATTCACCCCAAAATTTGGAAGATTTCAATGTAAGAGTGCCTTTGAAAAAACTAACTCATAAAATGAAGCAACCGAAAAGTCTCCAGAGATCACCACACTTCAACCAACCATCGCATTTCAACCATTCACAACACATTGCAAGGGCTAACAATCAGGACAACCCCAAAATCTGGGTCCTGACTGAACACATCGAAGGACAAAGGAAACCTGAGATGTGATCATTGTGTAAATTTCGAGGAAATTTTTAGGCTTCAAACGCTAAAAACCACAACCAAGTACTATTTGTCCTTGAAAGCGCAGGAGAATCAGAGAAAGCTTCTATCAAATCAAACTATGGATGGGATGCTCGCACGGTAATACTATGGTCATACAATTGCTGTGGTTTACAGTGGAAGCCGAGATGCAATGACAAGGACGCGTAATATCCAAGCAGGCATATGTGCAGCGAGTGATTCATTTGCACGAGTGAATAAATATATTCAACGTTTCAGGAAGAGCTCCACTCAACAGTCTTCTAGAAATGCAAGCGAAAGTCAATGCACAAACTGGAAGGCAACTAACTAACTGCTGGAAATGAATCATTCAGATGGTGCGCAAGGGTGCTGCGGGGATGCTGTTGCGTCCCAGCCCAAGTTCAATGTTGCCACTGCTGGATTGAGGCTTGAGATGATGCTCCGCCCACTCCATGTCCATGCGCGACACTGCCAAATAGTATGTGGCCGCGGCCACGGTGCCCACCAGGGCGATGATCGCGCCGCCTGCGAACACCCCGGCGTTTACTGCGTACCCACACGACCCGGATGTCGCTGCTGGCAGCGGCTTGGCGTTGGCTCTGGCGTGGTGGTTGCTGCTCACCCCTGCTCCGTAGAAGAAGAAGATCACCGCCACCACGCACGACGCCCTGCATCCACAAAATCGTATCATCACTCACACACTAGAGTTAACCGAAATCATAACCGAAATCAAAACAGGCGTTCTGACCTCCAAAATATCAAGAAGTCAGAGTCTATGCCCTCTTTCAGTGTAACCGAAATCAAAGCAAATAGAGAAGAAGATATCCTCTAACTTCAATTTTAGACACGAGCCCCAAGTTGTCAGAGCCAACTAATCAATTCAGTCACCTAATTATATCCCAATGCCTTGCCATTATCTATAATTGGATGTGGGCCTTGGCTCTCTTTGAACTCACCTTAGTCTCAGTTTTGCCTCCTTTGTGACGGCAAAACTAGTTCACACTCCTTTCTATTTTGAACTCTTTAAAAACCATGCCAGTTTGCTTGGCTGCCTTAGACACGAGTCAAACTCACCTCACCTAACATGTATTTTCTCTTCTTTTCGGTTAACTCTACTCTCTTTTTCTTTCACTATTTCCATTCTCAAAACTCATCAGAAAACCAGAACTATCCTCTTGGCGCATTCAAACCGAACACTGTTACAGTCAAAGCAGATACTAAAAGTTAGGAAAGAATGGTGTACGTTCTGCATCTTATCAATATAATTCTCCAACTGTTTCGTTTTTTGGGTGCAACCAGCTAGGCAACCATCCTTATCAGAACAAGGTGCTGTATAACCTTCATTGTAGACCTTTAGCCAAGAAGCGTTTTTTTTAATCTTTTTCCTTCTCTCTATCTGTTTCTTTCCGAAGAGAGTTCTATAACCTTATCACTGTACATGTCTGTTCCTGCTCCAGACTTTAGGATGTTTGCTGTGAATATGGATGTGGCAAACATTGAGAAGTAACTTGCGTAGAGAGGTGTAGACCAAATGCTTTTGTGTAATCCTGTTCTATCGTGGCTGTATGAGCTTCTGACCTACATGTAACATCATGTGTATTGACGTTCAATGTTGAATGACCTCTGCAGTGAGCCTCATGATCTGAACAGTGATCTCAGAACCACTTTATGACATTTAGAACATTATGCGACCTCCCCATAAATGGTATTACTTTTGCTACCCAGTGCATACAATACTCACGATACCTCTATAATATCCCGCAATACCCTTGACATATTAAAGTGATACCATGATGATATCCGTGGATATCACCTCATGAAGTTGCTATATATTTATATCATGATGATCATTCTCGCTACATTTCAATTCTTTTTTCATTTTCTTTCTTTGTATGTTTAGCAGCCCCATTTTTTGGGTAGAAATCCAGCTCATTTAAGCCAGTTTTGAGATCACTGGATCTGAAACCGAGACTGAGTGGATACACACACTCTGACGGATCGACACGGGATCCAAGAAAAGAGTTGTGTTACCATCACTCAATGATGAGAGATACGTGACCTCAAAAATAGTTGTAATGAAAGTGAAAAGATATGAATTCGTAACTCCAGGATGATGTTGTTGAAGAGTGAGGCAGGGGGGAATGAATTACTCGTACGTACCAAGAGAGGATGAGGGATTTGAGCGCCAGGGGTGCAGGGCCGGTGAAGTTGTACAGTAGATGTTGCGGTTGCAGCACAGGCAGCCTCCGGCCACCGTGAGCCCGACTTGCGACAGCAGCAGCAGGCCCGCCATGATGCCCAGTGACACCGTTTGGTTGGCTGGCATGTCGCACCGCTTCTCCCCGTCCACCCACACCAGCTTATCCGCCTGCATGTCAATCACCCAAACTCTCACTGGCTTATATAATAACACTAGGAGGAAATGTGTCGTTTTTCACTTACTATAAATGAAAAAGAAATGAAACCGCGCCAGGCACATGGGTTGTGTCAATGCTGGTGAGTGGTTTTGGTCACAAGAAGACTACGCACAATATTCCGTCATTATTCACTATTTTCACAAATTGGGGAATGAAAAACGACGGTTCTGCTACTAGTGTAAGTTCCATGAGCCACTTCACAACATCCTTCAAGAGCCATTGCGAGAACTCCCCCTTCTCCGCAACCCAAAAAACTTAGTTAGCGAAGACTCATAAACTCATCCTTCGATGGAAAACCAAAATAAAAAGACTCATAAGTTTGATATTCATCTTTTCTTTTGAAATTTCCAAGGGTGTCAATGTTGTTCAAAAACGAGCTTACGATGAAATGGAAAGTCGAGCAACTACAACATCATCACTCCCCTGACTCTGGACTCTTCACAAGATCATGTCAATCATCCAAAGAATTCAAACTCTGGGTTAAGTTCCATGAGCCACTTCATAACATCCTTGAGCCATTGTGAGAACTCCCCCTTCTCCACTTCAGATGGAAACCCAGAAAAGAAAAGGCTCATGAGCTCATCCTTCGATCTTCACCGATAATAAATGGCTCATTTCAGTTTGATATTCATTGTAGATGGAAAGTGAAAAAAAGACTCGCAAATTTAACATTTATTGTAAAGTCGAGCATGGTGCTGAGGGAGTGACTTTATCTTTTCTTTTTTGATGTTGTTAAAAAATGAGCTTATGATGAAATGAAATGCTTACAGTGATGCGCCTTCGCTCGGCGGAGAACCCCATGACGGCGGCTATAACGCCCACCATGACTCCCACAGCAGCGATGATGGTCACCTTGAGAGGGTAAATGGTTCCCAAGGCCATTGATGCAATTATATAAACTAGGGTTGTAAATGAAAGTCTTGATCAATCAAGGTGAATTAATTGCTTTTTACCACAATGTGGGCAGCTTGTCAAGCTTTCCAAGCAAGTAAACACAAAACAAGACGGCCACCATGAAGGCCACCAGCTTCAAACAGCAGACACACATTCCATCAGTAGATCGATCGATGACGCCCGGATCCTCAGCAGCCCAGAAGTAGAAATTCAGGCCACCTTGCTTTGCTTGCTTTTTTATGCACAAATTGTGAAAGGAAAGATGGTAAGCTCATGAGAAAACGGCAAGCTACAAGAGCAACTTCTTACTGTGGGTTGGTTGTGTCATGGTTCCGAGATCAAGAATCAAGAATCCCTGATTCATCATAGCAGCCCTGCCACGTCATCATCTACTGTAACCGATTCCCCAGTTCCATCATTTTTTTGTTTTTAACCCCTAAAGGAACAAGGAATCATGGTTTTAAAATGACAAGTTCAAACGATCATATAGTGAAAATTATAGTTTGAATGGGACCAAATTTTATATCACTGGAATTAGTGAAGAATGTTACATATGTTGAATAAAAAAAATTAAAAAAAATCAACAAAAAAGAATCTACATAAAACCTACTCAGAATTACTGAAAAAAACAGGAGCCACTTGGTGACCTTGTGGTCCTTTAGGAGTTAAAAAACAAGCAGAGGAGCTCTGATTGAAATAGCATGGATGAAGGACAAGAATTCATTTCAGTGGAATCATGGATGGAATATATTTGCTACAATTGTATTTAGCCCAAGAAAAATGGGTGTTCACTGCAATGCCTCTTTCCTACAGTCAAAGCCAATAAAATTTTGGGTGTTGAGCTCACAAGGCTGCTAGCTGTTCTTCTTCTAGCGTCATCGTACCGTTACGTGGTAGCAGCTTTGGCACCCCTCGAGTTCCACGTAAGCTTTCTCGCCTCCATCCGCGTTCTCTTATTTATGGGACACAATTAACCAGGGTGGATGCATAATTGAGTGGCTCACTTTTGACGTCACAAGGGATTATTCACTACGGTATCTTCATTAATATATATATAATAAATATAATATGAAGATTTTTGGCATGAGAATTTGTGTTCACATTTTTATTTTATTTTTTTGGGACAAATGGTACCTTTATTACCAATGCAACGAATCACAGAGAACAAAAGCACACACAGAAAACCGAGCCAAGGCCCATTAGAGCCGAAGCTGGCGAATGAAGAGAGAAAAACACAGCCTAATTAAAGCTACCCCTACGGGGCCTATTCGAATTCCAAATAATCTTGTGACCAGTGCGAGTACAAAAAACGTTGTTCATGTGCCAGCACTGATCGAACTTAACCATAACCGGTTGTTGACTTTTCAACGCCAATGTGGCTCCATCCCATTGGCCACCCGTCACCATCCCCATCACAAGTTGCAACTCATATTCTCTCCTTTCAACTTGCATCCTATGCACTTGGATCATGAAGATCAAGGGTTGTGATTGAAAGTTGAACAACCGGTTATGTACGATAACCGACTCGCCGCTATGCGGCTCGACCGGTTATCTAGTCCATAACTTGTAAACGAGTGGGCCTGTGGACTCGAGTGTCCTGGACTTTGTGCCAAGCTGTCTTGGCCAAGTCTGTAAAAACGTCCCAAAGCGCCAGTTCAAGGGCGTCTTGACTCCATCTGGTGGTGGTGAAGACCTGGGCGTTACGTCGGATCCATATGGTCCAAATTTGTGTTCACATTTTCGCCTTGGTAAATTTGTGTATTTGAATATTTTTCTTTCGGAAATGGAATCATCATAAAGAATTAAAGACTTTAAATATTGATTGTCACAAGCTGCTAATATTTCATATATGGACATTTTCTTAATGGAGGTTGTTGAAAATGTTTGTTAGTGAGTCATTATTTGATACATGTGCCAAATGATGAGAAACTCCAAAATATACTTTTAAAGAATTATTGCACATAATTTAACATGTATTTGCAGATTTTGTTGTGGTAAAAAATAGGCGTTGTCTTTGAAAGCAAGGAAATAGATTTTTTTGGTACAATATTATTTTTAGCAAATTAAGATATCTAAGCTTTAGGTCAGCTTGTACTTGTATGGACTTAATTGTTATGCAAGGTATTTATATATTTAGTTATATTCAAGTGAAATTATAAACTGCTTTTTAAAACATTATTAAAAAATATGTATGAAAGTTAATGGATGTTTTTAAAAGTGGTTGAGTTCTATATACTACAAAGAATTTATGAAAAAAATTTAAAAAAAATTCAACATTATATGTAAAATATAATATGAACTTTTAGTGGTGTACGTATACCACTATTGAGCCACTCATCCATGCATTTACCCACCAATGAGAAAGTGACATGTGACACTTCTAAAATATTGAATTGATTTGTGCCGGAGGTTTCAACAATGGCACTCTAGAAGCTTTAACCCCTCAAGGACCAAGGCTGATTTTCCTAGTTCGGTTAGCTCACTGTGGAATGAGAATCGATCTTCATTTCTTGAGATTTTTTGTGGTCATTCTACTATTTGTAATGAAGATGGGATGGTAATTTGCGTATGTGGGTGATGTATAAATCAAAAGATACAATCATGCAAAGGTGAAAAACCTAACTGCGGGCAGCTCCTGAAATTTTTCATACAATGAGCTATGCATCTGAATTTTTGTACACAATAAGTTAATGCCTCCATATACACAACTGCCAAATTCATTTTACCAAATTTGAGACTAAACTTTGCATTTTTGGCATTTTCAGAAAGTTTCAAATATGGGCAGCATCCCAAGAAAAAAATGTGCAACCGATTTTGAAGCTTACAATCTTACTATTGAAAAACCGTGAACAATTGAAAATTTGTAGTTTGTAATAAATTCAAGTTGCTTGAAATATCCTACGGTTGGATTGGTCAAAAAGGTCATGGATCAAAAAATATTTGTCTTTTTATGAGAAGGAGTACTTTGGAGTGTTTAGAGAGGAACATAGCTCTGGTCCTTTAGGGGTTAACATCAAATACAATGTTTCACCGCCCAATCTCTAATTAGCTAAAGATGATGCGGACTTGCCCATGATTCCAAATCTGCTACAATGATTCAATAATAGTAGTCAAGATTCTGAGATCAACAATAGAAGGGCTAAAGAACCTTATGATTTGCTACGTTGCAAAAAAAACCCTAATTTGTACACCGAAAACATTGGAAGATTATTTTCATCTAATTTGGGACACAAAGAAATAAATAGTTCAATAATACGGGACAAAGGGAGTATATAAAAAGGATAAAACCATTGTTTGAGATACTTTTTGAGGCTACCAATTAATTTCCTTTATTTTCCCAAGCAACCGGTTTTTTAAGAATATTTCCTATATATTTCATCTGTGAATACAAGATATAACTAATTTTAAGACATTTAGTCCAATCTTTTACCCCTATTCTTGAGATTTAACCAGTAATTTCGAAAAATCAACTCGCTGATTTGTAACTAACCACCGGTTTGGGTTTATAAAACAACATTACTCCCAACTTTTTAAAACACTGATTTATAGATGCTACCATCAAATTTATTTTAATTTATCAGCCAATAGTATTCCCTGAAAACATGAAAAAAAAAAAATTTAAAAAAAATAAAAAATGACTGGAGAGAACTTGTGGTCCTCTGGCATTGCGTTCAGATCGACACGTGGCTCGGAAGGTTCAGCAACAGTGGAAACAGTTCTATTAATGATTGACGCTACCGGTAATACCCTTTAACTTAGTGTGATGATCCCCGATCAACGCTTGATCTCCAGGGATTCCACACACCACTTTATTAATTAGTATAGATTATTATTAGGGAGTGGGTGCGTTGACCCAAGCATCAATATATAAATATATACATATATATGGAGTAAAAAAATGGAATAGTACATTGTTAAGATTCCAAAAAGCTCAACAAAAGTTGTGCAACTTATTCAACTCAATTATTCATACTCTTGGTTGAAAGACTTGTGTATGATCACTCATCTTTGAATGGACATGGGGTTGTCTACTATCTACACCCAATGTTGAATTGGTATGGCATCTTTCTACAGTAAAACCTAGAACAATGTTTCATTCTAAATACCAGTTTGAGGTCTACAACTCATAATGACTCTGACTCACTAAGAATTGTGTGATACCAGTACAACACTTGAGTCAACCGAAAACAGAAGAAGAGTTGAAGAGGAGTTTCTTCTCTACAATTATATTTTTTGACATTCATTCTTCATCAATAGTCCCCATTGTCGTGTCTCTTAGCTTGGGGGAACATGTGGGAACTCTCCTCTAGCATTGGGGAGGTCACGAGTTCCACACCCCATGGTTACGCAGGGCCTTGCTTTAGATTATTCTCCAACTCACCATAGACTAGTTGCACAGTCCTTTGGAACTCAAAATGAGTCTAAAGGTGAGTTTAAGGTTTCTTTCCACTTTGAGACACTCTTTTTGGTTAACTTTACTATCCACAACCTCCTACTTTGAAATTACATATGAAAATTATACATAGAGATAATAATAAAATCTATTAACACTAATCCCCCAAAAATCACCCCTTACATATGTTGAAATGCTTTTAAGATACCTTATGCTTTAAGGAACCTCTTCGTGCTCAATTTCCCAGCTCGTCAATTGCCCTTCGATAAAATCATAATGCATCCCATAAATACGCAAGTTCCCAGCCTTGACACGCTCTTCAATGAAAGGGAAGGTCAGCAAATTGGCTAGAGACACATTCACCGCTTCCTGCATTTCATGTCAAAGAAACATAATGTTAAAAGACGAATCCCAGCACGAGTAGGAAATGTGTCGTTTTTCACTTACTATAAATGAAAAAGGAATGAAACCACGTCTGGCACATGGGTTGTGTTAGTGCTGGTGAGTGCTTTTGGTCACAAGAAGACAAAAATATAATCACAATATTCTGCCACTGTTCATTGTTTCCACAAAGTGAGCAATGAAAAACGACAAATCTGCTACTAGTGCAAGCTAAATACACAACCAAAGCCGGGGTACCCAAGAGGTTGGCGATTCGATTCCAGCCGTAAAATCATCACTCTACCGGATGGAAAAATCCCGGCGATGGGTTGCCAAAAGGTAACTCGTCAGCTTTGCCGCGGGTTTGCGAAAGCAACTCGTGTGTTTCAATAAAAAAAATAAAAATACACAACCAAAGTCTCGCACACATGTTCTCAAATCTAGATGTATATTTGAAGCCCCTCAAAAGACACATTAATCTCAACTTCATTCTCGATATAAGGTTTGCACGATTTTAACTCATTTCAAAAAGATTCTCTCATAATGTATGGACACATAATTTTTATAGATGATAAACGGACAAATGGACGTCAAGTCCGCTTGGGGAGGTCACTCTTTGTATCTTTTGAGTATCATGTGTGAACAAAGGGTATTTAAAAATACCCTTAAAATAAAAGGAGTTCTTACTATAATTAGTAATATTTTGAAAATATTCTCATTTTAATTCTTGTAATCAATTTTGAGCATCCTATATTAATGTAAATCAATTATAAAATTTACCTTCAAAGATTTATTTGGACCCTATCTTAGTTACGTAATATTTGGAAGTGACCTCCCTGAGCATGTCCATCACTTAGAGCTCTCATCCATCTCATCCATCACGTATTGAGAATATTGGGGATATTTCTAAAACTTTGTAACATATCTCTAGAATATTAGGGATATTCCCAAAATATTTCTAAGGTTTGGGCATGTCCTACATGACTGACCGTCTCATCATTGATAACCCTGTTTGGACAAGATATACCAAAACCGTCTTAAATTGTTTATCAAGGTAGTTTACATCAAGAATTTAGGATCTCACTTGTTTTTTACGTTTCCATGCAACATCCGATATTTCATGGGTTCGTACCTTGTTCGTACATTTTTTGCACAGATTTTACGCTAATTCTACCCTGAATCTGCACGACTTTAACATTCACTCTTTTTGTTATCAACAAAGTGCAAAATCCGTGCGGAAATAGCGCGAAATCCATGCAGAATCCATGCAAAAAAGATACAAACCTATGAAATATCGGATGTCGCACAGAAATCGTTTAAAATCCATGGGGTTCTAAATTCCTGAAGTTCACGTAGAAGGCATTTTATGTCTTAGTCTAGATACTGAGCCTTGGAACATCATATGAAAATACGTGGAGAGAAGATCCCTACCTGCTCACAAAACTTGCATTGTTCATCAAATGGCTTCCCTGCCATCACAGACAGAGCTTTCTTCTTGGCAGGAAGTCCGATCCTAACCCAGCTTCCTACGAAGTCACTGCAAGAGAGTAACAAACCATGAGAACAGAACCAACATCGAAATATTTGACAATATTAACAGGAATTTATTGTCCCCCTAAAGGACCAATTCGATTAATCATATTGTGAAAAATCAATAATTCAGACAGGGCCAAGATTTTTATTCAGAGTTGCCAACATTGTATGTGCTGGTCAATAATATTAAACTATAACTGAACAAAAGAAAGTCCCACTCAAAAGTGCTTTAAAAAATCATGAATCCCAATTGGAACTCTTGGGATCGGAAAGAATGCTTGGGGAAGTCACTTAGTGTAAATTTTGGGTACATATGAGCATACAAAGGGTATTTAATGGGGGGCTATGAAACAATTGGAATATTCTACTATTTGGATTATGTTTAAGATATATTCCATATATATTATAAGAATATTCCTAAAATATTTCCAAATTGGTTTTATAACACCGTCTATTACTTCTATAAATTTTTAATTTTTATCTCAAATGAGTAAAAGACACCTTGTATTTGTTCTCTCATAGTTATCTAAATTCTTGACAATGACTTCCCCGGGAAAGAATGGTGTGGATACATACCCTGAATAGATATCTCGCGTCATTAATGCTCTTATACCTCCACAGTTGCTGTGTCCCATGACCACAATACGATCCACCTGCAGGAAAAGGGTCAGTGAATCTGAAACTCTTCCAGCACATACCATTGACCCCTAGAGGACCAAGAAGTCTGAATAGAGCCTCATGTTTTCTTTTCAGCAGTTGAGTATAAACTATGCACAGTTTCTTTTGTGCAATTTTTTTTTTCCTTTCTGAGCAACACATGCAATGTTCTCACTGATTCCGGTGCTATAGAATTTGGTTCCATCTGAATTATATTTTTCAGAATATGATCGATTGAATTTGTCATTTTAAAACCATGAATTCTTGGTTGTTAACCACAGATTTTTAGCATGACATGCTCCACAGCGTTTGATACATAGAAATAAATTAAATCACTAGATTCTCACCTGAAGAACAGTTACAGCAAACTCTATGGCAGCGCTTGTGCCATGGTGGTCACCCTGCACACATTGGATTTTGGAGTCACGTCATCAGATGATCATCAAGAATTTAGGACCCCACGGATTTTAAACGATTTCCGTGCGACATATGATATTTCATAGGTTTGTACATTTTTCATACGGATTCTGCACGGATTTTGCGCTAATTCCACACGGAGTCTATACTTTGTTAGATAATGAAAAGAGTAAATGTAGAATCCGTGCGGATTCAGTGCAAAATTAGCGCCAAATATGTGCGAAAAATGCACGAAGCCATGAAATATCAGACATCGCAAGGAAATCGTTAAAAATCAGTGAGGTCCTAAATTCCCTGAAGATGATATTCCACATGAAGAAAACAAAACCCAAACAAGTGAAAAACAGCATGCAAAAACATTCTTGTATTAAACCAGTTGGAGCATCACATACCGATCCTTCGCAAGGGGGAACCAAATTTGCAACATTTCGGACTATGAAAGCCTCCCCAGCCTCCAAACCGTGAAGCATTGTAGGACACACCCGAGAGTCTGCGCATGTGATCATCATCACCTACATACGAAAGCAATGCAATATCTTTATACATAAGGTAGGGTTACCTAATTGCAACATGTACCTGAATGTGACACCATACATATTGATGTTGAAAATGTACACCTCCTTTGCATCAAAACTCATGTCAGTCATCTACAAACAAGCGGCTAGTTGCGTAGTCTCTGCCTTAGTATTTACCCTAGATTTACTTTTACACCTTGTTTGTAATGTTCAACCGTGTAACTCCTTGAAAACAAAGCGTTTCCGTAGTCTCTCCCCGGCTGGGAAGAGACAATAAAGCTTTGAACCCTTTTGTGTACAATATCCAAATAAGGCGTGCTTTGGTGCATTGGAATCCCCGCACAATTTCTAACAAAAATCAGGTCAATCTAATAATAATTATACTCAGTGTCGCTTTTTATACCTTATCAGCTTGTGCATGCACAGGACATGAAAACGACACAACAAAATAAAACACCCATTTCAACGTACCTTCGGCTCTTGCCCTTCCGCAAGCTTGGCATAAAGATCTGGCTTCTGACTGAGCAAAGGAATCATCAGATTAGTACTCCACCATCAATTGATTACCGAGAATAGGATAGGAGAGGGACACAAGTGCACGCAGAACTCTTTTATGTGTACGCAACAGCCAATATTCACTCAAAACTCTTTTATATCACGCCTTTGGTAATCAAGGTACATGAGTTCAGAACTTGACATGTGGAAAGTATCCTATCTCATGTATCTCATGTGTACACAATGGCAAATCTTCACTGCAGATACTGGAACGTGATATTGAAGAGTGTGATAATACTCCCTCCGTCCAGAAATAATTGTCCTAGTTTTTGGCATTTTCTTTTGCAATATTAGTCCTCTGTTTTATACTTCAAACAAGAGCCCTGTCCACTTCAAACAATGAGAGTGAAAATCCACATACTACGGTACCATTAAAGATAGACCATTTTTCGAGTACCCAGACGACTTTTTTTACAAAAATGCCAAAACAAGGACAGTTATTTCCAGACAGGAGTATCAAATATTCTGTGCAGATACTGGAATGTGATATTGGAGAGTGTGAGAATAATGAGTTCAGAGTGAACATGTGTACACAAATATTCTCTGCAGAGACTGGGATGTGATATTGGAGAGTGTGATAATAATGAGTACAGAGCATACCAGAAGGTGATTATATAAGTGAAAGAGTGTGATAAAAAATAAATAAAAAAGAGTATACGCACTTGTATTGCGTTTTCTCGTCCTATCTCAAGTGTACACAGTAGAAAATATTCACTGGAATGTGATATTGAAGAGTGTGAGTAGAAAGTGAAAGAGTGTGATAAAAAAGAGCCAGGGTTTAGAGATGGACGCATACTTGTATTGCGTGGTCTTGAAAGTCTTGAAGCCATTCTTGAGCTTCTCGATGACATCGCCCGTGCTTTCCACCGCCGTGTGCTCGTCCACGATGCCGTGGTTGCGCAGCACGTACCCCGCCTTCAGCAACCCTCCCAACCCGCGCAGCAGCGCCGCCCGCGTCGTCACGAGTCGCCTCAATCTCCCCGCATTTGTATTCTCATTCTTACCAGGAATTGATACACTCCACGGCACCCTTAACGAGGACGACGACGACGACGACGGGTCATCAACGCGCCCGCCGAAACCATCGCTCAAGCTCTTCTTCCCCAGCACTCCACATGATGATGAGTACGCTCGCTGCAATAAAACCTCCATTGAACATCGTCTCGCTGGGTTTCCATATAACAACAGAAACCCAGACCCCAAGGTCGGCCTCAGCTCTGCCCTCCTCTCACTCCCCTTCCCTCCTAACCTCAGCAAACCCCTTGCTGCAAATTATTCCACTCCATCTATCCTCTAGATACTCCCCCCAACTTAAAGAGCGAAAGAAAAGAAAAAAAAAAAAAAAACTGAAGCAGAAAGCAGCCAAGCGGATTTCAAACACGTAACCCCACAAGTAGTACCCTCCAATGATCAATCCTTCATAAGAAATTGGTTAAGACGTCAAGATCATCATCATCATCATCGGCGGAGTCTCCAAGACGAAGAGTAAAAAAAAATTCGGAGCTCGATCTCTCAGAGTTCGGAACAGGGAAGATGCTGCATCATGGATTGATCGAACGCGCGCCCTGCAGTTAGTTCATTAATTGTTCAGCGAAGTACGTCCTGAATTAGTCGACCCCAGTGAGTGGAAATTAATGCCAGCGTGATAGTGAAGGTTGGTGCGATCGATGGCGAAGGAAGGAAAAGGCGAAAAGCAACCTGGGAGACTAATTGTGAAAATGGAGAAAGCGAAAAATGGCTAAAGCAATCGGAGGGTGAGTGTGTCTGGAGAACGTACGGGAATTGAATCGCGCGCGGCTTTTGATGAATGAAGCGAGTGACGATGAATTGTGAGTTACTGATATGTGTGCAGGTGTTGCGAAGTGAGGGAGGTGATGAAGGAATGCATTGCGCTGCTGCGGTGGGGATTGTGAGTGACGATGCTTGAAGGATTGCTTGCGAAGGTGGAGATCCTTTCGATTGATCGGATTTGCACGCTGCTGCTGACGGGGAGCTGCGTCGGCGCTGTGTTGGCCGACGGACGCTTTCTTGAATGGATCATCGGACGGGTATCGGTACTCGTCATCGGACGGGTATCAATACTCATCATCTGACGGGTATCTGTATTCATCGGACAGGTATCAATATTCATTGGACGGGTATCAATATCCATCGTCGGACGGGTATCAATATTCATCGGAAGGGTATCAATATTCATCGGGCGGGTATAATCATTCATCGGACGGGTATCAATATTCATCATCTGTCGGGTATTAATATCCATCATCGGACGGGTATAAATATTCACCGGAAGGGTATTAATATTTATCGGACGGATATAAAACATTCAAATGGCGGGTATCAATATCCATCTTTGGACGGGTATCAATTTTCATCATCGGACGGGTACCAATATTCATCATCTGACGGGTATCGGTATTCACCGGTCGGGTATAAATATTCATCGGGCGGGTATTAATATTTATCATCGGTCGGGTATAAATATTCACCGGACGGGTTTCAATATTCATCATCGGTCGGGTATCAATTGTCATCATCCACATCGACCGGATGGAAGCTTGTTCGCCGGGTTTATACCCGTGTTCCGCGGGTATCAACTGCATTCGGGTCTCTTCAGACCTGGTCTTGTGGAACAATAGCATTTCTTCGAAAGTTCGCACTAAGGTAACTATACCTTAACCCCTAAACGTCACAGCGTCCAGAAACTGGACGACGAATGATTTCAAAGCCTTCTCACGTTCTCATCAACGCTTGGATGATACTCATCCAATTTTTTGGAGATTCTTCACCAAGTTGTTGTCCTATCTAATGGCTGGATTTAGTCATACTAGAGTACATATTTTTCTAAAATTGCAAATGTAGAAGTATGTCAAGTCGTTGACCAAGCCAAAATTGCATTGACTCTAGTTCAAAGTGGAATCGTGAAAAATGAGGTCATAAATTTAAGAAACACAAAAATTTCAAAGTATCACCACACTTAAGAGTATCTCATTTCAAACTCATTCCAAAAAAATTTACTCAAAAAATATTGAAATTTAGTTTGTAATCGAATTTAGAAGGAATTTTTAATTTTAACTTTCAAATTTTATAATTAAATATTGGTGATTGTATTAGTGAATCGAACCGTACGGATGGAATCTAAAATTCAAGATCTAGAACTTTCATATGTATATCAATTCCAGAATATTCTTCTAAATGGTAGTTTATAATGTTTTTTCTCAAATTGTCAATTCCAGGGACACCCTGGTACGTTAAGGGGTTAAAGCGTTCACATAACCAACTGGGCCTATTTACACACATAAAACAGAAATTATTTTGAGTGGGTCTCATAAGCAAGTTCAAGAGGGTTCCAACGCATTTTAGCATGCATTATTTGGATACCGTAGGAATAAGTTTTGGATTTCCAAAGTGTTAACTATAGGTTGACCTTAAAGCGACCCTAAACTCTGATGTTCAGGTTGTGCACGTTCTCATCAACAGTAGGGTGTTAGAATTTACTTATTATGGAAGACTGAGCTATAGACGCTTTAAGGAAATGGTCGCTTTTAGATATAGTTACTTTAAGATCATCGCCATTGTTAACTCCTAAACATCCTCACCACTCTCCAAATTTGGCAGTTTGCAAAGATGCATCATGTAAAATGCAACAAAGAGGAATATTCCAAACTTGATGTATGAATTAAAGCTGTACATTATTCATTTTAGATTCTATCCAGACAATTAGATTTGCAATTGCTATCAACAGTATTTTGTATAATTTTGGAACATGAAATTGAAAAATTCTTTTGTAATTTGATTACGAATAAGACATTAGCAAGTTGTCCATGAAATTTGTTTTGATTTGTTGAAATGTAATAGTCTAAGTATAGTGATTTTTGGAGATTTTTTGGGTGCTTAATTTTATGAGTTGACTTTTTTAAGAGCACTTTTATATTGAAATCTTCAAAATTTTGGGTGAATCACTACAATATGAAATGAGGCATAGAAATTTCACAAATCATCTCCTTTCTAATCGAATCACACATGCATGAAGCTAATTCCCCATAAAATATATAGTAAAAAATCTACATTGCAAAAAGTCAATGACGGATGAGAAATATGTGTTTGATTTTGTACATCGTCCACATTCTGAAAAGTTGTACGTTCAGGGTTTAACCCCTCAAGGCCCATCCTCTTCTCAGTGTAGTCAAATTTTGATCTATAGCTCAATTTCTCGTTTTAAATTTGAGAAAATTTTTTTGAATTTTTTTTTACATGAACCTATATGTTTACTATAAATCTTGAATTTTTCATAATTTTCTTTTGGAAATTGAAATTATTATGATTTTCTTAAGCTTTATGTCTTCAAAAATTCATATTAATTACAAAAAGTATCCAAAATTGATGAAATTTTTACATTGGGAGTGAATTTCAATTTAAAACACATTAGCATATTTAAAAGACACATAAAAATTTTAATTTGAAAAATTGGATAGGAAAACTATGTTGAAGAACAAACTAGCTATTAATCCATTGTACTGGTAATTTCTATAAAATATTTAAGAATTAGAATTTTGATGAATCGTAATATGGGATAGAAATTAGATTTGATTATTTTGACTTTTCTAGTTGAGCTTAAATGAAAAAATGATTGTTTTCAATGTGAAAACTAAGTTTGACCACATAAGAGCCACTTTTAGGCCTCTTGGGCCTTGAGGGGTTAACCCCTAAATGACAGAGAGGTAAGGGCAAAACCTTGTTGAAAAATGTTACAAAATAATACTTTTGCAAATTTGATGAAGTTTGGCCTATAAGAGAAAATGAGAAGCATGATGTTTAGTAACCATCCATACATTTAAACTTTCAAAAAATGTTTTAAGCACTTGTTTAATGAATGTAAAAGCATCTCCTGTTGAATATTTACCAAAACCATCAATTTTATTTTTAAAATTTGAAATTTGGAATGATTGGGTCAAACTAGATATTCTATTCTAAAAATTTAGAAAGCAATTTTTTTGAAAGGCAAGAACATCATTAGTTTCTCCAAACAATAAATTTTATAACACTAGGACAAGATTGATTTCTTTGATTTGAATAAATCTCCTTGGTGGAGTTTAATTCGGATGGACATGATTCAAATGGGGTTGGAAAGCAAAATTGATTTCTTATTTAAATTTTATTTTATTTTATCCTAGGCAACGTGTAAAAAAAAGATAAGTGACCATAAAATGGTCATTTGGTCACCTAGGGTTAAGCGCTATAGGCGGCCACGACAGCGTGTGGCACGGAACCCTACCATGGCCACTCGTCAAATGAAATTTTGCGAATGGGCTCATCAAAAACTATGTCAAGTTCGCCATCTTCCATGCCCTTCAAATGTTCCCAATACACCCTTCTTTCCGGGTTTTATTTGGTTGTTGTGAGAAGATATATCGTTGCTTGCTTGCTCAACAGTCAGTTTGGCCTCTCAACCATCAACTTAATCCTTTAGTGCCTAGGCGACCACATTGTGATCAGACATATCGATAATGCAAATAACGGAAAATCCATGAACAATTAGAATTTGAATTGTGATGTTCAAAGTTGGAGACTTATAAAATACACCTTCTAAAAAAAAAAAAACTTCAATTTGGAGTTGTGCAACTATCCAAATACTTATGAACAAAACGTGAAAATACTGCATATATTTGAAAATACAGTAAATACTTACAAATATAGCACATGTACTATGCGGTATTTCTTGTGATTGGAAGTTAGTTATCTTGTTTTATTTTTTTGGATTGTGTTCTCTTGTTCATGTTTCATTAGTGTATATATTCCAATATTGATCAATGTACTAACTCCTTTCATATTTTAACGTATACCGTAACACCATAGCAGGTTCGCCAACTAGCGAACGAATTTTTTTTTTGAAAAAATGAGGTTCGCCTCTCAAAAACAAAATTTCTCAATTTTCTTTTTTTAGCAAAAATCAGTAAAAATGACCTTAAATAGCTTAGAAATAACAAAATATTGCAGAAACTAATTTATTCTTTTTTCTTTTTTCTGTCTTCAAAATTTTCTAAATTTTACGATTTTTATTTTTAGAGTTATTTTAGGACGAACTTGCTATGGTACTACGGTAATTTTTTGAATAAACCGTACATGGATAAGTTACTATCACTTGTAAAATTCACAATAATTATTTGTGAATCAATTCTTAACATGAAATATTGCAATGGAGAGGTGCTGACATAGGTCGTTGCTGAACCTCTTCAGTTTTATTTTTGAAAATTTAACCCAAACTCTATTTAACTTTGAAATCGCACATCCTCCAAAATTTCATTTTTGAGTGTGTATTATACAGTTCAAAGACATACTATAATCTTCCAATCCAATAGTCGAATCTTACCAAGGTTTAATTCGCACTTGTTTGATTAAACTATGCTTACATTTATACGGTTAAATACTATTAACAGTTTCCATAGTTTGAATAGAGAGAGTTTAAAAAATAATAATCACCAAAAAACTTTGGTTTCTCTAAAACCACCCTAGACACTGAAGGGTTAAGAGAAAGTGTATGAATCATTTTTGTGGCAGCGGGCAGATATATGTTGTCTACTGAAAATAATTTGAAAGTCAGGTTTGGGCAAGGGACATTGAACAAAATGTAGATGTGTTACAATATGTGCCTTCTAATTGTTTGATGAAGTTTGGTGTAATAGACAAAATCTAGGGCATCATATCTACAAATTACCTGTATTGTCAAACTTCCAAAAATAACTTTAGATATTTTTTAATGAATTTAAAAGCTTTAACCTTTGAAAATTTGTTTTAATTATAATTTTCACTTTTAGAGTTTAAAATTTAGCGTGATTAGTTAACTTTAGTTATCTATTGTAAGCTTAAAAAGAAACAAAAGAAATGATAGAAGGAACATTATTACTTTCTCCAAATAGAAAATTTTATAACATTAAGACAATGTTGAGGTGATTCACTTTGAAAATTCTCCCTGGTGGAGTGTAACTTGGGTTGATATAATTCAAATTGCACTGAAAAGCAGACTTGATGTAGTATTTTAAAATATATTTTATATTTTCAAAAACTTTTTTTTTTGTTTCCAAGCAGCTCGTTAGACTTGGGCAACAACCAAAAATGGTCGTTTCATTGTTTAGGAGTTAATATGTAATCGAGTGGAATCAAAATAAACTTTTGTTTCATCTAAATGATTTGCGTCTATTGCTACAAGTCTGCGTTTTTTTCGACTCCCTAGTGCCCATCGGTACATGATAACATATGGCAACATGGAACACTCCCTATAACAGCCCAAGACAACACGTTGGAAACCCTCAAAAACCAATCAACATAGAGGACTCTCTATCATTGGGGGACGACAATAGAAAAGGACCCCTATCACAAAGGAGAAGCGCCTCTATTGTAGAGAACCGGAATGGATAGAATTTCATGTCATAAACATTAAAATGGAATCAACTCCCTGTCGCAAAAAATCAGAGTGCCCATAACGCTCTGTCGCAACTAAATTGAGCAATTCCACCCTACTAACAAGCCTACAAATGGCGCCATTCTAAATGGTCAATATCATTTGCAAGAAAGTTGAGAAATTGCCAATGTACTATAAGGATCTCAAAAGTTAAATTTTAACCCCTAATGCATGCAACAACCTCAATGTGCTCTATTCTTTCTCACTACCATATTTGTACAGGAAATTCTTTCACCATCTTCCGCATAAAAAAAAATTGAAAAATTTACAGCAACATGTCTTGTAGTTCTTATAAGGCTGACAAAAAAAATCGGTTCTATAGGACACATTATGCTACAGTAAACGCCACCTATATGCAAATGTTCTTCGTGGTGTGTCCACCGTATAGACAAGGACAACCTCCTTTAGGAATTAACCCTTTAGTGCCTAGGGTACTGTAGCAAACAGCTCTGGATTTCAGTGGGTTTTTCCACTGTGGTTGAGACTACCAAAAATAGAATGGGTTAAATTAGAAAGTAACCGTACAATTCTATTCTCAACTCGAGAGCACACATTTTATTAAAATTTGAGAATCATCCGATGGTGGGATCGGAAGATTATAGTATGTATTTGAACTGTATAATGCACGCTCAAAAACGAGATTTTGGGAGGTGTGTGACTTCAAAGTTAAATAGAATTTGAGGTAAATTTTCAAAAATAAAAGCAAAGACGTTCAGCTATGCCCTATGTCAACACCTCTCCGTTGCAATCTTTCATATCAAAAATAGACTCACACATAATTATTGTGAGATTTATAAGTGAAAGTGACTTGTCCATGTACGGTTTAGGACAAAATTTTATACGTTGAAAATTGACAGGAGTGGGTACATTAGTCAAGATCGGATTACACACACTAATGGAAGATGAAGAAGAGAACACAATCCAAAAAAATAAAACAAGATAACAAACTTCCAAACACAAGAAATACTACACAATACATATGTTGTATTTGTAAGTATTTACTGTATTTTCAAGTATTTGCAGTATTTTTGCGTTCTGTTGATAGGTATTTTGATAGTTGTACAATTCCAAATTGAAAATTTCTTTTTTTGGAAGGTGCGTAATGTATGTGCGCAAATCTGAACTTCAGAACTGAAGTTCCAATTCTTCACGGATTCTCTGTTATTTACATTTCCGATGTTGCAGTGACCATAATCTGGCTTGCTAGGCACTAAAGGGTTAAGAAGCCTAAATGTCATCGGCAAGAAAGCGAGCTCCGATATACAGTAAATGATTTTAAGTCGGTTACTTATTCCATGGGCTGGTAGAAAGAGTTAGGACTCGTATGTAAATTGTAGACCCCAATGATGTGGTACTCACTTTCATACATGTATATTTGTAAAGGAAGGCTCCAAATGTCAATTCCGTGACCCATCAGAAGCCATTTATTGTTGATGTGAAAGCAATGGTTTAGAGCACCGTACCACTCACATGCCATCTAAGTTAAGTTAGAGTGCATTTTCAATCAGCTTGTGTACTTTCACTGAATCACTTCCTTCTTGCAAAGCAACAGTAAGTTCAGTTTTTAATCCTATTTTATTTTTTAATATATGTTTATAATTTTCTTATTATGATTTTCAGGTAAATGAAGAAATTTTATTGCACAGAACAGTCCTTTGATCTTAACCCCTTAACGTACCAGGGTGTCCCTGGAATTGACAATTTGAGAAAAAGCATTATAAATTACTATTTAGAAGAATATTCTGGAATAGATATACAAATGAAAGTTCTAGATTTTGAATTTTAGATTCCATCCGTACGGTTCCATTCACTAATACAATCACCAATATTTAATTATAAATTTTGAAAGTTAAAATTAAAAATTCCTTGTAAATTCGATTACAAACTAAATTTCAATATTTTTTGAGTAAAATTTGTTGGAATGAGTTTGAAATGAGATACTCTTAAACGTGGTGATACTTTAAAAAATTTGTGTTTCTTAAATTTATGACCTCATTTTTCACGATTCCACTTTGAACTAGAGTCAATGCAATTTTGGCTCGGTCAACGACTTGACATACTTCTACATTTGTAATTTTAGAAAAATATGTACTCTAATATGACTAAATCCAGCCATTAGATAGGACAACAACTTGGTGAAGAATATTCAGAAAATTGGATGAGTATCATCCAAGCGTTGATGAGAACGTGAGAAGGCTTTGAAATCATTCGTCGTCCAGTTTCTGGACGCTGTGACGTTTAGGGGTTAATATGACATTCCGTAGCTTTCATGCTGATTGCCTTTCCTTCATGCAAATTGCCTTTCCTTCATGCATCACCTTGGGATTCTACCTGTCATGTTAGTTACTGATTTGATCTTGTTGGGTGTGGAATATGTTGCACCATTTGCTGTGGGGTAAGGCAGAGACTACAATCTATTGAATGGTATGAAAAAGAGCAAAAGCCATACAAGGAAAATTGTGTAGATCCTTTGTGGCCCACAGCTGAAGGCATTTGGGTTGAGGTCACCCAAAGCATAAATTTGACTACACTGAATGTTGTATTTAGTGTCCGAGAAGAATTGATGTCTTTTACCACAATTCGTTCAAAAATAGTGTCTCTTGACACTACATTGGAGTTTGCCACTTGTCATTCTCACTTTCATTGAGAGTGCCGTGTTCCTTTCAAGTAATGAGAGTGACACGAGGTGGCATGACATATTTATTATAAAGTTGCCATATGTCATTGGAACACTACATTGATTTTTTTTTCTTACGAGGACACTATATCTTCCTAAAATTAAAATAGTGCTTGGGTTTAGGAATAATGTCCCAGGACACTAAATATGCCATTCACTATAGTAACTCTTCTTTTCACAAAAAGATGTTGAGACAAGATTCTTGAGCTTCTACTATTCATGAGGAAATTTATATTTTTATGAGTCTTTCATTGGAGTGTAAAAAATACAAAATAACCTGCATTGTGATTCTCTCCCATTTGCTAACACGCTCAGACTATTTCCCATTCACAAAAGGAGATCAGAACAACTGTGACTTTTAGGCCTGGCCTTGCATGTTTGTACATAATGAACTTGCGTGTTTCAAATGCAAAAAGGCATCCAAAATGTTACAACCTTTTTATAGTACCAATATGGAGCATTTGCATTTGAGCTTGTCCATGGGGTGATCATTCAAAGAAATATTGCTGCATAGTTTGACGCTTTCAGCTGACCTAGTCAGATATATATTTATTCCACTAACCTCTAATGGTGGGAAATTCTAGCAATTGTTGAAGTTGATGCAATGATAAGTTTGATGCAACAAATGAACAACGCATGGGATGGGACTAATGGGAGCCTGGTCATGAAATTGGCTTTACTTTAACCCCTAAACATACCGATCCTTTTAACACAAGTAGATGCTAGCCTCATAAATAGATATTAGCATGACTCAGATGTACAATAGGTGTACATGAGAGGACCATTGCATGCATGAAATCTACCCAACAAATTTGACATACTTGCATTTGGAGGTCTCTTCAATATTATCAACATCTCCCCATAACAAGAGATTTACTCTAATTGGTAAAGAATTTAATAGGCTTGCAAAGGTGATTTGGATGAAATTCATCCAAGATTATATGAGAAAGTTACAAGGCTTTGAATCCATTCGTGATTCAATTTCTGAACGCTGGGACGTTTAGGGGTTAACCCTTAAAAGGCCTGTGGGGTCCCTCTTTACAACCCATATTTAACCTTATAATCATTCTATTGTGATTTAATGTATGAAATGTGATATATCGTTATATACGTATTACCATGATTATTAATTTTACTTTGTCCTAAAAAATGTTTGGTCATTGTTTTTCTGAATATAAAATATACTATAAAGCCGCAAAAGACTTTTGGACCGTTTGAAGGTTAAACGGCCCAATTCAGCTTTGTTTTTTTGGTGAGCTCCAAAGTCCCGACCATTTGTTGTCCGTTCTCACTCCTTGGAGAGAGAGCAGGGACAGTACTGGCTTGCAATTCTTATTCTTTTAATTATTCTTTAAAATAATAATGAGCATGTACGAATTGAGGTTGTCGTTTTGGAACACTGAAAGCGGATAAACACGCCTTGTTCTCTGATAATGCTACAATTGTCCATGTTGCGTGAGGCAATGCAATGTGAGACTGTTGAAGTAATTTGGTGGTCTTCTAATGTTGGAGGTACCGGTATGCTATGCTGAGTGTGACCACAACTATAGCTTCTCAAACTTACTATTTGTCTTTTTATAAGAAGGGATACTTTTAGGCAACTTTGGAGTGTTTGAAAAGAAACATAGGTGTTGTTCTTTGGGGGCTAAAACTCTTAAAAGTGTTCTACCCTCGTCTCGTTGTCGTGGGAGCTAAGTATGAAAGTCACGGGGTGTTGAGACTTGGGACCTAAGACAAAAATGAGATATAACTCCTAAGGGACCATGGGTTTTGTTTGTTTTGAGCATCATTTTCTCCTCTTTCTTTTCATTTTCATGTGAATGTTTTTGCTCTTGATAACTAATACCAATTTGAACATTTCAAAAAAATTAAAGATTTTTTTAACCAATTTTTTTAAAAAATCCTATGTCTCCAATGATGGTCAAAAAAGTTTAGGAATTTTTTTTGTTTCATGTCTTCACTTCAAACGCTGTAAACTTGCAATCTGTACGTACGGTTAAATTCTATGAAAATTTTACCATGCATTCTTTTGGTAGTCTAAAGCAAGATCATACAGTTAGAGATGCAAAAATAATAATTTTTGTAAGAACCTACCCAAACATTGAAATGTTTTAGTTAGGACACTTGGTCCATTAGGGGTTAACATTGCATGCTTAGAATGTGACATGTGCAATTAGTGTTAGCAAGTTGTGTTCCTTTTCACTAACAAAGCGAAGCATCATACATACACACAGATAGATAGATAGAAACACCAACCCAAATAAATGAGCCGGCGTGAATAAAGTGTCCGTTCGTAATGTCAATGACCCGATGCCCACGGGACAAAGGGACATTGGAACAATACTACTCTCCCCTTTCGAGGATGGACACTATAGTAACCAAAACAAAGTAACAGTAACAATAACAAGAGGAAAAGAGCGAAGTAATGGTGGTTGAGTGTTAGTTGTATAAAGGTATGTTTGGTGTTAATTTCTATCACCAAGTCATGAGTTCTTTGGTTGGTTGGTGAAGGGCGTTGTATCACGATTATGTGGTCCGGGTTCGAGACCAGTTGGGCTCGTTGAGCAGTGGTGTGATACACATGGCTTGGTACTGCTAGTGAGTTGTCATGGCAAGAAAGTTGTTCCAACCAACCGGCCCGTCCTATCCCCTGAGACAAGTTGAGCTAGTAGTTTGAAGAGAGTGGCTAGCAGTGGTTTTCACCACTACCCCCCTCTTTTAATGTACTACGTCTGTTGGTATTGTTTGGTTATTCTCTATACGTCTTTTATGTAAAAGGATAGATCCGGCATATTGTATGGCAATGGTATTTATTGCTTTGAATGTGTGTTTTATGGAGGTTTCGCATATGTTGAATTTTGTTTCTAGTTGTTTCATAGAGGGGATGTGTGTGATTCCTCTAGCTCCAGCTGTAATGACTATGATAGGATCTACTTTCCAGCCTTGTTGTATAACATTGTTAATTAGAGGTTGGTATTTTAAAAGTTTTCTGCCAATTGTTTCTGGTGAAAATCTGTCGTTTGTGTATGTGAATTCTATAAATTGTACAGAAAGGTTATCATCAGGGATTAGAGGCGGCGGGCTTTGGTATGGGAGACCTTTAATGCATAAGATATCTGGTTTGAATCTGGCGTTACATTGACATCTTTGTTGATTACAAGTACATGGTAATAACCATGGAGGAACTGTATTTTCTTGTGGGTTATTGTTGAATGTGCCCGCATTCATGAGAGTGTAGCATCTTGATTTATTTGATGATAATATTAATTTTCTTAGTTCCCAAACCGCTTTATTGTGTCTTTTGGTTCTTAGTGCATGTATGTGGTGTTGTTTGCATATTAAAAGTACATGTAGCCATGTATCTGCATCTTGTGAGTTACATATGGGACATGTTTTTGAGGGGAATCTTTGTATGCCGAAGATTAATTGTTTTCTGGCATTACCCATGTATTGACCGGTTCTAAATTTTAGTATGCTTGTTTTTTGTGCGTCTGTTATTTCTGGTTTTTCCAGAAGTCATTGGACATTTCGTTATCTATGGTGGGGTTTGTTGTCCATTTGTTGATGTTGGGGAAGTGTTCTGCCAGTAGTTCGAGGTTATGTTCACGGTCATGTTTCTTGATGTATTCTTCCAAGCATCTAACTGGGCCTTTGCATACACACAAGTGAGCTTCACTAGGACAAAGAGGGAGTGGAAGGGGCCCAACTATCCATGTCTTGTCTAAACATTTAACATAATAAGTCCCATAATTGTGAACAAGATGTCCATCGTAAACACCAATAAATATATTGTGTCTTCATTTCCCTACACATGCAAAAGTTATCACATGTCTTCTTAATAAATTTAAAATAAGGCAACCCTAATTGTAGTCACAATAGGCCTTACTACCTTGTAGATTGTAAACCCACATTGAGTGTGAGGGATTTTCCACCTCTAGCTAGGTTGGGTGTTGTACAATGACTTCTTACAACCCCACTTTCAAACCTACACCTAAAACATTTATCACACTTACTACGACGGTTAGTTGATCATGAAATTCTGCAAATGTACCACCGCTTGAACATGAAGCATTTCTCGGCCCAATTTGATACCCTAGAAATGCGCATATTATGAAATGATGCCAATTTGGTAACTTTTGGGCCTATGTTAAAAAAAATCATATATGGTACCCGATAGCTGCCAAGGATCCAAATTTTTGGTAGAAGATAGAGGTTGCAATGAGGAACAATATGGTGTTATAAAAAACAATGATATTCTTGGGTATTTTTGTGTCCACATGCAATTCAAAATTTTAAAAATAATACCAAATTTTTGTTTGATTACATGCTAAAGTAATTGACCTATTTTCTCTTTTTTCTTTTTTGACACCATTACTATGACAACATGGTGTTACAAAAAAAATGACTAAAGTAGAAAAACTAATTTATGATATAATTAAAATAAAATTTAGCCTTATTTTTAAATTTTTGAATTGCATGTGAACACAAAAATACCTTGGAATACCATTATCTTTTATAACACCATATTGTTCCTTATTGCGGCTTCTACTTTCTACCAAAAATTTAGATCCTTGGCATTTATTGGGTATCACATATGATTTTTTTTAAACAAAGTCTTAAAAGTTGACAATTGGCATTATTTCATAAACCACATATTTTCAAGGTACCAAAATTTGATCAAAAAATGCTTCATATCCAAGTAGAGGTACATATGCAAAATTTTGTGATCGACGAACCGTCATAGTGAGTGTGATAAATGTTTTAGTGTGAGGATTGAAATTGGGATTGCAAGACTTATTGAAGGCCATTGTACAGTGGGTTACCAATCAAAATGTCGTTTTTGAATTCACAGTGAGAAAAATTTCAGTTTTGCCAACTTTGAGAGCCTCCCGAGAGCTCTAAAATCGGTGCTTTAAAACAAAATTTTAACAAAAGGATTATCTATAAGTTAATTATATGTATGCCGAATTTCAAGGCCAAAAGATTCACCAAAAAAAAGTTATTCAAAATCTACCAACATTGGTAGCTATGGACTCCTGCCAACTTTGACAGCCTCCCAAAGATTGAATTATATTTTTTTGCCATGAAATTCTTGGAACAAAAACCTCTTTATGTTAATAACGTATGATAAAATTTTCAAGGCCAAAATATTAATACAAAAAAAGATATTAAGAATCTACGAACATGTGTAGTTGTGGGAAACAACGGGGGAAACCATTTCATTGCTACCAACTTTGACTACTATGTTGGTAGATTTTGAATAACTTTTTTTTGGTGAATCTTTTGGCCTTGAAATTTGGCATAAGTATAATTGACTTAAAGATAATTTTTTGGTAAAACTTTTGTGGTAAAATACCAATTTTAAGCTCTCAGGAGGCTTTCAAAGTTGGCCGTACTCCCCAGCCGTACTCAAAGTTGGTAACAATGAAATGGTTTCTCCCGTTGTTTCCCACAACTACACATGTTGGTTCCCACAACTACACATGTTGGTAGATTGTTTATATCTTTTTTTGAATTAATCTTTTGGCCTTGAAGTTTTTATCATATGTTATTTACATAAAGAGGTTTATTTCCAAGAATTTCATGGCAAGAAAAAAAATCAATCTTTGGGAGGCTGTCAAAGTTCGCAACAGTGAAAAAATTTCCACAGCTACCAATGTTGGTAGATTTTGAATAAATTTTTTTTGGTAAATCTTTTGGCCTTGAAATTTGGCACACATATAATTAGCTTATAGATAATTCCTTGGTAAAAAATTCGTGATAAAACACCAATTTCTGAGCTCTCGGGAGGCTTTTAAAGTTGGCAGTATCAAAAAAATTCTCACTGCGAATTCGAAAACGACATTTTGATTGTTACCCCACTGTACAGTGGGTTCCAAGGTAGAATGGCGTTTTTGGTTTCGCAGTGAAAAAAAATTCAAGTCTGCCAGCTTTGAAAGCCTCCCGACAGCTCAAAAATTGGTATTTTACCACGAAAGTTATACTAAAGACTTGTCTTCAAGTTAATTATATGTATGCCAAATTTCAAGACCAAAAGATTCACCGAAAAAAAGTTATTCAAAATCTACCAACATTGGTAGCTGTGGAAATTTTTTCACTGCTGCCACCTTTGACAGCCTCCCAAAGATTGATTTTTTTTTTTTTTGCCATGAAATTCTAGGAAAAAAAACCTCTTTATGTTAGTGACATATGATAAAGATTTCAAGGCCAAAAGATTAATACAAAAAACGATATTAACAATCTACCAACATGTGTAGTTGTGGGAAACAATGGGGGAAACTACACACATTGGTAGATTGTCAATATTTTTCTTTGTATAGATTTTTGACCTTGAAGTTTTGCATGAATGTTTTTGTCATAAAGAGCATGTTGTACCAAAAATTTCATGGTAAATAGACAATTTCTCAACCGTAGGGAGGGTGTCAAAGTTGGTAGCAAAGTTTCCCCCATTGTTTCCCACAACTACACATGTTGGTAGATTGTCAATATCTTTTTTTGTATTAATCTTTGGCCTTGAAATTTTTATCATATGTTATTAACATAAAGAAGTTTTTTTCCAAGAATTTCATGGCAAAAAATAATTAATTCAATCTTTGGGAGGTTGTCAAAGTTGGCAGCAGTGAATAACTACCAATGTTGGTAGATTTTGAATAACGTTTTTATGGTGAATCTTTTGGCCTTGAAATTTGACATACATATAATTAACTTAAAGACAAGTCTTTGTTTAAACTTTCATGATAAAATACCAATTTTTGAGCTCTTGGGAGGCTTTCAAAGTGGGCAGTACTAAAAAAAATTCACTGCGAAACCAAAAACGCCATTCTACCTTGGACCCCACTGTACATTACAGTTTTCTTTTTGCAATGAGATTTGCTTTCATTTGTGCCAAAATAAATAAACAAAATAAAATTGAGTGCGTGCACATCATGCAACTGAAGGAGGCAATCATGCACACAGTAATGAAGTTACTAATAGTTTCCTACAACCAGCAAAGAGTCTGTAGGTCCGGCACGGGTAGACCCTGTAAACCTTCAAATCGCTTGCCCGACGCAAATGTGCAGGGGCAAACGGTACACATGCGTGCATCCGCAATCTGGATGATTGAAAAGAAGGGTTCTACACCCTTAATCCCTAAACGTCTAAAAATACCTTTGCGGCAAGTAGAATACATGGTATATTTCTTGTATTTGGAATGAATACACACTTTTAATGGGTTTGAGTTCAACAAATAAGTTGAAGTTTAGATCAATGCAGTTCTAGTGAGCTATTAAGATCTCAATTTAGAACTTCTTGTTGATAGAAAATGCCAATTATACGAAAACGTATCTACTATCCCCATAGGACGTTCAAGGGTTAACCCTTAAAGGTTCAATTTGCCCATTCCGACCAGTATTATACGGCCATATTTCATTGTATTTGGAATGGTTCTACACCTCCTATGAGTTTCATACCAAAAGTGAAGTTAAAATTTATGTCTACATGGTCTGAAAATCTATTGGGATTTCAGTTTGAAACTTTCTACTTACAACAAATGTCAAATATATGGCAACATATCTACTATCCCCAAGGACCTTTTAAGGGTTAATTTCTAGAAATTGAACAACTGAATGTATCTGCGCAGTATTTCCGGCCAGAAATCGGAGGTGTGCAAATAGTATTCCATACGTTTATTAGTGAGCAGCTGCACAAGTGTACTGGGGGGCACACAAACAAGGCAAGGCAGACTCAGTGAGGGAGTTTGTTCAGTTATGAACACAGAATGCCCACCCTTGTTACCTCTTCCGTTATGTAATGGTTCGTCCAGAGGACAATTCATCAGACTCTCACTCTCACCCACGTAACATTTAGTAGCATGTACCGTCTCTGCCTTACATTAGATGGTGTGGAATATTCCATACCCAACAGTACTTCATCAATAGCTAAGTGGACAGGTAGAGGCTCAAGGTGATGAACAAAATGCATGAAGGAAAGGCACTAATGTAACTATATCTTGAAGCATTCACCTTACCAACTGAGCCTATTTACACACATAACAAAAAATATTTTTCATTTCTTATTAGCAAGTTCAAGAAGATTCCAACGCACTTTAGCATGCATTATTTGGACACTGTATGAATAAGTTATGAATTTCCAAAGTGCTAACTATAGGTTGACCTTAAAGCGACCCTAAACTATGATGTTCAGATTGTACACATTCTCATCAACAATAGGGTGTCAAAATCTACTTATTACGGAAGATTGAGCTATGCACGCTTTGAGTGAATGGTCGCTTTTAGATATAGTTACCTTAGGCATGAAGGAAAGGCAGTAGGCATGAAGGCTATTGAATGTTATACACATTGCTTGTGGACGGCCTCAATTGTTGAATAATGGGTTGTTTGCTATTGTCACAACTGCATAAATAACTTTCCAACACTAACAGAAGACCAATTGTTTTTCGTTCCACATTTTGTCTTCTTTTGACCAAAACCACTCACCAACACTAACACAACCCATGTGCTTGGCGCCGTTTCATTCCTTTTTCATTTATAGTAAGTGAAAACCGACACATTTCCTACTAAGGTCGAGGCACCTAAAGCCGACCAGGTACCTAAAACCGATCAGGCCTAATTTCTAGATTTTGAAAGGGAAGATGTACCTCATTAGTACATTAGAGCATGTGATCGGCTTTGGGTTCTGAAGTACTTTTTACTTTGAAAAATTGTACAAATTTCAATATTGGGAAATAATTCATGGAAAAATTTGCATTCTCCGCGAAAACTAACTTCCAACCCAGGAAAAATATCACCCTATTAATGGCTGGTCCAAAAATAGTGTAGATAGCTTAAGTGATCGGTTTTAGGTGCCTCGACCTTAGCGCAATCAGGCCATGTACCTTGTTACCTTCCATCCTGTAATGGCTGGCTTCCGTCCAGGCATGGGTTGCTACGGTTTTCACACATGGCATTGTCTGCGTCTCATTACACTTGTCAAAATGGGTCCGTACATACGTACTTACTGTGTGATTAGCAGATCTATTCCATTTTACTAATCCTATCATTTCATTTTCAGTTGCAATGAGAGCTATACCATTGACCACTGTAAATGGCGGCAGCTTTAAATATTACTAAAATTAAATGGGTGATAGCCTAATATGGGTACCCCTCCAAAATCAGAGTGATTTTTGAGAAATATCTTTTTGGTAAGAAAAAAGCATTGAAAAAATATAAAAATTAGAAGGTGTTATAGGCACCACGGCTGCACCTATATATGGTGCTATATACCAAATTCTACACTAGTGGAAAGGTGGCGCTCCCCAGGCAAAATCACTATGCATGCGCGGAATTGGGCACTATTTGCCTGGACAACTCCTTCGGCAGTGCCACCTTTTCTACTAGTGCTAGCACACATAAAATGAGTTAAACATAAATCATGTGAGACGCATAAAAGTGGTACCCATATCAAACCATTTCCCAAATCTTGACATTTTATTTTTCAAGTATATGTTTTTCAAATAAATGGGAATCTCGAAAGATGTTTGTAAACATTCCATCAGTAGGATCTTATTTTTGAAAAAGGTTCGGTATTTGGCGTACATGAGTTTTTTAGAGTGAACGATTAAAACAATGTTTGTGAGGTTGAACGGCGAGGTTTTGGTAAGAGGTATACATGAAGTAGATGAGGGTTCACTATTCCCACGTGTGACTCCAAAGAAGAACCAACCCTACTCTTCACGTATCATATTTTTAATTTGAAACTCTCAAAATTGATGGTTATTTATGTGTCATGGATTAACATTTTTTTAAACAAGAATTGTTCATAGTATATAGAGTCTATAAAAGCATTCTTCTAAAGGCTGATCCTTTTTTGGTAGAATCTTATCGATATTCTCTTAGAAAGGTTGATCATTTAACTTTTGTATCCTTTTTGACCCCTTATGCTCTCACCATCCAAAATATGAATGATGTACAAATTCAAGTTTGTTTTTCAACAGTAAGGAAAGATGGGTTAACTTTTTCATTTGTTTCAAATATTCAAGCTTTCATTTGTCAATTTTTTCTTTAGTTAGTTGTTGATTACGTGCACAATTTGGTTTCCAAAATAACCTAGTGTGAATTTTTGACAATAAATATCTTAGAACTATGCTTCATCAAAAAAATGAAGAGGTTTGATCATGAGATGTTTTTTGAAATTTTTGAGCAAATTAACATGTCATTCACTACAACATTCTCATAAGTTCTAAAACAATGATTCATTTCAAGAGCATACACGGATGTATTGTATTTAGATGCATTATTAATCTAAATACAATACATTTTTTTATAAAACCTAGCCATAGACGTCATGTAAAAAAGGTTCTAATTACCCATCATGTGTAAAAAAACAAAAGGCCATTGAGCATAGCCAAAAGACTTGAAATAAAAATGATAATTTCTAAATAGGAAGTATTAGCATAAACCCTGTTTTGGATTGTGAATTTTTTCAATCCAATTTACGGCCAAGAGGTGCACACTACTGCACTAGTAGCATGAGTTGCACAAGATTCAATTGCAATAGCTCCACCACCCTTATGATAGACCATAGCTTGCAAAAGCCCTTAACATATGTTTTCTTTTGGCAAATTGGATTTACAACACTTCATCAAGGTTTTGCTTCATAACAAATCGATGTTATTCTTACTTCTTTTGTTAAAATTCAACATTCTATTTTGAATGTTGGTTGGTAAGCTGAAGATAAAAAAATACACATTTCATCCTCTATATATATGTAGTGTATTTTGTTGCTACAATAAGGTTTGAAATTTGCACTAAAAAGGGTGAGTTGACCCAATTGTTTAAGAACGTCATAATTCTATTAAAGCATAAATGAGATTTTATTATTTTACTATGACAATTGAGCCTTCACTCTAAAAATAAGTATTGGAATTAATTTTTTTTACAATTCTCATTGTAAAATACAATGTTTTATGTATTTGAAGTTCAGTTGTCTCAAAGGTAACTGTCTCAATTGCTCAGTAATGTTTTGATTCTACCGTTTCATACGCTAGATTTCATTCTTCTATAACAACAGTTGAATATTGAGTTTGATGAAAGGTGTTGGATTCTCTAGGCCTTCCACCTTGAATGAATAATGTTATGATTCTATTGTTTCATATGCTAGATTTCATTCTTCTACAACGACAATTGGATATTGAGTTTGATAAAAGGTATTGGATTCTCTAGGCCCCCCACCTTGAATGAATAATGATATGATTATGTTCTTTCATAGGCTAGATTTCATTCTTCTACGACAATAGTTGAATATTGAGTTTGATAGAAACTATTAGATTCCTTAGGCCTCCACTTTGAATGAAACGTGGTTATGATTTGAGATCCACTATAAAGAAGGGTGGAATGTCCTAATCACTAAAGAATATTTGAATCTTGCTATATTGTCCGGAAGTGAGTTTTAATTCCTTTGGTGAGACAATTGGAATTTACATGTTTCCTGATCATGACATATCAGTTCATGTCATTTTCAAGTTGTATGATGTAGATTTCACCATAATCACTCATTCTTTACAGTATAATATAGCAGAGTAGATGATTGGAATACCCATTGCATTGAAAAGTTTCATAGGGACTTTTTAATAAAAAAATTCAGCTTCTTGATGTTAGTTGAAAGTTGAATGCCAATTTCTTTATGTATAAAATTATAAAGGAAAAATATACAAACAAGTTTTGAAATACCGGTACTCATGCTTTAATTGAAAAAAGGTATGCCTTTTTAACATGCTTTCATGAATATTTTTGGAATATTTTGAGACTATGTTAGATTGGAAATTGTATAGAAATTCTTGCAAAAAGCATGGACTATTGCCAACAAAATAATCACAATTCTTAGTCACAATTACCTTAAACTTTTCAAAATTTTATTTTTCCACATTTATTTTTCTTTCTAAAAACATGTAAAGACAATATTCAATTTTGATATAAAGACGGTATACAACATTGTTGTTCCAAATCATGTAAATTTACTAGTGGCATCCTTTAGGAGTAATGAAAATAAATTATAATTTGATTAAATAATATCTAAAATTTAGGAGCAATTTTTTCCTTTAAACACCAATTTTTATAATCAAAATAAGCTTTGTAGGCTCACAATAAAGATTTCATACAACAAAAATTATACAAGTCTAATTTTTTTAATCAAGACTACATATTTTTTTGAAAAACAAAGTATGAATCATTCCAATTGACCATTTGCATCTATATGAAAGGATTAACATGAATATTAAATGTAAATAAATTCAAAGATTCCACATAACTTGGATAATCATTGTTTATAAGTATATGACATGATCAATTGATAGATTCAAAGATTCTACCTAGTTCAATTTTTTTATTTTTTTGCACGTCTATGCCAAAATTAATGCATAGATTTTTCAATAAATTCAAAGACCCTACTAACCTTGCTAAACATATATGAGAAGATTAATGCATAGACTTGCAAATAGAATCAAAGATTCAACTAACCCAATTAGAATTTTATTGTTTTGTACTTGTATCAATGATAACATTAGCATATAGATTTTATGTAGATATATAGAGCAATGATTTCATGTAACTTAAATATTCTTTGTCTTGTACTTATATGACATGATTAATGGATTTATTCAAAAACCCCTCGTAATTAAGATATTCCTTGATTTGTACATATATGATAGGTCTTACACCACATGTATATCAATAGATAGATTCAACGATTCAGTTAGATATTTTATGTTTTGTACTTGTATGACAAGACGAGATCACAAGATGAACATAAAGACTTAACACCAAGGGGTAACATCAATAAGATCTGACATTACTATTTTAAATATCTTCTTCTAGCCTATACAGGTAACAAGATTAATGAATATATAGATCAAATTCAATTCAACCATGTACTTTGCAAACAATTTTTTTTTCCTGCAATAAATTGGAAACAAAATTAAGAACATCATTGAAAAGAGGTACAAACAAAGTATAAAGTGAAAAATACCATGTATGAATTGAAAAATAAAAAACCTCCAAATAAGCAAGGTTGCATTAGGAATAAACTTTTACAGAATAAGGTTTAAATCAAAAAACATCCAAAGTAACCATTCCAATAGTAAACGGTTCTCGTCAATTATGTAAAACAACAAAAAGGTTCTATTGACCAGGATATTTTTTTTCTCTATTCTTCATTTCTCAATGCAAACTAGCTCAAATTGACTCAAATTTAGTATTGTTGGAAAGAGAACAAAATCACCTGCAAGAGAAAAGAAATAATAACCTTTAAAAGACATACCAAGCTCATTTTTCTTAAGTTTTCAAACCACTCTAATGACGAATTGCTAATAACAAAGAAATTTTTTAATGGGCTTTTTAGGCACCATCCATGACAAGAAGAGTATGTATCTACATTTTCAAACATAAGTTACTTTTATGTTTAAAGGTTAAAACTCAAAAATACTCCTTTCTTTTAAACAAAGTCAATATATCTTTTTATTTTAAACGCATCTTTCATAATCAATCATTATTGTCGTTTTTATTTTTAGAACATTTATTGTAACATTGCATAAAATGTTTAAAGATTTCAAAATGGTTATTGGAATATTTATAAATATTTCCATATGATATAAAATACATAGAAAAGATTTCAAATATGCTTAAAATTTTCCACTTATAATATATTTGAACACTTTCCGTAATTATTATATAGTGTTAATGATGCAATAATGAGAAATGTTTTACATATCTTATACTTCTTTTTTTTGACAAATCTGATCCCTTGTGTAAAAACGCCCTTTAGGTCATCAACCTTCTACCATGTCCCAAGTTCACTCATACGTTAACATTTTAGTTTCTTCCCAGTGAATCGATTAAGATAATTGCAAATCTTAAAAGATTTTTGTGTTCTTGTAACGAACATTTACAATTCTCTACTTAACATTGAATCAAAATTACGGAATTCAAATAAGTTACTAAAGTAATGAAGTTATTCTTGAACACGATGCGTCCACCTGGTCCTTTAGGATTTAACCCCTAAAGGACCGAGGGGACACATTGTGTCCACGAATAATTTCATTACTTTGATAACTTGTTTGGATTTCATAATTTTGACTCAATGTTAACTAAAAAATTGAAAATGTTTGTTTCAAAAACACAAAAATCTTTCAAGATTTGCAATTACATTCATTGGTTCATCGGAAAAAAACTAAAACGTCAACGTAGGTGAACTTGGGACATAGTTGTTAGGGCGGTTGATGACTTGAAAGGCATTTTTACACTTGGACGGCACATTTGTAGAAAAATAAAGTGTACAATATGTAAAATATTTGCCATTATTGCATCATTAACACTAAAAAATAATTACAAAAAGTGTTTAAATATATTTTAATGGAATCTTTTCAAAATAATTGGAATCTTTTATACACATTTAATATTATTTTGGAATATTCTAAATATATATTTTAATTCTTTAAAAAAATTGCAATGTAAATTTAATAACGATCACAAACACCGGCTCAACGAATCACCAACAAGTCACTTCAACCAAACATAAATCTTTGAGAATCAATCATTGTTGTTGTATTTAGTTTTAGAACACCATTTTTTGTGGGCACCTAGATATAGTACATCTTTGTATGCTCCTACACTTTCAAACCCTAATCATGGTTTTTAAATTTATGAGAAAGTTTGCAATGAATGACTCGTTGGTTTTGTTCAAAATTTTCATAAATCAACCTATGATCAAACCTTATAATCATGTAATATATACGGTAAATTGTTTTGAAAATTGATGTACAATCTCATGACTAAGTCCTTTTTGAACTTCAACGGTGAAGTTTTCTACATGAATACCAATCAAGAGATACAATTGCCTTTTCGAAAGCATCATGAGAAAGTGATAAAATTTTAGGAATGAGCATGGTCCTTTAGGGGTTAAACAATATACCAAACTCATGAGATTTAGTTTTTTCAGTTTTCAAACCACTTTGACCATGAATTGCTAATAATAAATAACTATTTTTATGAATTAAAAATTTCAGACATCAAAACAATTATTAGAATGCGGCGGATGAAATCTGTTCGTCCTTCATGTGGATGACAAAGTTTCATTCATCCAGTTCTCGTGTATACCTTCCCTGTGTAATACAATCCGGCTGTCATTGTTACCGGTTACTTTGCTCTTGAGTAGTGTGCAGTTCTTGTGTCAGTTAACCCCTAAACGTCACAGCGTCCAGAAACTGGACGACGAATGATTTCAAAGCCTTCTCACGTTCTCATCAACGCTTGGATGATACTCATCCAATTTTTTGGAGATTCTTCACCAAGTTGTTGTCCTATCTAATGGCTGGATTTAGTCATACTAGAGTACATAGTTTTCTAAAATTGCAAATGTAGAAGTATGTCAAGTCGTTGACCAAGCCAAAATTGCATTGACTCTAGTTCAAAGTGGAATCGTGAAAAATGAGGTCATAAATTTAAGAAACACAAAAGTTTCAAAGTATCACCACACTTAAGAGTATCTCATTTCAAACTCATTCCAAAAAAATTTACTCAAAAAATATTGAAATTTAGTTTGTAATCGAATTTAGAAGGAATTTTTAATTTTAACTTTCAAATTTTATAATTAAATATTGGTGATTGTATTAGTGAATCGAACCGTACGGATGGAATCTAAAATTCAAGATCTAGAACTCTCATATGTATATCAATTCCAGAATATTCTTCTAAATGGTAGTTTATAATGTTTTTTCTCAAATTGTCAATTCCAGGGACACCCTGGTACGTTAAGGGGTTAACTTGTTGTTGCTTGTATTTCAATAACAATATCATGTACCTACATTTTTAGGATGTGACTATTACTTCTCTATTTTAAGGTTAAAACTCAATTTTTTTTTCTAAATTAGCAAAAAATGTTCTTTTAAGAGTAAAAGCATGTTAGCTCATAGAGTTACAGTCCCAATCAGGGATGAAATTCATTCAAAGCTTCCGAGCGATGGAGGAAAGTCATTCCTCCCAAATGAGTGACCGGATTACCAGGCGTCAGTTGGTGACGGAGGGAGCGGAAGAGCCGGGATGGATGAATGAATTAGTGGGTACGATTAGTAGCAGAGTAAGAAACGGCGAACTTACGAGTAGTAACTCCGGGAGTTACGAAAGGGGAAGAGTCAGAGAAGGCCTTCCCTTCGTCTTCCCCGTTCTGTCTGTCGTCGTCGTCGTCGTCGTCGCAGCAGCAGCATCGTCGAGGTGCTTTTTGGTGGAGCCACTAAACTTATACAAACAAACAGGCACTCAGGGCCCTCGATTGTTGTGTGCGTGTGTGTGTGTGTTTTCGGGGTTGGGGTTGGAATAAAACTGCGAGCTTTTAGAGCTCCAGACGACGGATCTGAAAGGGATCGATGAGGAACGCAGCGGGGTTAGGAGGAATTGGACACACAGCGATGGAGTTCTAGTCGTCGTGGAGCAGCACGAAGACCGACGACAGGGGCGACGTTCTGTAATTATATATTACAGGTGGTGTTGTTACAGAGGAGCCAGGGGCAATGGCCGCGACGGACAATGCTGGGATAGGGCTGGCCATGGGCATGGCGCAGCTGTCATTGGGTCGGAGCAGCAGCAACTACCCGCTGATTAGTACTCTCAACGAGGCGCATGAGAACGGGGGTGCAGCACCCGATCAGCAGCTCTATGATCAGTTGCAGGAACAACAACAATCCCACAGCAATAATCAACAAGCGAACGGGGTTGCAAATGGGCACGGGGTGAAGGGAGACGCGGTGGACGAGGACGCGCGCAGCAATGGGAGCAACAACAGCATGCGCGAGCTCGAGGATTTGCTGACGAAGCTCAATCCGTTGGCGAAGGAGTTCGTGCCGCCGTCGCTAAACGCGGACCACGGCAGCGCCACCGCGACGTCGTCCAAAGGGCAGGCCAGGAAGGTACGTGAGTAAGTAAGTAGGGCGAGAGTGATGATCGTGCAATTAGGGAGGGAGGGGGATCAGGAGCGTGGGGTGTGTTGTGGCATTGGAAAGGGGGACTGATCCGTGGTGGGTGGCCGGGTGGTAGAAGAAGAATGGCTACAACAATGGGCAGGGCAGCAAGAGGCGAGTGAACAGTCGCACCAGCCGCGCGCAGCGCGAGGACAGCATCCGGCGGACCGTGTACGTGTCCGACATCGACCAGCAGGTACAGATCTTGCTGAATGGCTCGCTTGCTTCACCGTGTGTGTGTGTTTTGCGCGGCGATCGCGAGGAGTGGTCGTTTAGGGCGCGGTGTGATTGTTAGATCCAATTGAATTGGGGCGAGCAGTGAGCCGGAGGGTTCAAGAAAAGAATGCAATGCAGGGCGAGGGTTTGGTGACGTAATTGCAGCGCGCGAGATCTGGTGAATTAGTGTGCATCCGACGCTTGCGTTTGGTACCAGATCGGCGGATGGTGTGCAATGGGAATTGTAGGTGATTGAGGAGTAGTATCGATCTGAATTTGAGCGAGTGGCAAGAGATGAGAGTGTTTGATTGATAGGTGGCTGTCCCGCTTCGAAGATGAGTTTGGCGGAATGGAAGGCAATGGAATATACGTGAATAGTGGAATGACTGAGTCGGTGCAATCAACAGCGTATAATGGGCGTTGCTTTTAATGGCAACAGCAGCCCTCTGTTGTGGTCCTTATTCTCCGTTGCTTACCTAATGGAAGTGGAGTTCTGTGGTGTGGTAGGTGACAGAGGAGCAACTGGCAGCCCTGTTCATCACGTGTGGCCAGGTAACCCATGGGAATTAGTTCAAGTCCGGATTCAGTCGCGTACATTGCAATTCACATTTGTAAGAAGGCTGTCTGTTTGTTTGACGAGGCGTTGTAGTTGTGAAGGTGGTTGTATAGTAATCGTTAATTTGTCTTTTAGAGACGAATTGTCGAAATCCGAGGATCTGGAATGCTGCGCAAATTAGGTCATAGAGTTGTAGGTTCTCTTTCTGAGGATAAGCTGTTTGTGATCCATTAGAGTGCCTGTTGCCAACCGAGGTTGTTGTGCATTGGCATTTTGATGGTCAGGTGGTGGATTGCCGTGTGTGCGGGGATCCGAACTCGGTGCTTCGATTCGCTTTTGTGGAGTTCACCGACGAAGGTGATTATGCATTTATTTAATTTCCGTTTGCTAGATTACAGAGAACGCTTTTCTTTGATGACGAGTAAGTGTAGCAGTCAAGGCGCATGTGGTTGAATGAATTGCGGGGTGTGATGGTGGACAGACGGTGCCCGGGCAGCGTTGAGCCTGGCCGGGACGATGTTGGGGTATTACCCTGTGCGTGTGCTGCCATCAAAGACGGCCATCGTGCCTGTGAACCCGACGTTTTTGCCTCGGGTGAGTAAGGGTTGTGTGTGTGTGTGTGTGTGTTATAAATTTAAGGTCATATCTAGAGTGTGCGTGATGATGGGAGATTGGTGAGGTGCTTAGCATGGGAGTGTAGTGCATGTTGGGCCTGATGGGATGCGGTTTGGCATGTGCAGTCTGAAGACGAGCGCGAGATGTGTGCACGCACCATCTACTGTACAAATATTGACAAGAAGGTGAAGTGGAGTGGAACATTCAGTTGAATGTGTATGATGGTGGTGGCAAGCTGTGGTGACTGCAGTAGGCAATCCTGGTTAGATGATGCAAATGCTTGGGTAGTGATATTTTGGGGTTATGAATGGTTTTGGTGTGTGAATGATGAGTTGTGTGAGTGGATGGCCGGGACTCTGAGCGAGCAGTGACTTGATGCAGATGTCACAGGCCGATGTAAAGCTCTTCTTCGAATCATTGTGTGGAGAGGTAAGGCTTGCAGAGGCTGAGTGTTCGTTGATGCTTTTGTGATTCATGGTATGACCATCACTGTGGAGGCTTATGTGGGTTGTGATGTGACGATATCGTGGTGGATATGTGCAGGTTGCGCGTTTAAGACTGTTGGGTGACTATCACCACTCTACTCGCATAGCATTTGTGGAGTTTGTGATGGTGAGTCACATGCTCTTCTTGGAGTCTTGTCGGTGAGATGAGATCTGGCACTGCACGGGGAGTGATTTGGTTTTCTAAGGACAGGGGTTTTAGGTCATGAGTCCTGAACACTGTTTGAATAGAGACTACACCTCAGGTTTTGAACACGAGCAATGACAGGGGGCATCTATTGTTGTGAGTTTGTGAATCATTCAAGCTTAACGTGGAGTGCAATGGGTATGTGACAGGCGGAAAGTGCGATGGCGGCATTGAATTGCAGTGGAGCCGTCTTGGGTTCACTTCCAATCAGGTGACTGCAGCTACCCGGTGGTTGTTCCACTGCGCAATTTGGGGTTCCTAGTGCTTGTGGTACTCACATTTGATTTGATGGTCTTGGAGGCAGTGGCGTTGTTGATATTGTTGAAGTGAGCCAGTTTGCTGATTTGGGGTTCTTATGCGCAGAGTGAGCCCGTCGAAGACACCAGTGAGGCCACGGTCACCACGTCCGCCGCTGCACTGATTTGTAAGCCTGGGCGGCTAAGACGAAGGGCCTAGAAAACGATGTTGGTTTGTCCTTGTGAGCTGCTACAGGTTTTAGGATCTGCTTATGTTTTGGACGACGTCAGTACGCAGGCGTTTTGTGACTACTACATTGGGAGACTGTAGATGAGTCGGAAGAGCTGGAGGGCAGGAGCCAGCTTCTTGTAGATGGACGGAGGGTGGCATCATCCTCTCTCCTTCAGACAATTCCTGCCACCACAATTATTCATGTGCTTGCCAGAGCTCTACTGCTGCTGCAGAGCCGTTGCGCTAGCTTGCTCTTAGATAGCTCATCACAGAGCTATCTATGCTGAGCAAGCAACAGACTAGAGCTGCTCTTCTTGTGCCCTTGTATTTCATACGGTTTGTGTGACCCACATTTTAGGCAAGGTCCCTTCCTTCAGTACCTGAGGTCCCACATTAGTTCTGAGCAATAGCAGCAGCAGCAGCCCGGTTCTTCACAGGGAGAGAGACCTCTGGCTAGTTCCCCACAGCGAATAATGGATTCCTATCCGCCATGCCTAAGGCTTTATTTTTTTAACTAATTTATCCCCCACCCCCCTCGGCTCACTACTACTCTCATCACTGTTGCCAATGGGTTCGTACAGGGACCACGGACTCTCCTTTTCTACAGTCGGTACTGTGAGTATTTTTTGTTCTGTGTGATTGATTGATGTGGCTTTGATCGTCTTTATGTGTACCTCTTTTTAGCTGCTATTGGGTACCTGCATATTTGAATATGCTATTGTGGGAAGATAGTCTTCTTCTGATAACTTTGAAGACATGTGGGTTCTGGTGGCCAGCAAGTTTTGGTTTTTGACTCGGAAGTACAGGTGTTGAATTTCTGGAGATGGACAATTTTGGTTTTCTTAAAACTCTGGTCGAGTTTGATCTCTTTGACTTTTTAGCTTGAATCTATATTTAATAAACTGAACTATTGGAAAAGAAGTCACCTTCATAAACAGGCCTTAACTTATGAACCCGCAACAGAACTAGAAGGTTATAATAGAAATAAACAGGCAAATTTGAGAAAAAAAAAAAGTAGGTCATCACCTGTAGAGCTCCTCACTTATTGCTAAAGGTATGTGTCCTAAACCAATCCCTGTTGAAAGAATATTGGCTTCAGCACAAGGATAAATTTCATGCTCGTAATTAAGCCTATGCTCGATATATATATAACGAAAAAACCTGAAACTGACATATAGAAGGCATAACCTTTAACCCCTAAACGTAAAAGCCTTCAACCTATTTCATACAACCTTGAATGACTTTCATCCAAGTCACCTTTGTTAGCCTATTAAATCCTTTCCCCATCACAATAAATTTCTTGTGATGGGGAGCTGTTGATAATATTGGAGAGGCATTTCAAAGAGCTCTACACTCATGTTTGTACCCATAGACCTCTATTCTCCTTATTCATGGTCGGTTGGCTCTTGGAAAAACACTAGGAAATTCCACCCTTCAATTCCTTCGCAAACAACCTTCCTGGTAGTCAAAAACATTTTCGCTTCTCCAAGCTAGCATTGCTTGTATTTCTAGCCTACTTGTCGTGGAACACTAACTTGAAGAGAATTCACTACTTTCTGGAGGAGATTGAGAAAGGCACCTGTTCCTTTTGGTGAAAGCACTCATTACAGAGAAGCATGAAAACTTACCGCTGCAATTGAAAGGGAAGCCAGATGGGAACAATAGTCTCAAGTGTCAGCATAGGAACGGCAAAAAGTGACAATCACGCTCCTGGTCACCATGAAAACCCGGGTTTAAATGCCCCTCACTTTGACCATAAATTGCTAATAATAATAGAGTTATCCGTAAAGTGAGACCCACGTAACATGTATATCATAGGATACAAACCAGCCAACCATCATATAAACCAGACCCCAACATCATTTGTGCTTGGTCGACAAAGGAATTGGCAACAGTGATGAGAGAGTAGTGAGGTATTGTGGTTTTACAAAAGTGGAGAAGGGAGGGGGGTGGGGGATGAATTAGTTAAAAAAATAAAGCCTTAGGCATGGCGGATAGGAATCCATTATTCGCTGTGGGGAACTAGCCAGAGGTCTCTCTCGCCTGTGAAGAAGAACCAGGCTGCTGCTGCTATTGCTCAGAACTAATGTGGGACCTCAAGTACTCAAGGGACCTTGCCTAAAATGTGGGTCGCACAAAGCGTATGAAATACAAGGGCACAAGAGTTCTAATCTGTTGCTTGCTCATAATCACACTCGCAAGCATACACAGCTCTGTGATGAGCCAACAGCAAGCAGCCAGCCAGCCTCCCTCGCGTGCGTGGGGGCGCACGCACGCCGGCAGGCAACAGTAGAGCTCTGGAAAGCACATGAATAATTGTGTTGGCAGGGATTGTCCAAAGGCAAAGGATGACGATGATGATACACACCATCCATCTACAAGCTGGCTCCTGCCTCCAGCTCCTTCTACAAACGCATCGTTGACCATCGCCCGCGTACCGACATCGCCAAGTTGTCCAGATGCTAAAACCACAAGGACAAACCACAACATCGTTTGAGGCCCTTCGTCGTCTTGCTTGCCAATCAGTGCAGCGGCGGACGTGGCGACCGCGGCCTCACTGGTGTCTTCGACGGGCTCACTCTGCGCATCAGAACCCCAAACCAACAAAATCAGCCTCAATACAACAACACTAACCTAACCATCTCACAACACAGTATCTTCTAACAAAGTACTGCAGTCACCTGATTGGAAGTGAACCCAAGATGGCACCACTGCAATTCAATGCTGCCATCGCACTTTCTGCCTGTCACATACCAATTGCACTCCACGTTAAGCTCAAATGATTCACAAAATCACAACAATAGATGCTCCCTGTCATTGCTTGTGTTCAAAACCTGAGGTGTGGTCTCTATTCAAACAGTGTTCAGGACTCATGACCTAAAACCCAAACCAAATCACTCCCCGTGCACTGCCAGATCTCATTTCACCGACAAGACTCCAAGAAGAGCATGTGACTCACCATCACAAACTCGACAAACGCTATGCGAGTAGAGTGGTGATAGTCCCCCAACAGTCTTAAACGCGCAACCTGCACATATCCACCACGACATCGTCATATGACAACCCACACAAGCCTCCACAGTGATGGCCAAACCATGAATCACAAAAGCATCAACGGATACTCAGCCTCTACAGCCTTACCTCTCCACACAATGATTCGAAGAAGAGCTTTACATCGGCCTGCGACACCTGCATCAAGTCACTGCTCGCTCAGAGCCCCGGCCATCCACTCACACAACTCATCATTCACAACCCCAAAATATCACTACCCAAGCATTTGCATCATCTAACCAGGATTGCCTACTGCAGTCACCACAGCTTGCCACCACCATCATACACATCTGAATGTTCCACTCCACTTCACCTTCTTGTCAATATTTGTACAGTAGATGGTGCGTGCACACATCTCGCGCTCGTCTTCAGACTGCACATGCCAAACCGCATCCCATCAGGCCCAACATGCACTACACTCCCATGCTAAGCACCTCACCAATCTCCCATCATCACGCACACTCTAGATATGACCTTAAATTTATAACACACACACACACACACACAACCCTTACTCACCCGAGGCAAAAACGTCGGGTTCACAGGCACGATGGCCGTCTTTGATGGCAGCACACGCACAGGGTAATACCCCAACATCGTCCCGGCCAGGCTCAACGCTGCCCGGGCACCGTCTGTCCACCATCACACCCCGCAATTCATTCAACCACATGCGCCTTGACTGCTACACTTACTCGTCATCAAAGAAAAGCGTTCTCTGTAATCTAGCAAACGGAAATTAAATAAATGCATAATCACCTTCGTCGGTGAACTCCACAAAAGCGAATCGAAGCACCGAGTTCGGATCCCCGCACACACGGCAATCCACCACCTGATCATCAAAATGCCAATGCACAACAACCTCAGTTGGCTACGTGCATTCAGTTACTCTGGATCACATTCTTCATAGAGACTACAGTAGAAAGCTCCGCTAATTCTACGACCTAATCCAGACACCATTCCGGATCCTCAGATTCCGGCAAATCGTCTCGAAAAGAGAAACTAACGCTTCCTCACATGCTACTTCACAACCACAACGCCTCATCACACCAACAATCACACAGGCTTCTCAGAAAGTAGAATTGCAACGTACGCGACTCCAATCCCCAACCAACTTGAACTCATTTACCTGGCCACACGTGATGAACAGGGCTGCCAGTTGCTCCTCTGTCACCTACCACACCACACAACTCCACTTCCGTTATGAATGCTGTCAATGCCCACAATGCAACACAACCATAGGGACGACCCATTGTACGCTGTTGATTGCACCGACTCAGTCATTCCACTATTCACGTATATTCCATTGCCGTCCATTCCGCCAAACTCATCTAGAAACGGGCCTCGCAATCAAACACTCATCTCTTGATGGAATTGCTCCAATTCAGATCGATCCTACTCTACCAACACGGAGCTTTCTGTTGCAACCAACTGCTCAATTCCCACACGTCCTTTTCGGGTACCAAAGGTAAAACGTTGGATGTACACTAATTCACCAGATCTCGCGCGCTGGGATTACGTCACCAAACCCTCGCCCTGCATTGCATTCTTTTTCTTGAACCCTCCGGCTCACTGCTCGCCCCAATTCAATTGGATCTAACAATCACACCGCACCCTAACCAACCACTCCTCGCGATCGCCGCGCAAAACACACACACGGTGAAGCAAGCGAGCCATTCAGCAAGATCTGTACCTGCTGGTCGATGTCGGACACGTACACGGTCCGCCGGATGCTGTCCTCGCGCTGCGCGCGGCTGGTGCGACTGTTCACTCGCCTCTTGCTGCCCTGCCCATTGTTGTAGCCATTCTTCTTCTATCACCCGGCCCACCCACCATGGATCAGTCCCCCTTCCCAATGCCACCGTCCTACAACACACCCACCTGATCCCCTCCCTCCCTAATTGCACGATCATCACTCTCGCCCTACTTACGTACCTTCCTGGCCTGCCCTTTGGACGACGTCGCGGTGGCGCTGCCGTGGTCCGCGTTTAGCGACGGCGGCACGAACTCCTTCGCCAGCGGATTGAGCTTCGTCAGCAAATCCTCGAGCTCGCGCATGCTGTTGTTGCTCCCACTGCTGCGCGCGTCCTCGTCCACCGCGTCTCCCTTCACCCCGTGCCCATTCGCGCCCCCGTTCGCTTGTTGATTATTGCTGTGGGATTGTTGCTGTTCCTGCAACTGATCATAGAGCTGCTGATCGGGTGCTGCACCCCCGTTCTCATGCGCCTCGTTGAGAGTACTAATCAGCGGGTAGTTGCTGCTGCTCCGACCTAACGACAGCTGCGCCATGCCCATGGCCAGCCCTATCCCAGCATTGTCCGTCATAGCCATTGCTGCCCACCTCTCTCTGGTTTCCTCCACTCCTGTTCCCCTCCTCGTCGCTGCAATTCTACTATTCCCCCGCCTTCATTGTCACATCTCTCTCCGCGCACACACGCATGTTTTTTGCCTCGGATCCGAGATCCGGCTCGCCCAGTTTTATTACTCCCACCCACTGTCCGCAAACGGAACTTGCACGTGTGTGAGTGAGTGAGTGAGTGAGTGAGTTGTGAAGAAGGGTGCCGAAAGGAGAGCAAGCGAGGCCCCGGGTGGGTGGGATGCCCAACGCGAGGAGAAGATGCAACAGTAGCAGTGAGTCTGTGTGAGAAAAGAGCAGGAGCAGCAACGACGGAGACGAGCAAGGTGCCTGCTTGCATTCGGAAGAGCTGGCCTTCCGCTTAGTAAGTTACTAGTAGTAAGTCTGAGTGGTGTTATTGAAGCCAGGCAAGGCAAGCCAGCCAGCCAGTTACAGTAGGGGAGTGAATCACTTTTATTACCCGGGCGTGGAGTAGGTGATTTCTGCACATGTAAATTGGCTCTCTCCTTATTATTGTGCTTTTCCACTGTTCCCCAGTTTTGTTCCTTTCCCGTGATGTTGTCGTTCTCAATCTGGTGCAGCGTTGGGAACAACATAACATTCAGTATCCTTCACGCGCATTGCCTTTACATCCATCCATCCAACGGTATAGAAGTTCATTCATAAAAAGGGATGGACAGAGCCGGTCGTTGGAGTGGAGTGAAAAAAAGGAAATATTAACCCCTAAACGTCCTCACCTATGTCCAATTTGGGCAGTTTTGCAAAGATGCATTATAAAATGCAACTAGCATGAATATTTGAAACTTGATGTATGAATAAAAGTTATAGATTTTGAAATTTAGATTCAATCTATACGGTTAGATCTTTGATTGCTATCACTGATATTTTTCTATAAATTTTGAAACATTAAATAAATAAATAAATTGAAATTCGATTACGAATAAGATATTGACAGTATGGGGATGAAATTTGTTGTGATGGCTTATAATATAGTACTCTAGGTGTAGTGATTTTTGGAGATTTTTTGGATGCTCGATTTTATGAGTTTATTTTTTCAAGAACACTTTTAGACTAAAATCTTCCAAATTTTGGGTGAAACACTGCAACACGAAATGAGGCATAAATTTTTCAGAAATTGTTTCCTTTTCGACCGGATTACACATACATGAAGCTAACTTCCCATAAAAAATTCAGTAAAAAAATTACACCACAAAAAGTGCATGACGGATGAGAAACTGCGGATGAAATCTGTACATCAAGCAAAATATGCATGGTTGGGCGGTTAGGGGTTAAAGGATATTTTTTTAAATTCACTCCCAAAAAAAATTAAAATGCTACCAGCGCTTGCCGGCACGTAGTCTGAAGCCTGTAGTGTAAGGCAATTTTTCAAAAAAGGAAAAGAAAAAGGGAAGATGTCAAAGAGCGTTGGCCGGCGTGCGGCTCCAGTGTTGGCATTAAGTCACTATAGTATCTTCTTTTTTATATAGTGTTTGGAGCTTGGAGGTCTTCTTGACCTTCCCCTCCCGATTGCCATTACCTCCACTTTCATGTAAAACAATCTAATTACTGGATGGATGATGATGTCGGATATTCTGCACATTCTCTTCAAGGGCAAAGCAGAGTCAGTGAAGGCTATTGAATGTTATGAAGTAGCTGAAGTTGAGTTGATTTCCTTTATAAAAAAAGGAGTATTTTTGAGTTTTAATTTTTAAATATAAAAGTAACTTATGTTCTAAAAATGTAGCTACATACTCTTCTTGTTATGGATAGTGCCTAAAAAACCCATTAAAATATTTCTCCGTTTTTGGCAATTTGTTGTTAGAGTGGTTTGAAAACCTAAGAAGATTGAGTTTGGTATGTCTTTTAAGGGTTATTATTTCTTTTCTCTTGCAATTGATTTTGTTCTCTTTCCAACGATACTAAATTTGAGTCAATTTGAGCTAGTATGCATTGAGAAATGAAAAATAGAGAAAAGTTTTATCATGGTCAATGGAACCGTTTACTATTGGAATGGTTACTTTGGATGTTTTTTGATTTAAACCTTATTATGTTAAGACTTAATTTATTCCTAATGCAACCTTGTTTGTTTGGAGGTTTTCTATTTTTCACTATCTACATGGCATTTTTCACTTTCTACTTTGCTTGTACCTCTTTTCAATGATGTTCTTAATTTTGTTTCCAATTTGTTGCAAGAAAAAATAGTTGTTTGCAAAGTACGTGGTTGAATTGAATTTGACCTATATATCCATTGATCTTGTTACCTATGTAGGGTAGGAGAAGATATTTAACTTAGTAATGTCAAATCTTATTGATGTTACCCTTTGGTGTTAAATCTTTATGTTCATCTTGCGATCTTGTCTTGTCATACAAATTCAAAACAAAAAAATATTTAACCGAGTCGTTGAATCTATCTATTGATATACATGTGGTGTAGGACATGTCGTATATGTACAAATCAAGGAATATCTTAGTTACACAGGGTTTTTGAATATATCCATTAATCATGTCATATAAGTACAAGACGAAGAATATTTAAGTTACATGAAATCATTGATCAGTATATCTACATGGACTCTATATGTTAATGCTATCATACAAGTACAAAAGAGTAAATTTCTAATAGGGTAGTTGAATCTTTGATTCTATTTGAAAATCTATGCATTAATCTTCTCATACACATCTAGTTAGGTTAGTAGGGTCTTTGAATCTATTGAAATATTTATTGAGAAATTTATGCATTAATCTTGGCATAAACCTGCAAAAAAAATAAAAAATTGAACGAGGCAGAATTTTTGAATCTATCAATTGATCATGTTACATACTTACAAACGATGATTATGTAAAGTTATGTGGGATCTTTGAATTTACATTTAATATTCATGTTAATCCTTTCATATAGATGCAAATGGCTAATCAGAATGATTCATACTTTGTTTTTCAATAAAATACATAGTTGTGATTAAAAAAATTGAACTTGTTTAATTTTTGATGTATGCAATTTTTATTGTGAGCCTATAAAGCTTATTTTTATTATAAGCATTGGTGTTTAAAGAACAAAATTGGTCCTAAATTTTAGATTTTATTTAATTAAATTATTATTTATTTTCATTACTCCTAAAAGATGCCACTAGTAAATTAACATGGTTTGGGATAACAATGTTGTATACCGACTTATTATCAAAATTGTATATTGTCTTTACATGTTTTTAGAAAGAAAAATAAATTTGGAAAAATAAAACTTTAAAAAGTTTAAGGTAATCATGACCAAGAATTGTGATCATTTTGTTGGCAATAGCCCATGCTTTTTGCAAGTTCTTTATAGAATTTTCAATCTAAAATAATCTTAAAATATTCAAAAAATATTTATGAAAGCATGTTAGAAAGGCATACCCTTTTTCAATTACAGCATTAGTATTTCAAAACTTGTTTGTATATTCTCTTTTATAATTTTATACATAAAGAAATTGGCATTCAACTCTCAACTAACATCAAGAAGCTAAAATTTTCACTAAAAGTCCCTATGAAACTTTTCAATGCAATGGGTATTCCAATCATCTACTTTGCTATATCATATTGTAAAAATTGAGTGATTATGGTGAAATCTACATCATACAACTTGAAAATGACATGAATTGATATGTCATGATTAGAGAACATGTAAATTCCAATAGTCACACCATAGGAATTAAAACTCACTTCCGGACAACATAGTGATCTATTTAAATATTCTTTAGCGATTAGGACAGTCCACCCTTCTTTATAGTGGATCTCAAATCATATCTATGTTTCATTCAAAGTGGGGGCTTAACGAATCTAACACTTTCCATCAAACTCAATATTCAATTGTTGTCGAAGAAGAATGAAATCTAGCCTATTGGTATAATAGAATCATAACATTATTCATTCAAGGTGTGGGGCTTTGAGAATTCAACACCTTTCATCAAACTAAATATTCAACTGTCGTTGTAGAAGAATGAAATCTAGCGTATGAAACAATAGAATCAAAACATAATTGAGCAGTTGGAACAGTTACCTTTTGAGACAACTAAACTTCAAATACACAAAACATCGTATTTTACAATGGGAATTATAAAATAAATTAATTCCAATACTTATTTTAAGAGTGAAGACTCAATTGTCATAGTAAAATGATAAAATCTCATTTATGTATTAATGAAATTATGACATTCTTAAGAAATTGGGTCAACTCAACCTTTTTTAGTGCAGATTTCAAACTTTACTATAGCAACAAAATACACTACATATATATAGAGGATGAAATGTGTATTTTTTTATCTTCAGCTTACCAACCAACATTCAAAATAGAATGTTGAATTTCAACAAAAGAAGTAAGAATAACATAGATTTGTTATGAAGCAAAACTTTGATGAAGTGTTGTAAATCCAATTTGCCAAAAGAAAACATATGTCCAAGGCTTTTGCAAGCTACGATTTACCAAAAGGGTAACAGTAGGCTAGATTTCATTATTCTACAACAACAGTTGAATATTGAGGTTGATGGAAAGTGTTAGATTCCTTAGGCCCCCACTTTGAATGAACACATAGATATGATTTGAGATCCACTATAAAGAAGGGTGGATTGTCCTAATCGCTAAAGAATATTTGAATCTTGCTATATTGTCCGGAAGTGAGTTTTTAATTCCTTTGGTGTGACAATTGGAATTTACATGTTCTCTAATCATGACATATCAAGAGGGTAACATTAGGTTACAGCAATTGAATCATGTGCAACTCATGCTACTAGTGTAGTAGTGTGCACCTCTTGGCCTTAACCCCTAAATGACAGTGGGGGTAAGGGCAAAACCTAAATGTGTTATTAAATGTTGCTTCTACAACTTCAATGAAGTTTGGTCCAAAAGAGAAAATGAGAAGCACAATGTTTAGTAATTATCCGTACGGTCAAACTTTCAAAAAATGTTTTAGATACTCATTAAACGAATTTAGAAGCATTTATCGTTGAATATTCAACAAAATTACAAATTTTATTTTTAGAATTTGAAATTTGGTATGATTGGTTGAAACTAAACATTCTATTCTAAAGTTCAAAAAAGAATTTTTTTAGAAAGAGGGAACATCATTACTTTCCCGAAATAGTAAGTTCGGTAACACTAGGACAATGTTGAGGTGTTTGTCTTTGAAAATTTCTCCTTGATGGAGTTTAACTCCGATTGACATGATTCAAATTGGGTTGGGAAGTAGACTTGATTTCCTATTTGAAAATATTTTTTATTTTCTAAAAAAGTTTGTTTTTCATCTCGGGCAGCCCGTAAAAAGGGCAGCGACCATAAAATGGTTGATCGGTCATTTAGGGGTTAAATTGGATTAAAACTTTGACGATCCAAAATATGATTTATGCTAATACTTTCTATTTAGAGATTTTCATTTTTATTTTGATACTTTTGGCATTGCTCAATGGCCTTTTGTTTTTTTACATGCCATGGGTAATTAAAGCCTTTTTTACATAACCTCTATGGCTAGGTTTTATGAAAAATGTATTTTATACCCAACTTCTAAAATTGAACCATTACTTCATTTCCAAAAATAAAACAAAGAATTGTTTTAGTTCCACAAAAAATTTGAAAAGAAAACATCATTTAATAATCAATTAAAAAATAAGTAAGGGTAATATTCAGAAAATAAAATATAGTAGCTTTCTACGTACTTCTAGTACATTGCTAAAATTTTGTGAAGTTAAAATTCAACTCCTTTTAGCACTTTCCATGTTGTAGGTGCACTTTTGACAAGCGACACGCACCTTCTCCAATTGTTAGTGATTAATTTAAAGGAGAATAACCAAATTTAGAAAAATTATTGTAGTAAGCACTTTGACATTGTAATTATTCAAGCAATGCCTTTTGTTTTACAGGATGATTCCATTTCAATACTTATTGTTGATTTTCCAAATTGAAAAGGTATAGCTATTTCTGCTCTATGACAAAAAAGTGGTGTATCTTAGCTTGGAATCACCCTCCACCTAGGATATTATTTAATAAGGAAATTTAACAAAAGTAAGTTATTTACTAATTAAACTCTTTTGAATCTCCAAAGTTGAGAGGTTGTTTACGCTAAGGAGGAAAATATACTTTTAACATGTACTCTACCTACCACTTTGTGTGTTGTATTCGATAGGGCAAAACTTTGCCCCCTTGGCACAAATACTTAAAGTGAACTTCAACTCCTAAACATCTGAACGTGCCTTTGCGGCTAGTAGAATACGTTGTATTTTGGTCGTATTTGGAATGAATCCACACCTTCAATGAGTTTGGGTTCTAAAGAGAAGTCAAAACTTTGATTAATGCGGTTGTAGTGAGTTATTGGGGTCTTAATCTTGTAGCAAATCCCAATTATACGACATCGTATATACTATCCCCATTGGAAATTTAGGGGTTAAATCTCCTTGTGTGAATGTGCGTTTAAGAAAAATCCAAACATTTACGAATTAATCCTTAAATATTAGTAAGAAGTAATAATATTAATAAAAGTAACAACATCGGTGCGATGGTTTTTAAGTTTATATCAAAATAAATCCAAATAAAAACGTAATTTTAATATATTTTGGAATTTTGGGGTTTGTATTTTAAAATGCAACAAACATTGCAATTTTAATAATTTGAGAGGTCTCAGATGGAAAAGAAAGTAAATTGATGGCATTATGTTACAGTAAATGTCACCTATATGTGAATCTTTTTCCACATATGCACACCATATGAATAGGGTAACTTGTTTAGGGATTGCAAGGTTAAGAATGGGTTTGTTCTTCAAGGGTTAAAAGATTAACCCCTAAACGTCCAACCGTCCAAAAAGTGAACAATGTACAGAATAAAACACGATTTTTTCATTGGTCATTGATTTTTGGCAACGCGGATTTTTTACTACATATTTGATGGGAAGTTAGTTTCATGCATGTGTGATCCGATTAGAAAGGAGATGATTTGTGAAATTTTTATGCCTCATTTCATGTTGTAATGATTCGCCCAAATTTCAAAGATTTCAGTGTAAGAGTGCTCTAAAAAAGTCAGCTCATAAAATCAAGCAACCAAAAAATCTCCAAAAATCACTACACTTAGAGTGTTACATTTTCAATCAATGTTTAAAAAAAAAAGGGGGTACAAATTGTTAATAACTTATCCATAATCAAATTACAAAAGAATTTTGAATTTAAGGTTTTTAATTTGTACAAAAATATTGGTGATAGCAACTGCGAATCTAATTGTATGGATAGAATTTAAAATTTATAATCATGTACAACTTCTATTCATACATCAAGTCCAAAATATCTCTCTAGATTGCATTTCATGTTGAATCTTTGCAAACTGCAAAATTTGGAGAGGGGTGAGGACGTTGAGGGATTAACCCTTTAGTACTCAAGTGACAACTTTGTAATCTCTGATGCGTTGAAAATGGGAATAACGGAAAAGCTGCGAAGAATTGGATTTTAAATTGTGAAGTGTAGATTTTGAGTCTTACAATACACATCTTCTAGAAAAATAAAATTTCAATTTGGAATTCTGCAACTATCAAAATACCTACGAACAAAACGTGAAAAAATACTACAAATACTTGAAAATACAACAGATGTACCATGCGGTATTTCTTGTGTTTGGAAGTTTGTTATCTTGTTTTATTTTTTGGGATTGTTTTCCCTTCTTCATGTCCATTAGTGTATGTCTTCCGATCTTGATCAATATACCAACTCCTTTAACCCTTAACTTCCTAGTCGACCCAAAATGGGTCGAGCTATTTTTAGAACTGAAAATATATTGAGGAAGGAGTGCCCGAATGATTCAAAATTCGGGCCAATTTTGTGTAGAAACGAGTTAGCTATCCAATGGTGTAGTCTGATTTGGAGAAATGCACATTGTCAATTTTACAAAAATCCACAAGTGCTGGGTGGTCACAAAACCGAGTAAGAAAAGTCAGCTGAAGATAATGATGGGCGAATGACGAGCTGCCACGTGTTCCAGTTGGGCAAGGCGGCTTGTGGATGGGTGTAGCTACTGAAATGAAAATCTTGCACTTGGATTTCACCTTTTTTCCAAAATTCTTTTTCCTACTATATGTGTTCTTTTGTGTACTTTCAACCTACCGTGTCTGATTTTGCAATGGAAGATCAGATTTGTAGGAAGTTGTAAGATTTCTCTCAAAGTTACAAGTGAACTAGTAAAAAGTGGATGTCATGTCAAGGCCTCTTTCTTACTCATTTTTTATCCTAAAAATAAAAAACTTGTTGTCATGCATAGGAAACTTGATTATCTTCAGAATGACAAGAAGCCACCAACTTCCTAAAATAGTATGTGCCCAAGAGAGTCGATCAAAGCTCATTTTCAGCAGTGAGAAAACAATGAATTTCTTGGAGTACCCTTCATTTTTATGTCCCATCCAAGCAACCTATAACTTGGATTGACACCAAACTTTGTAAAGATGAAGGTGACTTGCATATCTACAAGATCTTACGGTTGATTTTGTAAAAAAGTGAGCAACATAAGTTTGAGCAACATGTATCCCTAACCGAAAAAATCAGTGTCCAAAACGCGCTCAATATGGTTCAGGAAGTTAAGGGTTAATATTTTAACGTATATATTTTTGTCCTGAACCGTACATGCATAAGTCGCTCTCACTTCTAAATTTCACAATAATTATGTGTAAGTCCGTTTTAACATGAAAGATTGCAACAAAGAGGTGTTGACGTAGATCATTGCTGTACATCTTCACTTTTGTTTTAGAAAATTTAACCCAAATTCTATTTAACTTTGAAGTCACACACCCTCCAAAATCTCATTTTTGAGTGTGCATTATACGGTTTAAAAACATACTATGATCTTCCAATCCCACCATTGGATGATTCTACGATTTTGGCAAAATGTCTCCACTCCAGTTGAGAATACAATTATACGATTATTTTCTAAATTAATTCATTCTAATTCTCGTAGTATCAATCAAAATTTCTCTAAACCCCACCCCCCCCCCCCCCCCGGGTGGACGTTAATGCAAGAGGACAAAAACTGCCCACTATTTTGAACATGCAACGGCCACCTTAAAAAAATTATCCCCTCTTCCAACGGTTTAAAACTTCCAATGGGGTCCCCTTAGACCAAACTTGGACATTAGGCATCAAATTTGCAAAACAAATTTGCCTAAAAAAAGATCCTAGAGTGCCCAAAATGAAAGTTTCAGAAAATAAGGCCTATGGATAAACCTCTTAAGGACCAAGAAGCCCAAATTGGGCCTCATAGTTTTTTAAGCACTTATATATAGGTTTTTCTATTGTTCAATTTTTTTTCTTGCCCAACACACGCAATGTTCTTCACTGATTCGGGTGTTATAAAATTTGATGCCATGTGAATTATACTTTTGCACAATATGATCAATTGTTTTATAACCATGAATCCTTGGTCCTTTAGGGGCTAACCCCTAAACGTTCCAGCATTCAGAAACTGGATCATGAACAGATTTGAAGTCTTGTAACATTATCATACAAATTTGGATGATTTTCATCTAAGTCGCCTTTGAAAGCCTATTAAATTCTTTACCAATCACAATAAATCTCTTGTGATGGAGAGCTGTTGATAATATTAGAGAGGCCTTTAACTGCAAGTATGTCAAATTTGTTGGGTAGATTTTATGCTCGCAATGATCTTCTCATGTACACCCCATGCACATGTGAGCCAGGCTAATATTTACTTTTGAGGCTAGAATCTACTTCTGTGCAAAGGATTGGTACGTTTAGGGGTTAACGTCTGGGGCTTTAGAGTCGGGGTATCAACCATAGTGTCGGGGGGTGCACTCTACATTATGTTTGAGAATCACGTGCGTTCATGACCCGTCCTAAAAACCCATTTGTATACGAGAGGTTATATGTCTAAACACCTTTGTATACAAATGTATTCCGTTTTAAATATACGTTTAGTGTAAGTATACATGAATATTTTTGTAATACGGTAGTGTTCAAATTAATACCCCTTCTGTGCACTCACGTATACTCGTACATGTTTAGTACAGTGCACCCCGAGACCATAGTGGAAAAACCCAGTGAACACAGCTACAGTACCTAAAGCGTTAAAGGGTTAATGCAAGCGGTTGGGTGAAAGGAATGGTCACAGGAGTGTGACTGGGTGGCCACTGAACCAAACGGCCCTCACGCGAATACAATTCCGCATATGCCTGATGTTGCTGTTGCTGATATTCACTGATGGATACCAGATGAGATTGATACAATTTTTATGCTCAGACGGGGCATAATGTATGTTGGTGAGGGAATCATCACAATGTTGTGTTCAAAGAAAAGAATAACACCCGGATTCTGGGCATAGCATATAATTAAGTTATCACACTATATACAGTACTAGTGTGGGTGAAGAAGGAAAAGCAGGAACCATCATGGGTTTGGGTGAAAAAGCCTGTCACAACTTACCCCACATCAGAATGATGCCATGATTCCCCGGTAACTTTCATTTCAACCATTTTCTCCAATACTACATGTTATGACACTTTTGACTTTTGAATCCAACAATGGTTTGATTCTTGTGCTAGAGTCATAGCTTTCGGCCTTAAGAGCATGGACACCCTTCTCTCTTCAATTTGTCCCTTGACCACTTTTAAGATTTGGTGTCACAAGCTAGTACTGCTATAATCACTCTCTATATAGTGTGTGAATTAATCATAATCACCGTACATGGATACACATTTATTGTCCGTCAATTTAGGATACCGAGCCCATCCTTGAATTGGTTATTGAGGGACTATAGAGGCATCACTACGTGTAGATTATATCCCATGGCTCTTTCATTTGCCTTGCAAAATAGTATTATATACAAACATATTTCATCCAAGTTCGAGAGTCAAGATTCAGACATAGGGTGCACATGCTCTAAGGTTGATTGCCTTTAAACTATCAACTTAAACAATCATATGTGTCGTTAGCAATAATGTTTTTGGTGAACTATTTTTCTTTCATTTTACATAAAGCTTAACAAGAAATGTATATATTTTCACGATTTTATTCTTAGTATATAAATTGATATAAATTTTAAAAGTAGAAAGCACATTGGGACTCAATATCAACATTCAGGTTCCTTTATATCCACACTATGTGTTACTAATTTCCACTCATAATGATATCGAAAACCTTCAAGTGCTTCTTCGCAATGCTTGACATGCCATTGGTTCGCTTGAATAGTGAAATTGGTAGTTTTGAGTATCAAATATGGTGCCTTTATGAAAAGTTGGTGATTTTAGGGCACTCAACCTTATTGAATTGTGGAAATGGAAGTGCAAATGGAATTAGATTGAAACTTGGCATTAAAGTATGCATTCATACCATTCTCATTAGATTCAATTTGGCTACCGTTTGTAGGTGCTAAAGCAAGTGCGTTAGAGATGCCCGCCGGCTAAGGCCGCCTTTGTCCTTCCAACTACCCTCTTCTTTTCACCTTCTTTTGACCATTTAGATCTTTTACCTCGGATTTCTTTTCATCTACCATTAAATCTACAATCTAAAATGATGACATACAATCAACAACAATGGTTGTTAAGAAAGAAGATTGAACCTAAATTTTTACTTGTCAAATAGATATCACGTTTATAGAGAATCACACTAGTTGTATATGAAATTTGGATAAACACAATATTAAGATCTTCAATCAAAAGGTTTGAAAGTAATTAAGACAATTATACCTATAGAATCTGGAAAGGAATTCAATATCATAAGAAATTGGTACAAAAGAAGACAAAAAAACATTTCATATCAAATTAATCTCAAAATTGCTTAGGAATTGCAAAGTGTTTGATAATAGTGGGAACTAAAATATATAAATATAAATATATAAATATATATGTTTGATTTGACTTGACTGAAATAATTGCTATATTATAAATTTCACATTATATATAGCAAATTAATGCATGGGCTTTACTTTATGTTGTGCGGTCTTAGTATTTGGGTTCATGTATTAAGATTTCTCAATCCTTACGGTGCCAAATTAGGATGTAATTATCATGGCATGCACCCATGCATTAATTTGCTACTTGTTCTTTGTAATCAACATTTCTTTTCAATTTACTTTTCAATATTATATCTTCCCTCATACAGAATCTTTTTATTCCCTCATTACAAAAGAGAGGCCTTTAAACACCAAGCACTAGAGCCCAAAGACAACCTTTTCTACTAGTATAAAAGCTAAATTTTACTCCGTAGTATGAACAACCTCTCAAATGTAGAGATTAAGAAGAGCTCAATTAGTGAATGTACTTTTTTTCGAGAAATTTCCTTGTTTTACAATATCTTAGGTGCAGTGTTGTTTTTTCTTTGCAAATTATATTTACAATTACTAGTTTTAGTTTTTCAACTCTTCTTCACAGCTTTGCTTCATAATGAATCTATGTTGTTCCTACATTAACTTCTTTTATTTAGTTCAAAATTATATTTTGAATGTTGATAGGTAAATTGAAGATTACATTTGATCCAAATAAATTGGAAATTTTATTTTAATTTATACTTGTAGTGTATTTGAAATGTTATTATTACTGTAGTAAAGTTTCACGAGGTTAAGTGACTGTAGTGCGTAATACCTCACATTCGTACATTAATACCTTATATTTATATTCTTGAGATGTATTATAAGATGTATTATAATATATTATTGATGAAAATTATTGCATCCTTGTATAGTGCAAAATGTGGAGAAATTATTGAGGGACAAGTAAATGCATTGTTTAGTGCCCGGGGTGCATTGTACTAAACATGTACGAGTATACATGAGTGCACAAAAGGGGTGTTAGGCCCGCTTCACACTATGGCCGAAGGTCTAGAGGTCGTCAATTTCCATCAATCAGATTGCAAGAAATTAAGAATTTGGCCTCTCAACCCTTCACACTAGAGGCCAAAGTTCAACGGCCGTCGCTCTCTAAAATGACTACGTGGTAGTACTTTTTGACCAAGGCGACAGCCTCTCAAAGGAAGTTTGGGTTGGACAGGAATGGAAACCCAAACTATGGTCGAGAGGCCGTCGAATCTTTTTCATAAAAAGATCAAAAACTATAATAACTTGGTCGTTAGATTGGAGGGCTGTTTTGGACAAGGAATAAAGTGGAATGCTCCTTCTTCTCTCTCTTGACTGTGCATCTTGGTAGAAGCTGCTCTTGTTTGTTTGTTTGTTTGTTTGTTTTTTTGTTTTTTTTTCCTTCAGATCTTGGCTCTCTTAACCCCTAAATGACAGAGGGGGTAAGGGCCAAACCTAAATGTGCTATAAAATGTTGCTTCTACAACTTCGATGAAGTTTGGTTCAAAAGAGAAAATGAGAAGCACGATGTTTAGTAATTATCCATACGGTCAAACTTTCAAAAAATGTTTTTGATACTCATTAAACAAATTTAGAAGCATTTATCGTTGAATATTCACCAAAATTACAAATTTTATTTTTAGAATTTGAAATTTGGTATAATTGGTTGAAACTAGACATTCTATTCTAAAGTTCAAAAAAGCAAAAAATTTCAAAGAGGGAACATCATTACTTTCCCGAAATAGTAAGTTTTGTAACACTAGGACAATGTTGAGGTGTTTGTCTTTGAAAATTTCTCCTTGATGGAGTTTAACTCGGATTGACATAATTCAAATTGGGTTGGGAAGTAGACTTGATTTCCTATTTGAAAATATTTTTTATTTTTCAAAAAAGTTTTTTTTTCATCTCGGGCAGCCCGTAAAAAAGGGCAGCGACCATAAAATGGTTGTTCGGTCACTTAGGGGTTAATTTTCCACAAGTAGGAAAAATAGACAATTTCTCTGAAAACCATTACTATAATTGTAACCAGTCAAATTTAATGGGGACAAAAAAAATTTGGCTTCAAATTCTTATGGAGCATTTCAACCCTATGTAATTCAAATTACAGAGAAAAGACTATAAAAGAGGGATGTTCAAAAGGTAGAAAGAGGGTTGTTCATGGAAAAGGAGATTGTGGGAAGATTCGAAGGTGCTTCAACTTATTGCACTTAAGGGGAAGATGGAGCTTGGATTTATGGGGAACCGCAAAAAAGAAGGTAAGATTTGTCTACCCTAATTGTGAATCTAAAAAATAATTGGATTGAGGCCAACTAAAGGCTTTTGCCTTTGCTGCGCGTCCAGCCTTAGGCCCCCTTTTTTAACCCCTAACTGCCCAAGCAGGCGTTTTTGGCATAATGTACAGATTTCATCCGTATTTTCTCATCCGTCATGCACTTTTTGTGGTGTGATTTTTTTACTGAATTTTTTATGGGAAGTTAGCTTCATGTATGTGTGATTCAATCGAAAAGGAAATAATTTTTGAAAAAATTATGCCTCATTTTGTGTAGTAGTGTTTCACCAAAAATCTTGAAGATTTTGGTCTAAAAGTGTTATTGAAAAAAAAAAACTATTAAAATCAAGCATCCAAAAAATCTCCAAAAATCACTACACCTAAAGTACTACATTATAACCCATCACAACAAATTTCATCCACATATTGTCAATATCTTATTCGTAATTGAATTACAAAATAATTTTTTATTTTATGTTTCAAAATTTATAAAAAAAGATTAGTGATAGCAGTCATAGATCTAACCGTATAGATAGAATCTAAAATTAAAAATGTATAACTTTTATTCATACATCAAGTTCTAAATATTCATATTAATTGCATTTTATAATGCATCTTTGCAAAACTGCCAAAACTGAACATAGGTGAGGACGTTTAGGAGTTAAGGGGTGCACTTAAAGTTAAGATTAGAAATACACGTGAGTGCATTTTAATAGCATACCCCTTACAATAATTGGTCTTAAAATATTTTTTTAATTAAGATTTTCTTAGGTGCCAAATCATTATGTATATATCTATCATTTGGTATAAATTTCAGGACTAACTTTTTTCTAAATCTTATTAAAAAATAGATGGAAGTTTGAACTAAAATGTGTTGTTTTTTGCTTCAAAATTCAGTTTAAAAATATTTACAAGTGATCATTTTTTGAAACTTACACAACAAGAACTTTATATTGTGCTTAACAACTTCATGAATTTTTTACAATTTTTAGATAAATGTTTAGTACATACATAGGAGGGATAAAAGTACGCACTCATGTGATTCCTAGTCTTAACCCCTAAACGTCCCATGGGGATAGTAGATACCTGGCCGTATAAATGACATTTGCTATCAACAAGAAGCTCTAAATTGGGATCTCAATAGCTCACTAGAACCGCATTCATGTCAATTTCAGCTTTTGTGTTGAACTCAAACCTATAAAAGGTCTGGATCCATTCCGAATACTAGAAAAATACACTGTATTCTACTGGTTGCAAAGGCACTTTCTGACGTTTAGGGGTTAACTTTAAGTGCACTCCCTGAGCCCCCTTTTCCCCCATTGTAAATGCAAATCTAATTTTGACGTTGGGAATTGAGCCCTAGTCTCCCCCATTACAATGAAGAGCCATTGCCATCAATGAACACACCTTCACCTACTTCTCGTTGGTAATTTATTTCACATTTTCTTCCTTTTATTGCAATCACGTTCTTTATTTGAGGATCTGTGCATGTACTATGATTGTATTTCAAAGCCATTTTTACTCATCTCTCATGTTTTTTTTGCTCTTTTGGTTGTTGGAATTGACACACGGGTGAGACTTCAAGCCATGATGGTTGTGATACTACCAAAATTTAACTAAACGGTTGTGGCGTACCGTAAGAAATTCAAGACCATCTTTGATGTACATCAGGAATTTCGGACCCTCACTGATTCCGCACGATTTCAGTGCGATTTCTGATATTTCAAGGGTTCGTACAGTTTTCGCATTGATTCCGCATCGTTGCGTCATTCATCGCAACTACACTGATATGACACGATGTTCGTACAAGCGGATACAGTACTGATTCGACACGATTGATACATCTATTGAAAACGTATGAATTCAGCACTCTTTATAATCGTCAAATGTCGTGTTTTAATCGTCTTTAAAACTACACTGATTCAGTGCGTTTTTCGTGCGACATCATCTTTTCCATATCTAGATTTTATTTTCTTTCTATATCTAAATTTGATCAAAATAATATTATTAACAAATATTAAATAAAATATAAAATAATTATTTTCCTCGCTACCCACTTTAACTACACGGAAATTGCCAGAACCCACGGTGGGGCCCACCATGGCTTCCCAAGCTCTATCGCCGACGGCGGGATTTGAACTCACAACCTCCCGGTTGACAACCAAGCTCCAAACCACCAAATCACCACAAAGTCTCGATGCATTGAATGGAACTTTTTTGGTAATTATAAAAGATTAAAACCATTGGCAATTTTTTGCCATGTGTATATAATTCTTTTTTCAAATTTTTTTTTGCACTAGATTATGCAGGACTTTTTCTATATATATGATTTTTTTCATAATTTTTTGAGTTTTTTTTTTTTTGGCCAAAATTGTGATGGCAGATCATGGCTGTGAGCTGTTTTTTTTTTTCAGGGGACTTTGAATGTTTTTAACTATGTGAAAAAAACTATTTTTCCAAATTTTTTGCACTAGATTATGCAGGACGTTTTCCATATATAGGATTTTTTTCATAATTTTTTGAATTTTTGAATTTTTTGCCAAAATCGTGATGGCAGATCATGGCTGTGAGCTGTTTTTTTTTTTTCAGCGGGCTTTGAATGTTTTTAACCATGTGAAAAAATCTTTTTTTCCCAAATTTGTTTTTGCACTAGATTAGACATGGCGTTTTCTATATCTAGGATTTTTTTCATAATATTTTGAATTTATTTATTTATTGCCAAAATCGTGGTGGTTGTGAGCTATTTTTTTCTTGCTCCTATGATGAAAAGTACAATGATAACCAATAATACCAAATTTGAATTCTAAAAATATAAAATGTTATTTCTTTGAAATTTTAATGTGTATTGCTTCTAAACTCTATAAATGTAGATCTAAAAATGTTTTGGGAAATTAAACCGTAAGTATAATTTAAAGAATATTCTTGGAATATTCCAGTATATTCCAAAATAATATAAAATATTTTGAAATATTCCAAAATATTCCAAAATATTCCAAAAAATATATTAAAATATTATATACGGATGTCGTACGGAAATAATTTGCAATATATAAGATACTGAAATCGCACGAATATAGTAAATGGCATTAATATGATACGTATACGATACTGAATCCGCATGAACTAAAACCGCATGTTATCCGTGTCTTATTAGCCATGTAATGTAAATACACGATTAACGCACGGATTCCGTCAAGCACGACTTTCGTGCGGAAACAACACTTTTGTCATAATCATTGAAAAGACACTGCATCAACATCTTAGTAATGCATGTCACTTCCGTACGATAACGACACTTCTAAATGCACGTATGACGTGCGGAATCAGTGTTTAACGATAAACGCACTGAAATCGTGCAGAATCAGTGGGGTCTGAAAGTCCTGATGACTATACAAAGAAGACAAATTAGTCAATGGAATTTCTGATAATAATCAACAAGAGAACAAAAATTATGATGTTCTAGATGAGTGGTATCACCAAGCTGAACAAGTGATGAAACATGTCTTGACTACTACCACAATAACATGGAGTTCCAGAGTGACCGATTCATCCCAAGCCATGTTGAGAGTGCACCGACATTAACAATTATGACAACACCAACTTCAAAAAGTAAGCAAAACTTTCACGATGGAGTCATTGATATCTTAGAAAAAATGGAAAAAAACTAGCACATGCTTGATGAATTTTTTTGAGAGAACTTATAAGCTACTAGAGCGGGTAAACTACCAATTTGATTGTTTAATCAATAACTTGTAGAGTTCAATATGCCACTCTTCATCTGAGCTATAGTCATAGTCATCGTCGTTGTACGTACAATTTTCAAACTGAAACTTTGATTTTTTTTTCCAAATGACTTTTGTAAAAGCTCTTTGCTAGTAATAGATGAACCCGAGTTGAATCTACCAACATGTTCTTCATGATCTCTTGTCACTCATTTTTTGTTTCTTCACATGCACCATTTTCATTCTCTATTTTTTCCTCTTCTCCCGGTTCTATAAATGGTGTTTTTTTTGCTTCTTCAATTCCCTCATTTCTTTCAATGATGATTTTAGATCGTGAAACATGTCTACTTGTTGCATTTTTCCTAGTGACATATAGACTTTGGTTTGCAATTCTTTCTCAACTTCTTTATCTTAGTCCATGGAGAATTCATCATTCTCTAAAATGCATAAGTTGTGAAACATAATCATGCAATAACTATGTCAGGCAAATTTAAGAGTGGCATGTCAATTATTTTCAGTAATATACGTCATCTTCCTTTTAGAATCTCAAATGTTTTTTCTACAGCCACAATAGTGTTTGATTGAATAAAATTCCAATGAGCTTTTTTTTCTAAACAATCTTGTTCTTTCTCCCTTGAATGGTGAATGAAACCAAGGCTTCAAAGAACATGCAGCATTACCAATGAATTTGTAAGGAAAAAAATTCACTTTTCATAGTCTTCTTCCCAATTTTTGATTTTTGAAATAATACCCAACCATGAATCCGTCTAGCCCATCTAAAATTGTAGTCCCAAAATTTGCAATCTGCATCTACAATTCTTTGTAGTAAACATGAATAATATCTTTTTCGGCAATAATATGCTACAGGTTCATGAGATGGTATTAGAATAGGGATGTGGCTACCGTTTATTGCTCCTAGAATAAAGGGAATGCCTTGAAGTGCTTCAAAACCCTTTGCTATATGTTTCATCCAATCAAAAGTTGGTCTCTTAAAAACCAAGGGTCTCAAATGAATCTTGGTAACTTCACAACACTCCCTCACAATGATAGAAGTTGTACTCGATCCTACTCCAAATAAATCACCGACCATTTGTAATGAATTACCACTTGCTAACCGAGAAAGAGTAATTGCAATCCTACACTCTACACTAATACTTTTCTGAAATGTGTATCCTTCTTCTTCAAAACAGACCTTAATAGAGTACATAAATATTGAAATGTAAATGTACTCACTCTCATCCACTTCCAAAAATCATCATCTGAAAATGACCCCATCAACACATGTTCCAAGAAACCTCCATATCTTTGAAAATGCCAACATTTCTTTTGATATTTCACCCTCTGTCTTTGTGCAATATAAATTGCCATCATCTTGACGTTTTGTTGAAAAATTGCAAGTTTTTTCAATGCACAAATGTCCACAATGACATATGAAAATCAAAAGTAGAACAAGAATGCGTTACCTTTTAGAATCCATGATTAAAGAAGGTGAGAGGAAAATTTCAAAAATTGAATGAATTGATGAGGAGAGAAATAGATAGAAGCTGGACAAATGGTATGGATTTTGAACTTTGGGTTTGGCCTTTGGAGGCTTCACACTATGGCCGTTCAAGTTGAGAGGCCGTGAGAGTTCGTGGCCGAAGCCTTGGACTTTGGACTTGGCCTTTGGAGGCTTCACACTATGCCCAGCCAAAGGCTCCAATTCCAATATTTTATTGGCTATTTTCAGCTCATTTATTTGGACTCTCAACAAAGTTTGGCCACTCAATACCACAACTTCTCAACTTGAACGGCCATAGTGTGAAGCGGCCCTTAATTTGAACATTGCCGTACTACGTATACATACAATAGACATATTTAGAGTTGAAAATAATGACGTATACTTACATTAAACATATATTTAGAACATAATAGATCTGTATTAAAAAAAAATTGGACGTGTAAACCCTCATATACATAAACGCACGTGATTCTCAAACATAATGTAAAATGCACCTTGGAATTTAGTGTAGATCATATGGTGTTGAGTACTGTGAAAGATTGATTGTCACGTGGCAAGTGAGTTTGTATATTTTATTGGTTAATTTGTTTTTCTAATAAAGAGAATTGGTGGACATGGGTCCAAGTGGAAGTGAGTGAATGGATTTGGTGCGTGCATGGACAAGAGAAGCCAATCATAGAGAGAGGAATGGGTTCAGTCAACATTGAACTGAAAGGGCCCTCCATCATTGCTCACCATTTCACTGTAACTTTTAAAATTATATGTTCAGGAACCTATTCCCACCTCTTCCGTTTAACTCTGGCCCCTTTCTAAACTTGTACTTTCAGCAACTTCACTTCAGGGCGGGTTAACCCTTTAGTGCCTAGGGTACTGTAGCAAACAGCTCTGGATTTCAGTGGGTTTTTCCACTGTGGTTGAGACTACCAAAAATAAAATGGGTTAAATTAGAAAGTAACCGTGCAATTCTATTCTCAACTCGAGAGCACACATTATATTAAAATTTGAGAATCATCCGATGGTGGGATCGGAAGATTATAGTATGTATTTGAACTGTATAATGCACGCTCAAAAACGAGATTTTGGGGGGTGTGTGACTTCAAAGTTAAATAGAATTTGAGGTAAGTTTTCAAAAATAAAAGCAAAGACGTTCAGCTATGCCCTATGTCAACACCTCTCCGTTGCAATCTTTCATATCAAAAATAGACTCACACATAATTATTGTGAGATTTATAAGTGAAAGTGACTTGTCCATGTACGGTTTAGGACAAAATTTTATACGTTGAAAATTGACAGGAGTGGGTACATTAGTCAAGATCAGATTACACGCACTAATGGAAGATGAAGAAGAGAACACAATCCAAAAAAATAAAACAAGACAACAAACTTCCAAACACAAGAAATACTACACAATACATATATTGTATTTGTAAGTATTTACTGTATTTTCAAGTATTTGCAGTATTTTTGCGTTCTGTTGATAGGTATTTTGATAGTTGTACAATTCCAAATTGAAAATTTCTTTTTCTGGAAGGTGCGTAATGTATGTGCGCAAATTTGAACTTCAGAACTGAAGTTCCAATTCTTCACGGATTCTCTGTTATTTGCATTTCCGACATTGCAGTGACCATAATCTGGCTTGCTAGGCACTAAAGGGTTAACCCTTTAACGTCGCAATTTAAGGTAGGAAAACCAAAAACGGTGAAAATAAGGTGATTTGACCAGAAGGAATGGAGTTAGAAATTATGTGAAATTTTTTTGAGATGAAGAAGAAGAAATGATGAAGAATGCAAGTTGTTTCGTATTTTTATTCCCCGTAAATAATTATCTACAATTTCTCAAAGTGGGAAGTTTGTCAAACCCCCTTCTTGTATTCTAGACTCTTCCTTTTCTACACATGAAAACACCTAAAACGGTTAACTAATATCACAGAAAACCGCACATAAGGCTACTAAAAATTCAAAAAAAAATAGTAAATTTTAGTAAATTTTTAGTTGTCCCGGTCATGCAAAAATTCTCCATTTTGGGTCTACCACCTCCTTGTTTTATTGCAACTCTACTACACGCCTTGAGGGCATTAACCGTTTTTGGTTTTCCTACCTTAACACTGTTTTCAAAGATGCGCTATAAAATGTTTGATAAAACCCTAAAATGGAGTAGATGTATGAAGAAAACCTGTAAATGTCAATGTGAAGTTCACATCTATACGGTTGGATACATCGTATTTTTTTATTAATTTTTAAAATTTAATTTTGAAAGGTTTTCTCTTGAAATACACTTCAAAATCCCAAATCAACACAAAAAAATTTCAAAAAATTGTAATTAAATTAGAATAACATGCCATACAAGATGGTATGGTTTCCATTATTTGATTCTACCTATTTTGGAAAATCATGTTTGAGGTCTCACTTTTGAACTAAGAATGAAACTTGACATAAACCAATTGTGTTATTTAAAAAAAATCATAATTACCTATTTGGAAGATCCAAATCGTTCAAAGAATAGTCAACTTGCACAAGAACCAAGAGTAATTTTGGTGAATGAAAACAGTCCAATCTAGATGAGATTCGAACAACTTCAATCTGTTCGTCGTTCAATATATGAACGTTGGCGTGTGAAAGGGTTAAATTTAACCACTTCAATTTTATTTATTGGCTCTGATCGTAGAGAAGAGGCATTGCGGGGACACTCATTTTTTTTTGGCTAAATATCATTGTAGCAAATATATTCCGTCCATGATTCCACTGAAATGCATTCTCGATCTTCACTCGTTATCTTCTCGTCAAAGCTTCTAATAGCATAGCTGCTTGTTTATTTATTGTCCGATTCATTTATTTTTTATACTGTGTTCCTCGAGCATAGTGGGCAAATTTTCTTATTCTAAAAATAGATTTATTTTTTGATTTTTTGATTTTGATTTTGATTTATTTTTTCAAATTTTTATGTATGGTGAAAAGAGGAATCACGAAAAATATATGTATATATAAATAAACTTTAACAAATGATGCTTTCATTAGGGGAGAATTCGGGCCTTCAGAAAGTCTCTTGCTTTTGTCGAACTGTTGATCAACAGCACATAAACAACAACTAATCAAAAAATATTAATTAATTAATTAAAATTTAAAAATAAAAATCGCAGCCCGACGTGGTAAATGGTCTACCATGTCATACTGCAGTTTTTAAAATAAAAAAATAAAAAAATTTGTAAAAAGAAAATTGTTTTAACCCCGACCAGCTAAATTGAGCTAATCCGAAGTGGGGGCCTTTTTGAGGCCCCATATCTCTTCTAATGATTTCCATTGCACAACAAAGGATTACAAACATCACATTGTGAACAAAGATAGCACATTTCCAGTGCTCCCTACATGTGTTTTTTTTTGTATTTTTCTTCCTACAATATCTCAACTAGATTCAAAGCTCCTAATCATTTCCAACTAAGAGCGACGTCACTACCGTAATACGAGGCCCGGTAGCAATCTCCATCATGTTTGGGGTTCCTATCAAGCAAGAAAGTATTAGCCCTCATAACGTGCATCGAACCGGAATCAAACCACTGCTCTTTTTGGTGACAAAAACACTCCTACGGGAAACCCACCTCCTGGCTATCACCTAGGTAGTTTAATCCCTAAATGACAGAGAGGGTAAGGGCAAAACCTAAATGTGTTATAAAATGTTGCTTCTACAACTTCGATGAAGTTTGGTTCAAAAGAGAAAATGAGGAGCACGTTGTTTAGTACATACCCGTAGAGTCAAACTTTCCAAAAATGTTTTAGATACTCATTAAACGAATTTAGAAGCATTTATCGTTGAATATTCATCAAAATTACAAATTTTATTTTTAGAAATTGAAATTTGGTATGATTGGTTGAAATTTGTGAACAAATAAACAAAATCAAAATTTTTAATGTATTTTAAAAAATTTCTCACCTCAATCTAACATAGAATAGTAGAACAATGGAATCCAACACCCTTTGGCAATGGGACCATAGTCTAGTTACAATTAGATTCGCAATTAGAAACTGAGCTTACGTGACAATGACACGGTAGTCCCAAAATTCATGGAATACATGCAACATTCTTTCATTGCTTAAAAAAGTAGATCCAAATAAAGATTCTTTTTTTAATTAGTTTTCAAAAGGATGCTTCATTGCACTACTCGATCTATTATGAATACAAGAACCCATTCATAAATGAAATTATATTCAAAATTTATCTTACTTTCGATAGTAATAGCTAACAACATTTCAATCTATATTTTTAAAAAGGTAAATAACTTCTTTGAGAAAAATAATAGATATTAGCATTTAAGCATAAGTTTCCAATCATAAGCGTAGGAAAAAAAATTAGGATTTTTTTTTTAACTTTATAATCTTGCAATCTCTTAAAATGATTCTCAAAACTACAAAGGCATATGTTATAATGGTCCTCTTTATTCCTTTGAAGCCCACGATTATTTTGTTGGCAATAGCCCATGCTTTTTGCAAGAATTTTTATACAATTTTCAATCTAAAATAATCTCAAAATATTCCAAAAATATTCATGAAAGCATGTTAGAAAGGCATACCCTTTTTCAATTAAAGCGTTGTATTCCAAAACTTGTTTGTGTATTTTCTTTTATAATTTTATACATAAAAAAATTGGCATTCAACTTTCAACTAACATCAAGAAGCTGAATTTTTCACTAAAAGTTCGCTATGAAACTTTTCAATGCAATGGGTATTCCAATCATCCACTCTGCTATTTTATACTGTAAAAAACGAGTGATTATGGTGAAATCTACATCATACAACTTGAAAATGACATGAATTGATATGTCATGATCAAAGAACATATAAATTCCAATTGTCACACCACAAGGAATTAAAACTCACTTCCAGACAATATAGCTAGATTCAAATATTCTTTAGGGATTAGGACAGTCCACCCTTCTTTATAGATGATCTCAAATCATATCTACGTTTTATACAAAGTGGGGGCCCAAAGAATCTAACACTTTCCATCAAACTCAATATTCAACTGTTGTCATAGAAGAATGAAATCTAGCCTATCAAACAATAGAATCGTAACATTATTCATTCAAAGTGGGGGGGGGGGGGGGGGGGGCTAGGAAATCCGACACCTCTTATCAAATTCAATATTCAACTGTTGCTTTAGAAGAATGAAATCTAGCGTATGAAACAATAGAATCAAAACATTATTGAGCAGTTCAAACAACTTACCTTTGAGACAACTAAACTTCAAATACATAAAACATTGTATTTTACAATGGGAATTATAAAATAAATTTATTCCAGTACTTATTTTTAGAGTGTAGACTCAATTGTCATAGTAAAATAATAAAATCTCATTTATGCTTTAATGGAATTATGACATTCTTAAGCAATTGGGTCAACTCACCCTTTTTTAGTGCAAATTTCAAACCTTACTATAGCAACAAAATACACTACATATATATAGAGGATGAAATGTGTATTTTTAATCTTTAGCTCACCAACCAACATTCAAAATAGAATGTTGAATTTTAATAGAAGAAGTAGGAATGATATAGGTTCGTTATGAAGCAATACTTTGACGAAGTGTTGTAGATCCAATTTGCCAAAAGAAAACATATGTCTAGGGCATTTGCAAGCTACGGTCTACCAAAAGGGTGGTGCAACTTCTGCAATCATTAGGAGAAATCTGTAGTCACAGAGGGGCCTTTGCCTTTGGCACGTGCTGAAATTTTTAGGCAAAACCGTGCACTTTACACGAGGACACCAATGGTGCCACCGTGGTTGCCAGTAGTGCAGTTCCGTGGGTCGCGCCAATTGATGCTGCCAACACTGCAGACACTGCTAGCATTGCGGCTTCCGACGCTGTCAGCGGGCAGCGACTGCACCAATGGGTTTACATAAAAAGGGGTACTTGGGCAGCCGGTTCACCTACCACGGGCTGTCTTACAGGGCCCCTTTGGGACCCCATTTTTCTCCTAATGTGAATCCTGTGCAACTCATGCTACTAGTGTAGAAGTGTGCACCTCTCGGCCTTAAGTTGGATTAAAAAAATTTCACGATCCAAAATAGGATTTATGCTAATACTTCCTATTTAGAGATTGTCATTTTTATTTCAAGACTTTTGGCTTTCCTCAATGGCCTTTTGTTTTTTACATGTCATGGGTAATTAGAGCCTTTTTTACATAACCTCCATGGTTAGGTTTTATGAAAAATATATTTCATATCCCACTTCTAAAATTGAACCATTACTTCATTTCCAAAAAAAATCCAAAAAAGTTTTTTAGCTAGACAAATAAATTGAAAAAATAAAATCATATAAACAATCAATTAGAACATAAGTAAGGGTAATACCCAGAATATAAAATATAGTAGCTTTCTACGCACTTTTGGTGCGTTGCTAAATTTTTTGTGAAGTTAAAATTTGTACGTTATGAATTTTAGATTCTATCCATACGGTTAAATCTATGATTGCAATCACCAAATTTTTTGTATAAAACTTGAAAATCAATATTCAAAATTCTATTGTAATTTGATTACAAAGAAGATATTGACAACCCATTGATGAAATTTGTTGTGATGGGATTAAACGTAATACTCTAAGTGTAGTGATCTTTGGAGATTTTTTGGTTGCTTAATTTTATGAATTGGCTTTTTCAAGAGCACTTTTGAACACTTTTGAACTAAAATCTTAGAATGTTTTGGTGAATCAGTGCAACATGAAATGAGGCATACAAATTTCACAAATCATCGCCTTTCATATTGGTTCACACATGCATGAAGCTAACTTCTCATGAAATCTTTAGTAAAAAATCTACATTGCAAAATGTGCACGATGGATGAGAAAACGTAGTTTGTTTGTGTACATCACTTAGAAAATGGATGGTTAGACAGTTAGGGGCTAAGATATACTACAAGACTAATTGTTTGTTTGTTGCACTTGGTGAAAACATATTCAAGGTATAGAGGATCACAATAGAAGAAGTAACGTAGTTTTGTTCTTGTGGAGATTCATTTGGACCTTCGATATCTTATATATTTTTTCACCAAGTGAAACAAAAGAACACTCTTGTCTTGTTTTACATTATTTTTGAGAAGATTTTCAAAGAACCCAAACTCATGAGCTCATTTTAAATCTTTAAGCAATTTGTACATTATTAACATTTTAAAATCTATTTTGTTAACACTTTACACTGATTATTATCACATTCTCTAATATCACATTACAATATATACACATAATATTTCACTAGTAGAAAAGGACTACTTAGGGCACCAAACTACAGTGCAAGGGCATAAACCATAGACTAAATGGTGCCCAAATGGTTCTATGACACCATGCTCTTACACTGTAACTTGGTGCTCCAAGCACACTCTTCTATTGATGTGGTTTTCTAATTGTGTACATATGTGATTGTACACTTTCCACATTTGAAGTTTTGAACTCATGTACACTGGTTATCAAAAGGGTTATATAATAGGGTTCTGAGTGTGATGTGGAACAAAATAATAATAAAAACCACTTGTTTGTAATATTATTCTTATCTTTCAGGATTTGTTTTGAAAAAAAATTCAAAAATAAAAACAGAAATTTGTATAACTATTTATTTTGATTTTTATGAAATCTAGTATGTTTAAAAACGCTTCTTTGTAATATATTTTACACATTAGTTTTTTCACACATTAGACAATAGACTTGGTGTGGCTCACTTTGATATTTTGAAGTTTGGTCCATGAAAGAATAAAAAATCAAAATTTTGGTAGGATTAAGTTTCATTGGTATTTTTGAGTTTAGAGAAATGCATGAATTTGATGTGGCTCAACTTTGTATGTTGTAATTTGGTTGGTTTCATTTGTTTATACTTTCTAGGATATGTACTTTCTATAGTATGTTGGTTATGATTAAAAACTATCAAAAATAATTTTTTGGTTGAATTATTGTAGTGCCATATTAGTTTTGAACAACTTCTTTTGTGTGCTTATTTCTTTTCAAGAACCAATTTTGAAAATTGTCAAAATTTTGAATCTGAAATTTTTCCCATTCAATTATTTGCTATGTTTTACCCCTTAAACCGCCGACCATGCATTTTTTGCATATGTACAAAATTGAACTTTATTTTCTCATCCCTCGTTTACTTTTTGTAGTGTAGGTTGTTTACTATAGATTTTATGGGAAGTTAGCTTCAAGCATGTGTGAACGGATTAGAAAGGGATGATTTGTGAGATTTTTATGCCTCATTTCATGTTGCAGTAATTCACCGAAAATTTCTAAGATCTTAGTTCAAAAATGCTCTTGAAAAAACCTACTCATAAAATTAAGCAACCAAAAAATCTCCAAAAATCACTCCAATAAGAGTATTACATTTGAACCCTTCACAACAAATGTCATAAAAAAAAATTTCAATATTTTATGCCTAATCAAATTAAAAAAGTATTTTGAAATTTCAATTTCAAAATCTATACAAAATATTAGTGATAGCAATCATAGATCTAGCCATATGGATAGAATTTAAAACACGATTTAAAATTCATAATGTACAACTTTTATTCAGACACCAAGTTCAAAATATCCCTTTTATTTTCATTTTATGAGGCATCTCTACAATTCTCCAAATTTGAAGAGGAGTGAGAACTTTTAGGGATTAACCCCTAAACGTATGAGGATGTCCCTGTTTGAATTGACAATTTAAGAAAAATCATCATAAAGTACTATTTAGAAGAACATTTTGGAATTGATATACAATTGAAAGTTTTAGATTTTGAGTTTTAAATTCCATCTGTACGGTTTGATTCACCAATACTATTTACTTATAAAATTTGAATGTTAAAATTAAAAATACCTTCTTAATTTGAATACAAACAAAATTTTAATACTTTTTGAGTAAAATTTGTTGAAATAAATTTGAAATGTGATACTCGTAAACATGGTGATTCTTTGAGATTTTTGTGTTTCTTAAATCTATGACCTCATTTTTGCAAGGCCACTTTTGATCTACAACCAATGCAATTTTGGCTTGGTCAACAACTTGAACATTTGTAATTTTAGAAAAATATGTACTGAAGTATCACAAAATCCAACCATTAGATAGGACAACAATTTGGTGAAGTATCTCCAAAAATTTGGATGACTTTCATCCAAACATTGATGAGAAGGTAGAGTGAGTTTGAATTTGTGAAAAGTCCAGAGATGTTGTGACGTTTAGGGGTTAAAGAACAATTAATTAATACTAAAATTTGCATTTGATTAACCCTTTGACGCGCCAACGTCCATATTCTAAACGTTGGATGATTTTGTGATGCTTTTCATTCATCCAAAATTCTCTTGATTCTCGTGCTACACTAAATAGGTAGATTAGTGTTGGATAATTATAAGATTTGAAAATATTATAGATTTTTACTCTTGACAAAAAAAATTACCAAAGACATTGATTCCAATACTATTGAAAGATCCCCATCTTGACCAATATAGAGGGTAAAAAAAATTGGTCAACAGTAAAAACTTACAACATGTTTATGTGTATCTAACATTAATCTACCTATTTAGTGTAGTTGACTACCATTTGTACGGTATGGATCTTCAAAATAAGATAATGTGAATTTTTGAAAAATAACAAAAGTGGTTTATGTCAAGTTTCATTCTCAGTTCAAAAAGTGAGACCTTAAACATGATTTTTCATAATAAGTAGAATCAAATAATGGAAACCATACCATCTTGTAGTGCATGTTATTCCAATTTCATTAAAATATTTTTTGACTTTTTTGTGTTAATTTTGGATTTTAAATTGAATTTCAAGAAAAGACCTTGAAAAATTAATTAAAAATTACTAATAAAAAATATGATGAATCCAACCGTACAATGTTATCTTCACATTGACATTTACAACTTTGCTTTGTACATCAACTCCATGTTTGTTTTTCATCAAACATTTTATAGCGAATCTTTTAAAACAGTGTTGAATCGGGACGTTAAAGGGTTAAAAATGAGCACCAATTGACATACAGATCAATAATTGTAAATGTTACACGGACGTCTTTCGTTTTGTTGAAGAAATGTATCTATCCTAAATTGCTTCAAGGTACTGTACACCGGTATTCAGTTGCAATCTCAATTCATCTTCAACAGTTAATATTACCTTGAGGGTCAGATTTGGACAGCCTGATATATATTAATTAATTAATTGATGCCAAAAACTGATCTTGATGAAAGGTTTTTTTAAACTCGTTCAGAGTAATTCTCTAAAACTTATGTGTAAACTTACAATAAATTCAAATATAATTCATCTACACATGATTTGTTGTCCCTGCCCCACCGGGAGAGATCCTTCATTTTTAAGGAGTTACATGGGAGAAAGAGCACCAAACAAGGTGTAAAAGTAAATCTAGATGTAAAAGTAAATCTAGGGTAAATAGTGAGGTAGAGACTACATAACTAGCTGTTTGTTAAAGCATCTCCACTAGCACTTTGGATTGCACTTTGAAGATCATCCAAAAAGTCAAACCTCACCATATAGTTCCACCACCAACATCATTGAATTAAACTCTTGAAAATAGTATGTGAGTCACTCACAACTCACCACGCATGGATTGTGCAATTACGATGTCAATTAACCCTTAAAGGACCAATGATTCATAGTTTTCAAATGACAAATTCAATCAATCATATTGTGAAAAATATTATTTAGATAGGGGCGAATTTTGTATCACTGGAATCAATGAAGAGATTTTCATGCGTTGATAAAAAAAAATTGAATAAAAGACAGTCTACATAGGACCTATTCAAAATTGCTATTAACCCTTTCAGGCGCCTGCGTTCAATATTTGGACGCTAAACACAATTTGACTGTTCAAATTCAATCCAAACTAGACAGTTTTCATCCACCAATTTTTTTCATGATTCTTGTGCAAGTTGACTATCCTTTGTACGGTTTTGTTTTTCAAAATAGGTTATTATGATTTTTGGAAAAACAACACAAGTGGTTTATGTCAAGTTTCATTCTTAGTTCAAAAAGTGAGACCTTAAAAATGATTTTTCAAAATAAGTAGAATCAAATAATAGAAACCATACCATCTCGTAGTGCATGTTATTCCAATTTCATCCCAATTTTTTTTTAAAAATTCCGTTAATTCATGATTTTTGATTGATTTTCAAGAGAAAACCTTGCAAAATCAATAAAAAAAAATATTAAAGGAATATATGATAAATCCAACCGTACAAATGTGATCTTCACATTGACATTTACAACTTTTCTTTGTACATCAACTCCATTTTCGGCTTTCATCAAACATTTCATAATGAAAATTTGAAAACAGTGTTGAACTGGGACGTTAAAGGGTTAAATACATGAGGCCCAATTTGGGTTTCTTTGGTCCTTTAGGGGTTAAGAAGAGATACACAAGTAAGAGTGATTTTGATGGCCCTGATGTTTAGTGGATTATCCAATGTCACGGGCCAAATAAATTGTTCACTAACCTCGTCTCATCCATTTTTCCATAGTCAGAGCGGTATCCAGAGTGCTAGTGGAGATGCTCTTACAATATTGTTTTCTCACTTTGAGGTTCTGGTAATTTAGTAAGTCAATTGTTACAAAAAAGTATCATAGTTCAACTTCCACCTTATTATCTGGTACTGTAGTAAGAGCTATCCTTATTAACTGATTGTCAGGACATGTGGAGATCCATCATTGGAAATGCAAGTCTCATCATCACAGCACTCAATACACTGCAGGGTATGCAGTTCTGAGATTGAGTTTTTATGATGCAGGCAGAATAATAAGCTTTATAAGAGCCAATAATATCAACCTCATCTGTACACATTGAAACTTTGCGAGGTAACTTAATCCATCTATTTTCATGCTACACAGATGATCAATAACGAGGACTGCTCCAGAATGAGCATACCAGTCACCTTTATATTGAATTTGATGAATTTACAGATGCATACTAAAGTACTGTAAGTCACATAGTATAATCATTCTCTAGCATCTTGCTCAGAAGACCTCAATGTAGGTGACAGAAAGAATGTCGAAACGTGTAAGACATGACGACTTAAAAGCAATCAAACTCCAACTGGGGAATCCTGTCCAATGTTCTACTTAGTAAAACGAAGCCCTGATAGAAGAACCATACAAATTTGTTGTAGAACTACATCAAGCAGCTGCTCAAAAAGTCCATGTTGGCACTCCCGTCACATTAAATCCTGCCATATATACTAAACATTACACGTACCCTGCTCAGGTGCTAACTCTCCGATATCCTTATTCTAAAATGCTCATTGATATCCTAGCAGTCTTTTAGTTCCGTAAGAATTTCTCTTCGTCCTCAGAATGCTTGTAAAAAATGCTCCAAAAATGATATCAAAACAAAAAATGAACATCAGAAATGAATTCCCATATGCAGCTCATTTGAGTGCACGGCCTGGAATTGATATAGAAAGATATGAAGGGGCTCTTACATTCAGAAAGGGCTAACCAAACGAGCAAGTTGCAAAAGGAGTTCTGGCACAAGTCGTGGACGAGAACTAGCCTTCTTGAGATCTTCTGCTTTTGCTTCCTCATCGTTTGCATGAACTATAGTTAAAATGTCGGCCAACAACTTATCCTTCCCACCTCGCAAGGGGTCCTGCATCCATAAAAACCAGGGTTGTTTTAAATAAACATAAACCACTTCAAAAGTCGGAATGCTGGACCAATTGGTAAAAATTTGACAGGGCATTATATCCAACACAAACACTGCTGTTAACATATATAACACAAAAACTGCTGTCGGAAAGTTAGACGTTGAGAAAGTATACACATTGATATACCTCTAAAGATTAATCCTAAAAGACACTGGAGAAACGAAAATATACAGACCTGCAGAAACAAGTCGGTGTGGGTCTTGTCTGGATAAAAGATCGTGTTAACTCGTGCGCCCACCAATCGCAATGCAACCGCAAACGCCGCACTGTACACATCATAATTCATCAACACTTGATTTCGATACTAGCAAAGTAAGAAAACTAGTACAGGGACCAAAATGTCCAAAAGATAAGTCAGTTGTCCATGTATAGTTCCAAGCAGGTTATCACATTGCAAATCGATAGCAAATTATAACCATGACATGACTTCCAGGCTAGAAGAGAAAAAAACACCAGTACAACTTCACCAACTAATTGCCATGCCTAAAATACCTGGCTTCATGGGGAATTGAGTAATCTGCTGTTCCATGGTACAAAGTGATGGGAGGAAGCTTAGGGACAGCCTTGCTGAAAGTTGGCGTCATCACCATGTATTCTGGAGAATAAATTGGCAAGGAAGTTTCCCCTCCAACCATACTATATCCACACACGGTAACAGGAAAATTAGTAAGCATCTAGCAGAACCTGATCACTCCAACTACCTAGAACTACAGATCCGAACCTGTCGATCTTAGTATTAATATCAACAGAAGGAGTTTATCTCATCCAAGAATTTTCATTGACAACCGCCCCAGTTAACATCAATAGATGCTTGTACGTAAAATGGAGGCCAGTACCTTAAGAAAATCGACTTGTAAAGACCCCTCCTATGAAAATGATCCACAAGCTTTGCCAAGTTGTACCTGCAAAAGAAAAAAAAACAAAGAAACAATCTTTTTAACTACATAGTTCTGAAGCTATTCCTTTCCAATTCTGGAAAACACCTTACACAGCTTTCAATCAGTGACCACCAGATACCAGTGCATAAAGTCCTGAATAAGTGATAAATATTAGGCTCAAATTCAGGAAAATAGAGCTGAAAGTCGAAGAAAAAAAAAAACACTAAAAATTCAGGCTATCCAAAATTAAGGAAACTCACGTTCTTTCACAACTCAGGCAAAATCAGAACAAAGAGGACATTATAGTTTAAGGCAACAACTTCACACCTCTCCATATGGTATTACCAAAGTGGTACACCAATGCCGACTACAGCGAAAGACAGTAAAGAACATGGAGGACAAGGAGAAATCCACTAAAAACGAGCTTCAAAGCCTCTCAATGTAAAGATGCAATGTTTACGGACATTTGAAAACACAGATAATTATCCGTTCTTTTAAAGTGAATACAAAACAGTATGACGATACACAACATGACAAGGTGAATGTTCTATGTGCTGATTAAAAAGCTAGAAAGACAAGAGAAGTGAAAAAAATGAAAATTGGAACTTCATAATTCCGTACATCAGAAAGGTGAAAGCAACTCACCCGCCTGAAATGAGCATGCATGCATTCAATTGAGATGACCTCCAAGACAGCTTTGCTGGATCCTGTGTTATCTCTTTCTCTGCTTGCATCAACAAGGCACAAGTTGCCAGATGCGCTCCAGCAGATTGACCTGCTAAGTAAACCCTGCTCCACATTACAAGATTCAAGAAAATTATATTAGGGACGAACTCTATCAATCTTGCAACACTCAGCGGAATATTTAACCAAAGAAGAGCTTCAAGTACTTGACAAGGCAGGTAAAAAATTAGAACCAGTTCCACATCAAGAAAGCTACAGACTCAAAACAAAAGTAGCATCATAAATTACACCAATATGGTGCAAAACGCGATCCAACTCACATGTTTGGATCACCACCGTAGCTCTCAATATTCTGGATTACATAGCCTATTCCCGTCGAGATATCAGAAATCATATCACTAACTTCACCTTGAGGAAAATTCCTGCAGTTGTCCACATCGTATGCAATTGTCAGTTCTTGTCTGAATGTGTGTTCCCACAAAATTAACAATGGGAACAACAAAACCACAGGAAAAACCAAGACTCGCAGAAATCCTTTCACGCAAACACCAAACCATCATGCATGTACTTGGAAACTTTCTGATCACAACTTGGTCTATAATTACTATGCAAAACAAGACATCATCGAAACTGAGTTGTTCTCGAAGTCTTCTCAAAGAATATTTTACTTGAGATACCTCCTGCTCTTCATGAACAAGAGCTAGAATGTAGACGCCTTATCGACATAACTGTGAAAGTGCACCATGTTTAATGACCACTAGTGTAGTAACAAGATTTGAGATCCATGAGGTGGTACCTGTAATCTAGGCAAGCCACAATGATGTCACTATCTAAAAGCTCCTGCGCTAATAAAGATCCCCACGCCTTGTACCTGAGACGCAAAACTTCTTAGTCACAACGCACAGCAAGGAATTGAACTCCGAAGAATCATCAAGTGACACTACTAAAAGTAAATTGAGCTTACCCAATAACCCAAGCTCCGCCCGTTATAAATATAACTACCGGCTTTGGTTTGTCAGCCTCAGGTGGTAAATACAAGTCAAACCTATCCATCATTGTCAAAGGAAAATATCATTAGGCAAGAAGTAGCAGTAAATATGAGAACGCAGGATATCAAACAAGAAAAGGAAGGTGATACCCTAACCTGAAAAGCAAATTTGGCAATTTAAAAAAATACAAGTGATCGTATGACTGACAATCATAAGGCTCTAAAAGCAAACAGCAGGTACAGTTGACAAAGATCTTTCAACTTACTATGTGGTAATATTTTAAGTATTGGTATGACCGAGAACTTAGTAGCATGAGTTCCAAGACACAAGACACTGTAATCACCAATCGCATGTACGGTCCGAACCTGTTCCGAGGTTGCTCTCCATATATGATGCTTCGATGTATACGTGGGTCAAAATAATAGAAGAATCCCACTGCCATTATCAGAAGGTCCGTTAATAGAGGAATTTAAATCGATACTAAAGATCTTAGGTGTTACTGTTGAAACGAGTATAACATGGATTAAAAGCTTCACTGACAAGCTTAGTAATGCCTTAAGTTGAACCAGAATATTTGCTGCCACCAACACTAAATGAAAACATGTGCAAGTGGCAGCACTGTGGTGAAAATATTGTCATAGGATTAATGCAATCACCTCCATCAACACAGGTGAATAGAAGGCACAGAGTTTGTAGTATGGACTTAAAAGTAAAGAGCAAAGGTGTGAAAGTCACCTTGACAAAAGCCTGGCATGAGAAACATTGCATAAAGACCCAGTCGGATGAGCTTGCTAATCCATCGCGTTCCAATTCTGTTGCATCAGATCGATTGACATCATTGTCAGGTTCTGAACGCAAGTGATAAACCAGACAACAAGTATACTATGACCAAGATTGTGAAAACCTTTCACTTTAATCCTGACAATAGCCTCGACGTTCACAACAGTGTCCCGACATTGTGATAGCAATACAAGACAATGAAATATGGAACGCACAGAGTGCACGGGCTCTGGTGTTCACTGATAAAAACTACCAACATCAAGTTGAAAACCACAAACAAAACCACCAAGATATATTTGCACCGAGATACAGGCACAACTACTCGATCGCTTTGGAGAAAGTCATAATATTATGAGAAAAACAAGAAGGACGCAGACAAAAGGGACACCGTTAAAAATTTACCCGAGCAGCTTCAAAAGCGTGAGGGCTAGTCGAGTAATCAAGTAAGTCTCAGTGGCCGCGTGTTGGGTGAATTCTCTTAAAGAACCCTGACGAAGAGGACCACCGCCACTAAATGAACTTGGGTTGGAAATGGTTCTTCGCCGCCGGAACTCTGCTCCAGCTGAAGGCTTCTGCTCAGACATTTTCGTAAACATCAAGAGTTTAACCACAACGAAGAAGGAAGAAAGACGAAAACCAGAACAGAGCTATAAATTTATTTAAGGTCATGAAATCTAGACTTAATGGACACGTCCTCCACCCGTTCCATCACGACAGCTAGTGTCATTGTTTATTAGCGAGTGTCCAACCAGGAAGATGGATTGAAGAATGGGCTAGTATGTTCATAGGCCAAGGAATAGGAGAGGGCGGACCTTGCATAGAATCTTCCCAATTCCTACACTGTTGAACTTCAAAGCTTACCGTATTCTAAATTCCATCTTCCAAGTCCAACACCTGATATTGCGTTCTAAGTTACGTCAATACACACGCTATCAACTCTGCCTTTCAGCGACCGGACAACACATAGCGCACCGTAACAACACCGCTCTATTTTCCAGAGCGGGACTATCTGAGGATGAATTCCGCACTTGCTATGTAACAAGTACCATCACAACGACTCGATGCAATGATTTAGCTGGCGCTCTCCAATGCGTTCTCAGAATACTAGGCAGAACTGTATCTAATTAACTGTGGCTTCCACTACTGAGTTCAGAGATAGATGGGGCTCCACCATAGCCAAAAAAAATACGGGACGTCTCGTTTCAAATGTTTCACCTGGAACATTTACACCTGCTCACCAGACCAATGTACTTCACGGAAATCCCTCGAACAACACTAAACCGTTTCCTTGCAGACTAAATGTAGAATACAACTTTTCATTGTACAGTTACCCAGCGAATCTCAGGAATCTATGGATCGATTTAATAGCACGGAGTCGCAAACAATCTGCGTATCTGTCTACAATTTACAAATATCGGCGAAGTATATTTTTAAATTCCATGAACAATAGTCGTTTGCGAAGGCCTTGAAGCTTTAGTTACTGCGCTACACAATTACACGGTCCCTATCCTCGGACGACCGTACTCCTCCAATCCGATGCCTCCAGATGCATTATTCACACACCATTGCTATCACAAATAATAAAAAGATCCGACAATCTGCCGACAAATACAGCGCCAAAAAGCTTCGTCTCTACAAAACACGTCCAGAATCAACTCAATTACACAGACAGCCAACAGCAGCTGCATTCTCATACCCGATGTGACAACAGCCGAGGCCCGCCTCGGGTAACGACCTCCGATTGAAATCGCAAAATCCTCTCTGCGTCCCTGTCTCTCTCTCCCTCCGACTGCGCATCCACAGCCACAGAATTCTTCACCATCGTTTCCCGCTCACGGCTTCCGTCGTCGGCGACAAGCAACTTGGCATACCGGATTCCACCCCCTCCACTTCCCGACAATCCCCCGTTCGGCACACTCAACCTCTCCCCCGACGACCGCGACGACACCATCACACTCTCGTACACCTCCTCCGTCGACAACATCTCGACGACTGACCTCCGCTCCACTCCGGCGGTCGCCAATCCACAACAACTAATTCCCTCGCACCAAATCTTTTATGATTAAACACTCGATGATGATTTGTACGTTAATTTTTGTCCATCTGTGTGCTTCTTGACAAAAGAAAAAGGCAATTTATGGAGGAAACACGCCCTACTAGTCCTGAAAGTGCGTAAACGAGAGAATGCGTGCTCGATTCGTGTAATCGAACCGAAAGAAATCCAATACTGTCACCGATGACCTCCGCTCCACTCCAATTGCAACCGCACCACAACAAGCGCCCGTAACTTCTCCACTCTCACTTTTCCGTTACGGAGTATAACAAAAAAATTAATTAGTTGAACACTCAATGATGATTCGATCGTTGCTTTTTGCTTCTTGTAATGAAAGAAAGGCAATCTATGGAGGAAGCGCGGCCTGTTAGTTTATAAAGAGTTTAAACGAGAGAATGCGTGCTCGGTTCGGCCATGTGCTCAAACAAAAAGAACCGCTCCAGGCACTCCCTGCCGGCGGTGGCCAATTGCAAACGGCACCGCAACAAGCGCGTCTTAACTTACTTCCCCTGGCTCTCACCTTTCAGTTACCTTTCAAGCGATTCTTCAGGGGACGGGGACTCTTTCTGTAAATAGCCTCTGCAGTGGCAGTTCGCAGAGTGATTGCTGGAGATACTCTAAGTTAACAAAAAGAATTGGTTAAACACGCAAGAAATTTTCAACGTGACTTTTCAGTATCCACTCATCGGTGTGGTTCTTGTAAAGGCGATCTATAAATGGGGGAAACGCGGCGTGGTTAGCGATGAAATGCACTAGAATCACCGACGACGGGTGGTCCCGGGCCGCGAGTGAGAGGGAGGGGCTCCCAAATGGCATGGGACGGGACGGGCGGACGGTGCATGGCGAGCATGCTGGAGCCCTGGCTGGCTTGCAGCACCTCCCCCTGTTCCATTCCCCCTCGTGAGCTGAGCTTCGTGGTGTTCGCTGCTGCAATTAGGGTTTGCAACTCGGTCGTTGTCCAACTGCTCCACAACACACGACGACGACGACTGTTCCGCATGGAATCTGTTCCCTCCCTCAGTTTACGTATCGCACCGGCACTATTCCTGTATCTGAAAAGTGATGAAATTGTCCCTGATTTCCACATATAGTAGTCGGGGCTGCACCATTCAATCCTAGAAAAATGAGAGTGGAAAAGTTGTTCTTACCACATGCATACAATTGGCAAATGATCTCTCTGCCTTTTGAAATCATCGACATTGTGGGCAAGGTGCCCCCCACGGAGGTGAAAATCAGGTACAACTCATGGAGGTGAAAATTAGGTGCAAGAAGTGAAAAATTGTAGTAAGAAGAGTGATGCAGGTAGAAAGTTTGAACCTTAGAAAACCAACCAAGTTTGCTGGATTCGGGGGCCACTCTTGGAAAATTTTGCTTCAAAACTCTTGTACCGTTTTTGAAGAAAAACTCTCCTCTTGCATTGGGGAGGTCATGAGTTCTACACCCCGTGGTTTCATAGGGTCTTGCTTTAGATTATTCTTCAATTAACCATAAACTAGTTTTGCCGTCTTTTTGACCTGAAATCGAGTTGAAGGTGAGTATGAGGCGAGTTTCCACTTTTAGGCACTCTTTTCGGACAACTCAAATCTCTCAATGGAAACTAGCTTAACCCTTAAAGGTTGGACCTATGATGAGGCCTATGACCATGGAATCATGCTTTATTTGTCACACTCAATTTTACTACTAAAAATAATAACTTCAAATTTATATTTTTAGTAAATGAAGTCACATGTTTACTACAAATCATAATTTTTTCGTAAGTTTTGGTAAAATTTGAAATTACTATGGTTTTATGAAGTGATTTGTAAAGAAAATCTATATCAGTTACAAAATGTACTAAAGAATTATGATTTTTTTATCTAACGTGTAAATTACAATGAAATAAAATTTAGTTGGTGAAAATCATTTGTGTATCTAAATTTAGAAATTTTGATACACCTTGGTGATACCTTCCGAACTTGTAACTACAATAAAAACACTCAATTTTCAAATGTTTCCAAAAATTCAAAGTGGAGTAGAAACTAGACTTGGCAAGCTTCATTTTGTTAGTTAAGCTCAGATGCAATGGAACTCATTTTCATGGCTTAAATTTAGTTTAAGTAAAACAAGCAAAAAAATCCAAAATACACAACACGGTGAACCGTTTTCACGACTCTTTTTGTAGTTGAGACCCCATATAAAATTTAAAAATAACTTGAATGATTTTAATTTAACTTGAGGAAGTGGTATCACCAAGGAAAGCCCTTCACATAAAGAATTGGATGGAAATCATCCACGCAACAGTTGGTATCGAACAGTCGATTTTAGTCTTAAGCCATTTTTTGATTGTGGCGGCGTTTAGGGGTTAATCCTATAGTGCCTAGAGTGGTTCTGAAGAAACTACAGTTTGTTGGGTGATGTTTTTTTTAAACTTTCTCTTTTGAAATTAGGAATACAATCAATAGTATTCAACCGTATAAATGTAAACATAGCTTAATGAAACAAGTATCGGTTTAATCTTGGTAAGATAGGACCGTTGGATTGGAAGATTATAGTATGTTTTTGAACTATATAATGCACATTCAAAAATGAGATTTTCTTTTGGGGGGGGGTGTGTGACTTCAAGGTTAAATAGAATTTGGGTTAAATTTTCTAAAATAAAAGTGAAGATGTTCAGCAATGACCTGGTTCAACACCTCTCCATTGCAATCTTTCATGTCAAGAACGGACTCATACATAATTATTGTGAATTTTACAAGTGAGAGTGACTTATCCATGTACGGTTTAGGAAAAAAATTATACGTTAAAATAATGAAGGAGCTGGTACATGGATAAAGATCAGACTACATACACTAATGGAATATTAACAAGAGAACACAATCCCAAAAAAGAATACAAGATAACAAACTTCCAAACACAAGAAATATCACATAGTACATGTGTTGTATTTGTATGTATTTGTTGTTTTTAAATGTATTTGCAGTATTTTGGTGTTTTGCACATTGATATTTGGATTGCTAACAAAACCAAATTTCAATTTTTATTTTTGCATCATCTGCAGAATCAAAAGTTACGCTTTTGAACTTGAGACATTGGACTAAAATGGTTCACGAATTTTACGGCATTTCGTTTTCTAGTGATCTAGTGACCTAGACACTAAAGGGTTAACTTCCCAATTTAACCCTTGAACGGGCATGCGTCCAAGTATATGGACGATGAACAGATTGCAACCTTTCCTAACACTACTTCCTATACAGTTTTTCACCCATCCAAATTTCTCTTGGTTCTTGTGCTAGTTGACTATTATTTGTACGGTATGGATCTTCAAAATAATGTATTGTGATTTTTTGAAAAACAACAGAATTGGTTTATGTCAAGTTTCATTCTTAGTTCAAAAAGTGAGACCTTAAACATGATTTTTCAAAATAAGTAGAATCAAATAATGGAAACCATACCATCTTGTAATGCACATCATTCCAATTTCCTTACCATTTTTTTTTACAAAAATGTGTTAATTTTGGATTTTTAAATGAATTTCAAGAGAAAACCTTGCAAAATTCATGAATAAATATTGATAAATAATTTGATGAATCCAACCGTACAGATGCAATCTTCACATTGACATTTACAACTATGCTTTGTATATCAACTCCATTTTTTGTTTTTCATCAAACATTTTATAATGAATCTTTGAAAACAATGTTGAATCAGGACGTTAAAAGGTTAACCCCTAAAGGACCGGGGGGGTTTTTAGTTTAGCTCTTGTTTTCTTGACTAGCTCTTATAACAAGTTCAATTCCTCATTGATGTGGGATAATTTTGATGATCGGCACCGTTTGAAATCAAAGAAGACTTACATAGCTTTTGTATGAAAAAAATATCGACAAAATCGCATAATTTTTGAGAAAATGCCACCGTTGAGAAGATTGATGGAACTTGTTCAAGGTATTTTGTACACATGCTGAAATCGGATTGATCAATAGTGCTCCAAAAAATCTGAAATTTTTACTGTGAGTAGAAATCATCATTTTAAAAATGTGGAAAAAATTTCAAGTGATTTGGAGGTGCGAGGAAGAAGATATGAGGGTTTGAAGTGACGCCAAAATACCCACCGTGCAACTCAAAAAATTCACCAAAAATTGCACACTTCATGAAATTTGATCAAGAAGTACTCACGGATTCAGCTCTCAAAAAGAACTAGGGTCTCTTTGTTGCTCACTTTACAATTCACGGTCCAACAACTCGAAATTCCTTACTTTCTAGTTCCAGAAGCCATGTGGTGGCCTCATGGTCCTTTAGGGGTTAACAGTTCCAACTCCGAGTCCAAGCCTTCCTGCTCTGTATTTCCTGGCCAACAAAGCTTGACGCTGGAGCTTGGCTTGGATGCACAACTGGAGCCCCACCCCTATTTTAGGACCATAAACCCGGGGGTGGGTTCAGTTCCGAGCATTCAATGACCCCTTAGAAATCAGCCATTTTTTTTTTCATCCATCATATGATTTGTTGTGCATCATGTGATTTCTAACCATGTAGTAGTAGTACATTACGTGCAACCCTTTATTTTTTCATTTTTCAAAGAGTCCGGAGGGTAGGGAAAGAAGCAAAAAGGTCATAAACCATTGTCAATGGAGGGACAAAAGCAATGGTGCATTGTTCAAGGAATTTTTTTAAATTTAGGTTGCCCATTTTCAACTGGTTAGCCATGCACCATAACATTTTGAGTTTAAAGTATTATTACCTAGAATGTTGCTCTTTTTAAAAGGGAGGGACATGCGGGGATGTGTCAGCAAAAACCATGCATGGTTGCCTTCCTTCTAGTTTTCCAAAACCTCCATCCGTGGAAAAATATTGATAGCTACTGATTGTTTTTGAATGATATTGCAGAATATGTTGCACATTCTCTTCAAGAGCAAAGCAGAGTTAATGAAGGTTATTGAATGTTATATACAGTTGTTAAGTTACACCAAAGGGTTGTTTACATTTACTTGATTACATGGTTTTATTCTTGTGGATAGACATTTTGACCCTCAAAAAAAAAAAAAAAAATTTAAAAAAAAAAAAAAAAAAAAAAAAACATATTCACCAAATGAAACAAAACAACATTCTTATCTTGTTTTACATCTTGAGAAGATTTTCAAAAAATCTAGGCTCATTAACTCATTTTTAAATTTGAACTTTAACCAATTTGTACATTATGAACATTTGAATATTGATTTCATTTAACACTCTACACTCATTATTATCACACTTTCTAATATCACATTCTAAAATTTGCACATAATATTTCACTAGTAGAAATAAGCTACTTAGGGCACTAAGCTACACTACAAGAGCATGGTGCCACAAACTAACTGGTGCCCAAATGGTTCTTTGGCACCATCCTTTTGCACTATAACTTGTTTCTCCAAGTACACGGGCAAGTACACTCTTCTACTAATGTTTTTTTATTGTATACATATGTGATTGTACACTTTCCACATTTGAAATTTTGAACTCATGTACATTAGTTCAAATGCCGAAAGGATGATTTTGAGTGTAATTTGGAACAAAATAATATTAAAAACTGAAGTGGTCAAATTTGACCCAAAGGTAGAATAATGTAGCAAGGTTATTACTATACTTTAACCCTATACGACTATAGAAGCCATGATTGGGCGTCATTGTTATTTTTAGCATTTTTATATAGTCCTATGTAAACTCCTTTAGTTCAGATTTATTTGTTTTTTTATCAAACACATGTAATGCGATTAAGTGAATCTAGTGATATAAAAATTGGTATCAATTGAATTATGTTTTTCAAAATAAAATCAATTGATTTTTTCATTTTTTAATCATGAATCCTTATTCTTCAAAGGTAAACTCTTGAAGGACATGCAATTTGTCTCATTTTTTAGGGTCGTTTTCACAGCTTTCCTTTCATTATTTTAAGAAACTTCTTTTTGTACAATACAATGTACACCAAAATGAAGAAAAAAATGTAAGCTATATCTTTAATTGATAAAATTAGCAATTTTTCCATTGCCATTCAAAGTAGATCATCAAACAATAAATATGATATTATTTTTTTGGAATTTTCCTCAATTTTAATGAAGGAATGAATCTAAACTAAAAATTTCAAAGATCAAAACAAAAAAATATTCATGTGACACACTTTGAAAAATGAAACAACATGATTGTACAAAACCTCATGGGATTATGCATAGTCAAAGTTTAGTTGATTTAAGGATAAGCAATTTTTTTTTTGATGTTTACATCTCACTTAATATTGAAATGAACAACTCCAATAGATGGGTTGGGAAATTTTGAATGGAGTGATTTTTTAAATCTTGACTAAGAACATCATTTTGGAGCTCCAAATACCATTTTTTTTGGACCCGACGAACTTGCTCAAGACCTCTATGACCTTTTAGGATTAATGTACTACACAATGATCAATGGTGCATTTTTGGGGAGGATACCATAGCTATAGGACAACTTCGCCCCTCCTCGGGTGAATAATTTATTATTTTAAAAAAATAAAATTTCCCAAACCCAAATATTCTTCAAAAACCCGTTTTTTTTCCTTACAAATATTTGTTGGGTTTGAAAAAGAATTTCCCAAAAAGTTTAGAATTACTTTTTGACGAAGCTGCTTTGAAGCTACGGTATTTGAGCCTGAATGAGGTACTTTTTAGGGAGGATCTTTTTAAGAAAGAATCTAGGTGTGGTGTGGGGTTGGCCAGAAAAAAATGCACTGTATGGGGAATGATGGGTGTGTGCCATGTGGCGTGAGAGGGAGGTGCTGAGTCATCAATGGTGATGGCGTGTGGACTGTTTCCGTCATTTGACAGTTAAAAGACAAAGAGCATTCCCACCCATGTACGCTAGAGCCGACTTGCTGAAATTATTCATCTACATCAAAAGAGCGTTTGCACTTACAGTCCACGCTCCTAACACATAAAAAGTGCACATCAAATAGTCAATGAACCAATCACAAGTAGAATGTGGGAAATAGTCAACCAAACAATGATGTGACTGAAGGGCCGTTTTTTTTTATCACGCTAGGATTGAGAGTCAAGAGGCATTTTTGAAGGGCCCTTGGCACTTTTCATTTAGTTCTTCAGTATGAGAGACTCTGGGAGGACATGGATGGCTATGCTCTAAAGAAAGCCTCGCTTTGCTCCATCCTTGTGTCCACCTACAGTACCTGCTGCACTATAAAATAAAATATACCGTAGGTGGAGGGCGAAGTCGGAAACACAATAAAAGGGAAAATCTTTAACATTGCCCAAATTTCTGGAAAATAAAAATTCCAACATTTTATTGTACGATGAAAAGGATTCTTGGTGAATATTCCATCTACAAATCTTCATTTTTGAAAAAAAATTATTTGGTACAAATGTTTCATCCAAAGAAGAGTATTTAACTTTTTAAAGACTATGGGAATTATTAAGCCCAAAATAGGTTGTAAAATAGTAAATTTGTGATTTTGTTTTCGTTCTCTATTTTAAATGAAAATTTATCCAAATAAGAAAATGCGGTCCCATTCAAGTTTGGTTTGCAATTTTGAAACATTGTAAAAATTGTAAAAATTATGGCATTTAAACTTGCTTAATGATTATTTTGATGTGTCTGAAATTTTAGGGAGATCCTTAAGAGATTTTTGAAAAATGTTGACATTCTTTATGATTAATTTAGAAAGTTTTAAGGATTACTACAAAAAAATTGTTGCAAATCATTCATCTATTGCAATTCACAACGGTTCAGAGGAAATCTTGAATCCTATTTAACACCCTAATTGCCTTACTTTGTCACACTCATGGTGTAATTTTTAAGGTTTTTTTAGTTCTCAAATTTCTAAGATTCTTAGCACAAACCACTTGCAATGTCTCATCTTGATAGAATATGCAATAAACTAATTTCTTTTTGCCTAACTTGGGGGGTAGATTATGATACAATGTAGTACTCAATTTTTTATTTTTTTCAAATTTAACAATTTTTTTTTTTTAATTTTTAGAATCATGCTAACTACACTGAAATCTTTGAAACATTATAAAAATTTCATTTCTTATAATTAATAATGAATGTATCTTGTTGGGTAGAAAACAGGAAGGAAAATTATAAAGTCATTAAGAATAAAAGTGCAAATATAAAGATTTTAAAACTAGAAGAAATATTAAACTATTTTTGTTTTTTTAGCCCTAACTTTTTAAGTGCCACATGAAATGTTTTCCTTTTGTTGTCCTTTATGTTGTTCACATTGCCAACATTCAAGTTTCAAGGCTATTGCTTCACTCTGACTCTTCTTAGATATTAACCCCTAAACGTCCTCACTCCTCTTCAGGTTTGGAGAATTTCAAAAATGTCTTACAAATTATAACAAAAAGGATATTTTAACCCCTAAAGGCCCTTAAAAGCCAAAATGGCTTTTTGCTGTTTCGGGCAGCTTAGATGGAAGGTCTAAATTAAGAATTTTAGACTATAATTTGGCGTGGGCGTGGTCATACATACAACGTTTGTGGAGTAAAAATTACAAAGTCAAATTCGGATTTTATAATTTTTTTATTGAAATTTTTGGTTTCAAGCCCAACTGGGGCAGAAAAAAACTTTTTATTATAATCATTTTTTCAATTTTTTTTTGGAGACATGCTCTTCACCACATTTAGGCTCAGAATTTGAAGTGACCCATGTTGATTATATTCTTGGCTTGACAAGGGCAGCCTCCAAAATAAAGAACAACAACCTCCAAGGTTTTTTGTAATTTCACATCCATTTCTTTCGAAATTTGTCAAAATTTGAGATTTTGAAATTTTTTAAAAATAATTTCGCCTAAAATTTATAAAATCATAGAGGTACCTAATCACCGTTCATTTTTCCAAAAATCAAATACAATTAATGTGATGCATGTTTCACCAAATTGCCATTTTTATACCTACTTCCGGAAATTAATTTGGATGAAGGTTTGAAACGCGTAATGAGTCTCTAAAATTTTGCATGAGCGTACCCAACTTAGTTATCTACATGGAAAAAAATATGAGCAAAATGTTTGGAGTAACAATCTTCAAGTCCCCCTTTGCACTATGGAGACAATGCCTCCCAAGCAATGCCCCGAAAAACTTTTGCACAAACTTTGGATGTTATGATCTTGCAAATGATAAACATCCAACGGTCAATTTTTGAAACAGTAGCTATGAATAGACTTAGGTACAAGATCTTACGGTTGGAATTCTAAAAGAAGTAAAAACAACTTGGTTCACATCCCCGGAAGTACATAGAGGTAGAAAATCGCAGTTTTGAGGTTTCAAGCTCCCAAAAACACAAGGAAATTTAGGGGTTAAACTTGATATATCAATAAAAGTTGTACATTATAAATTTTTGATTCTATTCATATGGTTAGATCTATGAGTGCTATCAACAATACTTTTGTGTAAAATTTGAAACTCAAAATTGAAAATTCTTTTGTAATTTGATCATGAATAAGATATTGAAAATTTGTACATGAAATTTGTTATGATTGGTTGAAATGTCAATAGTTACTCTAAGTGTAGTGGTTTTTTTGGTTTTTTGGTTGCTTAATTTTATGAGTTGGTTTTTTTAAAAGTGCTTTTACAATGAAATCTTTTGAAGTTTTGAGTGAATCACTACAACATGAAATGTGACATAGAAATTTCACAAATCATCCTTTTCTAATCGGATCACACAGGCATGAAGTTAACTTCCCATAAAATATATAGTAAAATACCCACACTGCAAAAAGTCAGTGTCGAATGAGAAATATGTGTTTGGTTTTGTACATCGTTCACATTTTGAACGGTTGGACGTTTAGGGGTTAAAGGTTATGGTATGTACTTGGGAACATGTACATAATTATTTGTTAGCAACATTTCAAAGAATTGAGTGACTTTAGTAAAGTTACTTTGATGGCCCATTCACACCAGCCCCTTGCCACTGTTGCGTTTGCATTTCTGAAAGAATGTGAGGTAAAATGAAGAAACAAAAAAATATTCACTACTTTGTCAATTCTTGCTACTGCTACAACTACTGTTGCATCACTGTGCAACTGTGCTACAGTGCCGCAACTATAGTCATGTTCATTTTTTGCGTTGCATTGCTTCTTAACCCCTAAACGTCCCAGTGTTCAGAAACTGGATCATGAACGGATTCAAAGCCTTCTCACGTTCTCATCACTGCTTGGATGAAATTCATCCAATTTTTTGGAGATTCTTCACCAAGTTGTTGTCCTATCCAATGGTTGGATTTAGTCATACTAGAGTACATATTTTTTTTAAATTACAAATGTAGAAGTATGTCAAGTCGTTGACCAAGCCAAATTTGCATTGACTCTAGTTCAAAGTGGAATCGTGAAGAATGAGGTCATAAATTTAAGAAACACAAAAATTTCAAAGTATCACTACATTTAAGAGTATCTCATTTCAAACTCATTCCAACAAATTTTACTCAAAAAAGATTGAAATTTAGTTTGTAATCAAATTTAGAAGGAATTTTTAATTTTAACTTTCAATTTTTATAATTAAATATTGGTGATTGTATTAGTGAATCAAACCGTACGGATGGAATCTAAAATTCAAAATCTAGAACTTTCATTTGTATATCAATTCTAGAATATTCTTCTAAATAGTAGTTTATAATGCTTTCTCTCAATTTGTCAATTCTAAGGACACCCTGGTACATTTAGGGGTTAACATACGGTGGAGTAATTCCTCTTTACATATTTTATATTTTTCTTTTGACCTCATATTCCTAAAAGTTATCTGACGCACGGCAGAGTTGGTGGATGTGAATGGGCCTTCAATCTTTGAGTGCTCACACCTTTTGCCAAAAAAGTCAAAACTTCATTTCCATGCATAATTTTGACAAGATTTATTAAAATATTTTGTATGCTCAAAACCATATGTATTTTTGTTAGTCTGAAACTTTCAACTTGTTACAAATTTTTAGGTCAGTTTTCTTTAGAACATCATATTAATTACAAAAAAATCCAAATAATATATTTTATTTGGAAAGAAGCTCAAGTTTAAATGAGGAATTCTATAAATTTTAATTTTAATTTTTAGATTTTAACCCTTTAACGTCCCGATTCATCACTGATTTCAAAGATCCGTTATAAAATGTTTGATGAATACCAAAAATGGAGTTGATGTACAAAGTAAAGTTGTAAATGTCAATGTTTAGATCACATCTGTATCGTCGGATTTATCATATTTTTTTAGTAATTTTTTTAAATTAATTTTTCAAGGTTTTCTTTTGAAATTCAATTAAAAATGCCAAAGTAACACAAAGAAATTAAAAATTGTTGTAACGAATTTGAAATAACATGCACTATGAGATGGTATGCTTTCCATTATTTGATTCTGCTTATTTTGGAAAATCATGGTGAAGGTCTCACTTCTTGAACTAAAAATGAAACTTGACATCAACCACTATTGTTATTTTTCAAAAAATCACAATATCTTATTTTGAAGATCCATACCGTACAAATGGTAGTCAACTAGCACAAGAACCAAAGAAAATTTGGATGGATGAAAAACTGTACAGGATGTAGTAAAGACAAGGATTTCAATACGTTCGTCGTCCATTATATGGACGCAGGCGCGTTAAAGGGTTAATCTGAACATTTGTTGGTAAAACTGCGCTCAATATGATGTAGTTTGACCTAGACCCATAGATGTTGCAAAAGAAATAAACTGTTTAATCCCTAAACGTCCTCATCCCTCTCCAGATTTGAAAAATATTAAAGATGTCTTATAAAATGTAACTAAACGGGATATTTTGAACTTGATATATGAATACAAGTAGTACATTATGAATTTTTGATTCTATCCATACGATTAGATCTATGATTGTTGTCACTAATATTTTTGTGTAAAATTTGAAATTGAAAATTGAAAATTCTTTTGTAATTTGATTATGATTGAGATATTGACAATTTGTACATGAAATTTGTTGTGATTGGTTGGAATGTAATACTCTAAGTTTAATGATTTTCAGAGATTTTTTGGTTACTTAATTTTATGAATTGAATTTTTTATGAGAACCTTTACATTGAAATCTTAGGAAATTAATGCCTAAGCTCCCAAGAGATCATTTTTTGGTTGCTGCCCATTTTCCCAAGCTATCCAAGCTCATAGTTTTATATATTTTTTTCAAATTAACCCTTAAAGGACAATTTGGGTCCTGGGTGGGCAGCCCGGAAAGAATCTAATTTTTTTTGAATTTTTTTGAATTTTTTTGAATTTTTTTGAATTTTTTTTTTCAAAAACGGCTCTGCAGTGCACTGCTAGCTAGCACTGTAGCACTGTAGCACTGCGGCACTGCTGAACTTCAGCTGCCCCAACCTCAAAACTTGTTCAATTTGATAACTTTGATTGCTTACCAACGATTCCACAATCTCTCAAATGAGGCGAAAATTTGGAATCTAGATCGCTTTTTCAGTAGCTTTCCAACGCAACAAGTCTTGCTTGATTTGGTTGAGAAATGAAACTTCTGTCTCCAATATTCCTTTAAACCAAGCCCGTGGGGCTGGGGTTGTCCTTTAAGGGTTAAAAAAATATGACGTCATAAGTAAACAAATCTTCTTTCAAATGCAATTGGAATTATGTTCATTCGATCAAAACTCCACTTGGGGGAATTTTTCAAAATGAAACACCTCAATGATAAAAGCAACTTCTCCTTTTGCATGATCCCTTCATACGAATTTAAAAAAGACTCCGTCTAATGCAGAAGTCAATTGCCATTCTGCAATCAACTCCTAAAGGACCGTAAGGCCCCCCGGGGGCTTTTGGAATTAGAAAGTGAGGAAATTTGGGACTTTGGGTTTTGAATTGTAGGATGAGCAACAAAAAGACCCTGTCTCTTTTTGAGAGCCAAATCTATAGGTACTTCTTGATCAGAAATTCATCAAATGAGCGATTTTTGGTGATTGTTGAGTTGCACGGAGGATATTTAAGCATCACTTCAGACCCTCATATCTTCCTCCTCACACCTCCAAATTACTTGAATTTTTTTGCACATGTTTAAAATGATGATTTCTACTCACATTAAAAATTTCAGAATTTTTGGAGCATTTTTGAACAATCCGATTTCAGCATGTGTACAAAATACCCCAAACAAGTTCCACCAATCTTCTCAACGGTGGCATTTTCTCAAAAATTGTGCAATTTTGTTGATCATTTTTTCATAAAAAAGCTATGTAAGTCTTCTTTAATTTCAACGGTGCCGATCGTCAAAATTACCTCACACCAATGAGGAATTGAGCTTGCTACAAGAGCTAAGCTCAACACCCCCGGTCCTTTAGGGGTTAAGTAAATCAACTCAATGCACCCACTCTAACTCATACAACACACTAAATATAACTGGAATACTGTAGTGATTAAGAGCATTCCCACCCATGCACGCTAGGACTAACCCTCTCAAATTATTCATCTACATGTGAAGGGCCCTTGCACTCACACTCCCCCACCCTTGCACGCCCTTCACGTATCAAAAGTGCGCATCAAATAGTCAATGGACCAATCACAAGTAGAATGAGAGGAATAATCATCGAATAGTCAACTCAATAGTGATTTCAAGGCCCAATTTCTAACACGCTAGAATCCAGAGTCAAGAAGCATTTTGAAAGGCCCCTTGAAACTTTTCATCCACTTCTTGAGGTCAGAGACCCTGTGAGGCCATGGGTGGCCATGCTCTCAAGAAGCATTTTGAAAGGCCCCTTGAAACTTTTCATCCACTTCTTGAGGTCAGAGACCCTCTGAGGCCATGGGTGGCCATGCTCTCAAGAAGCATTTTGAAAGGCCCCTTGAAACTTTTCATCCACTTCTTGAGGTCAGAGACCCTCTGAGGCCATGGGTGGCCATGCTCTAAGTTGGAAGACACGATTCTCCAGTCTAGTAAGTTTACTTTTCACAATTGAACGAGCTAGTTCAGCACCTTGGGAACTCCGCCAGCCAGCCATAATTTACTTCTTCTGGAAAAATGGATTGTGGGCCATTTCCTCTCTCACAGATGTCACCTGCACACAAAATCGGAATGCCATGGATCAATCAGCAATTCGATATCAGATTCCTGAAGAATTTGTCTAAGTCTTTGATTCAAGTTAACAAAAGGCTGTAACTGAACTGACTGTTAATTTCACTACTTCAAATCCTGGTCAAATTAATTGTAGCATCCCACTCAGGTGTTACTCGTGATGGGGTTTCGATTGCTAGAAGCCTATAGTTTTCAGCCATGTGGACTGCAAGGCACATGGTTGGCACACGCCGAGTTACCTCCGCTCAGTTGTCTTATTATGGTCCATTTTCACTCATCCCACTTGAGTGGGGCTTGGACAAAATAACTCAAAAACTACCAAATGCACTAGTTGAATCTACCAGGATTTGAAGTAGTGTTTGTATCATACAATGAGTTTTGACGCTACTATATATATCTATTCTTCGATCGAGATCATATGATTGAGATCTGGAGTTACTCACATTGTGGCCCGTTCGGTTGTAGTCGAATCCTGGAAAGATGTGTGTGTTTTTATTTAACGTGAAGATCTGCACCAGCCAAGGACATTAATTAACAACCAATTCAATGATCAATGAGAGGCAAGACTTAGGGAATCAGTATCCAAGAGCAAGCGTGACCAAGTTAAGACGTTCTAGGTCAGTTCTTAACCCCTAAAGGACCAAGGATTCATAGTTCTAAAATGACAAATTCAATCAATAGTATTGAATGTGTTGATCAAAAGACAAATGAATTTGAATAAAAGGAAGT